>OY728156.1:1867477845-1868870038 GCA_963277665.1 Viscum album
TTGATGATAAAGGTCACGTGGTACCTGTTGAAATGGAAGAAGAAGACAAGGCTTTTCTTCTTTTGGGTTTGGTGCCAGATTCATATGACAATCTTGTCCCCAAAATGTTGTTTTGGAAATATACACTGAAGTTGGTTGATGTGATTTCATTGTTGTTGATTAACGAGACCCAACGAAAGACAAATGATGGTGAATCTTTAGGTAATAGTGTCATTCTGGTTGTGGCAGATGGACGTGGTAGTCAGAGAGGTCGGTCAAATACAGGAAGAAAGGTCAAGTGCTTCTTTTGCAATAAGGAGGGTCATGTGAAGAGACACTGCTATGAATTGAAAATTATTAAGGAGGAAAAGAAGGCGCATGACACCGATTCTAAGGATACCAGCGTAAGTCTTGTTCAGGGTGAGGGTGATTTACTTTCTGTTGGTGTTGATTGTTCCAAGTCATATTTGTACACCCAATGGGTGGTTGATTCAGCAACATAGTACCATATTTCACCAAAGAGGGGACTATTTTATTCATATGAAGAAGGTGAATTTGGTAGATTGAAGATGGGAAATGGAGTTTCTGATGATGTCATTGGTGTTGGTGATATTTGTATCACTACGAATGCAGGTTGTACACTGACATTGAAGGATGTGCAACATGTGCTAGGTATTCACCATAATTTGTTATCTGCTTGTGCTCTTGATACTAATGGATTTAGGAGTTTGTTTAGCGGTGGAAGATGGGATTTTTCCAGAGGATCGATGGTTTATGCACGATCCAAATTAGATGACACGCTTTACAGGACAGATGTAAAGGTGTGCGGTGATGTGACGATTCCAGTTGCGGAGAGGACTTCGTCAGATTTGTAGCACAGGTGATTGTCGTGCATGAATCAAAGACCATCGACTAATTTGAATATGGTTTGAAGCCAAAGCATGTTAGGTAAGGTGTTTTATATCTTACAACTAATTATATTTCTTCATAGAGTGCCACTATTGAAGAAATAATGAAAATCAAAGATCAGGGTGATGCGCTGAGAGTTTTTGACTACTTGAAGGATTTTGAGCAGAGGGAGCGAGTAATTCCTACAGGTGATCCATATTATGTGGCGATCACAATTACGGGGAAGCTAGATATGATGGATTCTGGTATTAGCAGTGAAGACACAGATATGATGAAGACTTTGGCATTTGAATTTCTTTTGCAGGGGGTGTTTTCAGGTTTCAGTCTGAGACGCAAAAAGGGGATGTCATATTTTATGCAGAGGTTAACGATTGGTGTGATGCCAACTGGATTTCTTTCCAACTATGTTTTTTGGATGTGATCTCCTTATTTGATGGGCTGAAGGGGGGAGATTGTTGGGGTTCAACCCATTTTTGGAATTAATGGTTCCATTAATGAGGACACGTTTTTAAAGAGGAATGTGTGTCCAGGTCATGTTAATTAAATTCATGAGAAGACGCCTTTTTGAGGTGGGATTGAGGGCCTATAAAATGGAGGCAACAACCATGCTTCATTATCCACAATAGAAAGAGTAGAGGGGTGCACACACAACAACATATGGTGGTGGATTTTGCAAAAAATGTAGACAATGGTTTCGAGTGTGGGAGGAAACAGAAAACGGAGAATTATGTTGTGAAACGAGGTGCTACAATGCCACATGATCATGTTTGATCTCTGAAGGGTGAAGACTTGTCATGAACTATCATCAGATAGGTGGCGAAGGTGTATCAGGGTGTAAATTTCACATAGGTTTTTCTACACTATATTTGCATTTCAAGGTTGGGATACTACTTGGATTTTTTTGTATTCTCTCATTTATAGTGAATATTCTCAGATTTTCCCCATGGTGTTTTAATCCATTGTAAAGAGTGTTTTTCCACATTGAAAATTTGTGTCCCCTTTATTATTCTACTATTTGGTCTGGAGCTTCATTTACATTAGTGATTCTCAAAAATTATTGTTATCACAACTGAGTTTATTTTTAAACCAATATGCTTCCAACCCAATAGGGTCTTTGAATAGTGACATTAGGCATTATGAAGGCCAATTTAGACTACGGGGGCTCTACCGACAGGTAAAATCTTGTTACAGGAGCAAATATACTTTTCTCATAAAAAAATCCTTTTTAATAAAAGTTGTTTTTACAGGTTTCCCTACCCCCACTTCCAAAACAAACATTTTTTTAAACTAAATTTTTTGTGCATTTTTAAAATCAGTCTAACCGCCCCAATTGTCAACACAAACCATCTCTTTAATTATTTTTATTATAATCGGACCCCGCCCCTAATTTCCTCCCCCTAATTTTTTTCTATTTTCAATTATTAGAAGACTATGGTGTATAGGCTGGAAAAAAAACTACACCATCTCCAACCAGTTCTATTTACTACGCTAATTTGGTACAGTGCAGTGCCAAATATAGTGCTTCACTGTACATGCGCCAAACCAATTTTTGGTTTATTTTTGGTTTATTTCTGTCCATATATCTGTTTAGTTGAGTTTTAAAAAATCAAAAAACACATTTTTCAATTATAATATATGATTTAACACAAAACGAAAGTAGAGGGTTGGAGATGATTTTTCTGTAGATACTTTATTTTGAAGGGAAGTTACTTCAATATAGCTTTGTGGGTTATAAATGGTCTTACAACCGATTGAATGAATCAACTAGTTGTATATACAGTTCCCACCACAAACTACCACCCAAACCCATCTGGAAGCCACCCTAAAAAAACTACAATTCATATATATATGTGTGTGTGTGTGTGTTTGTTCTTCAATTTTACCTGCGTTTCAATCCATATTAAAAATATTGGATGGCCATAACATTAACACTTGAAATCAGATAATTTCACGATCTGATCTATTGAAACCGAATTAAAGCCCTCTACTTAACTTTATGGAAATTTGAATTTTCATGGATCATAAAATTCATGAGAGAGATCTAATACCAATTATTGGTACCATGGAACGCAGTGGAAGGAGATATGTGGGGGATTACAAATTTGTCATCACTAGAGCAACGAAACATCATCCTCTATGGCTATCTGATCCCTGATAGAGGTCCAAGGATATCACATGAATTTATTAATCCCAAAAATTAAACATGAATGATTATGTATTTTGAATCAATTCGTGAATGAATATAACTCATCGTCGACAATTGTCGCTCAAAGGATATGCGGTCGAACCACTCTAGATTGCCCACACATGCTTTAAGAGTATGTGTGCCCACCGGTCATCAAATTCCAGGTGCTAATGTAAGCCCTGATGGTTCCTTCGATGTCACGATGATCACCAGGACTCCATTCCTACGATCCACAAAGACGTTCTTGAATTGATTTCTTGAATGATGTCATTATCTCTCTAGAATATAGGAAGGAGGATAAAGAAGATCTCAATATGTTGGGATGAATAGTCTATGGAATGATACCTCTTCTTTAATTATATAGTGGATGTCAAAATACTTATAAAGGGTTCTCCAACCCTCATATATCCAACTATGATGAACCAACCCGGGTCGACCCCGAACCGGTCACCCGAGTCGGTCCGCGGCATGGCCCGAGAGGCGTTCCCGATCCACCCGGGCTGGCGACAAGCGCCATGGCATCACAGAGTTCACATGGGAACGATTTCTCCCAATAAAAATTTACTAAGAATCAGAAATAAATAAATGATAATAAAATTAAACATCCAAAAACATAAGTAACCTGACCACGAATCAAACTTCTCGTGACACCGAGATTCGATCGTCAAACTACAAGCAACTCTCGTCCACGACAAGCAATCTCGAGTCAATCCTGCAACAGAAACTAAAAACAAGAAAACACTATAGGCGTGAGTATTAAAACTCAGTAGGCTAGCCCGATAAATCTATTCCCAAAGCACTACCAATAAAAGACGAATTTACCAACTTCAAGTTTGAACTACATTATAGAAAATATGGGTTTTCACACACACACACTTTCCATTTTGAAAACAAGTAATAGTACATTGACCTTTTTAATTTAGAACAAGTTTAATGTTGAAAGAAACATGTAAATTGCATTTTTAAACATTTTGTGAACAATTTAAAAATCCAAACTTTAGTTGTTAGTCAAAAGGAGAATCACACACAACACACCCTAGGGCAATGGGAAAACGTGGCATACAAGGGGCGGCATCCAAAATCGGCCTCTTAATCGCCTTCCACATAAAATAGACACTAAAAGAGACATGGGTCGTACCTAGGAGATCGTGAACAATCCAGAACGTACTATACATTTGACTCATCCTGAAAGCATGCTCTAACTCGATGACGTCATAACGCCCTAACGCTCGGCATAGCCCTGCATGGCATAACCGAGGGGCCCAATCCCCATAGAAGCAATAACTCAGTATTCGCCTACTATGGGGCCACTAGCCAGTGCGTAATCTAAACTAGTGCAACAATCGTTCTCAGAAGATTCACTCACTATGTCAGGTTCCCATGTCGACACAAGCAATAAAAGAGGGGTGCGTCCACAATGTAAATCAAGTAGTCACAATGCACTAACATCACATACAACTCATGAAATCAACGCACATAAAAGATCACCCCTGAATGGATTTTTCAAAATAATTTATTCTATTAAAGTGCCAAACGGGTCTTCACAAATTTTAAAACAAAACCTCATTTCTCGAGAAAACCCAAATAACTTGTTCAGAAGAAATCACTTATCATTAAAACTAGAAGTACGTTTGAAATTCCGTGAATTATGTTTAAAGGCCAAACGAGCATTCTTTCAAAATTGGGTGTCCGCCCGTCAAGAAAATGTTCCAACTGTTCGGTATAAAATAAACGGCTCTTTTCACACTAAATAATCATTTAAAATATTATTATCTAATATTATTTATCATTCATTAAAATTAACAAAACATCAAGCAATTAATAAATTCTAAATTTAAAGGTGAGTGCAATGGGGGACCTACCTCGAATCGCTGCCCAATCACAATGACGAGACACGCCTCGCACTAGCGCACAAGAAATGCAAGCCGAAAATTCCGATATCATAAGATTACCTCGCCAACGCGCTACAACAAAAGTAAAACAACTAAAAACACATAAAAACTGAATTAAAATAACTCTAATTAATAAACAATGATAAAACAACCCGACATGTTTTCAAAACAAAATTCGCACTAGAAATTATTTAGTAAATCACTTTAAAATTTATAAAACAACCATAAAGAGTAACTCACGGTTTTACACACCCATAACTCAATCAAAAACCTCTTTTAAATCCAAGGCACAACAAAACCAATTAGAAACATCTTTCATACCATTCACTCATTTTATAAAATCACATACACAATTTATAAAGTACATTCAAGGAGTATAATAAATAGAAACACTTAAAATACAACCCATTTCTTTTTAGAAAACCAACTTCAAGCCACACACGCCACAAATCCATTTCAAATCATCCTACACACCACCTACATATTTTATCAAACACCTTGCACCCTTTATAAAACACAATTAAGATACCCACCATGGGTTCGCATATCATACACAACCCATCTCCTTTTAAAAACCACTTTTCAACACACGAACACCTTAAGCCCTTTCAAAAACACATTTCACACCTCATTTATAATCCATAGCACGCAAACAAGAAGCAAAAAAAGTATATTAAAATCATTAAACAATGTCATGGATAACTATTTAATCTTCAAGGAATGTGCAATATGAAATAAATCAATGTATTTCTAAAATTTAAATGGGAAACACAAAGGGATCCTACCTCAACACCAAGGCGGAATGAAAAAGCATGCTCAAGACCGGTGCGAGATCCCGTTCGCACCTCAACCGCATGCTCTAGAAGCTGAATCTAACCCCTATGTAACCAAAATTGAACCCAAATGGAAGAATAAACCTTAAATAAACTCTAGATAAGGAAGAAACCCAATTCAAGGGGGGAAAATGACAATATACATGGGGGAGGAGGAACACTATCGCTGGAGAGGGAGGCGGTAGTAAGTCGCATCGACGAAGAGGCGACAGAGCAAGGGGTCGTGGTCAGACCAGGGGCGTGCGCTAGTGGGGGTTCGTGTGGCTGTGCGGTGCATGATGGAACAGGGCAGAAGGAGGGAGGGTCACACCGTGATAGAGAGGGGAAGAGGCCGGACGTTGGAGGAGGCCAGAGGAGGGAGGAGGTGCGGCGGCCAGAGGCTGGAACCTGAGGGCGTGCGGGAGAGGAGAGGGCCAGCAGGGGCGGCTGGGACCGGCGGCTGCAGGAGGCTGCCCGAGGGAGTCCGGCGAGGCGGTCCGGCAGGAGGGAGAGGGAAGGCGGTGGCAGGCCGGCGACGGGAGAGCAGGAGGGTTGCGGTGGCAGGCCGGCGACGGGGAGAGTAGGAGGGTGGCAGCGGGTCGTGCGTATCAAGGGAAGGGGAGAGGCGCGACGGGAAAGGGGAGAGGGAGGTAGGGTTAGAAAAGAAAGAAGAAAAATAAAATAAAAAACTAAATAAAAAGAATAAAAGAAAATAAATAGAAAGAAATAAGAGAAGAGGAATAAAAGAAAAGAAAGAAAATAAATAAAAGAAAAGGGAAAGGAATAAGAGAAAATAAATAAAAACTCAAAAATACATAAGTAAATAAATAAATTTAATAGTAATTATTATTATTATTACAAAACTTCTTTAAACCTAATAACAATAATAATAATAAAAGGTCATAAATAATAAAAATAAAACAAACCCTCATCTAAATAGATATTTAAGTATACATATATACACATATATAACAAGTATATAAAAACATATAATAATTTATTTAAACATATATATATATATATAACATATATATAAACATATATAAACACATATATATATATATAAACACTTATATATAAACATTTATTATGAACACTTATACATATATATATGTATTATATATATATGAACATATATGAACATATATAAACATATATAAACATATAAACATATACAAACATATTTACACATAAACATATATTACATATAACATATAACATTACATCATATAAGAATATAACACATGTGTATATATAACATAAGAATATATAACATATATATATCAACACATATAAACCTATATACATATATATTTATTTATTTATTAATTCGCTAAACCAACTAATCTAATTAATATTAAAATTAGATGACCGCGCGACATTTTCACACCGTACGGTTCCTAGCGGACTGCAAGCAGGCCACACGTCTTAGACTTAAGGAGTTCGTGCACTATCTCAAACCATAAACTCATCCCAAAAATAAAAACTTAGACCGAAACTCGCCCGCACACAAGCAAAAAAACCCAACGCTAAGATAAATAAAATAAATAAAGTAAATAAATAAAAACAGGTGTGACACCAACACCCACTAAATAAGCAATAAATGAGAAGGCATGAGGAAACAACTGCATTATAATCATAATTTATATTTTATAACCTTCATGTAATATATAATAAATATATTAATTCATAAAACTAAGTTATTAACTCGACTCATAATTCCCATAGTATTAAATGAACTTTGAATATTAAAATAATATTCATTCATATAATATTTTTCCACGTAATAACTTAATATCTTGTGAATAAATTTAATAAATAAATTCAACTCAATTGTTTTATACTCAAATAATGATGAATTTATTTATTTATTGGTTGTGATTAATTCTCGAACACATCCTAGAACCTGTGGTGGGGCCCACAATGTCCTATACACCTATTCAACACAATAGGGTAGAATCTTGGATACATTTGTAAAGAACTATAAATTCTATATAATTTTTTAAAAATTATTTGGGATAATTATGAGTCTGCGAAAATTGATGGCACTTGATTCTGAGGCCTGATGTGCCTAGAACAGAATTTTGAACTTTTTTTAAGGTACATTCACTAAACGTGCTGGTGGTGTTCTCTATATTTTGAACTGGTGCTTGGATTAAAAATCCAAGGGCACTGTTGAATCCATAGCCCATGATTCTCTTAAGGGAGGCTTAACTTTGAACTCTTTTGGTTGGGTGAAAAAGTTAATTTTACAGTTTTTTGAAGAATAATAAAATAATATAAAAATGTTATTTTTATTTTCTACCAGCTGTTGAGAGGTGGTGGAGGGACCGCTAAGTTGTCAAGCCATTTATTGGATTGACTCTTCTGTTTTGTAACCACACCATTGAGAATTAGATGGTCCATTCATTAATGAACCTCATTAATCTTTTGATGCATTAATCACCATTCCCCTTTATTTAAATGAGGCTCAAGATTTGTTTTTTGAAATGGAAGTGAGGAAACTCTGACGAAGTACCACCGTGTCTTCCACTAATGAAGAACATCAGCTTGGATAGCAATATTGGAGGAATCGATTTGGGATTAAAAAATGCTAACGGCTTCATCAGGCGTGGATTATTCTTCCACAACCGTAACGTCTCCTCCGATTCTGAGGTAGGGGTTTTGTTTAAATTCAAGTGAATTTGTTTAATTTCCCCGTTCTTGAAAATAATTATGAATTGTGGAAGTATTATAGTTTATCTACGTTGAATTAATTACTTCCCCCTTGTTATGATGCAAAAGAGGAGGTCGCGGGCCAAAAGAACAAGGCCCGGACCCTCTGCCTCTTCGGTTGTTGTTGCGTTCTTCGTGGTGAAAGTTAGAACTCGACAATAACGTGAATCTAAAATCCATGCAGTGACGACATCATCCCGGGAGTCCTGTAGGTGCGTTTGGAAGAAAAAATGGACCACTGCAGCTCACCCAGTGGCTCGCGGAAGTTCAGTTGGTGCAATGCTGGCAGGAGACAGCGTCGGCCGACATCAGCCAGCCGTGGTGGCATCGGGTGGCGTGCTATCACGCGCCGTAGAGAGAAGCCACGACATCGAGCTTCGGTGGTCAGGAAGGGAAGATGGCTCTCATCAGGAAGTGATGGTGAAAGGTGGTGCGCCGTCGTGTGCCACGGTTAGGAGGCTGCGGTTAAGGGGACCCGCGCTCGTTGGCGAAGGGGACCCGCACCCCGTGACGAAGGGGACCCACAAAACGCCGGTCCTGCTAACAAGGAGGCTGCACCACATGGAGCCGTCATTACAGAAAACTAAATGGACCCTTGATCCATTCAGGAGGGGAAAAGTCTCTGCGAGGCCACTCAGCTCAGTGTTGTGCTAGCTAGTGGGCCGAACTGCCCGGCGGGCCGCGCCCGGCCGAGGCAGGTTGGGCAGGTCCGTAGCCCGACTGATTTTGGGCTAGGATGGGTTAGACCCGGGTCGAACTCGGACTGGGTCGGGTCAGCCCCAGGATGGGGCAGATCAGGTTGGTCGGACTGGGACGAACCAGACCCGAACCCTTTTTGGCCAATATACGCTTAAAAGGTTGTATCTCACAAAACAAACGTCCGTCTGACGAACTGTCTGTGGCATAGTAATACTTGGAAGAAGATGGTCCTTTTGAAATAATCCACTAGAGTTTTGAAAAATTTGGAGTACATCCAGTTTGGATCGAACCCGAATCCAATCGGGCCGTCAGCACTAAAATGCCTATAACTCACAGACCGAGCGTCTGATTGACACGTAGTCTGTCGCATTGGGACCCTTTCGACATGGAAGTACTTTGGGATACTCCTTTGTTGAACTTTGTGATAGTTGAGGCTTTAACGATATCTTGAGTATCAGATACTATGGAACTAAAGCGCACTGGGTGCAGGGAACCCTATGGCTGGATGTCAATTGAAGAGAGACTCTGTGTGAATCAGCATCATAGTGACCATGTGTGGATCAGCATCATAGCGACCCTGTGTGGATCCGCATCATAGCGACCCTATGTGCATCAGCATTATAGCGACCCTGTGTGGATTAGCAGTATGCGACTCGGCAAGGACCAGCTTTCGAGCAACCCATTATGGATTAGCGACATACGACCCTATGTAGATCGACAAAGGAACAACTTCTTCGTGGTTCAGTTATGGAAATTCCTAATGGAATAAAATGACATATCTTAAGACTAATAATCTTTATTCTTGATCTTTGAGTTGTATACTTGGTTTGAGTTGAGTCTTTTTCTTTGTGCTTTGTGATTGAGATCATGATTTGTGGTTTTCTTTCATGGAATTATGAGAGACCTTCGGGGGTCTTGGGGTCCCTACTTGGTATTATTATACTCACCCCTTCATGGGATTTACCTGCATCTTGTTGTGTCTTGTACAGATGATGCGAATCTTGGCTGAGACCTTAAGAGCTAGGACCAGGTGGTACATGAAGGTGAATTGTTGGTGTGGAGAGCTGTGGAGATAAGCTATACCTACCCTTTAGGTAGGATCCTTGGTGGATTATCTCAGGAGATATTTTCTATTTTATTGTATACTTCAGTTGGGATTTTAGTCTGGCCCATTTACATTCTGTACAAACTTTTACTACTATAGTTTTACTATGTAGTTTTTATCTTGTCATGTTCTTGGTCTGTGTGTTCACAGGTTCAAAGACAATGCCTTCCTATTTTAGGGATACACCTTTCCGTTGCTAGTCTCCAACACCTGGCCTATGGAAGGCAGGCTAGGGGTAGTCATGGAACGGGCCCCAGGGGATAGGTTGTGATAAAATTATTATGTGTGACTCTGTAGACCTTTATCCTGATAGTAGTGACTACTATTCATAGACTATGAGTAAATTTTAGCAACCCATGAAGGCATCTAAGGAGATACAGAGAATTCATAGCAATGACAAACTTTAATATGAACATGAATTGTGTAATATAATCTTTTTTTCTTACGATATATCATAATATAAGACGTACAAACTGTGTTATCATCTATTCTTTTTTTATTATTTTTTGACCTTACTGGATGAACATACCATCTTCTACCATGGATATGGATTTAGTGAAGGTACTACCATCCTGATCAACTAGGACCTAGATATATCTTCATCAACTCGAAAGTGATAAATTATATCTTGGCCATTTAACCAATGTCATACCACAATATATTCCCCCAATACATGCTACCTCCCGATGACTTCAATGTCATGGTTTTTTTCATGCATCAAAGTACATAATCAGATGGTATACATTGATGATGATCTCAAGTTCGGAGACCAATACAAATGTTCATAGATGGGATCAACCAATGACACCTAAAACATGTGGCATTCCTATTTATGAGTTTATCTGCATGATCTCAGCAACTATAGATCACCATGTGCAAACTTTATGAGAAAAAATCTCAATTATAGTGATCCTCTAGCACTAGATAGTCATACATCAACTGTGTCTAGATAATATGATGTATCTAAACCATATGACATATGTTTAAGATTAATGTCATAGTATCTTGAGGTTCTTGTTACAGTATGAGAACTTCTATAACCTTTGGATATAACAAATAATATATGGGAATTACCCTATAAATAGTGAAAAAAATAAAAATAAATACTATTCTGGTAAGAAAACATAATGCATAACTCACTATATAAATTATATGGCAATCGAAAAGTACTTTTCAAGTTGGGTATAGGGCACCCAATATTACAACACTCCTATCACCAAGAACATTAGATCTAACATTTTATAGATAGATCTATGCTTCATGATTTGTTTTGATGATATATTTATTTGATCTATTGAAGTGAAGGTGTTGTGAGCTTGGATCTTGAGATTTCTTGGGGCCTTTCTTTGGTTTCATTATCCATTGAGAGGTAAGTGGAATCACTTCCTCTCTAGTTAATCTATAACTTAACAGATTGGTTTTACAAAATTTTTTACTTGGATTTATAAGGGAATTTTTAGATGAACATGGGATATTCAATTACTTTTGGAAAACTTTTGGTTAATAATTATAAATTATGGTTTTGTGTCAATGTTAGCAAGGTGTTTGATGACATATTTTAATGCGAAGAAATGTTTTATATGGAATGATTAGATATGAGAATTTGGTATACATGGTGGTGTGTGTTCATTTTCATTTGGGATGGAACATGGTTGTAAAGCACCACTTTGAGAGTGGGATGGAGTATGGTCACGAAGTACCACTGTCAATGTAGGCCACTGAGCGAGAGCTTGGTGATAGGATTACTCACCACTCACAAGTATAAGGAAATCGATAACATGCATGTGTGTATGTGTGTGTCAACTTGGGATGGTTATTCCAAGTGGAAATAAATGGAATTAATATTTTTTTTAAATTTTATCTCACATGGAACTTGTATATGGATTTGTATAAAAGTATTTATTTACTTCTCATTCTGTTTTATATAAAATATACTAACATGTTCTTGTCCTAGTAGCATGTGTCGGGATATATCTGGATGTTACCTATTGAGTGTTATAATCACTCCCTTCATGGGAAATTTGATGAGTTTTTAGTTTTTGTTTATTAGGATATACGAAAGGGAATTTTGTCCTGCATCTATAGTGATGCATCTTGATATCATGGGAAAAGCAGGCAAAGTTGAAGCGTGGAACTAGTTCTGATGATTCTTGGGATGATGTAACTTGGGTGCCATAGATTCATACTATCTTTTGGTCTTTTTTGGTTAATGTATCTTATTTATGTTTTTACTATAATGTTGGTTATTTAGTTTATTGTTTAATCAAATTTTTTATCATGCATCATTTTTTTTCATATCTTATCATTTTGTTATGTTTGGTTATGTTCTTCTTTTATAAAAGAAAAAATTGTTTTCACAATGTTTAGGCTAGCCCTTTGAATTTATTTTCATCCTTTGGTGTATTGGGTACATAATCTAAGGTTTGTGGAACCTCCTACCCGGTCCAAGCCAATGGGTTGGGTGGGGATGTTATAGTCATACCCTAAAAAGTAACATGCTCTGAACTCAGCTTAGCTTGTCTCTTTCATTATCATCGACATGGGTGAGTGAATTGAAGAATTTGACATTGGATATTTCAATATTCCTTTCAAAACAATAAACCTTTATAAGTTCTGGCCCCCAAAGAGAAGGGCTCCTATTTACCCAGTTGGTCACGAAATTCACTATTTTTACTGAGAAAACTGTTGGAAAACCCTCATGAATTACCATACTCATTGTATTCTCAATGAACATATAATTTAACCTCTGAATTAAATAATTATATTTCAACTTACCATGTATTTCCTTCTCAAACCAGATTCCCCTTCAACATAAAACCCCCCAAAACCCCCTTCTTCCATACTCCCCACCATTTACATACCTCAAGAACTTCATCTTGCATCCAGTCTCTTTTTTTCCATTATGGATATCCATTGGATGAAGGTTATGAACACCCCAGACATATGATTGAGAAATAATACCCACACCTTCCATGTCACATCATCAATGAAGGTTACATAATACAATTATCCTCTTTGAGAAGGAACTGAAGTGTCCCCCATACATCTGTATGAACCAAATATAAATTCTGAATATTTTTCATCATAGATTCTTCTTGGAGTGACATGGTTTGCTTATTCTCAAGGATGAATTATTATCATGTTCTGATCTTGAGGTTTCTGATCTTCATCATTCCCTTAGAAGCTATGACTTTCATCCTTTCTCACTCAATTTACCTAGATAGTCATGTCATCACTTTAAGAAAGTATTTTATTCAATATGGAGTTCACCTTATGATAATACCATTTTTATATTGTTCCTTACTTCACACTTTTAGTAACCACCATGTAACTATGTGTAATTATCCATGCTTCATTCATGAATTCCATACCTAAAACATCTAGTTATCCCGCCAAGATTATGTTTTTACTTAACATAGGTGTGTGCTATAGACCTTGAAACACAAAAAAACATTCACTATTTACTTGGATAAAGATACCACCCTTTAATTGAATCTTAAGAGTTTTATCATATGTAATATGCACATTTTCAAATATTCCATAAGTATAGTTCATCATACTCACCCACTTGGACATTGAGTGAAACAAAGATCCATAGTTTATAATTCAAGGATCAAGTAGACTAGAGGTACTTAGTAGCATATTTCTCATATATTATGATATAGTATTTGTGAATCAAAATTATGAAAGTGTATCTTCAAAAATTGATTCTCTATTTACTCTAATACTTCTTCAGATTGAATTTCTTCCCATAATTCCATCACATGGGGCCACCTTCCTCTTAGTATTTATGTATTAAAATTTCTCTCCCTTTACCCTCTATATTAATATTCCATGTTTTGGAATGTCACATACTTTACATACTATAGGCATTTATGATTGATGCATGAATCTCCTTCCGATGAATTTCTTCATTTATAAATAGGTCCCTGACATCCATGAACACCAATTCTATATTAAAATTTGATTTTATTATTATAGTAACTATCACATCCCATGAATCAAGGAGTGATGAAAGTAGAAAAAATTTACAGACTAATTATATAATGTTTACCTTGACGGATTCTAATTGAATCTATATCATGATTTAGTCATTGACATGATCATGCAATGAACTCCATTCTGATATTCGCATCCCGAATAGTCTCCATAATAAGAACTTCTTATTCATCCATGTAGTCTTATCATAAAAATTAGAATGCACTTTCATATGTTCTGATTTTTTTCACTTACTATACATTACAAGACATGTTTTGGGATAATGAAATTTGAATCAATAATTGTTCTTTGTTATCAATCCATTTCCATTCTTCCTTCTTAATTACTTCCATCTTGGTGTCAGAAGCGATAGATCAAGATCCTTATGAAGTGTTGTACCTTCTTTCTAGATTTTATAGAATCAAAAATCCATGACATCAAACTTATCCACCCAGACCTTAAACTTATCAAATTCTATAGAATTTGAATATTTTGAACTCACATTAAACATCAGAATCTATAAGAGGGATTATAAACTATTACCAAAATTGTCTTATATGGTCAATAGTGGAACAATGATACTAATATAAGCTCTGAATCACCTCCTCTAGGGTTTTTCATCTAAATATCAATAAAAAAATCTCAAATAATTTTTTTTGGTTGTGATGAAACTACTAAAAAACATCATCTATACCTACAAAATTTATAAGGTGGACACAAAGTACTTAAATGAACCTGTGAACTCAATGCACTAGAATATATAAAACAGCTACACCTAATTCACCATACTAAATAACACATGACATGAACCACACATGAATATCTAAATGAAAATTATTGAATAAAAAAAGTAAAAATAAAAATACGATCTTTTTACATAGTTCAAACATGAGTCTTAATCCATAAGGGGAACAAAACAATACTTTTATTCAAGAATCAAATGATGATAACAATGTTAGAAAAACCTATAACTACATGAGATTTCAACCTAATAATAAAGTAGAGTCTATCTTGTGCAATCAATCACCATCGTCTTCTAATATTTCTATGTATAAGTCCACACAAATTTGATCTCCATGGTTATCCCTCAACTCAGTCAAAGACACCCACCACAACAACTCCATCTTTTGGTATACAATTATTGTTTCTGGAAACTTCCTATGTTTACTCTTACATATCACTTTAAAGACTATTAAATAATACCCTATAGAAAATTCACTAAAGGGAAAACCCATTAGAATTACTCTCATGTATCCAAGAGTTTCTTTCATGCAAGTCCTTTGTGTCTCCAAATTACCTCCATCTAACTCATTAGGAGGCAAATTTTGATTTTCCATCACCCAATCTACTAACTTCGAATCATCATATATCTGGACATTCAATCACTATTCATGTCACTTTTCCATATACTTCCAAAATTGGAAGCTATACTATCACATTAACTTCATTCATTTGGTCTAAAACTTGTATATATATATATTTTTCACATGGTGTGAGCCTAATAGATTTGAATTATACTAGGGCCAAAGTTCAACCCCAACAATATTCATGTTTCGTTATTATTTTATACTCTTTTTCCTAATCCATGGACTGAGTAGGATTAGGGAGTGGAAAAATTACTTTCACTCAGGCCACTATTTGTGGGTTTTCATATTTATAAGATTTGTATCTTTTTATATTATAGTTTATGGTCATAAAATCAAAACTAAAATCTAATGTCTAAAGATTATTATTTTTTGCATATTTTACCAAAAGGGTGTATGAGTTTAAGGATATATGGATTTTACTGAAAGGGTGTCTAAATTTTAAGGTCACAAAAATTTGACCATAGGGTGTCTAGAGTTTAAGGACCCACAACATTGACCAAAATGGTGAATCCTAATTCAAGGTCTTAGTGCTTGAAACCAACTGAGGTCACATGTCCACTGATAAGGGAGAAACTGAACCGATGTGAATGATTAACCCAAAAATGGAATAGAAAATATTGATCGGGGAAACATTCATGTAGTGTAAGGTTTGTCTACATAGACTATATTAGGTGTCTGGAGTTTACGACCATACATATTTGACTAAATTATGGATCTTAATTTATATTTGTAGGGATTGAACCAAATTGGGGATTGATTTCATAGTGTGACCATGACTGAATCAATGTTAATAGAGAATAAAATTCTAGTAAAATAAACTTGGAGTTTATTTCTAGGGTAATGATTCTTATTGTTAAAGGTTATACGAAATTAACAGAAGTCGTATGTTGTTTATTCTTGGCTGATATGAAGAAAAATGTTGGGATGGTTTTTTCATTCAATGAACATAATTACCTCGACATTAATTAAGAAATGTATGAATGAACAAAGGAAAGGATATTTTAAGTATGAGTCAGATTTAGTTAATTTTGAAAATGAGAAAAATAAATAATAGCATGATAGATAAAAAAGTTTTTAATTTTTTGAACACATTAATATTTGATGATGTGAATCATAACTTGAGATATTTAAATTGGGCATGGTCAAATGATAATGCATAGGCTAGGAAAACCACTGACTATATTATAATGATGAGTCTGTTAACATAATATAAGAAAGATATATCAATGATTCCCAATAACCATGTTGAAATGATGGGTTCCACGATAATACCTTTAAAGGAATATAGGGTTATAGAATATTTTCCTAGGGACATATATATACCATTGGATGGTAATATGTGGTCCATATATGTGTTTCATGTGTTATCACTATGCCAAAGGGGGTCCCTTTAGAATGGATTTCTTCATTACTAATAACTACGAAGGGTTTTTGGTAATTAAAATATATAACACACTAAGTATAATATATGGTAGGAAAGTGTTCAAAAATATTTAGAATGTTAAAAAATTAGGCCAATTAAATGGAGATGACAAAAATAAAGAGAAATTTAATGAGATATGGATCCTAATGTTAAGAATATAATTTGAATACTAATATAGGTTAAGAAGAACATAACATTGGGGGACTAGAGTGGATGATTGTTTATGGTTGGGTCTGGAATAGGAGATTCATGTATCAATAAGTATCCTATAATAACAGGAATCAAGACACACATGGTTATGGAAAAGTGAACTCCACATCCAAGTGTTGGCTTGGTAGAAGAAACCCAACATGAATTCGCGTGGTTCAGCATTAGGGTGGTTTGGATAATGGGGAAATGAAATGAGTCAGAATCATGTGACTGGTCCTAAAATAGGATATCTAAGATCCTCTGTGTATCCTATAATAAAATAAATCAATCCAAAAATAGTTCTAAATATGCAATCTAATATGATATACCCAATTTGAATTCCCAATAAATGGAGATTTTAGGGTACGTGGTGATATGAAGGGTATGAGATAAATTAGGTACTATGGTGTAAGAGTAAGAGGTTAAACATAACATAAATTGGTGGGACCCAACTACCTAGGTGGAATAAAGATGGAATCAGAGAGAAATTTTTGACTGAACCCGAGATAGGAGATCTAGGATTCAATACATATCCCATGGTAATAAAAAACAAGGCACATATAGTTCATGAAGTCTTGTATTTGGGGGGGATTTAGGTGTGAATGAGATGACTTAAAACTATCATGAATTATTAGACACCAAATGTCAGAAGAATCTGAATGTGAATTAATAGACACTAAAGATCCATAACATGATGTTGGGAGATATGATGAAATAAATAATGTGGTTGATACAATGACATGAGATCCAGGTGTTAGTATATATCTTGTGATAATAAGAATTAATCCACATATAATTTTGGAAAAGGGAAATTTCTTTCATACTTTAGGTGAACCCTAATATGATAGAAGTAAAATACTAGTATAGCTATTAAATCTCCCCCAAAATGGGTCTTGTATGTAGATCAATATCATATATAAGGGAAATTATATAGTTTGGGGTCTTGTGAAATATATCACTCCAAGAAACCTAAGGTCTTGTGAATCAGACCAATTAATCTTGTTAGGATGGACTAAATTTTGTATATTTTATGTTCATGTGATGAGGAACATATATTATATAATTTATGCTCATGTGGTAAAGACCTTGTTTAGTTCATTTTGGCATATTGTGACAAGGACGTTGTGTCATTGAATTTAGAGACTTGTGACAAAGACTATACACCAAATTGTTTATGTTCACATGGTAATAAAAATTGAATAAAACTTGAATTTTATAGAAAATTACTTCTTAAATAACATTTCATTGATAATGCATGTGGTACTATCTCTATCCAAGGTGATTATAGAGTATACCCCATATGAGTTACAATTTTGTATGACTTATGGTTATTCCTATTTTAGCTCTAATTTTGGAGGTTTATTTCCTAGTATCATCAAGGTCCATAACATCAATTCTAATTATCCTTGATAAAATAAGTATCTTTTTAACTTTTCTATTGAACATTCAGGTTAGATGATTACACTAAACCTTATGGTTATTTAATACTCGCAACCTCTTCTCATCAAGTTCTTACAACTCATGCAATGGATTTTTTAATTATTCATCTTTAATTAGTTGATCACACATGTCTATTCTAATTGATGTAAATTGAACCTAAATATGAATTTTTTTGAACCCATACACTATAAAATACGATTTTTCATGTGTAGGAGTACGTATAGTGATGTGGTATTCCCGTAAAGAGTTAAGGAAGTTATCGAGATGGGACTTCTTATCTCTGTCCAACATTTTCTATAATATTTTATATAAAGTCTTGTTGATGGACTCTATATTTCTATATAAAGTCACATGGGATGAATTATTTCTTAGGATGTTTTATTTAAAATATAAATTTTTAACTCAAAATCATATAAATGTATGTTATTATCTGTGAGAATAGTGCATGGAATTCCAAATATAGTGATGATATTGGATTTCAAAAAATTAATCATATATTTCATTCCAATTTCCTATTTGGAAAATAATGAGTGGTAATGATGATGAACTTTAACTCCCTAATTGTCATCAGAGGGTATATAACAATGGAATCCATTCTCCATATGGAAAATAGACCAGGGTATTTTTTTAACATGTAGTAACTCCAGGGATTGATGAGACAAGTAAGCATGCACATTAAATGAATAAAAATTATTCATAAATTATATATAATCATACATTATAGAGGGTAAAATTTATCTATGTATTTTAATTTAATGGGAGAGTTCGGTTAATGTTTGATGTGCACCACATCTTTCAGTATGGAATTCTTTCATAACTATAAGGGTTCTTTCTCCTTCAATGAACCTGAGATGGGATCTAAAAAAATTGTTTATAAAGTATTTTTATGAGGTTAGATCATCAGAGAGGATGATATTTTCTCTTTATTATCAATCTCTTGAGGTAGAATTCCATTTTTAGAGATAATCGACTATTAGAGACATCTGATTGACTACTTCATTAGTCAATGGAGATGAGATCCATTCCAAAGAGAGGTTGTATTGATCTCATTTCATTCTTCAATTTTTTATTGATTAAAGGAACTAACACCCTCTAATGTGTGATATGTATTTTCATTTCATCTAGATCCGAGTTAGTGAGAGTTTCATCCATTTTGGGAAATAAATTTTCTTGAGAATTATATAGTAATGGGATATATGATAACATATGTTCATTTAGAAATTACACCATCAATCCTCACATGGGCTCATGAAATGATATAAATTTCACTTTATTTACTATATGTTCTTTATTTTTATATTTTAAAAAATTTTCTAAATTTTCTTTGACATTGGGTTGAAAACCTAGTATTTGCATAGCCAATTTTAGGTCCATGATAAGATCTTCCTACTTTATCTAATTGTTGGTATAACCTTATGAGAGAAGGAAATATTATGAGAATAGTTCATTAATTATATACAAAATTATGAATCCCAGACTAGCTTAGTTGAGTTTTGGACCCTCCATCCTCTTTATAGTAGGAATTTAAGAGGAAACCTAGAATTACATTTCTCATATGCAGTAATCCTCATTTATGAATAAGACCTCCTTACGAGAGAGTTTTACAACCAAAGGTAATTATTCTACAGTGGGGTGTACTATAAGAAATTCTACAAAATATTTTACTCTAGTTACATTATGAAAGAGAAAAAAATCAAAATATTAGATAATGATAACCCTATTTCTAGAAACATATTCTATTGATAATTAATGGGGATATAATTCAAAGTATTCTTATAGGAAACCAAGTGAACCTCATTATGTTGAAAGTAATGATAATATTTTTTCACCGTGAAGATCACTTAAAATAATTTTTTTTCAATGGTTTTATATCATCCCAAACCTATAATTTTGTTTGACTAGGGTAATTATGTTTTTTTCCTTACCCGCATCATTATTCTAGGAATTAAGATCACCAAAGGATCTTTTTAAAGATTCCACACAAAGAATGAGTGGCTTTCCTTCCATCATAGACATTTGGACACAAGGGTTAAATATTTATTTTTTAAGTCAATCATATTCACTTTGGAAATATCCATACCACTAGTATGTTACACCCTTATTCACCAGATTCATAGAGGGTAAACATTTTTCATGAATTTTTGTAATGAAATTCGTAATATAGGTGGGCCTTCCTTCATTCCCATTATATTCTTGAAGGTTTTGAGGTGGTGGAATTTTGAGTATCACCTTTATTTTCTCCATATCTACTTTAATACCATGATGATAGAAAATGAATATAAAAAACATCTTTGAAATCACTTAGAGTATACATGTTATGACACCCTCATTCCAAAGATACCACACTGAGGGGAGATAGATAATTTACCTATAGTCCGACCTCCAGTAGGCCCCACGTTGCTGACTATCACTGAGGGTATAAATAACTCATGAAATTGGAGGTATTAGCCTTTATAATAATATTGGATCACGAGATAAGATGAATCATAAAAAAAAACACCATGACATAATATAAAAGAAACCAAATACATCCCACAATGAATGTATAAATAAAACTAAAACAGATTAAAGTATCTATAGTAAATACCCAAAATAAGAGCTAAGGTAGACACACAACAACTGTCCAAAGGTTTGAGATAATAATGTCTAGTAGGGTCCATATAATCCTCCTGAAAACCTAAAAACAATTTTATATACACATTTTGAGTATATATGTATACTCAGTAAGAAATCCAATGTCTCCCGTGCACATGTAAAGGAAGCATACTAATGCACTCGTGAGAAAACAACATAAGAAATAGCACCTAAACTGGTCATCTATCCATTCCAACATAGCCAAGGTATGATCACAAAATAATGCAATCCAAGTATAATAACATAATAATAAGAACATTTATAAATGGTACTCGCACCAATTTCCTAATAGTTTTTTTCTCCCACACCCGAATGTCGTACGTCCGTGAACTTCCACCTCTTCTGTATACCACACCGCCCGATCTACATGATTTCGATCTTGACATCCCCTTGTGAAGTATACATTACTAGAATCTATAACCTATAAATATAAAATTAGTGAATAAACATATTCTTGTTCATGTAAATATTCATGCCTTAATATAGATATCCGATTAGACAATGAAGTTTGACTTCCACATACCTTCATTAGTGACTCACACCAGTAGAAAAAACCATCTACCTCTTTCATTCTTTATCGTGCCCAAATCATCTTCAATGTGGGTTGTCCAAATTAGAGGAATACTCCAACCACGAAGCTCAAACTCAGTATGGTTTATCAATTTCACTGTGCTCGACATATCCTCATTTTCAACAGTCGGTGTCATTTACCTGTATTATAATTAGTTCGACATAAATTTGTTTTCATCAAGAGGTTGTTTCTCTTATTCAATCCACCTAATCATCAATTCTTCTTGGATCTATATTGGGAGTTAATATCCCCTTCTTATAACCATCTCCTTATTTAAATCCTCATCTACTCTCAAGAATCTTCAAACTTCCAAATCTTTCTCTGATTTTTCATAAAAGAAAACACGTTGATAGGAAATGATCGTAATGAGAAGAAGATCATCCTTAAATATATGGGGAATTATCCTTATGTAAATTGAACAAATAATCCTTATGATAATTGGGTTAATCCTTATGGGAATTGATCCTTATGAAAATTGGGGTTATCCATTTCACAAATTTGGGTTTTTGATCATTATGTCTTTAGCGTATCAAAAAAGTGATGTGGCAGAAGATCTTAATTTTAAATAAATTTGATTTAAAAAAAATTATTTATTTGAATGTTTTGGACTAAAATACCAATCAATACTACTAGAATGCAATTACAAAAAAATTTAAACCCATAAAAATTAATCTCAAATAAAATATATAATAATAATTCATAATAATAAATATAATTAGAAATAAATAAATAAATAAATAATAATAGTAAATAAAACTAAAATTATAATAATAATTAATAATCTATTATATTTTTACAAATATATTATTTGAAAAATAAAACAATAATAAATAAATAATAATAGTAAATAAAACTAAAATTATAATAATAACATATTTATGTATTAATCAATTCTCACTTGTAATTTAAGTGGAAATTTGAATTGAAAATTTTTGATGAATATTTTCATCATATGATCCTAAGAAGTGAAATAAAACTAAAATAAATGTAAAATCTATCATTAATAAAATCAACATGCAAGTAATAACTTACAACGAAAAAGATCATACCATGAATGGAGTTTCCGCAACAAAAATAAATTCCACTGATACATTTAAACATTCATTATGAGTCTTAATTGGGAATTTTCATTGGGATGATGTGACTTTATTGTGGAAATTTATACTTTAAAATATAATGTATATTAACACACACAAACACACACACATAGATATATTTGTGTATATACACATGCATTTTAATTTTGTTCTATTAAATTTCATTGAAAAATTATAGTATAGATTTATATTAGTGGGGATTTATAGTGTAAATGTAAAACATCAAATTCCACTGAAAATTTACATTGATGTTTGTATATAAATAATGAAAATTCCAACTATAAATTTTGAATTGAAGTTTAAAATTTAATATTACCATGTTTATTTGTATTTTTATGTTTTCTTTGTGTTTTCTTGTTTTCATTGAAATTTTCTATCATACATTGTAATTTTATTGGAAGTGTTTAATAAAATTTTTATATATGGATTTTAAATGATATTTTAGTCTAAAATACACATTAAAAATTTCCATAATAAATTTTATTGGAAATTAGAAATAAAATTTTCCAGTGGAAATTTTCACTAATGGTTTTTAGTGAACATTTCCAATGAAAATTTACAATGAAAATTTATAATTTTTTTTATTTATATATAAATATATATTAATCATAATTTAATGTATAAATTTGAATAGCTATTTGAGGTTTTCATTTGAAATTTCCAATGGAAGTCTTCATAGGAAATTTCCAAAGGATGTTTGCATTGGAAGTTTTCAGGGAATGTTTGCACTGGAAATTTCCCTAGGAAATGTTCAGTTAAACGTTTCAATGAAAAATTACATTTTTTTTATGTGTTAATATTTTAAACTTCAAATTTATATATTGATTTATTTTATAAATTTTATATTCAATTTTTTAGTTTAACCAAAATAAAATTTAAGCAGAAATTTTCACTCAAAATTTAATCTCGTGTATAAATTTACACCAATGAACAGAAATTTTGACTTTAACTTCTCACTTGAAATTTATAATTTAATATTAACATACATATTTTTTTTAGTTTCCCTTGTGTTTTTATTTTTCATTTAAAATTTCCATCACTCATAGAAAGTTTATTGTAAATTTTCAGTGCAAACTTGAACTATGAATTTTAAATGGAAATGTATAGTTAAAAATATATATTGAAACTTTACCCAGTAATGTTGAATGAAATTTTACACTAAACGTTTCATGTGGAAATTTTCACTAAATTTTATTATGGTGATAGGTATAGATATTTACAATACTCTTAATTTCGAGATTGTATACATGAGGATCTTGGGAAGAGATTACTTTATATGTACATGATTTATTATGGGTTTATAGATTCATAGGAATCCCTAAAACTCACACAAAAAGTTTTTAATAAAAAATTTCAATAAAAATTTATCATAAAAAATTGCATTTTTTATTTATGTATTAATATATATATTTTTTAATTTGAATTTTAAATTTGAAATGTAAATTTCTTGTGGAGTTTTGTAGTGGAAATTTCTAGTGAAAATTTTCATGGGAAATTTCCAATGGCTTTTTGCATTGGAAATTTACAGTGTAACTTTTCCCTAGAAAATTTTAGTACAAATATCCAATAGAAATTTCCCTATGTAATTTGTTGTGTAATTATTAATTTCCACATTAAAAACATAAATAATAAATATTATATATATGCATGTAATAAAAAATATACATATATTTATATAATTACTCTCCATGAATAATAAATAATATATACTAATTGTATTATAATTAAATTTAAAATATACACAATAATTTCATTAGTTATATTTATATTACTATGTATATTCATATTATTGATAAATTTCAAATTATAAATATATATTATAAATATCATATTAAATATATTTTTATATATTTTGAATATATATATTAAATATTAGATTATATATGCATAAAGAATAAGGAGTAGCCACAACATAAAAAAGAATGAAAAAAATGTACATTGGGGGTATTTTGGTCCAAAAACCCAATATGAGGGTTTGGTGTTGGTTCCGGACCTATGATGATTTGAATCCAAGAAAATAACCCTTAAATGAATTTCTATATTTTAAAAAAATATAGTTAAAAACTGTTCTAATATAATATAATTGAGATAAAAACCATGGAACATAAAAAATATTAATTCTAAAACTCAAAACCATTAAAAAATTTCTTAAAATAAAAACTTATGATTCCTCTATAAAAAAATGATTAAATAAATATGGTTTCAAATTTTGATAATGATTATAAATTTTTAATTTTTTAAAAGGAATTCAACCAACCTCAATTTTCATTCAATTATACATAAAAACATATATTTCTCTCAATAGTGAAAAAACAATCATAATTTAATAGGTATAACTAGTTGGATGAGTAAGTAAAATAATTTACAAAAAAAATTTATTAAACTCATCCAACCATTTTAACAAAAAAATCTCAACCTGAATTAGAGGTTCATTCTTATACTATTTGAATACAAATATTATTTATAGAAATCCAATCAAGAAATTCAAATCCAATCAAAATTTTAAAACATACTCCCAAATGTTAAAAAAACAAGTATTTTCATGTGATCAATTAAAAGATATTATAAAATTCAATTGACATGGAAATGAAAAATATTAGCCTCCTCAAGTTAAATAACAATATCTAATATGAAGAAAAAATTTCAACCAATAAAAATGAAATTTGAAGTTATTAAATCATACATTTTGAAGAAATTTTAGGGTATTTTGAATCATACATCATGAAATATTGTTTAGTAAAATTGAAAAGCCATCCCACACATGTAAAACCCAAAATTATTCCTGATGTTGAACTCTAAGGTGAGACAAACAAGTTAAACAATCTGAGTACAAGATAATTTTTCAATTTAACATTTCTTAAATAATATTGAAAGGGTCACAAGAAAACAAAAAGAGAATGCATGTTGGTCGGAGTGAGTATCTCAATAAGGGGTGAATTCTGATCCTTAATATCAATTAATGCATTTATATTAGGGGAATTGTGATCCTTACTATCAATTAACTCATTTATTTTATGTTTTCATATTGAAATTATGCAGTACTAATACTTATTCCAATTTAATTATGTATTGATTTCACACATACAAAATTTTCATTTTATTTATTAATTTTTTCTCAAATTTAAATGATGTTGGGATTCACATCACTTGGGACTCTTGCGTACTATTTGTTTCATTGGTTGGGTTTTATCCTTTGTGTTGTTCTAATATCTATGTGCTCCTACTGACTTGGAAATCCACATACCCTTTATTTTCCATGGTCATTGATAATATTTTATGCCCATTTCCCCACCACCATATATTTGTTTTGCGTAATTGATGCACTATTGGATGGGTTGTTTGACATGAACTCATGGAATTCTCTGGATGGTTGTACTCTTATATTTATAGGTATTGTTATGGAGAATGGATCACCCTCTAGAACCAAAAATATTCGAGTGATTTTGAGGTTTGGTTTTCCTTGTTACTACATTTCTCTCTTCCCTGAACTCTGGATCCTGAACCCTAGATTGGGTAATCCTCAGTGGTATGTCCCAGTAGTGATTGATCTCTGCAGTACACCACTAGTCTGCCACTTTTGGTGGAGCATTGATGACAACCACCTTCAACCTTGATGATGCGATGGTTGACACCCAAGTTGCTTTAATCTATATAAAGGAAGAATCTTTGTGAGAACATGCTTCATCAGTGATTTTGACTAGTTGGAACAAAACTAAGGTGAACACATGAAGAGATCAGGATAGATGGAGGACCCTAACACGTCCAAAATATTGAGTTATCTTCACCATTATTAGTTCTCAGATTCATGGTGGTAGTTATGATTGTTTCAGTTTCTTATTTACTTCGATCCTATATATTGTAAATCCATTTCTCTTTTGAGCATTAATAAATTGTGTATGTGAGTGGTGTTATTTCAATACATGTAGGTCCTCACGGGACCATAACATGTAAATACTTATATTCCTTTCTCATTTTTTTTATTTTCGTGCTTATTGATTCCTATGGTTCGATAATGTCTATTTTTTATAAGAAATAAACCAATTTTGTCTTGTTGGGTTCAATGTTCTGTCTGTTCACAAGTCACCATTCCCCTTGACAAGTGTTATTAGATCCATATTTTGTTTCTTTTTATATAGATTTTATTACTCTTTTATTTATTTAAAAATATCACTATTACATAACTAGCCTTCATCAGTACTAAAAATGGCCTTTATAAGTGATAGATAACCACTGACTACCTGAGTGAGATTGAAATCCATTGCCTTTTATCAATTCTAAAAAAGCGTTGATAAAAGGGTTCTTTTTTCCGTGATAAAAAAGATAAGATAAAGGGGTCCTTTATCTACGCTTTTTAAAATCACCGATAAAGGACCACTTCATTAGTGATTTTATTTATCACCGATAAATTGTATCTTTATCAGCATTTATAAAAGTGATGATAAGGGACCCATTTATTTGTTCCTTCAAAAGTGCTAAAAAAGGACCCATTTATCAGCACTTTCAAAAGCACTGATAAAGGGTCCTATTTAAGTGTGCTACAATAGAACACTGTATCACAAGTGTAATGTGGTGTAAGAGCACACCACAACACCATAAAAACTGATAAATATCATCAATATCAAGTACCAATAAATAATTAAAATAAACTAAAATTTACAACACAAATATTAGAAGAAGAAAAGATAGTTAATTATAGACATTCCAAATAGTTGTTTATACAATTACATGAGTAAAAATTATTAAATACATTAAAAAACATCAATATTTCTTTTATATTTTGATCTTGAACTCGAGTCATTCTATTTTCAAAAAACCACCCCTGTTTGAGAAAATGAATGCACCTGTATAAGAATTTTTTTATGTTAGTAAGAATATAAAAAAATAAATTAACAAAAAGTGTTAATTTTAAACTAAACATTGAGTCATACCAAAAACATTGTATATTATATTGAGTTGTGGTTTATTCCTACACATCAAAAATGAAATATGAATCATTATCCTAAATTATCATGAATATCCAAGCACATTTTCTTGGTTTTCAGTGAGTAACTCTTTTTGAACTAAAATGTTGTTTTTAAATTGATAATAGGAACAGTGAGTCGTACCATGCATATTGTGTATGATATTTAGGTTCTTCTGATTCCTACATTTCAAAAATGACTTATGGATCATTTTACTAAAGTATCAAAACAATCTAAATGCATTTTCTAGGTTCTGAGTAGGTCAGTTGTCATTTTTACTAAAATTGATGTCAATTTTAAATAAAAAGACTCCCTTAGAGTCATACTAGTCACACCGTGCATCATATTTAGGTGTGGTTGATTCCTACACATCCCAAATGACTTACAGATAATTTTCCCAAAGTATCAAAAAAACCTAAATTGTTTTCTTTGTTATGAGTATGTCACTTGTATTTTTTTTGTAAAATGTCATTTTAAACTGGAAACATGCACTTTGAATCATACCAGTCAAATAATGTACCATTTTTATGTGAGAATGTTTCCTACATATCATAAATTACTTATGAATCATTTTCCTAAATTATTAAGAAAATATGAGCATGCTTTCTCAGTTTTTAGTGAGTGACACTTTTTGAACATAATTGTCGATTTTAAAATAATAACAGACACATTGAGTCATACTGAGCACATCATGTATTGGATTGATGTGTGGTTGACTCCTACACATCCCAAATGACTTATGGGTCATTTTACTAAAGTATAAAAACAACCCGAGCGTGTTTTATCTATTTTGAGTAGGTCAGTTTTCATTTTTACTAAAATTGATGTCAATTTTAAATAAAAAGTCTCACATGGAGTCATAATAGTCATTCCATGTTTTGGATTGAGGTGAGGATGATTCTTACACATCCAAAATTACTTATGGATTGTTTTCCTAAACTATCAAAACAATTTGAATATATTTTCTTAGTTTTTAGTACATCACTTCTCTTTTTTGCTAAAATGCCATTTTAAACTAGAAACACGCACTTTGATTAATACCGTTCACATCGTGTGTCAGTTTTATGTGAGATAGGTTATACATGTAACAATGAGTTATGAATCATTTTCCTAAATTATCAAGAATATATGAGAACATTTTCTTGTTTTTTAGTGAGGGACACTTTTTGAACTAAAATATTGATTTTTAACTAATTATGGACACATTGAGTGTAAGAACCCAGTTTTTGTATATAAAAGTCTTTGGAATATTCTTGATATTATTCCAGAGTAGCGCTTTCAGACAGCGTGCGATTCAGAGCCCTGGTGTGGCCGGAATTAAATTTTCTGTGCATTCACACTATGCATGCCAAATAAATGGTATAAAACCTAAACGGTGATCCGGATCAGAAGTCTGAGTGTACGGATGGGTTCAGAATGGGGTGTTTACCCTAGGAACGACATAAAAGGTGTCGACGCGGGATATTTGGACCCCTCACTCACTTTCGGAACGTGAAACAGATAAATTAAATAATTAATTCATCTGTTTAATGGTTAAACTTAGTATATTTTAAACGGTGGGCCGGATGGGGAAACTGAAGGCACCGTTGAGTTCGGAGTGTGCCGTTTACTCTAGAAGGAGTATAAGTTTTACGGGCTCGGGCCATCAGTGAAAAATGGTCCCAGGGGCGTTTTCGTAATTTGGCGGTCTCAGGCGTTGAGTTTAATAACTTTTGAACGAGGCCTCAGATTAAAATTTTGAGACCTCGATTTCGTTCAGAAAGTGGCATTTACCCTAGGGGAGGCTTAATCTCGACCCCGCCGGAAGTTCGGGTTCGGGCCGGCGGGCGGGTGGTTAAGTGATTTTTATTTAAACACTTAACCCACACCTCTCCTCTCCATCTTCTTCCCTGGTGCAAACAACTCCCAATGAGGAAGGAGGAAGATCCTCCTCTCCTCCTCCCCTCTGTCAAGGCAGCGGCGCGACGACGGACCCTCCGTGAAGCTCCGGGCAACGCCCAAGAGGTAGGATTTGTCATTTTCGTTTTCTTTTCCCGCACCTACTTTGAGATTGTTTATTTGCATCAAATTGTTTCTATTTATTCTAAAAAATACCATAATCATTTATTATATTTTATGATATTTCCATCACACTCTCTGGAATTGAAATCGGAGTTCGGGGGTGATCACCGTCGTCCGTCGAAGTCTGCGGGTTTTGGAGGTCGTTTGGGGGTCCCGACGGGTTTCTGGCGGTCCGGGGTGGCGGCAGGCGGCGGCAGAGCGCACTATGGTGGCGGTGGCACGAGGGCAGGTGGAGGCGGTTGGCCGGGCGGCTTGGCATCGGGGTAGGCCGGTTGAGGGCGCCGGCGCGAGGCGCTGCTGGTCGGGCGAGCGGCGGCTCCAGGAAGCGAGGCCGAGCCGCCGGGGGCGCGCGACCGCGGGGTGGCGGCGGGCGACAAGGCTTGCGAGACGCGAGTCTTCACGCGGCAGGTGCGACCGGCTCTTGTGGCCGGTCTTTGCGTGGACCACAAGTCCATGGCCAGCACGAGCCAGCCCAGGCCAGGCGGATCGGCCAGACCAGGCCGGTCTAGCCCAAGGGGGAATTCGTCCCCTCTTCGGACGTCCGTAATTTTCATTACGAATGTCCATTTTGCATGATGTCTACGGAAGTGAACTCCAAACATCAAGGCAAACATTTTGAGATGGTTTTTGGAATTTTTAATTCCCGAAACGAGGGACCACAGAGGCGCGCCGCGTCTTTATGTGAATTGACATTTTTTTGAGGGATCTTGTTTTGGACGGCGCAGACGCGTCCGACGTCCGTTTTGAGCGCTGTTAGTGGCGTTGAGACAGTAGCGTTGAGCCGGAGTTTTCCAATGTGGTTTCGTGCATTGAAGTCGGAGTTGAGTCGTGGGCCCCACGGCCCGTCTTTCGAGCTGTGTGCAGCACTTTGTAACTTTTTCATCAGACGTCCGTTCGGGGCGTGCGAGCTGTCGTTTTGGGTGTTTTTCATAGGGCATTGCAATGGCGTAATCCGCCCATTTTAATTCCGTGCGCTGGTACGGGCCCTGTGAGGGCCGTTTTTGGAGTTGATGGTGATTTACATCTTTACCACCGGGTGTACTTTTTGGACAAGTGAATAGTCCATCTTGTGTACTTTTTTGAGAGGATCGCAACATTGTGATCCATTTGTGGCACTTAGGGACCAGGATGCGGGTCCCATGAAGTACCGCTCGTGTGCGGTATGGTGAAGCACATATTTTTTCTCATGATATCTTTTTCTCTCAAGTGAGCAGTGTTTTTGACATATTTTCCCGAGGGGATCGCAATGGTGCGATGCACTCAACTGTTTTCGGGGCCGAGGCTCGGGACGACGAGATGTCGTTCGTGCGTAAAGCGGTGTTGGTGACTTTTCCATCGGATATCCGTTGGAGGCGAGTAAGTAGTCAATCTCGCATGTTTTTCTGCGAGTATTACAACAGTGTAATCTGTTCAGGTGAGCGGAGCCTCTTACACGATCTTAATAAATGTGGAAATATGAAAGGTGTACCGGTGGTGGTTCTTCCTGCGGTGTTTGTAGGGAACCCTTGTCTTGTGATTGCGTTCACTCCTGGGAGAGTTATGTTGGTGTTTAAAGAGATGTGGTTGGCCGTGCCTCAGCCGTTGAGGTGGAAAGTTGGAGTTGTTACGTTTACACCTTTGCGTGGACGATGGGTGTCATGTGCATGTTAGCCTTTGGGCTGGAGACGTGGAATACTCTGGGAGTATGCAAGAACGCTGGGAGGTACATGTGGATAGTGGTACCTAATAACGTTTGTGTGCAAGGTTGGGGTTGACTTGGGGCCACACGTCGTTTGGGCCCCTTGTGCGTGCCATGTTCTTCATTGCATACTCTTGACCTCTCGCAACATAGAGGGTCCCTCTATTCTCGTTTGTTGACCAGCAGGGTTGAGTTTTCCCCTGGTCCTGTTCTCGTTTGTTGACCAGTATGGTTGAGTTTTTCCCAGGTCCTGTTCTTGTTTGTTGACTAGCAGGGTTGAGTTTTCTCTTGCTCATGTTCTCGTTTGTCCGATAGAGATGGTTTGGTTCCTCTGTTTATTCAGTTGTGAGGGGTTTTGGTATTGCACCCTATCACCGAACTACGACACCGTTTACAAACACGTGTGATCGTACATTGTGGGTGTTTTCCCACATTCTGGGATGAGTTGTCTCGGTCCGCTTAGACAGTGACTCAGCGGATTGGAGCATGATCTCCCTGAGAGGCCCGGGGAGTTTCTCCCGATCCTTCGTGTTTTCGTGATAGAGTTCTTATGGAATCGGTGTGAATAACACATTACGTGGGCACCGATCCTCTACCCATGAGGTTTTTTCCTGCAGGGCTGGCCAGAAGGTTGTTTCCAGCAGGACTGGCCAGGAGGTTGTTTGTAGAGACCCCGACCCCAGAAACCCAGGAGTCGGTGCCTTCTGAACATGATGTGTTATCTTAAAATAAAACACGCTTGTTAACAACACATCATGTCCCATACAGAGGATCGTGTGCGGTTCGGGTTCTGGGAAACCAGCAATTCCTGGAACAATTCATCTTTTTAGAACTGATACTTGAAAATTTTAAATCAAAACATAGGGTGAGCATTGAAATACTCAGTAAGGGGGTTTTTTTTAAAAGAAATGAAAACAATGTAACATTTGAAAACATTATTTTAAAAGAATTTGAACATTCACTAAAGGAAGATTGTAACACATAACATAACAATGCTCAATCAAGGTTTTCAAGAAGAACATGAAACAATTATGTCAATTCTCGAAGGAGTAATAATAGTTATCATGAAAAAGTACTACATGTGATTTACTTAAGAATAAATTAAACAGTTAAAAGTAATGCATAATCCGATTTGCGCATAAAGGAAACAACTAAATTTTCATATGCTGGTTACTATTGTATTAAGTGATAATCACCAATCATGCTTCAAGCTTATACCAGTGAAATAAGAACTTTATGAAAACTTAAAGGCATTAGTCGCGAAAGAACTTTATCTTTAGAATGAACTTGTTTACATAACTTGAATTATGTGGCATAAACATTTAACTTAGACAATCATGAACATATCACCAAGGTCCATCCCCAAGGTTTCATTTGAAATTACCAAGGTAAGCCCCAAGGTATCGTTAAAATTGTAATCTCTAGTGGTTACATCATTACCCAATGCATTGGAGTGCTATCTGGGCGCACCCTTAATTTTTCTTTAATATCATGTGATCCACATACCGTTCATGCTTTACTTAAACGGTTTGTATATTCAAGATGTCCCATACCACCATGAATATCTCATTCTTTTTTACTTTACCCAAGGTGTCCCATACCACTTTGGGTAATCCAATTTCTTAGTTCATCTAGTGATATGTCAGAAGCATGCATTATGTATAATAAAAAATAATGAACCACCACAAATTTTGCTAATACAAGGTATGATAGTTAACTTGAAAAATGTGTCAATAACTCATCAAAGGCATACATATCTCAGTAAAACATCCTTTTCACTAAAGCATATAAAATAATGGTATACTAAATGATAAATCTTTGTCATTATAAATCCATGGAAAAGGAGTGCTTTAAGGAAAACACTTGAAATTAGTTATGGTGATAAATAGGCCCTTGATCTTGTAAATTAATTAAATCATAACTTGATTAATTAATACATTCACCATAGTAGGTTCATTATGTCTTAAGATAATACATGAACACAACATGATATCATGACCCATCAAATCTTAAATCCTCTAATACATCTTAAATCAAACCAAAATACACCCTTCATGGTAAAACACATCATGAGCGATTCCCATTATGCTTCTTTAATAAAACATAGTTCACATAAAATAAGGATTTACATAAAGGTCGGTACCCACCCCTTGAAATCATAAATTTGATTTGTGTTGGTTTACATGTTTATGAGTACATAGAGATATATAGATACCATGTTTACAACGAGGGGTTTTCATGGTAAAACAACTTCAAAAAACACTCATTAATATATAATGCATAGTATTACATGTTGGATCATTTTGAAATCCAAAAAATAGATAGAGTTTTGGTTATAAATATCAGTATATATATATATAGAAAACTGTATATTTATATCTGTATAGGTTTTATGAAACAAAACCAAAAGAAATCAAAACATAACACCCCAAAGCCCTATCCAACATAGGTCCATCCAAAAAGAACAAAAAATATAAACTATATATATATATAAAAGGGTAACCCATATATATATAAACCATATTATTAAGGATTGTTTTAGAATAAGGTAAGATAACTCTTTTTCCCTTAGTAACTTTTGTAATAAACTATGAAAAAAAACGTTTTAAGACCGGATTGATTTCATTATACATAACTATGTATGTGTATAAACCGTATATACCAAAACATAGAAGAGTGGTATTATGAGGTAAAAACATAAAAACCACCACACTTGCACCCTACTGGAACACGGCTGCAAGCCCCTTTTGAAAACATCACAACCCGAAGAATTTATATTTAAGTATATATATATATACACTGTATATATATACACCTAGAGTATAAAGGTATGGGTTTCTTCAAAGGGAAACAAAACATTTAAACACTCTTTTGTATGCACCCTACAGAGAACACGAAAGAGATTCTTTGAAGGTGATACCATCCGAGGGATCTGTATATTAAGTATATATAAACAGATATATGTTTTATATATATACCAAAGATTTCTTTAAAAGAAGGAAATCATGAAAGAACCCTTACATAGATTAGGGAGGATGCTCAGATCAACAGGGAGTTCGTTTGCCTGGTTGGAGGATTCAGAAGGAGGTCCGAAGGAGAAGGAGCTGCCCGGGGCTTCAACGAAGCAGGGGGTTTATAAAGGCCTCGGTGCCTCGTCGGTGACTCGACACAAGAGGTTAGATCGAAATGAGAAACACGAAGGAATAGTGATCTAGTAGGGGGTGTTCGGAGGTCAAGAGAAGCGGTGCGGGGAAGGAGGCCGAGGTGTCCTCGGTTGCAGGCCTACTGGTCGGGTGCCGCTTCGAGGAAGAAGATGGTGAGGGTTGACGCTGTAAAGGAAAGGACGACCGCAATTAGATCTCGGGTGAGATCAGATGGTCGCGGTGATACACGGGGCGATCGCATGGCTAACAGGTTCGGAGGGTCGAGATCGAAGCGTGATTCGATCGGGCGACCATGATTGCGCGGAACGCATCCCACATCGAAATGATCCGCGGTTGAGGCGCGGTTTATAATCCAAAGTGTGCCAGCTTCGGCTCGATAACACGAACACACACAACACAGGGGTCTTACACACGGACCCCATGCGGGCTTTGGCCCACCCCTACGCACCGCGCACCACGGGCCTTACACACGGGCCCACGTGCGATTGGACGAACCCACACTCGGCTCGGTCTCGGGCCTGGTTGACACTATGCATAACTGGGACCCCGATGGTCGGCACCTCGGGTCCCTTGGGGCTTGGTGTCGGCCTAGAGGGCTTGTCCCTTAAGGGATGCCCTCAGCTTGGTCGGCCCCAACCTATATTTTTTTATTAAAAACTTATTTAAATTTATAAAACAACCAGTATAAGTATACTTATTTCTATATAAAGTGTAGTATAAATATTTATACAAAAGAGAGTTAATTAAATAAAACAAATAGTTTTAATTTAAAAATCTAAATCCTCTTACTAGTTTATGTAATATATTTCATATCAACATAATTTTTTTATAAAAATTTATTTAGACATTCAAAATAATTAGTTTAAGAATACTTTGTTCAAAATAGTGTGTAATATAAATATTTGTACAAAAATGAGTAAATATACAATAAAAAAATAGTTTCAACTTAAAATTTAAATCTATTTTCTATAAATCTTTTAAAAGATATACCTTTCTTATTTTACATACAAAACCATTATAATTATTTGTATCTTTAAAGAAATTCTAAAAGACCACTAGTTAATTGAAAAATTCATAATTTTAGAGCTCAAAAGATATTATTATTGATACCCTTTAAACATATATTTTATAAAAAGAATACTAAGTTTTGAATATATAAGTACCCATCGGAATTTTGTGAAAATAATATAATTTATTTCCGATAACACTCTTTAAATTTTAAAACTATGATTCTTTTGTGAAACATACTTTAGACATATTATAATATTATAAAATTATAAGAACATTAAAACAAGTTATAAAGATAAACATTATCAACGGAAACCCAAAGGTTGTTTTGAAAACCCGACGGCTATATTTTCCAACGGTCATAATTCACAGGATCATTATAAAAGAAGGGGTATTTTACAAGAACAAAACACTTGAACTAGAAAGGATGGCTCTCCTCATACCATTGGTGTTGAGTATGTGTGTCGTGGCCCTGGCTGTTATATTTTTCACGCTGATGGACTCTGAAGACAACGACTATCCGATTACTTGAGTTGTTATTCTTAGTAGTCTCATTGTGGCTGTGTTAGGTCTTGTGCATGGTATTTTAAACTAGTTGGGTCTTGTTGCAATGTAACTTTTAAATATATACCAGTCTACTGTATTCTTCCTGTTTTATTTTGTTTTAAGTTCTTTAATAGTACTCAAAGCATAAAATAAAACAAGAGACATCATTAAAAGCGCAATAAATAAAACAAGATACATTAATAAAAGCATAACGTTGTTTACTTGGGCCAGTTCATAAAACCTAGGGCGTCACATTATCCCCCCTTTAGAAAATTGCATCCTCGCAATTTATTTCACAACACTACAAGGTTCTGCAATGTTCTCACCATCTCCACCAACCTATAGGGTCAACAGGTGCATTTAGAGGAATCCCCGTAGCGAAGCTCACCTCTTCCAGTTCCCTAATCCACATACACCTAAGATAGGAGGGGTTGCACTTATGTTTTGGGCCTTCAGGACTCTAGAGGGAAGCTCGAACAGTACAAAGTTCTGAAATGTCTTTGCAGACCAAAGTAAGAAGGACTTGCCGAATTATGTCTCGGTCGAGTACATCGAAGCCATAGATACGGTCAAACAGGCTAAAGCTGAGAGGTTGGAGAATATAAGCCGCATAAAGATTTTCCTCTAACGCAGCCTCCTGAAATTTCACTCTGGCCATGTATTTTCGGCCTTGGGTGAAACATAGAAAGTGCCCTTCATGGTAACTTACTCATCATTCACGTCCGAAAAGCTATGCAGAGACAATGCGGTAATAGATGGAGGCATTCCCCTGGCAGGTGCGGAGAATCTCCGGACCGTTTGTTACCTCAAACCACTGCTTGCACGTTCTACTCAAATTTGCAAAGGGGCCGTACTCATCCTCACACGTTTTGATTGCAATGATTTCCAAAATCTCAGTGGGAAGAGATAACAGGTGGGTTTGTCCTTCCATCTGAAAGTGGAAATTCAAACACTTGAAAATCATTCAAGGACAAAAACAAAGTAAAGACAAGGAAGGGGAAAGACAAAATTTCAATAAACATACGTTTATTTTTATTAGTGCTTGAGTTTCCCTTATCCACTGACTAAACGAACTCCACACAGAGAAGCAAAACTCCCTAACTCCTCGAACCAAACACAGGCCGAGCATTCAAGGGAAAACTCATGAGGCCACCTATGATGCCTTATGAGTCTAGCATGAGGGGTATGAAGTTGAGATACATCCTCATACACTTGTCGTCTGTAAGACACTCAGGTGGAATCATCTTCTAATCTCCTGAAGTCCAACAACTGACCCCAGAAGCCATAGTTTAAAATCTGACAAAGGTAGCCCGCTCGGAGGTCTCCGTCAGCAGTAGCTTCTTGAAAAGGGTTATCAATCATGGTGGCAAAGCTCTCACCCACCATGAAAATCCGAAAAAGTCCTTCTTGGTACTTTCCCAGACGCAAATATGAGGGAAACTGAGTTATCATCATAAGGAGGTAATCTATTCCTACCCCTTAGTGTAACTGAAGCACCCATGGTGAATTGGATACGTCGTAAAGGTGTTTGCAAGTCATGCGGATATGGGCATAGTTTAAAAAGTTCTCATGACTAGCTAAAGATACAATGGTCTCTAGGGCCTTTGTGGGGAGAGATAAGATATTTGTGCCTTTGTTTTCCATCTGAAATTTAATAAAACCCAATTTTTAATAAAATTGAAATACATATACATATATATATTTTTGTTTCAGTTTCTGTATTTCCAGAGTTATCCAAACCAAACCTCTGATACCAACTATAGAGACCCCGACCCCATAAACCCAGGAGTCAGTGCCTTCTGAACATGACGTGTTATCTTAAAATAAAACACACTTGTTAACAACACATCATGTCCCATACAGAGGATCATGTGGGGTTCGAGTTCTAGGAAACCAGCAATTCTTGGAACAATTCGTCTTTTAAGAACTAATACCTGAAAATTTTAAATCAAAACATAGGGTGAGCATTGAAATACTCAGTAAGAGGGTTTTTAAAAAGAAATGAAAACAATGTAACATTTGAAAACATTATTTTAAATGAATTTGAACATTCACTAAAGGAAGATTGTAACACATAACATAACAATGCTCAATAAAGGTTTTCAAAAATAACATGAAACAATTATGTCAATTCTTGAAGGAGTAATAATAGTTATCATGAACAAGTATTACATGTGATTTACTTAAGCATAAATTAAACAGTTAAAAGTAATGCATAATCAGAGTTGCGCATAAAGGAAACAACTAAATTTTCATATGCTGGTTACTAATCTATTAAGTGATAATCACCAATCATGATTCAAGTTTATACCAGTTAAATAAGAACTTTATGAAAACTTAAATGTATTAGTCGCGAAAGAACTTTATCTTTAGAAAGAACTTGTTTACATAATTTGAATTATGTGTCATCAACATTTAACTTAGACAATCATGAACATATCACCAAGGTCGATCCCCTAGGTTTCATTTGAAATTACCAAGGAAAACCCCAAGGTATCGTTAAAATTCTAATCTCTAGTGGTTACATCATTACCCAATGCATTGGAGCGCTATCAGGGCACACCCTTAATTTGTCTTTATTATCATGTGATCCACATATCGTTCATGGTTTACTTAAAGGGTTTGTATATTCAAGATGTCCCATACCACCTTGAATATCTCATTCATTTATTTTACCCAAGGTGTCCCATACCACTTTGGGTAATCCAATTTCTTAGTTCATCTAGTGATATGTCAGAAGCATGCATTATGTACAATAAAAAATAATGAACCACCACAAATTTTGTTAATACAAGGTATGATAGTTAACTTGAAAAATGTGTCAATAACTCATCAAAGGAATACATAGCTTAGTAAAACATCTTTTTCACTAAATCATATAAAATAATGGTATACTAAATGATAAATCTTTGTCATTATAAATCCATGGAAAATGAGTGCTTTAAGGAAAACACATGAAATTAGTTATGGTGATAAATAGGCCCTTGATCTTGTAAATGAATTAAATCATAACTTGATTAATTAATACATTCACCACAGTAGGTTCATTATGTCTTAAGATAATACATGAACACAACATGATATCATGACCCATCAAATCTTAAATCCTCTAATACATCTTAAATCAAACCAAAATACACCCTTCATGGTAAAACGCAACATGAGCGATGCCCAATATGATTCTTTAATAAAACATAGTTCGCATAAAATAAGGATTTACTTAAAGGTTGGTACCCACCCCTTGAAATCGTAAATTTGATATGTATTGGTTTACATGTTTATGAGTACATAGAGATATATAGACACCAAGTTTACAACGAGGGGTTTTAATGGTAAAACAACTCCAAACAACCCTCATTAATATATAATGCATAGTATTACATGTTGGATCATTTTAAAATCCGAAAAATAGATAGAGTTTTGGTTATAAATATCTGTATATATATATAGAAAACTGTATATTTATATCTGTATAGGTTTTATGTAACAAAACTGAAAGAAATCAAAACATAACACCCCAAAGCCCTGTCCAACAAAGGTCCATCCAAAAAGAACAAAAAATATAACCTATATGTATATATATATATATATATATAAAGGGTAACCTGTATATATATGAACCATATTATTAAGGATTGTTTTATAATAAGGTAAGATAACTATTTTTCCCTTATTAACTTTTGTAATAAACTTAAAAAAAACGTTTTAAGACCGGATGGATTTCATTATACATAACTATGTATGTGTATAAACCGTATATACCAAAACATATAAGAGTAGTATTATGAGGTAAAAACATAAAAACCACCACACTTGCACCCTACTGGAACACGACTACAAGCCCCATTTGAAAACATCACAACCAGAAGGGTTTATATTTAAGTATATATATATACTGTATATATATACACCGAGAGTATAAAGGTATGGGGTTCTTCAAAGGGAAACAAAACATGTAAACAATCATATGTATGCACCCTACAGAGAACACGAAACAAATTCTTTGAAGGTGATACCATCCGAGGGATCTGTATATTAAGTATATATAAAAAAATATATGCTGTATATATATACCTAATATTTCTTTAAAAGAATGAAAGCATGCAAGAACCCTTACATAGATTAGGGAGGATGCTCAGATAAATAGGGAGTTCGTTTGCATTGTTGGAGGATTCAGAAGGAGGTCCAAAGGAGAAGGAGCTACCCGGGTCTTCAACGAAGCAGGGGGGTTTATAAAGGCCTCAGTGCCTTGTCGGTGACTCGACCCAAGAGGTTAGATCGACGTGGGAAAGAAGAAGGAATAGTGAGCTAGTAGGGGGTGTTCGGAGGTCAAGAGGAGCAGTGCAGGGAAGGAGGTCGAGGTGTCCTCGGTTGCAGGACTACTGGTCAGGTGACGCTTCGAGGAAGAAGACGGTGAGGGTCGACGCTGTAAAGGAAAGGACAGCCGAGATTAGATCTCGGGTGAGATCGGATGGTCGCAGTGATACATGGGGAAATCGCATGGCTAACAGGTTCGGACGGTCGAGATCAAAGCGTGATTCAATCAGACAGTCCTGATTACGCGGAACACGTCCCACATCGAAACGATCCGCGGTTGAGGCGCAGTTTATAACCCAAAGCGTGCCGGCTTCAGCTCGATAACATGAACACACACAACACAGGGGTCTTACACACGGACCCCATGCGGGCTTCGGCACAGCCCTACGCACCGCGCACCATGGGCCTTACACACGGGCCCGCGTGTGATTGGACGAACCCACACTCGGCTCGGTCTCGGGCCTGGTTGACACTATGCATAACTGGGACCCCGATGGTTGGCACCTCAGGTCCCTTGGGGCTTGGTCTCGGCCTATAGTGCTTGTCCCTTAAGGGATTCCCACGGCTTGGCTGGCCACAACCTATATTTTTTTTATTAAAAACTTATTTAAAATTATAAAACAACCAGTATAAGTATACTTATTTCAAAATAAAGTGTAGTATAAATATTTATACAAAAGAGAGTTAATTAAATAAAACAAATAGTTTTAATTTAAAAATCTAAATCATTTTACTAGTTTATGTAATATATTTCATATCAACATTATTTTTTTATGAAAATTTATTTAGACTTTCGAAATAACTAGTTTAAGAATACTTGGTTGAAAATAGTGTGTAATATAAATATTTGTACAAAAATGAGTAAATATACAATAAAAACAAATAGTTTCAACTTAAAATTTAAATCCATTTTCTATAAATCTTTTAAAAGATATACCTTTCTTATTTTACATACAAAACCATTATAATTATTTGGATCCTTAAAGAAATTCTAAAAGACCACTAGTTAATTCAGAAATTCACAATTTTAGAGCTCAAAAGATATTATTATTGATAACCTTTAAACATATCTTTTATAAAAAGAAAACTAAGTTTTCAATATATAAGTACCCATCGGAATTTTGTGAAAACAATAGGATTTATTTCCGAGAACACTCTTTAAATTTTAAAACTATAATTCTTTTGTGAAACATAATTTAAACATATTATAATATTATAAAATTATAAGAACATTAAAACAAGTTATAATGATAAGATTTATCAACGGAAACCCAATGGTTGTTTTGAAAACCCAACGACTATATTTTCCAACGGTCATAATTCACAGGATCATTATAAAAGCAAGGGTATTTTACAAGAACAAAACACTTGAACCAGAAAGGATGGCTCTCCTCATACCATTGGTGTTGAGTATGTGTGTCGTGGCCCTGTCTGTTATATTTTTTATGTTGATGGACTCTGAAGATGAAGACTATCCGATTACTCGAGCTGTTATTCTTAGTAGTATCGCTGTGGCTATGTTAGGTCTTGTGCATGGTATTTTCAGCTAGTTGGGTCTTGTCGCAATGTAACTTTTAAATATATACTAGTCTATTGTATTCTTCATGTTTTATTTTGTTTCAAGTTCTTTAATAGTACTCAAAGCATAAAATAAAACAGGAGACATCATTAAAAGCACAACAAATAAAACAAGATACATTAGTAAAATCATAACGTTGTTTACTTGGGCCAGTTCATAAAACATGGGGCATCACATTGTTTCCAGGAGGGCTGGCCAGGAGGTTGTTTCCACCAGGGCTGGCCAGGAGGTTGTTTCCAACAGGGCTGGCCAGTGGGGTACCATCCAGTAGGGATGGCCAGAGCAGTACCTTCCAAAAGGGATGCCCAGTGGGTTACCATCTAGTAGGGATTTCCAGTACACTAGTGTTCACCGAGCAGTACCATTTAGCAGGGATGGCAAGAGCGGTTCCGGGTTTACCTCCAGCAGGGCTGGGAAGTGGTCCCCGATGCCGGGCTTACCTCTAGCTGGGCTGGGAAGTGATTCCGGATTCCGGGCTTACCTCCATCTGGGCTGGAAAGTGGTCCCTGATGACGGTTCTGAGCCTCCCTCTAGTGGAGTACCATTTTACGGGACTGGGCAGTGTGGCACCCATCGACTCTTGTCGGGCCTCCCTCCAGTGGGAACCCATCGACTTCTAGGGATCACCCTCCAATGGGGCTGGGCAGGGGGTCGCCTATCGACTTTGAGGAGACCTCTCTACTGCGGGGTAGTGACGAGGTGTGGTTTGAAATTCCCCCAGAACTCTCAAGCACGATGGGCACTTTCCCCACTGAGACGCGTCCTTGTGATGTGACCTAAAACTGTGCGAGCGAGTGAGTTCCTCCCAAAGAGGATAGTGTCAAGGTGTTGTGATTTGATCCCCTTGACTTGCAGTTCGGGGAAGACGTGCGGGATGCTGGGAATTGATGGTGTTTACTTCTGGGACTGTTGGCTAATCACTTTCTTGGGCTGAGCTATGGGATGGAGATCCCCTTACGATCTTTTTTGGGATTCTTGTTTGAGAATATGGATATGTATATACCTTGTTCCAGTACCCATTTCTTGGGCTTGTTTACTCTCCCTCCAATACATGCGAAGACGCACGAGGTACGACACATTCTTTCCATGTCTAGCTTCTCATGTTTGGAAGAGTCTACTCTCCTGCTATAGGTAGAAAAGACTCGATGAGAAGTTCATCTTCTCACTATTTCCAGCTCCTTGTGTCTGGATGAGTCTACCTCCTTTCTCTTGTTGGGTTGAGATGGACTCTCTACTGCACTCCTTGTTGTACTCTTACTGCACTCTCAGTTGTACTCCTTTACTTTTCCCTGTTCCATCTACTACTCACCCTTCGATACATCCTTTATTTCTCCCTCGAGCCTTCGGGGTATCCTACTGAGTATTTTTATACTCACCCCTGCTTGGTCTCTGCCCGTACATGGTGTTCCCTTGAAGATGATGGAAAGGTTTGTTGTGACTTCAGTGGAGCTTAAGAGTTCAGGAGCTTGGACCGCGTACGACGGTCGTAGTCAGGTTCTAGGTGGGGGATCCTTCCAGATGTTTTTCTTTTTTTTACCTATTTGCTGGGTTGTGGAACCTTTTTTGGTTGGGTGTGTGTTTTCCCCTTTTTTTTCAGTTTACCTTCAACACTTGCTTTGTACTATTTAGAGGTCGATGCACTTTGTGGTTTATTTATAGAAGTTAGTACTTTACTTTCGATTTTAATATGCACTTTTACATTGAGTGTGCTGCGTGTGTGTGTACAGGTACTTAGGCAAAGGCCTCCCCGAGTTGTTGTGCCTTCGGCGCTGGTCGCCAGCCCCTGACTTATGGAGGTGGGCTTGGGGTAGTTGCGGCTTGAGCCCGGGTAGGGTCGGGTCGTGGAAAAGTTGTATCAGAGGTGGTTCATTCCATGGGACGTTTTTTGGACGCCCCTAAAGAGGAATTGGTTGGGATTTAGGGAAAAAGTGTTAACGTGTCTCGAGAGTGGCTCTCAGGCCAAGAAGTCCAGTGATGGTGCGGCGGCCGACGTATCCATTCACCAAGACTTTGATAATCCACTTTTCGACTCAGAATGCTGAGACACTTGTTGCAGAGAAAAATTGCTTTGTGCATCACATAAGATTGAGTCTCTGACTGTCCTTCTGAAGTCAACTCCCCATTATTGTTACTGTTTATACATATATGCTCATCTGACTGCGACACTCCTTGATAATATTTAGGATGTCTCCGCCAAGACATCCATCCAGGATACCAGCTTTGGTTCCTGACGACGACCTTCTGAGCTACGCAGCCTCAGTCCAGGACCCATCATGTGATCCCCTTTCTCCGGGTGGGCTGGTAGCAGCACCCCCACCTGTTGAGCAGCAGACAGCTTCAGCAGAGCAAACTGAGCTTGAGCGCAGGTTGAGCGTGCTCTGTGAGTTCCAGTGGCAGAGACCGCTGAGGTTCAGTGGTGAGCCAGACCCTCAGGCAGTAGAGGTTTTCCTAGAGATAGTGGTTCTCCTTTTCAGGCTTTTACAGATGCTGACAGATCAAAGAGTGGGTTTGGCAGCCAACCTTTTTTGTGGAGTAGCTTGGCGTTGGTGGCCTCTGGTGAATCGGTTTCTTGACAAGTCGTATCTTTCATGGGGAGACTTTCAGTTGTTGTTCCATGAGGAGTTTTTACCCTCCTACTTATGCACCATTAGGATTGAAGATCTCCTGAAGTTTCAGCAGGGAGGGATGAAGGTGGCCGAGTACGCGGCTAGTTTTTCATACCGTGCACGCTTTTACTCCGACTTGGTCCATGACGACAACATCTGAGCGCGGAAGTTTGAGAAGGGTCTCCGCCGAGAGATTTGTGCTGTCATAGTACCCTTGTTAATTTCCACATATGCTGGGGTGCTAGAGCAGGCTCTAGTGATAGAGAGCTTCCTATCACATTATAGAGTTAGTGGTGGCAGCAGGCACGTTGGAGCTGAGACGTCTGCCGTAGCTAGTAGGCATCGGCAAGCAGAACCTCAACGCAGGTGGTTTTATGACAAATGGACTCAGGGGCATGGTCGTACACCACAGTGGCGCCAGAGGGCACCAGTGGAGCCCGAAGAGAGTCGGTGTTATGCTTATGATGGACGAGGTCACTTGGCATGGGACTACCCGACCAGGCATGCGGAGAGCTTTGGGTAGGCAGCAGGTGCACCACCATGATGGAGGCAGCATCGTCATCAGAGTTGTTCCCAAAGAGGTGGTGCTAGCAGAGGAGCGGGAGGAGATGGTAGTGGGGGACGAATTTACGAGGTCTTCCCATCACAACTAGGAGGTCCACTTCAGGCTTTGGGAGCTGACAATGGGGACTGCGGACAACCACGAGATTTGGATGTCTACGATTCTGCAGAGCATGAGGTGATAAGAGGTACGCTCTACAACTCTTATACTTTTTGCAGTAGAATTGTTAGAATCTATCAGTGAAATGATTTTTCTCCCTACTCCTTGCTTGGGTTGTTCCCAGGGTGACGCGGGGCGTCAGTGTAATCCTGCGTTGGTAGAGTAGAAGGCGTGGAACCTTCCTCTTAAGTCGATGGTAGTGACTCCATTGCCTTTTGAGCGTGTAAGAGAGTCTCTCTCATGGGACATTGAATGAGAAATCTTGCGTGACCAGATATCCTTGGGTGTTTCACAATATGGATATTCTGAAGGAGGGAATCACCAGGCCTTTTTCCAGGTGCGGGCGGTGATTCCAGTCGCGGCATGCGACGTAAGGGTTCGGTCGGGGAGGTGAGCTACCCCCGAGAGCCTTCGGGCCGTTTGAGACCGTGAAAAGGGATGGTGAGGTTCCCTGCTGCTTTTCCCTAACCCCAAAGGCTAGTTTGGGTGCATAGAGTCTCCCGCGTGACTCACCTGAGGATATGTGTGCATGCTCCTATGCACGTCTTCGACAAGGGTAAACCTCACGTGAATAGATCAGACCCTTTGGTCTGTGTGCAGTGACGCGGGACTGTGCATGAGTTCTTCTGGGTACGAGAGAGCCAGGTGCGGTCTTAGTACCCTGAGTTATTCCCTAGTTTTTCTTTTCGAGGACGAAAAGATTGAAGGATGGAATGATGTAAGAACTAGGTTTTTGGCTATAAAATACTTTTGAATATTCTTGATATTATTCCAGAGCACCGCCTTCAGACGGCCTGTGATTCCGAGCCCCAGTGTGGCCGGAATTAAATTTTCAGTGCGTTCACATTGTGCATGCCAAATAAATGGGATAACTCCTAAATGGTGATCTAGATCAGAAGTATGAGTGTACGGATGGGTCTGAAATGGGGTTTTTACCGTAGGAATGACATAAAACATGTCAGCGTGGGACGTTTGGACTCCTCGCTCACTTTTGGAACGTTAAACAGATAAATTAAATAATTAATTTATCCATTTAATGGTTAAACTCATTATCTCTTAAACGGTGGACTGGATGGGGAAACCGAGGGCACCGTTGAGTCCGGAGCCTGCCGTTTACCCTAGGAGGAGTATAAGTTTTATGGGCGCGGGCCGTCAGTGAAAAATGGCCACAGGGGCGTTTTCGTAATTTGGCTGCCTCGGGCGTTGAGTTTAATAACTTTTGAACAGGGCCTCATATTAAAATTTTGACACCACCATTGCGCTTTGAACGTGGCTTTTACCCCAGGGGAGGAATAATCTCGACCCCACCGGAAGTTTGGGTTCGGGCCAGCGGGCGGGTGGTTAAGTGATTTCTATTTAAACACTTAACCTACCCCTCTCCTCTCCCCCTTTTTCCCTAGCACCAAAAACTCCCAATGAAGAAGGAAGAAGCTAATCCTCTCCTCTTCCCCTCTGTAAAAGCAGCGGCGCAGCAGCAGACCTTCCGTGATGCTCCGGGCAACGCCAAAGAGGTAGGATTTGTCGTTTTCGTTTTCTTTTCCCGCACCTACTTTGAGCTCATTTATTTGCATCAAATTGTAGCTATTTCTTCAAACAAATACCATAATCGTGTAGTATATTTTATGATATTTCCATATCAATCTTCAGAATTGAAATCGGTGTTCGGAGGCGATCGCTGTCATCCGTCGAAGTCTGTGGGTTTTGGAGGTTGTTTGGGGGTTCCGGCGGGTTTCTGGCGGTCTGGGGCGGCCGCAGGCGGCGGCAGAGCGCGCTACGGTGGCGGCAGCGCGAGGCCAGGCAGAGGCTGTCGGCCGGGTGTCTTGGTAGCGGGGTAGGCCGGTCGAGGGCACCGGCTCGAGGCGCTGTTGATCGGGTGAGCGACGACTCCAGGCGGAGATGCCGAGCCGCCGGGGGCGCGCGACCGCGGGGTCGCGGTGGAAGACAAGACCCGTGAGACGCGGGTCTTCATACGGAAGGCGTGACTGACCCTCGTGGCCGGTCTGCACATGGACCGCAAGTTCACGGACGGCCCAGGCCGGGCGGACCGGCCGGTCCAGGCCGGTCCAACCCAAGGGGGAATTCATCCCCTCTTCGGACGTCCGTAATTTTCATTACAGATGTCCGTTTTGCATGCCGTCTGAGGTAGTGAACTCCAGAAGTCACAGAGTACTTTTTGAGATGGTTTTGAGAATTTTCAATTCTCGAAATGAGGGGCCTAGGAGGCGCGACACGTCTTTAAGTGAATTGACATTTTTCCGGGGGATCTTGTTTTGGACGGCGCGGACGCGTCCGACGTCCGTTTTGAGCGCCGTCAGTAGCGTTGCAACCCTGGCATTGAGCTGGAGTTTTCTAGTGTGGTTTTGGGTATTGAAGTTGTAGCTGATGCGTGGGTCCCATGACCTGTCTTCCGAGCTGTGTGCAGCGCTTTGTAAGTTTTTCATCGGATGTCCGTTCGGGGAGTGCGAGCAGTTGTTTTTGGGTGTTGTTCCGAGGGCATTTCAATGGCATAATCTTCCTGTTTTAATTCCGCATGCTGGTGCGTGCCCCGTGAGGGATGTTTCAGGAGTTGACGATGATTTCCATCTTTATCACCGGGTGTCCGTTTTGGACAAGTGAATAGTCCATATTGTGTACTTTTTCGATAGGACCGCAACGGTGCGATCCGTTTGTGGCACTTCTGGACCGGGATGCCGGTCCCACGAAGCACTGCTTGTGTGCTGTATGGAAAAGCGCATCTTTTTTCTCCGGCTATCAGTAACTCTCAAGTGAGTAGTGTTTTTGACGTATTTTCCTGAGGGGATCGCAATGGTGTGATGTGCCGAACTGGTTTTGGGGCCGAGGCTCGGGACCACTTGACGTCGTTCAGCCGTAAAGCAGTGTTGGCGACTTTTCCGTCGAATATCCGTTGGAGGCAAGTAAGTAGTCTATCTCACATGTTTTTCCGAGAGGGTTACAATAGTGTAATCTGTTGAGGTGAGCAAAGCCTCTTATGCTATCTTATTAAATGTGGAAATAAGAAAGGTGTACCAGTGGTGGTTCTTCTTACGGTGTTTGTAGGGAACCCTTGGCATGTGATCGCGTTCACTCCAGGGAGAGTGATGTTGGTCTTTAAAGAGATGTGGTTGGCCATGCCTCATCCGTTGAGGTGGAAATTTGGAGTTGTTACGTTTACACCTTCACGTTGACGATGAGTGCCCTGTGCATGTTAGAATTTGGGTTGGAGACGTGGAATACTCTGGGAGTATGCGAGAACGATGGGAGGTACATGTGGATAGTTGTACCTGAGAACGTTTGTGCGCTCAATTGGGGTTGACTTGGGGTCACATGTTGTGTGGGCCCTATGTGCGTGCCGGGTTCTGCTTTGCGTACTCTTAACCTCTCGCGACGTAGAGGGTACCTCTGTTCTCATTTGTTGACCAGCAGGGTTGAGTTTTCTGCTGGTCCTGTTCTTGTTTGTTGACCAGCAGGGTTGAGTTTTCTGCTGGTCCTGTTCTCATTTGGCTGGCAGAGATGGTTTGGTTCCTCTGTTTCTTCAGTTGTGAGGGGTTTTGATACCGTTCCCTTTCACCGGACTGTGGCACCATTTACGACCACGTGTGCTCGTACATCATGGGTGTTTTCCCACTTTCTGGGATGAGTTGTCTCAGTCCACTTCGACAGTGACTCAGCGTATTGGAGCATGATCTCCCTAAGAGGCCAGGGGAGTTTCTCTCATTCCTTCATGTTTCCCTGGTGTAGTTCTTATGGAATCGGTGTGACCAACACATTACGCAGGCACCGATTCTCTACCCAAGAGGTTGTTTCTAGAAGGGCTGGCCATGAGGTTGTATCTAGCAGGGATGGCCAGTGGGGTACCATCCAACAAGGATGGCCAGGGTAGTACCATCTAGCAGGGATGGCCAGTGGGTTACCATCCAGCAGGGATGGCCAGTACAACAGTGTTCACCGAGCAGTATCATCCAGCAGGGATGACTAGAGCATTTCCAGGTTTTCCTCCAGTGGGGATGGGAAGTGGTCCCCGATGCCGGGCTTACCTCTAACTGGGCTGGAAAGTGGTTCCCAATGCCGGTCTTGCCTCCAAATGGTCTGGGAAGTTTTCCCCGATGACGGTTCCGAGTCTACCTATGTTGTGTACCCTTTTACGGGACTAGGCATTGGGACTCGTCGACGACTTTAGCCTGGTCTCCCTCCTATGGATTACCCTTTTATGGGACTGGGCAGTGTGGAACCCATCGAATCTTTCCAGGTCTCCCTCTAGTGAGAACCCGTCGACTTTAGGGATCACCCTCCAGTGGGGCTGGGCAAGGGGTCTCCTGTCGACTTTGAGGAGACCTCTCGACTACAGGGCAGTGACGAGGTGTGGTTTGAAGTTCCCCGAGAACTCTCAAGTGCGAGGGGAACTTTCCACACCGAGACGTGTCCTTGTGACGTGACCTAAAATCGTGCGGGTGAGTCTGTGCTGCCCAAATTGGATAGTGTCAAGGTGCGGTGATTTAAGCCCCTTGACTTGCAGTTCGGGGAAGACGTGCGGGATGCTGGGCAACGATGGTGTTTACTTCTGGGACTGTTGGATAATCACTTTCTTAGGCTAAGCTACGGGATGGAGATCCCCTTACGATCTTGTTTGGGCTTCTTGTTTGAGCATATGGATATGTATATACCTTGTTCCAGAACCCACTTCTTGGGCTTTTTTACTCTTCCTCCAGGAGAGGCGAAGACGCGTGGGGTATGCCACGTGCTTTCCGTGTCTAGATTCTTGTGGTTGGACGAGTCTACTCTCCTGCTATAGGTAGCGAAGACTCGACGAGAAGTTCATATTCTCACCATTCCCAACTCGTTGTGTCTGGATGAGTCTACCTCTTTTCTCTTGTTGGGTTGAGATGGACTCTCTAATGCACTCCTTGTTGTACTCTTACTGCACTCTCGGTTTTACTCCTTTACTTTTCCCTGTTCGCTCTACTGCTCACCCTTCGGTACCTCCTTTATTGCTCCCTCGAGCCTTCGGGGTATCCTACTGTGTAATTTTATACTCACCCCTTCTTGGGATTTTCCGGCACTTGGTGTTCCCTTGCAGACGACATACAGGTTGGTCGTGAATTCAGTGGAGCTTAGGAGTTTGGTAGCTTGGACCGCATGCGGTGGTCATAGTCAGGTTCCAGGTGGGGGACCCTTCTAGCTGTTTTTATTTTGTTCACATGTTTCCCGGTTGTGGAACCTTTTCTGGTTGGGCACGTGTTTTCCCCTTTTCTTTTTCAGTTTACCTTCAGCACTTTATTTGTACTATTTATAGGTCGATGCACTTTGTGTTTTATTTATAGAAGTTTGTACTTTACTTTCCCTTTTACTCTTCACTTTTTCATTGACTGTGCTGCGTGTGTGTGTACAGGTACTTAGGAAAAGGCCTCCCCGAGTTGTTGTGCCTTTGGCGCTTGTAGCCAGCCCCTGGCCTATGGAGGTGGGCTTGGGGTAGTTGCGGCTTGAGCCCGGGTCGGGTTGGGTCATGACATTGAGTCATACCAGGAACATCATATATCAGACTATGGTACGATTGATTCCTACACAAAAAAATGACTTATGGATTGTTTTACTAAAGTATCAATAAAATATGATTGTGTTTTATTAGTTTTGAGTTGGTTATTTGTCATGTTTACTAAAATTGATGTCAGTTTTAAATATAAAATTCACTTGGAGTCATACCGGTCACACCATGTGTCAGATTTATGTATGGATAATTCCTACACTTCTCAAATTACTTTTGGATCATTTTATTATAATATCAAAACAATATGAGTGAGTTTTCTTGGTTTTGAGTACGTTACTTATCTTTTTTACTAAAATTTCATTTTAAACTGAAAACATACACTTTGACTCATAATGATAACGTCATGTATCAGATTGACATGAGACTCATTAATTTACATCACAAATTTCATATGAATCGTTTTACTAAAGTATCAAGAATATATCAACATGTTTTCTCAGTTTTCAGTGAGTGAAACTTTTTGACCTAAAATATCGATTTTAAACTGAGAACAGACTCATTTAGTCATACATGGAACATTATGTATCATTTTGAGGTGAAGATTATTCCTAAAAATCATAAATTACTTATGTATTGTTTTCATAAAGTATCAAAACAATCCGAATGTGATTTCTCAATTTTGAGTAGGTTAATTGACCTTTTTACTAAAATTGATGTCAATTTTATATAAAAAGACACACATAGAGTCATATCGGTCACACTATATATCAGATTGATCTGGATTTGATTCTTACACATCCCAAATGAAATTTGGATTATTTTACTAATGTATTAAAAAAATTCGAATGTGTTTTATCATTTTTGAGTACAGCACTTGTTTTTTTTCTAAAGTTTCATTTTAAACTGAAAAAATGAACTTTGACAAATAAGGGTCACATTGTGTATCAGTTTTACATGAGACCAATCATTACACATAAAAATGACTTATTAATTATTTTCATAAATTATAAATAAAATCTGATCATGTTTTCATGGTTATTAATGTGTTCCTCTTTTTGATCTAAAATGACGATTTAAAACTGATAATAGTCACATTGAGTCATATTGGGCACATCATGAATCATATTTAGGTATAATAATTCTTAAAAATCATAAATCATATATATATCATTTTATTAAAGAATAAAAAAAATCCGAATGTGTTTTCTTGGTTTTGAGTAGGTTAGTTGTCATTTTTATGAAAATAGATGTCAATTTTAAATAAAAAGATGCACTTGCAGTCATACCAGTCACATCATGCATAAGATTGAGGTGAAGCTAATTCATAAACATTTAAAATGTCATATAGATCATTTTTCTAATGTATCAAAATAATAAAAATGATTTTTTATAGTTTCGAGTGTGTCACTTATCTTTTTTTAGTAAACTATTATTTTAAACTAGAAACACACACTTTGACTCATACTGATCACATCATGTATCAGTTTGACATGAGATCAATTCCTACATGTCCAAAATAACTTATGAATTTTTTTCCAAAATTATCAAGAAAATATGATCATGTTTTATTTGTTTTCAGTGAGAAAATTTTTGAACTAAAATGCCGATTTCAAATTGATAATGGGTACTTTGAGTCATAAAGGATACATCGTGTATCAGATTGAGGCGAGTAAGATTCCTACACATAAAAAATGACTTATGGATCATTTTAATAATGTATCAGAATAATAAAAATGTGATTCTTCAGATTTGAGTACTCTAGTTATCCTTTTACTAAAATTAATGTCAAATTTAAATAAAAATTGTTCATAGAGTCATACGGGTCACACCTTGCATCATATTGAGGTGATAATGATTCCTATGTGACCAAAATGACTTAGGGATCATTTTACTAAAGTATAAAAACAATATGAATGGATTTTATACTTTTTTATTTTGTTTGTTGTATTTTTTACTAAAATTAATGTCATTTTTAAATTAAATAAGCACTTTGAGTCATACCAGTCACACCATGTGTCAGATTGTGGTGAGAATGAATCGTACACATGAAAAATTCTCATATAAATCCCAACTTCCAAATTTAACACACTTAGCATTGGATTTCATTGTCTAACTTCCAACAATACATATTGAGTCAATGTTTTTATTTGAAAAAATGCATAATTGGAAGCTTGAAAAAGAAATACAATGGAAAGTGTGCTAACATTGACCAAAATGAACATTTTATCTCTTTTTTGGATTGTTATAGATAGTTGAAATAAAAATATCACTTCCAAAAATATCTATAAAACCAAATAAAAAGGTATTAGATACAAATGATAAGGAAATTAACATAAAAATAGTAGATAAAATGATGAAAAATTTAATTAAATAAGTAGTATGAATTCAACTTTTCATGAAGGATTTATAAATTATTGACAAATTTCCTTGTTTCCATTGTCTCATTTATAGGCTTGAGGTGAGATCTCTCGTGACCATGTGTAACTTGAAAAAAACCACACTGACTCAAAAAAAAACGATCCACCTTTATAATAAAACAATTATTATGTGAGTAATACTAAAAAGAAATAAATTAAACATAAATATGAAATAATACATTTATTCTATAGACAATGATTTTTCTATGAATACATCATGATTACCTCTGTTATTGAGTAGAGGCAGTGTCGTTTCACTTCTTACAAAGGTAGTGGATGAAACTTGAAGGAAATTCATAAATTATAACATTGCATGGGTGAATAGTTTTTTTGGGAGAAGAATTCTATGTATGTTTTGGTGTAGAGAGGCATGAAATATAGACATACCACCCCAACTTGAACGAAACAATCCATCTATATAAGAAAAAAATTCTTATGTGAGTAATAATTAAAAGATATAAATTAAATAAAAATATGAAACCATACATTAATTATACGGAAAATGATTTTAATATGAAAACATAAATATTGCCTCTATGATTGTGAAAATGAATCATTATTTCTCTTCCTACAAAGGAAGTGGAGGGAACTTGAAGGAAGGAGATAAATTCCAACACTGTAGGGGTGAAAAAGATTTGAGGGAGAAGAAGACTGTGAATGTTTTGATGAAAAAATGAATAGAATATTAATAGAAATATTCTCAAATAAACAAACTCTGCAATGACTAATGAAAATTATATTAGAATTACATTATATAAATTTCAATAAAATAGAGAAATTATATTGTAGCATTACCTTTACACCATCCCAAATAGTTTCCTTAATTATAGTTTGTTATTTTGAGTGATTGGTAACATTTTTATGTGAAAAATACATTAACTACATGAGATTCAAATATTTAATTTAGTTTATGATAATAAAGTAGAGAACATATATTATTATGGGGATAAATATAGTATATTAAAAAACACTTTTATATTCTCATTGAAGATCATTATTTTTTAATGATTTTAGGGATTTGGTTCCTCTATTGGTAATACAAATCCCCTCTTTATGGTCCTCTATAAAATATAAGATATTATATACAATGGTTCTGACATGAAATTATTGTGATATCCCAATGAAAGGGTTATCCTAAATTTAATTTTTATCTAATCCGGCATTTGTTTTAGTCTCCAGTAGGATAATCAACAAATTCTTATATATTGGGTGTGAGACATAAAATACTTTCACTACATATGTTTCCATTATTAATGACTCATAATTTCCCCCTACAACACTAAAATTAACCTTCATGGATCCCATTTCATCAACATTCACTGTAATCATATTTTCAACTCATTTGAAATGGAAAATAAGCACTTGAAATGTTTTATAATCCAACTGATATTTCTATTCGATAATTTGAAAATATGAAATATATTCATAAATTTTATTTCTATCCTTGGAACTAGATATGTGCTCCATTTCCACCATAACCATATCACCATTGTTTCTCATCGTATTAAAGTCATCATGTTCTTTTTTATAGAATGTATAAAAATTTATCAAAAAACCACTATGAGATATAACATTTTCTCTTGGTTCCCTTGCCAGCCAATGAATTCATTTAGCAAATGAAATCAAATTTTATATAACTCATTATAAATTTGATCTCAGAACAATCCTAAAAACTATTTATTATGTGTACTTGATATCCATCCTTCAACCATTAATGAATTCAAATCTCTAAGAATTTCTTTGGGGCTTCAATGTAAGGATAAAAATATTCACTATTATGTAAAATGTAAAGGTGATATTTCTCACTATTTTTAATGTAATTTTAATAATATCTACTCTAGAAATACCTTCACCCATAAGGCATCAAATGTGCTGAGACTTTTAGAGACTGATGTCGCCAAAATCTGATAGGTAATTGATACAAAATTCAACATCTTCTTAAATAATACATCATTATGAAATACAACCTTCTGGGAAACTATGATTCTTGACATACCCTTTCAGAGTTTTCATACACCATTCAATGGGGTACATCTATATATAATTGACATGACCACATAATTGAACCTATACAACCAAGTGAACCATTAGATGGACCATTATATAAAAGAAATATGGTTGGAAGAACATCTCTAATTAACATAATACGACTACAACCTTCTTATTCCTAATTGAAAACTTCATCGGGACTATAACATTACTACATATTTCATTGAAAAATTAGTAGAAACTAGTTTATGTATTACATACTTTTTGAGATAGAATGAAACATAAAGTAACATGCATAAAATAGTGCATCAAAACATTATAGTCGTGTGATTTTATCCCTTATAAATTAAAATTAGTCAGTGAAACCACATTATTAATATTTTAGGAATTTCCTTATGGAACTTTTACACTATTAAAGAAAAGAAAAAATTGATATTTTTTCGATTTGGTTAGAGTGTAAGCTAAAGGAGGAAGAAAAGTCCACCTTTTACACTACTCTAGTGCCAAATCATCCCTTGTTCCTATTTTAATCATGTCCAACCTAACATCGAATCCATCATTAGTTTTTCCAAGAAAATTTATTAATGTGAAAATAACACTATCTAATACATTTTTTTCTACATGCATAACATATGGAAAATGTATGACATAAAAAAAATTCGAATAGGGAAATTCAAATAAAATTAATTACTTATTCTAACATGATTTTTTAACGTTTTATGAAAATGGTTTACCAAAAAAAGTGTCAATATCTTTTACTTTATCATATAGTTGATCACCCAGTACAAGAGATGGTGTTATATGTTGTCCAATATTCTCATCGAATGTTGTTTTCTAGGATCGATATTTATGTCATCGAGGTAAAAATTAATGATGTCATAAAAACACATTTTTCTAGGAATGTTTCACCATAACTAAGTGTGTGCATTTTTCACAAATGGGACACCCCGACATTCCATTAATGCTATTGCCTAATAAATTTCCATAAGAGGGGAAGTAATTTATCAACCCATAAATCATGGAACTCAATGTGAATTATTCACTTCTATGAGTATCATTAATGGTAACACCTATATCCCACATCAATTTTAGATCATCAATAAATAGAGACAAATAAATATGAATATCATTACATGGTTGCTTTGGCCTAGATATAAGTAGATATGACATAATGTATTTTCACTTCAAGCATAACCATGGCATAAAGTTATAATTTACCAACATAATGGGCCATGTATTGTGGTTACTACTCTGTTCACCAAATGGATTTATTCAATATGTAGATAACACAAGAAAAAAGTTTCTCATCTCATTTCCAAATTTAGGATACTCATAATCCATTTTATTGAACTGAGGAGAATATACTCGATGACACCGATTCCCATATTTAATTCTTATATTTTCATGCTAGGTCAATTGTCTCACAGTTTCCTAACATCCACATAGTATTCAAAATAATGGAATGATAGGAAATCACCATACAAATTTTTAAGGGATTGATTCATTTTTCTTATATCGAACTATTCCACACATAGGGAATTTTATGAGTGATTCATGGTCCTTGTGAAACAATATTAAATCATTTGGACAAGAATTTTTTCTTTTAGAGATCATTCCCATTAAATGCAGAATTCGTTTAGCATCATATGTTCAAATTGTCATTTCATTTTCTTTTAGTAGCATATCATTCAAGAGACCTAGTTGTTCTGTAAAGAGTGTGTCACTCTATCTGCTTCCAACTTTAAAATTATATAACATCAATATAAAAGAAAATTTTGTGGATTTAGTAAAACCATTATACAATGGTATCTTGGAATAACAATTTAACTTATCAAACAACTTTGGAAAATCACAAAGGTCATCTTAAATTTCCATTTTCATTTCACCCATGTGATCCCCATCATCATTTACATTGGTATTCTATTAAAATGATCTATAAACCAAAGTATCCCCCCAATCGGTGTGCACATTCAATTTTTCCCCATTCTTAGTCCAAAATTTATAGATATGATATATTACATGGAAAATAAAATGTTCATCCAACTCTTCCAGGCTAATTTGTCTTGAATAACAACAATGTAAACACTGATAAAGGATTTGAGAAGGGTTGTATGCATTCTCTATTGCAAAATTGATGAACTCTTTAACACCATATCATACAATTATGTCAAATGATTATCATTCATCTATTTTTGATTCATATAAAACCTATTGGGTTCATAAAATATTAAGTATTTACAATAAATAAATAAATACACATAAAATATTCATTATAAAAGGTGAAAGTCATAGATTATTATAATAAGGGAAACTCAACATTTCATTCTTTCAAATAATTTAAATATTCATTGAAGAAAATGGGTAATTGAATTTACTAAAATAATTACTCCAATATGGTAGGTGTTATCTTATGAATTCATTCAAAGGTGAAAGTTATAGACAGTTGTCATGCTCATCTACTCATTTCCTAAACATTTTATCATTTCATTTTGTTTTTTTGACACACATCCTCTATCTTTTGTGGACATGAACCTATGTTAATTGAAATAATCTAAGTGGTAGTCATCAATTTGAAGAATACTGATCAAATTAGTACAATAAATATAGAAGACATGGGGGTGAGTCTCAAAAAAGAAAATGAAATAACTATTCGAGATATGAAACTGGTGAGGATAACAATTATTTATAAAAGTGAAGTGGGACGAGTCTCAACTAAAAAAATTATAATAATAATAGTTGTTTGACACACATAAAGTCTCTCTTAATTCCCCTAAAAAAATGAAAATTTATTATTTAAGGAGTTATAAGAAACCCAAATAGGATATTTAATAATAATAAACACTCATTAAATCAACTAGAATATATAAAAATATATCTATAAAAGATGTTAATAAATAGTATTATTTCACATACATGGATGGTAATAAGAGAATAATTGGGATGGAAAGCTTCATTAATTCATAGATATAGTAGAAACTCATTTTATTTTTGGTGATTTTTGAGTGATTTATGTTAAAACTGGATCTTCAGTGTTCCATGTGGGATTGAATTATTTGGTCTTGGTCTGGGAGTTAGGTGTCATAAAATTAGTATCATTAAATAAAAATAATTATAATAAATTAATGAAAAATACTAATTAAATTTAAATTGGTGTTTGTAGAGTTTTTTGCAGGTTGTAATTAGAATGTACATCAAGCATATTATCTATAATGATGTTGGTGATAGTGCATGATATATCATAATAAACTTTAGGCATATTTTTAAGGATGTATTGGGTTCTTTGTTGATGGGATTCAAATTTTAAGCAATTTTCATAGAATTTTCATGGGTTCCTACCCCACTGAAATTAGTTACTCACATAAATAACTTTGATGGAAACTTATGTTTGTGTATGGTTTTTTATCCAAGCATTTCCATAATACTGAATTTATTGAGGCATTTCAGTGAGCACATGTGGTGTGAATTTTTTCAAATATGTAACCCTATCATTGGGAAATATGGGGGCCTCATCAATCATCTAATTCACAAAGAGTGGAAAAATAAAATAGTGAAATTGAACTAAAATATATGTTTGTTATTGGTTTCAAATTTATTATCATATTTAAGCATACTATCCTCGGTGTAGAGAATCTTCAACCAAAAATGTTAAAATGGAGTAACACTTACTCTAAAATAGCATATATATAGTGAAATCATCTCCAACGGGTACACCAATTTGTATGGTATTATTTTTATATTAAAAAAATAAATATAAATTTGAATCCAAATAGGAAGGAAAAAATGAAAAAGGAGATAGTAGTGTAGCACCAAATATGGAGATGGTCTAGAAAATATCATACTAAATTTAAGCAATATTACTTCATCATGGCATGGGTTGGAGATGGTCTTTGAATAGGTGGTGGCCTACATCAAGTCTTTGAGAAGCGTCCACATTCATCTTCGAGTAGAAATCAAGTACACATGTGAGAATATTCTTAATCAGAATATAGATTGACTGGATTATTCAAACATAAATAAGATTTAGTGAAAGTAAAGAAAGTATTATGTTCAAGCCTTTATTCGAGCCTTTTATTTGAGATTCGATTCACTGAGGTGGAGCACCAATAGAGGGTGGTTTCCATAGAGGGCATCAGATATCATGAAGAGTTCGCAACTGGTTTGGGTTTTTTAAATAGATCAGGCGACTTTTATCTATGCTTCCAAAAAATCACTCATATAGATCCATTTTAGGAGTGATTAAATAATAAGTTCACATAAAAGGAATCTTTATCAGTGCTAAAAAGCACTGATAAAGATGCGTTTTATCCACGCTTATTAATTAAGGGCTGATAAAGGATTTATAATTATAATTATAATAATAATTATAAATAAAAAACTTATCAAAATATTTATATAATTATATATATTTAATAAATACATATCTATATAAATATAGTAAATATATTTTTTATTTAGATATATTTTTTATAATTTTATAATTATTAAAATATATAATTATATATATATATAATTATATATCTAAACTAAAGAAATATATATATATATATATATTAAAATAGTAAATATATTGATTATTTAAAAAATTTATATTAAATTTAATAATTATTTAAAAATATATACTTATTATATTTATAAATATATTAATACTTTTTTAAAAAATAATATTTATTTATTTATAATTATAAATATATAAATGTACAAACATAGTAAATGTACATTTATAAATATATTTATTTATAAACAATTTTTAGAAATATATTTTTAACATTAGTAACGAATATTTAATCTTAGGTGCATGCATGTTAAAAATGAGTGAATGTTAATAAATTAAAAATGCGTACACATTAACAATTTTGAAAAAATGGATAAGTTTTATTAATTAAATATAGATTATTAAAAAAATATGGATATATATTGAAATAAAGATGAATACGTATTGAAAATATTAAACATAGTATATATATATATATATATATATAATAAAAATGCATTAATTACATTAATGTGAAATCATTATATAACACACGTTTGATCTATGATAAATTAAAAAATAAAACGACATTCCATTATTTCTATTACTCGATGCAATTATTCAGTATTTTAAATTGATATTAATTTTTAATTATAAAGCATTATTCACTAAATATATGACTATTTAATTTAAATCAAAAATAGTTTTTATTATATAAATCATATTTATATATATTCTTATATATATATATATATTTAATATATACTATTTATTAACATTATCAATAATTATTTAATTGATAAAATGTTTAATAGTTTTTTTCAATTAACATAATTTTATTTTTCATTTATTTAATTTTCATTTTTTATATATCTATATATTTAATATATACTATTTATTAGTGTTTATAATTTGTATATAGTATAATATATTTATTCATTTTTATCAACAATTATTTAATCAATAAAAATTTAAATATTTTTTTAATAAATTATTTTTTATTAATTTAATTATTTCATTTTATTTGGACCTTTATCATTGCTAAAAAAGAGCTGATAAAATACCCTCTTTATGAGTGTTAAATAGAAAGTGATGATAAAGTATACCCTTTATCATCACTAAAAAAACACTGATAAAGGAAAACCTTTATAAGTGCTTAAAAAAATCACTAATAAAGGGCACCATTTATTAGCAGTTAAATTGTTCTGATAAAAGGTACCATTTATATGCACTTGTTTTAGTGTTGATAAATGTTCCCTTAATCAGCACTTTTTTCTAGCACCGATAAAGGCCATCGCTGTTAAAGGCCTATTTTGTAGTAGTGTCTGTTTTCTAATTTCATTTCTGTACTATGATATCACTCTTAAATTACCACATTATTTATTTTTTTCAATTATATAAATCCTCTATCCCGTTTATATTTCTCTATATTTTCTATCTCTTTGGATAAGAATTGTTTACCTAGGAGATTAGTCGATTGTTAGGGGGCGTATTCCTAACATTGTCTGCAAGAACTCTTCATATACTATGTGGGTAAACATATCAACAATGATATATGAAATCAATAAATTTAATGGTTATAATGAATTTAACCTGTGGCTAATTATGATGAGAAACGTTCTTGTATAGTAGGACCGAATTGATGCCCTATATGGGCCAAAAAACCTTTTATTACTATAAATGAAACCGGGCAGCCTACTACTGAATTCATGAATGTTTCCCCTGATGTATTAGTTGATGTACATATATTTTTACTACTTTAATTAGTTGATTATGTTCTAAGAGAAGTTTCTTATGATTCCACTATTGTTGATATTTGGCTTAAGCTAGAGAAATTGTATATGACTACTTCACATGTTGGTAGTATTTATAAAAATATCTCATGATTAATTTTAAAATGAAACTTGTAAGTTCCATTAAATCCCATCTTGATGAATTTAACAATGTTATGTTTAATTTTTACAACATTGATGTTATTTTTAATGATGATGATTAGGAATTGATCCTCTTAATTTTTCTTGATAATACTTACATCACTATAGTTGGGATCATGATGTATGTCTGAAAATCCTTGACCCATGAAGAGGTCTAGTCATCCATTCTTTCTAAATAACTACACACTAATCCTAGGATTAAAGGTGAGGTAGAAAGTTTATTTAATAAAAGTATGCCACAATCAAAAGGGAAAAAAGAAAAAATTCACTAAAGAAAAAAAGAAAGGATAATAAGAACCCAAAACCTAGATCTGATTCTAAGGAATGAAATGTAACTTGTTCTCATTGTGGAAAACTAGGTCATATTATGCCTAAATGTAGGAAACTAAAACATGAGTTAGATTATAAAAAAACAACTGAACAATCCATCTTAGTTGAATCTGGGTATAACACTGCTGAAGTTCCTATTGTGTCCATCCATGCACTCAATAAAGTGTGGGTCTTAGACTCTGGCTCTTTCTTTCATATCTATCCCTTTTGAGATTCATTCCTTGATTTTGATGAAAGGGTAGAAGGAGATGTACTCTTAAGTGATTTTAAGAGGTATATTGTTGAGGTATGAGGTTTCATTTTGATATAACTAGATGAAAATTCCACCATCACTTTACTTGTGGTAATGTGGGTTCCCAACCTACATAGAAACCTGATTTCCTTAGGGATCTTAGACCAAAGGGTGTTTTCTTTTAGGTCGGAAATAGGTTGTCTTCAAATCTATAAAGGCTCTAAAACCATTCTTAAGGGGTCTTTAATAAATGAGATCTATGTATTGAATGAAAATACCCATTCAATGGATTTGGGTAGTGTCTACAATACCAACACTTATAATACTATGCTTTGGCATAGAAGGATAGGTCATGTTACATCCAAAGGCCTTGAAGAACTCTACAAGTAGGGGCTACTGATGACATCCAACCTTATAATCTTTGGGGACCAAAAAGGACTACCTTCTATGTTTGAGGATCCTAATTTGTCACCTATATAAATGACTTCTCCAGAAAATTCTGGATTTTTATTCTTAAAAATAAATGCGATGTTTTCAAAAATTATAAAACATTTTTAACTTTGGTTTAAAACCAAACTAGGGAAAAAAATAAAAACCATGAGAACTAAAAAATGGCTTGAATACCTATCCTCTAAATTCATTCAGTTTTTTGAATATGATGATATTAATGTATTTAGTAATATTAGGTAATCCCCCCAACATAAGGTCCTTATAGAGACAATTAATAGGACTATCATAGAGCGAGTCTGAAGAAAACATTAATGATCAAGTCTCCCTATGTATTTTTGGTTGAAGGATATTAGCACATCTTTTTACCTTATTAATAGGTTTCCCTCTCTTGTAAATTAATTTAAAAAACATGGGTAATTGTTTAATAGTAATACTATTTCTTATACCTATATAAGTGTATTTGGTTGTTCAACTTCTCCTCACATTAAAACTGATAAACTGGAACCAAGAGATCTTAAATGCATATTGTTTTTAGAATCCTGAGGGTGTTAAGGGGTATAAACTTTGGGTATATGAGCATGGTTATCATAAATGAATTTTAATTAGGGATACAATATTTTATGAGTCCTCTTCTCCCAAAACTGAGGCTGCCACATATGGCAGCAGTAGTCTAGATCTTGAAAAGGCTGATGTAGATGAGCAGCCAATTCACATTGAGGCCATTTTCCACCCCACACCACCTACTCCTTAGCATACTATTGTAGAATATTCTGATTTTATTTCAAGTTTAGATTCTAAATCCTAACCATTTACCACTAATTGGGATTACCAATTAACCTGAGATACATAAAGGAGGGTCCCAAGTCCTCCATATATGTTCATCCAATATTATGTTTCTTCCTATGCTTTTCATGTGGCCTAGGATCATATAGATGATGATCCTTAAACCCATAGGCATGACTTAAATTAAAAAGACTCAAAGTAGTGGGTATTTTCCATGGCTAATGAAATTAACACTTTATCAAAAAACCACACAAGTACCATTTTCAACAAACCACCTAATGCTATGATAATTGGTTCGAAGTGGATTTATAAAATAAAAGAAGACAACATTGATGGAAATAAAAATAATTACAATTCAAGGTTAGTGTCTAATGGTTTCCTTTAAGGAGAAGTTATTTATTACTATGAAACATTTTCCCCTATTGTTATTCATTCTTCCATTAGTATTTTACTCTCTTTTTTCCCTATAATGATCATCACATTGAACAAATGGATGTTAAAACTGCCTTCTTACAAGGTCATTTAAAAGAGAAACTCTATATGAAACCTCATGATGATTATTCTAAGAAATTTAAAATTAATCAAGTCTACCATATAAATAAATATTTGTATGGACTCAATAAATCCTCTAGTATTTGGTTTAAAATTTTATTCATTCATGTTAGATAACCAATTTTCTAGGTTTTAATATGATGTATTTGTTTATTTTTAATCAAATAAAAATTGAATTCATTTCCTATAACTTTCTAATGATGACATTCTTATCATTTGTAAAAATATGAGTTTGATCATTACTATAAAATCCCAATTAAAAGGAATTTATGAAATGAAAACCTAGGTGAAACTAATCAAATCATAGGTGTCGAAATCATTAGCTACAAACAAAATAAATTTCTTTACTTATCTCAGAATGATTAAATTTTAATGATTCAAAAGAGATACATGTTTAAATCTCTCAAAACTATCAAAATACCTCTTGGGAAACACCTTAAACTATCTTTGACACAAACACCTACTACTGAAGATGATATTCAATTTGTGTCTAAAATTCCTTAGGCTAATATTATTGGTACCATTATGTAGTATATGATTTTCTCCAAGGATGATATTTTATATGCAATTTGCACATTAATAATATTTTTGGCCATACCTAAGAATCCAAATTAGCACGGACTTAAGTGGATTTTAAGATATCTCTCTTATAACCCTAATATTTCATTGTGTTATATTAAATATGTGGATACTGTTGAATTCATTAGAGAATATGTAGATAATAATTATGTAGGTAATATAAATTCAAAAAAATATATAACTAACTATGTGTTCACTTCCTCTAGTGGCCCTATTTCAAGGAAGTGCAAAATGCAGTCCATGGTTGCACTGTCAACCATAGAGTCTGAGTATATTTCCTTGAATGAGGACATAAAAAAAGTAGTGTGGCTAAATGATTTTTCTTCTCGACAAAACCGATATAATTATTCTGTTAACTTATATTTTGATAGTTAATCATCACTTCATTTCTCTATAAATTTAGTTTTCTAGGGTAAACAAAATCACATAGATATTTGGATACATTTTATTAGCATTGTTGTAGAATCTATAACCATGTGTGTCAATAAGATACAAACTGATATAAACCCAACTGATAGTTTGAATAAAGTCTTGGAATATCTATGTTCATGTTTTTAGGTATATTGGACTAGGTTCCTATTCTATAACCGTAGGTGCAAGAACATCTCTAATTTCAATTTAAAATGGTGGAAATTTGTGAATTACGATATTCATTTTATTTTTTTATACTGAAATTATTCCTTGATAATTCCTTTTATAATTTAATTATATTTTGATTTGATGAATGAAAAGTTTTATGTTTATTTATTTTATTGTGCTCATTTTTAATTTTTTCTGGGCTTCTCATCGCTTGGGCCTCTTGCATGCCGTTTGTTTCTCAGTTTTGGATTTATCCTTTACGCTGGAATAATACCTACGCATGCCTGATGACTAGGAAATAATCAAAACCTTTGTTTTCATTGGTCGTTGATAATAATTGTCACCCATTTTATCACTATAATCCATTAGTTTTAGATATTTTATGTGCTATTTTATGGGTTTTTTGTTACAGACTCATGGAATTATTTGGTTTGCCATGATGTTATATATGTAGGGCTTGTTAGGGGGAATTTATCACCCTCTGGAACTCATAATGTTTGAATTATTTTGAGTTTTGGTTCTCCATGCTGCTGTTGAATTATCTTCCCCATAATTTATCTCTAGAACCCTATATTGGGTAATCCATGGTGGTAAGTCTCAGTAGCGATTGATCTCCACAGTCCACCTTTGGTGTTCCACATCTGGTGGAGTATTGACAACTACATCCTACAACCTTGATGACATGAAGGTTATCACCTGATTTTAATCGATCCATATTAGAGAATAATATTTGTGACAACATGCTTAATAAGTTATTTTTATGAGTAGGAACATCACAAAGATGAATACATGGGGAGACCAGGATGGACAGACCCTAATGCGTCCGACACTATGAGTTTTTTGCTCCTCTCTTGGTTCCTTGTTTCATAGTAGAAGTTATATATATTTACACTATAGTATATTGTAAATACATTTCACTTTTAATAATTAATAAAATATGTTTATGGGAGATTTTATTTCCATGCATGTAGGTGGCCATGGGACTAAATCATGTAAATACAAATTTTCCTTGATCTTTCTTTTATTTTCTTACTTCTTATTTTCTCTTGGTCTGTAATATTCTTTTTCTGTGATTAATAATCCAATTCATTATTTTTGGGTTTGGTATTTTGTGTGTGTATGATTCACCCTTGACCTTCACACTTATAGATTTTGTAAAAATGATCCTAATGAGATTAATTTTTACTCTTACAAAAAGCTTCCTATTCAAAATTTTACTTCACGAAAATTACCCTTATGTGGGTTGACTATTACACAATATTTTTAAGCACATATACCACAAAAAAATAATTTGTAAGAAATAAAAATTCAAAATAATTTTAAAATATATTGAAAAACATATTTATAGGTTTCAAAAAATATAGTTAAAAATTGTTCCAATATAACATAAAAGAGATAAACACCATAAAACCTAAAAATATTAATTCTGAAACTATAATTCATTAAAAACATTCTTAAAATAATATTTATATTAAAATTTCATAAAAATAAACCAAATTATTTTATTTAATGCTAATATAATATAATAAAATAATTAATTAATCAATTTAGAAACAAAACCCTCATTTTTACACAAATAATGATAGAATTAAATTTACAACTGAGAATGATTCAAATAATTTTCAATTAAAGAACATTTTTTCATTAAAAAACATTATAATTTCATAAAAAATATTTTGAAAACACGTATTAATGTTATTACATATTAAGTTATTCAATACATAATGAATTTATTACTCAATACATCAATTAAAAATATTCACTAAATGAAAAATTATCTCAAAAAGGGAAGAATTAAAATTCCAAAAAACTGGTTATTTTCAAAATAATTTCCCCCTATACATTTACACAATTAAAAATGTATGATTTTTCTCTAAAAAAGGTTTAGAAAAAATATGGTTTCAAATTTTTATAAAGATGATAAAATTTAAAAATTTTAAAATCAATTCAACCAACCAAATTAATTTTTTAATATAATTTTGCTTACAAACCTCACTTTTCCATATTAGAAAGAAACACAAATAATTTATTAGAAAAAACTAGATGGATGAGTAAGTAAAATAATCAACAAAACAACATTATTAAATTCATCCAACTATTTTAACATATATATATCAACCCAAATTTAGAGTTCATTATCAAACTATTTGAATATAAATATTATTAGTTTAAATCCAATTACTAAATTCAAATTCAATAAAAATTATAAAACATAATCCAAAATTTTTAAAAGAAAACAAATGTTTTGACTGATCAATTAAAAGATATTTCTGAATCCAATTCATAGAGAAATGAAAAATATTAGCCGCCTTAGTATAGAAAAAAGTCAAAAATCTTATGAAAACATTTCAATAAATAAAAATTAAAATTGAAGCTATTAAATAGTTAATTTTAAAAAAATTACAAGGTATTTTGAAGCATATATAATTAAATAGAGTTTAGAAAAATTGAAGATCCCCGACATATAAAACCCAACATTATTCTTAATATTGAACTCTAAGGTGGTATAAACAATGTAAATAGTCTTAGTTCAAGATGGTTTCATAATTCATCAGTTCTTAAACAATATTCAAAGGGTCACAATAAAACTCAAAGATAATACTTTCCAAAAAATACAACCAACACATAGTTTTAGATCTTTAAAAGGGTTTTCTATCAAGCTACTACATAAACATTTTTGTGTATATTAATGATTTTCATAAAAGTGAATGATTTAATTTATAGTTCAAAATATTCTCAAATAAAAAAAATACAATAATTTAATGACATAAATTCATAAAAAATAGGAAAAAAACCATGTAGTGACAAGTCAAATTTTCTTAGAGTTTTAGCATGAAAACAATACTCTCTAAAAATTTCAAGACAATTTATTCAAAAAAACAGAAATAAATGGTTTTAAGGTTGTAAAGGGGAAAATAAGTTTAAAATTAAACATAAACTCACATATAAGTTAAGATCTATTCATTTATGTTTTACTAATAACACATCCATTTTTTATCACTTGATAATATTCCATTGTTGTCCAATTATATCTCCTACAAGAATGAATATATCAATATTAGATTCCAACATTTTTTAGTTCAAAAGAAAATGAAACAAGAGAATTAATTAAGTGAATGGTTATTCAACATTTCTCTATCATTAAATTTCTTTTGGTCTTTGAAAATCTATTGTGTTTTTTCTCCATAGGTTTTGTGATTCAATTTTTCAAAAGAAATGAACAACATATTATATGTCTGTATGAACACTAGGTATGAACCTAAGTAGAGTACCCAAATATTGTAAGATCTGAATGGTATTAAAGATTATTAATATTAATTTAAAATGTAACTTTTACCATGATTCAATAGAAAAAAATATATAAGTAGTTTTATTCCTTTTAAAAAAATGAAAAAAAATAAAAACAAGGATATGAACCTTGGGTTAAATCAAATGAAGCACCAAATTTAAAATTTTCAATGAGACTCAATGTTTTATCAATTTTAAAGAAAAAATTAAATAGTCAAGCACCTTTGATTTACCACAAATTAATGTTTGATCCTTTAACCATTAACCAAAAATTTCATATTTTACTCTCCAATTAACTCAACCTCCCCATTAGCCAAGACTATATGTATGATGAAATGTTGAGACCATTTAGATTTTAGTTTTTCAGAAAACAGATAGAATCTAGAATTGAAAAGTAACACCTTAAAAAAATTAAAGTATATATTTTATATAACTGATTCATGAAAATCCTCTGATTTTTATTTATAAATATTATCATTTTAATAATATTCTCTTTTGATCTCATCCAACTCACTCAAATATAGCATGATCCTCTCAAAACCAGTCTTAAAATCATAATTCAAGTCCTCCATTACCCAAAAATATTTATGATGTAATTACATGTTCTTGTGAAATGAATTTATAAAGATAACTCTATAGGGATAAATGTTCTGGGATTTTGAATGCAATAATATATTCCTACAAGGATTCATCATGTTTTAAAGTCTAGTAATTTATAGAACTCCCAATATTCTTTTATAAAAAAATTTAACTCCCTATTTGAAATATCATCATATCCACTAGACTGTCTATAATAAGTGGTGGTTGTTTTAACAAACAACCATATTTATCCATCAAATAAGTGAATTTAAGATTCTAAAAGTGTGTTAAATTATCACTGATAAAAGATTTAGGAACTCAAAATATTAATAAGATATTCTTTTTTATTAATTTATAAAAACTATTGGATTGATATTTTAGAAGTGACACAACCTTTACCCACATAGAAACATAATAAAAACTACCAAGATATACTAATTCTCCTAAGAATACGGGAATGATCCCATAATTTCCACACCCAAACATTAAAAATTCCCACATCTTGAATTACGTTTTGAGGTCTCTCTTTCCTTCTTCTAACATTGTCCATCCATTGAAATATATCACATCTTACCACTAAATTTTTGGAATACATGAAGTGGGTTGAACAATAAAAAACCATCTTTTGGTCCCATAGTATTTCTCCTCTCTTCCCTATGGTGACCTCCCCATGGATAAGGGTGATAACTCTCTAAAATAGGAATCATATCTTCCTTGGACACACATCTAAAAAAGATTCCATGAACACACCGTATAATCAACAAGTGGTCTTTCTAAAAGAAGTAGCTACAATCATAAATTAATTTATTCTTTTAGTTTTATGAGAAAACACTAGGATTGATTCTTGAGGATAGAAAATTATAAAAACATTAAAACTAAGAAGATTGTAATGTTGAAGAAATACGAGTTTTTTATCTAGATGTTATTTGTTAATATTTCTAGGAATACCAATTTGAGTATTTTATATCCTATATATATAAAAAATAACTATACTCTCAATTTTTTTTTCCATGATCTATAAATCAAACCCTTTCAATAGGAGGATCCATCTAATGAATCTAGATTTAGACTCTTTCTTGGAAAAAAGTTTTTTAGGGTTAATTGATTAGTGAAAACATAGAATTATGAGCCAATAAAGTATTTCCTAAACTTTTCATGAATAAAAAAATATCTAATAATTCTTTCTATGTTTTAGTGTTATCACTTTTTGAATTGTCTAGTTTTCTACCTACTTATGATACTGCATGCAAGCACAATTTTTTAGTTCATGGTCAAAGCCTTTTTTTATTATGAAATCAAAGACCACTTTAGAGGGAAATTTACCATTTGGGTGGTAATGGTTGGTGAAGAAGTTATTTTTTTATTTAAAAAGTTTGAATGAGTCTAGGAATCTCCCATCAAAGACAAATGATGTATCCTTAATTAATATTGAATATAATAAACCTCTAGTAAAAACCTGTATTCCCTAAAAATAATTTGACGCTCTTAAAATTATTCAAAGGGGGTAAATTTCAAATAAATATTACCTTAGCTATGTCAAATTTTATTCCCATTATAGAAACTATGAACAAGAACAATCTACTCAATGACCATAAATTAAAATTTCTCCCAATTCAAAACAAAATTTCTTCTCTTATAACTTTTTCAAGTCTAATATTATATTCTCTATAAAACTATAAAATGTGGTCCCAATAATTGATAAATCATAAATGGAAACCTAAATTATCCTCGCTATCATGTATAAAAAATATCTATCATACAAATTTGAAAAGTGGTTTGAGGATGAAACAAACCAAAGGGCATTCACTGAGAGGAAAATGTTCTACAAGGACATGTGGATGTGTTATTTTCTTGATCTTTAGGGGATATAAGAATATAATTATAACTAGAATATCCATTAATAATATAATAAAATTCATTATCATACGACCTCTATAGTATTTGGTTTATTAATGGTATGAAAAAATGGTCTTTCCTTGTGAATGAATTTGGTTTCCTATAATCAATGCATACTCTCCACTTGGTCACTTTCTTTGTCTTAATTTGTTCATTTTTTCATTGGTTATAATTATGATACACACTTTTTTACAACTTGAACAAGACTAAACCGTGGGATCTTTGATATATGTTAGGTTATTATAGAATCAAGAAGAATTATGACTCCCTCTCTAACAATCAATTTCATGTTAGGATTGATCCTACTTTGGCCATAAACTCTAGGTTTGTGCTCAGGCTCTATTGTGATTCTATGCATGAAATATGATAGACTAATCCATTTTATATTGGAAATAGTCTATCCTATAGTAGTTTTGAACTCTCTTAAGACTATTGGATAATTTTATTCTGGAATTAATTCATGCTTGGCTGAGATAATGATAGGTATTGTGAAATTCTCACTCATAAATGGATATTCTAGGTGATATGGAACATGTTTAAGCTCAAATTCAATATTTTTATGGATAGAGGGAAGAATTTATGGAAGAGGGGGAATAAGGTTATGGATGTATCTTTTAAATATAGTTTAGAATCTAAATAAAATAACATCCTCATAATTATTTCTATTAGTGGACTTCATTATACAATCATATTCTAGAACTGGGTTAAGAATGTTTTCTTGGGAAAACCCATCAAGATATTCTAAGATATATCCCTCACAATTATTTAAGGTTTAATCCTCCATACACATGACATGAATCTCACAAGAATATCTAAAATAAAATGAATTAAGGATACAAAGGAAAAATAGAAACACAATCTTTTTTCAATGTTTCAAACATGTGCCTTAATGCACAATGGGAATGATGTAATACTTTTATTCAAAAATTGGAAGATGATAACAATGTTGACCAGCCTATAACTGCTTTATATTTCTACATACTAGTAAATTAGAGTCCATATGATGAAATCTATCATCATCATCTTCTAATATATGCAAGGAGAAGTCCATAAAGATATGATCTCCAAGGCCATCCCTCTACTCAGTAAAATAACTCCACCACCTCAACTCCACATTTTGGTATATGATGCTCAATTTTCGAAAATCCATGAGTTTATTCTTATATATCACTATTAAGGCTCTTAAATAATCCATTTTCCAAAACTCACTAATGGTAAAGCCCATTAGAGTGAATATTATATATCCATTTAATAATATCATGCAAGTCGTTTATGGCTCCAAATTACCTTCATATAACTCATTGGGGAGTAACTTCTGATTTTCCATTATTTGGTCTACCAACATCCAGTCATCCTATATACCAACATCCACACGTTTTTTATTTCACTTTTCCATCTACATCAAACATTGGAAGTTAGACTATCATATTCACTCTTTTTAGTATATGTAAAACTTATCTTGATTTTTCCTCACATGGATTGAGCCTAATAGATTTTACTTCCAGTAGGGCTAAAAGTAATTCCCTACAATCCTCATGTTTATTTACTATTTTATGATATTTTTCCATTACATGGAATGATTAGAATTATAGAGTAAAAAATTTACATTCACTCAGGCCACCATTTGTGGGTTTTCATCCGTACGAGCTTTGTTTATTTTTATATTATAGTTTAAGGTCTCAAAAGTTGAAACAAAATCTAATTTATAGAGTTTAAAGTTTAAATATTTGAATAAAAATGTGTTCAGAGTTTAAGGATGTATGATTTTTTCCATAAGTGTGTCGGAATTTTACGTTCACAAAATTTTGTCAAAAAAGGGTTTCTAGATTTTAAGGTCACACAATATTAACCAAAAGTCTGGATCCCAATTTAAGGTAATATATAATGAACCAAAAATTAATAGATAATAAAATTGGATCCTAATATAAGTTTATATATCTTGAACCAAAGTAGGTATTGATTACCCAGTGTGATCGTGACCAAATCAATGTTAATAAAGAATCAATTTTTAGTAAAAGAAACCTATATTTTATTGTTAGGGTAATCATTCGTGAAGTTAAAGGTCATAAAAAATTAAAAAAATAGTTATGTTGTTTTATGCTCATCTGATATGAAATAAAATTTTGGGATGGGTTGTTCACTTGGTGATAATAATTACACTAACATTAATTAATAAAGGTATGAATGAAAAAATTGAAGGACATAATAAGAATGAGTTAGATAGTGTTTATTTCAGAAATTCACAAAATAAATAATAGCACGAGATCTAAAAATGATTTTGAATTTTTAAACACAGTAATATCTAATGACCAAAAAAAATAACTTGATATATTTAATTTGGACATCGATTAATGATAATGGATAGGCTAGGAAAATGAATAACTTTTTTCCAACGAAAATTCTATTATCATAATACTATAATGATACGTCAAGTATTTCTGGTAAACATGTTCAAATGATGGGTTCAATTGTAATTACATTGAATGAATATAGGGTTAAAAAATATTTTCCTAGGGATAAATATATACCTTTAGATGGGTATAGGAAGGTCATATATCTATCACATGTGTTGTCACTATAAAAAAGGAGGTCCCTTTAAATTAGATATCTTAATTAATAATAACTATGTAGGGTTTTTTGTAATTAAAATATGAAACACATGAAGAATGATATATGGTAGGAAATAATACAAAATTATTTAGAATGATTAAACATTAGGCCAATCAAATTGAGTTGATACAAAGCTCTAATAGTTTATAAATAGAGGGATCCTAATGCTAAGAATATAATTTAATGCCTTTTATAGGTTACTAAGAACTTAACATATAGGGACTAAAGTGGATAGGATATAATTTTTGGGCATTAAATATGAGATTTAGGTATCAATATATATCCTATACTAATAGAAATCAAGCCACACATAGTTATGGAAAAGTGAAATCGACATCCAATTGTAGTGTTAGTGGATGAAACCCAATGTGAATTGATGTTGTTGAGAATCATGATGGTTTGGATATGGGGAAATGAAATGAGGTAGAATCATGTGATTTTTACCTAAATAGAAGATCTAAGTTCCACCATGTATCATATAATAAAACAAATCAAGCGAAACCTAGTTCTAAAGATGAAATCCGATATGATAAAACCAATGTGAATTCATAATAAAGGATGATTTTATAGAGTGAGGTGATAATAATGGGATGAGATAAAAGAGGTACTATAGTTTAGGAGTAAGAGATTAAACCCAACAAAAATTGGTGGGACCCAAATACCTAGGTGGAAGAGAGATGGAATGAGAGGGAAAATTTTAGGTGAACCTAAGATAAGAGATCAATGCTTCACTATATACCCCATGGTAATAAACATAGCCATATATTACTATGGAAGTCAGGTATATTTTATGCTAGAGAGAGAGTTTCTAGAGTGAACGAAATAGCTTAAAGCTATCATGAATTGATGAACAAAAATTTTTAGAAGAATCCAAATGTAAACTAATGGACATTAAAAGGTTAGAGAATTATGTAGGGTGATATGATGAAATAAAAAATGTGGTTGAACCTTGGATATGAGATCCAAGTTTCACTACACATATTATTTTAACTAGAATCATGTAATAAAAAGAATCATGTAATATATGGTTTTTGAAAAGGGAATTTTTTATAGGTTATGTGAACCCTGAAATTATAGAAGAAAAATACCATTATAACTGTTAATTCTCTCACAAAATGGGGCTCGTACATATATAAAGATCTTATATAAGGGAAATTACATTGTTTGAGGTTATGTGAAATAGATCGTTCCTACAAACCTAAGGTCATGTGGATAAAACCACTTCAACTAGTTTTTATGAGACCAATTTCATATAGTTTATGTTCATGTGAGGAGGAAAATATATTTCACAATTTTAGGTCATATGGTAATGATCTTGTGTTGTGAATTTTGGAATATTGAGTCAAGGACCCTGTGTCATACAATTTTCTGTCTCATGAAAAATAGTATACACCAAATATTTTAGTTCATCTGGAAAAGAGAATTGAATAAAACATGAATTTTTTGGAATAGTGCTTCTTAAGGAACCTTTCATTTATAGTGAATGTTTTATGCTCTCTATCCTAGCTTATTAGATATTATACCTCGTTAGAGTTAAAATTTTTCATGACTTAAAGTTATTCCTATTTTAGTTTCCACTTTGGATGTTTCATTCCTTGTATCATTAGTTTCTTTAACTTCAATAAGAGTTATCCTTGAAAAAATTAGTAAGGTTGAACTTATTTATTGAACATTCATGTTAGATGATTCTACTATACCTTAAGGTTATTTAATACTCAAAACCATTTTCCAAAAGTTCTTCCAACCAATGTACCCAATTTTTTTGTTTTCATCTTTATTAAGTAGATCACAGATGACTATTCTAATTGATGAAAATTTAACCTATAAAGGAAAAATAATTTTAGACCCATACACTAAAAAATATGAGATTTTGTGTGTATGAGTATATATAGTGTTGTGGTAATCCAATAAAAAGTTAATGGATTTATCATGCCCGAAATTCTTATCTCTATCCACCATTTTATAGAAGATATTCTATGTGGTCTTGTTGAATGCCTATATCAATCTATCTGTAGTCACATGGCATGAATGATTGGTTATGATTTCTTATTTCAAATATAACTTCTTTATCTCAAAATGAAAAAAATGTATGTTATTATCTATAAGAATAGTTCAAGGACCTCCAAATCCAATGATGATATTGGATTTCAAAATATTAATCATGAATTTCATCCCAATATCCTTTAAATTTATAACTTTAGACTATTTGGAAATTAACTTGGTGGTAAGGATGATGAACTTGAACTACATAATGGTCCTCAGAGGGTATTGATCCCTGGAATCCATTTCCCCATATAGAAAATGGAATAGGGTATTTTTTAACATGTATTAACTCTAGGGATTGATGAATGAATTAGGATTTCACTTTAAATACATAACAATTATTCATAAATACAATATAATCATACAATATAGGGTGTAAAAAGTATGCAAGTATTTTAATTTAATGTGAGATTTTGGTTATGGTTTGATACACACCACATCTATCAACATGGACATCTCCCATAACTGTAAGGCTTCTTTATCTTTTAATAAACCTAATACGGGATATATAAAAATTGTTTGTATAGTTTTTTTGAGGTTGGATCATCACATAGGATGAAATATTCTATTTATTATTTCTCTCTTGAGGTAGAATTAAATTTTTTGCGGTAATTGACTATTAGAGACATCTGATTGACTACTTGACAGTCAATGGATATGAGATCCCATCCTAAGATATTTTTTTATTTATATCATCTCTTTATAGAGTTTTTCATTGATTAAAGGAACTATCACCCTCTAATGTTCAATATATATTATCATTAAAAATTGATTTGAGTTAGTGAGAGTTGTATCCAAGTTGGGAAACACATTTTCTTAAGAATTATGTAGTCATGGTATATATGATAACACTAGTTCATAGAAAAATTATTCCATCAATACGAACACATGCACAAGAAAAGGTATCATTTCATATTTATTTACTATATATTCTCTATTTATTTATTTTACCAAAAATTATAAATTTCATTTGATATTTATTTGAGAAACTAATATTTGAAATTCTAAATTTAGGTCCATGATAAGAGCTTTCTACTTTATCTCATTGTTGATACAACATTATAAAAGAAGGAAATAGTATGAGAAGATTTCATTCATTGGATACAAAACTATGACTCCAAAACTGACTTAGTTGAGTTTTGGGCCCTCCATCCACTTTATAGTGGGACTTTTGGGGGAACTATGAAATTACATCTCTCATATGTGGTAAGATTCATCAAAAAATTATACCCCCTTTCCATGTAGTTTTATAGCCAAAGGTAATTATTATAGAGAGGGGTGAACTACCATAAAATCATCCATAGATACTACTTTAGTTACCTTCTTAAAGACAAAAAATATCAAATATTATTTAATTAAACCCCATAATTCAAGAAATCTAGTCAATAAATGATGAATGAGTATGTACTTCAAATGATTCATGTAGGAAACAAAGTGAAACTCATGATGATAAAAATAATGATGCAGATTTTACACTATGAATATCGAGGTAAGGAAATTTTTATCAATGGTGGTATATCTTCCTCCTACCTCTAACATTGTTTGAATGGGGTAATAAAGTTCTTTTTACTTACACACATATTTATTTTAGGAAATAAGAGATCCAATGCATCATTTTGAAGGAGACACATAAAGAATTAGTGGATTTCCTTCCATGAGAAGCATTAAGACATGATGGTTCAATAAGTGTTGTTTAAGTTTATCATATTCACATTTGAAATCTACATAAATCTAGTAATTTACAACCATACTCACTAGATTCATGAATCGTAAACATTTTCCAACAATATTTTCAATGAAATTCCTAATACAGGTGATCCTTCTTTGGTTCCCACTCAATTATTCAAGGTTTTGAGGTGGCAAGATTTTCAGTATCACATTGATTTTCTCTTAATCAACCTCAATACCATATTTATGGACAATTAATATAAAAAATATCTCTATCATCACATGGAATTAACATGTAATAACCCATTCCCACCAAAGATACTAAAATGAGGGGAGGTTAATAATTTTCCCCGAATCCTTTCTCCAGTAGGCCCCAAGTCGGAAACTAGAACCAAGGGTATAAAATTCTCATGAAATGGGAGGAATTATGCTCTATAATAATATAGGATTAGGAGATACAATTAATCACCCTAAAAAAACTCCATGATATAATATAAAATCAACCAAAACCATCCCACAATGAATGTATAAATAAAACAGATATAGATAAAAGTCTTCAAAGTAAATAAAAAAAATAAAACCTAAGGAAGCCACACAACAACTATCCAAAGGTTCAAGATAGTAATGTACAACATGGTCCATATACTCTTTTTAGAAACCTAAAAATAGTTTTATATACATAGTGAGAGAATAAAAGTATACTCATTATGAAAACTAATGTCTCTCATGCACATGTGAAGGAAGGATTCTAATTCACCCATGAGAAAATAACAGTACTAACAACACCTAAATAGGTCAACTATCCATTCCAACCTCACCAAGGCTTGCTCAAAAAACAACTCAAGCCATATATAATAACATAATAAGAAGCATATCGAGAAAGGGTACCCCATACTTCTTTCCTATTAGCATTCCACTCCCACACCCCAAAATTGTTTATCCTTGAGCTTCCATCAATTTTTTTATACCACACCACCTGAAAAGCACAATCACAAGACATCTTTCTCAAAGACACCTCGACTCACCACCCCAAAATAAAAGCCACATCACGTATCACATGAAAATACATGGGCCACATCATATTCAAAATCATAACCAGAGTAGTAAGGAATCATGAATATAAAGTACATAAACCTTATGCCCTCCTCATATCATTCACTACCCCCATTGTAGTCCCCCTCGTCATATTTCAACATACCCACATACACCTAGGCTGTATCACATCTCCATCTAAGACACCTGGGCTCACCACCAGATAGGCACAACCATATCACATCTCACCCAAACACACCTGGGCTATCAAAACTCCCATCTAGTTCACTATTAGACCTCTGACCATCACATCCTATGAAACAGCTACATCTTTTGGAAGAGTGAGAGAGAGGGAAAGATTATGTACCTATACATTTGTCCTCCTCATTAGGTGTGGGTAAAAACACCCCTCATATAAATATGAGTGTTGTCACATAGTGCTCGACGTGGGTAGGGTGCATATAGAAATCAAAAATAATATATAAGAATATATATATACACATAATCCTAACCTTTGGGTTCACAAAAAAAATCTAACCAACTCACAACATCCTCACTTTTGCTGCCACCTCTAAATTCATATAACCACACAAGCCATAAGACACATTTCACATTTCTGACCATCAAATTTCATTATCCATCCCATTCATTTCATTATTAAGCATAATACATATTTGGAAACTCAATTTATAATTTATTTTTTCATTAACCATTTACATCCCATTTTCCAAACCAAAACCCATCCATTTCAATCATTATTAAACAAGATATTCCCTCATTACCCAAACATCTAGCTCAATGCAATCACCCATCATAAGAATCCCATCATTACCATTAAGCCATTTCATATCCTCCCCACAAGAAAGAACAAAAAACCAAAACCTCTTCCACCCAAATAACGACCAACCACCACCTTGCCACAACAAAAGCACAAGCACACAACCACTAGCTCACCACCCCCAAAGCATTTCCGCACAACCACCAATATTCCACCCAAAAATCATAGACACATTGCACCAATTATCCCCACATCACATAGCAACCCCACAATTCCACCCTAAAATCATGAACACATATCATAACACATCAAATACTATTTTACTGATTTAACAAAGGGGAATTTTAGCCCATTTCACTTTAATTTATGGGTGTTATCATACAAAACATAATCCAAGGGAAACCATTTTATTAATAAGGTATAAGTGGTTATCACATTTCTATTTGCAAGTGATATCACAACAATAAAAACATGCACAATAAAATAAAATTCACAACATATATCATTAAGTGCAAACAAATCCCCCGTTGACCACAATTTTCATCAGGGCATCAAACTCGTACAATCCATCATATCACTGTAATATCAATGCTACAAAAGTATGTGATTCATCCCCCTTCCTCCACCTTCAATTTCAATTAGTAAATTATTTATCATTGATTAAGCCATCACAATTATCTATCATTGATAAAAATGATTAAACCCCTCCATCATGATACAAAACAAAGAGAAATGATGGATTACCTACCTCAAAGAAGATTTTCCAATTCACTGCACATCGTAGGGTGAAGAAGAAACATCTAGAAACCGAAACCACAATACGAGATCATGGATCAATCTAAAATTCATCCCTTAATCATCAAAATTCATCCCAATGCACACCCCAAACAAAAAAAATCACCGCATGTAATCCCCAAGAAAGGAGTAAGATAATACCATATGTAAAAGATAAATCACTCATCACATATCACCAACCAAAAACCACCAGAACCACCAGATCAAATAAGGAGAAAGGGAGCTAGAATATCCTCTCAATGCACAAAGGACTCATTCGAAATGATGTAGGGGTACAAAGGGTATGTCCAAATGAAAATAATAAGCCAATAAAAGGTATTTAAGACCTAGATCGCACCATTTTCACATTGTGTAAACATTACATGGTGTGTAATTCATGGGATTTAGGAAAAGTCCCACAATCATTGAAATATGTGTCATCATAACCTTTATTTAATAAACATCATAAATTCCCCTTACATGATGTGTAATCCATCCCATAAATTAACCCTATTCTTGAAAACAATCCATGAAGGAATCAACTTCTCAAGCTATGAACCAATAGTTCACGTTGTGTAAACATTATACAATGTGAATTTTCTATAGAAACTCTATTATAGATCTAGCCTCCACAAAAAACTATTAAAACGTCCTCAATACTCATTAGAAACACCTAAAAAACCAAAAATGGAAATGTAACAGACCAGAAAGGCACAATCCATTACATCACATTACAATGGGCTCATTATCAGGTTATGTGACCAATGATTAGAAAACAAAACCTCTAGATCAGCGATTTAATCCATAAAATGTAATTTATTGATAACCAAATTCTCTACATAGAACTAAATTTCCTTATCGATATGATTTTTGGAGAAATGGAGTATCAATCTTTGGAATGTGGCTCTAGAATCTTTCAAACCAAGTGGTATGAAATATTATAAATATAATACGTGGGGAACCTTAAAGGTAGTGATATATTTATATTTTTTCCCTTAATATTTGGTTGAAACTAGAATTCTATTCCTTGAAAAAGAGTTATTAAAAACCAATGGTTGTATCAATCAATAGTTTTGTGATCAAGATAAGAAATTTATCCCTTATAAAATGACGGTAATTTTTTGAAGATGATACCAATTATAATTTAATCATTTGGAATCAATTAGATTATCTAACTTAGCTTCCACCATGGAACTATGAAACAGATGAATCAGTATCACTACCAATTTTTATTCATTATGAATAAATGGTGTTTCCATGTGATGAAATTGTTAACAGTCAATCGAAATTGAAATAAAGTATCCACCAAAAATAGTAAATGAAGAAATATTGTGATTAATATGGAAGGATAAAAAAAATCATGATTTTTACAAAAAAAATTTAGCTAGAAATCATCACTAGAACAATCAGTGAAAAAGTATATTTTTTTATCTAAAAGGTGGTGCCTCAGTTAAAGACCCGAGAACAATTTATTGAAAATAGTTAGAACAGGTTACAAGAGTCTGAAAGACCTAATTTTATTACAATATTTATCATATAATGGGAGAAAATAAATAGGAAAATCATCCTGCCATGTAATGTCTTAGTTGACCCCCCTTGTTGGAAAGACCATCAGCAACCATGTTCACTTCATGAAAGGCATGAGTGGAAATGTAAATAATTTCCGTGAGCAAAGTAAGGAAATTCATCCAATGGGAAGTAAGCATCTAGGAAAGATGCACCATCCCCTTTAAAATTTCTTTGACAATAGTTGTTGAATCACTTTAAATCTAAATATTATTCTAACCCTTTTGTTTGGAAAAGTTAGCAGCATGGATCACCCCCATCATTTATACTTCCAGAGATGAGGCCACACCACATCCACCAAAGAAGAATCTATGACACCTTCCAAGATAGTCTTTGAAAATGGAACTGCATCATACAGGTCCAGGGTTTCCTTTTGAGGCACCATCGACATTCACTTTGATCCATCCTGGAAGCAGAGCTTTCCAGAATACCTCAAAGGTGCGTCGAGGCTGTCTGTACGAACCAAAAATCTTAAATTGGTGTAGGATCTCAATATCACAAACAATTTTGTCATAATAAGCTTTTTGGATTGTGGAAGTTTCCCAGATGGCAATGAGAATTTGTGTCCTACCTGCATCGAGCCTAAATGAGCAATTGTTATAAAGAATATTATTTCTATTATACCAGATCACATGTAAGAGTTCAGAAACCATAGTCAGAATTAGATTCTTAATTTTTTGAGAAGATTCAAAATCAACAAAATGATATAATTGAGAACTTATAGAATCAAGAAGTAACCATCTGCAACCAAAAATGTCAGGAATGTAATTCCAAATAACTGCAGCTATAGCACAAGACAAAAACAAATGATTAGCATCCTATTTGTGTTGGTTTCACATGTGACATCTAGAACAAATATAAGTCCCAAAAGATTTCAGGTAAGCTTTAGTGGGGTCTATATTGTGAGAAATATGCCAAATAAGAGTAAATATTGAGGGCTTAATCCCTGTTTGTGTCTCCCTGAAGTTATTTATACCTAATTTGATATCCAAAAAGTCCATGTGTTGAGTGAATGAATTCCCCATTTATTTTATAGATCTCATTTTTATAGAACATTCCCCACAAATTTATATCCACCACCTCATGTTATAAAAAATTATAGAAATAAAACCACATTCACATTCCCTTCTTTCTTATTATAATAATTTCACATTTTCTCCAATAATTTTTTAATTTTTTTCAATTTGTTCTATTCATGTAGATTAAAAGTGAGTTACTTTGATTTGTTTTCCTCAATAGGATATAAAAATTGTGGTGAAATTCAAAATAAATAGGTCATAATACATTATCCTCATCCTAGAATAATGAATTTCACAAAACATAAGATTGATCTCTAGTTAGATAACGAAGTTTGACTTCCACTGAACTTCATCAGTGAATCACACCAATAAATCAAATATTCTACCAAAAAACTCAATCCTCCTTAATTATTCATCAATAAAAACAAATATTTAAGGTTCTTTGTTCATATTTTTTGAATATTTGAACCAAAAAGATATAATTCATCTTGGTTTATTAGTGTTAACGAGGTCAATATATCTTCATTTTCATCAGGCGGTGTCATTTACCTCTCTTAAATTGACTTCAACATAGATTTGATTTCATCATTAGGTTTTTCTAATTATTCAATATAGCTCAACATTGATTATTCTTGAACCAATATTGGGTGGAAAAAACCCCTCTATAGATCCTTCTCCAACTTCGAATCCTCATCCATGCTCAAAAATCTTTAAAAATTCACATCTTTCTCTGATTTTTCATAGAAGTAAACACATTGATTGGAAAAGAGAATTATGAGAGGAAGACGATACTTACAAATATAGGGAATGATAATTTCTTAAAATAATATTTAAATTAAAATTCCATAATAATCAACCAAAGTATTTATTTGAAAGGTAATAAAGAAAATCAATGGATAAACTTTTTCACTAAAAAAATTCATTTTTAACTAAATAATGAAAAATTTAATTTATAGATAATAACTATTAAAATAATTACCAATTTAAGAACATTTTATCTTAAAAAAACATTATAATTTAATAATAATGATGTGATAAAAATATATTAGAATTAATCAATATCTAATTATTATGCACTTATTGCATTGTTTTTTCTTAATAAATTAATTAAACATATTCAGTTAATAAAACATTTTCTAAATAATGGAAGAATTAAAATGTCAAAAAAGCTTTTATTTTGAAAATAATTTCCACATTAAATTTCATTAAGTAAAAATGTCTGATTTATCTCTAAAGAACTATAGGTTTAAAAAAAAATATGGTTTTCAAAATTAGTAATGATTATCAAATTTGAAACTTTTAAAAGGAATTCAAATAACCTCATTTTGTATTCAATGGTACTTACAAAATTCTGATTTTCTCATTAGTGATAACACACATAATTTATTCAGTTAAAATAGATGGTTGAGTAAGTAAAATAATTAACAACACAAAATTATTAAACTCATCCAACTATTTTATCAAAAAATATCTCCCAAGATTAGGAGTTCATTATTAGACTATTTTAATACAAATCTTATTAGTTGAAATCGAATCAATAAATTCATATTCAACAAAAATTATAAAACATACTCCAAAAATTTAAATAAAACAATTATTTTTGAGTGATCAATGAAAAGATATTACCAAATTCAATTCATAGATAAAAGAAAAATATTACCCGTCTTAGGGTATTCAACAATCTCTAATCTTAATAAAAATGTTGAACCAATAAAACTTGAAGTTAAAGCTATTAAATAGTTAATTTTGAAAACATTCCATGTTATTTTAAAGAGTATATAATGAAATATAGTTTAAAAAAATTGAACATACCCCCATAAATAAAACCCGACATTGTTTCTGATGTTAAACTCTAAGGTTTGAGAAACAATATAAATAGTCTATGTTCACGATGGCTTTTCAATTCATCAGTTCTTAAAAAATATTCACACAGTAACAATAAAACCCAAAGAAAATACTTTCAAAAAAAATACTAGAATGTCTTAGAGTATGAAAAGGGTTTTCTAGGATGCTATTACATATAAATTTTAGTGTATATGCATGATTTTTAGAAAAGTTCATGCTTTAATTTACAATTCAAAGAGGTTTTCAAATAAGCACAAAAAATAATGTAATGAAATAATTTTTGAAAAAATAGAAAAAATGTTTAGCAGTGACTCGTAGAATTTTCTCAGTGTTACAGCATGAAAATAATACTCTCTAGGAATTTCCAAAAATTTAATTCAGAAAAATATAAAGCAGTAGTTTTTAGAAAGTAAATAAGAAAAAATAAGTTTAAAATTTTAAAAAAACTCCCCTATAAGTGATGATTTATTCCTTTATGTTTTACCAACAAAACCTCTATTTTATTTTAGTTGATACTATTCCGCTGTTATTAAATTGTATCCTCTATAACAATGAACATATCAATATAAGATTCCAAAAAAATTTTCTCAAAAGAAAATACAACTTGAGTTTGTGTTAAATGGAATGTTACTCAAAGTTTCAACATCATTCAATTTTTCATGGTCTTTTAAAATACATTGAGTTTATGCTCGAAATATATTTTGATTCTTTTTATTAAAAGAAATGCACAACAGATTATATTTCTTTATGAACACTAGAAATGAACATTAGTTGAGTACCCAACTATTTCAAGATCTAAATGGTATCCTAGATTAATATAATGAGTGTAAAAGGTAACTTGCGCCATGATACAATTAGAAAAACATGGAAGTAATTTTATTCCTCATAAAAGAATGAAACAAAATAAAAACAAGGATAAAATGGTGGGTTGAATCTTATGAAGCACTAAATTTAAATTCGTCAATGAGACTCAAGATTTTCTTAGTTATAAAGAACAAATAAAATATCCAAGACCCTTTGTTTACCATCAAATTAATGATCGAACCTTTTACCATTAAACAAAATGTCATATTTTAATGTATAACTACCTCAAAAACCCCATTAGACAAGAATATAAGTATAGTGGAATGTTTGGACCATTTAGATATAATTTTTTTAAGAAAAAACTTTGTACTGGAATTTAAAAGTAACACCTTTTTTCTGACCATAAAATCTATATTTTGGACGATTAAGTCATGAAAAGTCTTAGTTTTTTCTGCATAAATCTTATCATTTTAATAATATTCTCATTTTTTCTCATAAAACTCACTCAAATATAGAAATATCATCTCAATACTATTATTAAATTCTAAATTCAAAACATTAATTTCCCAAAAAGATTTATGATGTAATTACTTTTGGACGTGACATGATTTTACAAATAGAAGTCTATAGGGATATATTTCACTTAGATTTTGAATGGAAATCTATTAACCTGAACGAATTCATCTAGTTTCAAATATTATACATTTATAGAACTCCCAAAGGTATTTTTAAAACAAATTCAACTCCCAATTTGAAATCTCATATTATCCACTAGAATGTGGATAATAAGTGTTTTCTATTTTAACAAACAACCATATTTTTCTATTAAATACATGAATATAATGTTCTTAAATTGTGTTCCATTATCACTAATAAAATATTTTTGCTCTCAAAATCTTGAAAATATTTTCTTTTTGGGTGAATTTTACAATACTCTTGGCTTGATTGTTTATAAGTGACAAAACCTTTACCCACTTAGAAACATAATCAATAGTTACCAAGACATAATAATTCCCTTAAGAATATGGGAATGGTCTAATAAATTCCCCATACCACATATAAAAATATTACTACCATTAGAATTCCTTTTTGAGGTAGCTATTTCCTTCTTTTAACATAGTTTATCCTTTGTAATATATCACATATAACCACTAAAATTTTAGAATCCTTGAAGGGGGTTATACAATAAACATCCATATTGTAATTACTTTGTAATTTTACTCTATTTACCATAGTTCCCTCCCCATTTTGAAGGGTGATAAATCTATAAAATGGGAATAATCTCTTCATTTAGCACACATCTACTCAAGATTCCATCTTCACACCACCTAAAAAATAATGGGTCATTATAAAATAGGTAACGAAGATTAGAAATTAATCTATTTCTTTAGTTTGGAAAAAACAACAAGAATTTATTCTTGAGTCTAGAAAATTAATTAAAATTTCAAACAAAGAAGTTTTTGATGTTGAAATAATAAGCATTTTTATCTATAAATGATGTATTAATCTCTCTATAATCACTAATTTGAGTAGTTTATATCCTAGATAGATGAAAAATATCTATATTATCAGCAGATTATTTCTACTTGATCTATAAATCAGACACCTTCAATAAGAGGATCCATCTAATGATTCAAGGATTAGCCACTTTCATGGAAAAATGTATTTTAGGGATAAATGAATAGTAAAAATTATGAATTTTGACCCAATATTGTATTACCTAATTTTTTTAGAATAAAAACAGTAGCCAACAATTCATTATTTTTTGTGGTTTTGTTAGTTTGGGAATCACCAAGAATTATACCATCTTGAGATACAACATGCAACCTCTTTTTCTAAATGTTGGGCCTGAATCCTCTTTTTATTATGAAATCGAAGACCTCTTTGAGGGTAAATTTACACTTGGGATGGTAATGATTTGTGATGAAGTCAGTTTTCCTTAAAAAGGTAGAATGATTTTAGGAACTTATCATCAAATACAAATGGTGTATCTTTAAGTAATAGAGAACATAATAAAACTCTAGTAAAAACCAATATTACCTAAGAAACATTTGACACCCTTAACATTATTATAAGGTGGTAAATTTGAAATAACCTTTAAGTTAGAATTTTCAAATTCTACTACCCTTATATAAAATTTTTGAACACACAAAATACCCTCAGTTAACATAAAATAACATTTTTGCCAATTTAAAATAAGGTATTTCTCCTAGAACCTTTTAAAGACTAATATTAGATTCTCTATAAAAATCTTAAATGTTCTCCCTATAATTGAAAAATCATAGATTGACACCAAAATTAACATATCTATAATGTATAAAAAATATCTATCTTACACCATTGAAAAGTGGTTGGATCACGACACAAACCAAAGGTAATTTACTAACAAGAAAATATTTTATAGGGACTTGTGAATGTGTTATTTTATTAATCTTCAGGGGATATAAAAATGCGATTTTAATCAGAAGCACCATTAAGAAAGTAATAAAATTCATTATCATCCAACCTCATTAGTATTTGGTTTAGGAATGGTATGGAAATATTATATTTCCTAGTGAAATAATTTGGTTTCCTATAATCAATACAGACCCTCTGCTCAGTCACTTTCTTACTCTAAATTTGTTCATTTTTATATTGGTTATAAAGTGACACACTCATTTCTGTTAAAAAATGAATTGGACTAACTGAGGGGATGTTAGATATATATAATATTATTCTAGAATCTAGAATCATTATAACTTCCTCCATAAAATTAAATTTTGTTTTACTATTGATCCTCCTTTGGCCCTCAACTAGGGGTTAGTTGTCTGGATCCATAGTGATTCTACACATGAAAAATGATGGAATAATACTTTTAGGTCACCAATATTCTAGCTTATAGAAGGTTTAAACTCTCTCAAGACAACTGTAAAATTTTATTCTTGAATTTATAAATCTTGGTTGTGATAATTATAGGCAGTGTAAAATTATCACTCAAAAATGAACATTTCAGGTGAGATGAAAGACGTTTAAGCTCAAATTTGGGGTTTTTTGGATGGAGGTAAGACTTATTGGATGAGGAAACCTAAGGTTTTTGGTGTTTATTTTAAATATAATTTTGAATATAAAGTAAATATCATCTAAATAATTGTTTCTCTAAGTGGATATCTTTTAACAATCATATACCAAAACTGTTTTAAGAATATGTTTTTGAGAAAACTCATCATGATATTCTAAGAACTATCCCTCACAATATTTTAAGGGTTTTTAATCCTTAATAAAAAACATTTACACATATGTTTTTATATTTTGAGGTTAATTATAAATATAAGGAACCAACCTTAAACATTACAAAATCTAGTTAATTCAACTATATTACACTTATTACGTTTCCAAAGATGTTTTTAGTATATATTTGTAAACATTTTTTTTCATAATTCATACATTAATACCCAAAATAATAAAAATTATATACTAATAAAATAGTGTCCATTTATTCCATAATACAATTTTTCTTAATTAAACATGAATCCTTTTCATGAGAATTATTCACAACATTCATCTTGGCTTCTTCTTTTATCTTACTAATCCTTAAACCATATTAAAATCACTTTAAAACATTCTTTGAGAACAAGAATATCATTAAGGGACATAGAAATAATGAAATAAATAGTTATTCTATGAATACTTATAAACAAATGAAATCATTTTCACAAAGATATTCTTTAATCCTTAAAGTATCATATACTTAATTTATAAAAACATGAGATTTCCATAAAACATAGAAAACATAAATAAACCATTTAGGTGACTTGGGGAATTAATTACATAATATATTAACCACCACAACTACCATAGGATTTTTAACCCTCATGGATACCTAAAAATATAACCCTCACAGCTACCTTATGATGTAACCCTGATGGCTACCTTATAGTGTAACCATAATTGTTACCCTTGGAATAACCCCTACGGTAAACTACAAACATAAACATACACAATTAATTAAAGGGAGATATATATCCCACCCTTCATCTTGAAAAATTCCCAGGAACTATAAAAAAAATTAAAAACATGAATAATTGCATCCTAAATACATTTATTGATGAAAATCACAAAATTCAAAGGAATACTATGCACATACAGAGGAAAAAAATTTCATTAAAAATAATCATGATATCCTATAAATAAGACACAAAACATCTAGGAATCAGGAAATAAGGAAAATAAACTCATTCTATGTATGTTAAAAAAAATAATTTTTAAATTTCACATGAAAACATTAAAGAGGTTTTTTAAAGAAAAATATCTTACCTTAGGTATGATTTCCTTAAAATGTGTTCAAACCTTATGTATAATGGTTTAAATAGTGTTAATAATTTATTAAATAACTTTAGTAATATTTATAGTTCCTTATATGATATTATTATAACTTATTTCCACCCATTTATTTATAATATGTTTTTATTTTTATTGTTTTGGGTGCGTTTATTTCTTGGTTTCCATTGTTGGTTTTTTATGGATTTTATTTTTGAATAGATAAAAATATACAGAAGTGGAAAGAAAGAGTATTAATATTTTTTAAAAAATTTAAATGATAGAATATATCAATTTTTCTTTATTTTAGGATTATTAGTTAGATAAACCATTAATGAAAATTATTTATTTTATTTTGGTGGTTTTTACGACCATCCTAAACTTATATCATTTTTAAATATCATGTTTATATATAGGTTCAAAAACATTATATAAATTATAATATATATATATATATTAAAATATTATTCAACTGTAATAATGTTTTTATTACTAGCCTTGATGGTAGGTAAAGAAAAATGAAATCTCATCATCTACGAAGGCGGTGAATCGACACGTCAGAGATGAAGTTTTCATTTTCTAGAATAAGAAGAGAAGATAAGAGGTTTGATGATGGATATTACATTAAAAAAATAAAATTCTATTATAGGAAATATATTGGAGTTTTCATGTCACTTGGATGAAGGGATTTGAAGAGATAATAAGAAAATAAAATAAATTTAAAAGAAAATAGAAGAAAATGAAAGAGGATTTTACATTTTGAATTCTTCTCCTTGAGAAACTTCTTAAGGAACACAGTTTTAGACTTTTGGTGAGATATAAAGTTATTGGATGTGAAGAAGAGGATTGGGAATGTAATGGGGCCCAAATTAAACATGCTATAAGGCTTTTATGTGGGAGGAGAAGAGGTTGTGAGAGGTGGTATTTATGGTGGATGAGAGGAGTGTTTTTTGATTATTTTTTTCATTAGATTATTATTTTGGCTCAATACTATAAATAGTTTGAGAATTATCACTAAATATATTAAATAAAAAATTGTATTTTAATATTATGGATATTACATCAGAAATTAATCATGGAATAATGTATTTAACTTATAACGTATATATACCGTAAATTACTGTATTTCACTATTCACAAAAACATTCATCTATTTCAGAAAGAACCCCAAAATTCACCCTCACCATTTTTAGAAATCTATATTTAAAATAAGAACTAAATTTTGTGAAAATAATTTTCTAAATATGATAATTTTAATTTTAAATTAAAATAATCATTTATTTTATAAAAACCAATTGTCAAATTATAACCAATTTTATAACACTTTGAAAAATCAATTACGGTCTCATAAGATTATCTTCTAATCATAAGAAAAAAATATTAATTTAAGAATCTATTTTATGAAGATGGATTTTATTTTAAATTATTATATTAATTATAAAATTGTAAATAAAAATTTATTTGTCACAAAAATGCCAACACTTAATTTACCATTTTCAAAACATTTATTTACTTATTACATGTTGTAAATATATTAAATTTTTACTTATAAAAGGCATAATTTTTATTTACAATTTAATTAGTGAGGGTAATATTTTATTTGGATAGATTCATTAATTTCTCTAAATCCCACTTACTTAATTATACATTTATATTGAATTTAACTATTTAATTCCAGAATAAAAAAAATTATTTTATAAGGACCCAAGTTAATACATTGAATTTCTTCATCGATTCTTAAAAACACCTATTTATGTTTATTAACATTTTAATCGAGTTCCAATAAACCATATCTTGAGTAGATTTTACCATGCGATGGTACCTTTGCCATCTTGAAAACATTGAATTCCTCTCTTTTCTTACTAATTTTAAAAAACAATTTTCCTTTTGATACATCAATAATAGCTCCTCCAGTTTCTATAAAAGTGATACCATCAATCATAGGAAATTACTTATCACATTATATATCAAAAATAAGGAAATAAATATATAAGAACAACCCTTACTCCAACTATCATGTTATCCACCCTCCTGATGGGGTGAGTAATAGATTGGTCAAAAAAATATAAAACAATCATGGTGGCCTATAAGTATATTAATCATAATTTTTGGTCTAATTATAAAGGAATAAAATTAATTATAGATTAAGGTATTATAAATATTTAAGTTGAACACTGTTTCTTAAGTAACATGTGATGAAAAATCTACCTACATCATGACGTTTAGGAAGAATCCTATTTTAGATAATAACATTGCACTCCTTTGTTAGGTAGTAAGTGGTAAACTCTAAAAAAGTATTTTTTATTGAAATAATAACCTTTAATGATTTCAATTACGATGGGTTTTAAATTAAATCTTAATGGAATGGGATATTTATTTAAATATTCTTAATGGTATTAAGGAACAGGAGTAGTTTAGGTTTCTGATTTTTCAATATAATCCTTTGAGGGAATAGGATGACTGGGGTAATTTTTTTTAAACCATTGGTATGCCCTCAAATTCATTTTGAAATTTCTCTTTTGAATTTTTGTTTTTTAATTGAAAGACGTTTTTTTATTTTTTAGGTGTAATAGTTGGTTTTAACATAATTGAATCATTGTTTTCTTTACCTCTAGATTCTATATTATCTGGATTCTAATTTATAGATTCTTCCAAAATTTCATTATAAACATTCCTAGTGTTATCCCTAATTTCCTCTCAAGTTTTCATACCACTCATTATGGTAACATCCATGATGTTTCCCCAGGGTTAATCTCAGTGATACTTGGAAGCTTACATTTATCTCTTGAGGTAAAGTATATACCAAATTAACCCATTTGTAACTCAAGGTTGTGAATCCTATAATCTATCTCAAATCTTTGCGTACCATGCTATGACTTTTTTGAGTTAACATTACTTAACATTTACTACATCATGCCCCATATTTATCATTGATAATTATAGGTATCAACCATATTTTTATTTTTAAATACTCTATCAACTGATTTTAGGAACTAGGGAAAGCATGTTATTTGATAATTCATTGTTCTTACTAGGATTAATTGGGATGGTTCCTATATCTAGGGTTATAATTATTTGAAAAATGATCATTTATGGATTTATTCCTAGGTACATATCCAGAAGAACTATCATTATTATTATTTAGGGTTTGAATGTAAAAATTTGAATTCATTTTTTAGTTTTCCCAAACACACCACAGTGGGGATATTTTAATCCAAGGGATTGACAATGATTTTAAAAACCAACTTGAATAACACTTTGTTTATCATTCTGCTTCATTAATATTTGGAGTTATTACTTAATTTTAATAATATGTGAATTCATTTCTAACTATAATTTTTTTCCTCTCTTTAATTGACTCTTATTCTCCTAGAATATTTTTTAGTGAATTTATATTAAAATAATTTTAATAATACCTCAACTCTTCATCAGGTTTGTTTGTATAGTTTTATCCAACAAACTAATAAACCATATTCTATTGTGAAGGTAATAATCCTTCATAGAATGAATCCATATAAATATATGGTAGGGGAGTTATTAATAAAGGAACTTCCTAGTTAGGTCCCTAAACATATCCTGGCCTTTATGAAAATCATTTCCTTCAGCTTGAACAAATATAGTTATCATACTCCTAAGATCTCTCTTTGACCTTATTTTTAGGTATAATTTCATTATCAAATAATTATAAACTTATTACCATGTTTAAAAAATATTTTCAACCAATTTAAGGAACTGATTTCTAGAAATTTTCTTCAAACCAAAGGGAAAAACTATCATTTTCATCTTATTCTCACTTAACCATTGCAATGGATGGTGTTTCCCTACATGGTAATAGTTTTTAATAAAGGATATAGGGTCCCCATTGTGAATGACATTAAATGAAATAAATATTTAATGTAATCATTCATTAATATTATAATTTCAAGATCATTGGGTTAGCCTTGTAAAAGAAGGATTTCTTAAAACATGGGGGATTTGATACTCCCTCATCTTGTGCCTTTCCTGATATTCTTCAATAACCTGTTCATTACTATCTATAACCCAGTTCTCTTGGTCTCCCATTCCTTTTTTTATTTCATTATTTAGATCTATTCAATGTTTATGAATTCCAATATTCATGGGCTCTAGAATCTTATACTTTTATCTAGTTCATATACACTAGACAATCATTCAATTTTTCTTTTTCTAAATAGGTTATTTTTTTGATTTTTAATTCTATTTTTGTATATAATACCTGTTAATTTACTCATTAACGGTGCCAAATTCTGATAAGTTCATTGCTATAAAAAAATATGTTCACCCAATTATAACCATTATTTAAAAAAATAATTGCCGAATCCATTATATGGGACTAAAATGTGTGTGATCCAAAAGAAAAACAGAAAAAAAAAATAAATTAAAAAAATGAATTAAGCAATGTTGATGAGGTGAAATGTGATATAAAATTGGTTAAACAAAAAAAATAGTGAATGTGGGAACTGATCAGGATGGAATATTTCATTAGGGTAATAATAATAACAAGGAAAAAGTGATGAAATGTACTTGGGAATTTTTACTAACTGGTCATTAAATAGTATCCCGTTATTCTTATTAAAATGAAATTAAACATGACCCAAAATCAAAAAAATAGAGTCAATTAACCCTATTGAGATATTAACTTGCATCCAATTAAACTCTAGTTTTTTCAACCTTAAAATTCAATTCAACCATAAAATTGGTGAAATTATAATCACTGTTGTCAAATTTTTATTTCATCCCACTTCACTACTGCCAAGAATTTAAAAAATTTTGTTTGGTGGTTTTGGAAATGAAAAGTTCTTAATAATTAATTGATCATAAAAACCAAGATCAACTTTCATTTAATCTTGTTAAATTCAATAATTGTTAACTATCAAAGGATAAAGAAATAAGGCAACCACCCATCATAGAAAATTAAGCAATAATGAGATAAAAATGGAAAAATCATAAAAATATTTATTCTATCTGAATTGTTTAGTCAAAAAGCATTGAGGAAGTGTAATTAATAATATAAAAAATATTCAGAATGAAAATAGATTTTTAAATTAGAGGGGTATTCTCTGTCAAGAAAGATCCTCCTAAAAAAACTCCACCTTCCTCTAGATCTCCAATGTCAATCCATGTCTATGTCCGATCAATGCTATTCATGACCCAATCTATCTATAAAAATTCTATGTGTTGAGTGAATGTGTTCCCCCTAAATTTTCCTACTCCCCTTTTAAAGAAAACTTCCGTAAGACTAATGTCAACCACCTTAAGTCATAAGAAATCTAGAAATACCATTACAAGCATGTATCTTTCTTCCCTATTATTATAATTTCACACTCTTCCCATCACCTTTTTTTAATTCTATCTAGCTGAAACTATCCATAAAGAATAAATTAATATTCATTCTGTTTATTTTTCTTCTATAGGATACCCAAATTCAAGTGAAATTCAAATAGAATAGGTTGTACTCCATTATACAGATATTGTTTTAGTGACTTCATTAAAATGTATGATCATCCATGGCTTTAACATAAAAACTAAAAAACATTACCATGTTACAGTTTTGAATATTCCACCATCGATAAAACTAGGAAATATTACCTTATAATCCTCCAGTCTTACTTAGATGACCTCTAGCTCGACCTTCGACTGGTCTTCCTTAGAAATCCAAGAAACACTCGTATTCTTCAATTGAATAGATCAGACATGGTTTATTTAATCCAAAAAATGATAGGGATCCCATCTCAATCAGATCTCTCCCAATGTTATTCAACCTCATAGTAGAAACCACATTCTTTGATTGAACACACTCATAGTTAGATTTAACCACCTCTTTAATTGACCAAAACCCACATGATAATTTTATCGAACACCTCTTGGACACACCAGTGCAATTAATAACTTTATCTCCCCTTATAAACTATATTTTCATACAATTTATAACCTAAAAAAATCATAAAAAAAATTCCCTATCTAATTCTATCTCCAGGCTTTATAAAAAGTCCCCAATGGGAAAATGAAGCTGAACTTCCATAGACCTTCAATAATAGCTCGATTTAGTAGAACGAATCCACTTCCATGAAACTCAAACCTTATTAATTATTCATCAATATGAACCATATTCATATTTTGTTGTCAAAATTAGAGGAAGACTCAAACCACGATGCTCCAACTCATCACAATTGATTAATGTCAGTGAGCTTGATACATATTCATTTTCATCGAGCATTATTGTTTACCTTTATTAAAACAATCTAAAAATTGATTTGTTTTCATTAGGATACTATTACTATTTATTAATTAGGCAAAAAATAAGTTCTTATTGAATTGATCATGAGTGTCCACAACCCCCTCACAGACCATTCCATGACATTGAATGCCCATCCGTGCTCAAACATCTTTAAACTTCTATATCCTTTTCTAATTTTCACAATAGGAAACATGATAATGGGAAATGATCCTTAGGTTAAAAATGATACCCTTAGAGATATAGAATTATCACTATAGTGTTGTGTAGATGATCTTTATAAAAGAAGATTATTCTCTCAAAAATTGGGAAAAAATGGTCCTTACACGAATTGGGGGGATCCTTATAGGCCTCGATCCTTATAAAAAAGTGGTGATGCTTATAGAAAATTTGAGATTGTGATCCATTTGAACATTGGTAAAATGATCCTTATAGGATTCATTTATAATATTATAGAAATATTCCTATTCCAAATTCTTCTTCCTGTATATGAAAAAAACCTTTGACGAGTAAAGATGTTCTTTAAAAAATAAATACTTGACTCTAAAAAAGTTTCTAGAACCCACTGAAATGACTCTTACACAACTAAATAAGTAAAAAAACCATAGATAAAATTCAAAAATAAAAATAATTTTAAAATATTATGAACAATGTATTTCCCAGTTTAAAGAAATATAATTAGAAATTGTTATAATAGAATCTATTTGAAATAAAAAGAAATGGATAATAAAATATTAAATAGAAAAACTAAAAACATTAAATTTTTTTCTTAAAATAATATTTCAATTAAATTTCCACTAAAAGTAGTCAATGTATTGATCATAAAATCTATAAAAGTTATATAAAATAATTAATTTATTAATTTAGCACTAAAAATACTCAACGTTAAAATATAATAAAAAAATTACATTTCCAACGGAGAATGATCAAGATTCAGGGTATTTCTAAGTAAAGAACATTTAATCATAAAAATAATTATAATTTCATAAGAAAGAGGATGAAAAAATGTATTATAATAAAGACATAAAAAATCATGTATTATATTATCATTTATGAGCCCATAATTCTTGATTACATCATAGCTATATCTTCTTATACTGTAAATGATTCCATGGGAATTTCTAAATGATCCCATATTATAATATTATTCTTTCCTATTATACACATTCATCAGTCTAGTGACATTAATTGAGGTGACTTAGATGACTTTATCAGAAGAGGGTTATGTTTTGTGGGTTGGTCCCATAATCCCAATGGAACTTATAGTACATGATAATTTTGAATGGTTTGTAGACTCATGAGGGCCCTATTTCCTATTCTATATCTTAATATAATTGATTGTATTGATTTATAGTTGGATGCAAACTTGAGGGTAATGCTGTCAGATTAGCATATGGAGTTAGGGATATTAATGGTTGGTTTAGTCATGCCTTAATTATTTAATACGAATGATTCAATAAATTCTAGGTCTTTAAAATATCAAAATTTTATGAATCCTTGTTTGGTACCTATTTAAATTATTAACTATATTTAGGGAGAGTAGATGAAAAAAATGCCACATATTCCTTATGACTATATGACACAACATATCCTTCACAAACAATCTTTTGAAGTAATTCTTCTAATACTAAGCAATATTGGATTATATTGACCAATATATGATAATAGGGTAAATAATTAGGGTGATCATTCAAACCTTATTTATTAGGATTCTTTATTTTAAATAATGAGATCATGTATTTTTTAAATGAAAAAAATGAAATACCCTAAAACATGATTAATTTTGAAATAATAGATTTTATTATTTTTATTCTCAACATCATGTTACCCATATACCATATTCACATATTGTGTGTTTGTATAGAGCATGCCAGTTTTTTTCTATTTTCTAGGAGGAGGTACTTTATTTAATCTTATAAGAATGGATACTAGAGTTTGTACCGCTATAGGATTGAGAGTGATAATGAATGATTATACTTTTCTTGAATTATTTGTCTGTAATGGTGGTTCTTTCCATGAAATTACCCTATTTTATCATATGAAATCATCCTAATGTTGAACAAACACAGAAAAATCTTGGAATTTATCATGATAAATCTAATAGATGACCATTTTTAGTAGTTTTTCAAGAACTTTTTTATGATCATTTACATTATTTTCTCGAAATGAAGTTATATATCATGGAAATACATTACACCATTCCATATAACAATGAAATAAGGGATTGTTTTATTATACCATTATTTGTAGGTAAAAATTTCGTGAGTAATTTTTCCCTTAATATGGAACTAAATTGATAGAAGAATTTTTAGGGGACACCCTACCAACTAAGAATATACATAATTGTCATATCATTTTAAAAAATTAATGAAGTAACCTCTAAAGTTTGAAAAAAATAATAATTTGATTTTAGATATATTTTTTTAGGTTTACCAACATTGGGATTCCCCATGAATTGAAATGAGTGAGTTGTTTCTCTTGGTCTCTAATGACATTGAATGTTGAGAAATTGGGGTTTCCAAATTTAGATTGAGGAATCAAGTTCAGCCACTTGGGGTGGGGTTTCTTCTCCGGTTATACTAATGTATAGCTATATTAAATGAAATCCAACCAATAAATATGTAATAAAGTGTTTATACTTATTTGTCTATGGATTTAACTAAATTCATCCCAGTTTAACTTCCCTAATTATGGAATTGATGGTGGCGCAACATAGGAAACTTCTAGTAGAAAACAAGTGATGAAATTAATTGAAAAAATTGATATAGTATTAGGTTATCTAAATTCCTTAATTATACATTATTCAATTTATCAATATCTTTATTTCTAAGAGATTATACCAAAGGATTCATGTATTATACCTAAAAATCATATTCAATGGGTTTTTTTCCTGGAATAAACATAACATTTAATTACTCAAGATCTTTTATTTTATTCTTAAACTGGGTAAATTTCTCCTCCACAAAGATGAAATCAAAATTTATTATTGGTGGTTGGGTAATGGATATAGAAACGCCTTTTACTTTATCCTTATTACTAGCTCTCAGAGTGGTCAACATTGAACAATTAGGGTGAGATCCAAAATAAGTATCTTATCTTTGATTTCAAGCACATAGTTATTCATTACATAAATATATTTGAGAAAAATTATACATAGATGCCTCAACTTTAGTCAGATTATTTTCAGAATCATACTCTATATAATATTTATTGATCAGAATCCTACAACATGAACTAATTTTTTTTAACTAAGAAAAATAGTTCTTTAAAAAATTTAGAGAAGTACTTAAAGGATATATCATAATAAATCATCTATGTTTAATTTCTCGAGAGATCTACATGATTATAAATCATTCTACATTCATCCTTATTCCTTTTATATTTTCATTAAAATGAAATAATACCCTATTCATGGTATGTGATTTAGATGTAATATCCTATAAACACTAGTGAATACAATATATTTGAATTTATAAGATCATTAACTATTTGAGAAGATAAACACAACCTTTTCAATATTGAATATCTTAGAGAATGTAAATATATTAACCAAGTACTTTTTTGATTGACTAATGATACTAAGGGTGAATAGTAGGGTAGAAATTTCCCCATCCCCATGGGACCAGGTTTCCCCATTAATATTTTATTTATATCTAAAGATATTTTCTCCTCTCATTATTATATTCTAACAGACATCTAATGTGGCGTCAGTTGTGAAAATATTGGTTAAGTGGTTTCTCTAGTGATGACACTTCCACCATTATAGGCTTTAATCATCTCAATTTTGATGTCTATTTTAATTTCATATAATTCTAGTGATGGAAACTATTGATTTATCCACCTGATTGAGTACACATTCCTTACCTTATATAAACAGTAAGATTTTGTTAGTTCAATTAACTAGAATTTTTATGCTTCATATTTGGAACATGGTTTTATATAATCATATTGAAAAGTAATCTGCAAGGTTGATATTGTTGGTGGAAAAGTGAGGTAAATTGAAATTCATTGAATTATCCCCAACCTCTAAGGTATAAATTCAGATAATCTTCCTTGATGATTTGGTGAATCACCTTAAGGATATTTATTTATAATTACTGTACACACTCAAGTTGATTTCTGAATTTTTTGTTTTATGATATCTGTAGGGATATAAGGTCAACCAGGAGACACTTCCCATCTAATGACTTATAATTATCAGTGTACATATCATAAAGAATTCATTTTCATTTGATATGGTTTAATTTCATTCATAAATTTAAAAAACATTTCTATGAATTATTTCTTAAGGTACATGGGAATAACATAATGAGAGGTGGAAAGGGTCCAAAACATAACTAGTATTTTTTTATTATTCAATTCCTTCGATAAAATATTGTAACATTCTTTGTCATCAATGAATGGATTATAATATTTTTTTAACACAAGAGTTTCATTTTTGAAACTTATTTTATGGGATGAGTCATTTTTGGAATCTTTGACTCCTTCTAAGTTTAATATTTTTTGTAGAGAAACTGATTATGATCACTATCTCAGATCACCCATTTGATGGGAGCAAGAATCACCGACAGGAAATGGGGTGTATAATGATACTAGATCTAATTTAAAGAGTATATTTTAATAATTTAGGTGTTTTTTGAGATCATGACATAGAGGGGACCTTCATTTTAATTTGAAACATCATCAATAAAAGGAAATATGTTGATGTTTCCATGGGAAGGACCTCAGTGGTTTCAATTTTTTTGATTATAGGCTTGGGGGAAGCCCCTAGAATGACCCATTAGTTTGATACATAGATATTAAATCTTGATATATGAATATTAGTTATATAACATAATAACCAATTCTAGAATCATATAGGTCTTATATTTTGAAAACATGGACACATAAGAAACTTTTTAATAGTATGTATACAACATATCCCACTTAGTTATTCATATGTAGCTCAATTATTAGACAAATGATACTTAAAAACTTTCTTTATAACCCAGGTAATGAAAAAAATAAAGGGTGTGCTAAGGTTCTCAATTAGGGTAAACAAGGGAGGCATAATTCATCCAATAAATGAGAAAAAGGGGATAGAATATGACCTTATCATTTGAAAACCGTACATAATATATCCAAGGTCATAATATTGAGTAATAGAATAAAGCTTATTATTTCATAATATTTAAATCCTAAATGAATCAAATAAAATGATCTCTGAGAGTATAACATTGACATAATACTTAAGTTTGAATCATACACATAATCATAGAAAATGATTTCCTTAGTAGTTAAGGCTCACTTCCATGATAATCATAAAGAATTAGGTTCACTACAAAAACCAACATAGTATTCAAGGTTCACTCCCATACCCATTATAGTGGATAGCGTTTGATACTGAACTAGGTATGCTCCCCATTCCGATCATTTTTATCACATGAAATATCCATATTTACCCAATGCATCAGAGGGCTATATAATTTTGGGCCCACACAACACATAATGAAAATCAAACATATTTGTGCGAAAACATCATAAAACATTCATTACATCAAAACCTATAAAAGTGAAACTAGTTTCAGAATTATTTTGTCATATTATAACCTATGGAAAAGAAAATGGGTTTTATAAACCTTTCATCATAGCATAATCTATTGAAAAGAAATAGGTTTTGTAAACATCTTGTCAGTATATATATAAAACTTACATAGAAATAGTAAGGATTGTATCATTGGATAATATCACTAATATAAAAAAAGAAACATCCAAGGATGTTATCATAGATGAAATATTCCTTTAAAAGATCACATAGAACATTTATTGAGAAAAACCCCTTTTTAATTTGAAATCACTTATTTAAAATCTATAAATTTCCCAAATGTGAAGAAAAAATTATTCTCTAAAAAAATATATGGAAACCATTGAAGGAATATTTAAATAATAGAGTGTTCATAACAGTGGGAAATTTAATTCATGTTGTATAAGTTAAAATAAAAAGTTCCTTTCACACTTTTGTAAAAAAAATGTCAAAAATTCCTTGTTTATAAAATGACAAGAAGATTCATTTTTAAAATATATTTAAAAAATTTAATAATGTGTAAAAATTAATTTAAAAAATCAAATAATAATAGTAAAAAATTCTTTAAGATGTTCTTTTGAAAACATGTACATTAAAGAAAAAGGATTTTTGAACGAATAGAGAAATAAAGTCAATTTTCCATTAAATAATTATTTTGATATCACAAGTACATTTAGATAGGAAAATAAAAATAAAACATATATTCATTATAAATAAATATAGTAGAATAAAATTAATGTGATTATTGAGAGGTAGATCATATAATTTCAACATTGGAAGCATAATCATAAAAAATCCTGATAAACAACTATATTGTAACATAAAATCCTTACTACATTGGAAACTTTTGAATCGTAATCCCCATGAAAGAATAAAATAAAATGAAAAATTAAATATAGTGAAAATAAATAGAATCATATCATAATATATTAAATGGTTATTATGTAAACCATATAAAATAAATAAGTGGTAAATATGACATGTGAATCATAAAAATAAAAGCTACATGAAAATCCATTACCTGAAGTTCCACTTGATTTGAAAATGATCTGTCCTCCTATATGTAAGATCTTGACTTTATTTTTAGATGTCTCAACTCATTTAAAGGTACTCATTTACTATGTTTTGAGTATTTTTCATTTGGATTTTACCTTGGGGTGAGTTTGGTTGAAAAATTTGATGAAAATTGAGGAAATTGGGCAATGCACAGTTGGGGAACGGTTTTCCATAACCGTGTGACCTGGCATAGAAAACCATGCAACCCTATATAGGGAGTTTTTTCATACCTGGTACACGGTTTGTCAAACCACACACCCTAAAAGGAGAAACTATGAACCCTCCTAAAAGAGGTGCACAGTTAAGGCACACGATTAGGGGAAAACATGTACCTCTGCCCGGCAAACCATGAACATGATTTAAGTTAACCTACAAATTATATTTTAAATTACTAAAAGTCTCATATTAACCCAAAATATACCCTATTCGACCCTAGGATCTCTTTAATTATTTTGGAGGCTCTCAGACAAATTCCAGGCCTTCCCGACCTCTATTATTGGTGAATGAAAAGGCAGGTTGATGATCTGCACCATCAAGGTATGTGCTTTCTTCTCATTTAAATATCTCTCTCTCTTTTATGATACTATTTCCAGGTAAAAGAAATACATTTTTCTGCTATTGGATATAGATATAGATCTAATAATGTTACATCTTGATTCCCTTGATCTTGTATGAATGATTTTGATCTAAATCACATTCTTCATTGCATTCTTGATTTATCCGCTACATATTTGGGATTCTTCTATTGGTGAGAGATTGTTAACGAATTGGGGTAGGTGGTATGTTATTCAAATCCCATAGTCATGGTTTCAATAATGTGTATGTAATTTTATAATTTCTATAATTTGTTTAGAAATTTAAATTTCTAATTGAGTTAATAAATTTGGAAAATTAATTAATTACAGGATTGGGGAATTAGGTATATTTAATTGTTAAATTAATTATCAAAATATTGAAATTTGGGAATTTGAGGAATAATTAATTGAATATTTGTTATTGGAATATTGATGTGTGAATTGGAATAATTAATTACTGAGTTAATTATGGGAAATTGAGATTGTTTAATTGTGTTAATTAATTGTTTAATTAATGAATGGGATTTTTTGTGATTATGAAATTGATTTAATTAGAATAATTTGTTTTTGAATTAATTATTAGAGTGTTGAGATTGTTATTTGAATTAGTTAATTCTGGAAATAATTAATGATATAGATTTTATTGATTAATTAATGAATTAATTAATGGAATTAATTTTATTAGTTAATTAATTAACCATTTAATGAAATTGAGGGTATTAATTAATTATTAAATTAATTAATGTTATATAGGCGATTAATTAGTTTTTAAATTAATTAATGGGATGGTTGTAATTAAATAATTTCCAAATTAATTAATTGCAGTTATCTTAATAATTAAATTTATGGGAATTTGTTTAATTAATTGATGAATTAATTAATGGAAGGTTGTGATTTTGAAATGTGATAAGGGGATTAATGGTGATTAATCTTAATTAATTTGATGTTGTGTTAAATTTATTATTGTGATATATGAGAAATTTATGATAAATGTGTGTGGGATATGGACTGAGGCTCTAAATACCCATGTATAATAAATGTGTGTGGGATTGGAACTATGGCTCTAAATACCCATGTATGTTAAATATGTGTGGGACAGAGATTGATCCTCTAAAAGCACATGTGATAATGAGGTGTGGGATAGGGACAGAGGCTCCAAATACCCATGGATTTCTAGATACGAGATTCTACTCCCTTGAGATTGGAATTTGAATATGGTTCCAATTAGTCGTAACATAAAATGAAATGAAATAGATAATGAATTACCATTTGTGGACATGATTTGTAAATTTAATATGTGGTATGGTTCAGAATTAGGCACGGATCGAAGTAGGTATTGAGGTTCAGGTGTACTTGGTAACTGGGGATTTATGTTGTTTAATAAAGGGTAATTGAATAAAAAAACTATTAACTTTATTTCTAGAATTTATTCTCTATACTACAATTTACTCTATTTGACTAGATACTGTTTTAGATGTCATTGGTGGTAACCTAATGAGGTGTACTCACACCCTACCCATGCTTGCTGATCATTACTTGAATAGATTATATGACTGAAGGATAGGTTAAGGGTAAACATACTATATTAGATGGCTAAATTTTGAATGGATCATAGATGAGGGAACCGTATGTGGTTTGAGACATGCTTCAGAGTTATTAATGAATTTAATTTTTTGTTCAAATTTTGACACTCGACATGTAATTTTGCATGAAATATTTATTCTTTAGTTTGACATTGTATTTTTGTGCTTTTGTTTTATGAGATAATGGTATTGTTTGGTTATGTCATATCATTTGTTTATTTTTAATATTTCCTCTGGTGTATTACTCTGATAAAAAGATAATATAGTCTACCCATGATAAATATCAGACCCTCACTACTAGTCGGTAGCCCTTATCCTACAAGGAGGTGCACTTGAGGTCATGTGACCGACCGAATTGGGGTTACAGGCGTGTGGTTTCCTGGGTTGAGATGTCACAAAATTATATTAGTACCCAATTTTATTTTCATTTTATTTTATCTTACTATCATGGAAAGGTAGAAAAGAGACTAGGAAGAGTCGGGGAATGGTTATAAGAGCAAACATTGGATTAGCTAACTCATTTATGGGGGAAACCACAAGTACCAAAGGTGGGATTGTTTTTATTTCTATTTGTTGTTACAATTGACATTGTTTCACCTTGGCTAACACACATGTGGTGTGATGTGGAAATTATTTTGATATTTTTGTGATAACTGACTCATGGACCTATATAGCATGAGAGTTTATTTTTCATACATAATTCTAGGCACTCAAGATTATTGTGGCATGCATCATCTTATGAATTCATGAGGAACGTGTTATGGGTAAGTTATTGAACTAGAACTATTTTTCCTTTATTATAAAATTGAATTGAAAATGTGACTTACATGAAATGAAATATAAAATGAAGAAATATGATAATAAATTGGTATATAATAAGAAACTTGATATGATAATGAGAATACCGATTGATAACCAAGTCATAGGTGTATTATGGTTAAGGGTTGTGATAACTCCTTAGTTTTGACCATGTGTCAAGGTTCAGTGAAGAGACTAGTTGTTACTTATTATGATTTTCCTCTTTATTAAATGTGATTAAGTTATGTTATGTGTCCTAATATGTATTCATGGTATTTTATAAAAAAATTTACATGATGATTCTTATTTATAGGATGATTAGACGTTATAGATGGATATTCTTCAACAGTAGTGGAACCTGAGGCATCGATAATGATAGGAGAGGAAGTAGGCGAGTAGTTATGGGAGATCTTTTCTCACTTCACATAGATTATATAAAGATACCCAAGGTGGGTTGATAAAATAATGTCAGATCTGATGAGGGGTTTTCAGTTGCAATTCCTTTCAACATTTACTGGAGAGGGTGGAACTGATGGAGTTGAGTTCTAGGTTGAGTCTATCCAGACTATACATCACAACTTGGAGACTACGAACAAGAAGTTGGTTATGTTGGAAAGTTATATTCTATGAGGATCAATGATGTTCTAGTGGGACATTTAGGAATATAATGCATAGGATGATGGTATGATATGAAAGAAATTATTGGAGAAGTTCTTAGAGAAACTATTTCCTGAGACGCTATGGAAAGAGAGAGTAGTTGAGTTCATGTGGTTGACTCCGAGGAGAATGTTTGTAATGGACTATGATGCATACTTTATAGGCCTTCATTGTTTTGTTCCAGTATTATAAGATGATAATATAGCTACAAAAATGAATTTTCTAGATAGGCTTAATGGTGATATTATGTCCCAAGTTAACCTATTTCGGTTAAAGAAGTTTACTGAGGTTGTGGATTATGCTCTCATAGATGAGGGGAACCTGAAGGAGGAATCTAGTGCTGGATAAATGGTTGTTTTTGGTTGATCAGGAGGTACATATTCTAAGGGAAGGGAAAATTTATACAATAATGTTAGCCATGTGAATAAAATGAAGAGTGGCTGAGGAGAATTATCAGTTACACATGATCTTACCTGAGTGCTTTGCCACAAGTGCGGTTGGTCGGGCCACTTTCTTAAACATCGTTCTTGACCACCAGTAGAGTGTTGATCTTATGAAAAGATAGGGAATCTACAAGTGTTATATATGAACCTACAATATATAGTGATGGGGGATCTATAAATTACTAGGGCAAAGGAACAAGATCTTATGCACCATATCAGTCTAGAAGTTGGAGTTCTACTGACCATGGTGGTAGAGGGAGTGGACATGGAGCTTCAGGGAAAGAGCACCCGTATAAGTAGATTAGTGCACCACACAGAACACAGAATACATCACTAGGAAGATGGGTAGGATAATTACATGTTGTTCAACCTAAAATTGTGTATAGCGAGGATGGCCCATCTAGAGTGAGAGGTACTATTCTCAAAGCTTCTACATTAGCAAGTACATTGTTTGATACTTATTCCTCTCATTCCTTTATTTCTGAACAACTTATTAATGTTTTGAGCGTAACATTTGAGTTTTTGAGTAGAGTAATGATGATAGATACACTATTGGGAGTACGTTCTGGATACATCTTCTTGTGAAAGGGGTGTTATCTTGAGGTTATAGACTATTGCTTCTTATGGGATCTTTACATTGTCAATGTGGCAAGATTCAACCTAATTTTGGGTATGGATTTGTTAGTAGTATACTGTGCCCATAATGAATTTTATAGTAGAATAGTGATGTTTACGTCTTCTAAGGGTGAAAAATATATTCAGCATGGAGAGTGGGATATCATGGAAGGTCGAGTATGTACAGTTACACAGAAACTGGGAGAGCTCAGAGCCTATGTTCCTAGTATTTTTCTGGATGATGGAGGGGTGAAGCATAGTGTATTTCTACCAGTAGTGGAATGGTTTAAGGATGTGTTTCCTAAAGACTTTTCAAGGATTGAAATATAGAGAGTTGTGTAATTTACTATTGAGGTCATTTCATTGGATGATCTAGATTCTATTATACCATATAGAATGGTGTCGATAGAGCTTCAAGAGCTCAAGGCTCAGCTGGAAGATCATGAGGATAAGGGATTTATCTGCCTAAGTATGTTTCCTTTGGGTTCACTGCTATTATTTGGAAAGAAGGTTTATAGGAATCTGAGCTTGTGTGTTTATTACTATAATTTTAACCAGATGACAATGAAGAAACATTATCCTCGTCCACATATCAACAATATTTTTGACCAGTTGAGGGGAGATTGTGATTTCTTAAAGATTGACTTGAGATTAGAGTATCATTAGTTGAGAGTGCATACTTATGATATACAGAGGAATAATTTTAGAAGAAGGTATGTATTATATGATAATTTATAATTCCATTTGGGTTGACGAATGTGCTGATAGCGTCTATGGCCTTGATGAAAAGAATTTTACATCTATACTAGGATCAATTTTTGGTAGTGTTTATGGGTGAAATATTGGTGTACTCCAAGACTCATGATGATCATGACCAATATATCGACATAATCTTTAGTACACTAACATTGAATCATCTATACACCATACCATTAAAGGGTCAGTTTGAGATTGATCTGGTACACTTCATGGGTCACATCATCTTGGAAGAAGGTGTGTCTTCGATCCCATAGAATGTTCAGGAAGCGGTTTCTATGGGGAATCCCCTGAAAATATTATATATATGTATATTTATGGTGTTAGTAGAATATTATCATAGATTCATCCAGGAATTTTACCATTTGATTGTGCCACTTTCAGGCTTGACCAAGAAGGGGGTAAAGTTTAAATGGTTGGAAGCATGTGAGAATGCCTTCCATGAGCTGAAGAAGAATTTGACATCAACACCAATCTTGTTAATACCCAAACTAGGTAAGGAGTATATGGTTTATTGTAACACTTATGTGATTAGACTCACAATAGAGTTGATTCAGGTAGATCGAGTTATGGTGTAAGAGTATTGGTAGTTGAGGTCAAATGAATGAAATTACCATACGAACGACCTCAAGTTAGATTTAGTGGTTTATTATTTTATGTGTTAGAGGAATTATCTTTTGGGTTATAAGTTTACCATGTATAAAAATCACAAAATCCTAAATTATATCTTTTCACATTGGGATTTGAATCTTTTTCAGCAGAGGTGGGTTTAGTATATAAGTTCATTATATTTTAAGCTAGGATATACATATGGAAATGGAAATGGTGTTTCAAAGACTTTAATTAGAAAAACTCAGACTCAGGTAGTACAAGAGTCTAGTGCTGAGTTGAATATGATGACCATACTTGATGAGATTCATGTTTTGGTTAAGGAGAGTCAGAAGTAGATGAATCTCATATCAGTTTTAATGGAGTCTACATTTTTGAGATGGACCAGGGAAAAAAAGTATGAGGATCCAGAATTCTTGACCTTGTGGGAAAGCCTTGAAGGTGGGGTGACACCTTTATACCATTCCATAGATAAGGATGAGATCATTTATGTCTGGAATTAGGTTGTTGTGACTATGATCATGAAGGAGGAGTTGATGTGGGAATTTAATTCCTTGAAGTGGTTGGTGCATCCAGGTGTGAGTAAAATGTATCGTGATATATGTCCAAAATATTGGTGTCCAAGAATCAAAAAGGAGATAAAAGGATTTTTGACATGATGCTACACCTGTCAGTAGGTGAAAGCTGGGCATCAATGTAATAGGAATTTACTACAATCATTTCCCCTTTTAGAATGGAAGTTGTATGATGTGACCATGGATTTTTTGGTGAGTCTCTTAAGGATGCCTTGGAAGAATGATGATATTTGGTTGATTGTGGAAAATCTAAAAATGGTAGCACATTTATTTCCTATATGGGAGACTTTATCAATGGAGAAATATAGAAAACTTTTTGTTCGAGAGATAATCCATCTAAACGGGGTTACACAGACTATATTTTCACACCATGATTCATGCTTTACATTGTGCATCTAGAAGGTATTTCATATGGTGCTTAGTACACGTGTTTTAATAAGTATAAATTTTCTCCCATATATTGATGGGAAATCAAAGCATACTATACAGGTGATTTAGGGTATGTTACAAGCGTGTGTCCTAGACTTCAATTGATCTTGGGAAAAGCACCTAGATTTGGTGGATTTTTACTACAAAAACATTTATCAGGAAACTATTATGATGGAACCATATGAGGCACTTCATGGTAGGACATGAAGATCCTATATATTGTTGATAGAGGTAGGTGGATAAGATTTGTTGGGACGGAGTCATGTTATGGACATGTCGGAGTAGGTATAACTAGATACGAAACGTCTGGCTATGACTTAGAGTAGACAAAAGATGTATGAGATAAAAGTCAACGACCCCAATATTTTATAGAGGTTGATCATGTATTCCTTTGGGTTTCTCCAAGATTAGGTCACCATAGGATATAGAGACAGGGAAAGAAGGTGCCTAGGTTTGTTGGACAGTTTTAGGTTGCGGAGAGAATCTGGCCAGTGACATACCGATTGGATCTTCTACCAAGATACAGTGTTATGTGTGATGTTTTCCCTATGTCAAAACTTCGATGGTATCATCCCAACACTTCTCATGTGATTGATGTGAATGATGTTGAGCTTGAGATAGATTTTTTCCTTTTAGGAGCATCTAATACATGGGTTAGATCATAGTGATAATGTGTTTCAAGTACAGACCAGGTCGATAGTTTGGGTATTGTGTACACATGGGCATGTGAAAGAGGAAACATGGGAAATTGATGCAGATATGAGGCCTTAATGACCATATATTTTTTATTCAGAATCTTAGAAAGAATGGGAGTATAGCTTGATTATGAGCTATTATAAGTTGGGGAGATTATAAGATCTTGTCCTTTTCTGGAGATGTCTCGACTCGTTAACAAGACTATTTTACTATATATTGATTACATTTTATTTTTATTCTACATTGGGTAGTGTTTGGGTTAAAAATTTGAGAAAAATGGATGAAAGAGTGAAGTGCAAAATTAGAGCCGGTTCTCCCTAATCATGCTCCCTTACCCATCAAACATTGCAACCCTAGATATTGAGGTTTGGTAGGGCTGACACAATGTTTATCAAACTATGAACCCTAAAAGGAGAAACGTTCACCCCCCAAAGAGGCACAGAGTTATGGTTTATGGTTAAAGGAATCCATGTGCCTCTTCTAAGAAAACCATGTACAAGAGTTATGTTAACCTAAAATTTAGATTTTTATTTTAGCTAACTACCATATAAACCCAAAATCAACCCCCATTCGACCCTAGGCACTCTTTCATAATTTTGGAGGATGTCAGATAGATTCCAGGCCTTCCCGACCACCATTTTTTGTGAATTAAAAGGCAGATTAATGATCTACATCATTCGGGTATATTCTTTCTTCTCATTTAAATCTATATATCTCTTCCACTCCTCTTTCTAGGTAGAATCTAATGTTCACCCGCTATTGGATTTATATCAAGATCTATGAATTCCATATATTGATTTATTTGATCTTGGATTTAGGATTTGGATCAAAACCATGTTCTTCATGGTGTTCTTGATTTCTCCATATCAATTTGGGGATTCTTCCATTTGTGACTGTTTGTCAATGAATTGAGGTTGGTGGTCTGTTATTAAAATCCCATAGTAATGGTTTCAATTATGTATATGTAATAGAATAATTTATAGGGTTTTTTTAGAAATTGAATTTCCTAATTGGGTTGATTAATTTGGTAAATTAATTAATTAGGTGATTGTGGAATTATGGATAATTAATTATTGAATTGATTATCGAAATATAGAAATTGTGGGATTTACGGAATAAATAATTATTGAGTTAATTATAGGAATATTGATGTGTAAATTGGAATAATTAATTGTTTAATTAATTATGGAAAATTAAAACTTCTGAATTCTATTAATTAATTGTATAATTAATTAATGGGACTTGCTGTGATAATGAAATTGATTAAATTTGAATAAATAATTATTGAATTAATTATTGTATTATTGAGATATTAATTTGGATTAACTAATTGTTTAATTAAATAACGAGATACATGTGATTAATTAATTAGTTAATTAATTAATGAAATTGATGTGATTAATTAATTGTTTAATAAATTAGTTGAATTGGGGGGATCAATTATTTATTGGATTAATTAATTAATTTGATGTGATTATTTAATTTAATATTTAATAAATGGATTGTATGTAATTAATTAATTGTCGAATTAATTAAATGTCGAATTAATTAATGAGAGCTATAATGATGATGGAATTGATGGGAATTTGTTTAATTAATTGATAAATTAATTAATGGAAGATTGTGATAGTGAAATATGATACATGTATTAATTTTGATTAATCATGATTGATGTGATATTGAGTTAAATGTGATACTGTGATATATATGAGATGTATGATAAATGTGTGTGGGACAACGACTGAGGATCAAAATACCCATAAAAGATAAATGTGGGTGGGATAGAGACTGAGGTTCAAAATACCCCTGTATGATAAATATTTGTGGGATAGGGACTGAGGCTCCAAATTACCCTATGTGATAGTGCATATAGGAAAAGGACAGAGCCTCCCAAAACCCATTTGATATTGAGGCGTGGGACAGGGATAGAGGCTCAAATTACCCACAAGGTGCTAGAAAAGACATCATACACCCATGGTATTTCCATTGGATGATGGTTCCAATTAGATGTAATATAAAATTTAATGAAATGGATAATGAAATACCATTTGTGATAATTATTTTTAAATTGAATATGTGATATGGTTTAGACCTCGAAATTGGCCGAAGTAGGTATTGAGGTTTGGGTGTCCTTGAGAAGCTAGTGATTTATGTGGTTTAATAAATAGTAATTTAATATATGTAAACTATTTAATTTATTGATGGTATTTATTCTTTATACAATTATGAACACGATTTGACTGGATATTCTTTTAGATGATGTTTTTGGTGGCCTACTGAGTTTTACTCTCACACTACTCAGGCTTCCTGATCGGTGCTGTAATAGATCATGCGATTTCATGACATGTTAAGGGAAAAGTCCATGTATTAGATGAATGATTTTGGCATGGAGCATGGATGAGTGAACCAGACCTAGTTCAGGATCTGTTTGGGATTTTTCTATATCTTTACTTTTGGGAATTCATTTTGACACTTGGTATGTCCTTTTTCATGACATATTTATTATTCATTTTGAAATTGTATTTTCATGCTACGGTTATTATAAGATATTGGTATTTTTCGTTATGTCATATCATTTGGTTATTTTTAACATTATCACTAGTGTTTAACTCTGATAAAAAGAGGGTATAGTCTCTCCTTGATTGATATTAGACCCTTGTTTCTGGTCTGCAGCCTCCGACATATAGGGAGGCGCGCTTGAGGTCATGTGACCGACCATCTCGAGGAACTAGGGTGTGGTACTCATGTTGGAATATTACACTATATAATAAATTTATATTTATTAAATTATATAATAGAATCATTTGAACACTTATAATATTATATATGATCCAATTATAAAATTTCAACAACCATTTACTAATAATACCTTTTTAAAATCGTTGTTTCCAGATGTTAACTATTTAATTTCTTTGTAATAATTTCGGACCAATAGTTCTAGTACTTGTACATTAATTATGGTTCCATATTATTTAGAATTTTAATCATGATATAAATATCATATATTATATATATATGTATAATCATATATAAATGTTATAGATAGAAACTGAATTACATTGTTCATGGAAATGATAGGCTGTACGTATTCACAAACGTTGTTTTCACTTTTCGACAGATAGAATAAAATAAAGGGAAATAATATGTAAAATTTTCAGAATCATTATTATACCATATAAATCACACATATTCATTAAATCTATCCTTATTACCATCCATGTAAAATAAAAATGAAAAAAATCACATCACTTCGTGGTGGTGGTAGTCGACATGTACACACGAGCAATGTTATCATTTTACAATAGATTTTAAGGTAAGAAGGTAGATATGATATTATCATTCCATAAGAATAATTATTCTATCAATATAATGTATAAAAAATAATAATATCATAATAACCATTCATAAGATTTTGTGGTGAAAAATGAATTGTATCACTATATAGAGATGGTAAGTCTTACATATGCACATGCGGTACTTTCTCTTACCATTGAAGAGAAAGAGGGTGGATAATGGAGGTTTCATAATCATATAATGTTTATCCATATAATGTATACTTAATTTATTATTTCATGATAAATACCATATATTTATATGAGGTAAAAGAATAAGTAAAAATAAAGTGATCGACATGTGTTCTTTGAAAGAACTCCTTTGGATCTCCTCTTAAGGATCCCAATGATGTTATTTTCGGATGAAAAGAACCTATAAAATATGGATTCATATGTTAAGAAGATAATTTTTAGGTTTTATTCTAGAGATAAGTCTTAATGTGTTCTAAAGTAGATAAAGGAGGGTTTCCATTTTATAAGTGAGGAGAGAGGCACTATTAGAATTTCGTAAATGATTAAAATAAAAAAAAGTCATCTTCTTTCCAAATTATTCCAAATGAATAGAAATTATAAAATAAGGTATTATTTGGTTTAAATACCATCAATAATTAAAATTAGGACCGTTTTATGTGGTGTTTTGAACCTTATCTTTTTGTTTAACCCCTTAGTTATCCTCTTTTAACCTTAACCGCAATGACGTCTTTTTTCACTCTTAAATGGTTATAATATTACATATAAGTTGAAAAAATGTCTCATGAATGAAAAAAGAAAGATATTTTAGATCATATATTATCCAAATTATCCAGTTTCAATATTTTTATGATTTTTAAATCAATTAATAAAATATTATTTTCATAAAATATTTTTATTGTCATTTTTGACACTATTAATTTATATTGATATTAAATAAACTAATAGAAAGATTGAATTATAATATAATATATTAAAGAAACACTAATATGTTATATTATTTTATATAAAAGCAGGTCCAGGATCCAGACAAAGCCCGCCCCTTACAAGAAAATTAAAAAACTGAAAAAGTGGTAGCACAATGGTGTTTACAAAGGTGAGAATAGAGCATACCATGCACGCCCAAATCAACAAGATGTAAGCAAAAGTCTAGGATGACAAAGGACCATCCTGAGGAGACCTCCCTAACCACCCTCTTGGATAGAGCATCAGAAACCTGGTTTGCTTCTATATAAACATGAATGACTTCCAGTTGAAGACCCTCAAGGAGACGCAGGCATGCAGTACATGATGGGAGAATCCTCCAAGGAACATCCTTGGACCTTGCCCGCAGAATGTGAACTGATGTACTTGAGTCAGATTATACCCATATGTGCCTCCAACCATGGCGGACAACATAGTTGACAGCTTTAATCATAGCCTATAATTCAGCTTCAAGCGCAGAACCAATTCCGATATAATGATAGAAGCAGCCCTTAACGAAGCCCCGATAGTTACGGAACACCCCACCACACCCAGAAGGTCCTGGTTTACCAGATTTCGAACCTTCAACTTTCACTTTCAACCATGATGAAATGGGAGGTATCCATCTAATTGATTTTAACATCAAAGGTTTCTTGACCCTACCAGACACCCCAAGCGTTTTCAGCGTTATGAGATCAGAAATATTATTATTCATTGTACCTGTTTGTATCTTGGAAGCAGCTTTCACTTCCCTCTAAACAACAGTCAGACCATCCTTCAAAGAAGTCCTGTAGTTTTCAAAAATGACCTGATTTCATGCCCTCCAAATCTGAGCAAAAGCTGCCGCAATAGCAGTGAGAAGAAGTGAAAAAATTGCTCAATTTGACCAGATTTAGTGATCGAGTTCATGAAATCATCAATACTGTTCAATGATAATGGAGTCCTAAAGCCCTCATGAAAATGTTCCCAAAATCTGCAAGAGAAATTGCAGGCAAAGAAGAGATGGTGAATTATTTCTTCAGCCGGGGGGCACAAATAGCAGCAAGAGGCTAAGTGCATTCCCGTTCGCTGCAGAAGATGTTGCACAGGTATCATGCCTTTCCAAATCCACCATAGTATCAAGTAATTGGAAGAGAGAATGAAAGGTTTTTTTAAATTCTACAACCACGAGGGATAATTCGCGTTGTTTCCACACAATTGTCTATAATACTCCCTTAAAGTGAGCCTTCCATAGGTTATGGGTGTCTAGATCAAAGTGTCAACGTCCATGATGGTATAACGCTGCATAGCCATCCTAGTATAATCTGGCAGACAATTCCAAAGGTCCCTGTCTCGGTGCATGCCAGCAATTGAGATATCCTTCAGCTGCGGAGGGATCTACATGCATTCAATGATGGGCCTATCTATCTACTTCGTTGTCTAGAAATTTAGGCTGGATGTATTGGAAACCAACCAGGAGGAGCAGTACATGATTCCAATATAAGCTTTTTATTAATGGCAGGCCATATGGAGGAAGATACATATGCTGAGTACCCATTATGCAGCTTTGATATGAATCTATGTGCAAGAAAATCTAGGGAATCATCATTAGAAGTCAACAAGTTCCAAGTGAATTTACTTATAAGAGCATCGTTGAAGTCTTTCAGGTCCTTTAAACCCATACCCCCCATTTCAATGGGTTTGATGCAATCTTTCCAGGAAACAATAATGTGTTTCTTCTCATATATGCACCCGGTGCATATGAAGTTCCTGATTAAACTTTGAAGTTTCTTGATTATATTATTTTATAAAATACGAATAACACTATAACTTACTCAAATTATTTTACTTTTAATTTTTTTACAATATTTACTTTATTTTTTATTAATTAAAGAAAATTTGTGTCGGTGTTTCTTAAGAATTAAAATTGAGTATATTATTAATATAAATTATAAATAAATTACCATCATGAAAATAATATAATTATTCACAAAATAACCATAAATATTGATTCACAACATTATTTTGTCCCTATGTGAACAGATAACAAATGTTTAAAAGTAAGAGAGTAACATAATGTTTTTTTCTTTGCTTTAAATATCATATCGATCATTTTCATGGACATGTGCCACTTAAACTTTTTTTTTGATTCTAAGGTGATAAATATAAAATTTAATTCATAAAATAATAATTAATATGAAAAATGGGGACATTAACATTTACTTTCAACCTTAGTTAGCTCAATAAACCCTTTATCGCGGTGATCAATTTTATAACAATTACTATTCATAATGTCTAAAAAGGTGATTATTAGAAAAATTTGGACCTCCTAATTCTGAATATGTAATCCATTTTTCAAAATCTAATTTCTACAAGTGTAATAAATTAATTTTTATATAATAATGGAAACACGATGATTTTTTTTAGAAAAATTTATTTTTAAGTGTAAAACAAGATTTATTCTTACCCACTGTCTGGAAAAACATTAATTGAATGAAAATTTTTCTTATTAAATTCTTAATATATTAATTTAGTTATAGTAATTAACTAATATTGATTAATTTCATTTATTAAGATAATAATACACTGCATTCATAAGAACGTTTTTTCATAAAAATGTCTTTCTATGTATAATTTTTATACCAAATTCCTCCATAAAATTGATTCGAATATTGTTTTATTAATTATAAAAGAGAACGAATTTTACATAAAAAACTTTTAAAAAAACATTTTAAATTATTGAAAAAATACATTTTTCGATAAAAATCATTATTTTTTACTATGTATTAAAAAAGAAATATTTTCAGAAAATTATTAAAAATTTACTATAAGATAATTTTACATGTTTATTTAAATAATTAATTTAATTTTATTAAATAAATTTATTAAAATCATCAATAAATAATTATAATATTTTCTCATAAAAATAAATAATAATAATGTTTGAAGGAAACATATTTATATTTATATTTTTTAAGAAAAATATTACTTTTCTGAAAACTGGATGCTTATTTCCTAAAAATTAATCAATAAATTTGAATTAATCTTGAACTTTATATATTTTTATATATTTCATATTTTTTTTAACCCTATTCTTACCTACCAATTCTACAACAAGATTATGAAGGCTATATTTAAATAATAATACTACATGGTTTGTTTAAGCTCAGTATTGTGTGCCATTTACACTATAAATCGTAATGTTATTATTTTAAAATCATTATTTGTTTTATGACACATTAATAAATTTAATCCACACAATTTAACTTTTTCATGGTAATCATGGGTTTGAAATTCGATAATTTCTTTGTGGAAAACCAAAAACCAAAAAAAGTATTGATATAAAATCCTCTAAAAAAGTTGTAAAGGAAATATTAATGTCATATGGAACAATAAAAAACATGGTTTTGAAATTGTTAAAAATTATTGGGAATTGAATATATAGACATGGAAGAGAAAACTAATTTTGAAGGATTAATATAAAGTGATAGAGAGCATGGTCAGGATACAGTCATAGACTACAAAGCTATAAATCTTTGATGGGTGAAAATACCATTTATTCATAAAAAATGATGGTAAAATTATTAAATTTTATTTTGAGTCCATTTTCTGAAATTTTAGAGATTCTTTTATAATTAGAATATATAATTAAATAATTTATTTCCATATCCTAAGTATAATTTCATCATTTGGATGTGATTAGATCAATTTACACTTTATCTCTTACTCCAAGAAATGAATTTTCATGAATAATGTTTCATGCCTAAACCACTAAATTAAACATTAAATAGATCATGAGATATATAAAATAATTAAGAGTTATTAATTTTTTATTAATATATTTACTAATACCAAAATTATTAGAATTAGTTCCCTAATATGATAAATCAAATTTGAACCTCAAACAATAATTCCCAAAGATCAAATCAAACCATTTCATAAGGAGTTAACTTTGAAATACTTCCAAAATATGTCTAAAAAAATTCAAAATCCAAAAATTTATAAATAATATCTCTAAATTTAAAAAATAAAATTAACATTAATCCCCTAAAAACATAAATCATCTATAAATATCACATTCCAAATATGTGAATTCCTTGATCACATATTCTATAGATTCCTGGTTATAACCAGAATTACCATAAAACCTCAATGAAAACATAGGTGATTCCAAAAATTAACTCTGTATTAATTCATTAAATAAAACCATAGATTATAAAATATATTCCATAAATCCAAAAGTGGTATAAAATCCTTCAAAAATAACATAATATACTTTGTCATCAAATTAGAAATTAGTTCCAAGGTTATAGATAATATCCCATTTACATTATTAATTATCTATTTATGTCAATTAAACATTATTATCTCATCATTGGGAACATATTAAGGGTTATATTCTCCATAATCATTTGTTTTTACATAAAATATCACCTTACCATTAAATTAATTTTCTTGGTCATCAGTACTGTTCATCATATTCTTGAAAATCCTTAAAAAAAACAACTACAGAACAATCCTTAATTGGTTCATGATTCTTATAGCTAGAATACCATTGATAAAAATAATTATACAACATAATTATCGAATTCCAATATATAAAGCTTCCTTGTTAAACCATTAACTAGGCTTCATTAACTTTTTACTTGATACATCAGTCCTTTCATGCTTCATTTTTAGTATCTTCATAATCAACAGTAGAACCTTTTCTTATAACACCATGTTGATCCCATTTTTGAGATTTCCCCTTAAAAAAATTATTTTCATAATGAAAATATTTTAAAAATTTAAAACATTCAACCATTTATGATAAATTATGGAAACCAATATTCTAATCCATTATGTTAACCAAACTTTTCATTTTTCATCCAAAAAATTTACTATATGTACTTATTTTACAAACCCAAAACTTCTTCCCATTCCTTTGATAAATTTCCCTAAGTGATTATTCCAACATACTCAACATTTAGGAAACTAAATCTTCTTCCCTTCATGGTCTTATTTAGCATGTCAAGAAACTCACCCAAGTTGATATTGTTAGTCATATTACAAGATAACTAATTAGAAAAAATCACTAGGTTTTTCACGGAGCATCAATTACACTTGGTTTCTTGTAATGATAATAATTCCATTTTCTATCAAATTCATATTTAACAAAATTACTCCTACTTTGATCATTGACCAAAAAAAAAGTGAGAGAAACAATAATCACAGTGGGAAACCACATAATATTGATATATCATTTAGAAGGTATCTAAATAAAGACACAATATTTTCAATCTATGACACCATAGGTTTAACCTCGTTCATTCATGGTTATCATATATTCAAATCTTAAATAATGTTTTATGTGTAAAATGTTAGTTAACCCAAGCATATCCCTCCGGATTGTCAAACTAGGTTCATAGTAAGATAACAATCATCATGCCATATAATGATGGTTTATATTTACTCAATAAACAATTTTAGAGTTATTACAACTATATACATCTGTGAAAAAACCACACCCACTTATAGAATCCAGACTGGTATATATTTCTACTAAAAACACATTTATTTATTTACCATATCTTAGGATGTTATCATATACTTAGGATTATCCTAATGGTTCTCCCTAATTTTTTGTCAACCTAGTTTTCAAAGGTAACTAAACCTTACTCAGATACCAACTAAGGAATTTTTTTCATAATATATCTACATCATAACCCACTTATTTATTCCTAACTAGAACCCTTTATAGACATATAATACCCAAAAAAATTCTTCATAACATTGTGAAAGAAACATAATAAATAGTGAGATCAGATTATCAATAAGGATAAATAAGGGAGATATCATTGAAAACATAAATGAGCAAAAATTTATGATAAAATGATCTTGATCTTTGAAAACCATACACTATATATCAAAGATTATAATATTTAGTCATATAATAAAGAATTAAATTTCATAAGATATGGATCTTAAAGGGATAAAAAAATATGGTCCATGAGAGAATATTATTAGCATAGGATAACAATTTTTGGAATAGAAATATGTATAGAAAACCATTTACTTAGTAGTCAAGGATCACTTCCAAGACTATAAAAGTGAATTAGGTTCACTCCCCAAAGTATATTATTAGTCAATGTTCACTCCCAATACTATAAATATGGAAATAGTCCATTAATAATTTGTGTTAACTCTATATTATAGTCCTATTTATCTTATGAGATATCTATATTTAACCATTGTATTAGAGAGATATATAACATGATAACGTAAAGGCAACTTGGGAAATGTAGAAACAACTTAAAACACTACATCATAAACATATTTTAAGGCTAAATTACATGAAATAATGATAGAAAAAGAACCATAATAGAATTTGGATCACATCCTATATCAACATGAAGTCTCATGACACTCAACATTATCTAATGCATTGGACTGCCATATAAGTTTGGGTGCACCCGTCATTTTCATTTCACTCTCATGCTTAAGTGTGCTACATAGATCATAAAAAATAGATTCATTCATCATAATATTTTATTCCATGATAAAATAGTTTGGAATAAATACATTTAAGTCCAAAAAAATAATTATATGTGAATAAATATGAAAACACTTGATGGAAAATGGATATGGTATTCACTACACAATTGTTTTGGAATTGAAAACCTTAGTGAAATTTCAACAATATAACGATGTCACTTAATGATTCATAAAATGGGTTGATGAGAGAGAAATGGGTCTCTAATAGTTTGGAAAATAAATTTCTAGTAATAGGTACATTTAGTTATATATCCCATCAATATTAATTAGAAATAGAAGGAATAAGATTATGATGAAACCTGAATAAAGAGGAGAAATAAAAGAACCCTTACATGAGAGTGTGACTCTTAATGATTGGGGGGAGCATCATGAGATATTTTTGGAACCATGAGAGGACTCTAGGGAAGGTATTTAAGAGTAATGATTTTCTCAAATGATTTTTAGTGAATAAAAATGAGTGATTAGTTGGGTTTATAAAGGAAAATAGAGGGGAATTCTTTATCATTTCTACGACTTAGGTTGTGGACTCTATATAACACAATTTCTAAAACCACAAACCTTAAATTATATTTTCCCATGTTTTCTACAAAAGGAGAGTTATTTTAAGTATTTTATAAGTAAATGGGATGATATTATTAGAATATTACCCTTGGTGATGTGGAGGTGAGTCACACTCATAATGAAATGATTTTAAAACCTTAAAATATATTATAGGTTTTTTCGGATTCATAATGGATATAAAAAATTACAAAATAAACATAAAATCACAATATTTTATGGTGAAACATATATATTTCCATTTATACAATTTATAGTATTTATTACCTCACTTTTGGGTCATTATAATGTCATAATACAAATCATATATTTAAACAATATTTTATTTTTACCCGAAAATTCGAATGTCTCAGAGAATTATAAAAAATTAAATATTGGATAATTTTGATGTTATGATTCCAAAAATTATATTATTTTTATCAAAATATTTTTTTTAAATATGTTAATTTTAACTTTTAAAATAATAATTTATATTTATTGAGAAATCCTAGGTTTTTTGACAATAATAAATTTTGAACCTTTATAATAATTATATTTGACTTCATAAAAATTATATGATAATTTATATTTGATAAAAATTATTTAATAATAATATTTTACGAAAATATTATTATTTAAAAAATAAATTAATTCATTAAATTAAATTCTTTAATTGAATTTTAATTTTACTTCAAAATATAATTTTTTATTCATTGTATAAAAAATCATTTATAAAGTAACAATTAGAGGTAAATATAAACATTACTATACGGAAAAGAAAATATAAATAGTCATATTATTAGGGTCTTGATACATATCCCTTTAATACACTAGAAAAATCTCAAAGGGTAAGTTTTGTGATTGTAAGATTTTCATGGGGTGGTTCGGCATACATGGTTCGGGTCAAGATCTCGATGAGCTTGAAATTCTCCCGTAAATGGATTTGATCATGCTTAAGTTGCTGGATCTCATCTTGGGTTCAATAAAAGGAAAATATCAGTGATGCTATATCCCATGAAATCTCTGATAAATAAGGTTTATAGGGTACAATCCTACTGGTTGAGGCCGTCACTTCCATTCTCTGTGTCAATTTGACTTGTTGGAGCCCTATATTTACACTAATCATATGTTCACTATTCAATGACTATATTATTAACTGTAATGACTCTTAATAGTATTTTAATTCAAATAGTATATAATAAAACCAAATAAGTTAATTTATTTTATATAACAATAATACTTAATAAGACATTTAATTAAATCTGAAGGGGAATTTTATTTATAACAGTTCAGGTTGTTATATTTATATCATTTCAACACCCATTTACTAATAATCCATTTTTAAAATCATAATTTCCATATGTTAACTATTTTAATTTTTCAAAAAAATCTTATATTAGTAGTTCCAGTCCATGTTCATTGATTATGGTTCCATAATATCCAAAATTTTAATCATGATATAAATATCATATATACTCATTATATATATATTTATATTCATCCATAAAAGTTAGAGATTGAGAGATGAATTATATCGTTCATAGAGATGGTAGGTTGTACATACACATGAACACCATTTTAACTTTTTGACTGCTGAAATTAATGAACATTAATTAATAATTAAACTTCTAAAAATAATTAATATATCATATATATTCATAAAATCAATCCTTATTACTATACATGTAAAATGGAAATGAAAGTTGAATCACATCACTTCATAGAGATGGTATTCCACACGTACGCACACACAACATTATAATTTTCCAATGGATTGGAATTTAAGAAGGTATATATTATATTATCATTCCAAAATCATAATTATTTCATAAATATAATATAAAAATATTAAACCCATCATAATACCCACTGATAAAATATGTTTATGAAAATTAAATCATATCGCTACGTGGAGATAGTACGTCGTACGTTTGTATGAGTGATACTTTCACTTCCCATTTTAAGGGAAAGAGGGTGTATAATGGTGTTTTCATAATCAAAATAAAAATTTATTATAATTAAGTAATTATTTTATGAAAAAATCCACTGATATATAGTAGATAAAATAATAATAAAAAAGAAAGTGATTATTTAAGGTGATTATGTCTTCTTTGAATGAACTCCTTTAGATATCCTCTTAAGGATACTACAGTTTGTACTTGGAGAAGATCAGAACCTATATAATGTGTATAAGGATGTTTAGAAGATAATTGTTTTTGTGTTTGGTCATGATATAAAACTCATTGTGTTGTAAAGTAGAGAAATGAGGGGTTCCCTTTTATAAGTGAGGGGAGGGGCACTCTTGGAATTTCTTAAAAGATAAAATATAAAAATATAATTTTTTAGAAAAATGATTCCAAAAAGATAGTGATTCAAAGTAAAGGAATTTCTTTGGTTTTAAATATCATCAAAAAATTGAAATTCAGATAGGTTTATGTGTTTTTTAAAACTTATCTTTTGGTTTTACCACTTAGTTAACTTCTTTTAACCATAACCGTGATAATTTCTTTTTTATGCTTAAATGGTTATATTTTATATATATGGTGAAAATTACCTCATAAATGGAAAATAGATGAAATTGTAGACCATATATTATCCACCTTCTCCTATATCAATATTTGTTTTATTTTTAAATAATTTAATAAAATATTATTTTCATTTAATATCAGTAATGAAATTTTTGACATGACTCATTTAATTTGGCTTTAAAGACTCCAAGAAAAAGATGTATTTTGAATATCATGAACCAAAACATCACTAATATGTTATATTAATCAATATAATTCTTTAAAAACTATAATATACTCAAATTATTTATTATTATTTTTTTGGAATCATTTATTTATTTTTAAATAATTAATGAAATATTATGTTAGCATTGCATAAAAATTAAAGGTAATAATATAATTATTAAAAATTATAAATAAATTAAAATCCTAAAAATAATCTTATTATTCTCAAAATAACCATTAATATTCATTCACAAATTGATTTTGTCCCCATGTGAACACATACGAGATACTTAAATGTAGGAGAGTGACATTTGGCATTTTTCTTTGTTTTAAATATTATATAGGTCATTTTCATGGAAAAATGTTCTATGAAAATTATATTTTGAGTCTAACATGATAATAGGAAATGTCCCTTCATCTAATAAAATCTAGTATAAAAAATGAAAACTTCATCATTTAATTTTAACCAAGGTTAACTCACTTTACCCTTTATTGAGGTGATACATTTTACTATGGTTACTATTCACAATGCTTAAAAATAAAGGGGGTAATATTTAAAAAAAATTAGAACTACTGATTCCAAATATGGAATCTATTATTCAAAATCCAATTTATATAAGTAAAAAAAATTAATTTTAAAATAATTACAAAAAACGCGATTAAAACAATTTTGAAAAAAAAAGATTTTTAAGCATAAAACTGGATTTATTCTTATCCTATGCATAGAAAAAAATATATGAATGTTGAAACATTTGATTAAAAAAATTATATATTAATTTCATTATAACTATTCAATTATTGTGATTAATTTAATTTATTAAGATAAAAATCTATTTTGCGCATAAAAATAGTTTTTTCCTAAAAAATACCTTTTTAAGAATAAAAATATTATTATGCCAAATTCAACCAAAAATAGATTTTAATGAACTTAATTGGAACATTCATAATATAGTACAAAAATTTTTACATTTAGACCATTTTGAAAAAAAAATGAATATTTTTAAATCCTAAAAAAAGTGCTCAATAAAAAGAAGTATATATTTTTTATTCAATGAACAATCAATCTTTCCCAAATTTTTTAAAAATTCACTCTTAGTTAATTATAACATGTTAGTTTCGAAAATGAATTCAATTTTATAAAATAAATTTTCTATAAGATTCTAAACTTAAATGTAACAATTTTTCACAAAAATCCATTAAAATTTTGTTGTATGGAAACATTTTTTTTAATTTTTAAGCATAATATAACTTTACATTCCAATTTCTATTATTGAAAAAAATTAATTTTAAAATAATTACACAAAACGCTATGAAAACCAATTTGAGAAAAAAACACGTTTAAGCAGAAAACTATATTTTTTCTTGTCATATTCCTAGAAACAAATATAGGAATACTGAAACATTAGATTAAAAAAATTATATATGAATTTAATAATAAATATTCACTGATTGTGATTAATTTAATTTATTAAGATAACAATATATTCTGCACATTGTTTTCCCGAAAAATGCATTTTTATGTATAAAAATATTATTATCCCAAATTCAGCCATAAAATTGATTATAATGAACTTAATTGGATTATTCAGAATATAGGATAAAAAATTTTACATTTAGATCATTTTGATACAAAATTAATATTTTTAAATCCTCAAAATAAAAAAAAGTGTTCAATAAAAATAAGTATATTTTTTTTATTTAACAAAAAATCAATCTTTCCCAAATTTTTTAAAAATTCACTCTTAGATAAACCAAACATATTAATTTAAAAAATGAATTCAATTTTATAAAATGAATTTTCTAAAAGATTCTAAACTTTAATGTAAAAATATTTCACAAAAATCAATAAAAATATTATTGGATGGAAACAATTTTTTAATTTTTAAGCATAATATAACTTTACTCATAATTGAATGCTTATTTATTTATAATTAATCATTATTTTCTAATTTATTAGGACCTTTATATATATATATATATATATATTATAATATGGTTATTCTTATTCATACCTGCTGATGTGACCTTTTTCATGAAATTTATCCACATCATTTAATGTAACTAATTGTTTTATATTGTCAAAATTATGTTTTCAATTAATTCATTTATTGAAATTGTCAATTTTGTGTTTTGTATTTGAAAATATTAAATTTAAGTAAAATTTTGAATTTATCTGGTTAATTTATTATTTAAAAATTAATTATTTTATCTTTTTATTTTTTTTGTATGCTAAATTATGAAATGAAATTATTTTAAATTAATTATTCATTTTTTGTTCTCTAGAATAATAGATTTAAATATTTTAATTTAATTTTTCTACTCAATATATTCATTCATTATTCTATTTATAAATAATTAATTTTTTTTATTATAATTATTTTATATGTTTTTTAATTTGAATTTAATTTATCGATTTAATTTATTTTTCAGTTGAGTACATGGTGTGTGTAAAGAAGTGACCATGAAGAATTAAGTGACTTCACATTCACAACCAGTATACGGACAGTACAAAGTGACTGTAAGAATAAGGACAATCACTTAAGCGACTGTGCCATCTAACCATGCCTAAGAAATTTAGAAGTGATCGCATCCAATCACCACCTATTTTAAATGAGGCTAAGAAAAATATCATAAAGATAAAATCAAGTGACCATGTATTTTCAATTCCACCTTCTGTGAGTGGAGATTCTTCACACTGACCACAAATGAAGCCAATATACCGTGGCACCATACTTCAACCTATCATGTTCTTTGAATGTGACTGCATCCACTCACTACTTACCATGAGCACCTACCACATAGAGAAATCCAACTAACTATAAAGTGACTCTAAAAACTAATTGTGATATTTAATTATCATGAGAACATGTAGACTGATCTTGTTCCAATGAATCTCACTCCTCCATGGAGAATATGACCATGTAGATCTAAAGCTTGAAGAAGACCCACTCCACTAAGATTCTGATGCCTTTCTCTTGAAGGAGAAAAAAGTGAACACTACCTAACTACACTCACCAACCAATGAATCTAACCATTCCTCTTGATTTAGAACCCGAATATAACTAAGGCTTATCCATCCACTGATGTGGACCGAAGTATATGTAGCCGCTTGAGGAAGCTTCTATTTGAAGACTGTGACTAAAGCCAACCGACCTCACCAGATGGATTTAAGATGAATGCTGATTAATCGAGTGTTGATATAACATAATATGTGTAGCATGACTCTGATCTGGTGAAGGGTTAAGAACAACATGATTTTTTATCCTTGAAATCAATGTTTTATTTTTGTGGAAAATGTTAAAAAAGGGTGATTCATCTATAGATCACCATTGAAACCTAAATATGACTTAACTAAGATATTGATGAAGCTGAAACACCAAATTTTTCTTAATATGTAATGCCACTATACTTATCCATGAGATTGAATCTCAAAACTATCTTGAGTCGTAATGACGAAGGAATAAATTGAAGCTTTCCATGATGTCATAAGTATTTAACGGGAATCTAAGCTCAATACTAGGTAGTCAGTTGATTTGTGTGGGTTTGCTGGTTATGTTCTTGTTTGTATATGTTTTATTGAAGATGGTGAGGCCACATTTTTCTCTTTCTCTATGGTTGTGAATATGTATAATTGTGAACACTAGGTGTTAGTGGGAGGGTCTCAATGAAAAATTGTGCATAATCACTGAATATTTTTTCATGCTCTTCTTATTCATTTCTCTCCATGGTTATTTCTGCTGGTTGAATTAAATTGGATAAAAACATAAGAGGATTAAGTCATTGTGTATGTCAATAAAATGTACATTCATGAAAGAAGATGTTTATTAATTTTTTTAAGATTTCAAAATCAATTTCCTGAGGCACATTACGGTCAGAATCGAAGTGAAGATGATGAATTTGAAGGTGTCTAGATGAAGAATATTATAATTTCTAGAGTTGATAATTTGTGAGATTAATTGGATAATCTTATATTTATAAACATCATAGATAAATTCAAAAATGAAATTACCAATAAAAGATTCTATAATGCACTAAGAATTCTTGAAGATATCGATCCAATCTGGGAAATTATCCAAGCTTTTTAAGTGGAAATATATTTTATTTATACAAGAATAATCTAGAAACTTATGGAGTATTGGGGAAATCCCACGTGTGAGGAGTGAAATCTATTAGAGGATCGTTACTCAAGTTACCCGAGGAGGATGGTGTATAGTTATGGGTGTGCCATATAGAAATTAGGGAGAAGTTACCAACTGGTGATAGGGTTATCACTATTGATATTGTTGTGTATTTTCTTGTTAAAAATAAGGTGATACACAATAAAAAGTTTCCACCCCCACATCAATCAATATATCCAGTATCCACTATTCAATACAGAGAACACACAATTGAGAAAAGGGACTAGAAACATAGACATGGAGCATAATGTAGTGGATTTAGAGCTAGAGTGTAACACCCCGAGATTTTATGAAAAATATTCTTTTAATTTCATTAATGTCTTGTGCTATACCAAGATTACCTTGCGCTATACGCAACACCGTATTAGCTTGCAGTATACGCAACACTATTCTTGGATCGTGTAACACACAATTTTGATAATAGTTATTCTATGCAACATTGAGTATATATATATATATATATATATATTCAATGTATAAATGAAATATGTTTGGATTTTTTTATAAGAAACAATGAAGGATTCTTGCACAACACGCAACCCTGACTTGGCTTGCATTACACGCAATCGCGACCTTCCTCGATAGTGTGTGTTGTACGCAATACTGGGTTTTACTAAACAATGATATATTATTATAATATTGTTATGAACTAGCCGTTATGAATAGTGTTAACTAAAATTTTAATTTTATAACATTATTATTCATCTTACACATTTCTAGAACATGGTATAAGAACAAAATAATTTTTTTGGGTAAAATAAGTATTTTTCAAAAAATGCAGTTTTGCCGCCTTTTGATGGCGTACCCACTTTAAATCTAGTTTTTGACATGTTTATAAGTTCAATTTGAAAAAATAAATTCTTCTTTTGAATCAGGATATAAAAATTTACATTAGATAATGTTTTGATATTTTTCCGATAACTTTTATATTTTAATGAACAGTAAAAACACGCTATATTTTAATTAAAAACAACTATTTTCATCGTAATATCTTATGTGGTTAAATTATAATATTGAATGGTTTTAAAGTATAAATAGAATATATTTTTACCATTTAATATAATTTATGTCATTAGCATTGATTTTACCTGGAATTCGTAGGTTAAATTAATTGAATCTTTTGCAATGTTTTAAAGAAAAACCCGTTTTCTTTCGACAACGGGATTAATTTTAATTTAATTTATGCAACTTTTGTGTATTGAATTTGGAAAAATAGATTCAATATTTGGAATCAGTGGATCCAAATTATGTTAATAAGATACTTTTTATTTTTGGGAATTATGAATAGTAACTAGGGTAAATATTATTTACCATAGTTAAAGGTAAATCGGGTAATTAAGGGTAAATATAATAATTTAAAATTACCCTAACAAATGTCAAAATCCTATTGGATGACTAAAAGTCAACCCATATAACCTAAGGGTCGGATTAGATTCATTTAATTAAATTTTGTCACTAAAAATAATTTAATTATTATTAAAACCAAAGAATGTGACAACATGTCACTTTCTTAAATCTTATAAGTATAATAATTTTAATCTAGTCATAAACATCATGAAACTTAGAACATAAATTGTCTCCAGAAAGCTAATACAATTATCTACATCATAGGAATTTATTTAGAATTTTTAGGGATTAAATAATTATCATTTATTATGACACAATGATGATGCAGTAATTGTCTTATTAATGAAATATTGACATAATTGATGTTATAAATGCCTAAATAAATGTAATTTGAGACTTTTTATGACTTACAATAATTTTCTAGGTTAATATGACATGTTATTGTTTATATAAGTAACTTGGTTCGAACTTATCATTCTGTTATGAATTTCATAAAAATCATGTACCAAATAGTGTCAAAATTGTCATAAATTCGTTTGGATTTATATAGTAATTTTTTTAACCATATAGTGTAAGAAAACAAAAAGATACAGTAAAAGTTAAATTATTTAACTTAGAGTTAAATCTGATTGATAAGGTAAAAATAATAACATAAACATGTCTAAATCCTATCGGATGAGAGGATTTCGACCCATCCCCACTTTATCTTCGAAATAAGACCCTTTGGAACCATTATAAACCAAATTTGACCATAAATATAAAATAATATTTTGAGATTTTCCTAAGGTGCCCCTCTCCTCCCTTATAAAATGGCACCTCCTCCCTCTCCTTCTCACACCAATTTGATCATTCAAGCTTAGCCAAACCCTGCCAAAATATCTTCTCCACTTCCCTAGTATCATCCTAGGGGTCCTGGTCTTCTTCAAAGACCATCCTTAGTTCTTTAAGTGGAGGTTTAGAAAAGGTGCGTCAAAAAGAGGTAATATCCATTACCAATCCTTTTCAATTTCTTCTTTAACTTCTTCTTCTTTAGTTGTTTCATGATAAAGTAATAACATAATTATTTCTTATATACTGATATGTTATTATAAATATGAAACAACTCTATTTAACCTTCTATCCATCCTACGGAAAAAGGAAATCACCGCGCGTGCGTACGTACGGAATACCGTCTCCACACCGTGGTGTAATCTATTTTCCGCCACCACCTTAATTGGATGGGTATAATGGTGTAATTAGTAACTATATATGATTATTATAAAGTGATATTGATACTGAAATAGTATACATACACTTCAACACAAGTTCACGATCATGAGAATGATATCATCGCTCGTGCGTACGTATGGACTACCGTCTCCACGACGCGATGAGATTCATTCTCCACATTAACCATTCAAGAATGATTATAAAGTATATATAATGAATAATAATGAAATATATGACATGTTAAATCTACTAGATTTATGTATATATATATATATATGTATGTCATCTACTTACTTTCATTAAAGACAATAAGGAAAGGAAAACAGCGTTCATGCGTACGTACGGACTACCATCTTCATGAACGGTGTGTTTCATTTCATTTATCTATCTATTATATATATATACTAAATATATATGATATATAAATCATGTTTTATATTCTGGAAGTAAGTAAATCATGATATAAGTAATAATAATTTCAAGAACAACAAGTCCAAACACCTATGATAAATGAGACGATTTTACCCAAAACGCTGCTTTAACATGGAATTTACAAAAGAACGGGTAATATAAAGTCATAAGTGAACCATATATGATATCATAACAATGAATATGATTCTATAATAAGTTAATGAAATTATTTAAATCATTATACAGGAGGTTCGGATACGTACAAAGCATATTGGACATAAGGTAAGGGATAAATTTTCAATCTCATTTTTATCTAAGATTGCTTATACATAAGTATTTACTGGGGTTACATTTATCATCCATGACCATGTTTTCTAAAAATGCTTTCATAAAATGTTTACCATTCTTCCATGGATGTTTAAAGTCATTTTTACCCTTTATTGACTTTTTACCACATTGTATGAATGGAATCTTTCCTTTGGTTACCATATAAGGTACTTTTTGACTTTTCCGACAAAAGTACGAGGAGAATGTTATTTTTAACTTATACGGTGTGAACAGATTTTTACGGTTTCATAATGCCTCATTTTCAAGAATATTCCTCTACAAGATTGCATGATTATTTTCAACAAAACCCTTATCTTTTAAAATTTCATGGAATTTTGTGAAAAGAAAATGATTTCAAAGAAGAAAGTTTATTTTTCTCAAGAATGCATTTCAAGTGTTTTGTCAAAACTATTTTCCATATAAGATGACATTATTTCATATGTGTATGTTTCAAGTAAAATTTATCTATGATTTAAATGGTTTCAATTTTATTATGATGAAATGATATCAATTGTTTATGGATTATGTTATGATGGCATGATGTTTAAGAATCCCATTTTATATCATGGGTTATGCAATGATGTATGATTTATGATTTTGTGGCACACATAAGAATGGTATCATTATGAAATGGGTGGGACCTATATCTCCCTCAAATGCATTGGGTAAAGATTTTATATCTCATGAGATAGACATGGCTGGAACGGTAGGTTATACCGGTTCAGTGAACCAGGACTGAAACGAGGGTGACTCGGTTCAGAAATGGACTTTGCCCACTAAGATAGTCTTGGAAATGAGTCTGGACTAATAAGATATGATTCTCTATGATAATGTGTGTATGCCACAAAGTTTCATGTTTTAAGTTATGATTATTGGGATTTCATTTCACTACTATGATTTATCCCATGTTATGATATTATGATCTCTTTTGAAGGTTAAGATTTCCAAAATGTTATGTTCTTATGAATATGATGTGTTTGATTTTTCTTTTGTTTACCCTTAATAAGAATTTGAGATCACCCTTTTATGTTTTCTTTTCCCCAGGATATAAATAAAGGTTTTAGGTAAGAAAAAAAAGGGATGATCTTTATGGGAGATGTTGAAGATCTTTCACCATGATTAGAAGATTTCGTTCCGAGTTTCCAAAGACACTAAACTATTACGGTCCTTGTGTGTGTGTTTTTGTTATGTAATAAGTATTCCGAAAAAGTAATTTAATGTCTATGTACGTCAGGCTACGGGTCTCTACAGTTGGTATCAGAGGAAAGGTTTAGTCAACCTTTGGAAACTAGGATGTGAGAATGTTAGTGAGATCCCTAGAGATATTTCTAAGGTATGTCTAGGGATGTCCCTAAGGATAAGTATACGTATGGGATATAGTCCTAGAACTATGGTAACGATCTTAGAATTTAACCTAAGATGTTAGATATTGAAGTTACTCCCCCTTTATTGTGATTTTTGCCTCTAACACTATTCTTTTTGGGTTTTAGAAAATGGCTAGAAATAAGATGATTTACGATAATGGAGGATATTATGGACAATGGAATGATATTCTTCATGAGCAACCAAATGAAATGTGATTTGAAAGTCCAAACATAATTATTATGCTGAATCAGCAATCTCATAATATGATCAATAAACTCAAATTTGGTAAGTTTCCTGACTCGGCTAATAAGAGAAAGATGGAGTTTCATGATGATCATAGAGGAAAGAAAGTTCAATTTCCCCTATGTAAATCATCTGGGAAGAGGCATCAAGGAGAATGTTTCAAAGGAACTGGAAGATGCTTTGGGTGTGGAAAAGAAAGACACAAATCCAATAAGTGCAATGGAAAAGGTTCAGTTAACACCAGGGATGAGGATAATGATATTGCTACGACATCAACAATGGCTAAATGTTTTAAATGTGGAATGTACGGGCATTATACAAACCAATGCCCTAAGGGAAAGTCTCATGAAGAGAATCAGTATGGTCGTATGGGTAGTATTTATGTTGATGATGATGAAGAGACTACAAATGATATGTGAGATGAAAGAATTGTTGAAGCTCAGTCAATGGTTTAAGAATTTAGTGGAATGATTACTTGTTTATCATGTGTAATGTTGGTACTATGGAATAAAGAGACATCTAAGGATTGTTACACTGTTGTCTTTCCTTGAGTTTTGAAAGTGTATGATTAATGGTACCAGTATCCATGAAATGTTATTCAGATATTTTTGAAATGTAGATGATATGCACATAATGAAGGGATAAGGAGAAAATTAAATGTTTAATGGTATTCATGAGCTCATGACTGATATAAGAAGAAGGTTATATCGTGGTTTGAGTATATAGAATTTTGGATTTTGGTATGTGGAAAGATTTTACTTTTGACAGCATTCATGTTTTCACTATGGTTCAATGGGTATTCATTTTTTTCAAGAGAATACATGATTAAGGTATTCACATGATTGGAATGTGACCAACAATATATATATATATATGGGGGATAAATGATGGTATTCACATGCTTGGTTGATGACATTTCAAGCAATCATTTTATTTATACTATGAGCTTGGACCAAAGTATTTTAGATAAGCCTAAATATTGGAATGGATTATGTTGGACATATGCTAAGTATTGTTTAAGGATAGAAATTTTTTCGATATTACTGATGGGATTTTATAGTAATCTAGTTTTAGAAAAAAGGAAAACCTACAGGACGGGCGACAACCCATCACGTCGGACAAGGTTGTGGGAATCGAACCCACAACCGAAGTGCGACTGGCCTTTATCGCCTACCACTGGCCTACAGGAAGTCCCTGGTTAGTATAAACTAGTTTTATTTTATTAAGCAGTATGATATATGAAGTATAAGTTCATTTTTGGAACCATATACGATTAATCTAACCATAAGATGGACTTATAACTTTTGCTAACCTTTTGTTTGAAAGTTATGGAATGACCCATCATTCTATCACATGATCTGCTAACACATCACGAATAACAAATTCAACTTCATTTCTTTAAGGGATGAAGTGGAAATTGTTCAATTCACGAACAACAGTGAGATTGTACCAAAGTCATGCAAGTATTTCTTTTAATTCATCAAATTTAGGGAAATGATCTTGAAAACCAAAAATGTTGTCCTATTTCCCTTATATCCGATTAATCAGATGGTACCTTAGATCATCACAAATCAATAGCTTTGTGATTGTTGGATTTTTCATAGCCATGTTCTCTACCACTCTCCATCAGAACTTGATGGTTAGATTTTTCTTCCATATCCATATTTTCACCTATGTTCTCCTATGTGGAAACCTCGTGATGAGTTAATTTGGGTAACTGTTACATTTCATACTTTAGTTTTTAAAAGCCACGTTTTGGTATTCCTTTTTACGATGTGGGTTTCTATTAAACAAACTTTTGAGTAGTAAACCATTTATAACCCCGATGAATTTCGAGGGTGAAATTCATTTTCAGGGGGGTAGAATGTAACACCCCGAGAGTTTATGAAAAATATTCTTTTAATTTCATTAATGTATTATGCTACAACAAGATTACCTTGCGCTATACGCAACACCGTATTAGCTTGCAGTATATGCAACACTATTCTAGGATCGTGTTACACACAATTTTGATAATATTTATTCTACGTAACATTCAGTATATATATATATATATATATTCAATGTATAAATGAAATATGGTTGGATTCTGTTATACAAAACAACGAAGTATTCTTGCGCAACACAAAACCCTGACTTGGCTTGCATTACACGCAATCACGACCTTCCTCGATAGTGTGTGTTGTACGCAATACTGGGTTTTACTAAACAATGATATATTATTATAATATTGTTATGAACTAGCCATTATGAATAGTGTTAACTAAATTTTGAATTTTATAACATTATTATTCATCTTACACATTTCTAGAACATGGTATAAGAACAAAATAATTTTTTTGGGTAAAATAAGTATTTTAAAAAAAATGCAGTTTTGCCGCCTTTTGATGGCGCACCCACTTTAAATCTAGTTTTTGACATGTTTATAAGTTCAATTTGACAAAATAAAAATCTTCTTTTGAATCAGGATATAAAAATTTACATTAGATAAAGTTTTGATTTTTTTCCGATAACTTTTATATTTTAATGAATAGTAAAAACATGCTATATTTTAATTAAAAACAACTTTTTTCATCATAATATCTTATGTGGTTTGAATTGCCCAGATCAGTGTGAATCACTGAGAGGGGGAGGGGGTGAATCAGTGATCCCTTAAAACTTTTTACTAATTGATTCCTTATCAATTAAACCTCTATGGCTGGTTAAAGCCTCGATCCACTCTTCTTGTATCTCTCAACCTTTCCCGGATAATGCAGTAATGAAAAGTCACAGGACACAAGGATTTACAAGGTTCGGCACCAAAGGCCTACATCCTTGCCATGTTCTCTCAGCATGGATTCTCCCATTATAATCTGTTAGTATTACAATGGTCGATACAGCTTCCCACCGTATCTCTCCTGAGTCCCACAGGAGGGTCTTTATACTGCTTCACACAGTGTTACCAGAGTCCCACTGGCCTGCTCCAGAATCCCACTGAAGACTTCTTCTCCCTGAGTCCCATAGGGTCTTCTCCTGGCTCCTCGAGTCGCACGAGTAGCTCTTCTTCACTTTAAGTTCTTCAAGTAACTTCAGCAGTCTGGGATAAAGACTGCTGGCCTTGCTCTTCTCTTCTGATCACTTGTGGTGAACAGGTCTTCTCATCTTGCTCGGGCTTTATCACCTTCTTCTAAGGATGCCCCGGCTTCTCTCCAATTACTGAATGCTCAGACAAACAATATCTTTCACTTCAGTCTGGCTCAGTCTCAGTTGCACACCACTGATTTAGCACTGTTCACGTGTGCACGTGCATGCATGCATGCATGCACTCCTCCTTTCCTCTTCTTGGTGCAGTAGACCCACAAAGGGTGTAGTATCTTTAAGCACACACCACCTTCTCACTTCTTCACACACTTTAATCTCTTTTGATTACACACATAAATGTGTGTTATACACTAGTGTGAGTCTTCCACTTCTTTCTTCTTCTAAGTGTGTTTACTTTTAGTGCACACACCTAGGTTCGGCCACTTCTTTAATTTGCACACAATTGTTTCACTTTAGCACACACATGAGTTGGGCCTTCACACTTCTTGTTGCACACCCTTAAATGGCCGTAGGGTGTTCCTCTTTAATTTGCACACACACACACTCAAATGAGGTGTGGTCTTCAATTCACCCACACAAGGCTACGACCTATTCAATTCTAACACACACACAAAGTGTGGTCTTCCCTTGGTGCACACAAGGCACTAAGGCCTTGGCCTTCTATTCTTTTGCACACACACAAATGTGGTGGCCTTCCTCCTTATGCACACACACGGCCACGGCCTTCCTTCTCACTTTGCACACACAAGGCATGCAAGCCTCGGGTCCCCTTCTTGTTTAGCACAAGGCAATGCCTTGGCCTTCCACTTGCACACACTGCCCGAACTCTTTTATTCTTCTTTGCACACACCCAAGGTATCCTCGGCCGTCTTCCTCCTTCACTTGGCACACAAGCACAAGTCTCGGGTCTTCTTCAGCACACCTACTGCTCAAACATAAAATGAAGGCGCGCAAGGGGTGCGGCCAACTTCTTTTCTTTTATCGTGCAAGGACTTGGGTGCACAAGCACTCGGGTGTGCAGCGTGCAACACCACGAGGCGCGCAAGCCACAAGGGTGCAAAGACACCTTGGGCGCGCAAGCTTCTCCTGCCGCGCAAGTATGCGGGCAGGGAGAGCTCTTCCTGTCGCGCAAATAATGCGCACAGGGGACTCCTCTTTCGGGCCTCGGGTGGCACCGAGAACAACAGCCGCGCAAGTGCTTTGCGCAGCGGCTTCTTCTTTGCGAGGCAGAGGCACACGCGGGACACAAATCTTCAACAAGGTTTCAGCGCATCAGCCAGCGGCACAGAGGGCTCGGCCTCATTTTTATAGGCAGAGACTGCCTCAGATTATCCGCGTGCAATAACTTCAAACACCCGAGATCTTAGGATCTTCAAGATTCGGTGAAATCTTGTTTTTCTCCTCAGTTTCCACCGCGGGTTCTTTCCTTAATTTTCTCCACGTGCATGCGACTTTGAACGCATGCACGACCTCTTTAATTCCAATCCGTGCATGCAAAGCTCGAACACCAACTGGCCTCGGCACCTTCGGTTTGCCTTCGGCCAAATCTCGAATCCTTCTCTCGTTGCATGCAAGCCCACTTTTTAATCATGGAACAGTTCGTCTTGGCCAGACGATCACAGTGGAGGCTTCACTTCCTTTAGAGGTGACCGGGAACCCGAAATCCATCTTCGGGAAGCCTCTAGTTCGAAGGAGGTACGCGGGAGTCTTCGGCTCGAGCTCGAGGAAGAGGACGGTCTCTTAGCCGTCGGATCAGGCGATCGATTAACCTTGGACGGCCTGGATTAGATCACGGCACCGCGGATGGATCGTGCGGCGCAGATCAAGCGCGCGATAAATCGAGCGGCTCAGATTCGCTCCCGGGAAATTTTCCGCGTCCCACATCGAAACGGGGCGCGGTTTTCTCGCGGTTTATTACCCAGCCGCTGCCGGCTACTCCACAATTGAACTCTCTCCCTCCACGGTGCCGCCCCGCACCGTGTTCTCCCTGCGGGCGCGCTCTGCGCCCAATCTCTGCTCCTGCGGGCGCGCTCCTAGCGCCCACTATGCTCCTCCGGCGCGCGGGTTTCACCACCGCGTGCCCTGCGCTCCTCCGGGCGTGCCCCAGCGCCTCTGTGGTGTCTGCGGGTGCGCCCCTGCCGCCCTGAGCTCGCCCCATGGGTTCCCCCTTGTGCGTGGCGCCTTAGGCCCACATGAGCCTTGGGGTTGAACCCGTGGGCTGGCTTGAGATGGCCAATTTTTTGCAAAGGCATGAGAATAATACTTTGTCAAATACCAAGTTCTTCCATAAGTTAAAGCCAAATGCCACTCCAAGCCTTCTTCCTCATTTTCTTCTTCATTTGAATTCCTCACTCCTACTCAACAAATAATCTTCACTTAGGAGGGAAATGTAGAAGGTTCATTTTCATCAACCGAGCTCCTTAGTCAAATAGATTCTTCAACGTTCTTCATTGATCTAATCAGAGATCAGATTGGTTCTTCTTCAAATTCACATGCACTAAGTGATAGTGCATGGACTTCATTAATGCACATCGTCCACTTAGTAGTTGTGGATGGAACTCCTTTCAACTCCTCATGCATTGTGAAGACAATGCATGGTCTTCTAATCATGTTGTGACTTTGTATCATCTTGATACAAGTTTTTAGAACTTAAAGATCAGTTCAGCAATCGTCAGATTTTCATGGAGAATGTTTCAACCATATTCTCCAATGCCACTTAGTGAATCTCCTAAGTGACATTCCTCTAAGTACCATGGCCATTCTCCTTCATCACCATCACCATCACATCCTTTGACATTCACATCTTGACTCCTTGACATCCATTCATTCCAAGACAACTTCATGCCTCATTGACAACAAATGCAACACATTGCACTTCAATCTCCCCCTTTGTATTTGTTGTCAATACACTCCTTCAGCACATATGAATGGGTCAATATGTGTGCCAATATTTCTCCCCCTTATTGGCAATCAAATGCAAAGGTGTGGTGTGGTTCTCTTCCACAATATCTCTTCCTCCCTTTGAAAAGTATTTTCTTGAAAAACACTGAGAGAGGGATGATGTCACATGTTCTTCTTTAGCAAAGAACCTTTAGTTGATCAACTCTAAGTCTACTTGGGCTAACCCAGTGTAGAAAACAAGAGTGATGTAACCAAGGAACTCAATGTTGTCCAACATTCACTATACATATGAGATCATGCTTAGGGGATTGAAATTTTTCAGATATAACAATGAATTTTCTAAATCCTGCACAACTTCACAAAACTCATTAGAAAGTTCAGGTGCAATGATAAATCTCCCCCTTTCATCCATTTGTCTTCAATCCATACTCCCCCTTAATTGACAAGATAAACTCAATTAAGAAACAAGGGATGAAAGTATGATTGGAATACCTTCACTTTTCTCAAGATGGTATTAATCTAAGAATGACATCTTCTTCAGATTGGCTCCCCCTCAAGGGGTGCACTCCATTCCTTTCAAACCATTCTCCAGCTGAGAAATGATCATCATCTTCAATTCCCTGCAATGTTAGCACATGTAAATACCAATGTATAAGGGAATAAGATGGAACCTCCTTGGTTCATCAATGTGAACAACAAGGTTGAGAAGATTCTCTCAACCGAGATGCCCCATTTTCACCAGTCTTCACACTTGCACATCTGATCTTCAATGATGTTTGTGCTGGTGTGGATCTCAATACATCTTCATGTGAAATCTTCTTCTTCCCTTTTGCCTTAGCAATTGCCAGAACTTCATCTTCAGCTCTTTGTAGATCTTTGGCAAGTTGCAACTGATTTGGCCATATGACTAGTAAATCTCTTGGAAGAGTGGCCTCAGTTTTGGAAATTCCACATGGTTCTTTTGATGCTGTCAAGCTACCTCTCTTAGGCAACTTGTGTTCAATCAATCCCTTCTTCTTCTTCTGGATTGATTGTCTGTTTGAGTCCAGTTGGCTTCTATTGAATTTCATGGCTTCTTTACAAAGATCCATGGTATGACCATTCCTTCCACAGTAGAAGCATGTCTTCTTGGTGGTCCTACTGGATGACTCACCCTTCTTGGACTTAGACTCCAAGGTCTTCTCTTCATCTTTCAAAACCTTCTTGGGAGCATCTTCCAATTTCTTATGCTTGCTTCCCAAGGATTCCTTTTTAGCCAGGTTCAGTGATCTTCTCTTCTTTTGAGCTCTGGATACAGTTGGAGATTGACATGTATCTATTTGACCACTTTTGCAATCATCCCAGATGTTGTCAAGTAATCCAAATCTATTTACAGTAAACAGATGTCTCTGGACCTGTGGATGTTGCTTCTTTACTTCTGGCTTGCTCCCCCTAGGCATGGGCTTCCTCTGTGCTTTGGCATTCAGTGGTTTGTACCAACAATCCTTTGCACAATGCCCATACTTGTTACAACACCAACATTGACCCACAAATCTTGACCTCTTGATTCCTTCTGATTGTAGGGTACCTGTCTTGAATTGTTGTGCTGCTTCAGGAGAGCTTTCTTTCTTCATTGTCTTCATCCATACTTGTTTGGAATTATTTTTCCATCCTGCACTTTTTGTGGAAACACAATTAGAAGCATCAGTACAAGATGGTATGGATGGTACCTTCTTTCTAGAAGTTGTTGCACTTTCACTAGAGGATGTCTTGCTTTTAGAATCATCCTTCTCAAAGCTCACTTGAGTAGCAACATTTCTTCTTTCAGCTGACTGGGAGGCTTTAGCTTTGGGTGATTGTTGATTTTTCAATATCACCTCCAGTTCTAAGCATTTCATATTGAGGGAGTTCTTCTCATCCTCAATAGTTCTTAGCCTTCCTTCCCATTTCTCTTCCAGCTTCTTTATCTGGTCTTCATGCACCTTTTTCATTTCAAGCAATGAGTTGTCCAGCTCCTTCACCCTTTTTACTTTGTCTTCAAGTTGAGCATCTTTGACATTCATTGACACTTTGTGCCTCTTTTCCAGTGCATGGAAAACATATTTGATTATTACTTTAAATAATTCTTTCTCAGAAAGGCTTCTCTGCAATTCTTCAGCAGTGTCTTCATATCTTTCATTGCAAAGAGATACTGTTTCATCTTTGGCATTTACCAGCTTTCTGAGAGTGTTGGTTATGCCAACCCTTTTAGCCAATTGGACTTCTAGAGAATTGGATTAATCTTCTAGCTGTAATTTTTCTTCTTGAAGATCAAGGAGGCCTGTAGCTATACACATTGCAACTTCCTTGGGGACTCTCTTCTGAAGATATTTGATTGCATTTAGAAGATCATTGTTTCTTCCATCTTCATCACAGCTAGAGCAGGCTTCATCAGAAGAATGATAAAAGGAATTGTCATCTGATGTGACGTTCACATTTCTTTCCATAGAAGGAGTTTCTATGATTGCAGCAACCTTCTTCCTCATCTTCTTTGCCTGTTTCTTCATTCTGTTTTTCAGAGTCTTGGCAGATATCTCCATTTGAGGCTGTTCTTTCATTTCCTCAAATCTGCACTCCATATAGACTCCCTTGGATCTTTTAGAGGTAACCTCCCTCTGATACCAATTGAAGTGCCCAGATCAGTGTGAATCACTGAGAGGGGGAGGGGGTGAATCAGTGATCCCTTAAAACTTTTTACTAATTGATTCCTTATCAATTAAACCTCTATGGCTGGTTAAAGCCTCGATCCACTCTTCTTGTATCTCTCAACCTTTCCCGGATAATGCAGTAATGAAAAGTCACAGGACACAAGGATTTACAAGGTTCGGCACCAAAGGCCTACATCCTTGCCATGTTCTCTCAGCATGGATTCTCCCATTATAATCTGTTAGTATTACAATGGTCGATACAGCTTCCCACCGTATCTCTCCTGAGTCCCACAGGAGGGTCTTTATACTGCTTCACACAGTGTTACCAGAGTCCCACTGGCCTGCTCCAGAATCCCACTGAAGACTTCTTCTCCCTGAGTCCCACAGGGTCTTCTCCTGGCTCCTCGAGTCGCACGAGTAGCTCTTCTTCACTTTAAGTTCTTCAAGTAACTTCAGCAGTCTGGGATAAAGACTGCTGGCCTTGCTCTTCTCTTCTGATCACTTGTGGTGAACAGGTCTTCTCATCTTGCTCGGGCTTTATCACCTTCTTCTAAGGATGCCCCGGCTTCTCTCCAATTACTGAATGCTCAGACAAACAATATCTTTCACTTCAGTCTGGCTCAGTCTCAGTTGCACACCACTGATTTAGCACTGTTCACGTGTGCACGTGCATGCATGCATGCATGCACTCCTCCTTTCCTCTTCTTGGTGCAGTAGACCCACAAAGGGTGTAGTATCTTTAAGCACACACCACCTTCTCACTTCTTCACACACTTTAATCTCTTTTGATTACACACATAAATGTGTGTTATACACTAGTGTGAGTCTTCCACTTCTTTCTTCTTCTAAGTGTGTTTACTTTTAGTGCACACACCTAGGTTCGGCCACTTCTTTAATTTGCACACAATTGTTTCACTTTAGCACACACATGAGTTGGGCCTTCACACTTCTTGTTGCACACCCTTAAATGGCCGTAGGGTGTTCCTCTTTAATTTGCACACACACACACTCAAATGAGGTGTGGTCTTCAATTCACCCACACAAGGCTACGGCCTATTCAATTCTAACACACACACAAAGTGTGGTCTTCCCTTGGTGCACACAAGGCACTAAGGCCTTGGCCTTCTATTCTTTTGCACACACACAAATGTGGTGGCCTTCCTCCTTATGCACACACACGACCACGGCCTTCCTTCTCACTTTGCACACACAAGGCATGCAAGCCTCGGGTCCCCTTCTTGTTTAGCACAAGGCAATGCCTTGGCCTTCCACTTGCACACACTGCCCGAACTCTTTTATTCTTCTTTGCACACACCCAAGGTATCCTCGGCCGTCTTCCTCCTTCACTTGGCACACAAGCACAAGTCTCGGGTCTTCTTCAGCACACCTACTGCTCAAACATAAAATGAAGGCGCGCAAGGGGTGTGGCCAACTTCTTTCCTTTTATCGTGCAAGGACTTGGGTGCACAAGCACTCGGGTGTGCAGCGTGCAACACCACGAGGCGCGCAAGCCACAAGGGTGTAAAGACACCTTGGGCGCGCAAGCTTCTCCTGCCGCGCAAGTATGCGGGCAGGGAGAGCTCTTCCTGTCGCGCAAATAATGCGCACAGGGGACTCCTCTTTCGGGCCTCGGGTGGCACCGAGAACAACAGCCGCGCAAGTGCTTTGCGCGGCGGCTTCTTCTTCGCGAGGCAGAGGCACACGCGGGACACAAATCTTCAACAAGGTTTCAGCGCATCAGCCAGCGGCACAGAGGGCTCGACCTCATTTTTATAGGCAGAGACTGCCTCAGATTATCCGCGTGCAATAACTTCAAACACCCGAGATCTTCGGATCTTCAAGATTCGGTGAAATCTTGTTTTTCTCCTCAGTTTCCACCGCGGGTTCTTTCCTTAATTTTCTCCACGTGCATGCGACTTTGAACGCATGCACGTCCTCTTTAATTCCAATCCATGCATGCAAAGCTCGAACACCAACTGGCCTCGGCACCTTCGGTTTGCCTTCGGCCAAATCTCGAATCCTTCTCTCGTTGCATGCAAGCCCACTTTTTAATCATGGAACAGTTCGTCTTGGCCAGACGATCACAGTGGAGGCTTCACTTCCTTCAGAGGTGACCGGGAACCCGAAATCCATCTTCGGGAAGCCTCTGGTTCGAAGGAGGTACGCGGGAGTCTTCGGCTCGAGCTCGAGGAAGAGGACGGTCTCTTAGCCGTCGGATCAGGCGATCGATTAACCTTGGACGGCCTGGATTAGATCGCGGCGCCGCGGATGGATCGTGCGGCGCAGATCAAGCGCGCGATCAATCGAGCGGCTCAGATTCGCTCCCGGGAAATTTTCCGCGTCCCACATCGAAACGGGGCGCGGTTTTCTCGCGGTTTATTACCCAGCCGCTGCCGGCTACTCCACAATTGAACTCTCTCCCTCCACGGTGCCGCCCCGCACCGTGTTCTCCCTACGGGCGCGCTCTGCGCCCAATTTCTGCTCCTGCGGGCGCGCTCCTAGCGCCCACTATGCTCCTCCGGCGCGCGGGTTTCACCACCGCGTGCCCTGCGCTCCTCCGGGCGTGCCCCAGCGCCTCTGTGGTGTCTGCGGGTGCGCCCCTGCCGCCCTGAGCTCGCCCCATGGGTTCCCCCTTGGGCGTGGCGCCTTAGGCCCACATGAGCCTTGGGGTTGAACCCGTGGGCTGGCTTGAGATGGCCAATTTTTTGCAAAGGCATGAGAATAATACTTTGTCAAATACCAAGTTCTTCCATAAGTTAAAGCCAAATGCCACTCCAAGCCTTCTTCCTCATTTTCTTCTTCATTTGAATTCCTCACTCCTACTCAACAAATAATCTTCACTTAGGAGGGAAATATAGAAGGTTCATTTTCATCAACCGAGCTCCTTAGTCAAATAGATTCTTCAACGTTCTTCATTGATCTAATCAGAGATCAGATTGGTTCTTCTTCAAATTCACATGCACTAAGTGATAGTGCATGGACTTCATTAATGCACATCATCCACTTAGTAGTTGTGGATGGAACTCCTTTCAACTCCTCATGCATTGTGAAGACAATGCATGGTCTTCTAATCATGTTGTGACTTTGTATCATCTTGATACAAGTTTTTAGAACTTAAAGATCAGTTCAGCAATCGTCAGATTTTCATGGAGAATGTTTCAACCATATTCTCCAATTCCACTTAGTGAATCTCCTAAGTGACATTACTCTAAGTACCATGGCCATTCTCCTTCATCACCATCACCATCACATCCTTTGACATTCACATCTTGACTCCTTGACATCCATTCATTCCAAGACAACTTCATGCCTCATTGACAACAAATGAAACACATTGCACTTCATGGTTAAATTATAATATTTAATGGTTTTAAATTATAAATAGAATATATTTTTACCATTTAATATAATGTATGTCATTAGCATTGATTTTACCTTGAATTCGTAGGTTAAATCAATTCAATCTTTTGCAATGTTTTAAAGAAAAACCCGTTTTCTTTCGACAACGGGATTAATTTTAATTTAATTTATGCAACTTTTGTGTATTGAATTTTTAAAAATTGATTCCATATTTGGAATCAGTGGATCCAAATTATGTTAATAAGCTACTTTTTATTTTTGGGAATTATGAATAGTAACTATGGTAAATTTTACTTACCATAGTTAAAGGTAAATCGGGTAATTAAGGGTAAATATAATATTTTAAAATTACCCTAAAAATTTTCAAAATACTATTGGATGACTAAAATTCGACCCATATCACCTAAGGGTCGGATTAGATTCATTTAATTAAATTTTTTCAATGAAAATAATTTAATTATTATTAAAACCAAAGAATGTGACAACATGTCACTTTCTTAAATATTATAAGTATAATAATTTTAATCTAGTGATAAACTTCATGAAACTTCAAACATGAATAGTCTCCAGAAATCTAATACAATTATCTACCTCATAGGAATTTATTTAGAATTTTTAGGTATTAAATAATTATCATTTATTATGACACAATGATGGTGTAGTAATTGTCTTATTAATGAAATATTGACATAATTGATGTTATAAATGCCCAAATAAAGGTAATTTGAGACTTTTTATGAATTACACTAATTTTATAGGTTAATATGACATGTTATTGTTGATTTAAGTAACTTGGTTCTAACTTATAATTCTTTTATGAATTTCATAAAAATCATGTACCAAATAGTTTCAAAATTGACACAAATTAGTTTTTAAAACAAATATTATATTATTAATTGTTATTTTATTCCTAAAAATATAAGGTTCGGCCAAATGACTTAGATAAGATTATGTATATTAATAATAAACAACTTGGGGTTGTTTGGCTTGATATAGTAAGTTTATTAACTATATAGTTTAAGAAAACAAAAAGACACGGTAAAAGTTAAATTATTTAACTTAGAGTTAAATCTAATTGATAAGGTTAAAATAATAACCTAAACTTGTCTAAATCCTATTCGATGAGATGATTTCGACCCATACCCACTTTAGCTTCGAAATAAGACCCTTGGGAACCATTATAAACCGAATTTGACCTTAAATATAAAATAATATTTTGAGATTTTCCTAAGGTGCCCCTCTCCTCCCTTATAAAAGGGCACCTCCTCCCTCTCCTCATCACACCATTTTGAGCATTCAAGCTCGGACAAACCCTGAAAAAATATCTTCTCCACTTCCCCAGTATCATCCTAGAGGTCCTGGTCTTCTTCAAAGACCATCCTTAGTTCTTTAAGTGGAGGTTTAGAAAAGGCGCGTCAAAAAGAGGTAATATCCATTACCAATCTTTTTCAATTTCTTCTTCAACTTATTCTTCTTTAGTTGTTTCATGATAAAGTAATAACATAAGTATTTATTATATACTGATATGTTATTATAAATATTAAACAACTCTAATTAACCTTTTATCCATCCTACGGAAAAAGGAAATCACCGCGCGTGCGTACGTACGGAATACCTTCTCCACGCCGTGGTGTAAGCTATTTTCCGCCACCACCTTAATTGGATGGGTATAATGGTGTAATGAGTAACTATATATGATTATTATAAGGTTATATTTATACTAAAATAGTATACATACACTTAAACACAAGTTCATGATCATGAGAACGATATCATCGCTCGTGCGTACGTACGGACTACCGTCTCCACGACGCGATGAGATTCATTCTCCACATTAACCATTCATGAATGATTATAAAGTATATATAATGAATAATAATGAAATATATGACATGATAAATCTACTTTATTTATGTATATATGTATATGTATGTCATCTACTTACTTCCATTCCAGACAATAAGGAAAGGAAAACAGTGTTCATGCGTACGTACGGACTACCGTCTTCATGAACGCTGTGTTTCATTTCATTTATCTATCTATTATATATATATATATATACTGAATATATATGATATATAAATCATGTTTTATATTCTGGAAGTAAGTAAATCCTGATATAAGTAATAATAATGTCAAGAACAACAAGTCCAAACACCTACGATAAATGAAACGATTTTACCCAAAACGCTTCTTTAACATGGAATTTACAAAAGAACGGGTAATATAAAGTCATAAGTGAACCATATATGATATCATAACAATGAATATGATTCTGTAATAAGTTAATGACATTATTTAAATCATTATACAGGAGGTTCGGATACGTACAAAGCATATCAGACATAAGGTAAGGGATAAATTTTCAATCTCATTTTTATCCGAGATTGCTTATACATAAGTATTTACTAGGGTTACATTTATCATCCATGACCATGTTTTCTAAAAATGATCTCATAAAATGTTTAACATTCTTCCATGGATGTTTAAAGTCTTTTTTACCCTTTATTTACTTTTTACGACATTGTATGAATGAAATCTTTCCTTTGGTTACCATATAATGTACTTTTTGACTTTTCCGACAAAAGTACGAGGAGAGTGTTATTTTTAACTTATACTGCGTGAACGGATTTTTACGGTTTCATAATGCCTCATTTTCAAGAATATTCCTCTACAATATTGCATGATTATTTTCAACAAAACCCTTATCTTTTAAAATTTCATGGAATTTTGTGAAAAGAAAATGATTTTAAAGTAGAAATGATATTTTACTCAAGAATGCATTTCAAGTGTTTTGTCAAAACTATTTTCCATCTAAGATGACATTATTTGATATGTGTATGTTTCAAGTAAAATGTCTCTATGATTTAAATGGTTTCAATTTTCTTATGATGAAATGATATCAATTGTTTATGGATTATGTTATGATGACATGATGTTTAAGAATCCCATTTTATTTCAGGGGTTATGCAATGATGTACGATTTATGATTTTGTGGCACACATAAGAATGGTATCATTATGAGATCGGTGGGACCTATATATCCCTCCAATGCATTGGGTAAAGATTTTATATCTCATGAGATAGACATGGCTGGAACGGTAGGTTATACCGGTTAAGTGAAATAGGACTGAAACGAGGGTGACTCGGTTCAGAAATGGACTTTTTCCACTAAGATAGTCTTGGCAATGAGTCTGGACTAATAAGATATGATTCTCTATGATAATGTGTGTATGCCACAAAGTTTCATGTTTTAAGTTATGATTATTGGGATTTCATTTCACTACTATGATTTATCCCATGTTATGATATTATGATCTCTTTTGCAGGTTAAGATTTCAAAAATGTTATGTTCTTATGAATATGATGTGATTGATTTTTCTTTTGTTTACCCTTACTGAGCATTTGAGCTCACCCTTTTATGTTTTCTTTTCCCCAGGATATAAAGAAAGGTTTTAGGTAAGAAAAAAAAGGAAGATCTTAATGGGAGATGTTGAAGATCTTTCACCATGATTAGAAGACTACGTTCCGAGTTTCCAAAGACACTAAACTATTACGGTCCTTGTGTGTGTGTTTTTGTTATGTAATAAGTATTCCGCAAATGTAATGTAATGTCCATGTACGTCAGGCTACGTGTCTCCACATAGAGAGAAAAGTCAACCCTCAAGATAAGCTTCTTGACTCATTATCTTCTTCTTTTGATAAATTGTTTCAAATGATTTCAATGAAGAATTATATTTAATTCATTCATAAAATCAGTAGCTGAATAATTTAGTAGAATAATATTTGAAGGATTTAAAAATTTAATATGCTCTTTTTATTAATCCATAACTGAATGAGTGTGATATAAGTTCAGTGACCTCTTTTCAAGATTAATGTGCATAAATTTATCACCATTCAATTGAAAAATATGTGAATATAGTGACCCTTTTCCTTTTAATTTTAAATGAATTACTAAAAATGGAAAAGGTTAAAATTATATTCCATATTTAAGAATATTTTAATTCTTGAGTTGTGATCGAAATATAATTTCCATTGAAGGATCAATGAGTTATGTTGTACACTAAAAAAATATCTTAGTGTATCATCACATTTTCTCTCATAACTAATAAAATTGTGTTAATATTGAGTAAGAATATAACTTGTTTAATAAATTCATGCCATTTTTATATCACTAATTTCAATCAATTTTAGTATCTTACTATTTTTTTCTCCCCATACTGTTTCCAAACCAGAATTTCAATCTCCCACATATAAAATCACATCATCTCATCATCACTTATATTTTTAATTTTTATTTTTTTAGTTTGTTTTTGTTCGATTTTATTTTCACTTACTAACATCATTATCCTTCCCCATCGAATGAATACCCACACTCACTATTTTACTAGTTGTATGTAGTATTTAGGTTTTTATAAATAATAAAATTTAATGATACTTAATGAAATATTATTTCTAATTTTATAACTATTTATAGGGAGGGAATAAATAAATAAATTAATATAAAAAATTAATATAAAAAAATTAAAAGCATACATATAAAAGACTATAGAAAATTCCATATAAATTTATTTTTTAAAAAATATAAAAATTATTCTAAGTTGTCTATGCACACATGAGAAACTAAGTTAGTACATGAAACTCCAATATCTATAATCAATAATCATTATTCTATATATAGAAATAAAAATAAATTATAAATGGAAAATTTGGAAAAATTTCAGTTCGGAAGTTTTGAAAATTAAAACATGAATTTTCCACACCCCATTGTACCATCCCTTGAGAGACCTAGGCTTATAGAGTTTTAACTACAAATAGTTTCAAGTAATAATTATAAAATTAGGTTGCCGAATAATTCGAGGAATTGTGACCACTTCATGTTACCTTTATTCAATGGCCTACCTGTAGAAGTATGTTTAGATTTTATTAGATATTTTTATGGTTCTATCTAACAATTTTTAATATGAGGTATGGGTGAGAAATATATGAGGTTTATGGTTTTTCTATTATGTATTAATGGCATGTATAGTACATGGTTTTAGAACCTAGATGAAGAAAATTTTGAAACCTATTATAATCTTTTCAAATCCTTTTTTTCCAAATTTTATAGTAGGAACACCACTATTGAAGTTAGATTCAAAATCATAGGGTTATTATAGGATGAGGTAGAGTTGTTTCACAAGGCATGGGATAAGATTATAAGTCTTATTAAGAATATTCCCAATCATTAGTTCACTCCCCACCTTATCATGGATACCTTTTAAAATTCCATCACCCCTTATAATAAAAATAATTATTTAGTTGATCAATTATGTGGGGGTGACTTATATGATATGACAACTTATAGGCTTAAAACAATCATTGAAAATTTATCCGAAAAATATCATCTCAAGTGAAAAATAATTGGAGTCATTCATAGTTCTTAAAAAAACACCCAATATTTTATTATTGATGATATAGTTCATAGAGATCAGTTCTGTCATTGTGGTATGTACAATCATACTGAAAACTCTTATCCCAACTTTCATATCCCTATCCATCCTGAGGATATTTCCTAGTTCATTGATTATAGGTATATAAATTATGTTTTCAATGATCCTTTATTGAATCAATAAAATTATGGTTACAAAAATAATCTTGACTATTCATGGAGAGATAAAGGAGTGATTGAACAACCCAGTGCCCCTATTTTTCTCAACAACCAAAACATTATTTCCAATATCAATATTTGGTTGAGTACTTATATTACCAAGGGTAAATTAGGGGAATATTACAGTAGGTGTTATGTGAGATCATTTCATTACTAAAATACACAACCACTAGGATTTATACTCTAAAATATAAAATGATTTACATGGATAGTGGTCTTATTGGGAGAGACGACGGAAAGCTTCCTAGTATAATTGTTTCAAACCCATGAGATGATTTCATAGTTGTAACCGCTATATCAAGACATTAAACACAAGATTAATTAAAGTAACAATCAAGTGAAGTTAAAATAGATGAAGAAACTGATTTTGAGAATGAAAATATAAAAAATTATAATTATATAAATCTAGATAGAAAGGTCCAACACAAGTTAAAATAAGAAAATTCACATAAAAAAGGCCTCATCACCCACCAATTCAATAGTTAGATTTTAATAATAATATTTCATAGTTTATTTACGCTTCATGCTACTTTTCGTATATTCTAACGAACATAATGTTCTTCTTTTAAAATCTTGAGGTGTTACAACACAAAAATAAAGTACCATAGGGAGGAACACCATGGTTGTTTGAGTATTAATTGGTATATGGATTACCTATTTAGTTAGTTGATGTTTCATCATGATGAGGGCCTCCATATCAGTTAACATGGAGAGGACCTCCATAGTTCTTCGAGACTTTATCACCATTGAAAATACCTCGATTCTTAATTGTTATTTTGGTAAGAGGATGACCTATTATAATGATCACAGTGTGGGAGGACCTCTATGGTTATTGTTTTTTTTATTTCTTTGGGAGTATCCATTTGGTTAGTGATTTATTGAATGGAATGAGGAGGATTTATGTGTTAAATTGCTATATAATAATGGGAATAAACACCATTTTAGGTATCATGGATGGGACCTCCATGGTTTCTTGAGTTTTAATCACTATGTAGAGGACCCCCATACATGATGTATCTTTTTTATAGGCAAGACCTCCATGTATAATACCTCATGGAGAACCTCTAGAGTTTCATTATTATGCTTTACCATAAGGTTGATCACTATAGTTAAATAATATATCATTATGTAGAGGAACTTTTAAATGATTGTTTCACTCCCTATGGGGGTGGGTTTGGCTAATGAGGTCACACATATTCATTGATAATATATTTGAGGATTTATATTAATTAGGAACCAAAGTTTCCTAAGTGTTACTATATAAACTTGATGGTGAGTATCTAGAATAAAAACTACAGTAGGAAAATTTTCCCGTTGGATCTTCAATGATTGGTTTCCACTAGTAGGCTATCCTTTTAAGTACCTAAATCTTAAAAATAGGACTAGAGAATTCTTATAAACTTCCTAGGGGATTGGGGTTTTGTGGTGGTGATATGGACCATGATTGATGGGAAGCCTCTTAGGCATATCCAAGGTAGTTGGATAGACGTGATAGATGTGCTACTCAACTTCCTCCTAGTATAGAAGGTGATCATTTTATCACTCATTTTGGAGACTACCAAAGTTATTTTATTTCCTGACATAGTCCACATGTCACCTACTAGATTTTTGACATTGTATTGGGCTCTTTGGCCTCAACTCCACTTTATATTTCTAGGATGTTTCAAGGGTTATAATGAACGAGTTTAAAATATTTTTTTCACTATAACATTTCATATATGTAATTTCAAACACTTTTAAGTTGAAAATGTTTGTTCATGCTTCAATTTTAGAGAGCCTAAAGACTTATTGTTTGTTAACCATGGGAAATTTGGAATTTTTTGGGAAATACATGAACAAATAACTCATTAGGGAATCATGAAAACTATAAATTCATGGGTTTTTCAATTTATTTCAATGGTAAAGGAATTCATATTAGATTCACTATTTTCAGGTTTTTGACATTCTTATCCCGCATCTATTTGGTTTTTGGTTTCCTATATTGTGGATGCGGAAACTAAGAGGATGAGAGGTTGAATCATCCCACAAATAATATTTTTTTTCATATTATGTACTATCTTATATATTTATTTTTATTTGTAAAATCATTCATAGTAACAATTTTTGTTACCATTAAAAAAATTGACTAAATTGAACTAATTCACTTAAAGAGACATTATACCGAAAGTTTTATTCGTGGTGTATTTAATTCATAGTAGTTTAGTAATCATTAAATAAGATTTTTTTTAAATTCATATAAAAAGGTACTATGAATTTAACACCACCTATGATGGTGTGTAGTTTGATTAATAGTAAAAATGTACCATGATGATTGGAATGATCGTACAAAGGGATTTCTGTGCATCTTGTATTGGTAACAAAAATTCAAAAAGTATAATTCCATAGTTTAAATATATGGTCTGACACCTTAGTAAATTGGTCATGAAATTTTGAGTTACGTAAGAAAGTAAAACATACATTTTAATTCCATATGAGTAGGGTGGATATCATGTGTTATAATATAATGTAATAAGAACCACTAACATGCCCTTTAATTTCATATAACAAGTAAAATGTGGAATTTAAATTCAAGGTTATTCAACTAGGATGACTAGGTTAATGGTGCATAGGGATATCCTGAGTGTAGGACTTACGTGTAAAAAACCTTAGTGTTTTACACTAGTAGATTAGCTAGGTGAAAATAGAGGGGTTTAAATTTGGATGGAAATAGAAACCCAGGTCATTAGATGAACTTGGTGATAGTGTGGTCTTTACACCAGAATATAATTCTATTTATATGGACCTCCTCCCCATAGAATATGGATAGGTAAAGGAAAAAAAGACCCATATGAAGTAGGAAGAGAAAATTTTTCTTGCCAAGGAGGGAAATATAGAATAAATAGAGATAAACAACTAATTTGGTTAATATTATCTTGGGTTCCACCAAGAATGGTTTCCAATTATAAAAGGAACTAAATTTAAAGTGTTTATAATTTGAGAAAATGTGGAGGGATTACACCAAATCAATAGTCATGAAAAGTAAAAGGTTTTCCAAAAAACCATACAAGAATATAGGGTTGGAAAATATTTCATTGGTCCCTAAATATAAATGATATTTATTTTCAAAGGGATGTATAATCGATAAAAATTCAAGGATATATTGTTGGAATACAAATGCAAAGAGTGATATCTTTTGTTGAATAAAATACTATCATTATCATATGGATACATGACCATAAGGTTTATGTGAATATATAAAATGATACAGTCATTAAAGTATCATTATAGAGGTACAATAATAGAGGAATTTATTTATTTGGGTCACACCTTGGAAAAATGATTTAACTAAGGTCACAAAGGCCACTTGGGTGAAATAGAGGTTCTTTTCCAAGATAGGTGACCTGAGAATGTTTTTAGCTGAGGGTAAACTATAGGAACAAAGAAAAATATCCTTATATTTAAGTGGGCATGAAAAAAATTTCTTTCACCTAGACTATCATTAAATATTAATTATAAGGTACCCTTTTTCCTTGGTCTTGATATATGATCTAGTCAATTTGGTGTTTCTAGAACCTCTTCTTGATGATACATTCAAATAACTAAAACAACCTCATTTTCTATATCTTTACCTTATGTTTTGATTCCAAAAACACATTAAAGAGTTCATGGAGTCTTTTCAAAGTAGATAGTGTCATGATTCAATCTACCAGTCCTCCTCATCTTCTTTTTTAGCTTAAAAGTTTGTATGTATATTGACATGGAAAACATTCATGGTTACTTGACCTTCAGTGGGGTTTGAGTGGCATGTTACTTTTAACAATTCTATTGTGTTGGTATTACATTGGGGCATGTCCTCTGGTTAGATTATGGGACATGATCTACTCTAATTAAAGAACATGCTATACTTGGAGTAGCACCCCTTTGTTTATTATAAAAGAAATCCTCAAAACATTTCATTATATGCTTTATAAATGTTGTTTATAACATGTATATATATATATATATAAACTAACACACACACATGGGTATATATATATATATTTATCTGAACACACACACAATGAACCATATTATATGTATATTTATAAATTTAAATCTTTCTTTCATAAAAATATAACATTATATGCATAAATATTTAATTCCAATCAACTTGGTAATGTTTCTTAAATTATTTTTTGATGTAAGGATAACCAATGGTAATAAAAATGTTTTAGAAGTAATTTGACATAGATTCAAGATGTGGAGTAAGTAATAGGAACTATATTAGGTTATAATAATAAGTCCTTTTGTTCATTAGAGGTGGAAGTCTCGAGAAAGAAATTTTTTTTATTGCTAACAATCATTGAGAATGTTATAGAATTTTTAAAGATGATTTTGTTATAGTGGATATTATAGAAGAATCAATAAAAGTGAAATTCCAAAATAGTAAGGTGGGAATAGTTGAACATAGTGGTGAACCATTTTCACTATTCCTAACTTGACTTATACTATAGTTCAAGGCTCCGGTGTACATCATATAAATTTTTGTTCAAAGATATTTTAAATTTCTATTGAATGGATATTTTTTTACATGTAAATTTGAATAGGAATAAAAAAAATCAAAAAATTGCAACATAATAAATAATATAGGGTTTTAACACCATCATTAAAACATAACCTGTATTTTAAAGGACTTTCTATATTGAAAACTGATTTTATATTATGGTTCTATGAATCTGTAAATGGGAATTGTGTCGTTTTAGATTCAAAAAGTGTGAAGATATATATTAAGTTATTAATAAGATAAATTATAACACAATTATAATTAAATAAAAAAAAGAAAGATCAAAATAAAATTAAATTGTGAAAACTATAAACACTAAAATTATTTGTAAGTATCTTCACACTATTTTCATGTAAAATGACACAATTCCAATTTACATATTAAGGGAATCACATTTCATTTCTCCCAAAGTGAGAACCATGAGATATATAGGAATATTGCTATATGCCTCTTAAATATTTATGAATAAACATATTAATGGTTTTAGGTTTCCATATCTTGATAGGTAATAATATATTTTTTATATAAAATAATTTCAATTGAAAATTCATTCATGTTGGATTATTTTTATTTCCAAAAACATGATATGTTATGTGTTTTCTATCCTTAGGAAGAAATCAGTTTTTGATTATCCTATTTACTAGGTGACGTACATTAATGGTGTGAATATATATTACGACACTATGTTTGATTATTATATTAGTTATGAAATTTTTTAATTTTTTTTATATGTATTAATTTTAATATCAAATTCTAGAAGATCATGGAAAGACTTTCGTAAAAAATATTTTTCAAATAAGAATTTACAAAAAATTAATTATTTTTCTCTAAAGACATGACTTTTATATTCTTAAATTTATTTCTTTAATAATAAATTAAAAATTTTATTTCTAATTATTAACTTATTATTTTAAAATTATAGTTTCATTTTATATGTTAAAAAATATTATAATTATTATATTATGCAATTTATGTATAAAATAATCATAGTTAGAACAGCTACATCTTTTAGAAAGGTTAGTTTTATAAAATATTTTGTATTTTACATAATATATCATATTAGTTAATGTTATAATTATTTTATTAGTACGTGTAACATTTTTTATGAAACGTCATCATATTTTATAAATAACTTGAAGCACCGAGAGGGTTATGTGCTAGTTATTTTACGAACATGATTAAATTTTTTTCTTTAAATGTATATCATAATTTTTATACTATAAAACATTATTATGATTTATAATTTATCTATATAATTCATATTTCCATTAGTATTTATTTATGAATGAAAAAATGTTGTGATTTTGGATTAGAAGTTGTTATTTTATTTCATTTGTGATATGTTGAATTGTTCCAAAACAATTGTTCTTGTTTGGTTTTCAAGAAAAATAGTATTTAAAAATAACTCTTTCTCATCATTTTGTAAAATAATCTACATTAAAGAGATAATTATTTTTCTTTTACATCTATTAATGTGATTACGAATATAAAAAATTAGTTTTTTATACAAAACAAATTTGACACTAGTAATTAAAAATAATTTTTTTGAATAAAATAAACCATACCGATTATTTAAAATAATGTACATGGTAATCTCTTCTATCTAAATATTATTATTTTTTGATTGTTTACCATGATATTTATTTAAATCAACTGCATGGAAAATAATTTTTAATGATTTGTTTTGTAACCATCATAAGAAATGTATATATATTATGTTTCTTGATAACAAATGTGAAAACTAAAAATCAATGTAAAAACATAAAAATACTGTAGAAAATTTTTAGTAATGTTTAACTATTGGTGGGAAATAATCAATAAATGTATTTCTAAGTATTATTGAGTAAAATGAAATAACCTAACACATTTTGGGATTTTAATATCTTTTTAATGATGTATATATATTCTCGACAAGTTATATTTTTTCATTGTATACATATGATTTTAGATATGGTTCAATTTTTGAACACATTAAGTAAAAATTATGACAACATTAATGTCTTAAAAATTACTTGCAATTGAATTCATGAAAGAATCCACTTAAATGGACACAAAAGGGTTTATTTTTAATAAATATTATATAAAATTTGATATACACACTATGTGATATAGATGTAATTGAAAAAACATTTAGTATATATATATATATAAAATAAAAAAATGAAATATATTTTAAAATAATAGCTTGTATTTTAAAAATATCACATTTATTATTTAGATGAAAATTTTGTTCCAATGAGATAAATTTTGTGGGGTGGTATATCTAGAAAACCACGAGTTTTATTAAATATTTTATCTAAAATCATATATATTTTTTAATTTCTTTCAGGTATAACATCTCAATTATTTCTACTACTCCACCATTATTATCATTGAATCTATAGTCTCTATATTCATTATTATTTTTTCCAATGGCATAAAATATTCCCATTTTTTATTTAGTTAATCAATTCCCCTTTCAATAAAAAAATATAATAGCAACAGCTTCCCATCATGATAAAATTAAACTTAGCCACCAACATTATCATTTCCTTATTTTAATTTCATTTGTATTTTTATCTCATATAAAAATATGATTTGGTTTGATTTATAAAATAAGGGTTGAATTAATATCTAACAACCTCTTCATTGGTTCCATTATGAAATCTTAATAGAAAAAAATATTTATGTGTTTGTCATATATATTTATATGATAATTATCATGGTTGATATTGTAGATTATCTTTTTATATATAATAGGGTGAGTAGCCTATAGATTTTAGGATTTTTGATAATTTATTATACCACCATGGTGATTTGGTTTTCTAAAAATTTCATCTAACTATTTTAATCACGTTAATAGAGTTGTGGTGGGGAATTTAAAAATTTCATAAAACAAAAAAATTTGATCATTTGTAGTTATAACACCACAAGATATCATACTGAATATTTTAATATAAAGGGGCTAACAGTCTTCTAAAGTTCATTAGACCAAAATTTTCAGGGAAAAATTTCACATTATTATGGAGTTATGCATAGTTTTATATTTTAAGAACTAATTTTTTATATTTTTTGTATTCCTTTATAATTATATTTTTATAGTATTTAGGGAAATTTTTTATGTTTTTGAGACACATTTATTGATTTATTGACTAATGAATAAATATGGATAATTTTATAAAAAACCTATAGAATTTTTCCTTTCATGGATATCCTTATATTAAGAGAGGATTAAATATTAGAATTGGTTATACAATTTGAGTTCTATTGAACTACTTATTCTGAATAATCATTTATATTTTAGGATAAATTAGAATCCATGAAACTCTCAACATATGAGTCTTAAAATATATTCATTTGGTTTTCACTTGTTTTAAAATTAATGTCAATGAATATCAAAATCTGTTTTATTTTCAACGAAAACTGGGTAAATTCAAAATAAATTAGAAAATGATAGTCTTTATTTTTTCATATTACATACTAACTATGTGGATAAAATTCTAGAGATAAAAAAATTCTACTATGTAATCCCCATCCAATAAATCCTACAAAAATCATCTTTCTAATGTATCCAATATGAACAATAAGTGAATCATTTTATTCAAGTGATAGTATCCCATGCCAGTGGAGTTAATAACTTAAGAGTCCCTTGACCCTCTTCCACCAACCAATCTTGAATATCCATAAAGACACATTCCATAGGTGGGTGTCAATGGAATTATCATACATCTATGGAATGATTGAATCTTCCAAAATTTAGAATTTAATCAATTTAGATTTTTTGAAACCAATCTAGTCACAAAGGTTAATCAATGAACCTTATGTTCTTAATGTGTTATTTATGAATTTATTTAAATTTTAGTAATAAATTATTTATTAATATAAATTGAATATGAATGATTCAAATTCTGTTTATAATTACTACATGAATATTGTAGACTAGGGTAGTGGAAAAATTCATGAAATTTATCTTAGAAATAAGATATATCTATGGGATGCATCCAATGTAAAAGATGTGGATATTTACACTAGTTCTAGTTGGGTTCTTTATGGTGTCCATATTACTATTTTCCTTAATAATTTTGATGTCTGACTATAGGATACTACAACAACTAAACTGATTTAAATCCATTTGTTAATCTTTTCCTTAAAATTACACCCCTGATCCGTTTACATTTATAATTTTGATATAAGTTACTATTGATATTTTATGGATTGTTGATAATAATAAGAGGTATACACTGATCTTGGATGAGTGTTTTGGATTTAAAAGACTGAACAAAAATAATAGGTATGTTGGATTCTCAAATCACCAAAAATAATTCCATGACCCAAACCCACATAATGAAGGTCTATAAAGGGAATTTCTAAGATATATTTGAATTTAATTGGATGGAATCAAGAAAATATTTTTCCAATGATGGTGATGAAAATATCATCCATATATGAGAAAAATTGGTTGTGACCTCAAACTCCACCAACTCCATTAGATGGATGATCACATTGTGAGAGTTTTGGCCCTATGTTGGTGCCTCTTTTCAAGAAACATATTCGCCTTATTATGTCTCACAAAAGACTATTTTATTATGTTTTGGAACACCAACACTGATGTTTTACTGAAATCAATGGACATTAGATGATAGTTTGATAATATTTTTGGGAAGAGAAATGAGAGAGAACTTCTAATATCTCATTAGTTAACCTAGAATCAACTTTTTTATGCTATATATGGAATCTTCAAGAGGGTGCGGGTGGATTAAAGTAGAATCAAAATTATATTTTTTATATTAGTCAAGAAAATAATTTTTCTAAATGTTATAAACTCTAAAAAAATAAAAAAAATAAAAATAGTAAATGAAATGAATATTAAAATTCATGGAAGCTATGAACATAACTATGATAAACAAAAACAAGTGTAAGAATAGTAAGAATACAAAAAATTCAAAAACTTTTAGGAAAAAAATATTCAATTTTTATTAAATAATTTTATAAACGACACAAACTAATTATACTCATGGAAAATATTTTCTATTAATCAAATACAACCTGAGTACTAGGACCCAGATCTATGGGACACATGTTATGAACCTGTAACTTTGTAAATCATCATGATCAAAAGATAAAAGTTTCAAAACATAGAACTTCATTAAAAATATTTTTACAATAGACATATCTATCTTCAAGTTTCACATCTGTGAAACTGATTGGTAGAAAGTCCATCCTTGGAATTTTTCAGATTCTATGTTTGGAAGTATTAGATTCCTAGACTTGGAATCTTATTGACCATGGAGGATCTGAAACAACTACTAAAAAAATAAAATGATTTTATAAAAAAATCTCATAAATGTTATCTCTATGTATAACACTAAAACAAATTAAAATTGGAATCTATAAATACTGAGGTAGTGTACAAATCTATGTCATTTGATTAATCATATTTTTTCCCTCAAATATTGGTCTTGATTTATATACAATACTGTAAAAAAATTCTTTCAATTCTTTGGGAATAGTTATAATAAAATAAAAATCAACATAATATTCTATTGAATATAGTTTAGTGTGACTTCTAAATGCTATAGAATATATATGAATTAAAATTAGATCATCAGAACTCGTGAATTATAAGTTAGGTCTCTATAGAAAGCAGAACTCACAAAGCATCAAGTTAGTAAAAGAAAAACGAGATGTAGGTTGTGATTCATTAAAATATTGGATTTGAAGGATATAATTTCATGAAAATTAATTAACAAAACTCCTATATTTATCTATCTATACATTGTGTAATTTCTATTTCTAAGTGCTATATGTTATACAGAGACTAGATGGGTTCATGTTAGTATCAAAAACAAAGTATGACACATTGTGTTTTTAGAATGTTCTTGGGATCCCTTTAGTGGATATAACTACTCCAAATACAACCTTTCTTCTATGATCATTTCAATAACATCCATTGATAGAACCGTGAAAAACACCACACATATTGTTTTATCATCATTAATAGCCCATGGTAGGAGATATAGACTGATGATCAAAATCAAAACATATTATTACTATCTCCAAGATAATTATAACGGTAAAAAATCCTAGATTGTTTTTATAAAACACTAATTATATTTTATGGGTCATCTAAATTTTATTATTTACTGAATATTTGTTGATCGAATCCATAAAACCATGATTTTAGTATAAGGAGAATACCGAATATTATTTTTTATATTTGTAAAGAATTTTTACAATATTTAATTTTTTTTTATTTTTAAAATTATTTTAATGTTAAAGAAAAGTATTTTTCTTAATTGGAATCCCACATTGAAAAGTGGAATGGACCAGGCGTCCCCTTTTAATGGGAAATAATTCTCAAATATTTAAAATATATAGTAATAGGGAATAATTTTATAGGGGATTGTGCACTGCAACTCACTTTTTCACACATGAATATATAATGTGTTTCTTTAATGCCACACTTTTAACTTCACGTAATTCTTCGATGTGCGGTGGTTAGAGGTGCCATAATTATTTTGATGAATTTTTTGTAGTATTAGTTTGGGATCTGATGTAAATGATTATGTCCAAAGGGTTCACCCTTTTCACTAAAAAGTATGATCATGGCTATTTATATGATTAAGAACAATCAATTGGACACATCCATTCACTAAGAAGGTGAAATATAGGTCACCTATTCGAGCAGGTATGTTCCAATATATAATATTAAATCATGTTAATCCATCCATTTCAAGAATGGGGGTCTACCCATAAGGGATGGATAGATTATTTGATTTGGTACTTTAATACATATAAAATAGAGTATCCATTGGTTGTAAACAAAATTCTAATCATTCCAAGGAACATTCCCCAGTTAAGATTTCTCTAAAGTCTTCCACAAACAAAAAATATTACACTATTGGTGCACAAAATTAATGTCCTTTCCATTAATATGTTAGTTAAAATATTTTTGAGGGGTTACTCTCTATTAAGTATAAATGTTGAGTAATGAGCCATTTTTTTATCGTAAAGAGTCTTGAGACTCATAGATTTACTAGTTTAGTAGTGGAAAATATGCTCTTAAGTAAAGTAACATCATAACATTCATGAGTGATCAATATCTACTATAATAAAATAAAGTCTATTCCACCATTAACCCATGTATTCCCAACAACCCTAAGAGTATAATTATGACAATACAGACATGGTGATGATAAAAAATATTATTAAGGTGGATAACTTTGATGGAAACCACTTCAAGAGGTGGAAAAGAAGGATGTGATTTCATCTTGGGACTCTCTAGGTGGTGTAAATTCTCTCAAAAATGAATCCCACCACATCCAAATATGAGAGACACTAATTCTCTCAAATGAAGAAAAATTGGATAATAATGATCTCATGTGTAAAGGTAACATATTGAATGCTTTGGCCAATGACTTATTACAATCTATTCAATAAATTTTTAATATAAAGTATGTTTTAAATTATTTGGAAAAAAAATTATATCATTGATGATTCTACAAGAAAGAAGTTTCTATTAAATAAATTTATTCCATATAAAAGGGTAGAACATATATCTACCATAGTGAAATTTCATAAAATTTAGTGCATTATTCAAAACACAGAATATTCCATAATTGATAAAATTCATCATCCATAGAATAATGTTAAAAATTCTCTAAAACCTAATGAAGGAATATATTCCCTCAATGAGTTTCTAAATTACCTATAAATTGAAGAGTAATATAAAAATCACTTGGAGGAAAATGAACCTAAGAATGATTAATTTTAGGTACTAATGGCTAAGGTAGTTAGACCATATGAGGCATCAAATGGTAATAAACATCCAAACCATACTTAAAAAGGAAATGTGAAATCCCAAAATAAGAATGGGACATGCTACATCTGTGGTAAAATAAGACCCTTCAAGTGGGGATGTCATCTCCATAAGAAGAAATATTTACGAAACACTCAAAATGATCACTTTGCATCCATGATCTTTGAAGCTAATGTATTGGAGGATAACTATTATTTATTGGTTGATTATGGTTCTACGTGACTTGTGTGAACCAATAAATATCACTTTTATTGGATGGAATTAGTCAATGTCAAAACATTGATCTACATGGATAACTCTATAGGAATAAATATATAAGGGAAGGGAGTGGTTGATCCTTAGATAACATTTATATAGACACTTACTCTAAATGACGTCTTGTTTAATCCTGAAGTCCATAGGAACTTAGTTTTATGATATTATTAGACAATCATATGTTTATGCTTGTAGTGGAGGTAGATAAATTTGTTATATCTATGGGTGGGATATTTATTGGAAAAAGGAATATTTATTATGGATTATTAAAATTAAGTAAAAATGTGGGTTCTTCGTAATTTTTGGAGTATTTTTATTTATGGAATAATAATTTAAGTCACATAATTTTATGAATAAGTATCATGTGAAAAAAATGGATTTTTTATATAGAACATAATAAATATAGTAATAATTTTTTTGATTCTAAACTAAAATTGATTAGAAAACTCTTTCCAACTATAGAAAGTAAAATTAATTTATTAGAATTAATAAATATAGATGTGTCTAGTTTTTATGCTACACCCACCATAGGTAATAAAAGGTACATTGTAACATTAATTGATGATTTCTTAATAAGTTTCTATATATGTTGATATTTTACACGTGAATGATCAAGGTTGGTTCTTAAATTTTATTAAAGTAAAATACCAACAAAACTTCAAAGAAGCATCAAAAGATTCAAAACAATGAAGAATAAATTGGTAACCAGTCTTGTTCCCTTTTCACCAGCAGCCAGCCTCATCCCATATTCCCTAGTTCACAATATTATACACTATTCACTAGGACCCATCATCAGAATTTGTTCACCCGATAATCAATATTGCACATTTTCACCTAAAATGTAACTTCACCCCCTGTTCACCATTATTTAGTTTCATATCTTGTTCATCACTCCCACTACATGCCCTTTTCAAAGGAACTGAGAACTGAAGATAGTTATTGGTGGTTATCTTGGTGCCTATATTCTTTTGCTTATAAAATTACCCATAAAGAAATCATTACGGATGAGGTTAAATGAAAGTATAATATAGGTGTATGAAACAACAAACTCACATTCCTACTTATTCCAAACATCCCATTAGGTGATTTTCAAGTCAATACATAAGGGAAGTTTTAAAAATTAAAGATATTTATGTCCTTTGATGATAGAAATAATCAATGGAAACCACTTTAACAAGGTCATTATAAATATTATGGAAGATGAACATTCCCAATATATTCTCTCTTGTAACCAAAGTATGATGTCATAATATCTAGGTTATCCCTTAGAAGAGACGTTCCCATCATTCGAGGGCTATATCTAGGTATCCATTTACTAAGTTATTAAATCTATAGTCATGACTAACTCCCTAGGTTCAATAAATATAGAACCCAGGTTCAGCAGTCATGGATTTTCCCCCAAAAAATTAGAAGCCTCTACTAGGAACCCTTTCACCCCAATATTCCACCTTAATGAAAACCCAATTATATTCCACAACACCTAAGTTCCCACACACCTATGTATACTGCCTATTTTGGTGTCTAAATTTTTAGGTCAAACTATCATGGAACTTAAGGCCATATTTTCATCCATATATTCCAAGTACATATTATTTTATGGTACCATGCTCACCCCTATCTAGATAGTGACATGATTAACAACCTATGATAAGATCATTGATAAATCAGTTTATTCATTTTTTTAAAATAAATTAACCACTAGTCATTCTTTAAACATTTTATTTTAATCATCACCCACTTTTAACTAAAAAGCAACTTTTTTCATGTTCTATTTCCTCTATGGTAGATCATTTAGTTCAAAAGTCCCATTGAACATTAATGAAGAGACTTATTCATAAATTATTGGATTCCACAATCCAGATTCATTGAGTTCAGCTACCTCATTTGGGATTTTGGGTTCTCCACTTTCTATAAGAAGTAGAAATTTCATGTTAGCTCCAAACCTTTGAACTGGCTTATTAACCATAGTTGATCTACTAAACCGAACTTTCTATTTTTCTTTGAATGGTTCTAAACCATATAGTTATCTATAATTCAGATCCATAAATCTTTATACTCTCAATCGATCTTCAACAGTCATTGAATTTTCTAGAATATCTTCTGCTAGCGTTACTTATAGACTTCGAGTGCTTTGATATGACTTTTCTGGGAGTTTTGATCTTCTGGTACTCTGATCCACGTCAACATGGACTTTGATAGTTGATTTGTTTCTCACAAATTTGTTCTCATCCTAGTTCTATTCCTTCTATATAACCTCTTCATTAAAGAAAAAATCATGGCTCTAGATGACTTGTCCCATGTCGTCGTCCCATAGTCAAAATTAGAAATTTTCATCTATATAACACAAAGAAAACATGATTTGGATATTTATTTGATAATTTCTCAATACGTATCATCCACATAAACATATGAACTTATATTTAATATTTTTAGTGGTTTGAATTCTGATTATTTAATAAACCATAGATCCTCTGAGAGTTCCTTTCCAACCGCTATTGTTTGACTCTTGTTAACTAGGTATGATTTTGTATTTACTACCACCACAAAAATACCCTTTCGAATTATTGAGTGAAATAAAATACTTAAATAATTATTAGTACAAATATGATTTATAATTTTATCCACGCCATTTTATATGGTTTTATGGGCATAGTATTGTCCAGTTTTTTCCCTTTTACTGATAGAAGTTCTTAAAGTTGTGTCTTTTGTATTCAACACCGTTGTCAGACCTCAGGAATTTAAAATTCCAAATTATTTCCTTCTAAAAAATGGATTTAAATATAATAAATTTATACATAAAGAATGTTCTTTAAAAATTAAACTGATACCTTCCTCATAATATCATCAATAAATTTCATAATGTAGATTTACCCACTTGAGACCAGATAGGGGAAGGTCCCAAAATGATTGAGTGAACTAGTTCCAAATTTCATGATCTGGACTTCAATAAATTCTTGTTGAAAAAAATTATATATTTCTCCCACACAAAACATTCACACCAATTGATGTTATTATGATCAAACTTCAACATGCCTTTAGCTGTTAGAACCTTCATATTATTCTTGTTGATATTTCTGAGCCAATAGTTCCATAACTCCAAACCACCAGATGTTGTTGCTCGAACAAATATAGATCAATCATATCTTATAATTATATATTTGGTATCATCCTTTACTCCATGGAAAACAACCATAAAACCTTGATTAACATTCTAAACTTCATTGGAGAACGAGTCTCATTGCCCAACTCATCAAGTTCTTAAAGAAATCAACTTCTTCTACGACCTCAAGATATGTATAACTTATTTTAACCCTAATATACTCATATTATTCATCTAGAATTTAAAATATCACTTACCTATTATTTATATAGCCTCATAATTTTCTAAATTAACATTTCCCAAATGTCCAGAATTATAATTAACGTTGGATCATTTCTGTTTCTTTGAGTTGTTATATGCACTTGATTCAATCACCCATGAATCCAATGGAATATTAACACTTAGAAATAACATTTTATTCCAATTAATTGTACATATGGAATATAAACATCCAAAATTTTATTCCCCTACATATTTTTAGTTGTGAATCCTAAAATCTTTCTTGAAGTGTATTTTCTTTCCACTACTCTAAAATATAAGACCCTTACTGAACACCTTTCCATAGCTTCTCTCTTGAGATTTATCATCTATTTTTTTTAATTTCTAATCTTGGGTGACCATACTCATATTTAAATATTAATAGTGCTACCGGATGATTCTTGGACATCCCTCCATTGGTTTTGTTCATTGAGTATCATGTTCTGAATATCCTAAAATCCAAATCAGTTTTCCCAGAAGAATTGCCCACTTTCATTACCATCATAGTCAATGTCTCTAGTAGTGAGGATAATGGTTGAAGTGACCATACGAACATTACTTTCACAAATTCAGAATCCCCTCATATCATATCGAAATAATTCACATGATCAACCACTAATATTGTATCTGATAACCTCAAGATGAATACCCTATCCATAATGAAAATGTTTTTATGTGTCATAGGATTTTCATACATATATTCTGAGGATTTCATGAGATCCAATATGGTATTTACTTAAAAATTTTTAAAGGAAATGTTTTGTGCTAATGATATCTTCAAAAACCCATGTTCATTTTTATCCAAACATTCTCAATTCACCTTTTCCATTTTTTTCAGATGAACCACATTAAGTTTAACATCCAAGTCATTTTAAACAAGATGATACATAATCTACATTATCTAGAAACAAAACTCTATTACATAAAAATTATTAAAGGTGATCATACCTTTTTATTAATTCATACAAACTATTGGAAGTAAACTCCCACTAATTAAAAAATAACATCAATGCAAGAGTGAATGAAACATGAGATACCACTAAGTGTATTGTTGAGTGAGCACTAAACTAACAACATGTTTTGAAACCACTTCTTAAGAATAAAATCCTGATGTTTGATTGTAGGATGCACTTCACTAGATGATATGTAGTGAAACTCCAGATCATATGGATTGACTCCCTAGACTCAGTGTGCCGAAAAATAGGAATACATGTATAATAGTCATCACATAAAGTCAGTCTTCACACAATACTCAAGAAAAAACAATCATAATAAGCATTCAAGAAAATAAAAATAATTTATAGGTCATAAGAAATTATGTGGTTTCTAAAATTAGTCCTATATCTATTTTAGAAAAACCATTATATTCATTATAAGTAAAATATATAAGTTTTAAAATTTCAACCGACAAAACTAGTTAGTAAGGATTAATTAAAAAATATTAAAACCTTTTAATTCACTAATACTTTTCTGAACCAAAACACTATAAAAACTTTTTTCATGAGGTCTAACCCCCTTTTATAGAAGTATGTATTTTGTTATCCATGTTGCACCATCCTCAAAAATTCATAGAGTTCCCACCATTTGGAATGGTCATAGGTAATCTCCACTATCACTCAAAAATTTGACCACTTGTCCTAGTGAACATCTCATGTTACACTTGCATCAATATTATCTACCAGATTATTTTCCAAAAAATCACCCATGAACAACTTAATTGGAAAATATCAACATAAAATCATTTTTATATTCTCAAGAGATATTAAATTACAATTCCTAGAAACCATGAGCAATGTATCTTCAAACGATCTAATATCTAGTTTATTTACATGGAACATATGTTGGATTTAAACTCCCAATACAGTTGACATGAAAGGAATTCAAATAATCTGGGGGAACCATTTAAAATCTAATTTCCTCCTTAACATAAAAATTTTTGGCAATGAAAAAGGGAATGATGTTTCCACATTTATAACTCACCCACAACCTGAATATGTTGAGCATATTTCTACTAAGGAAAATATTTCTTTCTATGAAGATGAGATATAAATGTTTAGGTAGATTAATGTATAGATAATGAGAGGAAATATATCCATTGAGTGAAATTATTATGTCATATATACTATGCCTTCTTTAGTGGATCATTTTGAACAATAAGAGAATACACAAAAAATAAGGGCTGAGTTAAACTATCCAACCTACATGAGAAAAAATAATCTTATCTACTAGACCCCAATAATAGTTTATTATTGGGAATTTCATCCATTAGGAAATAAATAGATGAAAAGAGTAAATAATATCTAAATTTGGTTAGTTACCAACCACATGTATTGTAAAATAAACCATATCATCTTCTAGAAGGTGTACCTTCTCATGCATCAGCTCAGTTGGTAGCTTTGTTAGAGCACCTTGAGCCTCCCACCACATAATTGGAGACTATAGAGGGATAATGTGCAATAGTGCATCCAGATGGAAAACCATACCCTGAGTGGATGAATTTAACCCTTCATCTACCCAGATTTAGAAATATTACTTTCCTAATGTTCAATGGAATGTGGGACCTAGAACAATATGTCATTCACTTTATGCCTCGATGCCACCCTATAACGGGGAAAACAGAGTTATCGGAGGCGGTAAAACAGATATTAATTATGTTGAATATATAGGGACATGAATTTTTATTGTAATATTTTTTTTGAAACTAAATCCATTACTAGTTTGGAAGTTATCTAATGGTAGTTTCTTTACTAATTAATCTCAATGTTAAGGAAGACCACCATTTTGTCCTCTCAAATTACAAACAATACATAAACGAGAGAGTAGAATACTACATTGATATATGGAAATATAAAACTTATTAATTGGCCATGAAGCATCCATAAGAACAATTATTAATGATATGTATCCATAATCTCTGAGACAAGAAACAAAATCTTCACATTCAATTAAAATACCTTTTTGTATTTTGATAAATTTTAATTATAGAATAATGGTTAGTAAAATTACCTTTGGAGCTCCAAATAAAAATATCAACCAATATCCTTGAAGTAGGGAATAAAATATCCCAATATAGAAGCCCTAACTATAACTCTCACGATATAATCAGGTCCAAATCCAACCACTGAACCCACTAAATACATTCTAGTGCCTCCTCCAGGGTAATAATGCTAAAATCCCAATACAAATACATTTAATATAAAAATTTAATAAATAATATAAACTTCCAAAATATGAAGAGTATAGTCCATTCCTTCTAAAAAGATAAAGTATTAGAGTATTTAATTTCCACCATCGGGGGTAACATGTTTTTGCTGTTAGAGATAAAAAAACCTGAATTAGCATGAATCAAAAGATCACCAAAACTACTACCCTTAAAATATTATATTGGGATAGATTATCCAATAATTTTTTATCTTCAATGAATTTATCCAAATATGATAGACATTTGTAATGTAAAGCTAGTTTATCACCTGAATATATGGCCTAAATCTGTATTGTTCCAACAAATAAAGAAGGAGAGTGTAAAGACGTCATAAATAGAAGTGCATATAAATTTTATGATTCTATGACTAGGAAATAAATCTACTACTTGTATTAAATAATCAAGGCATAACTGAATGATCTAGTTGTGGACCTGATTCACTATACAACTCCATAGAAAACATCTTCATCTCAAAATCCTCACAAAATTCGACATAATCACCACTAACAAAATACATCATAGGAAGAATAGATAAAAAAGGAATCAAAAATATTTCTATAAAATTTTAGATTTATTTCCTCTATTATTTGGAGGATGGGTACAACCGCACCAAAAAGAATTTTTCATCTAAAAAAATTATAATAGGGTTCTATTAATGTCATCCACCTGAAAACACCTTCATTGATGAGAATTAATCTTATAAAATTTTTTCCCAATAAGAATTTATGGAGGATTATAGAGAGGTCATGGATGATGAGGTGATTGTAAACCAATTTTTAGGTCTTATCCCCACAAAAGTCATACATATGGCTAAAACCTAATGGAAGGAACTTTAGTTAGTTATAAAGGTATGGAAATATGATCCTAAAATTTATATGGATAATTGTAATCCAATCATACTAATAGATTAGTAGGTATGGAAATTATCATATAATTAACCATAAAATGAAGGAAGGTTAGATCAACCCAACCTGATGATGATAAAAACACCCAGAATCCCAACCAAGGAAGGGGTCATCATCATATTCAACTCCAAAATCTAAGAATCAAGATAAGGAATATCGACATGGTAGAAAATATAGGCCATTGGATAAAAAGTATGAAATTTTAGAGTGTCTATTGATCATCCTTATTAGGATTTCAATTTTGGACTCCCTTCAATAATATGAAGAACATATAGAGTCTCTTATCAAGCCTCTTTCAATCCCTCAAGAATTCAAGAATGAAGTGCTTGTTGCTGATATATACCACACAGATACAGGTTCAACCGAATGTCATATGGATATCTCCTTTATTTAAAAATACCAAGAGGCTTCCACATATTAGAACATTATTCCCTTATATATATATATATATATATATTAAAATTTAAAATGACGTGGAAGTTCAAAAATCCTTAGTATAAAATTGTTCTATAATCAATATATTTTTTGTTCATACTCTCCACCATTTTGGATATTAGATAGATTTTCTAGCCACTTATGATTTGATAATTTTTGGGTGAAAATGGGAGAGAAGAATCCCATTAGGATGATCATGTTTAGAACCTGGTTCACATACCTCATATCCAATTTTGAGTTCACGTTATTCCACTAAAATTTGACTTTTAATGCCATGTATTGAGGGATATTTTTTCACATGATTGTAGTGGTTCCGTCTTCTTACCATAAATTCCAAATATATTTTATTGATGGGTGGGTTGGGGTGATCTGTGGTGATGAGTAAACTATTTAATCTTATGAATCTCAATACATTAATGTAGTGTACTAGAAAGGGATAAAAATATACGATTGATGAATGATGTTGTAAAAATAATCATCCTCAATTCCAAATAAGTTTCTCCCACTAGTAAATGGAATGATTTGGTTAATGAATTTTTTCTACCAATTAACCACATCGATGAAGCAACTCTATATTTAGGAAGTCATAATGTTGTTCTACATGTTAACATAGAAACTCTGGTTACCTTTCTCTCTTATGACAGACAAGAAGATATCATAGTTGAGTATCCCACATTGATAGAGGAATAGGTTCTCATGAAATCTATAAGAATAAATATTTGTTCTGAGATTCATTACCAAAACCTAGAACGAGTTGATATTTGGTTAATGTAGCTAATACTATTTGATCTTTCAGAAACATATTATCAGATAGGAACATGAGGATTGGGTTCTCTCACCACTATTCATATGGTATCAACCAAGCCTAAAAATTCTTCTCAATCATCAAATGAGTGAAATATTGATAATTATTATTAAAATATTATACCATATCCATAATATCAAATAATGATCCAATATTACACTCTGAAAAATGATGAATAAGAAGAGATAAAGTTCACTCCAACAACTTTTAAGGAATTTGTTTCAACTTCCTCCGATGAGCTCAAGTAAGTGAATCAAGGTTTCCGGGAATAACCACAAACTATATTAATTAGAATGGTTATTCCTCCCTAAGAATTGTGGTAATACATTAATTTCATTAAGAAATACCGAGATGTATTAATAGGGAATTACATGGAAATAATGGTATAGGTCACTAATAATTTGTTCACCACCTAGGTTTACCAGATAACCAAAATGGTTATAAAAAATCATTGGGGAGAATTAACATGTCTAATGAAACCAAGGTGGAACCAAAGATCAATATAATAATCAAGGAGAACTTTTTTTGGGGAGGTTCAATACCCCAATAAGATTTCCAACATTGTTCCCCTTTTGAAGGATAATGAGAAAAATTATAGTTTTCATCAATTTTTAAGAATGGAATCACCACTATCCAAAGTACAATTTACCATTCCCATCCATGAATATATATATTGATTCAATATCTAGATTCAAAGACCTTTTGTTCATGTATGGGTGTTCAGATGATAATAAGATTTAAATAGATATGGAAGATGATGAATACACTTTCTTTAGGGCAACTCAAGGGGTGTATTCATAAAACATAGTTCCCGTCAGTTTAAATAATTTCGGGGTTACCTACCAACATGAAATGCACTATATTTTCCTGTACTTCCTAGTAAAGATAGTGGAATTATTTTTCAAGGATATGTAAGTAAAATCCCACAAACATCATGATCGAATTTCTGACATTTAGGTAATGGTTTCAAATTATATTTACATAAGTTAAATATAAACCGACAAAAGGAACTTTTAGGGTTATGTAATGGGATTTTTTGTTTTTCATGGTCCCCCCTTATGGAAATGAAGTTTATTATAAATAAAATAGTGGAGTAATTGATATGAATATTTCTTGAAACATCTAGTACTTTAGATGAATTTGAGGAAATATCTTCAATATCTATTCCTTTATTATAAACATCACTGGAAAATGTTTTATATTCACAAAATTGATGAAGAAAGGGTCAAAATATTAGCGGGATGGATATTTTTAGAGGGATTTTGATAAAAATATGAAATATATTATACAATCCCCCAACATTGATTCGAAAAATCGAATGGAATACCCTTATACTATATATAAAAACTATAAATTAGTCACTTGGTGTTGTCCTTTCATAGAAAAAAATGATGCAAGTAAGGAGAACAACAAGTTGGTCAGAGTAAGATGGAAAGTGAGGAAGTGAATTTCCTTAAAATATAAAACCCAAAAAATCATTTTATAATGAATAAATACAAAATTATTCAATTATAAAATAAGTGATAATATGAAAAATTTAAATAAAAAATTGATAAGTGTTAAAAAAATGAAAGTGGAAGAATAAAATGTTAAAGAAAGAGTAAACATAATAGTTTTGATAAGCGTATTGTAATTAAAAATTATTAGAAAAGTAGATATCATATATTAATTAAGAGATAGATTGATTAATAAATGTATTATACTAAGAGACTGATATGATGAAATAATAATTGATTAATTTTATGAAAGAGATTAAAATGTAAAATGTTCAAAAAGTTAATAAAAGACAAGGCACAAAATTTGATAAGGGAGTTCAATAAAAGATCAAGATGATCCCCTACGCCCCCTCAATTTATTGAGTTTATTTTTATTAACATACCTTGAATTTATTGGTATCCGATATACCGAAAGATAAACCATTAGGTTTATCAAAATCTAATAAACCTATAAAATGACCTTGGTTTTAGTGGTTTTTAAGAACAAAAAAAGGCCTTCGTTTAAGCGATTACCAAGAACCGAAAAAGAAACAAAAAAGTGGTTTGTTTATTCAAAAACCATTTTAATAATTCTATAAATTATCTAGAAATATATAGAATATGATACTTAGAGAATTGGAGAGATAATGTTTGGGAGATGAAAGTTTTAGAAGAAACAAGTGCAAAGAGATATCCAGAAGAGGAACAATGTAATCAATTTTGTCACTAATGCTCATTTGATTGATTTTCATTCAATATATGCCAATAAGTTACATGAATTTAATTTCTAATCCATATATGGGATGTATTTATAGGATTTTTGGGTATCTATGTCTATTAATAGGTGTCAATGGGCCAAAATAATTATTATAGACCTCCATAAATTCTCTATTTGACTTGCTATATTGATGCCACCAATAAGCCTCTTTATTCCAACAGCTGAAAACATGGATTTGTATAGATTCCCATGTCCTACTAGACCTCACTGGTTAGCTGGTTAGCTCTACTAGCTAATAGGTGGACCATTTTTTAATTAGTGGGTTTTCCTTGTTCCACCAGTAGGCTGGGAGAACCCTATTAGGTGGTCAGTGACAACAGCTAGTGTGGCCTTCACAAATGGCCTCCCAATATTCTCTTGCACAGATCCTTCAGTTGGTTGAAAACCTATAAATATACTAAACAAATATGGGAGAAATAACTGAAATGAAGTTATTATAACACAAAAACGTCTTTCTAATCATTAAAACAATCTAAAAGTGTGAGGTATAATTATATCCCCCTTTTTTGAGGATCAAAGACACTTTGAAAATAACAATTAAAATTTCAAAAGGAATTTAAATATTTCATAATGAAATTCAAAGGAGGTTTAAAATATATTTTCAATATTTTATAATGAAATCCATATATGATTAAAAATATATTTTAAAAGGTATTTTCAATCTATAACCTGGAACCTAAAATAAAACAATTTATAATATAAATATTACGTTGCAACCATAAACTTATCAAAAAGCATAAAATTATCCCCCAAAATATAAAATATATCCAAATTTTTAAAACTTCTCCAAAACCATAAACTCCCCCCACTTTGTGATAATAAAAAAGTCATAATCTTGTTTTGAGAGATAAAGGTTAATTTAAAGAGGTAAAATAAGAAAGGGAGACTATAGAATATTAAAAATTCATTATCCATCATTAATTATCCTTCAAGAGAGAAAAAATATATTATCAATATTTAAATATGAAAATATATTTATGAATTTTTAATGCTTTCAATTTTCTAAAACCAAATTTAAAAATGTCACATCCTCAATAAATAAAAACCACTTTTTATTATTTTTTATTTATGAAAGAAAAATTTAAATAGAAATTTTTATTTTCAATATGCTTAAATTATTGATCAATAAAGGTCTCCTCTAAGAAAATTTCCTAATCAAGAAAAGTATTTCCTCCCCCATAGTTTATTCATTAAAAATATGAGGATCTATAGAATAAATATATTCAAGAATTAAAGAAACATAAAATATTTAAAATATAAACTTTGAAATAAATAAACATATTTTGAAAATAAATAATTAAAAATATTCATCTCAAGAGTTTCAGTTAATTCAAAATTTAAGATATTTTGAAATAAATTCTCAAAATAGATCTTAAAGATTTGATAAATTATCCAAAAAATATACTTGAATATTGTCAAACCAGGTGTACAATAAAGTACCACTACTCATGATCATGGTGAAGATTAGTTAAATTCATAACCATCCCTTTTCCTGGTTAATACCTATAAGTGAATCTATGGAAAACCCATATAAACTTTTTTATATCCAAAAAATCATGTCTTTACAAGGAAAAGTTTACTTATTTTACATAACCAAAATCGAGGATTATAAAAGAAGCAAGTAAAAATATGAAATCTAGAAGTAATTAAAATAGGAGTATTAGAAGATTCCCATACCCAAATACCCCTTAATAAAATCCAAATAATCTAAATCAACAATGTTAGTGAATATATTGTCCAATTGAATATTTATGTTAATAAACACAAGCATGATATCACTTTTTTGGATGTGATATCACAAATAGTGGTTTCTAAGATAAATTTTCATAGTTTAAGAGTGTTGAATTATATTTCTAGAAATGATAATGGCACTAGTGTTGTCATAATTAACAAGGACATGATTATAATTTATCTCATAATCTATGAGTGAGTATTTCATCTAATCAAATTGAATATAACAACTCCCAAAAATAATATATCCTACTTTGGGGGTAAAAATAGAAGCAAATTTTTGATTCTTACTACTCCAAGAGAAAATATGTTTTCCAAATTTTTGATAAGTACCACTTGAAATTTTACTATCTAATTGAAATCCTATAATATAATTTTACTTTATTTAGGTTAATTATTGACTCTTTCTTTGATTCCATTTTTTTGGTGCATTTTGGGCCGTTTGAGGAGTGTGACTATTTGTTAAGGAAAATGACCTTGAGTCTGCGGATGTATGTTTGTTTGAATTAATGTTGTATGAGTATGAATGTATCAAAGGATAGAAAGGGTTTTAATTAGGTTCGAGCTGAGTTGGAGGATGTTCTATGTTTTTTCACCATGTTTTAGTTGTTCACTATATGCAGGACATATTTAGGATGTGAATGTATTTCATGACATGGATCCATCACTCAAAAGAATCCATGAAATAATTCATCACACGATAAATATACAAGTCATTAATGGAGTTCATTATGTGGAATGGTTGGGATAAGGTTTTTTAACTGGAGATGATGTATTTATCAGTATATCTGCCACTCGGGATATTCACATCATGAATTGAGGATTCATGTCACGAATTCCTTGGGTCCAGTGAGTTTTCTTATGGTGAAATCTAAAAAAAATCATTTTTTTGAAGACTCTCCACTCGAACCCTAGTGTGAATCCATGTTATTTTAGGGTGATTTATTATCTCCCAGACATCTCATTTTAGATTTTGATCTCCAATGAGTTCCCTCACTTTGTTTTTCTCGTTATCTTATCTATGCATCTTTGGTAGTGTTATGATATCATTTTTTTAATTGAATCATAGTTTGATATTGAGGATTTATATTCTAGTATTTCCTTATTGGTATCCTTCACCTTCAATCTTCTTTGGTGTTTCTGTGATGCGTGTGTTGATTTGATCACTTATTAGTGGTAGGTGGTTCCATATGACTTTTACCTAAAATTTAAACCATTAATTTATGGATTGAATTCAATGAGTTTTAAAATTATTAAAAAAAATGAGATGATTGATGGATGCTTTTGATAAGGCATGGAGATTTTGAAAAACCCACTATTTCAATGGAAAGTAATTTGTTAGGTGGATCTGAGAAAAAAATGATGTACTGATTTGGAAATTGATTTTTGTGATAAATAGATTAAATTGAAAGATGATTTTAAAAGTATTGAATTGATGAAAACATATTTTTTTGGTTTTTAAATGAGAAATGAATGTTACAAACAAAAATTGAGAAATTTCATTTTGAACTGATTTGGAATGATTGATTTTCCCATGAATGATTGATTGATCGAATCAAGTACATGTGACCCTAGGTTATTAGTGGGTAGAAAAATCACACTAGGATATAACCCTATAGAACTGGATTAATAATAAAAACATTGAGATAAACATAATATGTAATAATTTTTTCCCTAATGGGGAGTTCAATCACTATAGTCTGAGTCACGGGATGCGTGCACACATTAATCTAAGATCACAACTGAGTTATGGGAAGATCCTATTACCAGAAACTAACATATAATAGGTATTGATACATGGTGATATGATATAATTGATTGTATGATTACATTACATTGATTTATATATCTTAATTACTCATGCTAGCTAATTTATATAATTTTTTACATAAAAAGTTTATTTAATCCAATTTGGATATATCTATCCTCTTTTGACTATGAAATCATGTTTTATTGAAAATATATAAATTCCAATCCATGAATTTTTTAATTGAAACTGAAAAAATATTTAGTTTAATTTTGTGTTAATTGACCATGGAACACTTCGTGAGACCCTACTAGTATTTCTATCTCACACCCTAAATTTTACACTATACATTTGTAGATTTTCTTATACTAGGTCCATGTAAATGAAAAATGTAACACCCCAAGCTTCCACAATACGTTTCCCTTTGAATAATGTTGCAGCTTGCGTTGTATGCAACTTGGAGTTTTAACACACCACAACCAATCAAACTAGTCGTTCTGAATAGTAATACCCACTTTTTAAAATTTTATAAATTTTATTTTTCAAAATGGACTACGTTTTTGGATTCAGAATTTTAAAATTATCTTAGGGTGAATTTTTGGTATTTTTCTGGAAACTTTCAATTTTTACTGAATAATGAAAAACACTACATTATTGTTTAAAATCGATTTTTTATTTAAATAATTAGTAATTTTATTTTAATTTAATTTAGGTCAATATAGATACATAATACTTATATATTTTCAATGTAATTCATTGGAGTCATTTGATAATAAGGTTAGATATATAAAATTTTATTGAACTTTTTACCGTCTTTTTCCCACATTCTAGGTGCATTTGCAAATTTGCATAAAAAGAAATTTTACCACTTCTGTGAGTTGAATTTCAAAAATCCAAGATACATAGTTAATATTAGTAAGTAAAATGTGGTTCAATAAGGTGAAAATAATTTTTTTTGAATAGTAACTTTTGAATTTTATTTACCACGGTTAAAAGTAAATAAGGTAATTAAAGGTAAAAATTATATTATAATTATTCTAACACATGTCCTAATTATATTGGATAAGTTTAATCAGACAAAAAACAACCTTAAGAATAAAATATGACCCCCTTTGGTCCACTTGGATTAGATTAGGACATTTTTTTTAAAGAAGAGTTAAATGTGTCAAATTCAAAGTTTAATAACTAAACCATTTTTAATATAGAGTTACACACAATATAAATTAAACTATAAATATTCATTAGAAACCTAAAAATATTTCCTGCATAAATTTATTTTATTTATAATTTTTATACATTAAATAATTTAATTTATTTATGACAGAATGATGATGTAGTAATTACCTTATTAATAAAATATTACTAAAATTGATATTATAAAAATCCCAATAAATGTAAATTGAGACTTATGATTAATTAAAATAATTCAATAGGTTAATATGAAATGTTATTGTTTATTAAATAAATTTTATTCAAAGTGATAAAGTTTTTATGGCTTTCAAAAAAATTAAATACTAAATAGTGTCAAAATTGAAATAATTGAGTTTTTAGAACAAATACTATATAATTAATTGATATAATATTCATGAAAAAACAAGGATCGGCCAAAGGACTTAGATAAGATTATATATATTAATAATTAACCAATTGGGGTTCTGTTGGAAGTTTATTGTATGTTTATTAACCATATAATATAAAAATACAAAGAGACATGGTAAATGTCAAACTATTTAACTACGAGTTAAATATTCAAGATAAGGTAAATATGGTGACCTAAACCTGTATAAAACCTATTGGTTAAGATATTTTCGACCCATCACCACCTTATCCACTAAATAAATCATTTTGGAGACATTATAAACCGAAAATGATATTATTATAAAATAATATTTCAAGCTTTTCCTAAAGTGTCCCTCACCTCTATTATAAATGGGTACTTAACCTTCTCTTAATTTCACACCTCCAAATCCATTTGTCTTGGCCAAAACCTGACCAAATATCCTCCCAAATTCTCTCTAATCATCCTAGAATCATTAATTTGATTAGAAATCCATCCTAAGGAGCGCTTTTGATCAACTCAAAAGGAAACACCCGAAGAAGAGGTAATAATTTCACCACCCTCTTTTAAGTTCTTTTCTACTTCCACTTCCTCTTTCTTTGTTGTTTCCATACCAAAATAATAACTCTAGTACATTATACATACTGAAATGTTATTATAATTATGGTACAACCATATTCTTCATTCTATCCATCCTATAAATGAAAAATTCACCATACGTGCGTACGTACAACTTACCGTCTCCACGTCGTGCTGTAGTTTGTTATTCAAACACTTTATTATTTGGATGGGTATAATAATGAGTATAAATGATGTAAATAATAAATAAAACATGTTAATTATTTTTTATATATGATATAACATCCAATTACATACTATTTTACCATCAATATAATGATATTGTCGCTTGTGCGTACGTACAGATTACCGTCTCCACGAACGAGATGAGATTAATTCCCCATCATAATCATTCATGAATAATATTCATTTTATGATTAAAAATAATTTTTATGAACATAATATAATTCTGTATATTAATCAAATACATCTTATCCATAACAAAAATGGCTTACGTAACCAAGCATATAATGGAAAACGAATCAGTTAACACCCGAAACAATTATACTACAAAAATAATATTAACAAATAAATATTATAGGATCATATATGATATCATATTTATGTATATAGTTCTTGTATTATTTAATAACAATGTTTTAAATATTATAAAAGAGGTTAACATACAATCGACTAAGTAAAAGTAAAAGGTAAAGGTTAATTCTACAATCTCTTTACTTATCTGAGGTTGTTAATACGTAAGTATCTACTGGGACAGATCAGATCTTTCGGGCCTCAGAGCATCTTTTTTTCCTCTCTCCCACGCCACCTAGGGTTTGTTTTTGTTTTCTTTCCTCCTTCCTCCTTCGGGCTGGGTCATGCTCACGGCGGCTGAGGGTTCATCTCAGCGTTGGCTCCGCTTCTCGTGTGGTGGAGGCGCTTCTCGGTGGAGGTCCAATAGTCGGCTCGGTGTAGGATATTTTCTGACGACGTCATCGTAGTGTTGGCGGCGTTGCTTGTGCGGTGATGTTGCTTTTCGTAGGAAGTCCCGCAGTCAGCTCGGTGCGGAACGCGACGTCGTGCCATCGGTCTTTTGGTGGTCGGCCCGGTTTTTCCTCTTTTGACGGCGTCGAGGCTTGGGGTGGCCCTGTTCTTGGTTCGAGTTACTCATCTTTTCTGGAGAACAGGTGACGGAGTGGGCTTGTTTATCGGCTAGATCCGAGACTTCTTCTAGCTATCTTTGGTGCGGCTCAAGGCTTGATCTCAGTGCTTCATAGGGGGAGGAATTCAATCTTAGTTCATGCGTGTTTTTACAAGTGTTTAATTTGGAGACAATTGTGATTTTGTTCATGGATCTGGTTTTGGTTGTCCTGGTCAGATGTCATTGGTGTTTCCATTATTGTCATCATGAGGCTTGTGTCGAAACCTAATGTTGGTGTATCCGAGGTTTTGATCTGATCAGATCCATCCCCAAAGTGGCGTTTCTGTTTCAGGAAGACCTAGTTTTCCTAATTGGTGGCGGTCCTTAGGTGCGGGGTTGGGTCATGCAGTCCTAGGTGACGTTGGCTTGAACTCGTGTTCTCTAGATTGACTTCCAGGATTTTCTAGTTGTGGTGTTGGGGTGGAGGTCTACGAGGTTGGTCCAGGATGATTGTTTGTTGGTGGTATTTCTGGTTTTTGTTTTCTCGGAATGGTGAATGGGTTTTATGAGGTCTGTTGGTACAACGATGCTTTCAGACTCAACCACATAGAACAGACCCCAGAGGAGGTTCTTGAGCTTGTTGTTCATTGTTTCAGAGCATTATGGATTTGGATGTTGAGAGGGTATGCATTTTTTCCATCGGATCCGGCCTATGCTTTGACACAGGACACTTCCTTGCTGTTCATCTCTGTACTAGTGGAGAGCCTTTTCACGATCAATTGATGGGGAAGGGTGGCTCCATGTTGTTAGTTTGGGTTGTATCGCTAAACCTTCGGGTTTTGATTTTTCCTAAGTTAATGATGTCTATTTGGGTTTTCCCTCTTCTTCCCTGAAAAGGGGGGTCTTTCTTTAAATAAAATAAAACACATGAAGGACTTCGGGCCATTGGATGGAAGTATCTAATGTGACCTCTTTATCATCCACATCCATGTTTTCATAAAAATGTAATTCAAAACATTTTTACTATTTACTAGACTATGGGTTAATGTAATTTATACCCTTATTTGACCATATATGTTTTAAAATGAATCTTTCTATTGTTTTACAAACAAGGTACTTTATGACCTTTTTGACAAAATTATGGTAAGAATGTCTTTTTTTAACTTATACGGCGGGTGCAGCTATTTTCTGCGTTATAACATTGTCGAAGCTTTCCATACGAGCTTATAAGAATATTTTTAAAATAAATGTGTTCTTCTATAACTATATTAATTTTAAATGATTTCAAAATTGAAAAAGATATTTCTCTAAAAAAGTATTTATTTCTTCTATGTCAACATCCTTTGTTGAATTTTAAGCTTGTTTGGAGTCGATACATAACTTCCATATTGTATTGAAGGTTTTGTGATATTTTTGACTATGGATGTGTTATTTTTACACCATTCATGGTTTATGGATGAAGTATTGACATTTATAATGCTAGTTTTAATAAGAATTTTTATGTTTTTTTAAACCTTTTCATATGAGGAATGAATTGGACTTAGTAAGTGACAGGTGAAGCCCTCTATAGATCCTCGATGCATTGGTAGGTCTCATTAGACAAACTAGTGTCTTGGCACAAGGCCTTGAAAAAATATTATTTTTATTCTTGGAACATGGCCTTGAATATGTGGTTATGAAGTCTGGTATTATGCATTCCATCATTATGAAATTGGTTACTGATATTGCATGTTATTATTCGACTAGTAGAATATCCATGTGAATAAGTAAATGGAGTTATTTGATTTATATTTTCCATATTATACCGAAGATTATGTTTTGAAGTCTTTTGTTTTAGTATTATACATTTCCTTAAATTTTTATGCTTATTTATTAACTTTTCTGCTATATTGTTATTCTTACAGAGCATCTGTGGTCACCCCTTTCTATGTTTTATTTTTCCCAGGAAGCGAACAAGTATATTATGAATTACCTATAGGGATAGTATAAGGGATATGAATGTTGTAAACGAAGACAATTTTGTTGTTGTTTTTCATTTTATAATGTAATGTAAAACTTATGAATGTATCAAGTATTTCCATGGTTTCTAAACTAATTGGTCTTTCAGGATTTGATCCCTTGTGATCATGCCAATGTTATGTAATAATTCACTGAATCTGGGTAATTGGGGTCAGGGAATTACAAAAATAGATTCTTGGAGGTGGTGGATGTTATTGATATTAGGGATTATATGTATTTTATGTGATCGATATAGATTTGGTCCACATTTTTCATGGCATATGTTTGAGTTTGAACATGGAATATGTTGTGACTATTGATGATGTAGTGGTTGTGTATTATTTTTACATGTCTAATTATGGTACTTTCTCCCTTTTGAGTGATTATCATATAAATTGACATCTTTTATCGTCCATATTATTCTATAAAAATTGACCCTTATAAATGTTTTATGATTTTAGGGGATTTTTGTTACTCTATGAGGATTAAGAATTCTTTTTGGGCCATGTTATAACTGGATCAAGTACAATGGTACTAGGGTATCTGGGCTAGTTTGTGACACATCCACCCAAATCAGCATCAGAATAACTTATATGTTTAAAATAGGTGTCTTTTGGCGAAAATAAACATGATTTTTTTAGTTCATTTTAAATATTTAAAAAATATTTTCGGATATTGTAAGGGTGATTCATTAGGAAAGTATTGAAAATAGAAACAAATACAAACACTAAACATGATGTCTAGCCAGGTCACAGTTAGGTAAATAAGGCCCCCAAACATACCTCTATAAATCTTGTTGTTAGCTGGTTTATTGAATTCAGACCACATTAGCTTATAAGAATTTCTCATAGGTTTACACATCTAATTTATTTGATCCATTCTAAAATGACATTAACGTTAATTAGTGTATTTTATTTGGTTTAGAAAACTTCCATATTTATTTTATGAAATTTGACAACTAATAAAAAACATTAAATCACCCATAAAAGACATTTATAATTAAATAAAATAAATTCATTATAATGAAATTCATTTTTGGAACAAAAAATAACATCATTGACATAAATTTGTACAATTATTAAATCTTTTGAAATAAATTTTAAAAAAACTAAATAAGCTTTCCCGATTTTAAAATTATTTTCTAAAAAAATTATTTAATCATTCATACCAAGCTTGAGGGGTTTTTTTTAATGAAAAACGAGCCTTGGTTATCATACACACATGATTATGAAATTTTGAATATTTAAAACAAGTACATTTCTCAACATAAACATTTTTATAAATAAAACCATTCAAAAACCACTTTTAACATCCATTTAAAAAATCATAAAATTTAAGTGGGTGGCGTGTGCCAATATGATTCTAATGGATTGAAGACAACAGATTGGTGAAAAGGTCTCACCATAATTTGTGTCTTTTTCTGGATTATATCCTTTAGCTATGAGAATATATTTATTATGACTGATTCTACCTTTCTCGTCTAATTTATTTCTAAAAACTCATTCAGTAACATTAATATGTTGATCATCATGTATTTCAACAAGAGTAGAAACGTTATTATTTGAGAATAATTTTAATTCATATTGTATTACAAGTAACCAATTTTCATAATTTGATGAATCATCAATATTTATATGTTATAGGTGTGAAACCAATGAAAGATGTTTAAACTCATTTAAAACAAAACATTTAGTATGAGAATCGACTTGAAAATAACTAAAAAAATTTTCTAAGGGATGGTCATTTTATTTCACCCATGCATTGGGTAAAGGGATATATGGGGGTAAAACACAACAATTATTATCACAATAGGAAAAATAACAGAGACTGAGACTCAATACACTAATATAAAAGTGAATTACCTTATGTTTGTCATCATGGTGAATAATCTTTACCATTGTTTACAACATAAAAAAGTATGATTTATCCTTTATATATATCAAATAACTCAAAATTATGTATTTATTTAAAGGGGTTGAAACCAAAAATTACAATTTATAATGAGGTCTTGAGGGATGGAGCTTGAGGGTATCCCTATGTACAATGATCTTACCATCAATTGGGAGATATCTAGTGCTATAGTAAATTTTTAGAGTATTTTTCTATACAAATTTTTAGTAAAGAGGTCTAGTATCCATGTTCTCCTAATTCCATGTGTGAAGACTCCCAACATATTTATTGAGAAATACTCTATATGTGTAGATATACAATGTGATGGACCAATGGATAGGAAAATTACCTGAAAATAATTTTTTTACCATGGTAAAGTCTGTTTACACTAAATAAAAGGCTATGTTGTAGAGTTTTTACAATGTTTGTCTACTAATAATGGATTAGGATTTCTTAATGGTAGATTTTTATTTACCATAATGGATTTTATGGCCATCACAACAGAACCCCTATTATTATGGATGACGTCGCCAACCTAAATTATTCCCTTGTTAAACCTTCATCCATATTGATCTTTAGTCCTATCTTAAGTGTGATAAAACACACCAATAATTTCTTTTAATCCCTTTTTCCATCTTCTATTCACTATGAGTAGTGAGGGATTAGATTCAAAATGGAGGGGGAAATTACCTATGTTAAATTAGTAAACTGGTATTCTAAATTAAGGATAACGATGTAAATTTCAAACCTGGCTAATTTCACCTCAACCTATGATTTCAATATTCATTATAATAGTTACAAATTATCTATAATATTATAGATAATTCTATTCTAGAGGGTTGAGTTTCAATAGGATAGTCAATATAGTTTTGAAGCCATGAATCCAAAAAATCACCTCGGGATCTCAACTAGACTGAAACCACTATACAACCCCTAAGGAGGTACTAAATGAAATGAGCTCGGTCCTCTTGAATGAGAAGATGGACCAACGATTCCATTTCATAATTATTTCAATCCTAAGCATTTTGAGTCCAATTGAGTCCAATTATGTTTCACTTCATAATTAGTGGGAATTGAAATATTCTGTACTTACCACACAAGGAAACTAAACTTTGATGGTATATATTTGCAGTATATAAATTTAATCCATCTATAAACATTTATCTTCACATGGGTGAGTTTGTGGAACTCAAACACACTAAATGATCACAACACTATTATTGGAAAAATAATATAGTCTAGTTCCTTTGATAGTTGTATATCGGAGAAGAGAGACTTCTAGTCATTATTAAAGAAATAATCAGTGAACCTTGGGTGCTTTATATCCAACCAATGGTTCATGTATTTTATAATACATACTCAGAAAAAAAATTATACCTAAACCATTTATTATTCTAGAAAGAAATTAAACTCTACCCCAAAAACTTGTGAGTGTGATCATAGAGGGTGTTGAGGGAACGATGAAGGATATTTCAAATAGGATATATTGTAGAATTATCATTAAGAAAAAAGGGAAATATTTAATGTATTTAGATTTGATATACCTATCCCATAGGGATCATCCAACAAGAGCTTCACATTCCATCTTTTCCATCATGCAATTCATGGTCACCTTGAGGCTTATCAAATTGATGTGACCCTCTTCAATGAGCCTAGCCTAATAAGACCATCTAGCCTATGAATATTTTCCATCTTGGTGCATGTCCCATAAGAATATGTTAAGCACACATTTGATTTTTCTAATGACTACTTTGGTAACCATTGTAATAGAAAGAACATGCAAAGGAATGGAGTAAATCAAACTATATACAAGGGTGATACTTCCATCAAAAGATAGAAACTGGATCTTGTAGTTTGTAATGAACATTGTGGTATTGTTTCCTTATCAATTTATGAGATAAATTCATATCCTAGAGAAATAAAAATAGGTGTTTGGGTACTCCATAGGGAATATCTTTATAGTGATTCAAATCTATTCATCAATCAGTTTTGATCATCCAATTGTATCTTTATTAGATATATACATGAATCTCTTTATGGAATTAATTTATTTCCCACTCTATATGTTGTATTCATCTTAAATGTTAGTAAATATTTGGAGGGATTTAAGTAGACCATCAAGGAATAAAATCGATTCATCCAAAAAAAAGATGATAAATTCTAGTGAAACAATATCTACCATTGAATGAGTGAACCACACCATTTGAAATACCATATTTAGATGTTTACTATAAATGTGTCTATCCATTATAAAAATATTGGTGGAAATAGTATCACCTTTATTAGGCCCCACATTGGCTTGAAGAAGTTGAATTTGGTTCCTATTATTGAGATTGAAAAACAAGGTGAATAATAAGAATGAAATAATAGGTCACAGATCCAATTTGAGAAACTATATCTATTCATAAAATTCATTATATAGTTTAATTTCAATCTATCATAGGCCTTATCCATATCAACTTTTAGCCTAATGGTGAAAAGATGATTAGAAAGGTGGTTTATCATTATAAAGCAATTTGAAATCCATTTTGTACCGTAAAAGGTTATCAAAGGGCTGGTTCTGGTTTAATTTTTATAAGAACAACCTACCTTGGAGGAATCTTCATTTTACATGGAACTCCCTAATAAAATAATTTTATTTACCATTGTAACCTCCAAATCATGGAAAGTGTACTTTGATGGTGATTTTTGGTGTTTAAAGGGGAGAAGGATGATAGACATGAAGTTTAACCCAGTCAATTGGGGAATTATATTTATTTTACATAAGAACACTCTTTCCTTAACATTTCCACATCTCATAATGGTTCATTAATAATAAGGTATAATATCAATCCCTTATCATAGGTTGGGAACTATCCTTGAAAAAACTATTTTCTCGATTGGACATCCAAGTCATTTTAAATCTAGTAATTAATGAAATAATTACAAAATATGAAATTAAGAAGGAATATTTGGTTACCATACATGGTTATATATAAGATTTTATGGCTTAATTAACTTTAGAACAAATTTCATCACATATTATGTACTTATAGAATGCTCACGAGGATTCTCTCTTTAATGTAGTTACCTCTCTCATTGATCCATGATAGGATGAAACAATCATCTTCATTTCACACCAAATGACACTCTCTTCATTTATTATAAAATATATAGAGTATTTCAACATCAAATCAACTCCAGGGAAGTCCTCATCTTTAAATTTTGATATAACAATCAACTATATGTCTCTCATAGTGGAGTATTTTTCAAATTGGTCTCTTCTGGAAGACCAAACCAAGAATGATCATATCTGTTAATGGGTGATAAATTATATCCTATAAAATAATCCAAATTCCTCGAAATTCCTATATAATCAAGGATTTTTTATGTTACTCATTTTAGGTATTGAAGGAGGGGATAATTTCACCATCATATAGGAAGTCCACATTGTCACCCAAAATTATAATAAAAAAAGAGTCAATAAATTCCACAAAATCAAGAGAAATGGATATTTTTGTCTATAAATTATGAATTATTGTGTGTAGTTCATGAATAAATTCAAAACATGAAAACTATAACAAAAAATCATTCATAAACCCTCAATGTTATCATATACTACCCAATAATCCTAGACATTTTCTACTTAGGGGATCAGTGTCACGTGTCTATACCCTCTATCCATTATTAGTTAGTTAAAGTTCATCTTTACTTATAATGAATTATTTTTTAAATATTCTAAAGATATACCTCTAAATGAGGTCAAAAAAATTATTATTACCTTTGTGATGTCCAACATCATTTTTAGATTTAAAGTCCCTTAAGTAATCCTGATGCACAGTGGAATAGATATCTTTTCATCTGAGTTGAAGACGATGTATTTAGAATACAATATATAGTACAACAACTCATATCACTTCCATATGGTAGAAAAATAATATATGGATGGACTCAATAATAAATTATCAAATATCTTTCAATAAATGATACAACTGTAAGGGTTTTGAAACCAATGGATCTTAATTAGTCATGGAAGTTATAAAAATCCATTTATTGATTAAATCAAGCATCAAGATATTGGAATATTAATTTAGATGAATCCCTAAGTGATTTTGGTTTTATTAAAAATGAATATATGATATGTTTCAATAATTAAATAATTTAAGTGCCAAAATTTTCATGTAAAATATGTTGATAACATATTTAAAATAGATATTATTCTTATATCTAGTTAAGATTATGCTTACAAAATATTCTTTAACAATGGAATAATGTAGTAAACCAAGTTCTAGGGAACAATATATTGTAAGATAAATCTATATATTCATAGTAAATGCATTGAAAAAGTATTGAACATAACATATGGAACAATTCAAGAATGAATTATCTTCTATTCCAAATGGAAAACATATATCTAAAATGATGTGTCAAGGTATTGGATGATATTATTATAATTAGTAAAACTCTATAAACATAACCATTTTTATCCATCAAATTATCCATGATGTGTACCAAGGTGTGATATTTCTTATATATAAATCATAGTATGAAAATATCATAGAAAATTAGGAGAACTACATTAGATAGATTTCTAAAAAATCCACTAAGTATTTGAGAAGGTACATATGATAAGTTCTTAGTACTTAGAGAAGTTGGAATGATATTTGTCAAAGGGATACAAAAAAATCATTTAGATTTAATTGATCTTATATCATAGTTAAGAAAATCAAATAAGCAACAAAATATTATTAAATACAATGTTTTCTATACATACATACACAAAATATGTTTTTTTATGCAGATAAAAAGATGTATAAAATAATGCAATGAGTAGTTATAAATATTGGATTTTAACAAAGAAATGTATTATTAAAATACTTATATTATGATAATTTTATGACCATGGTACTAACTAGGATATCGATTCTATAATGAAAGGATGAATTTTAATACTTTGGGATATCACCTCTTTTGAGTTTTACTTATATAGGTGAAGTCATAATAAGAAGAATAGTTGCAGAGAAGGACATGTTTGGACCAGTGGATATAGCCATACCTAAGGAAAAGTGTGATTATCATTTTAGAGATAGAAAGTTAGGAATTGTTAGATATTGGTTATAGTGAATGTGATATTCTGTTTGAGTTGGAACCATTGATCCAAAAGGATTTTCACTATTGTTTACCATAATATTAATATACTCATTATTATCAAATGGTGATTTTTATTCTATATAACATTAATCTAATAATACCCTTAGAGTATTCACCACATTAATAGGTTTGATAATTTCCATGCTATCATGAGAACCTAGAGATTCTATGATGATATTCTGAAACATTTTCTATAGACTAGACAAAAGAATCTAATATGAAATATTTGATGTATGACTATTAGGTGTTTGTGGATCATAAGAAATTAAAAATTATTCTCATGAAGTTTGTACATGGTGATCTCTATGAAGGGATGTTGTGAGGGGAAACACACCAGTAGGAATTCAGCATTTTTTATGGGATACTCCTATATATTAATGTGCGTATTAATACTTGGAATTGAGATTATTTTTAATGTTTATCATGAATCATGTACATGGATATATAGATGAAAACTATGATGAAATATGTTTGTGGTAAGGTGTTAAATGTTCTCTAAGATATAGGTTACATGTATTTAATTAAATAACTTGAGAAAGGATTTTTCCATTCTATATTAATGGAAGAAGATAGCTTTGGACCATTGATTGAAATATAATTGTTTTAAGTAATCCATATACCTAATAGTTTATAGATGACTTAATTTTTGAATTTTAAAGAATAAATACTTATGAATGTAGGGTGATAACATAGTTATGGATCTTTCATGATGAGATATTTTTAGGAAAAAGGATTATATTACACATTATTAATTGTGAGAAGGTTTTTGTAGTTTTTACATTAGTTTCATTATTTATGGGTTTTTGAATGTGCTTAGTTCGGATCAATATATCACTGGGAGGGGGAAGGAGTGAATCCATGATATTGTTTTCTTTTATGTTTCCTTAATTTTGAAAAAACCTTAACCTACTATTAAATATTCATTACCTTACTAAAAATAAAACAAACACACATCAACAAGAACAAAATAATTTTCAAGGTTCACTACTCAACAAGAGTAGCAACATCTTTGGTATGGTATGGAAACAATATGGTACCACATAATCCAATATAAAAAATAATAATTTGGTGTGTAATATATCAAGTAGGATATACCCTTACACATGTGTAGCACTATGTTCAATACAATAGTTCATCTACTTTAAGTAACATGAATTATATAATACAAGATTGTGTAACAAACATGTTACTGTACTTACTGATCAAATTTCAAAAAAAAATCTTTCAAAAACATTCATCACATTAAAACCCAAAATAAGGTAAGAACTTCCCTATAATTAGTAATGATAGTCAATATAATTATCTAGTTCGATTCCTAGTTTTATTGTCAAAGGGTTATGTAATTTATTTGAGAAGACCTGTTTATTTTACCTGTATGTGATGTGTATAATGTTTCCATTATTTACAATGATGTTTATACTATGATATGTCAGTTTATTCTCCACATTTTACCATATTTGACATGTGATGCAAGATGGAAGCCTCTTTTGTACGTGGATGTGCGCCTGAGGCCATGTGGAGCACTGGCTATAGACACCAGTTCTGTAACTTCTAGGTTGGATCATTAAAATTAAAATAAAATTAACCCATATTATAGAAGTATTATTTATTTATTGGATCAAATTAATATTATCCAATGTGTAAATAATAAATGCACACAAAACCGTTAAAAAACACATATGTTTTGGTGACATAAAATTTTTCATAAAAAACCGTTATATAGAAGAACACTTCTAATTTGACACTTTCTATCAGCACCTTAATTACTACATCATGGACCAATATAATTCTAGTGGAATGTATATTAATTAATATATTGAAACTATAATCCTATTATCCAACCATTATAAATATTTTGTTTCTTATTTTTATATGAATTCTCTGAATGTTCATTGTTGTCTATTACTTTTTTCTGACTTCCTAAAACACTCCACCAAACTTCTTAAACACATTAAATATTATTAGAACATCCAATAAATGCTATTATTCACCATTAAATTAAAAAATTAAAAATATACAATTCCATGAAATCATGTAATATTACTTCAGTATATGTTCTTATTCTTCAATGGAGATAACATGCATGCTTTAGTTTCAATGACACTTCCAACATGAATGTATTTTAAAAATGATGTGATACATGATATAAAAAATTGTTGTTACTCAATTTTATTGAATGTACAAAGAATTATTTATTATTAATCCAATATTATTAATAATAATGATTATTGTATAATCATCCTTGGGGTAGGATATTTAAAATTTATCTAATATAAAATTTTATTTAATTTCTACAAATAAATGTAATCAATTCATTAAATTAATGTATCATACATATAATAAATGCATAACCCATATATCATTTTTGGATAATAATCAAATAAAAAAATTTAATAAACGAACATAAAAAAATTAAAATAATCTAAATGAAAAAATAAAAAAATATACAACCATTTAAATAGTTTTTTTAATGAAAACAAACAACAAAAAGAAAACTCATATAGGTTAATTTTCCTCAAAAAAATAATCATAGAAAGAATTAAAAAAATAAACAATTACACTGAATAATATAATAATGTTTTTAGAAGATTACAAACAATAAAAAATATCTATAATAAATTAAAAAAATAAGTCCAACCAACATATGGTAACTAAATTGCCACACCCTGGAATATTGATAAGTGAACCCCCCAAGACCACCTAAACTTGGGCAGGTACTAGTGACTAGTATTGTAACGACCGAAAATTTTAAAAAAAAATTGATTCCTAACTTTGTGTGTTATTTAATTTTATACTCAAAAAAACTATTTCATTTAATAAAATGATTATAATTAAAATAAGACTGCTGGGTTTTGACTGTTATATTACCATTGGTCAATATGACCATTGGAAACTAAATTTTGTAATTATTGCCTATAAATACAAGTGATCTTGATTAATTAATATAGAAAGTAGATTTGATGGCCCCATCTAGTAGTCTCAGGCTGATCGAAGTCCATATGACGGAACTCAGGAAGGAGTTAGCACATTTGGGCTTTGCTCTGGACTAAACCCTAGTTGAACTTCATCATGTGATGCTGGAACCGAATCGCCTTTGCGAGAAGTTCAAGATGATAGAAATCACTAATCGGGCAATGTTGGCCGAGCCTCCCCAAGATTCTATCACCCTAGCACACCTTACTCTTAGGTTCTATACTGGTGTTATATGGGGCTATGTAACGAGACCGTAACTGCCTTGTGTAATCCGTTGATTTAAATAAAAATTGGGATTTCATCTTATGGTGAAGTGTGTGAATTTTCAAATGTCCGGATAAATATAGTATGCATATTATTGATGAATTTTAGAAAAAGGATATTTTAAAAATATTTATGTAAACCATAAATAATTAATAATGTGTAATGATTTTCAAAAAATGGTCTTCTATAGTTATGTTCAGTAAGAAATTTAGAGTCTAATAAGATCAACATAATTTTTGATGAATAGTAAATTATGAATAGTTATTTTATGCTTATGATTAGTAATGCGATCAAATAGATTAAGTAATGTGATTCAATAAAATACCTAAATAATTATTTCAGAAATTATTGGTTAAGTAATAGTTTTTTCGGGTGAATAGTGTTTTTTATTTAAAAATGAAATTCAAATATTTAGAAAATTATTTTTATAAAATGGAGTTCATTTTTGAAATCAGAGCATTGATATTTGGTTAAGGTGAAATTTTGGGATTTTTCGGAAACAATTGAATTTTCAATGAATAGTGTTTTTATTTAAAAATTAAATTAAAAATATTTAGAAAATTATTTTCATAAAATGGAGTACATTTTTTGAATAAGAGAATAGATATTTGGTTATGTTGAAATTTTTGGATTTTTCTTAGAATGTTGAATTTTTTGTGAATAGTGAAAATACAGTTTTTGAGTTTCACATGTTTAATGACATCATTAAGGATTTAAAAATTATGAAATAATTCTGGTTGACTTATGAATATTAATATAAGGTATGAGATGTCCTTAGTGGCCAATACCCTGGGAAAATACCATGGGCAAGCCCATGGTTCTCCCAATACCACTGATGAGGTGTCCCTTGGTAATTAATGCTTTGTCTCCTCACTTATCCTATAAATACCACGCCTTTCCCTCATTCATTTCATTTCCAAATCCCCCCAATGAATTTATGGTCTCTTTACCTCCCAAGGAGTCCTCCCAAGGTTCCCTCAAGCCTCCCAAGGTCCCTAATCTCAAGCTTTCGAAGTTACTCTTCAAGGTAAGGGATTCATTCACCCTCCTCTTTTAAGTCATGACTTCCTTTATGTTGTGTCTTATATTTTCCATCTTTTTATGTAGAGAGTATGTTATTATATGTTCTTATTACTGTTGATTTTATGTCCAAATTATGAGATACCCTTTCTTCTCTCATCATTTTGTTTTCTGAATTTTCGAGTGATGCCGTTAGGCTGCCAAATTTCTCGTAAAGGGAATCGCGTCTTCTCTGTTCCTTCATGATTTCTATTTAGGTGGTATGTCATTCAAATTTCCATACCATGTTCTTGTCTCCATGTTTTTATATATTTATACTATATTATATGTTATTTATGAATGGGTTACTCTTTTACCCTCTCTTTCCAATGTTTTCTAAAACCATGTTATATAGCCGTTATGCTGTAGAAATTTCACCTCAAAATTTCTATATCTTTCTCTTCAGAAATTCGCTTATTTAATTTATTTGAATATCCTGACCTATTTCGTTTCATTGGGTGTTCATAAATATATAAAGATAATTTATTCGATTCTGGAATTGACAAACATATAACCCTCACTCCCTTTCCATGGGTTATAAATGACATAATGATCTTATTTTTTTTAAGAACATTTAAAACGTCACAATCATGAAATAAAACCCATTTCATATATTCTCCATGGGTTATTTATGAAATGTTTGATTTTTATATATGTGGATAACATGTAGGTAAAGACATATTAAGGGTGCGCCCTGATAGCGCTCCAATGCATTGGGTAAAGATTTAATCTCTAGAGATGACAAGTTTCACGATACCTTTATGAATAACCTTGGTAATTTTTATGACACCTTGGGGATGGACCTTGGTGATATGTTCATGAATGTCTAAATGAAATGTTTTAGCCACATATTTAAGTTATGATTCAATTATTTTCATTATGATATTTTTATTCTTTCATTGCTCATGTCTTTATGTTTTTACTCAAGTTCTTATTGATATCACAAGTACATTGATTCACTTGTTTACCATTACTGGGCCTTCTGCTCACCCTTTCCTTTGATGTCTATCTTCAGGATATGAGATTCATTATATGTACATAAGATTAACCTTTAATGAAGCCTTACAAGTGGTTTAGAAGAATGTTTAATAATTTTTTCATGTATTATGTTCCTGTTTTCCAAGACACTAGACTTTATAGATCCTCTGTTTGTAAAATGTAATGAATAGTTATGTTTTAAAAAGCCGAGATGCGATAGTTGGTATCAAAAAATAGATTAGTTATTTATAGAAATTAGGATATGAAAACTTTAGGAATAACCCTATAAAAAAGTTTAAATATAGAAAATCTTCATGGTATTTTTGTGAGTATTGAGTAATTTCTTTATCAAGCAAATACATCCCTGTCTAGATACAAGAAGGTAGAGGTGGCTCTGGCACAAATGTACATAGGGGTAAAACCCGAAAGCAACGCTTTGAGCTAGACTCGAACGAGAACTGGTACACGACAACAGGCCTTTCCACACTCTTGGTTATGACACTCTCGGGGGGATATGTTTGGTTAATCGCATGATTTTTATGAATCATTATGAAGGAATTATAGAAAAATGTAATTGTCTAAGCATGATGTTTTAAGACATAAATTCCTTTTTAGTTAAAAAATTCTTAAATGAAATAAGTTTCTCATGAAGGATTTATTATTTTAGAAAATGTCCCCATCTTCTAGGAATATGTTGACGTATTTCCTGAGGAGTTACGTAGACCTCACCAGAAAGAGAGGTAGAGTTCTCCATTGAACTCGTACCTAGATCCCATCTGATGTCAAAGACCCCCTATAGGATGGAAAATGTGGAGCTATAGGAATTAAAGAAACAACTCCAAGATATTTTTGGAGAATGGATTTATCCGACAAAGTGTGTATAACAACCCATACTTTACATAAATTGTCATTACTTCAGAATTTAAGCACACTTATTACAACATATAACAAAACCAAGAAAGGACCATATAGGTATAGAGTCTTTAGAAACTGGGAAACATAAACAACTGGTTCATAAAGCATCTACTTTGCCTCCCATTTATTTCATCATATCTAGAGTCCCTTTTTGGCATATCCTACTTAATAACCATCTTTCTGAACTGTGGAAATAAAACATACAAAAGGGTGAGCTCAAATGCTCACTAAGGGTAAACAAAAGAAATATCAATCACATCTTATACATAAGAACATAACTTTTGGAAATCTTAACCTGCAAAAGAAATAATAATTTCATTACATGGGATAAATCATAGTAGTGAAATGTAATCCCAATAATCATAACTTAAAACATGAAACTTTGTGGCATACACACATAATCATAGAGAATCATTTCTTGGTAGTCAAGACTCATTGCCAAGACTATCTTAGTGGAAAAAGTCCATTTCTGAACCGAGTTCACTCCTCGTTTCAGTCCTGTTTCACTGAACCGGTTAAACCTACCGTTCCAGCCATGTCTATCTCATGAGATATAAAATATTTACCCAATGAATTGGAGGGAGATATAGGTCCCACCCATCTCATAATGATACCATTCTTATGTGTGCCACAAAATCATAAATCATACATCATTGCATAACCCATGTAATAAAAATGGGATTCTTAAACAACATGACATCATAAAACAATTCATATAAGATAAAGGAATTCATAAAAATAATTCCATCACAACATAATCAAATCAATGTAATAATAGGGATAGAAACATAACCCTATATTATCTTAGATGGAAAATAATTTTGATAAAACACTTGAACTCCATTCTTGAGGAAAATATCCTTTCTACTTCAAAAATATTTTCCTTTCATAACATGTCATACAATTTTAAACTAAAAGAAGTTGATTAAAAATAAACTTGAAAACTTGTAAAGGAATCTTCTTAGAAATAATGTTTTGAAAAACCATTCATGCCGTATAAGTTAAAAAAACATTCTTTTTGTACTTTTGTCAGAAAAGTCAAAAAGTACCTCGTACGAAAAACGACAAGAGATTCCTTTCATATATTTTACTATAAACTCACCAAATGGATTTAAACAATTTTAGGTGGATGGAAATAATATTACATATTGAGGAAACAAGGATGTCGATGATAATATACACCCTAGTAAATACCAAAGTATAAACAATCTCTGATAAAAATGAGATTGTGATATTTCCCTTACCTTAGGTCCGATTTGCCTCGTAAGTGTCTGAACCTCCTGTATAATGATTTAAATAATGTTATTGACTTATTCCAGAATCATAATTATTGTTATTATATCATATATGGTCATATTATTAGCATCTTAGTAGTAATATTTCATTGCTACTTATTATTCGGGTGTTCATAACTTTTTGTTCTTATGCGTGTTTTGTCGAATAAATTCTTATTATTCTCTATAGGTTATAGATACATCATTTCCAGAATGGTATTAATGTAATATATATCATATTTATTCATTAAATTCATTTATATAATCCTTATTCAATTAAGATCATGTATAACGAATCACATCACATCGTGGAGACGATATTCCGTACGTACGCACGAGCGATGATATCGTTCCCATGATCGTGGAATTGTATTGGAGTGTATGTATACTATTTAAGAATCAATATAACTTTACAATAATCATATATATTAATTATTTACACCATTATAACCATCCAAGTAATGTGGTGGGCAAAAATAGATTACACCACAGTGTGGAGACGGTATTCTGTACGTACGCACGCGCGGTGATTTCATTTTCCGTAGGATGGATAGATGTTGTAATAGGGTTGTTTCATACATATAATAACATATCAGTATATGAGTGATACTGATGTTATTACTTCATAATGAAACAACTAAAGAAGAAGAAGTTGAAGAAGAAATAATTTGGAAAGGATCGGTAATGGATATTACCTCTTTTTGACGCACCTCTTCTTAACCTCCTCTTAGGGCACTAGGGTTGGTCTTTGAAGGAGACCAGAACTTCTAGGATGATTCTAGGGAAGTCGAGAGGAGATATTGTCAGGGGTTGGCCGAGCTTTAAGGCTCAAATTGGTGTGAGGAGGATAGGGAGGAGGTGCCCTTTTATAAGGGAGGAGAGGGGCACCTTTGGAAATATAAGAAATATTAGTTTATATTAAATCCCAACCCCACCTAAAAACTTCCAAAATGACTCATATCCAAATATTAGATGAGATAGGGTTGTAATCTCATCAAAAAATAAAATTTATACATGTTAGGAATTTATTTTAAACATTACCAACTTGATTTATCCTTATTTATCAATTTAATTTTATTTGTGGTAATAATATTCTAAATTTTAAATTATTATTAATAATTACATATTTGTTGTTAATTTTCCATAATTTGACACTTTATGACATTTTAGACCATATAAATTTTAATTTATAATTTTTAAATATTTTTGTGATTTTTAAACAATTTTATAATATGTTATTTTTATAAAATAACAATAGTGTCAATTTTGACACTATTCATTTATTTGAATTTAAATAAAATATATACAGAAGATATGTTCGAACTAAAAGCTTTAATATATTAAAAATATGTCATATGTATCTAGAAAATTAGTGGAGCACATTAAATAGTTCATATAATATTTATTTTATTATTTTTAAAACCATTTATTTGATATTTTACTTAATACAATTATTTCAACATCACTATTGTGTCATAATTAATGATACTTATTTAATACCTATAAATTCTAAATAAATTTCTATGATGTATATAATTATATTATATTTCTGGAGACTATTCATGTTCGAAGTTTCATGAAGTTTATCACTAAATTAAAATTATTATACTTATAAGATTTAAGAAAGTGGCATGCTGTCACATTCTTTGGTTTTAATAATAATTAAATTATTTTCATGGAAAAAAGTCTTTTAAATGAATATAATCTGACCCATAGGTGATATGGGTAGACTTTTAGTCATCCAATAGGATTTTGGCAGGTGTTAGGGTAATTTTATAATCTTATATTTACCCTTAATTACCCGATTTACCTTTAACTATGGTAAATAAAATTTACCGTAGTTACTATTCATAATGCCCAAAAATAAAAAGTAGGATATTAACATAATTTCGACCCACTGATTCTGAATATGGAATCCATTTTTCAAAATTAAAAACATATAATTTGCAGTAATTAATTTAAAATAAATCCCATTGTTAAGAAAACGGGTTTTAGAAGTTAAAACATTGCCAAAGATTGAAATGTTTTTACCTATGAATTCAATGTGAAATTAATGCTAATGACATAAATTATATTAAATGGTAAAAATATATTCTATCAATACTTTAAAACCATTCAATATTATAATTTAACCATATATATTATCTCAATGAAAAAAGTTGTTTTTAATTAAAAATTAGCGTATTTTTACTATTCATCAAAATATGAAAGTTATCAGAAAAATATCAAAATTTTATCCAAAGTAAATTTTTATATCCTGATTCAAAAGAAGAATTTTATTTTGAAAAATTGAACTTATAAATATGTCAAAAACTAGAGTTAATGTGGGTGCGCCATCAAAAGGCGAAAAAACTGCATTTTTTAATAAATACTTATTTTACCCAAAAAAAATTATTTGTCTCTCTTACCATGTTCTAGAAAATGTGTAAGATGAATAATAATGTTGTAAAATTTGAAATTCAGTTAATAATATTCATAACGGCTAGTTTATAATATTATAATAATATATCGTTGTTTAGTGGAACTCGGTATTGCGTACTACACACGATATCGAGGAAGGTCGCGATTGCGTGTAGCGAAAGATTCCTTTGATGATTTATATAAAATAAAAACAAAATATTTCTCATAGAAGTCTCGGGTGTTACATTCTACCCCCCTTAAAATGAATTTCACCCTCGAAATTCATCACTTTGTAACAAACAGATGAGGATACCTCTCCCTCATCATATCCTCAAGCTCCCATTTAGCTTCTTCTAATTGGTGGTTCCTCCATAAAACTTTCACCAAGAGAGTGGTCTTGTTTCGTATGAATTTTTCACTACGATACAGAATCTCTATCAGCTGTTCTTCATAAGAAAGATCTTGCTCCAGCGGTACAACTTCTGAGCTGAGTACATGTGAAGGATCAGGTATGTACTTTCTCAGGAGAGATACATGGAACACATCGTGAACTTGAGAGAGATTCGGTGGAAGCGCCAATCGATAAGCTACATTCCCAACACGATCCATTATTTCGAAAGGACCGATATATCTAGGGCTCAACTTCCCCTTATTTCCAAATCTCATGACCCTCTTCCAGGGAGATATTCGTAAGAACACTTTATCACCCACTTCAAACTCTAGGTCTTTTCTTCGGTTGTCGGCATAACTTTTCTATCAACTCTGAGCTGCTCTTATGTGTTGTTGAGTAGATCGGACCTTTTCTACCATCTCATCAACAGTATCAGGTCCTAATAGCTTTCTTTCCCCAACTTCATCCCAGCAAGTTGGAGTCCTGCATTTCTTTCCATAGAGAGCTTCATAAGGAGCCATCTGAATACTGGAGTGAAAGCTATTATTATAAGAAAATTCCACCAAAGGTAGGTGTTGATCCCAACCACCTTTGAAATCCATAGAGCAAGCTCTCAACATATCTTCTAGAGTTTGAATTGTTCTCTCAGACTGACCGTCTGTCTGAGGATGATAAGCATTGCTGAAACTCAACTCTGTATCCAGAGTATGCTGAAGACTTCGTCAGAACATTGAGGTAAACCTCGGATCCCGATCAGATATAATGGAAAGTGGTACTCCATGCAATCTTACCACTTTATTCACATATATCCTGGAAAGTTGATCTAGAGAGAAATCCTCTCTAATAGCGATGAAGTGTGTAGACTTTGTAAGACGATCAACTATGACCCAGATAGCATTATTGCCTTTGGATGTTTTAGGAAGTCCTGTGACAAATTCCATAGTGATGTTTTCCCATTTCCATTCGGGTATGGGTAATGGTTGTATCATCCCCTTAGACTTCTGTCTCTCAGCTTTAACTTTCTAACAAACCAAGCATCGAGAGACATATTCGACAATATCTCTTTTCATTCCATCCCACCAGAAGTACTCTTTCATGTCCCTATACATCTTCATGCTTCTACGATGAATAGAGAATGAAGAACTATGAGCCTCATCCAGCAGCTCCTTCTTTAATTCGGGGATGGGAGGAACACAAACCCAATTTCTGAACTTTATTATCCCATCACAATCAAGGTTGAATTCAGGAATATTTCTCACCTTCTTTTGTAACACTACATCTTCTTTCTGTGCTTCTTTAATCTTCACATGTATAGATGGTTGAACATTCATTTGAGAAAGATACGATTTTCCCCCTTCCATTATAATTCCAAGATCCATCCTTTGTAAATCCATAAATATAGGATCTTTTGTGATCCTCATCATGGATAAGATAGCATAGTTATGTCGACTTAATGCATCTTCCACCTTGTTTGCTTTCCCAGGGTGGTAATGAATTGAGCAGTCGTAATCCTTAATCAGTTCCAACCATTTTCTTTGGTGCATATTCAGCTCCTTCTGTGTGAAAATATACTTTAAAATTTTATGATCAGTATAAATATCACACCTTTCACCATAATGGTAATGCCTCCAAATCTTTAATGCAAAGATTACCTCAGCTAACTCCAAATCATGAGTTGGGTAATTTTGCTCATGGATTTTCAACTATCGTGAGTCATAATCTATCGCCATATCATTTTGCATAAGAACACACCCCAAACCCTTCTTGGATGCATCAATGTAGATCACAAACCTTTCTCCACTACAAGGCAGTGTGAGCACAGGTGCACTGGATAACCTTCTTTTCAACTCCTTGAAATTCTCTTCACATTCCTCCATCCAAACAAACTTAACTCCTTTCCAAGTCAACTTGGTGAGTGGATTAGATAATCGTGAAAAATATTTCACAAAACGTCCATAATATCCATCCAAACCAGGAAAACTTCGGATCTCAGTCACTATTGTTGGTCTCGACCATCTTTCTATAACTTCTATTTTTGCTGGATCCACAGATATCGCCTCTTTGGAGATTATGTGACCAAAAAATGCAACTTTTTGAAGCCAAAATTCACACTTGGTAAATTTGGCATAAAGCTTCTCCATTCTCAGGGTCTTCAATATAATTCTCAAGTGATCTTCATGTTCTTCCTTGCTCTTTGAATAATCAAGAATATCATCTATAAAGACTACCACAAATTGATCAAGATAGTCTCTAAAGACTCTATTCATCAGATCCATGAAGATAGCAGGGGCATTAGTAAGACCAAATGGCATCACTATAAATTCATAGTGTCCATACCTTGTACAGAAATCCGTCTTTGGTATATCCTCCCTTTTGACCCTTAATTGATGATACCCTGAACGAAGATCAATCTTGGAAAAGTATTGAGCTCCTCGTAGTTGGTCAAATAAGTCATCAATGCGTGGGAGAGGATATTTGTTCTTGATAGTGATCTTGTTAAGTTCTCGATAATCAATGCAGAGTCTCATTGATCCATCTTCCTTCTTAACAAATAAAACAGGTGCTCCCCAAGGTGATGCACTAGGGCGTACGAATCCATTATCAAGATTCTCTTGGAGTTGCTTCTTCAATTCCTGCAACTCAATTGGGGCCATTCTATAAGGCGTCTTCGAAATAGGCAAAGCACCCGGTACAAGTTCAATTGAAAACTCAACTTCACGATTTAGTGGAAGACCCGTAAATTCCTCCGGAAAGACATCATCAAACTCCCGTACAATGGGCATATTCTTAATCATGAGTTTCTCACCAACCATTTGAGATAAATAACCTTCATTTAGTGGAATCAATACCCATAAAATGGAAGAAATTTCCACTAGAAAGTTATGTTCATCCTTGCATCGATAGATGAGCATAGATTGATCTGGAATATGAAATGTGACTTCCCTTCTTTGGAAATTGATATGAGATCCATGTAGAGAAAGCCAATCCATGCCAAGAATCACATCAAATTCCACTATAGGAAGGATCACAAGATTTTCAGGAAGTACTTTCCCACAAACTTCAATCGGAGAAGAATTATAAACTTTTGATGTGACTGTTGTGCCATTAGGGGTTGTCACAGCTAACTCAACATCAAACTGTTGAGGTAATATGGTGATATCCTTAGAAAATTCTTCAGAAATAAAGGAGTGGGTGGATCCAGAATCAAATAAAACATTTTCTACTTTAGAGTGGATGGTAAGTGTACCTTTCACCACATCGTTATCATACTCCACATCGCTGATAGAAATTACATGTGACTTTCCTTTGTCTTTAGCCTTAAGAGTTTGTTGACGTCGACCATCATCATCAACCCTTGGATTTGGGCATTGATTGGAATAATGCCCCATCTCCATGCACATGAAACATTGAAGTGTAGTAGGTTCATTCTGTGTTTCCCTTCCTTTGTTTGCATCATTAGACATCTTCTTCCCATCATTGCGGCATTCAAATTCCCGATGACCTTCCTTTGCACATTTGAAACATTTACTTGTCCCTTTAAGACAACTCCCTACATGTTTCTTTTTACACTTTGAGCATAAGGGAAAGCTCATCTTCTTTTCAGTGTGCTCTTTAGATTTTCCTTTGAATTCTATTTTCCTCTTATTATCAAACCCATATGACTGATGGGTTACTTCAATCTTCATCTCGACTTTGAGAGCACATCAAACGATTTCCTCATAGCTATTGAAGTCTCTTATGGCTAAAACCCTTCGAAGACTTGGTTTTTAGCCACTAACAAATCGATCGATCTTACTCTCAGGTTGGATAATAATACCAGAAGCGTACCTTGCAAGTCTTGTAAAATTTTCTTCATAGGTACCAACAAATTCATCATCCTTTTTCATCAGTTCAAGAAACTCTTTCTCCATATTTGTTCGGAGAATACGAGGGAAGTACTTATTGAAAAATAAGTTCTTGAACTCGTCCCATTCCATGGACTCAATTTCACCCCTTTGCCTCGTATTCTTAATAAGATTCTACCATTGATCAGCATCTCCTTCCAAACGATACACTGCTAGGATGACTTTATCATGTTCAGAACATTGAAGAACTGAAAATGTCTTTTCATTAGTACTAATCCATTTCTCAACAACTAATGGATCAGTAGACCCACTGAAAGAAGGTGGACGCTGCCTCATGAGGGATTCAACAGAATGTTGCTCCTTCCTTTGCTCGTTTGGAAGTCCTCCATGATTCATAGCTTGAGAAAGTTATGTGAGCATGGCTACAAGATTTTTCATTCCAATTCCCATAATGTTTGGTTGCTCAGGGGGACAATCATTGCATTGCCCATTGAAATCCACATTAACACAGTTCCTTCGGGTTCCAGCCATTGACTAAAACCAAGAAGAATAGTGTGAGCAACACTAATTATAATTGGAAAACCACATAATCAAGAATAAAATTTCACACTTAAGGTCTTGTCCTAGGTTATTCATAGTCATTTCTAAAACACTAAGATTGTGTTCTATGCTTAGACTTATCCTTAGGATTCTTACTAAGGCTTTCACATCCTAGTTTCCAAATGTTGACTATACCTTTCCTCTGATACCAACTATAACGACCCATACTTTACATACATTGTCATTACTTCATAATTTAATCACACTTATTACAACATATAACAAAAACAGGAAAGGAAAGTATAGGTATAGAGTCTTTAGAAACTGGGAAACATAAACAACTAGTTCATAAAGCATCTACTTTGCCTCCCATTTATTTTATCATATCTAGAGTCCCTTTTTGGTATATCCTACTTAATAACCTTCTTCCTGACCTGAGGAAATAAAACATACAAAAGGGTGAGATCAAATGCTCAGTAAGGGTAAACAAAATAAATATCAATGACATCATATACATAAGAACATAACTTTTGGAAATCTTAACCTGCAAAAGAAATCATAATTTCATAACATGGGATAAATCATAGTAGTGAAATGTAATCCCAATAATCATAACTTAAAACATGAAACTTTGTGGAACACACACATAATCATAGAGAATCATTTCTTGTTAGTCAAGACTCATTTCCAAGACTATATTAGTGGACAAAGTCCATTTCTGAACCGAGTTCACTCCTCGTTTCAATCCTGTTTCACTGAACCGGTTAAACTTGCCATTCCAGCTATGTCTATCTCATGAGATATAAAATCCTTACCCAATCCATTGGAGGGAGATATATTTCCCACCCATCTCATAATGATACCACTCTTATGTGTTCCACAAAATCATAAATCATACATCGTTGCATAACCCATGTAATAAAAATGGGATTCTTAAACAACATGACATCATAAAACAATTCATATAAGATAAAGGAATTCATAAAAATAATTCCATCACAGAATAATCAAATCAATGTAATAATAGGGATAGAAACAGAACCCTATATTATCTTAGATGGAAAATAATTTTGATAAAACACTTGAACTCCATTTTTTGAGGAAAATATCCTTTCTACTTCAAAAACATTTTCTTTTCTTAACATGTCATAAAATTTTAAACTAAAAGAAGTTGATTAAAAATAAACTTGAAAACTTGTAAAGGAATATTCTTGGAAATAATGTTTAAAAATCATTTCATGCCGTATAAGTTAAAAAAACATTATTTTTGTACTTTTGTCAGAAAAGTCAAGAAGTACCTCGTACGAAAAACGACAAGAGATTCCTTTCATATCTTTTACTATAAACTCACCAAAGGGTAACAATGGATTTAAAAAATTGTAGGTGGATGGAAATAATATTAAATATTGAGGAAACATGGATGTGGATGATAAAATACACCCTAGTAAATACCAAAGTATAAACAATCTCGGATAAAAATGAGATTGTGATATTTCCCTTACCTTAGGTCCGATTTGCCTCGTAAGTGTCCGAAACTCCTGTATAATGATTTAAATAATGTTATTGACTTATTACAAAATAATAATTATTTTTATGACATCATATATGGTCATATTCTTAGATTCTTAGTAGTAATATTTCATTGCTACTTGTTATTCGGGTGTTTATAACTTTTTGTTCTTATGCGTGTTTTGTCGAATAAATTCTTATTCTTCTGTATAGGTTATAGATACATCATTTCCAGAATGGTATTAATGCACTATATATCATATTTATTCATTAAATTAATTTATATAATCATTATGCAATGAATATCATGTAGAACGAATCGCATCACATCGTGGAGATGGTATTCCGTACGTACGCATGAGCGATGATATCGTTCCCATGATCGTGGAATTGCATTGGAGTGTATGTATACTATTTAAGAATCAATATAACTTTAAAATAGTCATATATAGTAATTATTTACACCATTATACCCATCCAAGTAAGGTGGTGGGGAAAAATAGATTACACCACGGTGTGGAGATGGTATTCCGTACGTACGCACGTGCGGTGATTTCATTTTCCGTAGGATGGATAGATGTTGTAATAGAGTTGTTTCATACTTATAATAAAATATCAGTATATGAGTGATACTGATGTTATTACTTCATAATGAATCAACTAAAGAAGAAGAAGTTGAAGAAGAAAGAATTTGGAAAGGATCAGTAATGGATATTACCTCTTTTTGACGCGCCTCTTCTTAACCTCCTCTTAGGGCACTAGGGTTGGTCTTTGAAGAAGACCAGAAACTCTATAATGATTCTAGGGAAGTGTAGAAGAAATATTGGCAGGGGTTGGCCGAGATTGAAGGCTCAAATTTGTGTGAGTAGGATAGGGAGGAGGTGCCCTTTTATAAGGGAGTAGAGGGGCACCTTTGGAAATATAAGAAATATTAGTTTATATTAAATCCCAACCCCACTTAAAAACTTCCAAAATGACTCATATACAAATATTAGATGATATAGGGTTGTAATATCATCAAAAAATAAAATTTAGATATGTTAGGAATTTATTTTAAACATTACCAGCTTGATTTATCCTTATTTATCAATTTAATTTTATTTGTGGTAATAATATTCTAAATTTTAAATTATTATTAATAATTACATATGTGTTGTGAATTTTCCATAATTTGACACTTTATGACATTTTAGACCATATAAATTTTAATTTATAATTTTTAAATATTTTTGTGATTTTTAAACAATTTTATAATATGTTATTTTTATAAAATAACAATAGTGTCAATTTTGACACTATTCATTTATTTGAATTTAAATAAAATATATACAGAGGATATGTTCGAAATAAAATCTTTAATAGATTAATAAAATTTTATATGTATCTATAAAATTAGTGGAGCACATTAAATAGTCCGTATAATATTTATTTTATTATTTTTAAAACCATTTATTTGATATATTACTTAATAAAATAATTTCAATATTACTATTGTGTCATAATTAATGATAATTATTTAATAACTAAAAATTATAAATAAATTCCTATAATGTAGATAATTATATTATCTTTTTGGAGACTATTCATGTTCGAAGTTTCATGAAGTTTATCAGTAAATTAAAATTATTATACTTATAAGATTTAAGAAAGTGACATGTTGTCACATTCTTTGGTTTTAATAATAAGTAAATTATTTTCATGGAAAAAAGTCTATTAAATGAATCTAATACGTCCCATAGGTGATATGGGTCTAATTGTAGTCATAAAATAGGATTTTGGTAGGTGTTAGGGTAATTTTATAATCTTATATTTACCCTTAATTACCCAATTTACTTTTAACTATGGTAAATAAAATTTACCGTAGTTACTATTCATAATGCCCAAAAATAAAACGTAGCCTATTAACATAATTTGGACCCAATGATTCTGCATATGGAATCCATTTTTCAAAATTCAAAACATATAAGTTGCAGTAATTAATTTAAAATAAATCCCGTTGTTAAGAAAACGGGTTTTAGAAGGTAAAACATTGCCAAAGATTGAAATGTTTTTACCGATGAATTCAATGTGAAATTAATGCTAATGACATACATTATAATAAATGGTAAAAATATATTCTATATAAACTTTAAAACCATTCAATATCATAATTTAACCATATAAATTATCTCAATGAAAAAAGTTGTTTTTAATTAAAAATTAGCGTATTTTTACTATTCCTCAAAATATGAAAGTTATCAGAAAAATATCAAAATTTTATCCAAAGTAAATTTTTATATCCTGATTCAAAAGAAGAATTTTATTTTGAAAAATTGAACTTATAAATGTGTCAAAATTTAGATTTAATGTGGGTGATCCATCAAAAGGCGGAAAAACTGCATTTTTTGATAAATACTTATTTTACCCAAAAAAATTATTTTGCTCTCTTACCATGTTATTGAAAATGTGTAAGATGAATAATAATGTTGTAAAATTTGAAATTCAGTTAATACTATTCATAACGGCTAGTTTATAATATTATAACAATATATCGTTGTTTAGTGGAACTCGGTATTGCGTACTACACACGCTATCGAGGAAGGTCGCGATTGCGTGTAGCGAAAGATTCCTTTGATGATTTATATAACATAAATACAAAATATTTCTCATAAATGTCTCGGGTGTTAAAGTGTGTCTCCTTGGGGAGAACCAATTATCTTTGTAAAGAAGAAGGATGGATCGATGCAGATAGGCATTGATTATAGCTAACTGAATGGGATTACAGTGAAGAACAAATACTCTCTTACAAGAATTGATTACTTGTTTGACCAACTTCATGTGACTCAATTCTTCTCTAATATTGATTCTCATTCTTGTTATCATCAATTGAGGGTGAAGAATAATGATATTATAAAAAATGTCTTCCAATCAAGATATGGGCATTATGAGTTTGTTGTTATGCCCTTCAGACTGACTAATGCACCTGCTATTTTTATGGATCAAGAATAAGTTGATTTTGGAAGCTTCTGTTTTATCAAATGGATATCCTTTGTGTAGGAAAATGTTTTGGTGATTAAACGATAAACATTATTTTGGGAGATGTTTTCTCTTTTGGAGTACTATATGCCTAAGGGAAATAAAATAGTACTGGATTTAAATTGAGGAGGAATGGTTGAATTTTTTTTGTGTAAGAACTTATGTATTTATTGTGGACATATGGTGATTTGGGTTATCTCTATAAAATTATGAAGCTAGCATAGAGAATAGGTGAATAGGTTAATAAAACATTAGTATGAGACTTTAACAGTAGTTTATGTTATTTGGAGATAAATGTTAAGATTTATTAGGGAAGACTATGAGATTAAATCCTTCTGAGTTTTGGGTTCCAATCTTAGTTTGGATTATTCTGATGAATTTTAAGGATGGTTGTGTACTGAATGGTCTTTCTGGAAGTTTGGGTACTTTTGTTGAATTTTGGAGATTAATAGTCATTTTCAACTTTTTATATAGGATTATCCTTTTTGGTGATTATATGATCTCATACTAACCTTTTTAGTTTTAGTTGATGACTAAAGACAAGGGAAAAATATTGTTATTCTTTCGTGGATTATGTGATTATCTAGAAGATGATTCTTGTGCTTTTGATGAGACCAAGTCTTTTTGAATGCTCATTGTTTTGAGAAAAGATTATTCTTGGTGGAAACTTATTAAGGGATGAAACTCTACTTGAAGTTAAGTATATTCCCTTATGTTTTTATTCTATGTAGTAAATGAATTCCTCAAAATTATGAAAAGGAACATAAGACAAAAATGTTGTTGGTTTACGTTTCCTACTGGGTAATCAAAGACCGTTTAAAAAATCTTATGTTTGTGATCTTCTTGTGGTTAATTTTCTCCTAATCATGTTTTCTATCACTCTTCATCAGAGCTTGATCCTTTGTTTTCTCTTCCATATCCATGTTTTCTTACATGGAATCCTATTATGAGTTAACTCGGGTGACCTCTGTACTTCCCGTTATTTATTTTAAATTTATAGATTTACTGACTCTTTTTCCGATGTGGGACTTTCAACAAAATTTCCAAGCCCAATTTTAATATTGCGAGGTCGCAATTTATTAAGGGGGGAAGATTTTAACAACCCGAAATTATGAATAAATTTTGATTCCTAACTTTGTGTGTTATTTATTTTTATATCCAAAAAAACTATTTAATTTAATAAAATTAGTATAATTAAAATAATACCTATCACGACCTGACCCTTCCTAGGCTCAAGCCACAACTACCCCAAGCCCGCCTCCATAGGCCAGGTGCTGGCGACAAGCACTTAAGGATAAACAAATCGGGGAGGGCTTTTCCTGAGTACATGTACACACACACACACGCAGCCCACTCAATGTAGAAGTGCAGAGTAAAAAAGAAAATTAAAGTACCAAATTCTATTAAATAAATCACAAGGTGCATTGACCTCTAAATAGTAAAAAGCGAGTGCTGAAGGTAAACTAAAAAGAAAAGGGGAAAACACGTGCCCAACCAGAAAAGTGCCACAACCCGACAATAGGTAAAAAAGGTTAAATAGATGGGAGAGTACCACACCTGGAACCCATCTACGACCACCGCATGTGGTCCAAGCTCCCGAACTCCTAAGATCCTATAACATCACGACCAACCTGTCTGTCATCAGCAAGGTCACACCAAGTGTGGGCAAAGCCCAAGCAGGGGTGAGTACAAAAATACTCAGTAGAATGCCCTGAAGGCTCGAGAAAGAAAGAAAGGAGGTACTGAAGAGGTGATAAGTAGATCGAACAAGGAAAAGTAAAGGAGTAAAACTGAGAGTGCAGTAAAGTGTACAGATCAACCCAAAATGAGGATGAAAGTAGACTCATCCAACTGCAAGGATCTAGAAACGGTGAGAAGATGGACTTCTCATCGAGTCTTCACAACCTATAGTAGGAGAGTAGACTCGTCCAACCACGAGAAGCTAGACACAGAAAGCACAAGGCATACCCCACACGTCTTCGCCTCTCATGGAAGGAGAGTAACCAAAACTCAAGAAGTGGGTACTGGAACAAGGTATACATATATATATGCTCTGTCAAGAAACCCAAACAATATTGTAAGGGGATCTCCATCCCGTAGCTCAGCCCAAGAAAGTGAGTAGCCAACAATTCTAGAAGTAAACACCATCGATGCACAGAATCCCGCACGTCTGCCCCGAATTTCAAGTCAAGGGGCTCAAATCACCACACATTGACACTATCCGCGTTGGGCGGAACTGACTTGCCCACACGATTTTTGGTCGCATCTCAAGGACGCGTCTCGGTGGGGAAAGTGCCCCTCATACTTGAGAGTTCTGGGGAACATCAAACCACACCTCATCACTGCCCCACAGTCAAGAGGTCTCCTCAAAGTCGATAGGCAACCCCCTACCCAGCTCCGCTGGAGGGAAATCCCTGGAAGTTGACGGGTTCCCACTGGAGGGAGACCCGGAAAAATTCGACAGGTGCCACACCGTCCAGTCCCGTAAAAGGGTAATCCACCAGAGGGAGACCCGGAAAAAGTTGTCGACATGTCCCAATTCCCAGACCCATGAAAGGTATCTATTGGTGGGAGGCCTGGAATCATGAACGAGGACCACTTCCCAGCCCAGTTAGAGGTAAAACCATCATCAGGGACCACTTCCCAACACCACTAGAGGTAAACCCGGAACCGCTCTTCCCTTCTCTGTTGGATGGTACAACTCTGGCCATCCTTGCTAGATGGTAACTCATAGGAAATCCCTGCTAGATGGTATCGCACTGGCCATCCCTACTGGATGGTACAACTGGGCTCCCCTGCTAGATGGTCCCCACTGGCCATCACTGCTGGATGGTACCTCACCGCCCAGCCCTGCTAGAAACAACCACCTAGCCATCCATACTGGAGAAAACCTCATGGTCAGCCCTACTGGAAACAACCTCATGGGTAGAGGATCAGTTCCCGAGTAATGTGTTGGTCACACCGAATCAACAAGAACTCTACCAGGGAACATGAATCAACTCTTTCGGTCAAACCATCAAGAGAATAACTAGGGGAAAACCACTCAACCCTGCTTGTCGAAAACATCGTGAACAGGACCAGGGGGAACCCACTCAACCTTACTGGTCAAACAAATGAGAATAGAACCAGGGGAAACTCAACTATGCTGGTCAAACAAACGAGAACAGAACTAGGGGGAAACTCAACTCTACTAGTCAAACAAATGAGAACAGAATGAGGGGAAAAATCAACCCTTCTGGTCAAACAAACGAGAACAGAACCAGGGGGAAATTCAACCCTGTTGGTCAAACAAATGATAATAGAGGGACCCTCTACGTCACAAGAGGTCAAGGGTATGAAAAACAGAACACAACACGCACATGGGGCCCACACTACGTGTGGCCCCAAGTCAACTCCAACAAAGCACACAAACATTCTCAGGTAAAAACAACCACATGTACCTTAAAGCATTATCGTATACTTCCAGAGTATACCACATTTCCAGCCCAAAGGCTATCCTGCACACGACACCTAACGTCAATGTGAAGGGTATAAACGTAACAACTCCAACTTTCCACCTCATCGGCCCAGGAATGACAAACTACATCTCTTCAAACATTTACTTCACTCACACGGGTGTGCACGCGGTCACATGCTAAGGGTTCTTTGCAAACACCACGGGAAGAACCACCAATAGTACACTATTCGTGCTTCCACATTTAAAAGAGATCCCAAAAGAGACTCCGCACATCCAAACAGATCATACTATTCTAATCCTCGTGGAAAAACATGTGAGATAGACTATTTACTCACCCCCAACAGAAATCCGACGTAAAATTCATTCAACACTACTTTACGCCCGAACAATGTCCTGTGGTCTCGAGCCTCGGCCCTGAAAACAGTCGGGTGCATCACACCATTGTGATCCCCTTGGGAAAACACGTCAAAAGGACTCCTCACTTTAGTAGAATGGATATCCAGAGAAAAAGATACGTTCCGACATACCGAACATGAGAGGTGTTGTGTGGGCCTGCATCCCGGTCCCGAAGCACTTCCAACGGATCACACCGTTGCGATCCTCTCAGAAAAGTACACAAGAAGGACTATTCACTTGTCCAAAATGGAAACCCGGTGATAAATCTGGAAATCACCGCCAACTCCTAAAACGGCCCTCACGGGGCCCGCACTAGTGTGATGAATTAAAGCGGGCGGATTCCATCATTGCAATGCCTTTGAAAAAACCACCAGGATTGAATACTCGTACACCCCAAACAGACGTCTACTGAAAAAGCTGTAAAGCGCTGCACGCAGCTCGAAAGACGGGCCATGGGGCCCACATCTCAACTCCGGTATCAACACCCGAAACCACACTGGAGAACTCTGGCTCAATACCAGGGTCGCAATGCAACTGATGGCACTCAATTCAAATATCAGATGTGTCCGCGCCATCCAAAACAAGAACCCGCAGGAAAAGTGCTAGACCCCTTAAAGGCATATTGTGACACCGAGGCCCCCGTTTTGGGAGTTAAAATCCCCCTAAACCTTCCCAAAATCTCCACATGGAGCCGGGGTTTTCAATACCGCAGACGACATGAAAAAATGGACACCCGTAGCGTAAGTTATGGGTGTCTGAAGCCGAGGGGACGAATCCCATTGGACTGGACCGGCTTGGTCCGACCGGTCCGCCCGGCCTGGGCTGGCCTGCGCTGGCTGGTTCGGCTCACAGCGCTGGCCTGCGGCTCCACCGCATGGGCCAGCCGTGGACTTGTGGTCCACCCGCAGATCGGCCACGAGGGCCGGTCGTTCTGCCGTGTGAAGACCCACCGAGGGCGGGTCTATGTTCCACCGCGGGGTCATGTGCCGCAACCCCGATCCTCTGCATCAACCGGTCAGCACAGCCGGCTGGCCCTTCCGCTCCGTGCCCCCAGCTCGCCCGGAGGAGCCCCCTGTCGCCTGTCGCTGAAGACACCTGCGCCGACCTCCACTCCCGAGGGGCCCCCCGCCACCTAGAGCCATCGCGCGCCGCCTCCTAAAGCCACCGCGCGCCGCCGCCAACCTATCTGGACCGCCGGAAAACACCAAAACCCGCAATCTTTGACGGACGACTACGATCGCCTCCAAACTAGAATTTCAATTCCGAAAAGTGTGTTGGATAGCTTCAAAAATGTACTACACATTTATGGGCTTCGTTCGATGATAAAACAATAATTTGACGCATATTTAAACTTGAATGAGGGGGTTCAGAAATTAAAACACAAAACGAAAACTCCTACATGCAGGGGCGTAGCACGGAGCTTCGCTGCACGTGTCGTTACCACGCCCACTGCTCGATGCCGCTTTGATAGGAGGAGGTAGGAGTAGGTGGAAGAGGAGAGGAGGATGAGGGTGAGGGGGTTTCTCTAGGGAGAGAACCAAGGGGAGGAGAATAGAGTGGAGGGTGTGTTTAAAAAGAAAAACACACTTAACCACCCACCCGTCGGCCCGAACTCGAACTTTCGTCGGGGCCAGGATTAAGCTATCCCTAGGGTAAACACCACCTATCGAGCACAATGGGAGTCTCAGAATTTTAATCTGAGTATCTGTTCAATGGTTATAAAATTTAATGCTCGAGGTTGCCAAATTATGATAACGCCCCCGGGACCATTTTTCACTGACGGCCCGCGCCCGCAAAAATTACACCCCTTCTTGGGTAAACAACATGCTCCAGACTCAACGGTGCCCTTAGTTTTCCAATACGAGCTACCGTTTAAGAGATACCTGAGTTTAACCATTAAACGAATAAATTATTTATTTTTATTATCCGTTTAACGTTCCGTTAATGGGCGAGGGGTCCCAAATTCCCGCACCGACATGTTTTATGTCGTTCCTAGGGAAAACACCCCATTTCGGACCAATCCATACTCTCAGATTTAGGATCCGAAACACCGTTTAGGAGTTATCCCATTTATTTGGCGTGCCCACTGTGAACATGCTGAAAATTTAATTCCGGCCATACTAGGGCTCGGAATCGCATACCTTCTAAAGGAGCTGCTCTGGAATAACATCAAGATTATTCCAAAGTCTTTTAATACAAAAACTGGGTTCTTAAGTCATTCTCTCCTTCAAGATTTTTATCCCTGAAATGCAAAACCAGGGAACAACTTAGGGTACTAAGACCACACCTGGATATCCCGTTCCCAGAAGAACTCTTGCACATTCCTGCATTACCACACACAGACCAAAGGATTTTATCTATTCATGTGAGTTCTACCTTTGCCGATGACGTGGATTGGACCACACACACTTCTTCTCGGGCGAGTCACGTGGGAGACATCATGCACCCACTCCTGACCTTGAGGTTAGAGCAAGGCAGTATGGAACCTCTCCATCCCTTTACACGGTCTCAAACGGCCTGAAGGCCCTTGGGGGTAGCTCACATCCCCGAACGAACCCCTACGTAGCATGCTGTGACTGGAATCACCATTTGAACCTGGGACAAATCCCGGTGATTTCCTCCTTTAGAATATCCATATGGTGAAACAACCAAGGATATCTAGTCACAAAAGATTTCATAGTCGATGTCTCACGACCCAGACTCTCTTACATGCTCGGAGAGTGAAGGAGTCGACACCATCGACTAAAGAAAAGGTCATATGCCTTTTACCTTACCAACACAGGGTTACACCGACACCTCATGCCACCCTGGTAACAACTCAAACAAGGATCTAGGAGAAAAGAATTTCACATACAGAGTCTAACAATTCTACTACAAAAAGTAGAAGAGTCATAGAGCGTACCTCTTATCACATCATGCTCCGCAGGATCGTAGACATCCAATCCTCACGGCTGTCCGGGGTCCCAACTGTCAGCTCCCAGAGCCTGACGTGGACTGCCTGGTGGTGATGGGAAGACCTCGTAAGGTCATCCCCCACTTTCAGTTTCTCCCAAACCTCTTCCATCACCACCTCTTTGGGTGCTACTCTGATCACGGTGCTGCCTCAACCATGGTGGTGCACCTGTTGCATGCCCGATACTCTCAGCCTGCCTGGTCGAGAAGTCTCGCGCCAGGTGACCTCTCCCGTCGGATGCATAACACCAACTCTCTCTGGGCTGAACTGTTACCCTCCATAACCACTGTGGTGTACGACCACACCCCTGAGTCTGGTTGTCAGAAATCCACCTGCATCGAGGTTCAGTCTGCTGACACTTGCTAGCTGCGACAGACGTCTCGACTCCATCATGCCCACTGCCACTATCAACTATAAAGTGTGACAGGAATTTTTTGTCACCAGAACCTTCTCTAGCACCCCGAAATAAGTGGGAATGCACAAGGGTACCATGATAGCATGAATTTATCGGTGGAGACCCTGCTCAAACTCTTGTGCTCGGAAGTTTCCATCATGGACCAAGTCCGGGTAAAAGCATGCACGGTCTGAGAAGCTAGTCGCATACTTGGTCACCATCATCCCTCCCTACTGAAACTGCAGGAGCTCCTGGATCTAAATGGAGCATAAGCAGGAGGGGTAAAACTCCTCATGAAAAAATAGTTGAAAGTCACCCCATGAAAGCGACGAATCATCGAGAAACTGAGTCACCAGACTCCACCAACGCCCTGCTGCTCCGTGGAAAAGGATTGTGGACAAAGCCACCATAAGACTTGCCAAAGTCTACCCAAGACTGAAGAGGAGAACCACTGTCTTAAGCCAAACTTCTACTGCCTGAGGGTGTGGCTCACCACTGAACCTCAGTGGTCTCTGTCACTGAAACTCCTGGAGTGCGCTCAACCTTTTCTCAAGCTCAGTCTGCTATGCTGAAGTTGTCGGCTGTTCATGAGGTGGGGGTGCTGCTACCAGCCCACCCGAAAAAAGGGACTCACATGATGGGTCCTGGACTGAGGTCTTGTAGCTCACGTGGTCGGAGTCATGAACCAAAGCTGGTATCCTGGATGACTTTCTTCACAGAGACATCCTGAATATTATCAAGGAGTGTCATGGTCAAATGAGCATATGTGTATATAATAATAACAACAATGGGGAGTTGACTCAAGAAGGATAGTCAAAGACTCAATACTATATGATTCACAAACCAATTTTCCCTGAAACAAGTGTCTCAGCATGCCAAGTAGAAAAGCGGGTTAGTAGGGTCCTGGTGAATGGATACATCGGTCGGCGCACCATCACTGGACTCCCTGATCTGAGAGCTACTCTCGAGACATGTTAACACTGTTTCCCAAAATCCCAACCAATTCCTTTTTTAGGGACGTCCGAACAATGTCCCAAGGAACGAAACACTTATGATACCAATTTTTCACAACCTGACCCTACCCGGGCTCGAGCCGCAACTACCCTAAGCCCGCATCCATAGGCCAGCGGCTGACGACAAGCGCCGAAGGCTAAACAAATCAGGGAGGGCTTTGCCTGACTACATGTACACACACACGTATCCCACTCAATGCAGAAGTGCAGAGTAAAAAGAAAAGTAAAGTAGCAACTACTATTAAGTAAATCACAAAGTGCATCGACCTCTAAACAGTACAAAGAGAGTGCTTATGGTAAACTGAAACGAAATGGGGAAAAACATACGCCCAACTAGAAAAGTGCCACAACACGACAACTGGTAAACAATAGTAAAATTGCTGGGAGGGTCCCAAAACTGGAACCCGTCTATGACCACCAAACGCGGTCCAAGCTCCAGAACTCCTAAGCTCCTCTAAAGTCACGACCAACTTGTCTGTTGTCTGCAAGGTCACACCAAGTGCGGGAAAATCCCAAGCAGGGGTGAGTATAAAAATACTTAGTGGGATGCCCCGAAGGATCGAGGAAGAAACAAAGGAGGTATTGAATAGGTGAGAATTAGATCGAACATGGAAAAGTAAATGAGTACAATTGATAGTGTAGTAAAGAGTATAAGTCAACCCAACAAGAGGAAGGAAGTAGACTCATCCAAATGCAAGGAGCTAGAAACGGTGAGAAGATGAACTTCTCGTCGAGTCTTCGCTACCTATAGCAAGAGAGTAGACTCGCCCAACCACGAGAATCTAGACATGGAAAGCACGTGGTATTCCCCGCATGTCTTCACCTCTCCTGGAAGGAGAGCAAACAAAACCCAAGAAGTGGGTACTAAAACAAGGTATGCATATATATATATATATGCTCTATCAAGAAACTCAAACAAGATCATAAGGGTATCTTAGTCACGTAGCTCAGCCCAAGAAAGTGAGTAGCCAACAATCCCATAAGTAAACACCATCTATGCCCAACATCCCACACGTCTACCCTGAAATGCAAGTCAAGGGGCTCAAATCACCACACCATGACACTATCCGCTTTGTGCAGCACTGACTTTCCCACATGATTTTAGATCGCGTCTTGGTGGGGAAAGTGCCCCTCATACTTGAGAGTTATGGGGAACATCAAATCACATCTCGTCACTACCCCGCAGTCGAGAGGTCACCTCAAAGTCGACAGGCGACCCCCTGCCCAGCCCCGCTGGAGGGAAATCCCTGGAAGTCGACAGGTTCCCACTAGATGGAGACCCGAAAAAAGTCGACGGGTGCCACACTGCCCAGTCCCGTAAAAGGGTAATCCACTAGAGGGAGACCCGGAAAAATTTGTCGACGATTCCCAATGCCCAGACCTGTGAATGGTGTTCGCTGGTGGGAGGCTCAGAATCACTAACATGGACAACTTCCCATCCCAGTTGGAGATAAACCCGTCATCGGGGACCACTTCCCAGCACCACTAGAGGTAAACCCAGAACCGCTCTGGCCATCCCAAGTGGATGGTTCAACGCTGGCCATCCCTACTGGATGGTAACCCACTAGCCATCCCTACTGGATGGTACCGCACTGGCCATCCCTGCTGGATGGTACAACGGGCCACACCTGCTGGATGGTACCCCACCGGCCATCCCTACTGGATGGTACCTCACCGGCCAGCCCTGCTAGAAGTGACCTCCTGGCTAGCCCTGCACGAAACTACCTCCTGGCCAGCCCTGCTGGAAACAACCTCCTGGGTAGAGGATCGGTGCCCATGTAATGTGGTGGTCACACAGAATCTACAAGAACTCTACCATGGAACACGAAGAAACTCTACCGGCCAAACCATCGAGAGCAGAACCAGGGGAAAACCACTCAACCCTGCTAGTCGAAACCATCGTGAACATGACCAGGGGGAACCCACTCAACCTTGCTGGTCAAACAAACGAGAACAGAACCAGTGGAAACTCAACCCTGCTGGTCAAACAAATGAGAACATAACCAGGGGGAAACTCAACCCTGCTGTTCAAACAAACGAGAACAGAACCAGGGGGAAACTCAACCCTAGTGGTCAAACAAACGAGAAAAGAACCAGGGGGAAACTCAACCCTGCTGGTCAAACTAACAAGAACAGAGGGACCCTCTACGTCACGAGAGGTCAAGGGTACACAAAACAAAACACGATACGCACATGGGGCCCACACTACGTGTGGCCCCAAGTCAACTCCAACCAAGCACAAAAATGTTCTCAGGTACAAACTACCACATGTAACTCCAAGAGTTCCTGTATACTCACAGAGTATACCACGTTTCAGACCAAAGACTATCATGCACATGACACGTAACGTCAAAGCGAAGGGCGTAAACGTAACAACCCCAACTTTCCACCTCATCATCCCAGGCACGACCAAATACATCTCTTTAAACATTTACTTCACTCACACGGGAGTGCACGCGATCACACACCAAGGGTTCTTTTCAAAAACCGTGAGAAGAACCACCACTGGTACACCTTTAATGCTTCCACTTTTAAAAGAGATCCCGAAAGAGACTCCGCACATCCAAATGGATCGTACAATTTTAATCCTCTTGAAAAAACATGCAAGATAGACTATTTAATCGCCTCCAATGGACATCTGACATTAAGTCATTCAACACTGCTTTACACCCAAACGACGTCCCGTGGTCCCAAGCATCGGCCCCGAAAACAGTCGGGTGAATCGCACCATTGTGATCCCCTTGAGAAAACACGTCAAAAGGACTGCTCACTTGAGTGGAATGGATATCCAAAGAAAAAATATGTGTTCCGACATACCTAACATGAGCGGTGCTACGTGGGACCCAAATCTCGGTCTCAAAGCGATGCCAACAGATTGCATCGTTGTGATCCTCTCAGAAAAGTAAACAAGATGGACTATTCACATGTCCAAAACGGACACCTGGTGATAAAGAAAGAAATCACCACCAACTCCCAAAACAGCCCTCACGGGGCCCGCACCAGTGTCCTTAATTAAATCAGATGGATTTCACCATTGCAATGCCCTCAGAAAAAAACTTAGGATCGACTACTCACACGCCCCAAACAGACATCTGATGAAAAAGTTGTAAACCACTGCACGTATCTCGAAAGACGGGTCGTGGGGCCCCTGCCTCAACTCCGGTTTCAATGCCTGAAACAACATTGGAAAACTCTGGCTCAATGCAAGAGTCACAACGCCACTGACAACGCTCAATTTGGATATCAGATGTGTCTATTCCGTCAAAAAACAAGAACCCTCGAGAAAAGTGCTAAACCACTTAAATGCGTGTCGTGCCACCAAGGCCCCCGTTTCGGAGGTTAAAATCCTTCGAAACCATCTCAAAATATACGCCTTGAGCCGAGGATCGCACTTCCGCAGACGGAATGCAAAACAGACACCCGTAGCGAAAGTTACGGGTGTCCGAAGCCGAGGGGACGAATCCCCTTGGGCTGGACCAGCCTGGGTCTACCAGCGCCGGCCGGCCCGACTCGCAGCGCCGGCCCGCGGCTCCGCCACGCGGGCCGGCCATAGACCCGTGGTCCACTCGGACACTGGCCACGAATTCCAGTCATCCTGACGCGTGATGACCCGCCGAGGGCGGGTCATTGTTCTCCCGCGCGGTCGCACACCGCCACCCCGATCCCCCGCGTCAACCGGCCGACCCTTCCGCTTCGCGCCCCCAGCTCGCCCGAAAGAGCCCCCTACTGCCTACCAATGAAACCACCTGTGCTGACCTCCGCTTCTGAGGGTCCCCCTGCCACCTGGAGCCACCGCGCACCACCGCCTGGAGCTACCGCGCCCCACCGCCAACCTCCCTGGACCGCCGGAAAACACCAAAACCCACAATTTTCTATGGACGACTTCGATCGCCTCCGAAATCGTATTTCAAATCCAAAAATTACGTCGGATAGCTCTGAAAATGTACGACGCATTTATGGTCTTCGTTCGATGATCAAATGGAAATTCGACGCATATTTAAACTCGAAAGAGGGGGTTTAGAAATTAAAACACAAAACGAAAACTCTTATCTGCAGCGGCGTAGCCTGGAGCTTCGCCGCACGTGCCGCTACCGCGCCCGCCGCTCAATGCCGCTTTGAACAGAGGAAGGAGGAGGAGGTGGAATAGGAGATGAGGTTTAGGGTGAGGGGGTTTCTCAAGGGAGAGAACCAAGGGGAGGAGAAGAGAGTGGAGGGTGTGTTTAAAAAGAAAAACACACTTAACCACCCACTCGTCGGCCCGAACCCGAACTTTCTTTGGGGTCGGGATTAAGCTTCCCCTAGGGTAAACACCACCTCCTGACAACAATGGAAGTATCTGAATTTTTGTCTGAGTCTCTGTTAAAAATTTATAAAACTGAACGCCCAAGGACGCCAAATTACGAAAACGCCTCAGGGTCCATTTTTCACTGACGGCTCGCGCCCGTGAAAATTACACCTCTCCAAGGGTAAACAGCATGCTCCGGACTCAACAGTGCCATCATTTTTCCAATCTGAGATACCATTTAAGAGACTCCTGAGTTTAACCATTAAACGAATAAATTAATTATTTTAATTATCTGTTTAACGTTCCGTTAACGGGCCAGGGGTCCCAGCGTCATGCGCCGACATGTTTTATGTCGTTCTTGGGGTAAAAACCTCATTTCAGACCCATCCGTACTCTCAGATTTAGGATCTGAAACACCGTTTAGGAGTTATCCCATTTATTTGGTGTGCCCAGTGTGAACACACTGAAAATTCAATTCCGGCCACACCAGGGCTCAGAATCGCACGCCGTCTAAAGGCGCTGCTCTGGAATAATATCAAGAATATTCCAAAGTCTTTTAAAGAAAAATCCGGGCTCTTAAAATACCGATGGGTTTCGACTGTTATATGACCATTGGTCAATATGACCGTTGGAAACTAAATGTTGTGATTATTGTCTTTAAATACAAGTGATCTTGATTAATTAAAATTGAAAGAAGATTCGATGGCCCCATCATGTAGTCTCGGGCTTATCGAAGCCCATTTTATAGAACTCGGGAAGGAGGTAGCTCTTTTGGGCTTTTCTCTGGACCAAACCCAGGATGAACTTCATCGTTTGAAGCTGGAATGGAATCCCCTTCGCGAGAAGTTCAAGCTGATAAAAATAACTACTCAGGCAATGTTGGCCGAGCCGCCCCAAGATTAAATCACCCCAGCACACCTTACTCTTAGGTCCTATGTTGGTGTTATAAGGGGCTATGTAATGATATCATAACTTCCTTGTGTAATCCTTTTATTTAAATAAAAATTGTGATTTCTTCTTATGGTAATGTTTGTGAATTTTCAAATGTCCGGATAAATATAGTATGCATATTGTTGATAAATTTTAGAAAAAAAATATTTTAAAAATATTTATTTGAACCTTAAATAATTAATAATGTGTAATGATTTTTAAAAAATAGTATTCTACAGTTATGTTCAGTAAGAAATTTAGAATCTAATAAGATCAACTTAATTTTTGATGAATAGTAAATTATGAATAGTGATTTTATGCTTATGATTAGTAATGTGATCAAATGGATTAAGTAACCTCATTTAGGAAAGTATTAATATAATTTATGCAACTTGATTAAGTAATGTGATTCCATAAAATAGGTAAATAACTGTTTCAGAAATTATTTGTTAGGTAATATTTTTTTTGGGTGAATAGTATTTTTTATTTAAAAATTAAATTAAAAATATTTAGAAAATTATTTTCATAAAATTGAGTTCATTTTTTAAATTTGAGCATCGATATTTGGTTAACGTGAAATTTCGGGACTTTTCGGAAACAATTGAATTTCGAGTGAATAGTGATTTTATTTAAAAATTAAATTAAAAATATTTAAGAAATTATTTTCATAAAATGGAGTTCAATTTGGAAATCAGAGCATCGATATTCTGTTAAGGTAAAATTTTGGTATTTTTCAGAGAATGTTGAATTTTCGATGAATAGTGAAAATACAGTTTTTGAGTTTTGGGTGTTTAATGACATCATTAAGGATGTAATAATTTTGAAATATTTCTGGTCGACTTATGAATATTAAGATAAGGTATGAGGTGTCCCTAGTGGCCAATAACATGGGCAAGCCCATGGTTTTTCCAATACCACTGACGAGGTGTCCCTTGGCAATTAATGCTTTGTCCCCTCACTTCTTTTATAAATACAAATCCTTTCCCTCATTCATTTCATTTCCCAATCCTCTCCAACAAAGTTATGGTCTCTTTACCTCCCAAGGAGTCCACTCAAGGTTCCCTCAAGCCTCCCAAGGTCCCGACCTTCATGCTTTTGAATTTACTCTTCAAGGTAAGGGATTCTTTCACGCTCCTCTTTTAAGTTATGACTTCTTTATGTTGTGTCTTATATTTTCCATCTCTTTATGTAGAGGGTATGTTCTTATATGTTTTTATTAATTTTCATTTTATGTAAAAATTATGAGATACCCTTTCTTCTCCCATCATTATGTTTTCTGAATTATCAAGTGACGTCATTAGGCTGCCGAATTTCTCGTAAAAGGAATCGTGTCTTCTCTTTTCTTTCATGTTTCCTTTTTTATGTGGTATTCCATTCAAATTTCCATACCATGTTCTTATCTCCATGTTTTTATATATTTATACTGTATTATAAGTTATTTAGTAGTGGGTTACTCTTATACCCTCTCTTTCAAATTTTTTCTAAAACCATGTTATATAGCTGTTATGCTGCAGACATTTCGCCGCAAAATTTCTATCTCTTTCTCTCTAGAAATTCTATTGTTTTATTTATGTGAATAGCCTGACCTAATTTGTTTATGTGGGTGTTCATAAATATATAAAGATAATTTATTTTATTATGGAATAGACATACATATAACCATCACTCCCTTTCCATGGGTTATAAATGACATAATGATCTTATTTTTTTAAGAACTTTTAAAACATCACGATCTTGAAATGAAACCCATTTATTATATTCTCCATGGGTTATTTATGAAATGTTTTATTATGATCTATGTGGATCACATGTAAGTAAATACATATTATGGATGCGCCCTGATAGTGCTCTAATGCATTGGGTAATGATTTAATCTCTAGAGATGACAAGTTTCACAATACCTTGGTGAATAACCTTGGTAATTTTTATGACACCTTGGGGATGGACCTTGGGGATATGTTCATAAAAGTCTAAATGAAATGTCTTAGCCACATATTCAAGTTATTATTCAATTATTTTCATTAGGATATTCCAATTCTTTCATTTCTCATTTCTTTATGTTTTTTCTGAATTTCTTATTGATATCACAAGTACATTGATTCCCTTTTTTACCCTTAGTGGGCCTTCTGCTCACCCTTTAATTTGATATCTATCTCCAAGATATGAGATGCAATAGATGTACATATGATGAACCTTTTATGAAGCCTTACAAGTGGTTTAGAAGAATGTTTATGTTGTTTTCATGTATTATGTTCCTAATTTCCAAGACACTAGAATTTAAAGATCCTCTATTTGTAAAATGTAATGAACGGTTATGTTTTAAAAAGGCGGGATGCGATAAGTATTCTAATATATAGATGTAATTATGGGAGGAAATAACAATATAAAATAGGTCACCTACTATACCATAACATAATCCACTATAATATAAATAAATAAAAAACCATGCAATATAACATGTGCATATATATAAATATCATTATAATGAAACATATGATTAATGAATAAATCCATATATATGAGTAACACATCCCAACAAAAATAAAGAATTAAATTTGATTAGATGAGTTCAAATATCACATGAGAACTCCAAAATAGAAACTAAAACATCTATTACCCATCTCCAGTCTCCAAGATGTTCCTCCATATATGTCTACCAATTTTGTGGACACATGGAAAACAACATGAAGTATCACATTCAAAGGTGGGAAATAAAATTCACTTTGGTCATCCTATCTAGGGACTCAACCCCATGAGAATCTAGTGTCTATTTGAATAAATAAAAAAATTCACACAAACTGACATCACCATACATCAGCATTAGTCAAATAGAATTGATGATCAAGATTAATCAAACAACTTATAATACACCTTCAACACATACATCAAATAAAAATTCATGAATAGTATTAACGATGGGAAACTAACCATCCTTAAATATACAAGGGAAGAAATACATGATGCATGAGTATTATTTTTCTCCACAAAAAAGGAAGAGAAGGTGGGAAATATCACGTGGATTATGTAACCCTCTAAAGGGAAAGTGATCACATGAACATTGAGAGGTCATGCGAACGGGTCATGAACATCACATGACCTACTTGATAATATGAGGAGCCCCTTCTTTCAAGCCTCCTTGTTCTTATGAAGGCATCCAAGGCACTCAATGATCATGAGAAGTCTTCTAGATGATCTCCCCCAAGTCACATGACTTTTCAGCTGATAGGAACCCAGAAACCATCTAAAAATCCATTAAAAATAAAGGATAAAAATATGAAAAAGAAGGAAGCCTGTTACAGTCATTAATCATAAGGAGACGTGCTCAAACAATTCAAAAGGAACTGTATATTCCTTAGTGAAAAGTATTACTTATCATGAAAAATCCCATGATCATGAAACCTTAATCATGTGAAGGGTATTAGGCATGCCCATTCAATCAAGTGCTACCCCATCAACTCCTTATATAAGTAGAAGGCTAGTCTATGAAAATTTTTGCGCATCACCACTAGACCCTTTATTAGTCATGAAAGCATCCCTAATGGTGAGAGTGATTGTATTCAACCACAATCATACAAATTATTGAGATCCACTAACTTTGGGAAATAAATAATGAAATTAAAGGGGAAAAGATGGAATCTTCTTGCGAAGTGAGGAAATATTGGTCATCTTGTGAAAAGGTTTATTCTCCCCAAGAAGTCACCATTTTTCTCGTAGAGTACCCCAAAAAATGTCATCAAGATCATGTGAAATCTCTTTTGATAAGCTAACATGGTCTCACAAATAACCCTAGAAAAGTTTCATTTGTCTCCTAGAGAACCCCGTATGAGGTATCTTAGATCACATGAAACCCTTTCGACAAGCATCCTGATCTCTCGATGATCCCATATGTGTTGGCCCGACTTTTTAAATTCTCCTTGACATGTCCACATTTTTAGGAAAAAAATTTGATCATCCAAGGACCAATAAATGGGGACCTGACAGGAAACTCTTGCAGTCACTGAAAATCATGAGATGCCTTTGGGATGAACTATATAATGATCTCATGAACCACGTGACACCAAATCCGTCTAACAACTCCATCCCAAATCTATGAGATACACACTGCACAAAAAGGTATATAACTGGGGCGGTGAGGCCCATAAATCCCTCACTATCATCACAAAAAATGAATCCAACATCCATTGATTGATCTCATAATGTAGCACTAGAAAAAACTTCTCAAAGAGGCTAATCACATTATCAAATGTTCTTCTTCCATGTAAAAATATGGGGAATTACCTAATGGATCATGTAATATGTATGGTCACTTTATGTGATCAGTCATAGATCACATGAAGGACTCCTGACGTCTCAACTAGATTTTGAAAATGAAGTCCCACATATCAGTTGGGTCATGAAGAACATTAAACAAGATGAAAATGGAAAAATCTGAGGGACATATGCAATATGATGTTGGAATAATGACTACAATAGATGAGGCTTATGTGAAGACATATTCACTAATCCTCACGTTCTTCTCATAACTCTTCTAAATCATGCGAAGACTCTTGGAATTTCTAGTTAGGTCATGTTATGTGCCCCTGAAATTCCATTTGGATCAGGTGATTCCACCCATACATGTCATGAAAGTCACACGATGCCTTCCGAGCATGCCACTCAAGTCCCATGAAGCCCATCAAGTTTTCTATCTAGATATTAAAATGTCCTTCAGACATATCGCCCAATTTTTTTAGTGACACCACTCTATGTAAGCTATGTCATGCGAAGCCCTATGGGATTACAAAATATATCATGAAATACCCACCAACCATGTCGGCCAAGTCTTTCCTTGACACATGGAAAACTATGACAGACCATGAATCACCCCCCAAACATTTCATCATAGATCTCACGAAACCCTCTATACATGTCTCGATGGATCTCAAGAATCCCTCCACACAAGTCCATTATATCATGTGACACCCTATGGATATGTTAAAATCGATCATGCAATGGACTCCCAATATTTCATTCAAGTTAGGTGGATTCATCTGGAATAGTGAAATGGATCATGCAATAATATTTAGGCATGAAAAATAAGAAACCAGAACAATGAGAACTCCAATTCTATATCAATGAATATATAAGTGAAACCATAGTGTGTAAGCACTAATCATCTCAAAAATGAGAACTCTAATTCCTTCCATAACAAGGATATGTAGGACACCTTCCTAAGGCCTAAGATCCATTTTTAATATCTAAAGGGAAAACTCAGTGTGTAATCCCCGATCAACTAAGCTATGAGAACTGTGATCCCTTCCATAATTAGGATATATAGTATTCCATACTAAGGCTCGTACTCCATATCAAATATCCAAATGGAAGCCTTAGAGTGTGATTCTCGATCAGTTTCATAATATGATATGCCCCCCTTAGAGGGGAAACCTCAATGTGTAAGCCCTGATAAACTAAAGTATGAGAACTGTGATTCATGGTATAACTAGAATACATATGACTACTATGCAAGGACCTAGATCTATAAAAAATATCCAATGGGATTCCTGAGATCATATAACTCAATCAGTTGAATGGATCCCCCATATTACAGAAGCCCTAGAATTTAGGCCCTAATCAGTGGTATCATATTACTTCTCCCATATTTGGGAAGTCGTAGATGTAAAGCCACAACAACTGAACTAAAAAACATGGATTCCTACTATAACTTGGATACATAGGAAAAATTCCTATTGACATAGCTCAAATATGTATCTACTTCAGTGTAATTCCTACCGTTTCATTGATAATTCAACCATCTGGACCCCATAAACACCATGGGATGCTCATTCATCCTCATTCATCATCATACTAAAGAGACAACTGAACAATGATGAATCTAATTCATGCTATATCCATGATATATAGGATTTTTTACCAAGTTATGAGATCCATATTAAACATTCAATTAGTTGTCCCATCATATAAAGCCCACATTTATATACAGTGAGGTTGATTAAATTATTTCCCTTGTCTGTCACATCAAGTATGGATTAAATGGGATTTGATATTTTCAATGGTTAAATCATTTTTTTGTGACCAAGTTGGATGGATAAGTTTTTGAAAGTTAGAAAAGGTTATTTTTGAGAATGTTTCCTTTTTTTTCAGAAAAGATAAATAAATTCAATTTGAAAAGTCTTGGTAAATATGACGATGCTTTGTAATTTGTATTTAAGAAAAAAGAATAAGTAGTTTGGTGAATTTATGATGAAATCCTTATGAAGGAAAGGGGGATAAAATATGTTTCCAATCATATTTAGGTTTTATTGGAAAGAATGATGTTTTTAGAAGATAGGGAAGTTACAGTACTTTCCTTTGAAAATATGAAAATGCAAAAGGTCATCGATCAAGTGTTATATATCATGATAAATGGGATTCATGATGAAAGAAGGAGTGAATTAGGGAAGAATATGTTTGAAGGTTTAATTTATAGATCCATATGGTCATGAAAGAGTATGGTTGGTGTTTCCCAAACATATTTTAAGGTGGTTTCGTTTCCCAGTATTTTCCAAAAGTTTGTGTCTCAAAATTTAGAGTTTTATTTTTTTGGAATGAAAGGTTCTCTTAAAAAGAGTTTATAGGACACTATTCTCATAAATTTCATAGATTTCATAGGAGTTATGTCGAACAATGAAGGAAAATTGGAAAATTAAGGATTCCACTTTGCATTGCTATGCAAACCATGAAGCATGGTATACAGACCACATATGAAAATGGTTAGTGGGAGGCTCACAGTTCAGAAAATTAATGAAGTTCATAGGAGTATCATTGTTTTTGTAATGGAGGTAGTGATTATTTTGAGGAAGGCATTGGGCATCGTGAAGGGAGGAATGCACTATGTGGACTGTGATGGAAAAAATAATTCACGGACAAAGCACATTCTACGGAGAAGGCTGTACCACATTGAAAATTTTATTAAATCATATTAGAGAGATTTGTGGATATAATTTTCTATATAAAGGACCCTAATCCAATCATTATGAAAGATAGAATTGTATAATATGTGATCAACACTGTAGAAATAATTTTAAGAAGATCGAAGTAGTTCATGAAGGAATGTTCTATGAAGGAGAATAGTTTGCGGAGGGGAATTTTGTGAAGGAGGAAGTAGTTTGTGGAGGAAAGATATATATGAATAAGAAACTTCATAGGGAAAGTCCTTGAATTTTTTTTGAGCCTCTTTTGCCTATAATGGAAAAGGGCCTATGTAGGAATGGTGGTACGTGGGGAATTTTTCGTCCGCGAATTAGAGACAATCTATTGAAGAAGAGGGGTCAGTGTAGAACTCATGCCACATGGTGAAACTTAATTCTTGGAGGACATAAATAGTTCATGGATGAAGTAGGAAAATTCATAGAGAAATTAATGTAGTTCCTTCCATCTTCTGGGTAGAAAAAGAGAAGAACTATTTTGAAATATCAAACTAGTGATATTTGATCAAGAAGAACTGTAACATTGTATTGGATCATTTGGTGCTATAAGTAGCACACAAACATTGTTGGATTGATTTTATAGTGCTAAAAAAGTGTAAGGGAATATCCTAATCATTGTATTCCCTACAAAAGAATTATTTTCTAATGTATTTTATGGCATTGAATTGTTTCCAAACCATATTTAGGATATATATACTCTTATTAACTAGTGAACCGTGTAAATTTTAGTGTTTTTGTTGATGTGTGTTTGAATTGTGTTCAGTGGGGAAAAAATATTTAACAGGAGGACAAGTTTGTTTCATAAGTAAGGAAACTTAAAAGAAAAAGATATCATTGATTCACCCCTCCCCCTCATAGTGATACTTGAATCCTAACTGGGAAACTATGATTTTCATTATGAATATCCTCCAGCTAGGGAATCCTTAGTGTGTAATCCCCAATCTGTGACATGATATAACTGCCCCCATACATTGGCATCTACCATAGGGAAATTTTGAAGGGCTTGATCAAACTATGATGATTCTGATTCCTACCATAACTTGGATGCATAGGACCCCTCCTTAAGATTTGAGAAAAATCCCTTATGCCTAAGTTCCCACATATAAGTCATTTATGTATGAAATTAAATTTCACAGGTCTAACACACATCATGGGTTTGGATTCCTATTGTAATGTAAGATACATAAGATGCCTCATAATGGCTCAATGATATCCTCAAAATAATTACCACCTCATGAGATGACAAAAAATCCAGAGCACCTGGTTATATGGATTCAATATATAAGAAACTACCCTTAATAAGAAATGGATGATGAACATAAAAAACATATAAATAGATTCACTAATAGATTCCCCATTACATATAAAAGAATTTATACTCTTATTATTTTGTTAGGAAAACCGATAATGTATTGGTAATAAGAAGTTATTATTGAACATATGTTAAATCAATAATTGAGTAGCAGTGTGGGAAATAATTACCCCTTAAAGGGTTTGATGAGCCCGACCTCCCTTCATCTAGAGAAATGTGAGTTTGTGTGAGTTGTTGGGTCTAAAACCCTAAAGGACCACATACCTTTGGAAAGAAAGTATGTACTCAATTATAGAAGTGGGATACACTAGGAATTTTTTAGATATAAAAATAGTAAACCTGACTTGAATTATTATAAAAGACATTGAGCCCCACACAATCAAACCATTAGGATAATCCATCATCATCCTTATGATGAGACAAAAAATGGAAAACCTGATGTGTAATATTTCATCTATTACATTTACTTCACAAAATAAAAAGTGAAGATTACCTAGTTCTCATTGGACCATTTTGTTCCTATCGAATGGGTTGTCCGATCTTCTTCTAATAATAAAAAATTTGTGAACATAAAGTGAATCTTTCAAATAACAGAATGATCAGTTTACCAAGTGTAAGTCAACTCTTTTGGAATATCCAATGAAAACAAAAGTTGGGAAACTAACATGAATCTTATAGATAGTCCTATGTAGCCAAGGATCTATTGAAATCAAATCATCCACACTTTGACTGTCACGACTCGTCCTCGGGGCCCGTGTCGTGACTACCCCAAGCCCGCCTTCCATAGGCCAGGGGCTGGCGACTAGAACCAAGGCGTAAATCCCGGTAAAAAGGGAATTCATTGCCTTTTTAAAGTAAACAAGCACCACAGAGTAAGCAAGCAGAAAAGTAAACACTAAGTAAGAACATAGTACAACTGAAAGTGCGGAAAAGTAAATGGGCCAGTATACAAACCCAAAATGAAAGTAAAGTACAACTCGAAAGGGAAAACAACAACTATAAAGTAAAAGCCGCTACACCGAGCTGTCCACTGGAAATCCCACCTGAAGGGTGGGTACAGATAGCTCCACTACTCCTCAGGTCCCGCCGTCCGCTCCGAACACGTCCTGCCCAGTGGTCCACCTCCAGGTACCGTCCTTCTCTGCAAGCCTCAGCCAAGATCAACGCTGTCCGTCTTCTGCAACCAACACAACGTAGTGCGGGCATAGCCCGTGCAGGGGTGAGTATAAGCTACTCAGTAGGGACCCCGAGACCCCCGAAGGTCTCCCAAAATCCACAAAGGATAAACCACAAAGGAAGATACAAACACGAAGTAACAACTGACACTGCTTAGGTATATGCCCATACATATACCTAAGTCATCAATTCCAATATGCTCCAACCTCTGAGCCCAAGTACAACTCAGTCCACACAGGAAAGTATACGTATTCCACACAGGAAAGAAAAACGAAATCCACACAGGATAGCACAACACAATCCACACATGAAAGTAACAGGATTCACCTCACACAGTTATACTTCTTCGAAAGACGATAAAGATGATCTCTAATCCATCTAAGTCGTCGGACCCACGAAGGATCGATAGGTAACCAACCCCCGCAATGACCCACACAGGATCGGGCCCACACAGGACCTGTAGGCGCTGGTTCACACAGGACCGCTGAGCGCAATGACCCACATAGGATCGGACCCACACAGGATCGGGCCCACACAGGACCTGTAGCACTGATACACGTAGGATCGCTGAGTGTTGTAGTCGTTGTCGAATCCACCAAGGATCTCTGTACTGTCGTCGTCGCAGTCACAGTAGTAGTAGCAGTAGCAGTAGCAGTCACAGTCGCAGCCAGCACTAGGGTTCCCGCACACAGCAAGCTCGTTCGGGAGGGTCCGCTCCACGAGCCGAGAGGCTGATGCATCAACTGTCACAAAGTCCAGAGTTGATGTATCCAAAAGTTCCGTATCGTCAACAGGAACTCAACGCAACAGACGGCGCGTCGATCGGACGCCCGGTCAGAGAGTTATTAGCTTTTTCGTCCCAGGGGCCCAGTTGGTTTTTGAAGCAAAACCAACCCGACCATACTCCACCTGAGTCCAAACCTCGGGCAGAGTAAGCCAAAAGATTCGTCTCACTTAGAGGAACTCAACAAAGCTGACGGCACATCAATCGGACGTCCGTAGCTCAAGATATGAGCGTTTCCGCTCCGAGGGCCCGATTGGTTTCGTGTACGAACCAACCCGGCCGAACTCAATGTATTCTGAAACTTTGAGTGCGATATACCGAATCGACCGTCTCGATCCAAGGATCACATTGCCGCTGACGGTTCGTCGATCGGAGGTCCGTACCTCAGGTTATGGGCAAAAGACGGAAGTCGATTCGAAAACGGGGGGGGGGGGGTCCGGGTCCGGGCCGACCCGGCCCGACCCCCCCTGGGTCGGCCCGACCCGGGTCCGACCCGGCCCGGCCGGCGGAGCGGTCCGGCGCGGCGGTGCGGCCCGTCACGGCGGCGCGATCCGGCGCGGCGGCGCGGCCCAGCGCGGCGGCGCGACCTAGGCGCCGCTCGGGTGCCACGCGCGGGGGGAAAAGCCCCCGCCTTCCTCTGCTGGCGGCGCGGCTGGATGTCACGCCTCGGATCAAACTCCCCCCCCCCCTCATGTGGGGGGCCTGCCTTTGAGAAAAACGGGGGGGCCGCCTGCCCCCTTTGTGAAACCGGGCCCCCTCTTAATGGGGGTCCATTTTGGCTGGCCGTCGGAATTAATTTCCCCCGGTTTTGCCTCCCTTCCGGCCGGCCCGTCCTGGCCGGCCGGTTCTTCCTCAATGGGACCGGTGAGGCCGGTCCCCTTTCCGGCTTCCGACAGCGGCGGTCCGGCTGGCCACTGGTCTCCTCGTTCCGCCGTGGCCCGGAACCGGCCGCGGCCTTCACCGTCAGGCGCGGTGCGACAGCACCGCGCCCCTCCGCCGTGGCCCTGCTCCGGCTGTGGCGCCTTAGGTTTCCTTTGACGTGGCATGACGGCGTCGCGTTCATGATAAATCTTTCCACGGCGCGGCGTGACGGCGCCGCACAATATTTGTTGAATGATATCTGCGTGGTGCGACGGCACCACGCCATCACGTTTCATCCACAAGAAACATTCAAGAACAAAGGAGGGGGTTTCGGCCGTGTTTGTGCGGTCCGCCCCCCCCCCCCCCTCTCGTTAGATGATAACACATAATAATTTATCCTCATGATTGTCATGTTAGAACCAAGAATGAGAATAAATAAATTAAACAACAACAAACCCCTACTTGGTTTCAAGAACGATGATCATCAACGACCCGCGGAAGACGAGCGTCGCGGTGGTCGGCATCGCGGAAAAAGGACGTCGATGTCGTGAAGCGAGGATTCGAAGCTCTTTGACGGCGATTTCTTCGCGGGAAACCGTCGCGGAAGAGATGACGCGGATGGAGACGTCGTCGGTGTCGCGGGTATGGCGTCGCGGAAGACGGTTCCCGAGAACGTGGCGTTCTTCGTCGATGTCCGAATGTTCTTCACGTTCTTCGTCAAAGATTGAAGAAGATGGAGATAATTCTTCAAAACCTCTCAAGATGGCTAAGGAGACCAACCAAAATAAAATAAGCTAAGGCTTATTTTATTCACACAAATAACAATTTGAATTTCAAAGGTTTGAAATTAAACAACTCAACCCATTTAATAACCAAAGTTGTCAAGTTCATTAAAAGAGGAGTTTAAGGGAGTTTTAAAAAAAAGAAGGTGAAGAGTTAGGGTTCGTGTGGGCCCCACCACACTTAATCCTCTCAAGGGAGGTTAAGTGGGTGTGGGTCCCACCCCTAACTCCCTTTGGGAGAAGTTAACCAACAAGTTAAAAATAAAAAGTGTTTCCACATTTTTATTTAACTTCTTATAATTTTTACCAAAACTAACTTCCATTCCGCATAAAACGCAACCTTGAAAAAGGTCTCCTTAAGAGAATATCGGTGTTACGAGTTCATCGGTGTCCTCAGATTTCAATTCCGAGCACCAGATCAAAAGTTAGAAATTCCCGCTCGTTCGTTCACTGAACGTACTCGAGCCAAACTTCGGAAAATGATTCTGGGCACTCCGGGCCTCGGAATCAGGTTCCGTCAGAAACCGCATTCTTGTAAAATTCCAAAGAAAATTAAGAAAAAATTTCCCTTGAATTTTATGGGCTTTTACATTACTCCCACCTCAGGGCTTTACGTCCCCGTAAAGATACATCAAAACTAGGGAAACAAATGAGGGTACTGAGCACATATCTGAGCCTCCCGCTCCAATGTGCTCTCATGGAGGTTCCCGTGCTGCCATCTGATGCCACAAGAGGAATCGATCGCCCACGTAGGACACGCTCCTATCGATCCTCTATCTCCACCGGGACCTCCGTAAAATTCTCCCCATCGTCAACGTCACGCTCCCCATGGTCAATGATGTGCGTCGGGTCGTGCACGTATCTCCTCAGCTGAGACACTTGGAAGACGTCGTGCACCCGGTGCAACTGAGGTGGTAGAGCCAGGCGATAAGCCACCTCGCCAATCCTGCTGAGAACCTGGAAGGGTCCGATGAAGCGCGGAGATAACTTTCCGCCTCGGCCAAATCTCCGTATACCACATCGAGGAGAGACCCGCAAGAAGACGTGGTCGCCAACCTCGAACTCTAGTGGCCTCCGCCTCCTATCAGCGTATGACTTCTGCCGGCTCTGAGCTGTCCTCATCCATTCCTGGATGACCTAGACCTTCTCTGTCGTGGCCCTGACCATCTCTGGTCCCACAAGTGCTGACTCCCCTGGGTCTGTCAAGCACAAAGGAGATCTGCAAGGCCTGCCGTACAACTCCTCGTACGGTGCCATACCGATAGTGGAGTGGTAGCTATTATTGTACGCAAACTCCACCAAGGGTAGGTGGTCCTCCCAACTGCGACCAAAGTCGAGGACACATGTGCGGAGAATGTCCTCGAGAGTCTGAATGGTCCTCTCCGTCTGACCATCCGTCTGAGGGTGAAAGGCTGTGCTCAGACGTAGCTGCGTCCCGAACACCTCCTGTAACCCCTTCCAAAGCTGGGAAGTAAAGCGAGCATCTCGATCGGAGACGATAGGTGATGGCACACCGTGGAGCCGCACAATCTCCTAAACGTAGAGACGTCCCAAGCTCTACACTGAGCCCTGCTCTCTGATGGGTAAGAAGTGTGCCGACTTGGTGATTCGGTCAACAATCACCCAAATGGAGTCGTGACCTCTGGAAGTGCGTGGAAGTCCAGTCATGAAGTCCATAGATATTCCATCCCACATCCACTCCGGAACCTCCAAGGGATGTACCAAGCCTGCTGGTACCTGATGCTCTGCCTTCACCTGCTGGCAGGTGAGGCATCGAGAAACGAATTCTGCTATAGCCTTCTTCATGCCCGGCCACCAGTGCTGTCGTCTGAGATCCTGATACATCTTCTCCACTCCAGGATGTACCGCCAAAGGAGAAGTGTGAAACTCTCTCAGCACCTCCTCTCGCAAAGCGACTGGTACCATGGTACGTCCTATGAAAAGGATGTCGTGCTCTGCTCCAAGGGAGAAACCATCAGGTGCCTGTCCCAAGGATATTTGTGCACGCCGTGTCTCACAGTCAGCGCCCTCACGTTGTGCCTCTCTGACCCGCTGCAGTAGTGGAGGGGTGACTGTGAGAGACTGAAGGAAGGATGCTCCATCTCTATCCACAAAGGATATCTGCAAAGAGACTAGCTGCTCCGTCGCCTCCTCAAGTAGCTGAATGCCCGTCCTCCTGCTGAGGGCATCGGCTACTACATTCCCCTTCCCAGGAGTATAGACTATCTCAAAGTCATAGTCCTGGAGGAACTCGATCCGTTGCCGCTGTCTCATGTTCAGGTCCTTCTGCGAGAAGATATACCTGAGACTCTAATGATCAGAAAATACTGTAAAACGCTCGCCCATCAGGTAATGTCGCCATGTCTTCAGAGCAAAGACCACTGCTGCAAACTCCAGGTCATGGGTAGCGTAGTTCTACTCATGCGGCCTCAACTGATGTGATCCATAGGGGATCACTGCCCGCTCCTGCATCAGAACACATCCGAGCCCGGTCCCTGATGCATCGCAGTAGACTACGTACCCTACTCCCTCCTCAGGCAACCTCAAGATAGGTGCGCTGGTCAATCTCTGTCTTAGCTCTTGGAAGCTCTGCTGACATCTGTCTGACCACACGAAGTGTTTCCCCTTCTTCGTCAAAGCTGTGAGTGGTGCCGCAACTCTAGTGAAATCTGGCACGAATCTCCGATAGTATCCAGCTAGTCCCAAGAAACTCCGAACCTCAGTCACGCTCCTGGGTGGCTCCCATGCTAACACAGCCTCAATCTTCGCAGGATCCACTGCAACTCCCGCCTCAGAGATAACGTGTCCCAAGAAGTGAACCTCACGTATCCAAAACTGGAACTTCGAGATCTTACCATAAATCTGGTGCTCTCGGAGTGTGTCTAGTACAACTCGCAAGTGATAGGCGTGCTCCTCCTCAGTCATAGAGTAAATCAGAATGTCGCCGATGAAGACCACGAAAAATCGATCGAGGAATGGCTGAAAGATCCTATTCATGAGGGCCATGAACACTACTGAAGCATTGGTTACAATAGAAGGCATAACCAAGAACTCATAGTGGCCATACCGACATCTGAAGGCCGTCTTCTGGACATCCTCGTCTCTGACTCTGAGCTGATGATAGCCTGACCTGAGGTCTATCTTCGAGAACCACCTTGCTCCCTTGAGCTGATCAAAGCGGTCATCAATCCTCGGTAGTTGATACTTGTTCCTCACTGTCACCTGGTTCAGTCGACGATAGTCAACACAAAGTCACAAGCTCCCGTCCGCCTTCTTGGCGAAGAATATCGGGGAAGCCCTGGGTGAAACACTGGGTCGGATGAACCCCTTGCCCTGCAAGTCCTCCAACTGTACCCGTAGATCTCGAAGCTCGGCGGGGGCCATCCGATATGCTGGAGTGGATATTGGGGCTGTCCCGGGGTACAGGTCATTATAAAAGTCTACCTCTCTGCGAGGAGGTATCCCTGGAATGTCGTCCGGAAAAACGTCTGCAAACTGATCCACCACTGCAGGAAAACCAGGACTCCGCACGTCAACTGCTCCAAGGATGAGGCTAGACAACTGATGAGTGATGGGCTGTCCTCTCCTCCGCGGAAGTCCATCCTGTGCTGCAAAGGCTCCCTTCTCGCCGGTGAAGGTGAACCTGCTCCCGTCGGTGCGTACACATCGCACCTTGCGCCTAAAATAGTCAATCTGTGCATGGACCGTAGATAGCCAATCCATGCCCAAGATGACGTCGTAAGGCCTCGACGCTGCTACAAGAAGATCCCAGCCAAAGCTCTCGCCTCCTAGAGTAAGATCGCACTGCCGACACCAGTGCGTAATCGTCGAGTCTGCTCCCGTAGGAGTCTCTAGCCATAAGGATCGAGCCAACAGCTCTGTCGGAATCTCCGAGTTCCGAACAAGGGCAGCAACTATGAAAGAGTGACTCGCTCCTGTGTCTATAAGAACTGCAGCAAGGGTGGAATAGACACAGATAGTACCTCGAATCATCTCGGGTGCGCCGTGGTCGTAGGCCTCTGCTGCCTGGAGCTGTGCCTGTCTCTGCCCGCCTGCTCCCTGTGGTTGGGGTGGACCTCCTGGTGGTGGTGGTGGTAGAGCCTCAAAGCATCGCCCACCACCTGCTGCTCGGCCAGGTCCTCTGCCTCGTCCGCCTCCTCCCTGCGGACCGCTACGGTCGACCCTCTGCCTCTGCCTTGGCGGTCCTTCAACCGTTTTTTGCTCCTCGGCACGGCGGGTCGGGCAGTCACGAGCCATGTGGCCCTGCCCGCCGCACGAGTAGCACTGTCTGCCTCTCGAAAGACTGGCTCCGCGCTGTGTTCCCCGCACTGCGGAGCTAGTGTCCTGAGGTCGTCTGCCTAAAGGTCTGGTCTGCCTGAACCCCTGAGTCATCCGTAGACTGCCTGCTACAGATGACTCTGCCACGTGCTGCCCTGCGGTGGGTCTCGGCGCTGGTGTAGACTCAGTAAGGAAGCTCTCGATCAAAAGGGCCCGCTCCAGTACTCCTGTCTGAGTCGGTATGCAGAGGGAGATCAGCGATGCCCTGATCTCGTGTCTCAATCCCTGCTCGAAGGTCCGGGCCCGGAAGAATGGGTCCCGTACCATGTCGGTCGAGTAGCGCGAGAGATCAGTAAATCTCGCCGAGTACTGCGCGACTATCATGCTGCCCTGTCGCAGCTGAAGAAGCTTCTGGATACGCACCGCACGAAGGCTAGCTGGGACGAACTCCGAGCGGAAGATGCTCTCAAAGTCCGTCCAAAGAAGAGATGCCTCATCGTGCACCTGGAGCATCAACCTGCACCATCGGCCCGCTGCTGCGTGCAGTAGGCTCGCAGCGAGGATCACCATGAGGTCTGCAGGTGTCCTCACTAGCCTAAAAACTCGTACCACTACCTCCAGCCAGTCCTCTACTGCCCGAGGGTCCGTCTCCCCACGGAACCTAGGCGGTCGCTGGCACTGGAACTCGTGCAGAGCTCCAAGGGGACGTGCATCGTCAGCAGCTGGTGCTAGAAGCATCGGTGTCTCGACGAGTAGAGCTACCGCCGGTGCCACTGCTGACAAAGGGCCCTTCACCGAGGCCTCGTCGCTCGGTGGGTTGTCGTCATGCTTGACTCTCGGAACCCTAGCTGGCTGCCGTCGTGGGGCCATCCTGAAAAGGAAACAGGTGCGCCACGGTCAGAACAATATACCTGGTGAGCTGATATAAAGTAATCACAAAGAAAACTTTGAAACACACACGCAATCAATGTTTTCGTGCATTAAGTCGGAAATCAGTAGTCATGGTCCTGGTGTATGGATATGTCGGCCGCCGCACAAACACTGGACTACCTGGACTGATTACCACACTCAATACGCTAAACATTATTGCTTCACATAGAAAAGATCAGAGTTCGCGGTAGAACCGAACTGCTCTGATACCAATTTTTCACAACCCGTCCTCGGGGCCCGTGCCGTGACTACCCCAAGCCCGCCTTCCATAGGCCAGGGGCTGGCGACTAGCACCAAGGTGTAAATCCCGGTAAAAAGGGAAGGCATTGCCTTTGTAAAGTAAACAAGAACCACAGAGTAAGAAAGCGGAAAAGTAAACACTAAGAAAGAACAGATTACAACTGAAAGTGCGGAAAAGTAAATGGGCCAGTATACAAACCCAACCTGAAAGTAAAGTACAACTCGAAAGGGAAAACAACAACTGTAAAGTAAAAGCCGCTACACCGAGCTGTCCACTAGAAATCCCACCTAAAGGGTGGGTACAGATAGCTCCACTTCTCCTCGGGTCCCGCCGTCCTCTCCGAACACGTCCTGCCCAGTGGTCCACCTCCAGGTACCGTCCTGCTCTGCAAGCCTCAGCCAAGATCAACGTTGTTCGTCGTCTGCAACCAACACAACGTAGTGCGGGCATAACCCGTGCAGGGGTGAGTATAAGCTACTCAGTAGGGACCCCGAGACCCCCGAAGGTCTCCCAAAATCCATAAAGGATAATCGACAAAGGAAGATACAAACACGAAGTAACAACCGACACTGCTTAGGTATATGCCCATACATATACCTAAGTCATCAATTCCAATACGCTCCAACCTCCGAGCACAAGTAAAACTCAGTCCACACAGGAAAGTATACGTATTCCACACAGGAAAGAAAAACGAAATCCACACAGGATAGCACAACACAATCCACACAGGAAAGTAACGGGATTTAGCTCACACAGGTATACTTTTTCGAAAGATGATAAAGATGATCTCTGATCCATCTAAGTCGTCGGACCCACGAAGGATCGATAGGTAACTAACCCCCGCAATGACCCACACAGGATCGGGCCCACACAGGACCTGTAGGCGCTGGTTCACACAGGACCGCTGAGCGCAATGACCCACACAGGATCGGACCCACACAGGATCAGACCCACATAGGACCTGTTTCACTGATCCACGTAGGATCACTGAGTGCTGTAGTCGTCGTCGAATCCACCAAGGATCTCAGTACTGTCATCGTCGCAGTCACAATAGTAGTAGAAGTAGCAGTAGCAGTCACAGTCGCAGCCAGCACTAGGGTTCCCGCACACAGCAAGCTCGTTCGGGAGGGTCCGCTCCACGAGCTGAGAGGCTGATACATCAACTGTCACAAAGTCCAGAGTTGATGTATCCAAAAGTTAGGTAACGTCAACAGGAACTCAACGCAACAGACGGCGCGTCGATCAGACGCCCGATCTGAGAGTTATTAGCTTTTTCGTCCGAGGGGCCCGGTTGGTTTTTAAGGAAAAACCAACCCGAGCTTACTGCACCTGCATCCAAACCTCGGGCGGAGTAAGCCAAAAGATTTGTCTCACTAAGAGGAACTCAACAAAGCTGACGGAACGTCAATCGGACGTCCGTAGCTCAAGATATTAGCGTTTTCGCTCCGAGGGCCCGGTTGGTTTCGTGTACGAACCAACCCGGCCAAACTCAAAGTATTCCGAAACTTTGAGTGTGATATACCGAATCGACCGTCTCGATCCAAGGATCGCATCGCCGCTGACGGTTTGTCGATCGGAGGTCTGTAGCTCAAGTTATGGGAAAAATACCGAAGTCGATTCAAAAACGGGGGGGTCCGGGTCCGGGCCGACCCGGCCCAGCCGGCGGCACGACCCGGCACGGCGGCGCGGTCCGGTGCAGTCCAGCGCAGCGGCGCGGCCTGGGCGCCGCTCGGGTGCCACGCGCTGGGGGCAAAGCCCCCGCCTTCCTCTGCTGGCGGCACGGCTGGATGCCGCGCCTCGGATCAAACGCCCCCCCTCACGTGGGGGGCCTGCCTTTGAGAGAAACGGGGGGGGGGGGGGGGGGGGGGGCTTCCCCCCTTTGTGAAACTGGCCCCCTCTTAATGGGGGGCCATTTTGGCTGGCCGGGGGAATTAATTTTTCCCGGTTTTGCCTCCCTTCCGGCCGGCCCGTCCTGGCCGGCCGGTTCTTCCTCAACGGGACCGGCGAGGCCAGTCCCCTTTCCGGCTTCCGACTCCGGCGGCCCGACTGGCCGCCGGTCTCCTCGTTCCGCCGTGGCCTGGAACCGGCCGCGGCCTTCACCGTCCGGGGCGGTGCGACGGCACCGCGTCCCTCCGCCGCGGCCCCGCTCCGGCTGTGGCGCCTTCGGTTTCCTTCGACGCGGCGCGACGCCGCCGCGTTCATGATAAATCTTTCCACGGCGCGGTGCGACGGCGCCGCACAATATTTGTTGAATGATATCTGCATGGTGCGACAGCACCACGCCATCACGTTTCATCCACAAGAAACATTCAAGAACAAAGGAGGGGTTTTCGGCCGTGTTTGTGCGGTCTGCCCCCCCCCCTCTCGTTAGATGATAGCACATAATCATTTATCCTCAAGATTGTCATGCTAGAACCAAGAACGAGAATAAATAAATTAAACAACAACAAACCCCTACTTGGTTTCAAGAACGATGATCGTCAACGACCTTCGGAAGACGAGCGTCGCGGTGGTCGGCGTCGCAGAAAAAGGACGTCGATGTCGTGAAGCGAGGATTCGAAGCTCTTTGACGGCGATTTCGTCGCGGGAAACCGTCGCAGAAGAGATGACGCGGAAGGAGACATCGTCGGTGTCGCGGGTATGGCGTCGCGGAAGACGGTTCCCGAGAACGTGACGTTCTTCGTCGATGTCCGAATGTTCTTCGCGTTCTTCATCAAAGTTTGAAGAAGATGGAGAGAATTCTTCAAAACCTCTCAAGATAGCTAAGGGGACCAACCAAAATAAAATAAGCCAAGGCTTATTTTATTCACACAAATAACAATTTGAATTTCAAAGGTTTGAAATTAAACAACTCAACCCATTTAATAACCAAAGTTGTCATGTTCATTAAAAGAGGAGTTTAAGGGAGTTTTAAAAAAAAGAAGGTGAAGAGTTAGGGTTCGTGTGGGCCCCACCACACTTAATCCTCTCAAGGGAGGTTAAGTGGGTGTGGGTCCCACCCCTAACTCCCTTTGGGAGAAGTTAACCAACAAGTTAAAAATAAAAAGTGTTTCCACATTTTTATTTAACATCTTATAATTTTTTCCAAAACTAACTTCCATTCCGCATAAAACGCAACCTCGGTAAAGGTCTCCTTAAGCGAATATCGGCGTTGCGAGTTCATCGGTGTCCTCGGATTTTAATTCCAAGCACCGGATCAAAAGTTAGAAATTCCCGCTCATTCGTTCACTGAACGTACCCGAGCCAAACTTCGGAAAATGATTCCGGGCACTCCGGGCCTCGGAATCAGGTGCCGTCAGAAACCGCGTTCTTGTAAAATTCCAAAGAAAATTAATAAAAAATTTCCCTTGAATTTTACGGGTCATTACATTGACAAGTCCACGTGAGTAGAAATGATGAAATGGGAATAAGAAATGATAATTGTGTTACCCATGCATATATGATTAAGCATGTATCATTAAAATAATGATGAAATGATCAATAATTTTTCTCTTTGTATTCATGAATCTAGTTACTTATCTCACAAACTAAACTCTAACCAAGATATTATCATCATCCATCAACTGTTATAGAAAATTAGATATTGATAAAACCCTCACGGGTGTCAGAATGAACCCACTTTCCCGAAACCTTTAGCATCATGTGGAGAATGCAATGGTCTAAGAATACCATGGACATGGTACAATCCCAATCATTTAATTTTAAAGGGATGGTCTCAAAATGAAAAAACTGATGGGTCCACATCATCCAAATAATGGTACACTAAATCTAGTTATGCTCATTTCCATAACCAATTGATTTGAAAGCATATCCTCAGAGCGCAACAATCAACACATTCAATATCTTATAAAGGTATATCATGGAGTCTACTATGGATTTGTTCTAGTTCAAGTGCCACCAAAGAGGGATCATGTCAACCACCATCGGCAGAGTAATCTTGTCAGGCCCCCAAAGTCACCTGTTGATGGAACCGTCTGACCTGGTGCCACCACAATACCCATACACAAGTAACATGAAGGACACGTAAGAAAGAGAAATATTTGGATAGCCGGAAGTGTGCTCATATTCTTACATGTAACGATGATGCATGATATTGTATTATGGTGATAGCCAATGATCAATATCATATCCCTACTTTCTTGGAAGATGTCTGTCGAGAAATTCTTACATCAGGCATGGGGGAGGTGCATATCCCTACCCCATGCATGAATCCTGTTGGAATGTACCAATGACACATTGAGAAAAAAGGTGGGAACATGTTCATATTTCCATCAAGGATATAATCTAGTGTATAGTGGATAAATAAAATGTATAGGAATTCAATCATGTGAACACATTACTAATGTTTCATTATAGCTTAGTAATAACTTAAGAACTCTGTAGACATATTCTGGAACTATTAAAGATACAAGTACATGCACATATTCTTATCCCTACAGCTAGGGAAACACAAAACTCTAATTATTTTCAAAAATTGATTTACCCAAAGAATGGAAACGTTATTTATTCCTTCTAGGAGGATTATCAATATATTTTGATATAGATCAAGACATCAGACCAGGACCATATCCCCATTCCAATCAGGGCTCACTAGGTGAGAGCAGAACATGCCTCGGGACAATAGATTATTCCTGTAGAAAATTTACATTGGAATATTCCAATGTCCCATGATTGGTCCCATACCCCATTCTGGCCATTTATCCCCAAGTGAGTGCGACAAAAACCTTGATAAATGATCTTATTCTTATAAAAAAAATGGCAACATACTCCAATGTCATTGGATCTCACTCATATCACCGTTATAAAAGAGGATCACCAAGTGAGAGTGGAACATTCCTTAGGGAAAGCTAATATTCCAATTAGATAATCTACTTGGAATATTCTAGTATATCATAGAAGCTATCCATATATTCATATATCATAAAATAAATGAGTACACCAACATCTTTCATAGTCCATATAAGATGAGGCTCATTGTAACACCCTATGATTTTGTGAAATATTTTTTTTTCAAATAAATGTAATATTTTTTTATTTTCTATTTCACACAACACTGAAAATGGTTTTTTATATTAAATCATGAAGTCAAACATTCCATTAACATTTCAAAACCTTGGCTTGACTTCAATGAAACACTGACTTGGCGTCTGTTACAAACAACACTGAGTTTCTATGAAACATCATTTAATTGTTTCACTTTTTAAAATGAAATAGTTATAACATAGCCATTAATAATATTTATATGAATAATAGTAACTAATTATAAAATATTTTTATAATGTTTTGATATAAATAAAACATATTGAAAATAAAATATATAATTTTTTGAAAATTATATATATGTTTAAAAATACTATTTTCTTAAAGGAATTACTATTTATATCCTCATGTGAACAATAATAAAATAAAATTTAGAAAATATTATATATGTTATATTATAAAATAAAATTAATTTTAGAATTTAGAATAATTAAATTTACTTAGGGTGAATTTATTTATTTATTTTGAGAAACATTATTTTTTGATGAATTGTAAAAGATATTACATTTTAGTAAGAATTGACTTTTCATTAAAATAATTGGTAATGTTAAATTATAATATAAATTTGTTTTAAAGAAAAAATTAGATAAATTTTAAATCTATTAACACAGTTTAGGTCATTATAATCTATTTCTCTTTAAAACTGAATATAATAACTTAATAAACTTGGTAACATTTTTCTACTTTCAAAACCCGTTATTTCGTCCCGTCGGCAGGATTGACATTAATATTAATTTTTTTTCTTCTATGAATTAAATTTAAAAAAACTAACATAAAACATTATAGTAAGTATAATATATATATTCTAATATTATCATGTTAGTTTTGGACCAAAAATATTAGTAAATGTGATTTAAAATATTCACAATGAGTAATGTCAAATTAATCGTCATTAGGGACTAAACCATAAACCTAAGGGCCCAAATGAGCTAGAAACTTGTCCAAAACACATTTTATGGAAATATTTAATCCATAAACATTACATTATCTAGTGTTTTTGGTTTTTAATGAATTTTTTATATACGAACATGTGTACACCGAACTTTTTAAAAAAAATACTCAGTGAGGCCTTTCCCTTCCTTATAGAAGGCCACCTCCTCTACCACTTCATTACACATTTCAGAAAAAATTAGGTTCATCCAAGATCTGCTGAAAACACTTCCAAATATCCACTACTTACTCCTTGAATCCTCACCTTGTGAATAATGTATTCCAAATAATCCATTTGATGTAAACTAAAAGATTTACCCAATTAAACGACGATGCCATCCCTCAAACTCTTATCATTTATTATCTTTCCCCACTCCGAAAACTATTATTATTCCATGTTTTTTTAAAAACATTCCTAAATATAATATAAATTTTACATGCTAATGTTTCTATCGAAACTTACACATACCACCATGTAATGGGTAACGAACATACTGTTTGTGTCAACGACGAAGAACCACCCCACAAAATGATCACTGTTCGTTCCCCCTTTTCCACCTCTCATCGTGGGAATTATGATGGTAAGTATATTTAAAATTATTATATATATGATATTTATAATGTTTTTATAATTTTTTAATTTTTTTATAACACATATCTTTATAATTTTTATTTGGTGTAAATAGGGTAATTTCATTTGAGGAAGTGTGGACTGCAACCCCTTCAATGTGATGCGATTCATTCACGCACTACATGGAATGTATTAAGGATGATTTTAGTTAAATAATATGATATAAATAACATTATAATGTTATTATAATGATTTATATATATATATATCATTTTCATTCATTCTTTCTTTCAATATGAAAATAAAAACAGAAACAACGTTCACGCATACATACAACCCAGCATCTCCATGAACGATGTATTCCATTTAATAATTATATATAATATAGATTAATATAATATAAATAAACAAAACATAAATTATATTTATCATGGTTTAAATTATATAAATCATGATATAATTATAATAACCCAAGATATAACAAATTAAGACACAAGTGAAGAATAAACCATATATTACCCAAAGTAAAACCTTAACATAGAATTGTTAATATGTGGGTAATATAAGGTCATAATAAAACCATATATGTTATAAATGATTATAATATGTTTCTGTAAAATATTTATTTTAAACCTACATTTATTATACGGGATTCATGTACAAGTATGACAAGAGTCAAGACACAATGTAAGATAATTTCTTCTCAGTTTTTTATTTTGGTGAGATAAATGATTTATTCACCACCCATTACTTTTTTGTGGTGTATATACAACCCATGGATGAATTATATTATTCATATAATTAAAATCATGGCATTTTACATATAAATTTTATTATATTTATTTCATTGTATATATGTTTCAAAAATTACGAAATCGGTAAAGTAATTTTTTCTCAATTTTCTTTCTTTGAGAAACATGCCATGTTATGCACCAATATTTTCTCATGAGGTGTTTATAGTTACTTTTAAATTTTATATCATAAATATAATTATTTTCAGGAAATTTTAAGCTCTATTTTATTTTATTTTCTTAAATGGGGATTATGGTTCAATGTTACCAAGTGGTAAGAGTTTATTGAAAAAATCTCATTGTTTTTTTGAGATTGTTTATGTTTATGACCCCTTTGATGAAATATTAGGGAACATATGTAAATATAATTCACAAATTTACTTATACTCTAGTTATTAATGATATATTCATGCATTGGTAACATTTTTCCACTCAATGGAACATAAAACAATTAAGAAAGTGTTTTTAAGAAAGATTGAATTTACCCTCTCTTCAGTCAGAAATCCGTGTTATTTCAAAACAATGTTTTATGAAAATGGTTCCAAAAATATTCAAATATTATATTATGATCTCTAAAATAAACTTTTATCCCTTTTTTACCTTTTTAAACAAAAGGTTTCTTAAAAATTAATCTTCTTGTCATTTTCTGATCAAGGCACTTTTCTAAACATTTTAAGGTGAAAACAGAATATTCAAAATGTATGGATTTACCTTATTTCATAACCATCATTATCTTAAAGAATCATTTACATGATTAAAAAGTTTTTTAAAAGACTTTTTTCTTAATATTATATAAATTCATTATTTTAATGTTTTATTTTATGAAAATTATTTTCCAAAAAATATTTTATTATTTTAAATGATTTTCAATGCTTATTTTAAATGATTCCATTTTCAAAAAAAATTCATGATTTCTTTATAAGTTTTCAAATCAAGTTCAACGAAAGGGTTTTCAAAACATTTTTTTGATTATTTTATAAGTTTTCAAGGAAAATGGTTTTCTAAATGATTTCATTCCTTATTTATACGTTTATAAATTATATTTAACAAAATGAGTTTCAAAACATTTTCAGGATTAATTAATAAGATTTCAAGGATAATTATTTTCATATTGATTTAAATCCTTATTTATAAGTTTGTAAAGTACTTTTAGAGAAATTTTTTCCCAAGAATTTTCAAGATCCTTGATGGCACTGAAATTAATACCCATAATGGATTGAGGAAATAAATAATTGTTCAGGGGAAAATTAAAACCTTATGAGTTAAAAAATCACTAAAGGGGCATGCATCTCAAAGATCCCTCTCCAAACCTATCACCATTATGAATGGCATTATGCCACTTGACTAAAACCTCCACAAGTTTGATTCTCTCTGCGATTAAAATGAATCCACTTAATGGAATGCTTTGAGAGTTCGATAGATCTATCTATATTTGGAAAGATCGATTTCCTTTGAAGTGTACATCAGAGGATTGTGATGCCCAGTGCCAGTAAAAATGAAGATTACCCCCGCCTTAAAGGATTGCTACACTAAACCTTCACATTTAGAGATCCTATTTCATGAAGCTCCCTATTCTCCACGAACCAGTGAGAAAATTCATCAACCAAGGTATTTGAGCATCGTAAAACAAATTTCCCTTTAATCCTATTTACCTCCTACTAAAGTGGAGGTCACCTTCTTGAAGTTCCATGACCATTACTATGGTAGGATTCCTTCTTGGGAACTCGAGACTTCATGGATAATTCATCCTTCGCGAAGTACCCCTCAAATACTTGTGGACCCCATGCCTAGGTTGGGTCTCCATGCTTCATGAAGCTCCTCCCTTCCCAGGGATTCTTTTCGCCTTACTTCGTGATGCACGCCCCTTCGCGAATCTCCTCTCAGAGAGGCCTCCTACTTCATGAACCCCTTTCTCATGTGATCCAACTGGCATTTATGAAATTATCTCTTGATTCCTTGTGAGGTTTTCTTTATCACGTTGTCATAACTCTTGATTTTTGGCATAAGTATGCAAATGGTTCTTGCTTTTTGGCATAAGCATGTTAATGTGGACCCCATGATTGACCATTACTCCACACCCCGCATTATGGGCCTCTCTAATTCATTCCATTCTCCAAGTGCCAGTAGGTATCAATCATTTAAGTCTAAGGGGTAAGGAGTGGATCCTCACCATCTAAACTGCCTGACATTAAACATCCAAGCACCATATTCCTCAACACATGACGTTAAACTATAGTCTGACCCTATGAAACGAACATGGGGTGCTCATCTTGGGTATTCTACATGCCCACTAGTATCCATCAGACAGAGATATTCCTTGCCATACTATCATGGAATGACATCATCCTCTCATGGGATTAGATCCTCCCCAAGCATATCTCCTAGAGTAAGTCCTAATCTCCATCTCTCTGAGCCACTATCCATGGGTAAGGCATGATATATCTCTCATGGCCACACATTTCATGACACGACCATTAGATCTACTGCTACCTCTTGTTTCCCACACCGATCATGACTTACATGGGACAAGATTAGTAGTTACTATGACATCATCTTTGGGTCCCTAACCATGCATAATCCCCAACATGTATTTGGGATGCTAACCATGCATAAGCCCCTAGAACGTCTCCTTGTTACTATCCATGTGTACGCCCCGATTATCTACCTCCATCATGAACTACACGAACTTCGATCCATGCCTTCTAAATAGGGTACATAGGAAGCCTCTCTAGGGTTCAATCCCACCACTCTCCAAAATCCATTTGATCCGTCTATTTCATGTGAGCTCACTCATCCTGTATGATATTAAACTACATGCTCCAAACTACATGGTTTTGATCCCTTTCAGGTATGTTGGAATCCTCTTTGAGGTTCAATCCCAAGCACTGTTAACTCTGGTCCTCCCTCCTAGTGATATACCCTTCTGATTTGAAATCTTCCCTTCTTGGGACACATCTCCTCGATCCACCCCCATGAGGTGTTCTGATCCATCAACCTAGGACACTATCTATGTGTAAGTCCCATACATATGACATCTATCCAACCATGATTGATCCTATTGGGATGGTCTGATAACCATGCATAATCCCCTATAATGTCTCCAGGTCATTGCCCATATATACACCCCAAATCTCTTCCACCATCCTGAACGAAGGGGACTTTGATCCCTCCTGTATATATAGGGTACATAGGAAGACTCTACAAGGTTCAATCCCATCATCCATTCCCATCCGGAAATTTCCTTTGGGTATCTATGTCTTGGGAGGGTCATCCCCCAACCTGGAGGATCCTTTTAATTTAGGTCCCCACCCATGTGTTTCTTCTCATTGTCCACTTCCTTAGGGATCAACACCCCTATTAGAATGACGTGGAGTTTAATTCCCAACCAACTAGGATATGTAAGAAACCTCCCCAAGGATCAATCCCAGCACCATCATATTCACATCGGTTCCATCCCATTCATTCCATCCACTTAATCCAACCCCCATCATCTATCATTATTCTGACCTAGGCTGCCACATCCTAGGGGGATCGTTCCACTCACTCGGGCATCTAACCATGCATAAGACCATACCACATACTCCATCACCCCACCCTTATCACAGTGAGGTCACACCATCCACCATGGTCCATCTTACAGTGTAATCCCCATTTATCCATTTTCCTCTCTCAATAGCACATGAGATATCTCAGTTCTTGATCCCCAATCATCTCATTTCTAATTCTTACAGTACCCATAAACCTGACCATACATAATCCCCACACAATCCTCATTCATTAAACCAGGAGTGATCCTCTTACGATGGGTCTCTAACCCTAAATAATCCCTAAACCAAGCCCCATCTAACTACATGGGGTTTGATCCATATATCTTAAATAGGGTGCATAATAAGCCTTCACTAGGTTCAATCCCATCCAAAGTAAACCTTGGTGTCCCCTATTTTGGGGCCCACCTCCCTGATCCACCCTTAGTGGATTCGATATTAGATTTCATGGTGTGAAACCTTCTCTTCCTAAGATGCACAACCTCAAATATGCTATCATAGGGAATTCTAATCCTTATGTTGAGTAAACCTTCTAGGTTCTCCCTCCTTTGGATGTACCCATTTGATCCACCTTCATAAATGTTCTGATCAGTCCAATACATATTTTCTAGACATTAAACTCACAGAATACCCCATTTTAAATAAGGGAAGTAGGGGAAAACCTTAGAGACATGCCTCTGGAATAAGATAACCCATGGTCAATGTGGGAATCCTCAAGTTTCCGAACCCTTTCAAAGACCTATGATGGAGAAAAAATATGTGTTTTCTAATGTTTCCGCATCCAGACGTGCAATCAACGCATAACATGACTACTCAACATAAGGATGACCCATGGGATGAATTCCTAGGGGAAATCTATGGAAGGAGGGACCAATATCAAATCATCTCATCTAGATCAAGGAAAAAACTTCATAGAAGAAGTGATGAATTCCTTCCACCTTTGGAATGTGGGAATGAGGGGAATAATGTACCACCAATGAGCATCAACATGATGACCCAGGTGGGAGCACCTTAGAGGAATGAATTAAAAAACAGAAATGGTGAAGCCAACTTGAATTGGTACTCCTCTAACTATGGGGATTATTAGTTATCAAGACACTGATAGATGAGTGTGAAACTAGATCTAGCTATCTGAAACTAGGACCCACTAAGAAAACAGTGGTCTTGACATGAAAGTCACCTGAATTTTGGGTAGTTAATCATTGGGAATTATATTCTACGGCCTTATTAGTGTGGATCTATCTCTCTAACCATGGAAGGATGGAAGATGTTGGGGTATTGGGTATTTCTTTCCAAATATATATAATTATGGATGAATCTTCCTTCTTTTTATGACTTAATATATAGGAAACCAATCATCGCTTGCCCACCGATGCTATGGTAGGAGGAACAATAATTCAGAAATACCACACAGCTCCAAGTCCACCACGTCATCATCCACAACAATGGCTACCGGGCACCCATGCCCCGTATCACCATCCATAATTGTTAAGAGGAGGGTTATAGACACACTTTTTCATCGATATGAGAAATAGTGGTTCATTCCCATGCAATCCATGGATCATAAGGTTCAGGAGAGTTTAGTGCCTCTCCATCACCACTTCCCCCCAAGGGCCCCATCGGGAGCCTCTACTACCCACACCAACATTCAACCATTTTATGAGCCTCTCTCCGAAATGTTCTTATGACTCATTTCACAATGACAATGAGGTAAGGGACATCTAAGTCATTTGGGTGATGACTACCACCTGAGATCTACAAAGGAGGGATCCCACAAGGCCATGTCTTTTCCACCAATGTTTGGTCCCTCAGGCCAAAAAACAAGACGCCTATGCCCCTACTCCACTAGCCCCGACTCGGATGACCCGCCACTAATGTCCGGTGTAAGAGTAGGAAGGCACATGCCTAGGGGAATCATCATTTATAGATTTAGTGGTCCATTCCACCAAAAAATTCATACTACTAGCCCCCTTCCATTGAAGAGTATTGGAACTTCGATGCCCAACTCAGACTAAGACATCAAACACCCCCCAAGAAAGATGTGTTGACTATTTCGGTCCTTGACATGATCAACAACAGTCACAAGTAGACCCATAATGATGATATTTAGGGACGAGGTCCTCTACTCACCATAATCAGCTAGATTGGAGGTCCACGTTGCTCTATGACTCAGCATGGAGGTCCTCCTCATGTCACCAACATCAGTCCAAGTAGAGGTCCTCCCCATCTTGTCGATAGTCTTCATGGAGTTCCTCCCCATTCTTAGGATTCTAGGTACGGAGGTCCTCTCTATGTCTTAGATCTTCAACATGAAGGTCCTCCTCATGTCCTTCCCATCTCAATTGGAGGTCCTCCTTGCACCGTCACTGACCTGAGTAAAATTTCTCCTCACTCCATCACCTATCAGCATAGAGGTCTTGCCCATGTTCTTACCAGCTATATTGGGGGTCCTCCCTGCTCTAGAAACCATCCAAGTAGAGGTTTTCCCCAATCTAGAAACCATCCAAGTAGAGGTTCTCCCCACTCGAGAAACCATCCAAATAGGGGTCCCCCCCACTTCATTGATGATCAACACAGAGGGCCTCCCCATGTCCAGTTTGATCTGTATGAATTCCCTTTTTGTGTTACCACTTCTAACTGGTGTGATGATCATCCTCGTTCCATAGGCAATAGTCATAGAGGTCCTCCCAATGTTGTAAATAGATTAAAAAAGGTCATACCCTCTCCAAAACTCCCTACTATGAAGGCCCTCCCTGTGCACTAGGAAATCAACACAAAGGTCCTCCCCATGTTCAATTCAATGTATGGTTCTACTTGGACCTTATATCACCAAAGCAGAGGTCCTCCCCACTAAAAAAATGACCGATATGAAGGCCCTAATAATGTCACTACTAGATCAATTGGAGTTACTCTACGATCCAACATGAAACGACATGAAGTTCTTCCATGTGTCTATGACTTACCCTGTCTTGAATAACCGTCCTACGGTAGAAGGGAGAACTGTTTATTCCAAAGAAAGAACTCCATGAAATGCCAAATAATTGTCAATCTAGTCTAATTTTCAGATTCTAAAGAGGAATGTGACTCGATGATGGAGCCTTCACCCTGATCCTCTATATTAGAGTATGAGGAAGGGACTCGATGTGTGAGCTTCATCTTTCCAGAAGTAAAGATGTACCAAATCCCCAAAACCCTCTACAAGTACATGAAGGTGGAGGTAGATTTGGCTCCCTTCTAGGGTCTTACCATGAAGTCTTCTATATCAAAACCAGATTCATTCTATACCTCAACACAAGTTCATAGAGAGTTATTCTAGGGTTTGGTAGATGATGAGAACCATCCAAGTCTTCCAACAACAATTGATTCCCTCACAGATGAAGCGGTGGTCGACACCTTATCCTATAATGGCATGATGATGCATTCAGTACCGTCCTTGAGGGATAACCTAGTATACAATAGCCTATCATCTCATGTGATGTTCTCTACACTGACCAATATGCCACTATAATAGTCTAAATTGGTTCCATTACCTATTCCTTAACCCCCCCCCCCCCAGTTGAAGAATTGGAAAACCATGATCTGGAACCCGGTCTTGAGTGAACAATTCTCTGGAACATTCTTGCGGTGAACCAGTTACTTTTGATTTTATGGATGAACATGAATCCCGACGTCATCATTATAGAATCATTCACACATGATGAAGTCATGTGTTTCCACCAGACCGTCTGGGTCACAAATTTTTCTCTGGAACAATAAGTTGGTTTATCTGAATAGTTGAGAGCACTTCGATGACATTAGCTAGTAGCGTCACATGGTTGAATTAGTCATGCTTTTTATGGTTTAGTACACTACACTGCCCCACTGTCAATTATAAAGTTAGCAGAGATGAAACTTGATATTCCTAGAAATCCATAGAATTATCAAAGAGGCATCTATGCATGTGTAGATCTGGGGTTGTGGGAAATATTCTACTCTCCACTTCTACTGGATCTTGAGATAGCCAGACCTACCTGGTGAAATTGAGGGTATGCCTCTGAGAACCATTGGGATAAACAAGTTATTCCCTAATATATACCTAGATGGGGGCATCAACAAGGGATCTAAAGAGGATGACCCACCCCATGGTGTATCACAAAACCGAGTGGACCCTACATGTGTCCACCCTCATTAGAAGAGATAGTTTCTTAGAAATGGGGACCCTTCTACATCACTTCTAATTAGTCTAAACACTAATAAGGGAAAAACTATATTGGGACCCTTGAGCCCTCTGATTTGTCTAGCATAATGAAAAATATGGAGGATGATCCCAATAAGGCCACGTTGCTCCAACAGGTCGTAGAACAGGCGAAGATCATTGATGAGCTCCTCATTTGGTTCATAATGAAATGAAGTCTAGACTATGGTGATCCTTGGTACAATACTATCCCTCCTCCACTAGGGAAGTGTGGGATGCCATGGATTTTTCTCAGTGAGTTGAATCCTATTAATCCTGAAAACCATGAAACTCTTAAAAAGGTAAAGGTCAGAGTTTATGGAAATTATCCATGACATGAATAGATAAATATACATAAACTATGAGAGAATCATCCTTGGGACCCAGATCAGGTCATTACTATAGTGGTTCTATAGTTTATTCCTCCAATGGCTCAACCAACTGATCCATTTATTCCATGATCTCTTGATCATACTTATCATGTTGAAGAGCCTACTAACACAATGTTAGTTAATAATCCTTTCTAAGGTGATCTGATGGACACTCTCATCACCCACCTCGATTCCCTTGAAACATGATAGTGGAAATACCACCTTATAGTAAGTTGTATCTAGCATAGGTGGGTGATATGATGGTGCCCATAGATTTTAGGAACCCTAACTTTTCCTATTTCAGTGGGATAGGCAACCCGCTGTAGCATCCAGAAAACTTTATTTCAAGGTGTGGACATATACTGAGGACTCCAATGTAGATAGAAGCTACCATGATCTGGTGTTTTTTTCCACTACTGGAAGGATATAAATTCATCTGGTACATCCAGTTACCCATTGTGTCCATAGATGGTTTATAAGACCTTCATATGCAGTTTCTGTATCAACTCAGGTCCACCACTCACATGACTAGTATTGACGATATCTTCAAGAGAAATCAACGACCATATGAGAAAGTCGTAGAATTTGTTTCCAAGTGGAAGGGCCTCACATAATAACTCGATATGCTGCCGACTCAAGAAAAACTACTGATGATGTTCATGGGACATTTAAAGATCGAATTGGTTCCCTCCCTCATCACTCATAACTTCCCAAGTGGATTATAGGATTTTTTTTTGATAAGGCTCAGTACCTAGAGGAGGCCTTGCAGAAAGCTAAACAGGAAAACCCATTATCTCCCACAACTTCTAGAAGAAGAGCTTAAAAGGTTGAGATAGTTTTTGCCACATTAATAGAGGCCCCTAGACCATTATAATTGTTACTGGAAGAGCCTCATCCACACCCTAGATGAGTACAATAACCTTAGGTTCAGACTGAGGTTCTCCCACCTATGAATGGGCCAACACCACCCCATTCAGTACAAGTTCATAGGAGAGACAATCAAACTGTAGTCCCTCATCAGGGCCAAGCTCCTAGAGTTCCTTTTCTGGATAAGAGAAACCAGACCTACTCATTTGATAAATCATAGGTATCCAGTTATTTTTGAGGTGCCTTGGATCAAAGAATCCTAAAATTGACTTAATGTAGGAAGACCCAGGAGGTAGATCTCACTGATCACCCCTACTAATTCTCTTACCATAGGTTCGTTGGACACACCATCAAGTGGTGTTATATGATTATGGAATTTCTTCAAGTTCATATTCAAAATAATGTAGTCAGATTAGGTCCTACCTTGGAATGTGTGGTGTCTGTTTCTTTGAAGTCCAAAATTGATAGTGAAGGTGAATGAAAATCATTCTCCAACCACATGACTCAGAATTATGGTGATTGGTTAGCCTGTAGATAATTTTCTCACAACCATGGTGTTATTTGTGCATTCTTGAATCGGCATGAACCTCCTAATGTTTCTACACCTCCGACCATTGTAGATTCTACATCCACGTCTTATCCTTTCACTACTAAAAAGAGTATGCATTGAGGGACAAGGGAAAGTAGAGACCCCCACTGGCATCGAATACATCCCACACTCTTGGTGACTTCATACCCTCCAAAGAGGGGATTCTCCCCTATAAGTTTCCCAATATTGGATGATTCCTCAGGAGATGATAAATAGTATTCCTCAGTGAATACTCTCAAACTGGTGAATCCATACATGGTTCACAGCAATGAGGAACATCAGGAATATCCTTAGAATACTTCCATTCAACACTATTATCGGCATGGTCATGGAAAAGTGAGCCATTTGAATTCTCAAGATATAACTTTTAGCTGAGACATACATGCTATCGAGACTAGGCCACATGCTCAATGCAGATCTCATCATACAAAACCACCTCATATCATCTTATTAGGTTTACTACCAGTGATGTTCATACTACTTGATTAGGAAGATCCACTGTAAACACATCGTGATCAATCATGTCTATCCATGGATAAACCTTAGTCCTCTGACAGTTAGCTGGTAGTAATTTTTGTGGTTTAGCTAGTGAGAAATGGGACATCCCTAGTACCATCTAGAAATCTACTGATTTGGCCAACCATAGTTCCCATCATACCTTATACCAAATGGATACCTTCTATCTATACAAATGTGAATCTAGAATATAATTATAATGTGCATACACACCTCAAAAACAATCTTGCAATGATTTGGATCCTTCAGGCTCTATCCCTATTATAATATATATGTAAAGCCCTCACAGAGACTTTGAAAATCCCCCTCTAATTTGAAATAGAGGTAGCAAATGAAGAATCCTTCCATGATGAGGATGTCGAGTGAGTAGAATTCCAAGACATCATCTCGTTCTCAGGAGAATATGAAGGCTCTTATATATAGGGGAACATCCACCCACTGTACATCACTATCCAGCTTAATAGAATTGATTTCCACCACTATCTTGTAGACATATGTCCTAGGATTAATCTCATCCCAACCCAGATTCTACACAAATCTAGGACATTTTAAAGTAGATCTGATCCCCACAGACCTAAAAATTGAGGGTTATGACAGGACTAAGAAGATAACGTGTGCAAAGATTCATCTAGAGACCCATTTTGGTAGACTGATTTCAAGCAATGAATAGATTGTGGTCTCATAGGATACCTCCTAAAACGTGTTTATGGGTAGGCCCTAAGTCCATCTACATGAAAAAATTCCATCCTCATATCCCCAATGCCTCAAGTACCCCCTCAATGGTTGATTGGGTGTGCTCCAAGATGATGAATATCCCTTTGTCTCTTGTTAAGCCTTCTACTTTGACACCAACTATTATAAGATAAAGGAAAAGTGGGTTCAAACCAATGATCTTAAGCACACTACTACTATGGAAAACCTATGGATGGATTCAGATTCTGTATTCATCCTCCCAATTCATCGGTTGGATTCCACAACCCTAGACTAGGGACATTACTTATCCATTTCCAAGAAGTGGGGAAGACACATTCCCATATACATGGAATTCTAGATGATTACCTCATAGTACTATATAAACTAGGACAGAGTGATACTAGATCCCCTTACCCATGTTAGGTATCGAGACATTCAACCCATAGAAATAATGGTACAACACACCTCTGGTTTCTCTCATTTGGGTTATGTTAACAAAGACTAAACCATCACCACTAATTTGATATCATCAAATATGCCCCCCTCAGTCGAAGGCCAGATGTAATTAGTTCAAAAAAATTTGTTGTCATGGTTTCCACAATGTGGGATTCTCCCAGTGATGATTTCACATCCACCCAAGCAGGAATGAGTGTTCATCCAAGATCTAATGAATTGGATGAACCATCTCCTCTTATTAATCCCCCTATCATAGATGATTAGGAAGACCTTGAAGATAGTCCCTCCACATTTGAAGAGGGTATATCCACCACCGTTAATGAATTGGTATAGGTGAATCTTATTACTGAGATAGACCCGAGACCAATATTGATCAGTAAAACCATGTCTTAGTGGAACAACAATAATATGTGGGTTTGTTAAAATAGAATTGTGATGTATTATCCTGGAGTTATGATGAGATTGTAGGATTAGATCCTCAGGTCTCTGTCCACCACAGTGGTCTCTCGGTATGTCATCGTGGGTTTAAACAACTTCTCAGGTAGTTGCACCCCTCTCATGGTTCCATGGTTATGGCCAACGTTTATAAGATATTAAAATACAACTTTGTCATGAAAGTCCAATTCTCTAGGAGGTTGGCCAACGTTGTTCCCGTTTGGAAGAAGAATGAATAGATCAGAGTCTACATTGATTTCTGGGATCTCAAGAATCACTATCTAGAGGATGATTATACCATTCCAATAATGAAGAATTTGATTGATTCCACTACTAGATTCCAAGTCCTATATTTCATGGATGGATACACTTGGTTTAATCAGATCTGGATAGCCCCTAATGATGAGTAGTCTGCTACCCTTAGGGAATTGTAGGTTACCTTCTACTATCAAGTAATGCATTACGGTTTGAAGAATACAGGATCCACCTATCAATGTTCCATGTACCACATATTCAAGATGATCCTTAGGAAAATAGTGGAGTCTTATGTTGATGATTTGGTGGTAAAATCCAATGAGTGTTAGGACCATCTCAGAGACCTCGATAAAGTTTCTGGCTTCCTCTACTCCCTCCATATGAAGATGAACACCTCAATGTGTGCCTTCCGGGTTTCCTCTGGGAAGTTTCTCGGCTTTGTTTTCATATTCAAAGGTATCCAGATTGAACAAGAGAAGGTCAATTACATCAATTAGATGCGCTCTCTGAGTAACCTTCTTGAGTTACAAGGATTACAAGGTCACTTAGCTTCTATACACTGGTTCATTACAAATATAGCTGCCATGTGTAATCGCTTTTCTAGATTCATGAAGAAAGGTTTTATATACCAATGGGACTATGATTTCTAGAGGGATTTTGAGGAGATCAAGCAATATTTTTTGTATCCTCTAGTTTTGATCACACATGTCTCTAGAAATCCGTTGGTCCTCTATGCGATCACCTCAGAATGATCCCTCGATGCCCTTCTCACCCAGAATAACTATGAAGGAATGGAGAGAAGTTTATGATATCTTAGTTGCATGCTCCTTGACACAGATACCATGTATTCTTCCACTGAAAAGAACTATCTCACACTGGTTTTCATAGTGCTGAAGCTACAACATTATCTGCAGTATCATGAGATATAGCTGGTGTCCTTCATGAATCATCTAAAGTATATTCTAAACCACCCTATTTTGAAAGGATGACTAGCTTTGTGGGATGTGATCCTTTAGTAGTTTGACATTTGGTTTATCCCCCAAAAATCCATCAAGGTTCAGGTGTTGGAAGACATTATGGACACCCATCTAGCCACAAATGAGAATTCCATAGATCTTAATTTTTTAGATGAGGCCATTCTATTTTTTGATCATGCTATTTGATGATGGAATAATCACTTCGATGGTGCCTTCCAAAGCACAGCTGGTAGAAGGATCAATGATCCCCAACTTAATAGAGATGGCATGGGGGTTGTCTTTATCACACCTATACAAGATGTCATTCCCTATTCATTATTACTATAGGAGGGATCCACCAACAAAGAGGTGGAGTATCAAGATCTCATCATTGGTCTTTACCTAGATCTAGAGATTGATGTTCCCCCACCTAATTTTGAAGGGGGAATATGATCAAGTCATCAAGAAAATCAAAGGTGATCATATTGTCTGAAATATAGAGATCATAACCTTTCTTAAGAATGTTCACCAAATGATGGACATGTTCCCTTAATAACCAAAGGTGACTCATGTTCCTCAGAAATAGAATGGTCAAGCCAATTCCTTGGATAGTTTATTCACTTCTATTGAAGATCCAGACTAATAATATATATTTATCCATGTGGGGTATTGAAGGGTCATCACTCCTGTTTCCCTAGATGATTACGAAAACCAGTAGGTAAGTCACCTTTCTACTAATTCTTCCACATCGAGACCTCTGGACCCCCCATCTATCGAAAAAGAAACCTTTGATTGGAAAAATCATTTTAAAGAGTATCTCCAACTTGGAAATCTCTAGATAGAGAGATCCATGCAGGGGCGAATCCGTCAGCGTGTAGTGCAGTTTTCCCTCCAGATCGGTCCCATCCTTGAATAGATCATCTGCAAATGTGGTTATGAAGGAATTATCCTTTATTGTAATCAAGGAGATGATATTCCCCAGTTTATGTATGAAGTTCATGCCAGTTCATGTGGAGGCCATCAGGCAGGGTCAAAACTCTCTCACCAGATTCGAAGGTTGAAATACTTTTGGTCCACCATGGTCTATGACTATATTGAGTTCTCCAAGAGGTTCCACCCACTTTAGATTTAGGAAAACATTATTAATTGACCACTATATCCTCTCAAACCATAAATTATTCTTAGAATTTCAATCTGGGGACTCGATGTCATGGGACCATATGAGCCAGCAATAACATGGTAGTGCTGGTTTATTCAATTTGCAATAGATTTATTTTCCAAGTGGGTAGTGGAAATTCTACTCAAGGAGTTCAAGGCCCATTCTATTATTGAGTTCATGAGATACAATATCATCCATCAATTTAGAGTCCCTCATGTTGTTCTCACCAATAATGGAACTAAATTCTTAGCAAGTGAGATGAAGAAATTATACATCAAGTACACCATCTTGTCCAACCAAACTTCTTGCTACCACACACAAGCACATGGATAGATCGATGCATTTAGCAAGACCCTCTATAAAATACTACAGAATATGGTGGTCCAAAACCGGAAGAGTTGGTAGGAAAATCTCTTCAATGTTCTCTAGGATTATCATACGATGACTCAAAACTCATCCCAGGTGACCACATATTACCTAGTGTATTTAATAGAGCGGGTCCTGCACATTGAGATTCAGTTTCTACCACTACTTACAACTATATACAATCCTAAAACATTATACAGAGTAACAGAAGTATATCTGGATGAGTTGGAAGCCCTCAATGAGAACATGCTCTGAACGTTTCACAATCTAGAGAGGAAATAGAATAATATAGCCAGAGCATTCAATAAGAATGTCCATCGCCACTCATTCCATCAAGTTGATATGGTATTGGATCTGAAGATTTCGATGATACCCAGTAGGAAACCACTAAAGTTGGAGTCCAAATGGGAAGGGCCCTATATCATTCCCAAGGTTTACCCTAATGGTGCATACACTTTGGTCACTACAGATGGTGAGTGATTTACTCCTTCAATCAATTCCAAGTTCATCAAGTAGTACTTTTCATAAGAGGTTCTTCATCCTAGTTACATGGTGTTAAACTACGTAACAACTTGCATCCTACATGATGTTAAACTATTGTTACATCCCACATGATGTTAAATTTCACACGGTCTGATCTCTATGAATTTAAAATAATACATACCTCATCCTTGCCACAAGATATTAAACTACATGGAATTCGAGAACTATGTATCTCTTGATTCCCATGCTCATGGGATATATAGGAATTCTGGGACACTTCATCTATAGTCAAGACACCAATTAAAATTTTTAGCCTTATGGAATGGGCTCTTCAATGGGTGTGTTTGGTTTGGTGTTGAGACCTCCTTGGTCCTCATTCCCATTAAATTTACTTTATAAAACCATACTACACACACCCATGTTGGTAGCTTCACCACATGGTCTACGTTCTATGAATATAAACTAAGATCTCTCCCATCCTGCATGAAATTAAACTTTTGCATCCTACCTGTAAGACATAAACTACAAATCATTAATGTTCCTTTATACATGACCTTAAAAGGAATGTTATCTTTTGTTATATATGACGTTAAACTACCCTATCCCACATGCTGTTAAAATTACTGCTTCGTCCTAGTTGTAAGACGATAAATTGCACCACACCCCAATGTCCTCATCTGAGAGGGAATCATTTCTGGCACTAATAAATCACCACTCCAATTTAGGAACAACTTATGGGTTAATTACTATCCTTATCGGATATATAAAAATTCCTAGAAAATTTTTCTATGGTCAAGCCATAATATTTCTTCAAATTCTGAGCCTAGTTTCCTCTAGGGAGTGTGTAGGGTAGTGTTGAGACCTCTGTGGTCCCCATTCACATCAAGATATTACAAATGCACCATGTACCTCCCTCAAGAATGACCCTTATTACATCTTCTATAATGCACGATGTTAAACTATAAAGAGTTCATGAACTATGTATGGCTTGATTCCCAACCTTATGGGATACGTAGGAATACCCAAACATTTTTTTCTTTACTTCTAGCACCTATTTAACAACTCTTCTCTTGGGAGTATGTGATATGGCAACGAGCCTCCTTGGTTCTCATTAATGCCGAGTTCATCACCTCTCTATGGAACATATATCTATTTAAAAGTTATTATTGGTTAGTACGAGCTCTATGAAAATAAACTATGGTCCTAGTGTCATGTAACATAACGTTAAACTACAAGATGCCTTTATCCTTACCACATGATGTTAAACTGCACAGAGTTCAAGAACTATGTGGGGATTGATTCCCATCCTCATAGGAAATGTAGGAATGTCTAGATGTTTTTGTTCATGTCCATCCCCTAGCTCATCAACTCTGTATCCTCTTAATTTGTCATCGGTCCATTACAACTTCATGTCAAAGAGCCATCTCTAGGATTCGACCCTTTAGAAGGGGTTTATATCCCTCTATCTGATATGCCTCATTAATGTGCTCAGATTCACTATAGTGTAGGACATAGGGTGCTAAGTTATGTATATACATTCCCCCATTCCATCTCCAATATTCACATGTTCCTTTATTTGGATACCCATCATCTTTCCCGTCTAAAGGGAACCCCTAGTGGCATAGTGTCTGGCCTCATGAATCACATACCATATTGGGCTAATGCCCTAGAATATCTCAAACTACATTTTGAGATAGGTCCCACATGTCAAACATGGTCAGTAGATGACCCTCGTTTTTCTACTCCCAATCTAGGTTACATGATATAGATGTTGTATTTCAAACATGGTCAATAGTTATCTCCCATATTTACACCACCCCCATTGTTTTCCCAAAAAATTTAAAATGTGATTCACATCCCTTTCTACATTATTATTTCCATACATAACTTCAACACCCTGGTGTTTCCCCTCTATGCACCTTTTCACATTGAGCAAGCTGATCAACATCACTGGGATGTCTTTAACCAGACTTATCTGTTCCCCTGCTGCGTGTCTCCATGTGTCACAAGAATCCTTTCTACCCCTTTTTTCCCTCACCAAGAATGGATCATGTGGTCCTAGGGGTCATGGTAGGGTTTTTACTCACATGGAATAATCACACCATATTATGGTCTAAACTCTATGACCTTAAACTAGGTGTTCACATCCTAAGATCATGATAATATACAGAGCATCAGAGTACAATCATTATGACTTCATACTATGTGTGAGTATTCCTTATTGAATGTGTGGTGTAGTGTGGACCTCCTTCGTCCTCATTCATATTGGTTTTCCTCATGGAACCACAATGTACATCTATCATCTCTGTGGTTCAAAATCTATGAACATAAAATAAATATTTTCTATGTCTTAGATTTCTTGATAGTAAACTGTGTAAGAACCATTATTTTCTTGTTCTAGAGGATATCACGCTTATTGTCACTAGTCCCTCACTAGGACATTTCCAAAAATAAGTGTGGATTTATTCCCATCCTTATAGGATATGTAGTGATGCCCATACATCTTGTCCATGGGCCTATCCAGAGAAACCGGACCCCTTTATCCATTTCTTGTTATGGGTTCCATCCCCAGAAGTGTGTGGTGTGTATCTCCTTGTTCCTCATTCATGTTGGTTTATTTAACACACCCCAAATTTTTCCTCAATTGTCCTAATTCAATGAACTGCATGATATATTCATCCTCACTACATGTTGTTAAACTATGTGGGTGCATCCCATGAACACGGCGTTAAACTGGGCACCTATGGTCCAAACTCAATGAACATAGATTAAGAGCCTCTCCATTGTTCCTCTTGGGAGAATATAGTGTGGTGTGGATCTCTCTGATCCTATATTGGTTTACCTATATCCATTCCATTCACATCCCTCTTGGAACACCCTTTTCAACATCCTTACCGCACATCGTTAAATTGCACAGAGTTGAAGAACTACATGAGTCTTGATCCCCATCATTATGGGATATATAGTGACGCTGAGACACCTCGTCTTCAGGCCCAACCATAGAATCTCTCAAACCTTTGTCCCCTTGGCCTCAATCATGTTTCAAGCTCTATGACCTTAAACTTTATTCGGTTCATCTTGATACACCTATTTGTAACACCTAATCCCTTTTTCATTCATTTATGTCAGGTTTTACTTCTTTCATGACGTGTGTGTACTCACCCACAAGATGAGCATTTCTTCTTATAGTCAAAGATACATGGATTTAAATTGTACGAAAGCTTCCACAAGAATGCATATGTGGTGTGTGTTATCCTCTTGTGGCTCATTCATGTTGTGTTTGTGATGCACCAACATCACACATATTCCTCTTGAAGAACACCACTACAGTACAAACACTATAACCCTAAACTAAGAGCATAAGAATCTTACTCTATTGTGGGTCATGCTGTGTGGCATGGAACTCTTTGGTCCTCATTCAAGTCGGGCCTGTCAGTATGCCAGGTAATCTAAACCCATTATGAGATTCCAATGGTTTAAACTATATGAAATTAAACTAAGAACCTATCATACCTAATTACTGACATTAAACTTCAACCATTCCTTGGAAAAGTTCAGGATGTGAAATGGGATGCTTCTCCCTCCTCACCGGAGAGGATTTCCTTTTCCAGTGTTAGTGTCCTACTGCACTATGTTTGAAGAACTATAGGCAACTTGATTCCAATTATCATGGGGTATGTAGAAAAATTTGATAATTTTTTCTTGGGTTAATCCATAGGATTATAAAACCTTTTACTCCTCATCTTTATTTATGGTCTAATCTTCATGACCTTATACTATAATCCTCGTTGTGGTATTTTATTTTTACCATGTCACACGTGTTTCATTTCTATATGTTCCCTTCACGTTGGACTTATTTCCACTATATCACATTACTATTCCATAATAGACATTACCAAGGTCTATGAAGTAGGAAATTAAACATTGTTCAATATCCTTACCACATCACTATAAACTGTGGATCACGTCATGGTCATATGATGTTAAACTTTACTACATATCATCCTCACTGTTTTATGTTAAAATATGTGTTCACCACCATTATTTTATTGACATAAAACTACTATGAATCTTAATCATTCTTTGAAGTGTCTTACCTCCTGGATCCAGGTTTGATATTTGTTCAAACTATCATGCCTTCATCGATTTGTTCTCAGTCGCGATGGCGTAATTTCAAGAGTGTTGGAATCATTCCGAACATTAAATAACTCCAACTCATGATTTGTGTGCCCCTTATTTGGATCCCTATCCTCTTTTATGTCAGAAAGGAATCCAGGATGGAATGGTATCATTCTATTTAGATCACCTACCATTCTCTTCCAACACCTCAGAAGGCTTGGATGATTCTTCAAGTTTGGCCATGTGTGTTCGAATACAGTTAGTAGTTAGACTAGTTTGTTTTTTTATCCCACGATAACACGATGTAGATGCCGTGTCTCAGATACAGTCAATAGTTATCCTCTATCATCATGCTACCCTTATAGTGTTTCTAATGTTGGGCATATGATTCACACTTTTTCATGTCCCATTGTTTGGATTGATTCCATCACCCTTGGTGTTTTCTTGGTTGGTACACCGGCACATATTTTAAAAATAAAGTTAGCTATTGTGAGATTTCTATTATCCACCCATGAACTCTCTCATTTTGAATTCCCTAGTTGGTCAGTTAGTAATTATGGACCAAAGTAATTGATGATTATCTGAAACTCTTATACGAAATGAACAATCACATGGTTATACTTTGTTTCTCACACTAGGAATGACCCATGCGATCTTAGAGATTGATCATTAGTTGTTTTACAGATATGTTGGAGGTGTGACAATTAAAAACAAGAAATAAATGCACATACCGTCCAAGATAAACAAGTAAGCATGAAATATGTTTTATGAGTTCATAAAAGCACAACCCATATTGATTGGCCCCTTCAATGGAGCATTTTAGCAACAACACACTTTTGTGTGTAGCCTCTAGGATCTTCTATCACACATTGATCTCCCTTTATTCTTTATTGGATGATGGGAAAATCTCATTAAACCTGATCTGTACTTTATCCTGGTCAACTTAGAGATTATCCACTTCCCGAGATACTCTCCATGGTTGCACTTCATCCTCTTCCAACTGGACCCTCAATCATGATATGAGTTCTGATTGGGCGTTAGTTAAGTAAGAACACTCGTTCATCCATGCTTCCATGTGATGGAACTCATATTTAGCCTCATGGAGTTTCTGAGTGTCTATGTACTTCGTATGGTGCTAGGAAACATCCATGTGATTATTTCCCTCCCATATTATTTCAACAAGGTAATCCCAGACAAGTATTTGTAGACCTCATGAATCCACTAATCTGGTTCATAGATCACGTAGATGAGGAAGAAGTGATCCCATCTAGATTATCCACTATAATTCTAGGGTATTTTTAATTAAGTTCATGATCAACTTCTATGACTGGAGATAGATAGGTCAACTATCTTCCATGTCATAATTATACTCATCCAACTCCTCCTGGTCAGCAGGTTCGTACTCAAAAAATGTGGCTTGGAGTTTAGTGATAGTATCCTCCTCTAGAATTCTATCAGATGTACTGGGATCCATATCATGTGGTTGATCCTCATAACTTGATTATAATTTTATGAGGTTATTCTTATCAGATTATGGTTCCACCCCACCAGGGTCTTTACTTGAAGACACGGTTGTCGTGATCTGATCATCTTGGGGAACTGGTTCTGCATAAATTGGCATTCTGGTCCGGAAAGGATCCCCATGACCCGAACCATCCCCACTAACAGTATGCCCACTTCTTCAAGGACTGTCTAGAAAGATATTATGTTAGTTAAATTGGTTGATTAAAAAACAGATATGAATCTATGAGGTAGAATTCTTACAAAGTTCATGTGATGATTGCTCGCATCCTAGGGTTTTTATTGTTGGAATCCCAGGACATGGACAACCATATATGGTTGAGATATCTATAAATTATAGAGAATCCACCCTTGTTTTAATAGTGCTATTGGACCTTTTATCCACTGGATCTTGGTCCTCTGCTCTCTTTTTCACATTTCTATCCCCACAAGAGGGGGTTGTTTGAAAAAAGTATCTCTTATACCGAACAAATTTCAGTCTAGAAATCCACGTAAAAATGAAATAAATGATACAAGGGAATGGTTTAGATATTACATCAAGAGCTTCGATGAACACTCCCGAATATGTTTCCTATAAGTTCCCAACCTCTCCTTCCTCTAGAGGGATCCCTCTATCAATATCTTCTCCCCATGACCCTTCCAATTCTTCAGGTAGAGGAAAGTACTCCACCATATCAGAAGAAGATAGTTGTGGTTGTGATATTAGGTTCAATAATACTTTTACCCAATCCGTCATTGGACACGGAGTTCCCTGGGAGTGCACTAAGTCTTCCAGCTCGACCACATATCGCACCCCCCTATATCTACGATACCAGAAAGTCATCCTTGACATGAACAAATCCTGAAACATCTAGTTTTAACTATTTAAGGAAATTAAACATTTCATAATGAATGAGGAATTTACTATTGATTTTCAAAGACTCCCAATCATTGGGATAAACGGAATACTCAGGTATATCTACACAACACATCTTCTTCCCTAGGTTTTGGGTTTGTTTTTTTACGGAACCCTCTAGATGGCTCTCCTTCCTGTCGAGTCTACCAAGATAGAGCTACTAGTTTTCTACCATTTATACTATTTTTTTCTATCCAGTTCAGGCCTTGGAACTTTTATCCCTGCTACTGCAGCTCTTTAACCATGATGTGCATCGAACCTACCACAATGATGTACTCTTTTTTCTATCCAACCCCGACCTCAATTTGGAGGGGCCACTCTATTGTTTTCTTGGGTGGTCCATTGTTTCAGCATTTCTCTTAGGTGGGCTACCTCCCATCTCATTTGATACTCCTCTATTATCCCATAAGTAGTGGTAAATGAAGGTAGTTCATTTCATATTCTCCCATCTGACTACATGAACATGATCCACAACTAGGTAGTTCATTTCAAATTCTCTCGTCTGACAACATGAACATGATCCACAACTGACTGATCATTCATGGGTGATCCTCATGAAATACCCTCAAGTAGAAATTTTGTTTTATTCTCTCTAGACACTAGAATTGACTCGTGAATTGACGCAGGGTACATGGTTCATAGATCAGTTCAAAATCCACCCATGCTACTGGAAGTCCACCTAAAAAGGTAAGGAGATATGACTACTACTATTCAGTTCCCCTACCATCATCAGTGAACACTCCCATTGGAAAAGGGAATGGATGGAAGTTGAATTCATCGACCCTCCATTTTTTTTTCAAAACCACCGTCAGGTTCAGTTTGAATGGGAAACATACCACCAAATTTAGAATGGCTGGTCAAAATTCTAACACATGTGGGGAGATGAGATTCTAGTATTCATTCTCCCTCATATGCTCTTCCACCCAACCGTATAGGAAGTTGATAGGTTCACATATGCATAAGGGATTCTTCCCATCATTGATGTTCCAAAAAACCTTATACATATTTCCCATAACCTGAATCCCATGGTTGATATGCTTCCCCATTTCTAGCATGGATTCCATAATAAATGATCATGGTCATGCACCCATGTGTGCATCTCGGACGAGCAACATCCATCCACATATGAGCACTATTATAAACCCATCCAACCTAACGACAATTCGATGCTAAGTGTTTATGTTTTATCCCAATAGTTTTCATTTTCGATCCTCTAGGATTCTTTATTAAGAACCTTACATGCTATGATGTTCCCCACTTGGGTAGGTACAAGACCTAATAGGTAGTTTCATGGGAATATCCTCTCCCTTAGTGGGACTCTCTGACGGAAAATTTGGAAAATAAAAAAACCACTACTATAAGTGGGCATCCCTCACTATATTCTTATCATTCCCTGGAACAAGGTCTATAAATTACTTCACCAGCTACATCATTTTCTATGGATCCTCCCATTCATTTTCTACAGGGAAAAATTCATCGTATATTTCCCCTAGAATGAGAATCCAAGAAGTGTGTTATAGGTCCCAAAGGCTGATGTCGACCTCGCCGTAATAAAGATGAAATTTGTTGGTCCTCAATGAGTATCTACTTAGAAAATTTTTAATGATTCCTTTCAGTTGATAGATGTGTAATTTTGAGGCCCATGTAGCCTCAAACAAGCCTAATCACCTCAGATATGCTCTGAATTATGCATAGGATGAATATACCCAGTAGGCCCATGCCCATTCTTCTATGAAGTTATCATCTTGGTGTAAGTCCCAATCAACAGTCCATCCTTTCTCTGGGTTCCCTAAACCTACCTTGAGGATAGTGTGGTGCTATAGTAGAGATACCTCTAGCTATAATTCTTTCTTATCAATTTTAGTGACATGGTTGTAAAGACAGTCAGTGATGATATGTGTATAATCCCTCCATGTATGGCTATTGGTACCTCTGAACCACTTGTATTGATTCTTTGTTCCCACGAGCTAGTATGCTTGTTCATCCCTACTTGCTTCTGGGATAAAAACATCATCCCTTAGGCTGAATCCATACAACAACAATTTTTTACAAGGGGTAATCCTCCTTCACTTCCAAAAACAACACAAGAAAAGATTAATAGTCATAATGACTTTGAATATGCTCCCCAATCAGGATGTTGTTCATCATATTTTCTCTTCAGGCAACATCCTCAAGGACCTCCTAGGAGGATTCCTGATCAGTGATTTTCTCTTAGTTATAGTTGTTTTTATTTTCTTTTCACGAAGATAATTCGAAAAGGTCATTCATGGAGAACTAGATCATGGAGCTGTGATGACCTCATCAAATATCACAGATCAACAGAGGGCCACAATGTATTGGTTCACTAAGAAGTGTTCACAGAGATCTAGTCTAAGGAACCCGGTTCACTGAGATAATTCACAAGGTTGTTGGTAATTCATGATTAGAGAGATGAATCACAATGTTCACATAAATTATATATCGAAAAAGAATCCCCTTGAACCAAATTTATAGGAGATAACCTACTGAGATTTTCAGCGCCCCCAACATTCGTGATCTTCGTGACAATTTCATCCCCTCTCTTCGTGCACCAGCATCATGAGATATCTTTGTAATCCATATATTTTCATTGATTTACTCTCAAAATAATACCCAACTTTTCCCCTTAGATAAAATTATGAGGGGGACATCTATTGGGGTTATAATTTATGTCCGGGATGGATTGAAGAAATCCTAGACCATTTGGAAAAAAATTCAAACCTTACGAGTCAAAAAATCACCAAAGGGGCCTGCTTCTGGAAGCTCCCTCACCAACCCCCTCACAACCATGAATGGTGTGGATCCACTTGATGGAAATTTCCTTGAGTCCAACACTCTCTATGAATTCCATGATGTCACTTGATGGAACACTTCACAAGTCATAAGGGTCTTCCTCTATTCGTGAAGCTTGATTTCCTTTTCAGTGCACATCTGAGCATCATGATTTCGGGTGCCAATAAATATGAGGCTCTCCCTCACGTAGAAGGATCACTATCATGACCTTTCTCCTTCAAAGATCCCATTTGGAAAAGCTCCCCATGCTCTATGAACCTGTGATAAAATGAATCACCCATGGTATTTGAGCATCACGAAACAACATTCCCTTTTCTCCTATTTACCAGCACTTAATGTTGGGGTTTCATTCACAATGTTCCATGACCATAATGAATGTAGGCGTCCCTCTTGGTTACTCAAGACTTTGTGGAGAATTTAGCCTTCACGTAGTACTCCTCAAATACTTTTGGACCCCACTCATAGGCTGGGTCACCGTGATTTATAGATCTCTTCCCTTTTTGGTGACCTTTTTCACCATGATTTGCAAATCACCTCCCTTGGAAATTCTCTTTTGCTCTGCGAAGAACCAAATATTGGTGATCTTTTCTTAATGAGGCCTCTAACTTTATTATCCCTTTTCATGTGCGAGCCTCTAGGCTTGTATACAGTGATTTCCTAATTCCTCGTGCAGTGTCCCTTATTGCATTGTCCTACCTCTTTATTTTGGGCATAAGTACGCTAATGGATCTTGATTTTGGGAATAACTATTCCCACATGGACACCAAGATTGAACATTAATCCACACCCCTTATGATGGGTCTTATTGATTCCTTCAATTCACCATGTGTGGTTAGGTATCAGTCACATAAGTTTAGGGGTGTAAGGAGTGAATACTACCCATCTGAGTTGCAGGACTTTAAACTGTCAAACACCATCATCCTTAGCACATGTCATTAAACTATTGGCTCACACCGTGCAATTCACAAGGGGTGATCCATCTCAGTAGTTCAACATACCCACTAGTCTCCATGGTAGTGAGATATTACTCATCCAATTGGAATGGAATGGCATCCTCCTCTCATGGGACCAGATCCTCCCTGGGCATCTCTCATAGAGTAAGTCCCAATCTACATCTCCACAGGCCTCTAACCATGCCTAATCCCCACACCATATCTTGTGTCCATACATTTCATGACACATACATTAGGTCTACTACTACCACTTGTTTCCTACACCGACCATGACTCTCATGGGCTTAGAGGAGCATTGACTGTGACACCCTCTTTGTTCTACTAATGATGCACAATCCCCAACACGTCTTTGGGCCTATAACCATGCATAAGACCCAGACACCTCTTTGAGTCTCTATCCATATGTACACCCTGATTCTCTACCTGCATCCTAAACATCATGGACTTTGATCACTATTATATAAATAGGGTACATAGGAAGGCTCTCTAAGGTTCCACCCTACCACTCCCCACAATTCATTTGATCCATCTATTTCATGTTGTTTCACTCGTCCCATATGACATTAAACTGTATGATCTAAATTGTCTGGGTTTTGATCCCTTTTGAGTATGTAGGAAGTCTCTTTGAGGTTAATCCCAACCAATGGTAACTTTGGTGCTCCCTCCGAGGGAAGTAGCCTCCTAATGCGACATATTAGCTTATTGGGAAACATCTCCTAGATCAACCCCCTGAGGAGTTATAATACATACATCTAAGACACTAACCATGCATAATCCCCTGGCACATATCCGGGTTACTATCCAAATATACACCCCAATTATCTACCTCCATCCCAAACTACATAGAATTTGATCACTTTCTACTAAACTGGGTATGTATGAAGCCTCTATGAGGTTTAATCCCATCATCCATTCCCATCCTGACATTTCCCCTAGGTATATATGTCCTGGGAGGGTCATTCACTAATCTAGAGGTTCCTTTACCTACAGTTGAACACTAATATGTTCATTCTCATGGCCCTCCTCCTTAGGTGACTCAATGCCCCCATTATAACTACATGGAATTTGATTCCCAATCATTTGGGATTCATTAAAAACCTCCCTGAGGTTTAATCTTGGAACAATCATATTCACGTTGGTTCCATCCCATTCATTCCAGACACTTAATCCAACCCCCACCATTCATCATGATTTCTACTCAAGCCTCCATTTCCCAGTGGGATCATGCAACTCACTCAGGTAGATAACCATAAAGAATACCCAACTATATGCACCATCACATTTACCTTATCATGGATAGGTCACACCATCCAACATGGGAATGTTTAGTGTATAATCCCCATTCATCCATTCGCCAATCTCTATATCACATGGCCCATATTAGTGTATAAGCCCCACTTATCCCAATGCTGCTCCTTGTGGCACCAAGACATCTGACCTTGATTAAGACCCATACAATCCATACTCAATAAGACAGTATTAATCCTATTGTGATGGGTCTCTAGCCACACATAAGACCCAAACCATGCCCCTATGAACTATGTGGGTCTTGATACCTATCTCCTAAACATTGTATGTAGGAAGTCTACTCGAGGTTCAATCCCAACCAATAGTAAACCATGGTGTCCCTCTATTTGGGGTCCATCTCTCTAATATACCCTTAGTGGTGTCTAGATCAATCTCCACAGTGTGAAACCATATCTCCCTAAGATTCCCCACCTAGGATCCACTCTCATTGGGAATTTTGATATGCCTATTTAGTAAACCTTTAAGGTTCTCCCTTCTTGGGATATACCCATATGATCCACCTTCATAAGTGTTCTGATTAGTCCGATCAATCTATACTAGACATTAAACTTGCGGAATACCCTACGATTAACATGGGAATTCAAGGAGAACCTAAGATACATACTTTTGGAATACCATACCCCATTATTGATGTGGGAATCCTCGAGTTTCTGTGGCCTTAAGAATCCCTTTGAAGAGGAATAATATAGTTATTCTAGTGTTTCAACATCAAGACATGCCATCGTTTCCCAACATGACTACTCTCTTGACTGAAGGTTGCTACCCTAACGTGACCTTTTTGGAATTTCATGACAGAAGAAACATAATTAATGAACGTCCATAATGAGATGGTATCGAGAACGGTTTTCATGAATTACATCTTAATATATGAGGGAGACCAAGACTGGGCGATGAATTCGGAGGAGAAATCCATGTAAGTAGGGACCAACATCCCAACAACCAGTTTCGATCAAGGAGAAAAAATCTTAGAAGAAGTGATTAATTCCACCTGCCTTTGGATAATAGTAATGCGGGGGCATAATGCACCACCATTATGTGTCAGCATGATTACCCAGGCGGGCGTGCCCATGTGGAAATAATTGAAAAAAAAATCCTTTTATTAGTTTTCTAGTAAAATTATTTTGAATTTTTTTTCAAGCTCTCATTATATTTTTTCAAAGAAAATTTTTTCCAAAAGGTTTTAAAAGTTTTTTTTTATAAATTTTCAAGTTTAATTACCAAAAAATGGATTTCAAAAGGTTTTATATTTTAAATATCCATTTTGAAATAAGTAAGGATATTTTTTCACGATTTTTTTAAATGGATCTTTCTAAATTATTTTCCTTCTTAGTTGACATACATTCTATGAAATGATATAAATGTTCCATTCATATTACTCATTGAATGGTTTCTATTTAAATGAAATAAATCTTATAACACTAATTTCTCTTTCATGGGTTATATGATTTTGAAACCCCCATATTTTTATTGGTTATTCTTTGATGAAATAATTATGAATCCTATCTATTTTCCATAGGATATGATGTGATAAAAATTTCATGATACTAATTTATTTTCATGGGTTATGATATAATGAATGTTTTATGGAACATGAATGTATGATTTTATTATGAGATGGGTGGGACCTATATCTACATCTAATGCATTGGGTAAAGATTTATATCTCATGAGATAATGATTACAATCAAGTCGATGAGCATGATTCACTATGGGAATATGGGAAAAACTCATCAATTACAAGGAAAAGATAGAGAATGAGGATGGTGGATGGTCCCTCACAGTATGTGTAGTCACCATGAAGATGTTAGATGGGGAAACCTGATCCACTATGGGAAGATATGAAAATTTGATCCCTTAAAAGAAAAGAACTATGATTAGGGATGGTGGTGTGTCCCCCCCCATAGTAGGTGTAGTTCCCATAAGGTGCCCTGATATGTTCTGGCGATGTATCTTGACTTATAAGGAATGTTATCCAGTGTTTGTGTATGCAAAAATTCCATGTATTATTCCTATGTTATGGTTTCATGGATTATGTTATTTATTTATTTATGATTCATATCTTATGAACTTCCAATATTTATGCACTGATTCATGTTTATTATCTTATGATTTTCAAGGTATTATCTTTTAATGTTACGATCTCATTCTCATAAACCTATGCTCATGTTTATGCTTTTAGGCCTCCCTTGTTTACCCTTACTGAGCATTTGAGGTAACCACTTTTTATGTTTCCTTCCTGAGGTTATGAAGATATATTTCATGAATGATTTTTCTTATAGGGGTTCTATTCATGGAGTACCTATTTTGAGATAATATAGGTCACTAATGTACCAGTGTTTACATTTCCATGATTCCAAAGGCACTAAACTAATACGATATTTGGGAATGATTTTGTATAATGTTTTATGTATTACACAAAAGTGATGTAATGTTAATGTATGAAAATAAAGGAAAAAATTAGTTGGTATCAGAATAAAAGTTGAGTTATCCTTTGGAAAATATGATTAGAAAACTTTAGTGATATCCCTAGGAATATTTCTGATGATATTTCTAGGGATGTCTCTATAGATAAGTATAAGGGCGAGTTAACATATTTGAAAATGTCCTCAAATTTTGGTAAAGGATAGAGTGCATGGTTTCCTATAAATAAAACCATTTATGGATGCTATATGTAGATGTGGTTTTGGCACATATATACCTAGAAGTAACAAATCTAACATGATATTATGATCGTGACTTAGGTTAATCTGGTACACGAAGGAGGGCCTTTTTACACACCTAGTTTGACACTCCCGATGAATATGATTTAGGAATTCACAAAATATTCACAAACTATCATGATGTATTTAAATATAATTTGTCCATTAATAACCTAGGATGATCCTAGGGTGTCATAGATTGATGAATGTGTAATGATTTAGACATCCTATATGTAATTCTTTTCGCGAATATGTAGTTTTCTTATATAATAAGTAATGCTCATACTATTCTTTTTTTAGTAAATTGTGGGAACTTTAAGGAACTAGATTAATGTTAAATGTGATGGTTGATTTTTAGATGAGCAGTCAAGTGGGAAGATCATTGGAGTGAAAGATGTTATGGCCATTCCTAATAAATTTTCACGGAACATGGTCAACAACATGTACTTTTTCCAACTCTCAAACTCACCAAGGAAGATAAAAAATGAGTTCTCTAATAATTGGGGTAATAGAGACCATGGAGAGAAGATTATTTGGTTTTATTTGTTTCAATAATTTTGAATGAATCACTTAAGTGAATGTCTTATAGGAATAAGAAGAGGTTTTTATTGTGGAAAAGAAGGACACAAAACAAGTGACAACAGGGAAAAAATGAAGATTTCTGTTAATGAAATGGATTGGAATATTTTATTAACTAATAAATAATTGAATGTTAAGTGTTTTAAGTATGGAATAAATGGTCATTACAAAACTCAATGTCTCAAGAGGAAAACTCTTGAAGAGAATCAACAAGGTGGTGTGAGTAATCGTCATATTTCTGTTGTTGAAGAGATTAGAGATGAAATGTAAATGGAAGGAGTTTTTGTGTAATAAGATAAGGTAACCTTTTTAATGTATTAAGGATTAAGTATAATAATAAATGTTTATATATGTTAAGATTCAAGAATTATGAATGGTGAAATGTATAAGGACTATATAGTTTATGGATTTTTCCCTAATGATTTAGAAGAATACGATGAATGGATCTGATGGTAAGAAAAAACATTTTAATATAAATGTGATGTCCATGGAAAACACATTATAAATAGAAATATTACTCTTAATATTATCCTTATGTTATGGTCATGTGTTTTGGATAAAGATATGTTGGATATAAGTAAATTGGATAATACTGATTACCTTGGAACTAATTAAGGACTTGCAGACAAGTATTTTATGCTATAATGGATCAAGTTTAAAACTTATTGGATTTGTGGAATATATCCAATAATATATGGAATAAAAATGAATTCATTTTTTCTAAAAGTATTTATGGTAATTTAGGTTATTACAATGTTTCAATAGAATTTACTCTGTGGTTATTAAAATGATTGGAATGTGACCACCAAGAGCTACTTTGTGATATATGGGGGGATCAATGTCAATCTAGTTTGATGAATTTATTTCTAATTTTTTGGATTTTAATCTTTCATAAGTCTTATAATGTTAAAAATTCATGAAAAGTTTAAGATAAACTTTGGAAGATGTATTTATGTATTGAGATTGTATTAAAAACCTTTGTTAAAAGGCTATTTAGTGATTAACCTTATTTCAAAGATGTCCATAATTTATTTTGAAATTAAATTATTATGGTTTTAGAAAAGGAAATAATGTATATTGGGTGATAAACAATCATGTTTGTAATGGTCGTTGATCTTGAACCCATGATACAAGGGCAGTAAGGGTTTCATGCCTACCACTGGCTTAAGAGATGTCCATGTTAATGTCTAATTATTTTTGAAGAATACTTATTTATGATGAAACACTAGTATTAATTTTTAGGCTTTGATATTAATGTAGTAACCATATTTATTTTTATGAACAGTTAAATAAATTTTTTTTTACTTTTTTGTTATGGGCCTTAATATCTATTAAAAGTATATTTTTATGCTTCGGGTATCAAATTTAATTTTCAATCATCCATTTCATGATGTAATGGACATATTATAAATAGTTAAAATCACAACCAAAGAATGAAATTTTATTTGAATAAATATATCAAGTAAGTATATTTCCTTAAACTCCTGTTCAATAAAATGAATTACTCAATGATAGGATAATGATAAAAAAACTTGTTGTCCTAATAAATTACTTTTTTTTTCAAACTGATGCCCTTTTAAATCATCACAGATTTATGAATTTGAGGCCAAAAATATTCCATTAATCATTAAAAATCTTGTTAATGATGTCCTCAATCACTCTCAATAAATTTTTACACTTTTCCTCAATGTCCAAGGTGCACTCCCAAACTATGTTATCCTCTATGGAAACCCAGTTATATGTTACGTTCAGTAACTATTATGGTTCCAAATTTGTATTTATAAGGGAAGTTTTAGTATTTGTTCTTATGATGTGGGTTTCTATGAATGAAAATTTCATGTATTAAACCCTTTGATAAATCATACAATGTTTGGGGGAAAAATTTATTTTAAGGGGGGGTATAATGTAACACCATGAGAATTTGTGAAATATAATTTTTTGAATTAACTTATCTTTTTTTTTTCATTTCATGCAACAATAAAAATAATTTTTTATATTAAATCACTATGTAAAACAATAATTTTACATAACTATGACTTGTCTTGAGTTATAGAAAACATTGACATGGCATAAATTACACGCAACACTGAGTTTCTATGAAACACCATTTTATTATTATAATTATTTAAATGAAACAGTTATGGCATGTCTGTTAAATTTATTAATATAAATAGTAATAACTAATTTTAGAATATTTCTATAATTTTTTCTTATAAATAAAAGATATTGAAAATGAAATATATATTTTTTAGAAATATATATATATGTTTAAAAATACTATTTTCCTAAAGAACTACTTTTTATGCCCAATTGTGAACAATAATAAAATTTATTTTTGAAAATTTAACTTCATCAATTACGCTTAATTTTTGAATTTAGAATGAAAAAAATTATCTTAGGGTGATTTTTTGTAATTTTTCTGAGAAACATTAATTTTTTGATGAATAGTGAAAAATACTTCAGTTTAGTCAACAACTGACATTTCATTTAAATAATTATTAATGTTAATTTATACTATAATTTTTTGTAAGGTCACATGAGATAAATTATAAATATATTAATCCAATTTAGGTCATTATAAATGATTTCACATTGAGATTTAATATAAAAAATTAATAAACGTTTGTACATTTTTCTACTTTAAAACCAGTTATTTCATCATGTTTGATGGATTAGCATTAATCTTAATTTTTCTTCTTTTCTGAATGTAATTTCAAAAAATAGGCATAATTTTTTTTATTAATTATAATATTTATATTATTATATTATCAGGATAGTTTTTGTCCCAAATGATTAGGTAATGTGATTATAATTAATCACAATGATTAAGGCCCAATTAAGCTTAATTTGGGAATAAACTGTAACACCCCAGAATGATAAAGGGTTAAATGACTAAAGGATAAGACTCATGTCAACAAGGCGCACCTTCCTTTTCGAGAACCTACCTGATTAGAACTCCACAGTTAAGCATGCTTGGCCTGGAGTAGTGATCAGGATGGGTGACCTTCTGGGAAGTTTCCCAGGGTGTGTGTGAGTGAGGACAAAGCACACTGTAAAGGACATGTGTTGGCCTGTGGGGACTATCATTAGTCAGATGACTCGTTCAGGAACATGGGTGGACCCTGGTGTGGGCTCCAAGTGTCTGCGGGGCAACTTGTGGTACCTGGTATGCCAGGACCCGCCGACCATGTTAAGGCGGGGTGGCTGTGCTGTCACCGGGACCCGGTTGTCACATTTGGTATCAGAGGAGGAACCCAGCCTTAAGTGTGCGGTGCACTGCCTGGGTTGAGATGTAGAGTCCACAACGAGGACGTTGTGCCCTAAAGGGGGGAGGGGGGTGATTGTAACACCCCAGAATGATAAAAGGTTAAATGACTAAATGATATGACTCATGTCAACAAGGTGCACCTTCCTTTTCGGGAGCCTACCTGATTAGAACTCTACAGTTCAGCGTGCTTGGCCTGGAGTAGTGATCAGGATGGGTGACCTTCTGGGAAGTTTCCCAGGGTGTGTGTGATTGAGGACAAAGCACACTGTGACCTTCTGGGAAGTTTCCCAGGGTGTGTGTGATTGAGGACAAAGCAGACTGTAAAGTACATGTGTTGGCCTGTGGAGACTATCATTAGTCAGATGACACGTTCAGGCACGTGGGTGGACCCTGGGGTGGGCCCCACGTGTCTGTGGGGCAACTTGTGGTACCTGGTAGGCCAGGATCCGATGGCCATGTTAATGCGGGGTGGCTGTGCTGCCACCACATATCCAACATATTCACACCTATAAAACCAATTATGTTTGGAAAATATCTTCTCAATACACTTACCAACTAAAGTAAATTCCTCCTTAAAGTATCCCTTTGGATAAAAAGAATTAAAAATAAGACCTTTGGTGCAAACCAAAAGGATTTACCCAATTAAGAGGAACACCCTGCCTCAAACTTCATTCTTTTATTTTCATTCTCCACTCCCCAAAATATTTTTATTCCATGTTTTTTTAACAAAAATAGTATAATAAATATTATAGGATATTTTTATGCTATTTTTTTACCTACACGTATACACACCTCTATCTAATGGGTAATGAAAATACTGTTTGTGTGAATACTGAACTACCACCTCAAAAAACAATGATTGTTCGTTCTTCTATTACTACCTATTAAGGTGGGAATTATGATGGGAATTCTATTTATATATATTATATAAGATATTTTTAATTTCATTAATCATATTTAATTATTTTAAAACACATATACTTATAATTTCCATTTGGTGTAAAAACGATAATTTCGTTTGAGAAAGTGTGGACTACCACCCCTCAAAGCGATGTGATTCATTCACAAATGACATGGTATGTATTAAGGTAGACTTTAATGAAATTATATGATATATATAACATTTTAGTTCAAATTTAATGATATTATATGCATACAAACATATATTCCATTTTATTTTTTTCTTTCAATACGACAATAAAAATGGAAACAACATTCATGTGTAGGTATGACATACCCTCTCCATTAACAGTGTATTCCATTTCATATTTCTATATTATATAGATTATTAAAATACACATAAAATGAATATAATAAATATTTATCATGGTTTAAAATCTTTAAATCATGATATATGTGTAAATACCAAATGTATAACAAATTAAGACACATGCGAACAACAAAGCAGATATTAGCTGAAATAAAACCTTAACATAGAATTGTTAATAGGTGGGTAATATAAGGTATTAATAAAACCATATATGGTATTAAATATAAGAATATTATTATGTAAAATATGTTTAATAAACGTATATTTATTAAATAGGAAGCTTAAAAAGTACAATAAGAGTCAAGACAGAAGGTTAGAGAATTTCATATAACTTTTTTATTTCCATGTGATACATGCTTTATTCACCGCATTTTTCTTTTCTATGGTGTGTATACTGACCATGGATGTATTCTATGATTATTATAATTAAAATTATGGCTATTAAAATTTCCATTTTATGATATTTATATCATGGAGTTTATGTTCTAAAAAGTACCAAATTAGTAAAGTAATTTTGTCTCAATTCTCCCTCTTTGAGACACATGCCATGTTATGCACCTATATTTTCCCATGAGGTGTATATACTACCTTTTAAATGTTATATCATGGATTTATTTATTTAAATGAAATTCTAAGATTCATGTAATTTCATTTTTTTACACGGGGAGTATGGTTCAATGTTACCATGTGGTAATAGTTTATTGAAACAATATCATCCTTTTTTGTGATTATTTAGGTTTATGAAGCCTGTAATGAAATATTATGGTCCATATCTCAATATAATTCATGATTTGATTATATGATGGTTATTAATGATATATTAATTTATTTGTAATATTTTTCTACTATTTGGTACAAAATATAATCAAGAAAGTGTTTTTTAGGAAGCCAGACTTTACCCTCTCTTCAGTCAGAAATCTATGTCCTTTCAAAACCATGTATTCTGAAAAGGTTTCAAAAAATATTATATTATTGTATTATGATATATAAAATACACTTTTAAGCAAGCTTTTAGTTTTTAAATAACTTTTTTCTTAAAAGTGAATCTTCTCATTGTTTTCCAGTATATGCACTTTTCTAAACTCTTTACATTGTAAAAGGAATGTTTGGCATGTACGAATTTAACTTCCATCATAACCATTATTATCTTGAAGCTTAATTTACAAGATTAAAAAGTTTTTTTAAAGAATTTTTTTCATAATTTTCCATTAATTCATTATTATAATGTTATTTTCTCGGAAAAAGGTTTTTTAAAAAATATATTATTATTTTTAACGATTTTCAAAGCATCTTTTAAAATATTTCAAAGAATTTTCATAATGTTTTCAACATTTCTTTATAAGTTTACAAATTATTTTCAAAATTTTTTTTAGAACACTTTCATGATTCTTTTATAAATTTTCATGGAAAACAATTTTCAAAATTATTTCAAGAATTATTTATGAATTTTTAAGTTATTTTTAATTAATTGGTTCTAAAAATATTTTTAAGCTTATTTAATAAGTTTTTAAGGAAACGTTTTTTCAAGGAAAATTGTTTTCAAGGAAAAAAGTTTTAAAATGATTTCAAGACTTATATGTTTTTAATGTATCTTCAACGAAATGATTTGAAAAACATTTTCATGCTCCTTTAATATGTTTTCATGGAAAATGGTTTTGAAAATGTTTTCAATCTCTTTTTATATGTTTTCAAAGAAAAATGTTTCCAAAATGTTTTCAATGAATTCATTAAAAACTTTCAATTTTATTTATAAGAAAATAATTTTCAAATGTTTTTAAATTTTGAAGATCCTTTTTTAAATAAAAAATGATTTTTCCTCATGAAAAGTTTTTGAAACAATCTTTCCCAATTATTTTCTATCTAAGTTCACAATAATTATAGATAATTATACAAATTATCCATTCATATCATTAATTTCATGGTTTATGTATAGATGGAATGAGGCTTATGACACTCGTTTCACGTTTAGAGAATATATTATTTTGAAACTCAATTATTTTTATAGGTTATATTTTCATGAAATAATTATGAAACTTAACTATTGTCCATAGGTTATGATGTTATGAAAAGTTAACGACAAAAATTTATTTTCATGGGTTATGATATATTGAATTTTTTGTGGCACAATCATGTTTGATTTTATTATGAGATGGGTGAGACCTATATCTCCCTATAATTTATTGGGTAATAATTTATGTATCATAATATAATGATGTGAATAAAGTTGATGGTCTTGATCCACTATGGGAATATGCAGAAACTGAATCCTTTAATAGGAATGGACTGCGACGAGGGATGGTGGCATGTCTCGTCCATTTTGTGTAGTCACTATGAAGATGGAATATGGGTAAAATTGATACACTATTGTAATATGGGGAAACCTAATCTATGATAAGGTATGAATTATGAATGGGGATGTTGGTGTGTCCTTCCTAGTTGGTGAAGTTCCCATGAAGTTCCCTGATAAGTTATAGAAATTCATCTTGACATATAGTGATTGTTATCACATGTTTGCGTATTCCACGATTACATGTATTATTCCTATATTATTCGTTCACGGATTATGTTATGATATTTTTTATGATTAATTTCTTATGAAACTCCATGATTTATGCCAGGATTCAGGTTTATTATCTTATGATTTACAGGGTATGCCGTCTTAATTTTATGACAACATTATCATACCCCTATGCTCACATTTATACTTACATATCCCCCTTGGTTACCCTTATTGAAAATCTATGATCACCCATTTTTTTGGTTTTCCTCCCCATTATATGAAGATATATTTCTTGTATGATATGTCTAAGAGGGGTGAAAGTCTTAGAGAACCTAGTGGGAGATAATGTAGCTCACTCATGTATTGGTGTTTATGTTTCCATGTTTCCAATGGAACTAAACTAATACGGGATTTGGGCATCCATTTGTATAATGTTTTATGAATTCCTAAAAAGTTATGTAATGTTAATGTATAAAAAGTGAGGGTCACTATACTCTTATACCTTCTCCTATTCTAGAGGTCTATCAGCACATTCTAATGGGGAATACATATTCAGACTGGGCCCAAATTCTCATTCTTATTGAGGCTCACCAGGTGAGGCTGCCTCAGGAAAGCCTCACATTCCGATCAAAAAATACCATCAGAGAACTTTAATGGCTCAGGTTCAGGCTCATATCCCCATTCTGACCAAGGTCCACCTAGTAATAATGTTCCATTCCTATGGACATGATCATATTTCTTTCGATATTGAAGAAGCTCATTGGTATGTTAAAAAATATTTTTAGTAGAAGGCTTGTACTACCATAACACCAGAAGGTTATGAACAATTTCTAGAATCCATCATATAGTGGGAATATATCCCTGCTCAATCCCAAAATACAGTTCATCATATTCTGGACAAAACACATAACATTGATCATATCCCTCATATACTCAATTCCAGTGTCCTTGAGGTTGTTTGAGACACATTCCCAACAACACAAGGGTCGTTCTACTATTCATCCAAAGAATAAGGCATTATTTACCTCATTATTCCTTTTTATAGAGAGGTGATCAAAAAATCATATCCCTTTGTATAGAGAGGTGATCGAAACATTAGGTTCAACCATATATAGTTCCCCATCAACATCCAAAAACACTCTACTCTGGTCAACATGAAAACCTAAGAATAAACTTCTATGGTTTCAATAGATAGAGGTGTGTAAGTATGACGAAGAGAAGGCCAACATTGATATATAGAGAGAGTTATCCAGAAATAACCACCCCAAAATGTTTTGTCCCCTTTATACTTTTGACTATGAAATTCTAGATAAGATAGAGAAGGAGTGCATGCTTAATCTATGCTAAAATATGTGGTAAAATGATTAGTGACTGAAGGATATACACCTCCCCTATCCAGGATATGAGGGTAAACATTAGAGCCCCAAGATACTCTATTTTTAGGAAAACATTACTTCTATCTTCATGGATCGGGACCTAAAATTGAAAAATTAAAATGAAAATCTACAAAAATATTTCCTCCATTGCATCAAAAATATTATTCAACTAATCACTAAAAGCAACGCCTTGTATCATTATTCGGATATGGGGAATTTATAGAGTGCAACAGTTCACCAAAACCCTAGAACAATAGAGCCCATAATATATGGAACAATGTAATTTCATAGCCTCTGGTAAAATAAGGGGACTCAAAAACACACGCAAATGTTTTCCACTATAATAGTATTCCACCACTTCAATGGTTCCAAGAAATTGTTAACTGAGGGAGAGGAAAGACCATGGATCTATGAACTTGGCCCCTCAAAATAATGGGAACACATTTTAGATATGGAAGCTGATGTTAAGATCAACCCAAAAACATCATGTAGAAGCTGAACCCCATTATGGCCTTCTATTACACCCAGATCCTACACGAGCATAGCATCACCACATAAAGTAGGTGACAATTGTAGTTGCCACAATATCCTTATAGGATTGAAAAAAGACCACTAGGCCGGGTGAATATATATGACCACCTCTGCCCCTTGGATTGTCAATTCCTGAGAGTATTCATGAAATATCAGCAGTAGTTACAAAAAACACAACCCACTGGGCTCGGAAAATTTAAATATCAATCATCATCACTAGGTCCATAATATACCATGAGATCCCTAGGGAAACTAGTGATAGTTCCAGATCAACCCCTGCCCACTGTAATGAGGGAATTTATATTTCAATGTCAGTCCCATGAGTTAAAAAATCCTCAACAACATGGTCAACCAATTCCAATTATGTTCCAAACATTCCCTAGCCCATAGGTCCTATGTAATTCTCATCATCATCATCATCATCATTGTAGAGGGAATGAGTCTTCTTCGAACGGGGAGTTAAATATTGAAGGTCGACGCCCCATTGTTCATCCTGCCAAAAGAAAAACCTATTATATTTGAGACTCATTCAAAATCATGAAAAAAATATCTCATGTTCATTGTTCAAATTCCTAGATGGGATGAGCGTATGGATAAAGCAATCAAACTCCACCTGGGCCAAATTCCAAAAATGGTCCAATGTGGGAAACAGGTTTGAGAAGTGACCCAAATGTTGGTAGTGATGAATAAGATTATTTCTTTTAGAATAATGGGACAACTACTATTTCTTTATAATCCTTTATGAATTTCATCACCATCAAAAAAAATATATTGTTGATCTAGATGCAAAATCATAGGTATTTATTATGGAAAATATACCCTAAGGGGATGATTTGGATGCACCGACTAAAGCATCACATACCCAGAACCAGAGGAGGCTAAAAAACATGGAACCTCCAAATATTTATTGACCACCTCTATGATGGAACACTAACAAGGATAATATAAATTGTGTGGTTATATCCCAATCTGTACATAGTTGAGTTTAATTCATTCCATGTAGGACTAAATGTAAAAATTTGAGAGTGAGATTCAAAACATCAAATAACAAAACCAAGAGATACTATGTGGAAAAATTTCCACTCGGTATCTTCATCAAAATGATATGAATATCCATCCTCTTACACATCAATTAAGAGTTAATAAATCTACAATATAGTCACCTAAGGATTAAACCTCCTTCAATTTGATGAATCTAGCCTATATAAATGAGGAAGTTGAAAATGACCATGACTTCCCTCCGTTATGGTGACTACCTTTTACTCACTAGGATAATCATTCATTCATATTAGGATTTGAGAGTTAGGAAGATAAAGAAAATAGTGTCAAATTATCAGGCACAACTCACTCCCTGTAGATGGGAGGTTTCTCAGACAAAAGTACCTCTGAAATTGTTCAACACCATCAGGTCCCTAGATACTCAAATAGAATCCGAGGAAGGGAGAGATAAACCTATGTATCCTGAGAAGAATCTATATCCCAAATGGGTGGAGGAAAATTTTACCAACCAAATTTCACCAATCCTACATTCCCCATATTTTATGGTGCATAAGACCACAAATGACACATCACTCACTTCGTATCCCGATGCAGTCCGATGATGGGCCCTCGAGATCTACCAGAGGAGACCAGGAAGAGTTTTTTTATAGATTCTAGTACATCTAGTCATTTATTAGAATGAAACTCTTCTAGTAGGACTAGTTGTAGGATGGGAAGACCCTATTCACCAATTAATTTACCAGTTCCTCTCTACACTATGGAAAATGACAATTTTCAACGTGGTGATCGGTGAGCAACGTGAAAATGAGATGTTTCTAGAATCCATATCCAGGTGGAATGGTTTAACCAATTCACTCATCATCTCACTCTCATATGAGAAATTTATGTAACTCTATGATGAAAATATCTGGGGTGATATTATGACACATCTAATCCCAATAAAGTATCCTAGTGGGTTCCATGATTTCATCAAAATAGAACATTGTTTGGAAGATTTCATTTAGAGGACCCCAAATAAATCTCAGATCTTGAATTAACCATAGGGGAAAATTATCATCATGGTATAAAATGTATAAATTACTCTAAAACTAGTATGAACTACCATCCGAGCAATTAGTAGGTCCTAAACCACTTAGCACCTCCTATAGAGGGTAAAAAACCACAAAATCTCCCTCAAACAAAAGCCAAAATAGTTCAGGGATACCCATGATTTGAGGAAAATATGAATTAAATATTATTCTCCTAAAATATAAATGTTCCTGGGTATTTCCTTATATCCTTGAAAAATGTCATTCTTAATATTCCACATTCCAAGAAGCTTAATAAGGTCAACCCTATAGATCATCCCAACTAAAACCCTTTCCATAGAATTTTGTGTCATAACCTCTATGATTGCTTCATCTTCAAAGATATTAAACAATTCATAGTAGATTTTAGGTAGGTGATGTTTTATAATTCCACATCATAGGTTACCTTTATAACCATTATCGATTCTAAAGAATAAGGTTATTAGAAAAAAGTTCTGGCTAGGTTCAGATAGAAGTTCAACAACCAGATGACCTGATGGATAGTTGAACGAGATCATTACACATAGGGATCACAAATTTCTAGACCTATAATAGTAATGACAACTAGGGTGGTAGAATTGAAAATGTCTTTAAAATGTGGATGTGACCATCAGACACATGAATAGATAGAATAGGAAGATTCAAATTCTACTTCGACACAAGGTCTAACTATTACATATTTCTTATCTACAACATCTGATGCATAAGAAATGCCATGCCAAATGGAATAATTGTTGGAAAAAGATATAGTATATGGTTCTGTTATCATGATACACTTGTAAGTCCCCTTATATAATGATAAATATGCCATTGAGTTTGATTTTACCACAATTGACCAAGGAATAGGAGGCCGCATGAGCAGGAGATGAGGATACTGAGGACAATGCGGGCATGTTCATACCCAATTTTTAGTCACAACCCCCCCCCCCCAAAAAAAATTTATTTAACTGAGAACCATGGGGAAATATTCAATAAATAACAAAAAATAATTGAGGTGTTCCGAAACATTCTAGTGGTCGTTTGTTTCTAGTCGTCTTACATGACCACTCAGCAGGGGTTCTATTATAGGCCCATCACAGACAATGGGTAATAGTAGCATGACATGTTTCACTAGAAGAAAATTATCCGTTGACTTATGCACAAGAACTAGGACCATCTTTCTCCAATTACTCAGCTCTTAAACCATATTGTGAGGATAAAACCCATATGGGGAAGCCCCGACCTATGAAAAAAATGTACAATGTTCCAAAACGTGATAATTCCATGTCCCAATCTCATTTATAGAGGTTGGTTAGGAGCAGTTCATCTAGGGACGTATCATACCCCTTTAGGTTTCAAAAAAACATGGTAATGTTGAAAACCAAAGGGCTGTGATTGGAAATGGTTATGTGTCCAAACCTATCTCGATTCGAACCCTCCAACTCTTGGAATACAGAAAATGGGATCTATCATTGACAAAATTTTCCATTAAATGGTATTATATGCATGATCAAGGACCTATCAGAAAGATCTTGCCCAAATATTAGTTTTGGGACATCACATGTAATGTTGAGTTTATGGTCCTTCTATTAGATAACCCATACAATGTCCTTATTGGAAGGCCCTGGATCCACATCCAAATAGTGGTACCTTTAACATTACATCAATGTTTTAAAAACCCCCTAGATGGAAATGTAAGCATGCTACATGGTCACAATTCCGCCTTCGAGACTTGTGAAGCCACATATTCTTAGGTTGGTTTCAACAAAAAAGAAATGAAAAAACCAATGGTTGATGAAAATATACAGGTTTCATCCCCTAATGGATTGGGGATCACCCTTAAAAATCCTTAGAATATTCTCAATGTAGACCATGTTCTTCCCATAAATCTAGTTTAGGCAATAAACATGATCCCAGACGTTCATACCCCTTATATACCCAAAGACAGTGTAAATGTAGACCATCTCTAGAATATATCTACAATGACACTAGTAGTAGGGGATGAAAATGTATATTCACATGGAATATCACATCCCAATAGTTACAGATATGTCCCCAAGATTGCAACATCATCTTAAAATCCCCCCATGAACTCAAAGAAAGAAAATGAAGAGGATGAAAATGAGAACTGTCCTATAACATTTGATGAATGCATCTCCAATTTCTTGGTTGATCTCTATAAAATAAATCTAGGAATGAAAGAAAACCAATGGAATACACTTATTAGTTCCTCCATGCCTCTTTAGGAGAATGATATTTACATCACATTTATAAAATAACAATGATATGTTTTTTCATGGAATTATAAAAAAATTCCCTAAATAAAACTATATGTGGCTACACATGATCTCGTATTACCCAAAGACCATCGAGGTTTCATGAAGGTAGACACGAGGATGAACCCATATCATCTTATTAATGAAGATGATGATGTTTTCAAATTGATCAAATCCATCTTTTTTTGTTATTTTAAATAGTCTGTATGGATCGAAACATCGTCCCTACCAGGAATAAGAATATGAATATTGGGACTTCATCAATTTCAAATACCTTACTCAACACTTCATAATGAACGATTTCCAATTTTTACTCACAAAACTCTTTATTGATGAAACTTATGGATTCAAGATGCTCTCTTTTAGGGATGGGTATTCATGGTACAATCATATAAAGATGGAAACTGAATATGAGGAATCATCTACCTTTAGGGAATCCCATGGTATCTATTTCAACTAGTTCATGACCATTGTCTTGAATAACACTATCACCACTTTAGACTGTTCCCTACATAATATCTTTTATATTTTCTTGGGATTCATAGAAAAATGTTATGTCAAAGACCTAGTGGTAAAGTCTCCAATGAGAGGTGATCATATCACATATATTCAAACCATCGTCAACAATTTGAGACAACATAGATTGAATATGAATCCTCTAAAATTCCATTACAGTGTAACATCAGGGATCTTCTATGGATATTTGGTACACCACCATGGTATAAATGTTTACCCAAAAAGACAACCACAATCCATGAAAAGTCAGACCCTCAGAATCTAAAATAACTAAGGGGGATCCAAGGAAACCTCACCAACATATGATGTTTCCTAGCCTTCCTGTCTGGAAAATATATCCCCTTCACCAAGATAATGAAGAGGGTATCCACCTATCAATGGGATGAAGACTATGAAGAATCCCTCAATAGTCTCAATTATTACCTTCCACACCTATATTTTTTGATTCCAAATGTGGAATTAAATATAGTCATACCATATCTTGATACCATGGAACACTCACCTTGCACCCTACACTAACAAAAAAATAATGTGGGGCTTGAGAAAAGTCTCTACTACATTAGACGAATGGTTCTAGGTAATGATACCCAATATTTTGATGTCTATAAGAACTACCTCATGCACATTTTTCTAGTTAAAAAGATGATGTATTAGTTGAGTCACCATGAAGTCCAGTGGGTCTCTCAAATTGATTCACTCAAGTGAATCATTGGATTCCCTATGCCGACATGGAATTTGGAATGTTGGGTGGCCATTAATCAATAATAAAATATTAATATCATTTTATATGAGTTTGTGAATGGGAAATTACATGTTGATTTATTTGTGGAACTCCCTAGTCTATGTATCAAACTAGTGGAAACTAAACTTATATACGAGGGGGTCTTCTACGCCCATGACACTCCTCAAACATGAGAGATGTGTTTTGATAAAACCTCTTGAGTTACTACTAGAAATAGAAAGAAAATACAAAACATAATTAGGTTTTATTGGGGATTGTATTTGTTTCTATGGAATTTTTTCCCTACTATTTCTCACTATCTGAAGGCCTCACAAATAATGAAGAAGAATACTAAGCCCTTATCACTGTCTTGGAATTATACCTGCATTTATATATAGCTTAGTTGAACATCAAAGGGGATTAAAAGTAAGTGATAAATATAACAATGGAAAATATTCCATCAAAAATTAATAATTGATCCCTATCATTGGATGTGTCAGAGGACTAATGGTATAATTCTCTATTAAACCCACATTTCATAATGTTCCCTAATCGGATAATTATTTTTCCAACACATTGGATAATGAAGCCATAGTCTTGGACAACCCTGCTTAGGAGGATGAAATATTCCACATCATTCACTAAATAATTTTCTCATCAATCATCATCTACGACATGGAAGAAATGAATCAATTCAATAAATCCTCAGAGCATGATGAATGACATCGACCCTTGGATGAATGGATCCCATAATTGGTTATCAAAAAATGGAACTATCCCAATAGATCGAGTAATGAGGAATATATTCAATGAAATTTTATGAACTTAAGCTTATAGGATGGTCCAAATAAAAAAAATACCTCTACATGCGAGGCTTCGATGGAATACTCTTCAGATTCATAATAGAAATAGAGATTAACACCATAATGAAAGAATTACAATATTTCTCTTGAGGTTCTCATTAATCAGAGACTTGGCTCTTCCACAAAATCATGAGTCAAAGTTACTATAGAAAAACCATGATACAAGACTATGTGGGATTCAATATGAAATTTCATGCATTCCAAATTCATGATATCTTCATCCATAAACCCCCATATTTTCTACAAACATCCAAATATTCCTTTCCATTTTTTGTTTGGGATATGGATGTTGTGGGGCTATATCCCCCAGACACAAATATGTATTTTAAGTACATCCATATTGTTACTTACTTATTTTCAAAATGGGTGACGGAAATAACCCTCAACAAAATTGGGATGAAGAATATAATAAACTTAATGAAGTTCAATGTAATCACCAAGTTCTGAGTTCCTCACATGATATTGAAGGAAAATAGAACCAAATTATTTTCTATGATGTTGATGAAATTGTACCAGGAGTACAACATTGAGTCTAATAAATCATACCCTTATCTGTTAGGGTAAAATTGATAGATATTGGCCTTCAATAAGACTCTTTCGAATGTACTCCAGAAGGTAGTGAATAAGGATAGGTGTTGGCTGGAGAAGCTCTTACATGCTGAGTGACCCTACTATACCACCACACGTAATACTACACAAGTGATGTTGTATTAATTAGTGTACATTACCAAGACAATATTTCCCATAGATTACTAGTTTACCTATCTTAACTTATCCTATTGTGGTAAAATCTTAGATGATGAGTAATCGAAAAAAGAGACTAGATGAAATGGAGCATCTAGATGAGAACCATTTTCATAAATTGCTCAACCTTGATGTCTCTTAGAATTGGATCATAAGAGACTTCAATAAAAGGTTGGCCTCCACTCATTACTCCATGGATAACTGGTATTGTCTCTTAGAACCCCAATGATATCTTGCAAGATGTATCCAATTCTAGAAACTGTATGATAAGGGACTTATATCACACATAATGTATATCATAATGAAGCTTACTCACTGGCCACAATGGATAGGGAATGAGGCACATCCCAAAAAATGAACCATTTGTCAAGAAATACTTTGCATAGAATTCACCAAGACTCCCATATCATGATCAGATGATGTTAAAATACACAATCATTTCTTATTAACATGATGTTAAAATGAAAAATCATATCCTGACAATATAATTTAAACTGTATGAAACCTGTTCGTACCATATTACGATACCATATACAGAAATTTTCTTCACCACGTGAAATTTAACTATATGGTAAGCATAATTACATAAGAAATTCACCACACATGAACTAGATCTGTGTGAAAGAAAAATGAAATTCCCCTATCCCTAAGTGCCAGTTATACCCACATAGGAATATCTTAATACAAAAACTATATGAGGATAGATTCCTATCTTCAAATAATACATAGTGACACCTAGATCTCAATTATTATTCTCAAGCACAATATTAATTTTCTTCCATGTTAAGTGACTCTCATCCTTATTGAATGACATTAAAATACGTGAATGGTGTCCTAAATTCATGATTCAAAACAACATTGATCCCAAAAATCCCTTTTATTTTATGTCAGGTGACCCTAGTCTTCACTACCTGGAGTAAAACCACATCGCTAATGTTATCTTCACTAGATTGTAAGCTGCACAATTCTCTAGAATTACATATGGCTGGATTCTCATTTCAATGAGATACATAGGGATTCCTTGATCTAATATCTTTGTCCAACACTATATGATACAAATTTATTTTGACCTATCCTTAAATGTTTCTACTTGTATAGAGGAACCCTTTTCATTCCAAATTTCTCAAACTGACCAGTTCATGTGAGATTTAGAAATATTTGGTAATGGATTCCCCATATTAATAAGTCATATCCATGCATGAAAGGGTTTTCACGGTCTTGGATGAAAGACATTAAGTTGAACACCATAATTCCTTTCCACATGAAGTTAAAATGCATGGTAAATGTCTCTCGAATGAAATAAAAAAATGTATTACCATGGGTCTTTTCTGATAGGACTTCTATCCTTGGTGTTGATCTCCCACCACACCTCCATTCTATAACTACGTGTGACTTGATTTCTATCACCACATGATACATAGTGAAACCCTTACCTCCATTTATGGTCCTAAAATCAATATCCCCTTTTCATGTTATGGAGCCTATGTCAAGAATATCATGCGGCTATATTCCTATCATCGAAGGATATGTAGTGACACCCTAATCTCTAATCCCTGGTCCATCTACAACAATCAACATGAACACTTCCACCCTCTGCATTTGGTTATTACATGCATAGATAGTTTCCCATACAAGAACTACATTTTCTTGATTCCTGGCCTCACTGTATTTTTAGAGACACCCATATACACAATCCTTGCTTCATCCACAACATATGAAATGATAAAAATTCACCCCTAGGTACCTATGATCAGGACCTATGTAGTGAATTTCTAAGACTCATGATAGTAAAATTCATGACAAAAAGCACCATATTTCTCTTTTCCAAAATTTATCGAGCTATCAATGTTCATTTTTCCTATACAAAAGTAAGATATACATATGACTGATTTAAACATGTGATATATTTTCATATGAATGGATCCAACATATGGATATCCTCTAATAAGACCTATCATGGAGAATGTATGCCAATGGAACCAATATTCCTCAAACTAGTTCAATGTGTCCCCAAAGACTACTTTCAAAAAATTTCATGATAGTTCACTACGTCCTTACCACATGATGTTAAACTGCAAAGAACATAATGTCCTTACCATATGTCAGTAAACTAAAAGTAAAATTTCATCTTTATAGGAAATTAAAAATTCATGGAATATTCATCCCTACTACATAACATTAAGAGGTGGTAGACATCACCAATTATGATACATTATCAATAGACCATATGAAAATGATCCCGATCAACTAGAGAATGGACTAATTTTGTTATCATTTAATCCCATCAGTCCATAAATCAGACTTCATTTCATGAGCACCTTCTTTTGTCGAAAACCTCTCATAGACCTTGGAACGTAATGAGATATCTCCACATGACCTTATTATTGATGCATAAGGGCTCAGAACTACCAAAAAAACACATATATACCCAATATAAATGGAAATTTTATTCTTGTGAGCTTGAAATCACTATGGAAGATACCAACACATATGGTTGTTCTTGGATATTCCCTACATGATTGTCTCATATCATTACTCATGTCCTGAGAGCCTCAATCCACGATTTTCAACATTTTCATCTCCCAATTAGTAGGATTTTGGAGCACTCAAGAATCTGTGTGTCCTAATTAGGCTCTTGTGTGACATTCCCCTCATATTAGGTCTATATGCATCATTACAATAAAATTCATTCACTTTGCTCAAAGATGTACGATTTTAAAATTGTATCCTGTAAGGGTCCAGATCACAAAACCCTAAATATATAGCAAAAGAGACAAAAAATATGTCATGTTGAAAACCAGAAAAGGGTATTTGGAGAAAAATTCTAGTCTAAACTCTCTAGAATCTCAATCACCAGAGTTGAGAAAAAAATTAAATCTATAATAAATAAGTAATAATGATTGTAGGTCCAACATAGTATCCATAATAAAATCCATTCAATGATCACTGCACCCCTAGATTAGGAAAAATAGAGAGTAATTATTTTTCCATGTCCTCACAATGATCATGTGTTCCTTATTGGGCAACAAAACATCTGGGGTGCTCAAAACCCTACTAAATATTACATCTTCCACAGATCACACTTCATGATTTGAGCACCTTAGATCACAGGAAAGAATCCATGGCCCTTGGAAATAGATACCTGGATTTAGGGGAATATATTTTTTACCATGTATGCATGCTTATGATTCTTGCATATGTGACTTCTCTCATCAACCAAATTTATTATTTCATTTGAAAAAGGGCTTTCTGATCCTGGTGTCCTTAATATCACCATGGAAGAACTCCTAACCTTAGAGTGTTTTGAGAAATTATATGTATGATTGTCACATATCATCCTCATGAACTGAGAACATTGGACCATGATTGAAAATCCCTATAAATAGAATATTCAATTGGATTAAAAATCCACAACATTACTTCATCGTGTTTTATACCCGTTCTCAAATTAGGAATGTGTCAGTCTATTGAAAATAATTTTGATGGACCACATGTCGTGACTCGAAACCACATGGTGTATGGAAAGAACATCATAATCTATGATCTAAACTACCCTAAAGTGCCGTATCCCTTCCCAAATAGCATTTTCTTAAAACCCAAATTCACCATTATGATGTTTGAGTCTTAAAATGCCTTTGAGGGACCTTGGAAAATTGTGGGGACACCTCTGTTTGACCATGAGATTGATGCATAAGGTCATTTACTTAACAACCATTGGAATACCCTCCACATAGGAAAACAACTCCAATCCTTATGATTCCATGTAACACTATGGTTATACCTAGAACCTTGGGGTGATATGGGTCATCCCCAACATGTCTACCCCAACCAATATTCCTTGACCCAAATGTTTTGGTTGTGACTTACTTAACCCGCATTCCAACTATCTTGATGGATCCATCATCCCGTTTATTTTTTCCTCATCCAATATTAACACCATAAGTCTTCTATTGGTCCTATAAAAGCTTGGGGATACCTATTTGTAAAAATTATACCAGTGAAAAAGGGAATTAACCTACTAACCATAGGTGTATTCTCATAATAGGGAAGGAACTTCAATCCTCATGAGCCATGCAAACACCATAGTGGAACTCAAAACCGTAGGGTGTCTTGGGTTATCCAAAATATTTCTAAACCATATTCCATATTCATAAAGAAGGTCAGATATAAAAGAAGTAAACTACAATAATAATAGGTCCAAACTAAAATTCCCTAAACTATAGCAGTAGAAGATCAGAGCTAAAAGACCTTAAACTATAACAAAAAAAGGTCCAATATAAAAGACCATAAGATAAAATAATAGGATGTTAATTCTAGAAGATCATACATAGTATAAAACAAAGTTTTAGATAAAACAACCCAAACTAAAAAAATATAAGGTCCGAGCTAAAACTATTAAAACTATAAAAACCAACGACCTGATCTAAAAGACCTTAAACTATAAAAACAGAATGTTCAAGCCCCAAAACCCTAAACTACATCAATAGAAGGTCTAAGATGAAATATCTTAAAGTACAAAAATAAATTGTTAGAGATATAATTTTGTAAAGTAAATCTCAATAATGGTATAGTTTTCATGACTAGAACAGTAAAAAAATACAGGTTAAAAAACCGATAAGGGAATCCCGAGAAAAAGAAGATTCTATACCCACTAGTCCTTCCCCGATATAATTCTTAAGAGAAAATTTGTGTAATATAAAAAAAAAAATTATATAAAGATTATAGAACCCACGATATAGACCATGAAAAAATCACTCTAGGATCACTAGGTCCCATAACTTTAGTAAAAGATAGATACTTATCCTTCTCAAAAATATATCCTACCAAAAGTATCATTTTATGAATTAGTTAATCTCAAGATAACTAGGGAAGACACATCACTGAAAAAAATACAATTTAGGTGGTCATTCATTAGAATTGTTTGATGAAAATCAGTTACAATGTTTGAGTACATGAATTTATGAATACATGATATTATACGAAGGATGGGTATCACTGACGATCCCCTGTGGAATTATAATAGTGAAATTTCTAGAATATCATGAATAAAGTAAAAATTGACAATGAAATAAAATGTCCAATAGATCAATTCATTGATATCATAAAAAAGGAGTGATCTCCACATTTAGGAACCTCTCCAACGATTCAATCAAAAAAAATTATACTTCCTGGATCAATTTACAACATTAAGTGATTGGATGAGCTGGCCATGATGAAAAGAGTACAATGAGAAGTGTTGATTGGGTGCTAAAGTGCCACCCCCCCACATCTTCTACTACTTCCATAGTGAGGAGGGTCTATAAAAGTGTGGACAACTCTTGGACTATTTTATAAGTGATTTCCAATGAGTATGATGAAACTAAAATTAAAAAACATGATTGATCTACAATATCATCATATCTCCAAATCTATGTGGACAAAACATCAATTTAGAAATTTTTATCAGATATGAATTGACTTCTCTATTACAATTCACCTGAATGTTCTTTCATTTGTTCACCTAGGGGGGTCCTGTTTTCACGATCGTGAAAGCCCCTACAACCGATAATTGACTCTTTCCATGTTAGGATGATTTTTCTCAATATTTTATATAATGGTTGGAAGTCATATCTATCCTCCCCTAAGTCATGAAATATAAATAAATGATGTTCTTCTTAATCAAGAAATGTTTCAATCAGATTTTTTCTGATCAGTTTATATAACAGTCACTAGATCTACCTATGCCATGTCTGATTTACTACAACTACTAGAGTATGTATGTTATAAGGGGAAATAACCAGTTGAGATGATAAAAAATTGAGAGAGGAAATTGTATATACTCTTCCCACAAGAAGATACGTCATCTATTTACCATGTAAATGAGATAGATTCATCAATAGATTCTACCTCATTGATGGGATGGACAACAAAACGATGAAAACACTTCCTTGGAGACTCTCCTAAGTCTTGAATCAGCTCGATCACTGGAAAAAATTAGGGGATCAGTGGGGTATATGGTCTTCCACTTGATAGACTTGTCTATTCAGCACACCACACAAGTAGGATTCTACCTATGTCTGAGAATAATAATAGGAAAAGAAGGAAGGGTCACCAATAGGAGGAAGGATAATCTCAAAATTGGTGACCTCACACACCAATGATATCCAAAATTTATGGACACTCCTAGGATGTTGTTCTCCCCACATTCCATCCCAATAGAGGGGAGAAACCCTTTGGATGTAGTAAAACTAGAAATAAAATAAGTAAGGTTTACATGACCCAAAAAAATCATCTCATCTATCCTACTGCAAGAACCACATCCCATAGGTAGATCATGTATGACATTTCTTCTAGATAAACACTACCATTATCAATAATTTTGTTGGTTAGTGCATGATAAGGCATGAAATAGAAGTGATCAAATTGGATCAAAATATCTTCTACCTCATTAGGTCCTAGTAGTGTTTCTTCTACCCCATAAATGTACCATATATTGGGATGAAACAAGGTACCTATGATCCTAGTAGAGTTATGGTATCAATAGTAATGGATGTGCTACCCTATATAGCCAATGAAAAGAACACCAATACTATAAGGAATTTTAACCTATTTAATGTGACCTAAAAGCTGGTATAAGGATGAAAGATTCTGAAAAATAAAATTTAGAAGTCATCCCTCTTATAACTAATCATCCATCACTAGAATGCTAAATTGGATTCCTGAGCACATGTCCCTAGATGGGAAGCACCACCCATTTCAGATCATGTCGATAAAAACAACTCTCCTGAGGCTTAAGAATATATCTATCTCATCCAGTATCCCCATGAGGTATGTTATCTAGATTCCATGATTTCCCAATATGAACTGACACTGTCAAAGTCCAGTTGATAAGGGAACAGGTAAGGGATTATAGCATTTTTTCAAGATACTTTATTGTAGAGAAAAATGTTGATCCAATCATTGAAGGAGATGAGTGAATGAAAATTCATATACTTATTTATATTTTCTTTCACAATATTGATCATATACACTCCAAAACTTGGGTCTTTGTGGGGTCATACTAGAAATCTATAGAATGAAGGAACTCATCATACATTTCTCTATAAAGGGGGGTGAATTTTTCCCACTCAATAGATGTCTCAATGGATGATTCCTCATTCACCATGGGATAGATGAAAAAAATTGGTACTGGGGAACCAATGGATAATAGGTTCCCTATGGAGGTCCGACTGATCGTAGAAAATGATCTAAGAGACCCATACTACTTCCTAATGATGGATAACATTTAGTTGGTAACGAAGTTATAAACAACATTATATGAACAAAAATGGCCATGCCCATTCATAAGAAAACATTTCATTGGGATGAATCTCCCATTTTGAGGACCAACTACAACCTGATTTGTTCAAAGATGATATGAATAGGCTTGAATATATTTTAGAAATGGGATGATGGGAAAAATCATATCATTCTGGACCTAAAGGATTGTTTTCTAGCATATAGGATAGCCCATGGGACTGTGATACAATGAATTGTTCATCCTCAGATACTATCATATGAATACAATCAATGAGGTGGGCACCTAGAAAGATGGAAGGTAGTAGTCTGGATAAGTAATGATAAAAAAATCCAGTAAGCCGAACCCATATAGGGGAATCTAGTGTGATAGTAAACAATTCTAAATTTTAGACTGGAGAAGCCTTTTCAGACCAACATGTTTAGGATTCAAATTATATTGAAGGTCGACATTATAATTCTCAGCAATAACATCACTTTGGCTAGCTGTGGTAGAGGAACTGTGGTGGGTGTTGGAATCAATTTCCACAAAATCTAGAAGTGTATGCAAGACAAGTGAGAAACCTATCAAAATTAAATGGATATCCTTGGAAAAATTATGCAAATCACATGAACCATAAGTATATTTATGATCACATAATGAAATAACATTCTAACAAACTACACTATAAAGATCTCATTGACTATATAAATCAAGAAGACCTGTCACGAGACTCATGATCCTGTAAACCTAACATGGTTATGCGATCCATATAACAGTCAAGTGATCATGCGACTGAAATAGTAGATCTCATGAAACCTAAATGAAAAACATACATATAAAAATTATGAGGTCACGAAATCAATCAATATTATTGAGTGTTTTTGTTTTCTTGAACAATTTCTTAGGCAAGGCAGGTCCTATGACTAGATCTCACAAAAATGTTTTTCATAAAGCATCATTCTGAAATAGATCATATAATCTGTTCTCAATAAGAGGTATTTTGAATAGGTCTAATGACCGGTTCTTGTGAACTATTTTGTGAAGGGGTCTTGCGAAAGAGGAAGATCACAAGAGATCTCGATCATTGGTTTTTCTAGTGAATGAGCTTCATTTCGTACCCCTATTTATAGGGAATTCTAAGGAATACCGAAGGTCACCAGGAAGACAAATTTTTTCCCAGGGCACTGGATAACAATATCCCCACTGGATTATAATGGAATTTACTTTCCTCATAATGAATCCCATGTACCCATGGAGGCCACTCCTTAGGGGGCGGGGGATGTTATTAACGTCTGTCAAATGGAAATGGAAAAATATAGAAGGGATGAAATACCAGAATCATGGTTATTATTATCTCAACAAAAAAATAAGAGTATGTGGAAAAGATTAGGCATATTACATAAAAATTCATAGGACATTAAATCATATTACCTTCAAGAGGTCATAGAAACAAGTCATGCACATCACAAGAATTTCTTGAGATTACATGGATCCCCCTTTTTCAAGATTCCATGTTCTTGAAAAGGCATCCAAGACACTTTTTATCTTACAATATCTACCATATGATCTTTCGCAATCCACATGAACTTTCAGCTAGCAGGAACCCTAAAACCATCCAATAATACTTGTAAAATAAAGGATAAAAATATGCAATATACATATCTTTCTTTCTATCATTGATCGTCTTGTGGTTCTCTTAATCAATTTATAAGACACCACCCAATCCTTTGAAATATGTCAACATTTTCCTTCCAAATTTAGCTTCATGACACTACCATCATGTGAAGGGTCTTAGATATTCCCATTCAATCATGTGATGGCCCTTCATTTCTATAGAGAAGAAGAAGGGTAGAATATGAAAATTCTCGCACAATACCACTAGACCCTTTATTGGCCACGTGATGCATCACCGATGGGGAGAGTGGTTTTCTTCGATTAAAAAAATATTAATTCATGATATCACCAACCTTTGTGAAATAAATAATGAAATTAAATGGAAAATAATGGAAGCTTCTTATGAAGTGAGGATACATTTATAATTATGTGAAATGTGTTATGCACCCTAGGCTATAACCATTGATCTCGTAGAGGCCTCCTTGTCAAAGCTCGTAAAATCCAGATAAATCCATCTTGAAATGAAGATATGGTCTTATTCATGACCGTAAACATGTTCCCTTTGTCTCTTAGAGAACCCCAGACAATGTATCTCAGATCATACAGAATCCTTTCAATAGGCTTCCTCATCTCGGAAAGACCTCACACATGTCACCAATACCATGTGAAATCTCTTTGACATGTCCACATAGTAAGGAAATGATCATTTTATAATCAAAGGAATAATTTACATGATGATTATGAGACACACATTTTTCAAGGAAAATCATACAATGCCTATAGGATGAACTACAATAGGATCTCATGAAGTGCATAAACCAAATCCCTCTACTAAATCCAGAAAAAATATTTGAGATTCACACCACACAGGGAATCTTATAATAAGGGTGGAAGGGCCTATATATCCATCCCATAAGTATGAAAAAGGTATCCAACATCCATTAATAAATCTCATATGGAAGCATAGAAGAGGACTTCTCGAAGAGGCCAATCACAAGATTACAATGTCTTCCTCCAAGTATAAAAATAGTGAAATGACCTAAGCGTTGACATAAAATGCATATGAACATCGAAAAACCACTCAAATATCATGTGAAAAACTCATGTAATGTCATCCAGAATATAAGAAGGAGGTCACATATATTGGTCAGGTCATCAAAAACATAAAAAAATCTGGAATTAGACATCACATAGGCACATATGCAATAAAAATATAGAAAAAGACTAAAATATAGAAGAATTATGTGAAGATAGATTCACTAATCCTCAAGATCATCACATGACTCATCCAAATCATGTGACATCACTAGGAAATGTCAATCAAGCCATTCCATATTACCATTTGGATAAGTATATCCCACCTAGAAATGTCAGGAAAGTTACACGATGCCTTATGGGTTTGCCACCTGAGTCTCAGAAAATATCTATGGGTTTTCCATCTAGATCTTGAGATGTACACAAGACATATATCCCATGTTATTTGGAAATTTCAATTTATGTCATCCATGTCTCGTGAATCTCTCTAGGATGACCAACCAAATCTTGTGACACCCTCCAAGCATGTCAACTTGGTCCCATGATGACACAAAGACATGTCATATAGTTTATGAGGAAACCTATGAACATGTCATCCTAGATCTCATGATACCCTCGAGACATGTTTGCCTAAATCTCATAATGCATTCTAGATAATACATCCAGATCACGTGACAAACTCTGGATATGTCAACATAGATCATGTGATGGTATCTTGATATGTCATTCACGATAGGAGGAATCCTCTATATTAGTCAACTGAATCATGTGATTTTCTATAGTAATTCCCACTAAAAAACATAATCATGTCCATACATCTTCTAAAATTTCAATAAGACAATCAAGTCTTGTCAATAAGATGTCTCAAGAACTGATAAACTTTTCTAGTGGATATATAACTGAATACTCCTTGGGTAATACCTGATAAACTAAACTATGAGAACAACAATTACTTCCATAACCTGGATATATAGGATTCCTTCCTAAAGTCCAAGTACCATGTGAATTATCTAAATAGAAACATTACTGTGTAAGACTTGTTAAATTAAACTATGAGAACTATGATTTATACAATAAACAAGATATATAAGATTTCATCCTATGGCCTAGGATCTATATAAAATATCCAACGTGTATCCTTAGAGTTTAATCCATAATTAGTGGAAGAATATAATACTTTCCTCTATATATAGGAAAGATCAGTGTATAATACCCAATCAACTAAACTACATGAACTCTGATTCTTTCCATCACCTGGATACACAGGTCACCTTACTAATGCTCGATATCCATATCAAATATAGTTATAGAAGCCTCTATGTTTAACCCTCGATTAGAGGCATGATATGACTACCACCATATTTTGGAGTCCTCAAAGTTTAATCCCAAATCATTGGCATGGTATGGTATCCCCCATATTAGGGCCGTCTAAAACTGTATGCCCTAAGTAGCGAAACTATGAGAATTATGATTCTTTCTATAACCTGGATACATAGTAATCCTTTCTATTGATTTTACATAATTATCCATCCACTTCATTGTATGTCTTGTAAATTCTATGAAATTTCAATCATTAGGTCCACATCAGTCCATGTAATGATCATTATTCTTTACTATCAGCGGACAAATAAGGCAACTGAACAATGATGAATCTGATTTTTGGCCATATCCATGATATGTGGGACTCCTTCTGAAGGCTTGAGATCCATTTTAAACATCCTATTGTCTCTCCTAGCATGTAAGGACCACATCATTATATAGTGAGACTAATTACTTTTTATCCCTTGTTTCTCACATCGAGAATGAATCACGTGGGCTTAGGAAATTTTAATGATCGTATCATTCACATTACGAATCCCCACAAGATAGGAAAAACATATTTTGTAATTCCCAATATATGGAATGATATAATTTTCCCCATACAAGTTAATCTACCTCAGATAATGTACCAATTTTTTTCATTGAAATATGATGATTCTGATTCCTTATATAACCAGGATACAAAGGACGCCTCCCTAAGTTTTTAGCTTAATAACTACTTCTTATGTTGCCTCATATATTGCATTTCTGTATGGAATTAAAATCTTCAGGTTTAATGAATTACATGGGTTTTGATTCTTTTTAAGGAACAAGGATATGTAGGATGCCTCATAATGGCCGAATCCCATCCTTGAAACATTAAGCATGTCCTTAGATGACAAAAAACACCAATGTTCCTAGTTATATGGATTAAATATATATAAAGCTACCCATTATCGAGAAATGGATTTATTTCCTTAGATACATATCGATGGTTTCACTAATAGATTCCCCTTTTCATATAAAAAGATTTTACCTATGATTATTTTTGTAAGGTTAAATAATCTTGTATCGACATTAGGAAGAGATTAGAGAATATATCTTAAATATATAAGAGTGTCTCGGACTGGCCAACAATTCCCCACAAAAGGGTGTGATTATCCATACCTCTAATCATCTCGAGTAATGTGATTTCCTATTCATTTTCAAGTCAGAAACCATAGTGGGACACTTACCATTGAAAATAAGGTCTGTACATAAATATGGATGTAGGATCCGTTGGGAGTTTGTGTTAGATATAAAAAATGGTAAACCAAAAATGAATGATCATATTGGACATTTGATGCCCCACAATCAAACCATCGGTCCAAGAAATCCACAAGTTTATGTTGAAATAAAATTGGAAAATATGATGTGAAATCAATCAACTACGGAATCTCCTCCTCAAGATAAAAAGGATAGAAAACCCAATTCTTGTCATCCCATTTTGTTCCTATCATATGGGTGGTCCTATATTATTATAACAAAAAATAGATATACACATACCTCACACTTTTATATGATTAATTTAAGGTCCCTCATAGAATACATACTTTTAGGTTGTGTCCATAATCTCAACCCAATTAGATACCCATATCATTTAATATAATACCCTTGGTACAACCTTAACACACCGTTCTTACTAAATCCATGATTATTTAACTCTTCCACCCTATATGTGGATAATAGTTATTAAATATAAATAAAATTAGGAAATTATAATAATATCTTATATCCCTTCATCATTCTCCCATAAAATAACTCAAACTATATTGTTGAATCCGGATAGTTGAGGAATTACACACCTCAACTAATCGTAGAAATTGTATATAAAATATATATCTCCATAATTTCGGATTTAAAATTGGATAGTGGGGGAAGTAAATGTATCTATAAGTAGATATGTATATATATGGTTCTCCTAAAGAAGTGTTATGGAATATATAAGAGATCATATATAGTGAACCACTATCCACATCGATCCCATAGCAATAAAAAATATATATTATAATCCATTAATAGAATTACCATTTTTTCATTTTCATGATAGCGATACTAGAGGAATTATACATCTCAATTTTTTATACCAGATATAATAGAGGAACAAATATTCTCCACCTAAATTATTAGGAATATGTAGTCTACACCAACTCATAGGTATGAGTGAGGAGGGACATATATATATATCCTTAATATTCATTTCCCAAATCCTTAGTTGAGAAGAGTAAGGTCACCATCATCTCACAATATCCCTATTAGGAGGGTGAGTGTATAAGAATACACCATTGCGTCTTCTATTATTATATATATATATATATATATATATATATTTCCATTAAATATTTTATCACATCTCGATGTAAATAGGTACACAAAAACAATCACTTCATTTATAATCAATGCCCCCTATCAGTAATAAGATAATATCAACATTATCATCCCAAGATGTCATAACATCATCAGTGGATATCTGTATTCCCAAACTAATAGAAATATCATAGTAATAATTCAATAATGAATAAATATTTTTATTTAATTTTTCAACTATGCATTTCTAAACTCAGTTAATATCACTTTCCACACATTGAGATACATCCACATCATCTAAAGTAACAAAAATTACTTCTCTTATATATCCCAGTCATTCTAACATATTAATTGAATCATAATTCGAATAATTTAACCACAAAACCATTAAATTTAATGAAACCATTCCTTATAACATTTTGATCAATTATTTTACATTCATTAAGTGATTTAATTTCCTTAAGGATTATATCTTAGAAATATAGGAATAACTTTTTATCGATGATGTTCCATTATTATATTTCTCTATATGAAATAAGTCATTGTTTATTATAACCAATAATTATAGTTAAACCAAATAATCCACATTAATTGTTTTTAGTAATTTTTTTGTATTTAGATGAAAAAATAATTTTATATTATCTAGTTAACTCGACTTTATTTTTTAGATTATATGACTTTTATGGTAGTCATCGGTTGTCTTTAACAAACATTTCATTTATGTAACTACCTTACACCATTTATAGTTTATTTAAAATTATGATAATCCTCATTTATGGCATTAATCATAGTGAAATCATCATACTATTAGTTTACCATTTATAATATAACCCTTTCCATAAAATGATCTTCAAAAATTTATTTGTTAGAATTGAATTTCATAACCTAATGTTGTGTTATCAAATATCAATAGAAAAAATAATTAATAAATTTTAATGTTTTCATTACATTATTATTTATAAAGTTCTACATCTATCTCTATAATTGAGTTATCAATAAAAATTAATCTCAATACACCTTGGCTAACCAATCATCCAAATTTATTATGTCAATATCCGAATTTAATTTCTACAAGATCACCTTATGTATTATAATTTCTAATTAATAATAACATTTTATATGATTAACTAAAATTAGACTTGAAATCCTACATTAGTGATTATTAATGAACTGGGATTATTCATATCATTTATAATCAATTATCAATTGAAATTAGTTTCATACTCACTTTTTTTAATTAATGATATTTTGTTAATATAAATAATGATAATTAATACATTAATTAAATCATCATTATATTAATATTTTATCAATAATGTCTAAAATGACCCTGACTCTGTTTTCATTGGTTTTGGCTGTCGAGAGGATTCCAATTAATTTTGTTGTGCAAAATTGTCACTTACATTTACTATCACACTCCTTTTATTATCCCAGATAGTAATGGTGTGGCACGTGGAACCTCCACATTCCACCTACCAGTTCCAAGAATTTTCATGTTAGGCTTTCCTTGTGGATGACATCTTTTTCTTCATTCATTGATCACATCATTTATAATTAACTTTTTAACCAATGCTGTGGAATCCCTCACGTGGTGGGTGTAGACATGTGTGATGCCATTGGATTAGTTATATTGGATGGAATTTTTCACTATGGGACTGCACACTATGTAGAAAAATTTTCCACATGGTTTATCAAATTATTAAATCATTTTTATGGTTGATAATTATCTGGATTGTCTACTGTATCAACCCTGATAAGGGATGATGAGGAAATACCTATGCTTGTTAAACATTTGATTGTATGGTTACATGAGTTCCACATCACCACATATAGATTCATCCATATTTCTCCATGAAAGTGATGTCATGACTTATCCATGAATGTTTATTGAAATATTGGATTATAATAGTTCATCCCATGAACATTAGTTCTTTTAAATATAATTTATATAAAAATTACCCCAAAGCTTCCTCTTGATGCATGGATCATAAATATGAGCTCAATTTTTAAGGATTTTTTTATTTAGTAGGATAATTTGAATAGTTAAATTGAGAATGGCAAAAAATTATCTTTAAATTTCCTCTTAATATGTATGTAAAATTAATGTGATCATAAATCCATTATGCATATCATGTTGAGAGTTTCTAGATATATACAGTTCTCATTATAATTCAACTAAATAACATGTTATCTATAAATCAAAAAAAATCCTTAAAATTCTATACATGTTTTCTCAAAATCCATGAACTAGATTTCAATCATTCTAATGAAATTTTATTCAATTCATTACGTATAACAATGAACTAAAGGGTTATGGTCGAATATTTTTTTTAAAAAAATATCCTAGAATTGAAGAGATAAGTTTTAAATCCTAAAAACACTCTATGATTTGTAATAATATATGAGTTGTATTTAAAATATTCTTGTTTTATCTTAACCATATTTTATGGAGAACAACACACGAAAATATAATGGAATTGTTCAATTATTATAAAATATAAATTTATATGAGAATTTGAAACACATAAACAATTTTTTAGAATATATGAAACGTACCTTATCCCTTATGATTCTTTAACCCTCTTTGATGATCCCCCATTTCGTAGAAGCCTATAATGAGATAGAATCCCCCAAACCAAAGGGTTCCCTCCAAAACATCTAAAGTATGAAAAAATTGTGGGATTGAATGGTAACACCATAATTAATGAAATTAGTATTTATTGAAAATTCTATCTCCCCAACAACACACCATATAATGAATATAAAAAAATTACTGAAATATCATTTTAAGAAAATAACCTCTTTAGAGACACCATGGTGGTGTTTTTTTCTCAATCCAACATTCCATCATGGTTTAATTTACTGTTTTTACAATTTGATTAAAGATTAATATTTCCTGAAAATAACTAAGGGAATTCAACTAATGCTCATAAAATATTTTTATAAATTTAAAATATATTTTCGTAATCAAAATAAAACTGAAACATGAATCTAATTACAAGTATACGTAATGAATTCTAGAGTAAAAAATCATACTAGTAAATTCTTCACCCAATTAAAAAGTTCACCCATTAAAATAAAATTAGTGATAGATAGTTTGAGGAAAGAAATAATAAAACAACCTCCCATCTATATAAGTAACCTTTATACATTTATGATCCATTATATATAGAATAATATGATGAAAGGTATAAAAATGGGACTACCAAAAAATAATTCCAAAATATATGGTGAACATAATAAAAATACCTATATCCTCACTAATATAGCCCACATTGTGATCCTTGATAACATGTTTACATTTAAAATAAAAATGGATGAAACATTGTATTGGAAGAAACCATGAAAAATATAGGACATAACAAACCCATGGTTTAACTATAAGGCCCCAACCTTAAACCTTACTTAATATTGAATTAAATGAATAATTCACATTGAGGATCTTTTCAGGTTTAGAGTTCTAGAGAATTAGATCATAAATCATGATTTACATTTCACATTTAAACAAAGTGGTTACATAAAAGATAGTATTCGTTTTTTCCCTGCAACGTAAACATATTTAAAATAAAACATGGATTCTTTCTTGACACTTCCTTGACACTATCATCATATCATGCACCTTTCCCTTGCCCTGTGAAAAACATTTCAAAAACGTGGGATGAGCATAAAAAGCTCAGTAAGGGATATAAAAGTATGAAAAGAAAACATTAGTCCATGTATGAAAACATACTCTACTCATAAAACATAATAATTTTAACATATCTCATCAAATCATGAATAAATCATAGAAATCATAATACATAAAGGCAACTTGAGGCATTCATAACATTCTTACATAGGGAGTAACCCTCTTGGTTACGTTTTGAATACCCATCACAGTATATTTTCTAAATCTCTTCAGAGAAACCTCAATGTTTAACCCCTTCACGTTACCAAATGCATTGGAGAGCTATATCGGGCTCACCCTCCCTTAGTTTATCACGGAACCACCTATCTTCATAATATTTCCCAAGAACCATAAAATAATCGTATCACATAAAACATGCATAAAAGAAAACATAACATTTCCACTTTTCAATCAAAATATATCAATACAACACATTGATATAAAGACATTATGAAAAACATTTTCAATACCAAAATAAAATAAAAGTAAAACATGGTATTTATTTTTCATTTAAAAAAAGGTATGGCTTGTAGAGGAAGTCAAAACTCAAATAATGGTAACGGCGGCGGAAAAGGCGTTATCGCCACATACGTGCAACGAAAACATTCCCTTTTGTCGTTTAGTAAAAATCTTTGTATAAAAACATTCCTTTTGGATAAATGTAAAAGTAAAAGGGGTTTATACACCGTATAAAAGTATGTTGTGTATAAAAGAAAATATGCCTCAAAGAATGGAGATTGAGACGAAGTCCCATACAAAGATGATATCCTTGGATTAAGGATAAATCAATTACATAATTATGTGTGACAAACGAATACACCAAATATAAGTGGATATTAAGTGTAAAACAATCAGTGGAAATTCACACATATTCATAGAACAACATATTCAAGGAGTACAAGTTTATCCCAAAGAATCAAAATTGGGTTAAGAAGTTCCCTTGCAAAAATTCGACAGCCTAACAACGTCACTTCAAAATTCAGAAAAAGAGTTGATGAGAGATAAAAAGGGTATCTCATCGCTTGGACATAAACTTTACATCAATAAGGATATAAAAGAACATATCCCAAAATAATAGTATGTTAATTAAAAGTCATAACAAAAAAGTCTTTTAAAAAGATAAGTGTGAAAGGTTCCCTAACCGACTTGGGTAACTTTCGAAATGTACACCCCATTGAAGAAGGGTCATATAATGAATATGTAAATACCCATAAATGAAATTATATTACACAAAGAGTATAATAATTCTAAGTACATACACCACTCAAAGTAAATGGTGGCAAATGTAGCATAAATATCACTGGACTAAAAGTGAGATGAAAAATCCCTTACGAAAACTCGGAAGCCTAACAATGCCACTTAAAACTTCCAAAAAGGATTGATGAGATCAAATAGGGTCTCTCATAATATTAAAATAAAATTTATAGAAAGATGAATATAAAATAACATCCCCCATCATAAAAAATAGGATCTTAAAATAAGTGACATAAAGGAGTGTACTTATAAAGAAAGAGAGAGGTTAGATCTCTTACGAAAATTCGGCAGCCTAACGATGCCACTCCAAACTTCCAAAATGGATTGATGAGAGAAAATAGGGTCTCTCATCAAATGAACATAAAAGGTAAAGTAAGAGTAATATAAAAGAACATCCCAATCATAATAAATATGAGATTAAAAGGAAAGACATAAAAGAGAGTACTTAAAAAGAAAGAGAGAGGTAGGATCCCTTACCTCGTGTCCGACATGACTCGATCGTTCTTTAATATCCTGAATAATAAAATTTGGTCAATTTATAATTTCATAAGGAACTAATTTAAATATTATTATTCAGTTAATATCACATATTATAATTTTATAATAATTGGTTAATAAAGTGATTTCATATCAGACAGTTTTTTCGATGTTCGGTACATGAGTAAAAATCGAACTTGTTGGAAATGAATTTCCCATGTAGTTATAGGTACATCATATCCAGAATAGTATTGATGTTTTAAATATCATATATACCCAGTATATATTCATTTTATACTATTCAATAGCATTTGGAGATAAAAAATTAAAAGCACCATTCATGGAGACAGTAGGCCGTACGTACGCATGAACGATACTTTGATTTTTTGTCATATTAATGGAATTAAAACAAAATGAGAGATATATATATTATAATTACAAAATGATATCCATAATTTAGATTTAATATATTACATATATATACATTATATATATGTACTTATAATATTACATAACACTTGGAGATAAGAAATGAAATGTACCGTTCATGGAGACGGTAAGCCGTACGTACGCATGAACGCTACATTCATTTTTTTTTATTTTTTTTTGTATTCAATGGAATTAAATAATAATGATATAAATGTATATTATAATTCCAGTAGGATATAATATTTAATACCATTAATTCCATCCTTTATACGTCCCACATATGGCATTAACGAATCAAATCACTTTGAGGGGGCGGTAGTCCGCACTTCCTAAAATGAAGATATCGCATTTACCCATAATGGAAACCATAAAGGTATGCCATAAATAAAAATACAGAAGATTAAAAAAAACATAAACATATTATATATCATATATAAATATCGTGACATCCTAATGGCCACCTTTGAAGGTGTTAAAAGAATATTGAACAATCATCGTTTCGTGAGGCCGTAATTCTTCATCCACAGAAATAGTATGTTCTTTAACCATTAGACGAAGGTGTGTGAAAGTGTAGCTCGAATCCTTATTATAAAAACATAATAGTATATTTAAGATACTGGTTTTGTTACTAAAAAAGGTAATAAAAAGAGTTTAGGGGTTTGGAGAAGAAAAATAAAACAAAAGATCACAAGGGAGGACATTACCTTTAAATCGGGTAACTCTCTTTGATTTGAGCTCAAAGGCTTCCTTGGAAAGTATTCTGCCCAAAGTGAGGCTTCAATGATGAAGAGAGGGATGTGTAGAGATGAAATGGGCAGGGGATGGCCGAGCTAAAGGCTTGAGAGGTTTGTGTAAGGTGGTAGAGGTGGGGGCCTTTTATAAGAGGAGAGGAGGGGCACTCTGGGAAAGTTATAAAATATTACTTTATTATAAAAAGATTTTCGGATTTAAAAGGTCCCAAAAAAATATATTTAAAGTATAAAGTTATAAGGTTTCTAAATACACCAATCCAATAGGTTTGTGACATGTTTAAGACTTATATTTCAACCTACCTTCTCATTTTATTTAAATCGTTCATTTATGAGGTAATCACTGCATCATCACGGTGTGATAAATAAATTAATTTATGTAATATCTAAAAATTATAAAAAAAATATCATGATGTATGAAATATTTTTATCTTTATAATTAATATTTATAGTTAAAAATATTACTTGTATAACCCCATCTAAAAATTGTTTTAGTAAAACAACACATGTTTGTGACATTTTAATTTTAACTTAAAATAAAAAGGTATTAATGTCATTTTCCAAGAAAAGTGGCTCCATGGGGTCCCCAAGTTGACCCATGGGTTGTCGTGGTCGGCCATGACTGATCCAATGAGGGTAGGACATGTGTCTATGTCATTTCATATTATTAAAACATTATTTTTACCTTAAACTACACTAATTACCTCTACTCGCGATTAAAACTTAAAAGTTACTATTCACCAAAAAAATTATTTTAATCCCATTGAACCACATTTTACTTCTTAATGACAACCATGTATGTTGGATTTTTGAAATTTAAAACACAGTGGTGGTAAAATTTCATTTAAATGAAAAATCAGTTTTTTAAGTGCCACTTAGTGGTTTCACTATTCATCAAAAATTGAAGTTTTCCAGAAAAATACCAAAAATTTACCCTAAGCTATATTTGATATTCAGAATTCAAAAATGATTTCTATTTTAAAAAATTCAAAACATATATGTTACATTAATTAATTTAATAATTAATTTCTGATGTCAGAGCAAATAGCGTGTTTTTATGAAACAATAAGTATCAAAAGATTGACACTAGTTTAAGTCCAATTTCAAGATGAAATTAATTTCAATGGACACTATTGGATTAAATGGTAAAAATATATTCTAATTTCACTTGAAAACCAATTCAAATTATAATCTAATCATATAAATAAATTAGATTAAAAAGAGGTTTTGAATTAAAATACAACATTTTTCACTATTCATCAAAAAATGAACTTTATCGGAAAAATACTAAAAATTTACACAAAGTAAATTTTGATGTCCCGATTATAAAGAAGAATTTTATTTTGTGAAATATAACACATAAAATTGTCAAAAAGTGGATTTAAAAGAGGTTCGTCATCAAAAGGCGACTAATCGACCTTTTAAAGAATATTAGAATGTTTACGCTTAAAATTGGATTCATTCGCATTTTTAATCCTCTAACATTTATTGTATAAAGTAAAAATATTTGAGAAACATATATAGTCATTTTGTAGTTAGTTCTGTTCATTCCCGCTATTACAACGTCTAGGCATTAACTACAATTTAAAATAATATTATTTTATTATTAGAGTGTAACGCAAGATTCCCAAGAAACTCATTGTTGCGTATCGGGTACGCCACCGAGCCTAGAGTCTCATTTTAAATTTATATTAATATTTTATTCACAAATATGGATAAATGTGAAAATTTCATATTCTTTATTTACCTGGGGTGTACATCCTTCCCCCCTTTTGGGAATGGAGTCCTCACAATTTTAAAATTGGGCTTGGAAACTTCATTGAAAATCCCACATCGGAACAAGAGTCAGTAAAACAATCACTTTAAAATAAAGATATAGAAGTACAAAGGTCACCCGAGTTAACCCATACTAGGATTCCATGTAAGAAAACATGGATATGGAGGAAAAAAGAAAGGGTCATGTTTTGAGGGAGAGTGATAGTAAACATGTCTAGGAGAAAGTTAACCATAAGAAAATCACAATCTTGTGATGTGTTAAACAGTATTTGATTCCCCAGTAGGAAAAGTTAACAAAAAACATTTTTGTTTTAAGTTAATCTTCATTGAGGAATGTATTTTTGATCTTAACTAAATCATAATTAAACATACTTACTTGTCACGTAGACTTTCAACTTCTACTAGATTCCTTAATCAAACTCATATTTTCTCCAAAAGACGAGTATTTAGGAAGACTTGTTCGCATTAAGAGTACTATAATCAACTTCTTGAGAATAACTTAATCCACAAAAGATAACTATATATTTCCCATGTATTTAGACAAAATCCAATACCAAAATTGTTAGTATGAGATCAGATAATCCACAAAAGTATAATCCTTTATAAAAAGAAAATATATTCTTAATCTCCAACATTTTTCCAAAAAAACCAACGTTCAACGAAGACCATTTGATAAACAATTGTCCATAAAATTCTTCAATGTAAACCAAACTAAGATTGAAACAAAAATATTTGAAGGATTTAATCACATAGACTTCCAAGGTACAAATTAACTTTTATCTCCAAATAACATCAGTTGCTCTTAAAGTCTCATACTGAAAAGTAATTAACCTAATCACATATCCTCGATAATAGGTTAATCATTTCCATAGATAACACAAAATAAACTTACTCTTGATTCCTAAAATCATCTCACTAAAAATAATTAGTCAAACTAACCAGGGACTTCACGTAGTCTAGTGGTAGGCGATAAATACCAGTCACACTTTGGTTGAGGGTTCGATTCCCGTAGCTTTGTCCGACGCGACGGGTTGTCACACGGTCTGCGTGTTGTCCTTTTTCAAAAACTATATAATTCTTAAATCATTCCCCAAAATGAGATAAAATATTCAAAAATAATCATAACATATTATAACCTCATGTTTATCTCAGGCCTTTCATTTTCCATCCTATCATATAATAACCCATAATTACCTAAAAAGTAAGGATCATATAAACCATAATGGTTAACTTTATAATCATTACCTGAACTTCCACATCGAGTTGGTCATCTCGTACATGATGAATTAGAGAACTCACCAAGGTTCAAGTGGTTGATCATGAATCCTTTATAGTTTGTTTAGAACAACCATGAGATTCCTCATTGAATCCCCCTTTTCATCTAGTCTCTTAATCATAGAACCACCACTGTTTCCTTCAAACCTATTGTCACTTTGGTGCCTGCTAGATCCATCCATTCAATAAAAATAGAAATGTCAGTGTGAGTATATCAACAAAACCATAATGTACTAAATAGGAAGATAAACACTAAGATATACTTATTCATTCACTGTATCTAGAACTATGACTCTTTATGAAATCCTAGCCATTATGGTAATGTCACTACTTCTTATAGAATACACTAACCTCTAAAGTTATCTAAACCGACCTCTGATACCCACTATAAGGCCCCGACCTTAAACCTTACTTAATATTTAATTAAATGAACAATTCACATTGAGGATCTTTTCAGGTTTAGAATTTTATATAATTATATCATAAATCATGAATTACATTCCACATTTAAACAAAGTGGTTACATATAAGATAATATTCGTTTTTTCCCATCAGTGGAAGCATATTTAAAATAAAACATGGATTCTTTCATGAAACTTACTTGACACTATCATCATATCATGAACCTTTCCCTTGACCTGTGAAAAACATTTGAAAAACTTGGGATTAGCATAAAAAGCTCAGTAAGGGATATAAAATTATGAAAAGAAAACATTAGTCCATGTATGAAAACATACTTTACTCATAAAACATGAGCATTTTAACATAACTCATCAAATCATGAATAAATCATAGAAATCATAAGACATAAAGGTAACTTGAGGCATTAATAACATTATTACACAGGGAGTAACCCTCTTGGTCACGTTTGGAATACGCATCACAGTATATTCCCTAAATCTTTTCAGAGAAACCTCAACGTTTAACCCCTTCGCGTTACCCAATGCATTGGAGAGCTATATCGGGCTCACCCGCCCTTAGATTATCACGGAACCACCCGTCTTCATAATAATGCCCAAGAACGATAACATAATCTTATCACATAAAACATGCATAAAGGAAACATAACATTTCCACTTTTCAATCACAAGATATCAATACAACACATTGATATAAAAACATTATGAAAACCATTTTCAATAGAAAAATAAAATAAAAGTAAAACATGGTATTTATTTTTCATTTAAAAAATAGGTATGGCTTTTAGAGGAAGCCAAAACTCAAATAATGGTCATGGCAGCAGAGAAGTCGTTGTCGCTGCATACGTACAAAAAAAATTCCCTTTTTTCGTTTAGTAAAACTCTTCTTATAAAAATATTCCTTTTGGGTAAACGTAAAAGTCAAAGAGGGTGAAACGTTCCCTTACCGACTTGTGTAACTTTCGAAACATACGCCCCATTGAAGAAGGGTCATACAATGAATATGTAAAAACCCATAAATGAAATTATATTACACAAAGAGTATAATAATTCGAAGTACATACACCACTCAAAGGAAATGGTGGAAAATGTAGCATAAATCTCACGGGACTAAAAGTGAGATGAAAAATCCCTTACGAAAACTCGGCAGCCTAACAGCGCCACTTAAAACATCCAAAAATGGATTGATGAGATCAAATAGGGTCTCTCATCATATTAAAATAAAATTTACAGCAAGAGGAATATAAAATAACATCCCCCATGATAACAAAGTGGAGCATAAAATAAGTGACATAAAGGAGTGTACTTAAAATGAAAGAGAGACGTTAGATCTCTTACGAAAATTCGGAAGCCTAACGACGCCACTCAAAACATCCAAAATGGATTGATGAGAGAAAATAGGGTCTTTTATCAAATTAAAATAAAAAGTAAAGTAACGGTAATATAAAAGAGCACCCCAATCATAAGAAATATGAGCTTAAAAGGAATGACATAAAAGAGAGTACTTAAAAAGAAAGAGAGAGGTATGATCTCTTACCTCGTGTCCGACATGACTCGATCGTTATTTAATCTCCTGAATAATAAAATTTGGTCAATTTATAATTTCATAAGGACATACTTTAAAGATTATTATTCAGTTAAAATCACATATTATAATGTTATAATAATTGGCTAATAAAGTGAGTTCATATGAGACGTTTTTGTCGATGTTCGGTACATGAGTAAAAATCAAATTTATTGGAAAAGTATATTCCATGTAGTTATAGGTACATCATTTCCAGAATTGTATTGATGTTTTAAATATCATATATATCCAGTATATCTTCATTTTATACTATTCCATAGCATTTGGAGATAAAAAATTAAAAGCACCGTTCATGGAGATGGTAGGCCGTATGTACGCATGAACGCTACATTCATTTTTTGTCATATTAATGGAATTAAAACAAAATTAAAGATATATAAATTATAATTACAGAATGATATACATAATTTAGATGTAATATATTACATATTTATCCATTATATATATGTACTTATAATAGTACACAATATTTGAATATAAGAAATGAAATGTACCGTTCATGGAGACGGTAAGCCGTACGTACGCATGAACGCTACTTTCATTTCTTTTTTTATTTAATGGAATCAAATAATAATGATATAAAGGTATATTATAATTCCAGTAGGTTTTAATATGTAATACCATTAATTCCATCCTTTATACGTCCCACATATGGCATTAACGAATCAAATCACTTTGAGGGGGCGGTAGTCCGCACTTCCTAAAATGAAGATTTCGCATTTACCCATAATGGAAACCATAAAGGTATGCCATAAATGAAAAATACAGAAGATTAAGAAAAACCTAAACATATTATATGTCATATATAAATATAGTGACATCTTAATGTCCACCTTTGAAGGTGTTAAAATAATATTGAACAATCATCGTTTTGTGAGGCAGTAATTCACCATCCACAGAAACAGTATGTTCTGTAACCATTAGACGAAGGTGTGTGAAAGTGTATCTAGAATCCTTCTTATAAAAACATCATAGTATATTTGAGATACTGGTTTTGTTACTAAAAAAGGTAATAAAAAGAGTTTAGGGGTTTGGAGAATAAAAATAAAACAAAAGAACACAAGGGAGGACATTACCTTTAAATCGGGTAACTCTCTTTGATTTGAGCTCAAAGGCTTCCTTGGAAAGTATTCTGTCCAAAGTGAGGCTTCAATGATGAAGAGAGGGATGTGTAGAGATGCAATGGGCAGGGGATGGCCGATCCAAAGCTTGAGAGGTGTGTGTAAGGTGGTAGAGGCAGGGGCCTTTTATAAGAGGAGAGGAGGGGCACTCTGGGAAAGTTATAAAATATTACTTTATTATAAAATGATTTTCGGATTTAAAAGGTCCCAAAAGGATATATTTATAGGATAAAGTGATAAGGTTTCTAAATACACCCATCCAATAGGTTTTATGACAAGTTTAAGACTTATATTTCAACCTACCTTCTCATTTTATTTAAATCGTTCATTTATGAGGTAATCACTACATCATCACGGTGTCATATATAAATTAATTTATTTAATATCTAAAAATTATAAAAAAAAATTCATGATGTAGGAAATATTTTTATCTTTCTAATTAATATTTATAGTAAAAAATATTACTTGTATAACCCCATATAAAAATAGTTTTAGTAAAACAACACATGTTTGTGACATTTTAATTTTAACTTTAAATAAAAAGGTATTAATGTCATTTTCCAAGACAAGTGGCTCCATGGGGTCCCCAAGTTGACCCATGGGTTGTCTTGGTCGTCCATGAATAATAAAATGAGGGTAGGACATATGTATAGGTCATTTCATATTATTAAAACATTATTTTTACCTTAAACTACAGTAATTACCTCTAATCGCGATTAAAACTTAAAAGTTTCTATTCACCAAAAAAATTATTTTAATCCCATTGAACCACATTTTACTTCTTAATGACAACCATTTATGTAGGATTTTTGAAATTTAAAACACAGTGGTGGTAAAATTTCATTTAAATGAAAAATCAGTTTTTTAAGTACCACTTAGTGGCTTCACTATTCATTAAAAATTGAAGTTTTCTAGAAAAGTACCAAAAATTCACCCTAAGCTATATTTGGTATTCCGAATTCAAAAATTATGTCTATTTTAAAAAATTCAAAACATATAGGTTAAATTAATTAATTTAATAATTAATTCCCCCTGTCATAGCGAATAGCGTGTTTTTATGAAACAATAAGTATCAAAAGATTGACACTAGTTTAAGTCCAATTTCAAGATGAAATTAATTCCAACAACCACTATTGGATTAAATTGTAAAAATATATTCTAATTTACTTTAAAACCAATTCAAATTATAATATAATCATATAAATAAATTAGACTAAAAAGAGGTTTTGAATTAAAATACAGCATTTTCACTATTCATCAAAAAATGAACTTTATCGGAAAATTACCAAAAATTTACACAAAGTAAATTTTGATGTCCCGATTGTAAAGAAGAATTTTATTTTGTCAAATATAACACATAAAATTGTCAAAAAGTGGATTTAAAAGAGTTTCTTCATCAAAAGGCGATTAATCGACCTTTTAAAGAATATTAGAATGTTTACGCTTAAAATTAGATTTATTCACATTTTTAATCCTCTAACATTTATTGTAAAAACAAAAAATATTTAACAAACATATATAGTCATTTTATAGTTAGTTATGTTCATTCCCGCCATTACAAAAACTAAGCGTTAACTACAAATTTAAAATAATATTATTTTATTATTAGAGTGCAACATAAGATTCCCAAGAAACTCGTTGTTGCATATTGGGTACTCCATCGAGCATAGCGTCCCCTTTAAATTTATATTAATATTTTATTCACAAATATGGATAAATGTAAAAATTTCATATTCTTTATTTACCTGGGGTGTTACATTAACTATATTGGTACTCTTACTCAAGTGACTAAAATAAGACACTTATATGACTGCTCAATAAAAAAATAAGATATTCTTGTTATCTTTGTTCAATACTACATGTATCTCAATAACATTTTCAAATCAAATTAATAATTACTGTCAATCTCTAGAAAGAGCTATAATATCCTCTCCTTTAAATCAGATCATGATAATTCTATAAAAATATATTATATATTGAATAATCATCATGTCAACCAATTTTCAGGAGTTAACGAAAGAACCCAAAGATCATCAATACTCAACGTATAATAATAATATACTACCACATAATCTCAATAACAAAAATGGTCATTGGCTGACAAGATAATCCCACCTAATAATTTATTCTTCATTGTCTAAGCTGCCCAATAATTTAACGTTCACAATATCTTATTAATAAGTCAAAAATATAATGAATAACCGTTAAAACATCACTTTTATCATTTATCCTATTTTAAAATTCCCACTTCATGGTTCAACATTGTGAAGTAAAAAAAATATAATTTATACCTTCGTATTGAAAAAATTAATGTATCTTGATCGAAAATTTTTAATGGTGTTACACTATACCAATTATAAATACAAGGAAATATTAAACAATAAATCAATTAATGATGTAGTTTATCAATGACCCATCCATATATGATCACATTTATTGGACATCACATCCTCTATAATTTAGATAATAACAATTTATGGCTTATTTCACCACTCAATCAAAAGAAAAAAACTAATCACCTTTTTCTCATACTAATGTGACATCAGCCAAATATATCAAATAATCTCATAATGTAAATATTTTTTCTCTCCCCAGTCATTACTTCCATTAATGACAAAGAACTAATCACAAATATTTCCACAATTATAAAAATATATTTTTTAAATCTAATATTAATACCACTTAATCCATTATGATATTTTATATAATTTTCTATCACTAAAAGGGTTAGTAAAATTTTCCCCAGTACCGAAATGAAGGATTGGTCTATTCATTGATACTCTTATATAGAAGCTAATATAATGGTGATTTCAAATCCAAAAAAAACTTATCAAAACCATTGCATATAATTGTTAATAGTTTATTAGATCCCATGTCATTACATCTATAGTAGAAGTTGTTATTAACAAATAAATGAACACAAATGGTTGAGTCTAGACTCTAGTATAACGAAAAACCAAAGTAGAGTTACAGTGAAAATGATATTAAAAAGATCTATATTCATCATATTTTAATCCACACACCAATATTCAAAATTCATTCCTAATAACCACATAAACCTAAATTGAATAGACAATATTGGTCTGAATGGGAAGTATCATAGTACATTCTTTATGGATCCCCTCATCTGGAATATTTAATTAAAAAAAATATTACATTCAAATTATAGAATTATATATGTTATTTAACCGTGAAAATTAATGGATAGTCACAATAACACACATTACTACTAGAAATATTCCATCTTCCATAATCAATTTACTTTTATAATTTAGTCACAAAGACCCAACATGTCAAAAAAACCATTGGATGAATGATAATCAGTTTAATCTACATGTTAGAAATCTTAGTTTTACATTAGATTCTATACAGTATAAAATATTATGAAAGGATCAATTAATAGTTCTAAACAAATGAAAGAGTAAAAGAATGAAATTAGAAATAAATTGATGATTTTTTGTAACTGTGTAAGGGTTTGAAACCAACATATGGAAATACCGTTATCTGAGTATTCTTGGATGTTTTAAAATTCTATATATTGATTTTCACTATAGTATATCATTTATTTTATTTCTATTATCTCATCATCATATACACAAATTTACCAAAAATAAGAATATTGGATGTTATTTTATATTTTATTCAAGTTAATGTTCCGGTCTCGAACTCCTAGAAAAAATAAAGGAATCTGTAAATCCCCTACCAATTTGGCTTCTATATTTTATCCATGTATCTAATAAATTTGATTGTAATATCACAAAATCCTGACTCAGTTGAATATAATGAATTTCTACATCTTTTAGTAAACTATTTAATATACAACAGATTTTTACATGTGTCAATAATAAGTGTTATTATCAAGAGTATATTAGTTTCCCATAACCTTCCATATGACCTCTTATTATGACTATATTAACTATTTATGTTTATTAAGCTCTATCAAAGCAATCACAATCAATCACCACATATTTGTAATAACAAACCACATCCTAATATTATTATACCATTGTTTACACTCTATAATACCAGTAAGTGAACTCCAAATGCATTACTCAACTAGGATTGGGGCTAGTGATAAGGGGTAAGGTATCCAGACAAAATTATTGGAGGCATTACCTCTACAAATAGTCTCTCACATATTATTATGCATAATTATATACCATAATAAAAATAAATAAAAAAACATACAATATAATAGGTTCATAAATAAAAATATCATTGCGATACAAAGAATAATAAACAAAAAAACACGATATATGAGTAACAACTCCCTAGAAAATATAAGTTCACACACTGATGATAGGTGGTAGTCATCACACTAAGAACTCCACTCCAGCGACTACCCTATAAACTATTCATATCCAACCTGCTGGATCATCCTCTATGAAATTCTATGGATTTATATAAACATAAGGTCAAAAAACAAAATTTAACATATAGGGGTTATCAATAATCCTCAATATGGTAATTAGAAGTAGTGAGATAACCCCACAAATATCTACTATCTTTGAGTATTAATAATAAATAAAGTATAAGAAAAACAATAATTCCTAAGATCATCATCATCCAAAAAATATTAATGACCAAACCTAATCAAACCAATTATAGTTCAACATCATTATGATCTCTAAATAACAATGTTTATTCCAGTATACATATTCTTTAAACTTTTAGAATATTAATGTAAGTTCCTACATGAACTAAATTCTACAAGGGTTTAACCAAAACTCGAGCTCAATATGATACCCTTCCCATCAAAGTGAAAAACCACGGTACACATTTAACAATTAATTCCCACTATATATACTATGTTGAAACTCATTTCACCCACATGTGGATGGTACTCATGAAATGGAAATAAAATCAATATATAATAATCATATCTCACATCCATTCATGATTTTTATTTTCTGAACCGGATAGGTGTTCAGGGTAATTTCAAGCCTATGCATTGTACTTTAGAAGTTCTATGGAAGGAACCTATTTTCGATTGGTTAAAAGTAAATTCAGATGGTGCTTCTAGGGGTAATCCAGGGCGTTCTGGTTATGGTTCTATTTTTAGGAATCATAAATAGGATGTCCTTGGTTGTTTTCATGGTTCTTGTGGATTCTCCTCTTCACTTGAGGCTGAAATTCTTGGCATTATTGTTGCTCTCAATCATGATGTGAAGTGTGGTTGGGATAATTTATGGATGGAGATTTATTCTTCTGTTGTTGTTTCTACCATAAGGATGGGTCTTCATCACTTGCCCTGGAAGCTTACTAATCATTGGATTAATTGTTTGGAGGCTCTATTTTCTTTGAATCATATTATCACTCACATTTATAGGGAAGCTAATTCTATTGCTGATGGATTGGCTAATAAAGCTGTTAATGGAGTTGATTTTGTTCAGTATGATAAAGTTCTTGATGATATCCTTCATTTTCTTAAAAAGGATTGTGACAAGTCTCCCATATATTGACTTTTTTAAGCTATCTCTTATCCATGTTTGTGGCTGTTTTGTATGGTCTTTTTCATCCTTGTGTCTTGACTTTCTATTTGTGGTCTGTTTGTTTTAGTTTTATTCTTTTTTTCTTCTTTGGAGAGGCTTGTTTCTTTTTATACTGGTCAGAAGTAGAACCTACTATGATTCATTCAGTTGTAGTGTTCTTCCCAAATTCTGGTGAACCAGCTGTAATACCCTTGGGAGTGAAGGTGTTTTTCAGGCCTGGGCTGCTGTAGCTTCTTCTGTCATGGTGAAATCAGACAAGATCCGGCCTCCACGTTTATTTTTCTTACTAGTGCTATTGTATCCTACCTAAAGAATGGGGATGAGGAGATAACACCGGAATCAGTTAGATCCTCAACAGTGGCAATGGTGGCCGTAGTGGAAGGGGCTGGGCATCACTGGGTTCTTTCTCGATGGAAACTTTTTTCTTTATTTTTCTTTCATCCTAGATCCCACCCTATTTTAATGGGTATTTATTTTCTTTGGTTTTTTTCCTTTTCACCTTAACCATTATTTATTGTTTTGGTGTTTCTTGTTTGTATTTTTCCTATACTATTTTCTTTTCTCTTTAATAAAATTCTATTATATTACATTTTTATAAGGATAATAGAGTAATTTATCATCTCTAATTATATATTATATAATATCTATTTTATCTACACCTATATATTTGAGTGGGTAGGTGCACACACACACACACACATATTTCATTTATAGTCTTTACCCAAATTAGGCGGTGAGAAGGGTCAGGTCAATCTTTACCTTACTCTATTCATAGTAACACGGTGATTGTAAAAAAATATAAAAAATTATCCCATCACCATCAATATCCATCCACCATATAGTGTATCACCCTAAAAGGTAGATAGGTTAAAAAAAATACACACCTAATTTATAGTCAAAGATCCCCCCTACAATTCAAAAACTACTCTTCAAATGATAGTCCCATGATTTCATTACATCCTCAACAAATTTATAAATTCTCAAATAATTCATATATAGTACTAAAAATTTAATAAATACTAAACAAAATTATTTAATTTTCAAGTTTGGAATTGATGAACAATGTTAATATAACTTTACAAACATTATGTTAAATTTATATTATTCATAGTAACCAAAATTATTTCAATTGTCCTCCAAAATTATTGTAAATTTTTACATGAATCCTTATCAGAATGATTATACTACCTCATTTTTTTAATTTTCAAATCACCATTCCCCCTTACCATTCCATCAAATATTGAAAATTCATTATATACTTTCATTTCCTTCATGATTTAATCTTACCCTTTAAGGAATAACACTTTATTAGTCATTTGTAATTATTTTATTTCTCTAAAATACTTATAAAAATATTCATAATATTTAGATTTATTACTTAACCTATGTAGACACATGTATTTTTTTAAATAAAATCCATGTATTGGTAAAAAAGAAAAGTTTAAAATAAACAATTAAGTCTATTGAGTTTTCTTCTTGAAATCACATATAAAGTAATCAAAAGTTGTTTTTAGTTTTTATTTTTCATTTAAACCGCTGTCTTGTAATAGTCAAACCTTATTTAGTGTTATAATAATACAATTTTAGAAAATTAGCTTCAACATAATCATCTTACATTTAGATTATCATTTATATCACAACTGTTTCAATATAACGATCATCTAAAATTTATTTATTGGAAATGAATTTAAGAACATATTTTTGTGATGTTAATAATTATTAGGATTAATAATTAATAAATATTAAATGCCTTCTTTCTTTTATTTTTATTTTTAATGTACCATATTTAATCATAATATTTAAGTTACCATCATAGAATTATCTCATTCACCATTAATAGTCTTATCCACCATATTTATTAACATAATATCCTCAATTTGGATCAACCATATCTATCTACATTTTATTATTATCATTAATTAATAATAATATTTTATATTAATTACTCAAATTAAACTTTATATCATAGTTTATTAATTCATTATTCATTGAGTATACTATTCTCGTTAATAATTATTCCCAAGTAGAAAATATTCACCTATGCACTTAATTTCAACAGAGCTCAATTATTATCATATTTATAATTTAATTTCCCTTTTTTACATTATTAATTATTTTATTAATTAATTTATCAAAAATTTCCATAATGAACCTATTTTTTGTTTCATTGGGCCTAGTATATTAAGAGGATTCAAAGGAAATTTTATGTACTATAATTGTCCCTTTATGTGCCGCCACACACCCTTTATTGACTCATTCAACTAAGTGATTCCACATGAAACACCCATGAACAACCTACCAAATACACACACCATGTTATGAGTGGGGATTATATATATCCATATAATTATTTATCAAACTATATAAAACAATTTTCACATAATTAGATGAGTCATCCCTCACATGGATGATGTGGATTGTTGGGATATTTTTTAATTAGTTGGATCAAATAGATTAGATTATTGGGATACAATGTATCATGTGAATAACATGGACATGTAGTTTAATATCCAATAAGTATAGTAAAATAGTTCACTTTATCTACTTCATATATCATGTCTTCCCAAACTAGGGATGGCCTGGAATATTTATAATATCCTATCATTTTATTTGATGGTCATAAAAGGAGAATACCAACAAATTTGGAGACATGAAAATCACCATCAGCTAAGGCTAACATGGTGAATCTGTGGTCATTTGATAAAATATCTGACGTTAGGGATTCATTCACTAGATTCCACAGCTCATATCACCAAAATTTTACATCATCCCAACCTACAATGGTTTGTTTGTAATTGATCATCAATGATAAAAAAGAAATCACAACATATCTTCTTCTTAACAAAAAAATCATGAATATAGCCTACATTGTCTAAAATTAAATCATTTTTAGGTTAATCCAAATAGAGGAGTTAATAATGGATGAAAATAATTCCTATATTTTTTCTCAAACCATAATTGAAATCAATGTGATTTTGAAATCCATCCGGTCTATTTATTCAAGAGTTATCTAGTGATATACCCACATAATGTTTCAATTGGTTGAACAAGATATCAATGAATTAATGAAAAGTGATTTTAAGCTTCCCTCATAGCTTTTTTATGAAATCCATGCACTAGATTTTGATGATTTATAAGAAAAGTTCCTTATTTTTTCACATATAATGAGGGTATAAATGGATTTTTTAGAATTTAAAAAAAATATGTACATTGAATTGAAGAGAAAAGTTTTACCCCTAAACTTCTATTTAAAATTTATAATAGTCCTTAAATTATATTTATACGATTAATAAGACATCATAACAATATTGAAATTTCAGGGAACATATGAAAAATTCATGGAATGATTAGAATATTAATTAATATAAATTTATGGGAACATGTAATGTCAAAAAATACATGTCAGAATCAAAGAACCATAAAATGGCCATGTTGAAAATTCAATACTCGATGATGATCCCCCCTCTAGTGAATACCTTGATAGATACATAATCCTAAAAACCCAAGGTTTCCCCACGAAATATTAGTAATATGAATATATAGGATGACAATAAACCAATAAATATTTTATTATATAATTAATTATTTAAAATATTTCACCTCAACTTCACACCATCTCATTAATGTTGAAGAACAAAAAATATTATCTTTTGGGAACCAATCCTTTATAGACTCATTTGATAATTATTTTTCTCAATATAACATTATTTTCAAGATAAGTTTATTTCTTTACCCTTTTTAGTTATAAATAATATTTCCAATGAAATGACTAGTGTTGTTCAACTAAGAAAGAAAAAATAATTTTATAAATTTAAAAAGTGATTTGATAAACATAATGATACTAAAAAGGGTGTCAAATTTTCAGTAAAGGGTATGTCATTAAAGGGTGAAATCTTATACTTCTATATAAAAGATGCACAAAATAAGAAAAAATTACACCACTGAACATAATAATTTTGTAAATACATATTTCTAAAAAAACTCTAAGTATTAATATCTAAGATAAAAAATAATAAAAATTTAATAAATTTAAAAATTATATATCATATTCAAAAATAATTAATAAAAATAAGAAAATAAAATAAAATGGGATTACAAAATAAAAAAACCAAATTAGAAGAAAAAATATATTTTTTTCTTTTATAATAAAATATTTTTTAGTATCACATAGAGAATAATAAAAATAAAAAATAATAATAATTAAGAAGCATTGTCAACATAAACAAAGGAAAAGATGTATTATAAATTAAACAATAAAAAATGAGTCCAAATTATTAATAGTTCTACAATAACATATAAAAAATTATGAAATATAAATACGAAAGGAATAAATATTTATTTCCATGGAATAAGAAAACTAATTGGTTGAAACAAAAAATTCTTAAAAATAAATGATGTTACTATAGAAACACCCATTATCAATTCCCAAATAGATAATTACCAGTGCTTTTGGGGCATTAGTAATGAATGGAATAATAAAATAAGTAATTTATCAGTACTAGGTTTTCACTTCCATGAAGAAAATTTTTTCTACCTTATTTGACAATGATAAAATTAAATTTTTAGTGTTATATTATTGTTCCTATAAATTAATTTATGAATTTTGGTACTTTATTATATGATAAAAAACCAAATAGAAAAATCCATTAATAATAATAATAATATACAAAGTATTCCCCATTTTTTTCAAATAATAAAAAATATTATTATATTAATGAATTTTATAATAGAAACGAAATTAGTTATATTGTTATGTAACATTTACAAACCAATTATATGGTATATAAAAAATAAAAAATATAATATAATATAACATGTTGGATGTCTTATATAAGGATAAAATATACCTTCCATACCAAATATTCATGGAACATCCCGGACCTGGCAGCCATTGAACGGTGCCCCAATCCCTATCACTAACATGTTCTAAAGAGTTTATCTCTAAAGGCCAAAGTATTCCAATTATAAACGAGGGCCTCAAGTGTGTCTTTGGGGATACTATTTTCTCATCAATAGAGTGTATCACAAAAAATATATAATAATAGATAAATAGAGGAAGTTTTATATTAGTCATAAAATAGATAACATCGAAAGAAGATATAAATAAATGATACCAAAAGGGATTTCGTATAAATAATTATGATCATAATTTTTATGTCATGTGTCTACAATGTTTCCAAAAAAGTTATACATGGACTTAGTATATTACATGGAACAAAAGTATGAAAAGGCCAAAAAATATCCCATCTTGCATCACGTATCTCAGGTTAGTCTTTTTCTCTAATTATCCTAAGAATTGAATAGAGACAATCATCAAAATAAGGATGGTTTCACTAATCCATATCTCTATCAAAATAGTCTCTCAGGTTACCCATCACTAGCCCAAATATTATGTAAGACACAATCATAGTAGAAAATCCCCCAAATGTATAATTCTATCTAGTCAGTTAATATATAATAATAAAAGTGTGAAGAGATTTATATAATATGTAAAGAACCAAATGTAAACATAACATAAAGGTATGAGGTCCCATGGATACCCACCCTTTGTTACCTACTCTAGATTTATCTAGAAGCCTGTGAATAAATTGTTAGTCCCATATCAATTAATAATTAATTTCATTTATTTATTTAGTATCATTTAATAAGTATGTCTCAGGTTCTGGAATATATACATAGTGCCCCCATGAAGAAATGTGATCATGGATGCTTCACCAATACATCAACAAGGTGCAAGACAAAGACTAAATCCATGCTTATGCTATGGTCTGAAGAAAAAACGTCATATAAATCATTTCATTAAATAATTAATTATGAAACTGAGACCTTACATGGAATTATTTATTTGGAATCCATGTATTTCTCTAGGATTAGCATAAAATAAAAACCTAACAATGACATCTTAGTAATTCCTCAATGGAATATTTTTATTGCTCTAGCTATGGTATAACATCACTTCTCATTGATCCCTTCAATGGTTTTATAATAAGGTATGCCAAGTGTCCCCCACAACATATATTATCAACTTCCTCCTAAGTTCATCGATGGAAATCCATAAGAAGTCCAGGGATCACTCAGGCATATAAAAGTCACCCCCAGGAGTCCATCATTGGTAGTCTACTTTGGGGTCCATTTTTTACTTGGGTGTAAGCAAGACAGTTTCCAAAAGAGTCTCTCAAAGGTGTTCATGTGTGAACCCATGTGTCACCCAATGCATATAATCATTCAATCAATATCATTTAACTATCCCATGGTCAACACCAAGAATATTTCATTTAAAATTCGCCTCAAAAGGTGTCTAAAGCCATATTCTATGAATAGAACACTTATCATCTCCATTCTATCATGTGGGAATTTCAATATAAAAAGAAATTCATGATTAAACAACCAATTACAAGGATATTTCTAAGGTAATTGTCTTCTATTCCATTAATTTGATAAATTCGTTTTACAATTTACAATAAATGATTTAAAATCTCATGGAAATGGGTAACTAGACATATAAAAGGAAATTAAGTTCATATGCCACCCATAGTGGTCCAATTAGTTAAACAATACACCCAAAAGGTGGTTACAATTCTTGGCTCTTAACCTTTGATCCATAATAATGGGTCTCACTAATTACATATGTCATACCAATCAATTTCAAACATGTATTAAATTCAATTTCAAGGTTTTATCATTGCAAAACAGGTGTGTGGAACAACGATATATATATAACCACCATTAATTTTAGGGAAAATTATGAGACCACCTATCATAGGATTATAGAGGAGTTTTCATCTAGTATTATCTCTTGATTCATCTCATATCAGGATAAGAAAAAGTAATGGATGAAGAACGAAGAAATTGGGTAATTTATCTTGCACCTAAATAACATGGATGATACCAAACCAAATGAATAATGGGAAAAAGGGAATGGAGATCTTAATGAGATAGATTTGATGCTTATGAAAGATCTTGATTATCATCTTTGATGTTAGAGATATATCGATTCCCAATTTAGGCCTCAAGGTGAGCTCCCAAATCCAGTGATTGTCTAACATGAATAATAGAGAAAAAGGATTAAATTTATATGTTATTTTAAGGGCAGTTTCATAATTTTACATGAATTAATGGGCCACATGGATTGGACACATGGTTTTACAAACTGTGCGCCAACATTAGCCCACTATTTTAAGAAGAGGAACCTCACATGGTTAGTGGGAATGACTTGAAAAAACATGCATAAATGTTTATCCTCCCACTGTCAAAATCATTAGAGATCCTACTAGAGAGTGCACCTAAAATCACATGGTTTTGGAAACTACGTGGACTCCTCCTCCTCTTTTCCTAGGTATCTCACAATTAGTATTAACCATGCAACCAATCCCATATGGTTTATACTAACCATGTGACCTGTGTAGTTCTCCCAAAAAATACGGGTTCTAGGACCAGAACAAGACATAGACACCATTGATACACCTATTACATAAAAGGTTATTCACATTAGGCTGTAATTAATCAACTAAAATAAAAATTGATGGAAAGCATGAGATTTTTTACCTCAATAAAGGACCCGGTTCTTACAAAGTGTTTATTAGTAATGAATAAAATGCTTATTTTTGTTAATATTATTAAAAAATAAAAAAAATTATAATTGTGATGTTAAATACTTTGTGATGAAATATAATTAATTTTATGTGTATATTTTTTAAATTAATGACATATAGTTAAATATTACAATAGGTAAAAAGGAATATAAAATAGTTATGATGGAAAATTAATAAAAATATTGATTATAGTTGTAAAAATTAACTTTAAACCATTTCATCCAGATCATGTATTATATTTACATGAGGTTTATTTAAAAAATGATAAATGAATCAAAAATAATTATTAAAAATATTTACAACAATCTATGCTTATTTTCACAATTTTGGATATTTTATAGGAACATAATAATGTACAAGACTATTTATCGCATTTTTTGAAGGGGGGGTGAGAGAGGCCAGACGTTCTCAATCAAAGATTCAGCACATCTAGGGGTTGAAATGGAAATTCAGACGTTTTCAGGTGAAGAACTTATTCCTCATGGTTGGTTCTATGGCTACATACATGCTGCAACGAGTGGTGGTGTGAATGGATATAGTTTGGGTGCGTACAGATCCATAACAGTTGTTCCCGATTTTGATGGAAGTGTGATTTCACTGATGGTAAAAGATGCAGATGGCGTGGGTGGCATGAAGAAAGTTTTTTTGTGATGCTAGGGTGGTAGCGGCTATTGCAGATGGTGCAAGCAGTGAGATGGCATCTGGTGCTGCGAGGATGAAGGTGGATGTTGTAAATCAGTATGGCAGTAATGACTGTGATTCCTGATGATGAGAGTAAGGTAGTGGTGCCCAGTGATGGATGCGTGACTATGACATAGGTGAAACCCACCAGAATGGATTATATCTATAGATCTATGGTAGTGGATTTTCCTACTCATGTTGTGCGCAACATGTTGACTTTATTGTTAGTGGCTAGGAAAGATGGGGTTTTAGTTGAGCGCCCACATAAGGAGGCTAAAAAATTTGATCTCAGCAAAAGATATTTTCACACATTAAAGACACTGATCTGGAGCAAATGGATAAGAAAGGAAAAACTTCTCACGTGACCTCTAGAAGAGAATCAATTCTTGGCATATTCAACATTTGCGAACACTCCATAATTTCTAGGATTATTCTTCCCACTAAGGGAATGCCTTAAAAGTCTATTGATTTATTTTGGAAGATGACCTCTATATGGGGTTTTTTTTATGGTGGTGTATTCTCCAAGGTCAGGGTTATTTTTATATCATTTTTTAATCATAGGATCTAAATATAAGGGCATGTGGGATTAGCTCAATCACCTAAAGTCTATGTTTGTTATGCTTTCAAGGGTGGGATTTTCGGTTTAATCATTTCACTATAAAAAAACCAAAGCTCAAGTATGGATCAATATTATTTTCCTTAATTGGATATTGGGGCATCCTAAAATCTTATTTTATATTGCATCTTCTGTTTGGATCCCAATAAATATGGATAGGAATACTGATAATGTCAGATTTGGTCACTATGCAAGAGTTCTGTTCTAGGTTTACTTGAACACTATATCTTTTTAGAATGTTGTTTTTCCAACACTGTATGATGATACTATTTTAAAAGAGGAATATGAATGACTTCCTAACTTTTTTTTCCAGAGTTCCAAATGACTGTCCATTTCAAGGATAAATTTCACATGCATGGGGTTTTCTCATTTTTCTCCTTCAAAGGGTACCCTAAAGCTTCTCGTAGAATGAAATTGAGGATTAAATTAAAAAAGAATAATGTGGAATCTATTAGGGTCACAAAACCCACTACTGGAAAAGGAAATGTATAGATTTGAGATGGTGCAAATAAGGAGTTGACATATGAGACTCATAGGTCAGAGGAGATGGACCAAGAGATCCAAACGGATGATTTTTTACTTGTGACTTCAACACAAAAATCCAACTAGGAAATCAATGGGATAAAAAATCTAGGTGATGGGAATATTTCAAGGATTCAATAAGAAATCAATAAATTAAGAAAAAGTTTGACGATCCATGGAAGGTGGGATGACATCGAGGATGGTTCCCTAAAAAATCATCATATAGTTTGGTATTATCCAAAGGGGATGCTATTGTTCTGGATGATGAAGGTTTTTCAACCTGTTCCACTTAGTAAAGAGAGATGGAGGAAAGAATATTCTTATATCAAGATGACCATGGTCACCATGTCTCATGGTCCCTTAGACGACTATGAACAGTATGATGATTATGAAGACTCTTGTCATTTTGATTATGACTTTAGATGTTCTGTAGTTTATTTTGGCATGAGGTCATGATGCTTGTATGAAACCTTCCATCTTCATTCTATAGTTTTTTTATTATTAATTAGAGGAATCTAACTGAATCTTTTCTCTAAAAATGCACAAGATGCATAACTTGAAAAAGATGCATTGAAACATTAATTACATACCACATTTTGGATTAACATGTGGATTTTATAGACGATTAAAATATGATAAAACTAATTTTACTAATTTTTTTTGATAATGTTAGTTTTTTACCAATTTTTTATCACTTTAATCATATTTATTGACAATGATATACATTCGATAGTAAAAATTCACTTTACTACCTTTTTAGAAAAATAAAACATTTGTTTAATGTGTGGTTTTTTCTATATATTAGAAATAAATCAAACATAATTATTATAAATATATAAAATATTCTAGTATTATTTTCTCAATTTTTATCATTTGATGAAAAAATTTTAAACATAAAAATGACCATTGTATCCTTCTAGAAAAATCACATTTCAGTTTAGCATGTGGTTTTGTCCTATATATCAAAAATAAATAAAGTATACTTAATGTAAATTTTCATTACAATCCAATCATTAACCTAAATTTTCATATCAAATTGAGTTGTTAACCATGGATTTCATTAAATAGTTTTTAGTGAGATAGGGTTTCCTTGACGTGGTACCCCACATGATCATGCTATGATTTTTTTTAATCATTCATTTTTCACCATCGACCTTTTATTAGTCAACTAGACTCTTTATGATTTAGGTCATATTGATTCTAAATTTTTTGTTTTATTTTCCATATGTGGTCTTTGTATATAGTCAAGAACCATGTTCATATTCCCTAATTCCATGGTTATCAAACACATCAACTAGTTACCCATAATCAATTAGACTTTTTAACGATTTTATGTTTTTGGGACTGTGATGGTGGAATCCTTTGGTGGTGGTTCTCTTTCAGTTATCTCACATATTTTTTTGGATATATCTTATTTTTCATCCTATGACCTATCCACCCCAACCATTATTGTTAACCTGATGTTTTTTCAAGAATGAGACTTTTTGAAGAATCTTGGAATTATTAATGGGGCTGTTTGGAATGAATTTTTATTTTCTTTTGAATTAGTGTCCTAATGTATTGATTTTTATCTCTCTGATGGTGTTAAATCTAAAAATAGTCCCGAATTTAAATCTTACGTTATTAACTTTGTTGTAGGAGATATTTTCATTTTTTTGGTCATTTTATCATAGATCCAGTGTTGTATTGTTCTATATTTCTACTATTATTTTTTTAATTCATTTGGATTTTCATGTGGTGTTTCAAGAATGATAGTAGTGGATATGTGTTCCTATTTTTGGTGAAATTGATTCTTTTAGAATTTCTTTTTAATAGATTCAATTGGTTTCTTACTGTATCTTCTTCCCTATAATCTGATGGTTTTTATCAACCAGTTAATCCCCATCATGGCTAGGTGATTTTGGTTGTTAGGGTGGTTCCAGTTTGTGATGGTTGGGGCATGGTTGGAGGGAAATCTTCCTAAATTGGTGTTTATTTTTGAATGATTTGGTTTCATCAATGTGGAATCCTTGAGTTTCTAATATTTATGGTTTTTGTTTTTCCTCCTTTACAGTGATATGTCTTTATTCACCCTATTGGAATTTATTCATATAAAATGTTTTTGTCTTTCAGTTTTCATTCTTGATGATTCGCCCATGTTTTCTGAGAATAAAAATGTGGTGGTCAGTATCTCAAGGATTTTTGTGAAAATGTGATCCTTCCAGTGATTCCTAAATACGATTTATCATGTGATTATCAAATAAAATATCTTCTAGGGTGTGTGACTCGAGGTTCCTACATTTATCTAGTCAATGCAGTGATGTGTGTAATGTTATTATTTGGAATTTTAACTTGCTGATGTAGTTATGTGTTATTGGTTGACATGTGGGGAGGTGTAAAATTTAAATTTAGAGTTATTTAAATTTTAGTATTATTGAACTCGGTCTCCATGACTTTGTAAGGTTCCCACTTTAGAAGAAGTGTCTTATTGAAAAAATAAAACAAACTTATTTTAAGAATAAATTTTTACATGACATTAAAAATGTGAGGTTAATTATTTATGTCACATAACATACCATATTATAGGTTCTTATTGTAGTTAAAAAAACGAATATATGAGTTTTATCCTAATGTTTCAAAAAAATATGATTTTGTTTACCAGGTTTTGATCATTTAATGTATGTTTATTAAACAATTTTTTTACTTTTAGTCATTCTGGTCATATCACTACTCAAATTGACTTGTAGGTTTTCTTTATAGGTCAAAAATTATTTTATGGTCATATTCATAATGTTTAACAATAGTCTAATCATATTTTATTCATCCTGGTTATCAAAAATGTTTATTAACGTAAAATTTCTTTTAATTGATTCAATCCACTTCAAACCATTCCAATCACATAGATTATCAAATTTATATGTAGTTTATTTCTAACTTGTCACAAATGTAACAAACATAAATTTATTAAATTAATATGACAATTTGAGCTCATTTTTGAGTTTATATTATTTAATGGGCTATTATGAAATGTAAAAAATTTTGATAATGAAAAAATAATTTTGGATATTTAATGTCTTGTCATATGTCATAGTGATGTTTTTGATTCATTTAGATGATAAATTAGTTGATGTCCATTATCATAATTTGTTTCAATATTATGAATGATTTTATTCAGTTATGATTGCTTGAAACACTATTATATAACTAGATATCCTTTTGTTTTAAAAATTCATTATAATTCCAGAAAATTAGTATATAAGATTTATGTATAATTTTTTCTATAGGTATGAAATGATTCAATGATCATTATCCTACTTTTGAATAATAAATTGATCTCATTTATTTAGTTTATATATATATTTTAATACAACTAAAATGAATTTTAATATTAAAAAGAAACTATTAATAGTTTTGGAAATATCAAATCGTGGATTGGTGTACTATTTATTTGAACATGTCATAAAATAATTATCAATTATTCTCTAAAGAATATATGAATATAAGGACTAATTTTCTCATTTTTAATTATTTGATACATGTTTATGGAACATATTACACACTAAAATTTCCATAAAAATGAAAAAATAATAGGGAAAATATAAAAGTCACAGTGAGAAATTAATTGATGATAAACTAAAAAATAATTGTAGTTACACAATTGATATGGAGAAACTCTTCATGATGTTTTCAGATATTCTAACACAATTTAACTTGTATACTCATTCCTAAATAAATCTATTTAACCATCTTAATATATTATTCTTCATGTATTTATATAATTCAAAACTATTAATATATAAATAGTTAAGTAATATTTTTAATGAAATTATATTTATTACAGAATAGACACATATCATAGATAACTCTTCAAAGATGATTGTTGGTACATGAATTTAGAAATAATTAATATATTTATTGGTATTTGATACTCAATAATAACTATTAATTAGTTTTAGACAATGTAATAATGTTGATAAATATGATAAATTTGTCATGATATATAATTTGATGGTGAAATATTATAATATTTATAGTAATACATATCAATTTACATATTTCCATTATTTTCTTATGCAAACTATGTTTCCCCATACCATGAACATCGTAATAAAAATCCTCATTACCATAGAAAACATACTTGGTAATGAATATTATAAATCATACAACTGAATTATTTTATATAAAAAATTAATATTTATGTATTACTAATTTAAAAAGGGACATCGTATATGAATGATTTATTAAATATTCATGCATTGGATCTATAAAATATATCATCTGATTGCATGGATTGATCAAAAAAATTATACTATAATCCCTAAAAATTATATCTTATTATGTATTTTATGTAAAAAAATTTATACCAAACATAATAAGATTATATTGTTTTACTATAACATGGAAGAAATTAAAAAGATACTATCATATATTACTTTCTTTTCAAACACATTGGAAACTTGGTGTGCTCGTTCCAGAATTTCTATTTGAAAAATCATTTTTTCTCTTATAGAAGTTACACGAGGCTTAGAAAATTAAAAAATACAATCACATTATGATTCCATTATGAAATCATGATATAAATATCTTTAAAAATAAAAATATTTTTAAATTATAACACCCTTAATTTTTATTCCTTAATAATCAAAATATATTTCCTTATACAAAAAATCAAACTAAAAACAACATGATATATTTTATTGAGACAAAATATTACACAATAAGATAAAAATAAATAAATTATAATAATAAATAACTAAAATTCATTAAGAAAATTATAAGGCATATAAAATCACAAGTAAATTAAAAGACCATTAGCATGAGATATCCATCCACATGGTTTTATTTTAAGATGAAACCACCAACTATAAATATTGAAGTAATGAAAAATAACAGGTACATAATATAAATTTTGAGAGATAAGTAAATGAAATGGATTAATGAGTTTTAGTGAGGCATTTATTATTATATATAGGAATAAAACATGAAAATTTTATCAATGGATATTATATATGGTAATTGGATCTATGATCATTAGATATTTGGTTGTTGGATATATGCATATCATATATAAGGTTGCTGAATATTTATCATTGGATATAATAGTATCCAATAGGTATATTGAGAATTTTATTTTAGACTTAATTGTTTCATTACACATTAAATATTTTAAGTGTATTTGAGATAAATATTTTTTAAATAAAATATGAATAAGATAATCGATATTTGAAAATATCTATTATTTTAATTAAATTTATTTTTGGTACATAATGTATTTTGAATTGAATTTATTGTTTTTAAAGAATAAATTAAATAAAATATATTGAAAAGAATTTGGAATTTTTATTAAACTATGTAAAATATAATATAAAATTATGTATTTATAAATAGATATAAATTATTCTAATTTAATGATTAATAGTCAATAAAAAATTTCATAATTAAAAACATTTTTTATATTATATTATATATAATTTCGTAGTAGGTAAATTTCACATATTAGAACCATAAAATTTCATGAAATATTTTTTCTTATTTCCAAACAAACTAATTTAAATCAATATAATAATAATTACCAATTAAATAATATTTATAAATTCACTTTCATGCGTAAAATATAGTTATCAAATTTTTTTTGGTGTCTTTCATTTCATTTTTAAATTAATATTATCCACTTTTAGAGATTTTATTTTATAATATGGTTTTAGCATTTTTAATCAGTTCATTTAAATTAGGTAAGTGTTTTCATTTAATTTTTGTAAAAAAAAGTTATAATGGTAAAAAATTAGTTACCACAATAAGAGAAAAATGAGGAAAATGGGATTTAATTAAGGGATAAATTCCATATATATATATATATATATATATATATATATATTAATATCTCCAAATTGAGTATATTATGGTATTCATGATTCATATTCACTATAGTTCCACTTTGAATCCACATTACATGTAAAAATACATTCCTTACAAATTAAGAAAAGGGGTATTGTAGAAATTTCAATCAAAATCAAATATAAAAGCACCCCTCTTATACCCACTCTAAATTACTGTTCTGGTTATGTTTTCTCTTGAATACATACTAAATTACCATTTCACAACATTATTTATCATTAAGACTTGAAAAGGAGGCCTAAATCCTTCATTCGGAAGAAACTCTTTTGAGAATAGTAAAATTCATCAAAGTTTCTACTTATTCACCATTTCCTTCAATTAATTTCACATATAAAATGATTTAAAATATCATTTACCACTATAATTATTTTTTATTAACATCATTCTACATCTATGTAAATCATATTACAATAATATAACCCCATAATCTTTCTCCTTCTTTAGTATAACATGTTCTTGTTTGGGTTGATTCAACCACCTAGAAGAACGATTTAATACTGTTTTCATTTTTTACAACATTAATGAGTATAATAAAATTAATACTATAAATATATTATAATATTGAGTAATATATATCATCTATATATATCTTTAAAGGGGTAATAATAATGAATGGCCATTATAAAGTAATTTTAATTATCTATAAGGTTCTTAAAACATGCTTGTCACAGGTTCCATTCTAGAAAACTATATCCATTCCTTCAATCAAAAGAACATTTTAATAAATAATTGAAAAAAATTATTCCACTAAGTTCAGTATTCTAGAAATGGTGATCATATTTTATTAAAAACTAAGAATTTAAATTTCTATTATTGTGCTTGTATGAAACAACTAATTTTTTTTACATTTATGAAGATGAAAATAAAAAAAATAACAAATATATGGGTAAAAAAATATTATAATTTAATAGTATAAATGGTAATATATATGAAAAAGTTCAAAAATTAGTGATTATGATTGTTATTATTGTTATAAAAGAATTTAATGTGATTTTGTGGATGTTTGGAGTAATGGTTAGGGTTACTCATATCAAGATTCATTTATTGAGATACGATACATATTCAAAAAATGTTTACATTTATTTTTTGTATATACTAAACCACAAATGTCTTTTATTATAATTCTCATGTAATTCAATAGATATTAAAATCCATTTCAGGTTCTTTCATTCAAATTTTCTTGATTCGAATATACCAAAGTCATAATGGTTTCTTTTATATTCTCACTTTGAAATCGATATTGTTTAAGACGAAATTCAAACAAGTCAGAACTATATGTTTATTCTCTATAAATACCCATTTGTTCTTATAACCTATATTAACTATGTGGTTTTAGATGTCTTCTTAATATTTCCCATCCCATTGGTTTATACTTCACCTGAAATAATTCTTGTAAGTGTATCTTTACTTATTTACTCTTTTCATTTAGGGACCTAGTTATTCCATGTCTAGGGTTTCCATATTATTTTATAGTTATTATTATCCCTACTCAATAATTACTTATGCGTATTTTCTATTACGTTTTTTTATTTTATTTAATTTTTTTTATAAATTTTATTATCATTTTCTCTACACATGGTTACCTTACAAACATATTATACAAAATTATTCATTGGTTCATTATTACTACAATATATAATATATTTTAGTGGGTTTTATGAGCCCCTATTTTTTAGCTATGTAACCAGACAACAAAAAATTTATTTTATATTCCCCAATTCTAGGAAAAAGAAAATTTTGTTTTAGATATTTATCATTTGTATGTCAAAGCTGATCATAGTTGGATTATCATTAAGAAAATGATACAATGGAAGATATCCACACCATGGAAGATGAGGATATTATGTAGGTATTTTTTTTATAATTATATTCCTTGAATTATTTTCATTAAAATTGAGATATAATTTATTATGATAAATGAAAGGGTGATTAAATCCATCAGTGCCTATGATGAAAACATCAATAGAATTTCATTCTATTCTTATGATTTCACCACTAACCCCAAAATAAAAATCCACTATTTCGGTAGTGAAATAAAACCAAGTCTCAAAAAATTCTTGACTATAATGGACTTTTTAGTTAGGAATATATTTTACATTATCTCATAGTAGAAATAAAAATTATAGACTCCAATTATTGTCCTTATTTTATAGAAAAAACATGAAAATGTATTTTCATTGAAAAAATGATAAAAACTAATAGAAAAAATGAACATTTTCCATCCTATATGCAGAAAATTTTAGAACATCAATGGAGGTAGTTTCCTCAATGGAGAAGGCAACTGATTATAGTGTGGAAGAAAAGTCTATCATGAACATGAATAGTAATGATATATGAAGTGTCCAACTACTGAATTTAGGGAAAATAAAGTTCTAACTAATGAATCACTCAAACTTTAATTAGTTAAATGAAACTATTATAGTCATTAAAAAAACATTTGTATCAATACAAGGGTTAATAATGATAATTTTATAGTAACTTCCTAATGCAAAGGAGAAATAAAAATCCTATGTTTTCAGAACTTCTATAGTGAGTCATGTCAAAAAATAGTGAATGGTATACCCATAGTACACTCAATAAATAAAAATATTCTTATACGATTCCCAAACTACTTCATATCTGAAAATAATTCCAAGAGAATAAATTCCCCACCAAAGGGAATTGATATTTTATTTCGAACAACGAACCATGTTTTATGATGATTTCATCCCATGTATACACCACATCTTAGATAGATGATTTTAGTAACATCCCTTAATTAATTATCATTAATTATACCTTTGTCTAAATTTGAGGTGATATTTTCCATGGATGGGTTCTCTCTATATAGTACCCATATTAATTTTTTGGAAAGGGAAATCACATTTCATATCACAAATCAAAAAATGATCATCTATGGGTTCAATGTTTAATTTTAACTCCCTATGGAAATAACATACCATATATACGTCTTAATACCCAACCGTGAGTGGTATTTAACTCAAATGGTAGAGCAGAATCTCAATATTTCAAATATACCTATTTCAAGGGAATATGTTGATATATTTTAGTAATAATATCTTTTTCTTCCCATAAAATAATGAATTTGATTTTTTAAAAAGAAATAATAACTAGTGTTATACCAATACCAATGGTAATAATATAATGTACATGATTGAATTGAAGTAATTGAGGAGGAATATACTATATTGGGAATTTAAAATAAGTACAATTTTTGATAGTGTACAAGTTACGCAACACAATTATTTATCTTACCACAAAATATTATTATTTAAATATAACCCTTATAACCCATCTATTGAGTTAGTGGGAGTGAATAGGACTGACCACATTATTGAAATATATATAAAAATCCTAATCAATATAAATTTATAGATTCATTATATTGAAATAAGAATTCAATTTTTAGTAAATTCATTTTATTTTTTTAAAAATTGTTTTTTTTCACAAGAGGATATTATAATTAATTTATATAAACTTTGGAACATTATTTGATAAAAAAGATATCTTTTTTAAATAATCCTAATTAAATTAGCTTAGAGTGATGTTTTAATAATAATAAGAATGATTTATTTTTCAGTGATTATTGAAAAATTCTGATTTTTATTCAATATTATATTTTTTATTCAAGTATTTATGAATTTCCATGTCATGAACCAAATTGAATTTCCTACATAACCGATATATGAGATGATCCTAATAAGACCCAAAGTGCATTCTTGACCCCCCGTGCATGTGACAAGAACCATCGAATCCATAAAAGTATAGAGCTAATTATTTCCCCATAAGCATGGAAAGTCAATGAAAAGGATCAGATAACAGAATAATAAAAGCGAGTGTATAAAAATCACTCTATAAGAGAAAAAGGGTCCACAACACTCTGATTGAATTATAAAATACAAAAATATAACCGAACATAACTAATGGATCACAAACTCATACATGTTCCACCAACTCCCAATGGTCCCATAGGTCGGGTACACCCACTACCTCTATGTGGTTCTTTCCCATTACCTCAACCTAGAATAAAGAAATCTAAAAATTCCCAAAGTAAAAGTTATGGTCTAAGCTACAATCCGATTAGCAGTTCACCAATAATTTCATAATCATTCTATACTAGTTAATCCATTTATACCCATTTTAAATAAAACAAGGAATGGAAACACTTTCATAGTTAACATCAAAACATGCTTGAACAAAATATACAATTATTTTTGAAAAAATGGTACAATAACATTTCCATTAAATCAAGAATAATCAATCATCTTTGTCAAATAGGAATGAAAAAAACATTTTAAAAATAGATCATGAATAATAATTTACAACAAATCTGACCTGAGTAAAAAATTTATATCATAAGTAATGAAAAATTATTTCAAATCATATCACCATGGTTAAGAGGCTTAGGGTTAAGATAATTTCGGATTCTCACACATATTAGTGTAGTACGACTTCCAATGTTCTCAAGGAATATCTCAATGGATGAAAGTGAGAATAAACCAATTTACTAATCTCCATACCCTAAAGAAGTTTATATTCATTTTAATCATTAATACATTTATAGGTAGAGCTAATTCATTACCAGTTAGTGTTCTTCCAACTCAACAACCTAGTCTTTGATGTGAATAAAGGTAAGTCCTAAAATTTACAATGGGTAATCATTTTTTCAAAATAAATTTCAATAATCATTTAATCAGTCCCAATTCAAATTTCCAAAGAATTACATTATTTTTAAAAAATAACATCAATATATTTTTATCACAAACTAATTCCAATATTTCAAAAAGAAACATCAAATGGGTTTTAGCAAAATTCATGGCATTTTTGTAGAATCTAACTTGAAATATATGTATCAAAAATCATCAAAACATCACATTTCATATCATAAGTACCTCATAACCTTTAATTTCATAAATACAATATCCATAATCACACCTTAAATTAAACAAGACCCTTTTTTGAAATCCAAAATAAATTACTATTATGATCTTTTGATCACACACCATGCCATCTCAAAGTTCTCTTCTCAAAACCCATCTCAAGATTCAGAAATTGATTTAAAAATCAATCTGGAACACATTATCATATATGGTTTCAAATAATAGAAATATCTAATGAAAGAACTTTCCTTTATAGTAATATCACATGACCCTAATGAGGGATATGAGATGACAACTTTAGGATATTATCAAACCTGATAGGAGGGGTGAATCATTATTGGTAACTTTTTCAACAACTATAAATTGATTCCCTTTAACCTATTAGAACTATTAGCAGCTGGATTATCTTATTATCTTTTCATTTTCATATGCATGTGTATATAAGTAGGTAAATATGGAACATGAAATTTTTACATTGATCAATGTTCAACAAGTCTACTTAGTTATTTAAATTTTTTTGATACAATCCAATACCACACAACTACTTCGAAAATTATCTTTAAATGTGATTACAAAAATTAAGGAATATCAATTCACTTGTGTTATGATATAGACAAATATAAATTCATTTTTTATATCCTGAATAATTATTTATAATAACATGGAAGATAGTCTCCACCTTTCTAGTAGTTTGTAACACCACAAAATTCTTCCACATGTTGAGACTTCTGGTGGATGCCACAATGATACTTTGTTATTATCTTCCTTCTACTTTGCTTTATTACATTCAAAACAGTGGGAAAACAAATCACTATTTTCCTTATAATAAAACTAATAGATAATTTTATTCTTCATCTTATTTATATACAAATAAATATGAACAGTACTGTCACACACTTAATTGATACTTTTTTTCTATTATTTCACTCTATTTTTTGGTGGATGTTTCTCTGAAACTAGATTTTTTTATATTTTCAGCATAATTGAATGGTTAGTAGAAACAATGAACATACTGTATGAGGTTTTTTTGACCGGGCATATCCAACTACATGGATGGTGGATGATTTATCTAACCATGACACTATCCATGTACTTCTACCCTTCAAGTGTAGGGTGCATAGTTAGCACATGATATAGAAAACTGTGCATCCAAACTCGGAATGGTGTCCAGGAATGTAAAATAATAATAATAATAATAATAAATTTAAAATATTATTAATATAAATTTATCCCTTTCCCACACCCTCTCATTTAGAATTATGCCACATTAGGATTCCACCACCTGTGTGCCACCCACTTCACACATCCTCATCTCCATACTGTTTTCTCCTCTAATTCATGGTGTTATCTCCACTGTTAAGGGTTTATTCTGCACTATTCTCTTATTATTATAACCAGTTTCAAGTTTTCTTCTCCCAATTTTGGTGAACATTCTATGTCTATACTATAAATTTATTTCTAGTATTTCTCTTGTTGATTATTTACTACTAGTGTTCTTGCACCCTGATTATACCCATTCTAGCTAGGGTTGTCGAAGGCGATGAATTTTTGACCTTGTACTATTTAATTCCAAAATTTTTAGGTAGGTTAACATTTATAAAAACATTTAATTTTAAAAAAAAATATTGATTATTTTTTACGTGTGTTATAATTTTTATATAAAATGAATACTCTATGTAATGTGGTTGTGGTTCATGAAAATTGTTTCTCATGAGTCTTCCTTATTTTCTTTAATAATCATGCACAAGTGTAACTTGTTAAATAATGTTTCTATATTGGACTTGAAATTTATATATTTTAAAAAAAATTATTGGTTTTAAAATTGATTTATACCATGTAAATTTTAAATATAAAAGTTGTTTTGGTCTTTTGACTGGTTTTCAGTAACTACCTCATGGAATGTTTTGGATTTTTAAATTTCATTAAATTGGTAAATAATTCTCCTTGTATTTTAATATATATTACTCATATATACATATATATATATAGGTTTAATCTTTGTAAAGATTCCCCCATGGTGTTGGGAACATGTACATTGGGATAAGGGTTTCTCATATATATATATATATATATATATGTACATGAATATAAGTTTAAGTGTGAATAATGGTTTTGGAACATGAATGATATCATATTTAAGTGGATTTTTCTTATTAAAAATAAATTATTAAGGCCCATTTGGTACATTCTATGATTTTCAAAAAGGGAAGTTCACTAAAATGGAACCCTAGACATTTATGTATTAGTTGGAAAAAGATTTTTGTGTTTAGCATGTCATATGATTCTATAAATGGGGCTACACATTTGTAGTGACTATAGGTGATGTGATTTTGTTTTATTGATTATGGTGGTATGTTATTGAAACATTATTTTGATACTACACCACCCTTAAGTATTTTTGTTCAATGGGAATATGGAAATCTTCAGTACCTATAATTGAAATCTAATAATAGAAGATAGTGCATCGTTAGGTCATTCCCTTAATTTCAATAATAAAATTATTATACAACACAGACTAATCATGTGATATGTATTTTTACTATTTACCCTAGGTTCTTTCTTCCTAACTGATCTTGCATGGAATGGTTATAAGCCTGATCATTTGGAAATAGGGTACCCAAAACAACACTAACCTATCTACTTGCGGGATTTCCCATAGCGATTTCTCTTATTTACAACTATTTACAATGTATGATTTTGAAATGAGATTTTTTGGTTTCCATTTCATGTCAATAATGTTAAAAATCTTGTTTCATTTTCCCACTATATTATAGAACCTGATGATATGATTTTTTTACAACAATGATTTCTCCTTGAGATTCTTACTTTATCAACTTTTTTCTTTTTATACTTGAATTACAAAGAATTCAATCATTCATTGGGAACAATTTTAAAAATTAAATGGGAAATGTTTTATTCTAAAAAAGGATCTTTACTTGTTATTGAAAGTAAATGGAAAAACAAAATTTTATATAATATTATTTTCAAATATGCATGATACAAGTTTCTTATTATAGGTAAGGAATAGGGTGTGGTTTCCCATTTGAAACCCCTATAGAGTATTTATGTTCTCATGCCTATATATCATCATCATTTTTAATGTGCAGGTTTTGACTTATCTTTTATTCACTACCTTGGGGTGTCATGGTTCCTGTGTGTTGGTAGATGAGTTTTAAATCTACAAGGAGATAAGTATTTCTATAATTTATTTTTATTTTGGTTTTCATTTATCACATTGTCCACATTGGATTTTATTTCATTATATGGATTTAGGGTAACTATAATTTCTAGTGGGTGAATTAGAGCCATTGGAGTTCAGAATCCTTTACTTGCAAGATATGGTGTATAATGGTTTTGGGTTTTTTGTTCTCACTTATTTTTTTTCAATTTTCCAATTTTTGATATTTGAAATGTTGTTTGTTTATTTTTATCTTATTTGGATGTACAATGTATAGTCTGATCATTTAAATTTGTTATTTACTTTCCATGGATTATTAAAATAATGTTTATGGTTGAAATCATTCCCATGTGGTGATTCATTGATGTCGATGCACTTGTGCCAGCCTGTGGGGATCATGAATTCCATTTGGGACTTGTTTCGAATCAGGTTGGGTGTCTGATGGTTGGAAGACTCTTGTTGGTTTGTAAATCATCTCTTGTGAACTATAATAATCGGTAAACATAATGAGATGTATATTCTTCTCTTAAGAACTACTGAAATCAAGGACACATGCTCATAGAATATCCTCTAGAACCAGTATTTTTTGTTCTGATTATCCATCGATATGAGGGTTAAAATATGTTCTTAGAAGAAACTATGTTCCCATATCCTTATTCAATCCCTTAGAATAACCTGATGTGAAATGTTCTTCCCTATATAATATGATAGAATGAGGGTCCCTTTGTAGTCTTATGATCTCAGAGACATAAATTTTTCACAGCTCTTCGACTAAGAAAGTCCCCGGAATAAGAATAAAGTGATCTAATTTCATCATCCTATCAATGAAAACCCATACAACATTGCTACCTCTAGGAGACCATGGTAAAATTAATACAAAGACAATAGAAGCATCTTATCATTTCCATTGTAGGACTAGAAGTGCCTATAAAAATTCTATAGGTCTCTGGTGTTCCACATTCACCTACTGATAGGTGGAAAACATAGTGATAAATATTGTTATCTAACGCTTCATCACATTCCATGAATATTGGAACCACATATTACTATACATATTGGATATACCTAGATGAACATCCCACTGAGAAGAATGAGACTCTTTCATTAACTCCTCTCTGATAACTGTAGGAACCCTGAAATGTCCATCTATGTATAGGATTCCATCTTTATCAACAGACCATTCTAGAGGTGGGTTATCTCATAATATACCCTCATAGAGGGCCGAGCCCTCATGATCAGACAATTTTATACCATTCACTTTCTCAAGGAGATAATAGGTAGAATTCAAGTAGGAGAGATAGGTCTGCTCATGACATTTATTAAACATCAGATGAAACTTAGAATAGGGGTCCATTAACTTTCATTCACCACTAGCTTCCCAAACAGCATGTGCTTGAGTCTTCCAAATCAATGCATCTGAAACTAAATTTCCCTTCTTAGATGTATAGGCGTGCTCCAAATCATCGGATTGATGATATTCGACCCATATTCACTGTTTGAGGTTCATATCACACTGTGAAATGATATATTTGAGGCTCTTATCATCCGTGTACACCATAAAGAGCTCACCTAATAGATAACGTATCTAGAAACTTAAGGCATGAACTACTATACCTAGCTCAAGGTCATGGGTTGTGTAATTTCTTTCATGAGGCCTCAAATGGAGAGATCCATATGCAATGACTCTGTTGACCTACATAAGAACTTCTCTAAGGATAATTACTGATGCATCATAGAGGTTGGTATAACCTAAGCTTGGCTATGGTAGAATCAGAATAGGTGGTGAGACAAGCCTCCCTTTCAGCACATGAAAGGCATTCACACATGCCTCTGACCAAAAAAAACTTAACACCCTTTTTGGTATGGCCAAGAAGAGGTGAGTTAACAAGGGAGAAGTATTTTATGAAATGACTATAATATCCATCAATCCCTAAGAATCTCTGTATATCAAAGATTTTCTTGGTTTTCTCCCAAGAAACTACTACACTATCTTTTTCGAGGTCAATAGACACTCGTGATTCTGAGATAATATGATATAAGAATTGAACTTTGTCAAAACAAATGTCTCACTTATCATGCTTGGAATAATGAAAATGTTCTCTTAGTGTACATAGAATGATATCAAGGTGCTTTGCACGATCGTTATGAGTCTGATAATACACTAAGATGTTTTACAAAAAGACTAAAATAAAAGAATCAAAATAGGGGTGAAACACCTTATTCATTAGATCCATGAAAATGGATGTCATGTTCATAATATTGAATGATATAATATGGTACTCATAAAGACCATACCTTCTATGGTAATATGTACGAGGTATGTTTGATTCCCTTACCCACACCTGGTGATATCCCAACCTTAGTTCAATATTAGAGAAGACCGTAGCTCCTCAGATCTGGTTGAAGATACCATCTATTTGAGGTAGTGGATACCGGTTCTTGACCGTAAGTTGGTCCAATCGTCTGTAATCCATGAATTGATGTAAGGTTCCATTTGAATTCATGGAACAATACACAGGTGAACCCGAACTAGATGTACTAAGCTGAATAGAGCCTTGGGTCTCTAAATCCTCTAACTTCCATTTGAGCTCCTAAAGCGTTGTAGGTCCCATTTGTACATGATAATGGACACTAAAGCTGCTCCAAGAACAAGATCATTTGTAAAATCTACCTCTCTCGTAGAAGGTAATCTAGAAAAATCATTAGGAAAGATTCCCCTAAAACGATCCATTATAGGAGAGAAATCATCTCTTTATAAAACCTGATCCTCAATGAAGATATTTTCGATATGGGAGGTCACTCCACCTAGATCATGATCTTATGGTCCCTCAATACCATCCTGGAAATCCAACTCACCATTATGTAGAAAACTACTACCCTCCGATGAAGTAAAAGATTCCCTTTAGTTATATCAGTCTAGAAAAGTGTGATACCGAACCAACAAATCAATCTTGATAATGACATAAAAACCTATAATATTTTGAATTAATAGGTTTTATAAGAAAGTGTAACTGTCTACCTCAAGGGGACCATCACTACATTGGTGTATGACCTCTGACCACACTTCTAACAATGTATCTAGGGTCAATACACCTCAGTAAGACTGTGTCTCTAGTATGAGACTCTCAATGATAGATATGAAGAAAAGAGTTCAATGAACCTGTTTCTAATAATGTAAATAATATAGAATATTCCAATAGAATAGTGCCTCGTAATATAGATGGCCATGTATCCAGATCCTTGGGTATTGGATGTAGAGCACGCTATTGCCTAGATCCACATCCCTGTGCATTAGCTGGACTGCCACAATCATAAATGCTCTTCAAGCATTGATGGTGATCATGTGTTTGACTAATGTAGCCATGACTTCCTCCTTATCTATTCCTACCTGTGCTATCCCAACTCCCCACCTAACAGGGTGCAAAAAAATCTCTCTTGAAGGAGGAGATGACACATATCCTTTTCCACTTGAAACTCGGGGTAAGTCCTACAGAAACACTAAAGACGTCCCATAAATATTCAAGACTAACACTCTAGTGGGTCTCTATCACAATGAGGCTTCAGATTCCCCCTTCATCCATACTAATGACACAACATAGAGTTATTAGTGTAGATACTCTAGCTATCACTACCCTCATGATAAACCTTGAGGGAACACTTCCTCCCATCGGGAGAACTACTAGTCTATCGTGATACTAATCTTCAATGACTGGTTCTATTTCCATCCCTCTTGTTATATAGAGTGATACGAGATTGATTTTCTATTTCACAAAAAGAAGTTATGGAAAATACAGTCACGTGCATACAAATGGTGTACACAATTTCATCCTTGAAACATCTTGTAGGAGAAAGGTTATCACCTTATAGAAGTGGAAAAAAGAATTGTAACTCAGTGAAACATGTTGAATATTCCATTACTAACATAGAGCCCTACTTGAGATTCAGAAACTCTCTAGCTTGGTCATCTCTCAGGGTCTGAGGAAAGACCTGATCATAGAAGGCCATCTAAAAATCAACCCATAACATTCCATGATGATAACCATCCAAAGTATTCATATCCATCCAGTGTATGGACGAATCACACAACATGTATTTATCAAGTTTGACCCTCTACTCTGGATGTGTCTCCAGATTTTCAAGGATAGAAAGGGTGGCCTATATCCAAGACTCAGAAGCCTGTGGACCACCATCCCCTAAGAAGGTATGAGGATTCCATAGCTAGAACTTGTGAGTCAGATCAGCTATCGTAGGTGCTAATAATGGAGAGGCATGAATGTAATGCCTCATATGTAAGAAACTATCATTAAATTGGGAATCAGTTCCCTGATTGGGTACAATAGGATGCGCCTCAAGCGGCACTCATGGAGGTAAGACTGGGAACTCAGGTCCAATCAGGTCTAGAGCATTCTTGTCACCACCTTCCCTGCATATGATAAACGGATGTCGTGGTAGCATCAGACTAGAAATTCCAATAACATTCTGAAGAACAATTTTAAATAATATATATGACAACACTTATGTAATTTAAACAAGGAAGTTCTCACTACCCAAGGTATAGTACCCCAAATCCCCGCTTAGATGGCCAGGTACTGGTAAGTTCTTAAGTACAATTTTCATTTCATTTAACATTTAATATCAAGGTTCACTCTATATTTCATAAACAAGAGAAGGAAATATAAGGATATGAAACCATTATATTTTAGATGTCATGTTTCACATGATAATGGATATCCATTCCAATTGAATCATTTCCCGTACACCACATCAATGAAAACAACATCCATTTATTTATACCATAGTGGATTGACTCTATAAATTACTCATCCCACCCCATGAGGGCCATATAAATCATCAATTAAGGCATGATATCACTCAATCTCAACCTATAGTAATATAATCATAGGCTAACTGACATATAACCACTCAATAATCACATGAATATCAAGAAATGCAAAGCAGTGAAATGAACCTATATGGAATGTCAATATGCGTGACATGGGAATTCTAGGTCCCTAATATGATGCATGTAACAATTATCCATTATTTCAAATCATCAGGCCAAGGATGAAAGAAATCAACAATAATATTAATAATCAAAAACTCCACACAACATGTGTGTCACCCAATGGTTAAATAATTCCAACTATAATAGGAAAAAAGATCAAAAACTATATTTTGGGTGACATGGATTTTACCCAAAACATGGGTTCGTGACACCCTTTCATGGATTATGACCAAGTTACAATCTTCTCTAATCTCTTGACTATTGTATCCAAATAGTAGAGAAGAAAAAAACACTATTGATACCACTTTGTGATATCCCAGACCTAGATTCCACATAATAGGTTCCACGAGCATAGTAGGACACATGGCCTCAAGTGCTTCTCCCCAAATACCAGAGGCTACCGACTAGAAACAAGGTCCTAGAGTATATCAGTGGGGAGACTATTCCCTCATTACCAAAGTTTATCATAATGGATAAATATAAACATAAGTAAATAGTAGACGCAATATAAGTAAAAAGAAGGCACAACAGAAAATATAGACAACAATAGAAATAACAGAAATAACTAGAATAACATACCAGCATACTATAGGTGATGATGATATGGAATTTCATTAGAAAAATAGAAAACATGGGCACAAGATATCATGAATAACATGTTCCAAAAAAGTATAAAGGAAATCAAAAGACTGTCTCTAGAATCCTGAGCTCCGACGCAGTTATCTACTATCAAGTTCCATCCCAAAACAGTAACAAATCAATTGTTCAAAGACATATGATTACCTTTATCAAGACATGAATCATGTAATTTTCCCCGAGTACCAAATGGTTTTTAAGAGTGTGTGAGATATATCTCAGTGGGCCACCACCTAGGGTGTCTATAACATCCGACCTATATAAAAAATGTAATAGTGGAAAAGCATGCATATATAAAGTAAATAAGAACAATTTAACTAAATTCCCATGTACATGTGTCATCCCTTGACTAGTGTTTGAACATGTAACTAGTTCATTATTTCATGGTTACCAGATTATAATGAAGTCACATGTTGACAATAGCGAAGGTTCCAAGATGTAACATGGAAACCTATAATGATATTTCATAATTATGTTCCAAGGTAGTAACCATGTAAACAAAGACCTAAATGGTCACAAACTGAGTAATGAATGCAGACTGGCTAAGGGTGTGAGTGTAATCTACGGAGCATAGTCTAAGGCAGTCTACAATAAGACACCTAATGAGTCCAGGGAGTTCATTTATGGTAAAATTGGCTAAGCAATGACTGGGCCTGATAGGATTTAACCATGGAAATAAAATTTTATCACAGGATCCAAGGATTGTATCAAAGGAATCCTGTAATCATGCATTAGGGGTCTTACAATGTTTTATTGGGCATCTAGAGTTAGAGAAAGATTGGGTTCTAGGTTCTTGTAAACTTAAATAATATGTATCTTTGAATCAGTATGGGGTTCCCGAGTGCTCAAGGAATTCCCTGTGGAATCCAAGGTGAGCACACATCAGGTCACTTATATTTGATAATGATTAAATATAATATTTCATAAGTTTCAGGCCATTTCATTTTATTAGTGTGGCAAGGCTAAAAGAGCATGCAACCATGTAATCAAGTAATAATTAATGAATAAATCTATTTGGTTCAAGCCTTTCCTTTCATTAGTGTGACAAGGCTAAGTAGAATGATATAATTTATTAAATATATATAATGTATGTTCAATAATAAAGGTCTACTTCTATACCTTCTATTAATATGGTAAGGGGTGTAATGGTCATGCGACCTTCAATTCAATGAAATTTAAAAGGTCCAAGATATATACTTAGTACAATTTCTAATTTCCATTTCACATTTAATTATCAATTAAACCACATACCTTAGATGTTCCAAGTGGTGAGAGTACATAGTATGTTCCATTATTAAATTAAATATATATATCAAGAAATTTAATATAGAAAATCTTACAATTAGGAACGTCAGTCCAAGGCACACCCAAACGGTGGCTCAAATGTGTCAAAAGACTAAAATGACAACTATGGAATAAAATACTACATGAGATCGATGGAGTTATTGGAGGAACCACTAAAAAAATACTCACATGTTTGGAAAGATTATAAATATATGGTTATAATAATTATAATCATGTAATATAAATTCAATTAACGACACCTTATGAAATTGGAGGACCCCACACACCAATTCCAAAATCAATGAACATGAGGGATGAGTTAGAGGCCACCCACCATAGGATTGTAAGACTATCCTCCTATATAGTAAAAAACTATTTTGGCTTGGATCAAAGTAGATATCATAAAAAGGTTAAAACCCTCACACCTCGATAACTAGGTCAAGAGAAAGAGAGAAGTAGAACGACTCCAACACACTCGAGTACTTACCATTGTGCGTCCAACATGAGTAGCAGAAGCTCAAACATAACAAGGATGAAGGAGATATCTTTATCCATATCATATGCCTTAAAAATATCCAAAATGAGAGTAATATAGGATGATCTGCAAAGAAATTGTATTAAGGAAGAAGGATTGTTTAATTAGATAATTAAGGGAAAAATGTAAAATTACCCAAATTTTTTTCCAGTGTATGGTTTGTCTGCACAGTTTGCCTAACTGTATGCAAACCATGGAAGAGAACAAAGAGAAGAGGGGGTGGTTCATGGTAAGGCCACATGGTTAGGTAAAACATACACCAACTGTGAAAAATTGATCTTCTCGAAAGTGATGACCATCTGCATGGTTAGATCTAACCGTGAACCCATTCCGCATGGTTTACTCCATTCATGCGACATGGCCATTCTTTCAAAAGAAAGATGGGTTTTGGGATCCAAACAAGCCCCGGACACCCTTGGTACCCTTTATAACTGAAAAATTAATCCATATTAGGTAAAAAATAAATAATTATAGTGAAATTTAAATGATCCAGTCCTAAGTGAAGAACCGGGTTCTTACACTTGGATATCTCATTAATTGTCAAAAGGGTAAAAAATAGTTGAAAAATGATACAAGGGTGAAAAAAGTCCCATAAATCTGCCCAAATATTAATGTTTGATATTATTTATACTCATACTCATCCTATAATATAATTATATAATTTTAGAGTAATTTTTTAATGAAAATAAATTTATATTAATTTAATATTTTATGCAATACCAAGAGTTCCCCCTCATTTGCTCATAAAATTACACCTCCACACCAATTTTATTCACAGTTAAAGAACCATTTGGTTTGGCCAATACCTGACCAAATACAATACTAAAATCCATTAACACATTATATAGGTCTTATTATGGGAATAATACCAACCTTAGAGGGATTAACCTATAATGAAAAAAAGTTTTCTTAAGAAGTGGTATTGGCTTTAACCAAATATTTTAATATTATTTCTTCTTCTACCCCTATTAAGTATTCCTAAAACATGATAAAATAATAACAAAAATATCTTTTATTTACTTAGATGTTTTTATATGAATTAAATTAAATATACTAATATATTCTTTCTACAAATGAGAACAAAACCATCATTCATGTATACAGTGGACAACCACCCCATAAACTGATGTCATTCCGTTTCCATCACCGCCTCTCACATATGATTATAATGATAGATTTAATATATATATATATATGATATTAATGATCTATTTATATTTATAGGTACATAATATAAAAACTATTTTATTACCTTTCAAATAATTAAAAAAATGAAAACATCATTCTTGCGTACTTGTGGATTACCACTACCACTAAGAAATGTGATTTATTTTTCATCACTGTATCACTCGGATGATATATATAAATTATTTTAAAATGAATTATTATATATATGATATAATTAAAATTCAATAAATATTAAACAATACTTAACTACTCTCCATCATGATCATCAATAAATGGAGATACTAGTAAATCATACGTAAGAACTACCGTCTGCATGATTGTACCATAATTCATTTTTTAGATCCATCATTAATGGCCATTTTTAAAATTATAAATAATGTATAAAAATTATAAATATGTAATAATTATAATTATTTATATGATCTCATAATTTACTCTTTGTCCATGGTCAACATACTGAATGTTTTTTGATGTTAAGAACAGAATGTCCCCGAAACACTTGATGAGGACTTAATAGATTAAGTAATAAAATATGTCATTGAAATGAATAAAATAATTACCTTAACTAGAAATTATTTATCCTATAAAAGTTAAGTAAGAATTAAAATAATTGATATAACTTTATTATATCAGTGTTAAATGACATACATAGGATGTCAGGATTTTCTCTAAGGGGTTTCGTCTCAATACCCGTTCATTGAAGAATATTTTAAATTTATGCACCTAATTTATTTTATATGATTTATAATCAACAAAATTTATATGTTATATCATTAATAATTGATGTATAATTTTATTTTATGTTATAATTCATTTTAACACATCCACTCAGTTCTGAATCATAATATACCAAAGTGGTAAGGTTTTTCATAATTAAAATTTATTTCATTGGGTTATATCACTTCTTTATTGAATATACTATTCCATGATTATGTTTCAAATTAAATTTGTTTGATATATGTTGTATTTACACTTGTTTTGTTTCGATTTACAAATTTTACACAAATATATCTACTAATTAATTCCTAATTCAATGATAAAATGTTATTAAGGTTCATTTGTCTGTAATTATCTTATTTTGGGACTTATATTTATGCCATTGATCTCTCTTCTTTTATAGGGTGTATTTAATACTCTTTGAAATGTTGTAAAATCCTATGATTTTAAAATACGAATATTATGTTAGATAGAATGTATGAAACATAATAAAAAACTTTTAAGAAAATAAATAACCCTGAGACTTTATGAAAATTTTATTTTTAAATAAATTGAACATATTATATAGCTTCCGATGAGCACAACATTTGGTTTAAAGGAAACACGACATTCTATTAAAATATTATTCTTTAAACATAACCATTATAACCTACCCTTTAAGTTTAAATCTATGAATATGAAATAATAAATGATAAAAATTATATGTTTTTCACATTTATAAAATAAATTCAATGGTTATATATTTATTATAAAAAAAATAAGAACAATATCATTGAGAAATAATTTTATTCTAAGAAATGGTGTTTTTTAGAATGACAGATTAGTCATTCTTTGAAATTATAATTTAAAATTGATTTTCACCACTTTTATCTATTTTATTTGGAAAAATGAAAATCATTTTTTAATTATATATTTCCAGATTATCATTTAGGGAATTATTTATATGTTTCTAGAAGTATTTATTTTTTGACGAATAATGAAAAATACTGAATTTTAATCGAAAACATCATTTCTGTTTAAATTTTTTATGATGATAAATTATATATTAAATTTTTTTAAAGTAGAAATAATTATATTAGATTAAAATTTAACTAATTTAGTTCATTTTGATCAATTTCATATTGAATTTTGATATTAAAACATTTTATATTAATGTGAATTTTCTGTTGGAAACCTGTTTTTTCATTGCGTCTACGGTTATACTTTTAAATAGGATTATAAAACTTTTGGGAGTTTAATTTTAGAAATTGGATTAAATATTTGGAATCATAAAAGTTTATTTTACATAAAAATTCGAAATTAATTTTTGACCATTATTAATTGTTAAGACAATGAAAATTTATTACCACAATTTAGGTGAAAATGAGTTTATTGAGGGGGTAAAATAAAATTTTAAGGGTTAAAATGACCTAAATTATTGTCCATTGAACATTTATGGCCATATTTAGACCACATAATCTAAATAATTCTATAATTATCCACTTTTGAGGCTTCTTACTTGAGAAAAATGTTGTAGTATTTGAATCTTTTCAAAAATACCAAATGTGTTCTCTCCCCCACTTATAAAAGGATCCCGACTCTACTCTCACATTCACACTAACAAATCCATTTTTGGACTAATAACTACCCAAAAATCTTCCATAAATTCATAACCACATCCTAGAATCCTTTTTTATATCATACAATGTATCTAGGAAGGCTTTATGTGAATCCTAAAGAGGTTTCTCGAATAAGATGTAATGTTTTTAACTATACGTTTTTAGTTTAATTTTTTTCTTATGAATCTTTATAATATTTAAAAGTATACAAAATTATTAGAAAAATTTAATAATAAATTTTGATATATTATTATTGTAACCTATATCAATCTCCCCTTATAATAAATGGAGAACGAAACCCACATACATCTTCACAGTGAACTACCACCTCACAAACTGATGTTGTTAATTTTCCATCACCGCCTTTGAAAGATAGATGTAATGATCTATATAACATATATACATCATATTTATGACATCATTATATTTATTTAATTATGATATCATATATACCATCTTACTTTAAATTTTATGTGGGATACGATAAAGTATCTCATGTGTACGGCGGACTACCACCTCGTCAAGCGATAAAAATCTGTTTTCCCTTACACATTACATGGTGGGTATAAGGGAAAAATTTAATTAATATGTATGATATAAAAAACATTTTTTAAATACAACATCACATTAAATTACTTATATTCCAATCCATTGGATAATGATAACGTCACTTATGTGTACATGTGGACTGTCACCTACATGTAGTGATGCAAAACAATTTTAATTTCATTTCTACATTGATAGTAATAACGATGTGTTTTTTAAATAAAAATGATATAAATAAAAATATAATTTTTATTTTCAGGTCAATTAATACTTATATTAATTTCATTATACCTTTTGAGAAAAATGTAAATAATTTTCACGCATATGTATGGCCTACCGTCCCCACTAATAGTATAATATATTTTCTACCTCTAAATTTTATAGATTAATATAAATAATTATATAATCTATATATATTATATTTATATAATTTTTTGTATTATTTATATTATTTTTAATTATCTAATTAAATTTCCTAAAATTACCAAACCAAAACATAATAAAAAATGAAGCAATTATCATATGAAACAGGGATTTTGACAATGAATTGTTAATAATTGGATGCGAAAAGACTACTAGTAAATCATGTATGGAATGATATATATGATTATGGTTATATAAGTGATTTGTAATAAACCTTTATTTATTATACATGTGGTTCAGTAACTAAAATGGGCATCGATCAAGTGATAAGGGTTTCTCATTTCACATTTACTTCTGCGAGACATACGCCATATTCACCATTTATTCCTTTATGTTTTAATGTATTTTACCTTCGGATATTTTATATCAAGAATATAATTATATTTATTGTATTTAATGTTTTAATTATTTTTTATTTTATTTCATGGGGCTTACCATTCAGAAGTTATCAAAGTGGTATTACATTATTTCATAATCTCATCGTTATATAGTATTGTCTATGTTTAGGTCTCCCTAGTGGGAATTCATTTATATTTATATATTGAAATTAATATAATTTATTATTCTCTGTATATTCATCATTGTTGTATGTAATTGTACCATTTTCTACTATTTGGTACATAAAAATAATGAGAAAATGTTTCTATAAAATTCTGACTTTAATTCTCCCTTCCATTGAAAATAATTTTTCATCAATGACCATGATTTCAAAAAACAAATTCAAAAAAGTTTTTAAAATCATATTCATTGTTTCTTAATGAAAATTTTATCCGTTTTTTGAGTTTTTTCCAAAAAAATTAAATTAAATTAATATTTATGCCATTTTTGAAACAATTCTTATTTGTATTTTTATTAAACTGTGAAGGGAATATTTGTTTTAACGTGTATAGAATGAAATGATTTTTCCACCTTCATGACCACATAATGTTCTAATTCTTATATTACATGTTTTAAAAGTTATTTTCATACAAAATTATTATCAAAATATTTTGAAAAACATTTTATTGTATTAAAAGTAGTTTTTAGAGTGAAACTTTAATTTTCCTTAAAAAAGGTTTTATTGGCATTCTTATGGTATTTATATTTACCCATATTGGAACCTAGTTATTGTAGTTATGATCCACTAGAGATATGTGGTATTTATATTATCCTTATTATTTCTTTGGATAGTATTTGAACAGTTTTAATCAGAATGTATAACTTTATAATCATTCACCATATTAACTTGGATGATTTATGAGTATATTTATTTTATTAGGTTAAATATTAAAATTTTGTTTGATACATTTTAAATATTAATTTTTTTTGTTAATTATGTTTCACCCCATTCAAACAATGAATTCATTGGACTTATTATGTGATGGGTGGGTCCTAGAATTATTGAGGCCCTCTCTATATTGGTAGGTCTCATGTGACATATTAGCTTGGGTATTTGGTTGCTACCGTACCCGTATATATAAAGTGTCTAGAAACGTTTCCTTGATGGTAAAATTTCTATAATGATTCCTTGAAATTTTTTCTTATATTTCCAAAATGTTTCATTCTATAATTATGAATACAATCATTAATATCTAATGTGATTATTCAATTAGTTTGAATATCCAAGTTAAGATTCAAGATCATGTGATTACATATATAGATTAATTTTATCATCAATTATTCCTTCTATGTTGTGCGCAATATGTTGATTAATTGACATGTTTTTTAGTTATTCACTATTCTATATTTTTTATACTTTATTAATTATATCATATTTTATATAGATACCCATACTGAGCATCTGAGTTCTCCCCTTTGTTATTTTTTAATTTTCCCAAGGATACGAGGATGTTTTTTTGTGATTTATATACAGGGATACAATAAGAGGAACAATGAATCTATTAAATAAATGATTTGTTTATTTTTTAAATGTAATATAGAATTAAATAATATATCTTTGTTACCAATACTATCGAACTATTTAATCCTTTGAGATTTGATTGCTTGTACCTAGTTCCAATGTAATATCGTAACCATCAAATATGGGATTTTGAGTTTGGGGCCACTACCCCATGTTATATCATGTATCTCATTATATTCATGGTATTTAATGTTTTATTTTAATTAGTTTCCTTCAATGGCAAAATATTCAAATGTTACCAAAACTATAATAATTTTTTGGATATAATCTCATCTTAATTAAATATTGTTTATGTTCAATTATCAATTGGGATTGATCATATGATATTATTGTTTATAACATTAAATCTTATATTCACTTGTGTTTTTTATTTTATTTCTATTTTTAGTTTTCATTTACTCCATTATTGATTAAAGAAACATTAAGATAGTTTTTTTGAAAGTGATTCTGATATTGTATCTTTATTTAGATGGGTAATATTTATCTTACAGATTTGTTTTTATTAAATGTTTTAAAAAAAATTCTTTTATAAACATAAATAATTTCTTAAAGTTATTTTACATGAATTTTGACATTATATTAAATATTTTTAAAAGAAATTTCATAACTTTCTCATCTTGGGTCACTATTGTCTATCATTTCAAAATTCTTTAAGGAATGTTTATTTTTAATGTTTACATCATGAATGAATATTCCCATTGTCATGAAATTTATTCTATATGAATATTACAATAATTTTAAATGATATTTTTGATGAAAATAATTTTCACAGTATAGTTACTTTTTAGTTTTTGAAAGTGATTTTACAAGTGGAAATTGTATTTTACTTAAGAATGTTTTTAGAGATCATTTAATGTTATTTATTTTTATCAATTAAAAGAACCCCAATTATTAATTATGATTCACTGGGTATATGTTGTGATTATACCATCCTTATTATTTTTTAATATGAATAATGATTTTCTAAAAAATATATTTTCATGGAAACCATTCTTTCCTATGTGTTAATTAATTTATGAAAGGAATAATGATTATTTATATGAGTTTAATGAATAAATGAAAGCTGTGTATAAATTATTCATGATATTTATCTTGGAAATGTTTATGATGATGTGTGGAAACATCATAACTCATGGACGGGTGGTTAAATTGAATATCATGTATGGGTCGTTATATTATGAACCAAGGGAACATGGGTCTATTTTACCACTTTAATGAATTAAATTATGATTATTTGCTTTGTATAATTTTGTTAGAAGTATATAGTATTGGTTATTCTACTTTTAAGAGTGATATGAAGACAATTTTCTAAGATACCAACAAGTATACATTATGATTTCTATAAGTTTTTAATGATTCTTTTAGTCATGATTGATATCAAATGGATCACGATTATTGATTATCAGGACTCTTCAATTAATAATGATATATACCAATTGAAAAGATTTATGGTCCTAGTTTTGATGGGTATAAATTGTCTTCTATTATACTATTTCACATTGATTATGTCATCATACCCATATTCTCAGGTTATTTTCACTGATGACATTCAATTGTTAATGCTTATTTTACACTTATTGATTGTTTGAGTTCTCCCATATTATGTTTCCTTTTCCCCAGGAGGTGAAGAATGTTTTTAATGTATGTTATGACTGTAATGGTTACTATGTGTGATGATCTTAATGGGATATGACATATATTTTTGTTATCCATTTGTTTATACTTCTATGTTTTCTGGTTAGAGTTTTCATTAATTCTCTTAAACCTGAAACCTAAAAGGTCCCTTGGTATATAAGTGATACAATACTTCCTTATGATGTTTTCATTTTTGGATGGTTGAAATTGGATGAACTTTATCAATATCAAATTCAAAAATGTAAATATTACGTTTTTAGAATCAATTTTTGGTGTTCAAATTTGGGGTATTATAGAAAATGTGAAAAAAATCCATATTTCCCATTCTTGCATAAAAAATCATTATCTATATGCTTGAATGTGTGATAAAACCCATTATAACCATTCTTGGGTGAACAAATACATTAATCCCATTATTTTACTATGTAATTAGATATAAACCAAAACCCTTTCTTTGGAGGGTTATATAGGACCTCACCCTTCATCATCCAAATATAGGTGTGACACATAAAATAAATCATAAAACATCTTAAAAGACAAATGAAAAAAGAATGGGTTTCTTATAAATATCACATAACATGAACATAGTAAATAAAATAATAAAAAATAATAATTTTACAAAAATAATTACATCTTAAATAGAAAATTACATTATATATTCCATCAAGTGAACGAATGTGGGTAGATATATTTGGATAATATCCATGAATCATGGATAAAATATATCTATATATAACCAATTATATTAACGACACTTTTTATTGGTTTATGGAAAACCAATTTTAAAATAACAATTTTCTTTGAAGTTTTGAATGATTTTTTGAATAATATTTTAAAAAAATACAGAAAAATAATTCATTTTCTAAACCATGAAAATAGAGTGGTAACTTTTATATAAAACAACATAGGAAATGAAAATATATCTTCACATGTAATTAAACATAAAAAAGTACTTTCGAAAACATTTTTAATAGTACTATAAAATGAAAATTTTATTACTATTGTAAACATTTTAATTAAAAAAATTTTTTATAAAATAAGTGGTTGTTGATTATGATAATTAATTTATAAATAAAAAAATAAATATGATATAAAATAATGTATTAGTAGGATCAATTTAAAATTGAAATTTATATTTATCTATGTATGACTATTCCCTAGTGAATCAAAAATTTTGTCGATGAAACTCATATAACATTAGTAAAATCAAAATCAGACGAGCTTGAAAGAAATATCATGAAATGTAAAATAAATTTTTTATAAATGTGATATGTTATAATTTGTGAAATAAAATGTGATTTTATTACACAACATAAGATAAATTATGATTCACAATATCAAATATTTCCTAAATAGTTGAACATGAAACAACAAAACAATTAGCATGTTTCTCTGCTTAGCTTAATGCACACTAAAATACTGTATATAAAATGTAAATATCATAATCCCAAATTTTATAACCTTATAAATATAAATTTATAATTTTCAACTACATTTAAATGTATTAGTAATTACATATTTTGGGTTTTGATTGTGGGTAATCTTGATCCTTTTGAACAAGTTTTGCGATAACTTTGTTGTTATTCATTATTCTCCCAAATATTATAATTACAATTTAATTAGCGTTTCTATAATGGATTAATTATAATCATTTATGAATTTTAAATGTAATTTCATCAGTGTCGTAGTGTTTATCCTAAAATATGAAATCGATAAAAAATATTTTTTGGTGGTATTTAACAAAGAAGGGGTGTCTTATAAATAAAGTATTTTAGTATTGATGTATACATTATAGAATCAAAAAATAATTATTTAAATATTTATAAAATATTATTATAGTAATTAATTTTTCATAATCATCCATTATATAATTATATATAATTGTTCAAGTAGGCGTTTAAATCGACCCAAACATAAACATACCATTCTTAACAGATTTTTATGGGGAGATTTAATTTAAATATCATTATACCAATTTAATAATGATATAAGTTAGTATTTATTATTGTGATATATCATAATTAGAAAGTAATTATAAGAATAAATAATGCATATAAAAATAATTCCTAATTTGAATGAATTATTTTCCTCTTAGTTGGCTTGTTTAAAAATATTGAATTAACAATAATTATTTTCTTTTCCTATTTTTAATAGATTCAATTTTTTTATTAAAAAAATAGTTATATCATAAAAACAATTTTTATAATTTAAATAAATTATCATTATAATACATGTAGGGATGATATAAAATTTTAAAATAATAAATTGATTGTCGAATGAAGGCGGTAGTCCACACTTACTCATAGGTGGAGATTTTATTTTCAATAGAATGAGAAAAAGGAAAATATGGTTTATCATTTTAGAATATACAATATTTCAAAAATATCATTATTATATATTAAATTCTTTATTATTAAAATCATTTAAATTTGGAAAATGAAAATAGAACATGTTTCATTGTGGGCGTGGTAGTCAACCCATCACACGATTCACATTTTTATTTTTCATAATGGAAAAGTGGAGGGTGGTCAATTATAGAACCATCATTATAATAAAATAAATTTATAATAATTATACTTATTTTATAATTTTAATAAGGTTAAATTAAAATTTTATAAGAATAGAATCATATAAAGAAATAGAAAATGGAAAGATAGTTATGGAACTTATAACGATATTCTTGGATTATCTCTATTTTAAAAGAAAATAAATCTTTGAGGGACAATATTCTGGGACTACCAAAACCTCCTTAAGGTGGATAATAATATTTTAGATAGGGGTAGTTATAGTTTGGGTTGAAATTAATTGGATTTTATGTTATGGTATTTGAGAATAGGAGATCCCCTTTTACACATGAAAAGTAGTTGAATTTTTGTAAATATCTAACATATTTCAATAATGGGAAGTAACTTTCAACGAAAGTGCATCAAAAATTAATAAATAATATATTTTATAAGATATAAGGTTAATATGAACCTCCACCACTCAATTAAATTTTTTTTAAACATTTTAGTACCATTTACCTAAAGGTTACTCATTTTTTCCATTTTAGTTTTCACTATAGAATCTAGTTTTTACTAGGTACTTTATCATTTATGTGCAAAAAAAAATGAATCTTATTCAATAAAATTTACCTATTAATCCCAAATTTGAAATACTTTTTTTTCTGATTCAAATAGTTAATGTGATTAAAATTAATTTTAAAATACTAAATAGATAATGTTTTGAACACTTTTTTTCTAAAAAATATAGCTTGAATTATAAAATTTCAAATATGGTTTCATAATTTCTAAATATATTATAAATTCATATAAAAAATAAATATATTCTCTTATAAAATGGTTTTAAAAAAAATCATTTCATACATATGTATTAATATTGTAATAAATTTCATGTGATTTGTAAAAATGATATTTTTCACTATTCTCCTAAATATCAAATTTTTTAGAAAGATATAAGAAATTAACATGAAGATAATTTTGACATTATAAATTTAAAAATACAGTAATTTGTATAAAATTATAATTATAAAATTAATATATTTATCAATTTAAATAAGAATACAAAATATCATGAAACATTTTTTTATAGAAAACCATCTTCTTAAACATCACCTGTCTTTAATCTTATTTGCTATAAATTTTTAAAAAATTGTATATTTAAATTGTTGTTTTGAATATAAAAATATTACCTATTATAATAACATTTTAAATATCATGAATTTATTTTATTAAGTAAATATACAATACTCTTTTTAAAGTGGTTCTTCCAAAGGAATAATTTATAAAATATTAATCCACGAGAATTATAAAATATATTTATTTTAATTTATCATTATCATTTTATAGTCCAATGATTATATTATTTATGTGTTTTAATATGTCATGGTTTTATTAGTTGGGAGTTTTTTAGTTTAGTGTTTCATGTGATGCAAGCTACTGAAGATAATATTAATTTAAAAGATCCAAAATCTCAAGTCATTAAATTCTAACCCCTTAAACAAATTGCATCCCTGAAATTTTAATTACTACATAATGATGAAATTATGAGAGGTTACTCTTGACAAATTTATTATTCTATATATAACTTCCAATGTGATGTGTGCCTTATTATCTTAATCTATACCATGTTACTTATCTTTCCACAAACATAATTTATCAATCATACAATAATATATCCTGGTATGTATATAACCTAACCATATATTAATTATGATAAACTCATCATAAAACCATTTGAATCTACAAGACATTAAACCACTAAGAGATTATATTTTATTAAAAAAAATAACTCTATATTTAACCCTATAATGTTTTGTTAACTAGTTCATAAGGTTAAAAACTAGTCAATATATATCATAATCCTAAAATAACATATGCATCATCAAAAAATATCATAGATAAATTTTTCATCAAATAAATAATAAATTACAATACTTTATAAGAATCATTTCTCAAAATCAGTTAACCCTTTATTACATCGACATCAAGCTTATATTTTTCTCAATACTTATCCATACCTCAATAATGTTTTCATTAATAGTTACCCTAAAAATATAACCCTGTCCTAATATTAATTTCATGGTTATTAATATTATTTAATATATGTTCCAAAATAATTAATGAATCACTAATTAATAAAAATCATTATATATATCACATAATGATCATAAAGTTTAAAATAAACTAGAATTACATTGATAAATATCAGTTTCTAATGAAAGTATATATGATTATAAAAAATTAATTGCTATTATGGTATCCTCCCCACTACCTTAGTTAAGATAAGTAACCTCAATTTTTTTATCTAAACAACCGATTAGAACCATGTTAAAGTCACCAAGTTAGTTGCGTGGGAGAGGGAGTTGTATTTTCAAGGCCCAATGATGCGAGTTAGATTAAAGAGGCTCAATGCTACAATGGGTGCCAATATTTCTTCATTAAATGCCCAATGGATCTTTCCTTGCTTGGATGGAGAAAATATGCCAATTATCTCATTTATTCAAGCCCATACCTGATGCTTAAAGCTTGGTCCACATTGTTTTTTTTCAAATTTGGATGCCTTTCCCCCATTGGGGATTCTAGAAATGGAATATTTGGACACTAAAGTCAAATATAGTGGGCAATACACTCAAAGTCAAATCTAGGGGGCTATAGTTGGAAAGTTGTGTACCATTTTTCCAAAAGTCATTGGTAGACTTTATCTTTTTGAATTTAAGGGAACAAAGTAGTTTAGCCTTTATGACATTAGGGTATTAGACCCTTAACTATTGTACCACCCCAATGGATATAAATATCCACCCCCATGGAACTTTTATAGAATTAAAGTTTTAATTGAGAGCTTATGATTTGTTTCCCACTGTTTTGTCAATATTGTCCCGATTTATCCACTAGCACTTATGTATTATCGCATTGTAAATCTACAAGTTAGATTAGTGATCCAAGATCTCAAAGGCCCCATTTATGTGCCTCAACCCAAGTGCATTGTTTTGTGGATTGGCTATCACATCCCACCCTCAAGTGTGATGTCTAAGTAGTAGGTCACACTCCTTATAACATTGATTGAATACTTGCATATGCTATCCATACTCATCATCCACCACTTTTTCCTGAAACACATCTTTCATCTGCCACCCTATGCTGTGTTGATCATGCCACCCTGAGCATCTGAAATTATTTTGTATTAGAGATCCGGTTGACATAGTAGGAAACTATCCCTTCATTTATATTACTTTTACCCCTTAACCTCCTTATGCTTCCATATTATTCACCCTTTCAACAAAAAAAATATATTTTTGTGAAAGCCTCCCGAATTGGCCTAGTTTGTGCAAGCTCCAATTATTAAAAATTGAGCTGAATTATCATTCAACTTATTTGTGTATTTGATTATCTATTTGTGATTTGTATCTGAAAAAAAATTCTCTCAACTCATAATTTTTTGCTTTCCAAAATTATGCATAACCTTTATTCGAGATATTTTTTTTAAAAAATTTTCTTACTCTGCATTAAGTCATGTTGTGCTTTTAAATTTCAAGAAAAACACTTTTTGGGGATATTTGACCCAAAAAAATAAAAAAATGTAGATATAATTACTTCTTTGTGCTTAACTTTTTTATGTTCTTTCTATTTCCATACATCACTTTTCCTCGAACCACATCCTTCATCTGCCGGCCTACGCTGTGAAGATTGGGCCACCCTGAGCATCTCCCATAAAAACTAATATATTAAGTTTATCAATTATTTATGTTTGCTATATTATATAGCTATAATACAGATTGTTCTTTGGATATATACCTTTCAAATATTCATCTTTATGATCATGTTTGAACGAAATACTAAAACCAAAATTGTTATAAAAATATCCAAAAAATAAGAGTTTAGGAGTATGAGATATTAATCCAATGATGTATTCTAAAATAAATCCTTCATTTCAACCTATTATAATTTCATTTCAGTTATGTCATAATTCGATAACATTATAACTCTCTTGGTTTCTACAAGGTTACTTTATATTTTGTTCTCTTATAATTATTAATCTAATAAATTAATCTTATTAAATAAATAAATAAATAATAATGGTTCATAAAAAGAATGTGATTGACCAAATAATATCCTATGGGAGTGTGTGTCTAGGTATCAAATTAGTCCAAATTGTCATGTACTAGGTAATGGTTGAGTTAATAGCCATAATTCTTTATTAGGGGTTATTAGCCCTAGGTAAAACTATTCTAGAGTACGTATCCACTTATCAATATATTTAAAATGATTTACTTTCAATGAAAAAAACATAATATATACATTACAACATTTCAAGATGTTATTTTATACCTATTTATATCCCTTTAACTTTTCCCTAGTGTTTTCAATAAATTTATCTTATCCTAATCCCCAAAATAATCAATATTACATAAAAAAATATAAAGGTTTATCTACACCTTAGAAATTATGAAAAACCGTAACATATCAAACAATTATGACATTTAAAACTCCCAAATTATCTTTAATAAATGAAATTTTAATCACTAAATTTATCAAAAAAATGATCTATGTATAGAAAACTATACCTAATTTTATAGTAATTACATGACTTAATGAAAATATCTCATTAAAATAAAATGCAAATAATTTATAATATTAGTGTTGTAGAATACAATATCAGTGATCTAAATGTTTCATATAAGATATTCTTCAAGACAAACCATTCATAACACTTTTCTTCATAACCTATAGAAATAGAAACATAATAAATGGGTGATCTCAAGTTCTCAATAAATTAAAACATAAATGAAAATAATCAAAGATCATAATTGTTCCAATGATGGGTATATTGATATAATCATGATATATAAGAAACTTATACCTAATAAATCAAAAATCATAAATAACTACTTAAGTATTGATATAACATAATTCATGAATGAATGAAAATAATAACATGATTCAATAAACATAAGACATGAAATTACAATATAGTTATAATTATGAGCATAAAAATATAGAATATCATGAAAAATAACTTAGAATGACATAACAACCATAAAAATAGGAAACAAATTATGAGTAAACTCATTTTGTCTAAGCCTTTATTAAAAAACACATTATGTCCATGCCTAAAAACAAGAGTAAAACCATAATTCCCATTCATATGCCAACAAACGTTTTATATCCATGTGTGAAATTATGAGCAAACCCATCAGGACCTCACCTATTTAAACAAACTCATTATGACCTCTACTACCTATCTCATGATATATAAACATAAACCAATGCATTGGAGTGTGATTTATGTCACCACCAATCATCATCCATTCATATGTGTTCTATATAAATCAAATCATAAACATATCATAAGGAACCCCTAGAAAAATATTTGGTTTATTAAACCTATCACATAACATGAACATTATTAATCATAAGATATCAAATAAATTCATTTTCCAATAATATTTATATCATTACTAGAAATGAAAATTATAGATGTCTTCTAGTGAAATAATTTTGATGTAAATTTATAAATAATATTATTTAATCAATCAAAAGATTTATCAAAGGACAATGACATACATGAAAAACACTCCTTAAGAGTTTTATAAAATTTATTTTGAAAATAATAATTGTCTTTGAGGGTTTTAAATCATTTTAAAAGAGATATTGTATAAAACTAAAACTAAAAGGAAAATAAATTATTTTGGAAACCATGAAAACATAGAGGGAATGATTCATAAAATAATCATAGTTGGTGAAAATATGCGTTCATAAGTAAGAAAACATCAAAATACACTTTATAAATAAAATTTAATATTACCATGAAAATAAGAAATTAATGGTCACCTTAAAAAGTTATTTTCATAGAGGTAAAGTGAAAACATTGAGAAAAAATACCAATAAAAAGAAATTATGATTATATATCCCTGAATATAGATAAAAGTTATCAAATAAATGTGTTGTGTGAGATAAAAAATTTTATTTTGAAATGATATAAATCCCTATATATAAAATATTTTTAATTACCTTTATTTTAAAACTCACTTAATAAGAAGATAATAAGAATTTACTTTTATGATATGTAAAATGAATTATGAGAATATTATAATGTAATCTATATTTTTTCCCAAATGTTTTGGTGAATATTTATGGGATTAAAAATAAGGTCATGAATGAAAAACATCACTAGTAAGAATGGGAGATATCCTTTCCAAGGTTTTACTTTTAGTTAGGAAGAAATTTTATCAAATAAGTTGTTGTTGATAACAAGAATAGATTTAACTAGAGTTAAAAATAAAATATCATATTAAATATTGTAATGGTAACATCACTGAAGTCAATTTTTTTTATTTATATATGGAAGATTATGAACTAATGAATCATAAATTGTTTCAATAAAACTCTTATGAAATTTGTAATATAAGAATCAAAAGAGTATGAGATAAAAATCCTTGAATTGATATTTAAATCTCAATAATTTTATGATATTTTTATATTTTAAATTTATTGGTTAGTGATTAAACCATAAGAATTAAATTACGGAACACAATATTAGATAGGTCCTATGAAGATGAAAATGGGGAAAACAGACTATTATATTCTCCCCGTATAATCGAATGCAATATATGATTATTTAAAGTAAACATAAATATTTCAATAACTTATTTCATTAAAAAATTCATATACATAATCTTGTATAAACATCATTTATAATTATTCACTATATTTATATAAGTCATTTATTACCTATTTTTAATTTTGCGTGTGGGTAATTATGATCAGTTTGAACTAGTTTCATAATAGAAATGTTATTATACATTATTATCCAAAATATAATCAATTAATGTTCATTAATGTTATTATAATGGATTAATTATTAAGAAATATTATGTTTAAATAACCATTAATTAGTACTTTAGACGTTTCCCTAGAAGATTAAATCGATAATGAATATATTTTTGGTGATTTTTAACCTAAACAGGTTGTTATCATAATTAATGAGTTAAATATTGATTTATCGTTTACAAAATAAAAGAAAATATTTATTTACATATTTACATCATATTATACAATTAATTAAATTTTCATAATCTTTAATGATATAATTTCACAGCATTATTCATTTATGTAGTCAACCTGACACAAACGTGAACATACCATACTAAATTGATGATTATGATGTGATTTAGGTATAATATAATTATTCTAGTAGAATAATGTTATATGTTAGATTTTATTAACTTCATATATAATATTTAAAAATTATTTAGAATAATAAGTGATGTATATCAAAATTGTACATAACTTGAATTATAAATTTTCATCTAAATTTGCCTTCATTAAATCATTTAATTAACAATAATATTTAATTGATCATACAATTAAAAGGTTGTACAAATATTTATAAAAATTCTAAAGATTATCCATAACATAATATTTATCCATTAAAACCATTATCATGACCATCACTGTATGGTGGATATGAAATGAAAATGAAAATTGATTATTCCATAGAGGCAAGAGTCCAAAAATACACATGGACAATGATTTCATTCTCCATAGGATGGGAAACCGAGTAATGTTTATTATCATTTAAGAATATAAAATATGCCATAAATATCATCAAAAAATATTATATTCCCTCTTAGTATCATTCTTGTAATGTGGTGAAGGAAAATAAAACATGTTACATCATGGAGACACTGGTCACAACCCATGATTCATGTTTTCGTTGTTCATAATTGAAATGGGGAGGGTGGTTAATTAGTGTACTTTCATAATAATAAAATAATAGTAAAATAATGATACATATATTATAATTTGAATATGCTGAAATTAAATTTTAGGAACATGAAAATGCATAACAATATATAAAAGAGAAAGAGTGGTTCAGAACATACACATTTCTTCTAGGATTATCATCATTGAAAAAGGGAATAAACAATTTTTCATGGTATTTTTAGAATATAATTACTTTATTAGAGTGTTTATTAGTTTTTAGGATTGTTTTATGATGATTTTAGGTTGAAATTATTTGGTTTTGGTGTGAGAGGTAGTTATGTGAGGAGTGCCCCTTCTATAAGTTAAAAGGGGTGGCATTTTTGCTGATAATCACAATCATCCAATTATGAGACGTCACCCGCAAGGAAAGTGGATCCATAATTGATAAATAATAGATATAGGAAGAGATAAGTTTGATCTACACCTCAAATAAAAAATTAGAGACATGTTAGTCCCTTTAACTCTATGTTTACTCATTTTTAATATTTTATTTTTCACTCTGGTAGCGAGTTTTTACCTAGGTAATTCATCCTTTATTCCCAAAATTTAAATGGCCCTAAATAAATAATTTTTATGCAATTATTATAATTTATAAATTAATTTTTTAAGATTCATTTATTACAAACAACACAAATTAAATTTAAAATACTATACGTACAATGTATCAAGAAAATTATTTTTGAAAAATAATTCTTGAATTATAAAATATCTAATATACTTTATAAATTTTAAAAATATTATTAAACCAAATATAAAAAAATATTTGGTATTATAATATTTTTTAATAATTTTAATATTCATATGTATATATTAGAAATTTTAAAGAACCATGTTATTTGTAAAAATTGGTATTTTTCAATATTCACCTAAAAATAAATTATTTTAAAAAAATCCAAAAAAAAATAACTAGAATAAAATTTTTTATTGATAAATTTAGATATGTAATAATTTTATTCAAATTAAAATTATAAAATTTATATAATTAATTATTTAAATTAAAATACAAACTTTGAAGAAATTGGTTTTTATTTATAAATGTCTTCTTAAATATCACTTTTCTTTAATCATATTTCTTACAAATTTAGAAATAATTTAATAATGATATATTAGTTTAAAAATATAAATATTAATTATTATAATAAAATTTTAAATGTGATAAATTTAATTTAATAAGGAAATATACAATACATTTTTTTAAAATAGTTCTTCAAACTATTTCTATTTAGAAATATTAATCAAATTAAATAATAATATATAAAATTTTGATTGATTATTATCATTTTATTTAAAAATGATTTTATTATTCATTTATTTTTAATATTTCATGGTTTTCTTTAGTCGGGTGTTGGGTTAGATCAGTGTGGTGTGTGACACAAGATTTTGAAGATAACATTAATTTAAAGGATCTATAATCTTAAGTCTTAAAAATGGGATAGGAAGATGGAATCCCTATGGTATCCGTCATACTTAGGTATATATGGATGATCCTAGCCATGGAGGTGTTCTCCATCAAGGCGATAGTGGTATTGGATATTGATGTGGCACGATGCATGGTTTATCTTTTATAGCACCAGGTTGGCCTGATATCATATGTGTTACTATCTACCTATTTCCTACTTGGTTTTATGAAATATTTGATTTAGGATCCATGAAATACTTTGTTTCACCATCTCTAGTACATGCCTTGGGACTTTGGGTGGAGGGACACCCAGTGCTATGGGCGTTGACTATGCCAGATAGAGGTCGAGCTAGATTTTATGATGTGTGCCAAAACTGTAATTTGTTATTAGGGAAGCAACACTCTTAGGGGGATTTCCTATGTTTACAGATATAACCATATGAAATAATCCCCAATATGTATTGATCATATTATGTTTGTGATATTATTTATTTCTTTGGAAGTTTCATCTGATTCCTTAATGATGATGGATACCGGGAAGTGTTTGTTGGTGAGAGAGCCCCTTAGATCGGTAAGAGGTGTTCTGAGTCACTATCTACCTTATTGGGTGGGTTGATGCTTTGTTATATAGAGGATCAATGGATGATGTTTACAAGGATTTTTGAGGAGTACTATGATGTATATCACAAATAGGTTGTGGTGAAAACCCATTGACATGAGATCAATTTTGAGATAGATATGTTTTTCGGATTTTATTCATTATCAAAATCACTATATTAGATATCCCATTTTGATTTGTGGGAGCTATGGATTCATATTGATGATCTTTTTTAGAGAGGGTTCATTTGGATTAGTGTGCTAGCTGGGGAGTACCAATTATGTTTATGAAAAAGGATGATAAAATGTATATTTTTATACCGATTCTCAGTATTTAAATAAGGTGTCAATAAAGAAAGGCTATCATACCATATGGTTTGATGGATTTTTTATTAGTTGAAGGTAGCTAGATGGCTCTAAAAGATTAAATTTCACTATTTCTATCATCATATATGATTGTATGGTTATTATATCCAAATGAATTCCTTTTTTTGGTCATTATGAACATTATGATTTTATTTGTATAATGTTCAGAGTTATGAATGACCCAGATGTATACACAGAATTAAAGAATGATGTGTATCATGATTTTTTGATCTGTCCATGATGTTTATTATTGACAACATATTTACTCTTTATAAGCTGTAGGAGGAGATCATAGAGAATATATAAGCTATGTGGGGAATTATTTAGCTTTAATGGCTATTTAATAAGATTCCTTTGGGTTATTTATGGGCATGTGAGGTTTTTTTCTTACGGAATTTCATATCTCATCATGGATAGGCCATAAATTCTTTTAATATTAAAAACTAATTTATTAGGTATCCCACACAAATTTTTTAGAGGTGATGTGTTTCCTATATCTTAATGGATATTATAGAAGGTTCATACTCAAATTTCCATAGATTGTGACTTATATCCTAGTATTGACATGAAAGGATTAGGTATTTGTGGAAAATGACTATTTCTAAGATTCTATTGAGAATTTGATAGAACAACTGGCTAGTGCTCCATTTATTAATTATCCATAGGAGGGTATTTCATTTTATGCTTAATATAATGCTTTACAACATGTATTGTGTTTCATGTTTATAAAATAGAGGAATGTTTTCTCTTATGCATCTCAAAAATTACAACCTCTAGAATATTTCTATAACACATATGATTTTTAGATTTTTTACAATAGTGTTTTAACTAATTTCATGGTTGTACTATATTATCAGTGAATAGAGTTTTCTCTAAAAAGTTCATAATAAAATGATGTATCTCTTCTCCACAAATGAATAAAATATGCATATGTGGATGTGGATAGAGTAATTAGAGTATTATGACTTTGATACATTCTTTAACACGGAGAAGGTAATGATATAATATATTCCTTGAGTAGTAAGTCACACTATGGTATTGTGTCTGAGTCAAGATACTCATGGAAAGTGATGGAAGAGTTGGCATGTCATGAAACATCACCTAGGGCCCGTGTTGTAACTACCCCAATCCCACCTTCCATAGGCCAGGGGATGGCGACTAGCACCGAAAAGGTGTATTACTATAACATGAAAGCATTGCCTTTAAATATGAATAAACACACAAACCAAGAAAACAATAGGAAGAAACCACAATGTAAACTATTGTAGTAAATTTTTTACTAAAAGTAAAGGGTCCGTAATACTTCCTAAATTTAAAAGTACAAGTAGAACTGAAAAGAGAAAACATCTCCTCGATTGTCCACCGAGGATCCTACCTGAAGGGTAGGTACATCTCATGAACTGTATTCACTGTGGAACGTCACGTCAAATGGTCCACCTCTGAGCACCATCCAGTCCTGGCTCCCTTAGAATCAATCATCGTTGTTCGTAGTCAGCACAAGACACAACATGGTGCGGGCATAGCCTGTGCAGGGGTGAGTATAACAATACATAGTAAGGACCCCGAGACCCCTGTAGGTCTCCCAGAGTTCCAAAAAGGAAAAATACCACAAAGAAAGACTTCAATAATAAAGCACGGAGCAATCATCAACTCAACATATGTATATTCCCATAAATATACATAAGTTATCAAAGATACACGTCTCATTCAGGAAGAAACTTAAGGATCCAACTTTTAAGCCATTTTCACAACTGATCCACAAAGGAAGAATACCACAAAGGTAACACCACGAAGGTGAGAATACCACAAAGGTAACACCACGAAGGTCAGGGTACCACAAAGGTAACACCAAGAAGGTAATACCTCGATGGAAAAGTTACCACAAATTTAAAAACTCAGATCACACAAGGTATAACATAAATACAGAAGTACAATGGTTAGTCATAAAAATAGATCATATTTTTCTATCGAGAGGATCTGCTACTAACCCACACAAGATTGGTATGCACTGACCCACACAGGATCACAGAGTGCTGACCTACACTGGATTTGACACACACATGATCGGTATGCACTGACCCACATAAGATCGCTGAGCACTATCCCACATAGGATCAATATTCATTATTCACGTCACATCCAATCTCCTCCGCCTTAGTGACAACCATTGGATTACCGCTCAAAGTATGATTTATTCCGGGAGAGCCGCTACTCAAACCATACTTTATATTTCAACTAGCACAAAGTTCCACACTGATGTATCCCAAAGGAATACTAGGTTGTATGGGTTCCAACATGACAGATAGTGCGTCAATCCGACACCCGGTCTATGACTTATAAGTGTTTTAGTACCGAGGGCCCGGTTGGATTCAGGTTCGATCAAACCTGGCCTTAATCCAACTTTTTTCAAAACTCATGTGGAGTATATCAAAAGGACTATCTCACTCCAAGGAGCTCAGAGCTATAGATGGTTTGTAAAATGGACACACAGTTCAAAAGTTATGGCCCTTTATGTGAAACTGGGCCCGGTTGGGTCCGGGTCCAGTCCGACCCAGTCAGAGTGACCCGGCTGACCCGGTATGGGCCGAATCGATTAGGCTAGGCTGCGGCGGGCTCAGACAAATAGTTTGTGTTCCAAAACAGCACATAGGGGGGGGGGGAGCATGGATCGACCTGTAAGGCCGCGTCCCAGGCCGCGGTGGGGTAGGGTCCACTGGAGCGGGGCCCTCCCTAGCTGATATGGGGGTGATGGAGTCCCCTGGATTTATTGAATAGATGACCAGTAGTTCTGTTTCCTCCACATGGTTCTACCTCATCTACTACGAGTCCCGAAGGAATCGGGTTCTACCGCTGTAGCAACGGAGCCACGACTACTCCTGCGGCACACTGTTGCATGCCGCTACCTCATCTTGTGGCTGGCTGAGGCCAGCCTCTTCTTGTGCCAACCACGACTAAGAATCTGCAGCCACCTTCTCCGATATCACACATGGGAACACCTCCCTCCCTTCCGTGGCTGGCCAGTGCCGGCCACCACTACTAAAGAGTTGTGGCACACTTCCCTAGCGGCATGCGATGGCGCGCCGCTACCACCACGACCGGCCGGTGCCGACCGCCGCCATAGCCATCCAGCGCCGGTCACCGGTGGTCTTCTGCGAGTCACTGGGTGAGCTATGGTGACTTTTTTATCCATCTGTTCACTTCTACAGGATCCTCGAGAGTCCTTCACCACATGACCCTTCGTTCCAAATTCCATTCAACCTGAAATTTTGACCACGAAGAATGCATATATTAAGCAAAGCAGTAGAGCATCCGGGCTTTGTTCGTTTGGCCCGTGCCCTCTGCGTTTTCTTGATAATAGGAGGGAATCATCAAAACATTCATTAATCCTTGGAAACAAATCAATATCAAACCCTACCTTGAGAACCTGTTGGATAACCTTCATGATTGAAGGTGGGTCAGTGTTCGTCATTCCTACAACAAGCTTCCAACGATGCCAATCGAATGACGATCTTAGGTTCTTGATTGTGAGATCCATTCTTCCTCAATAGCCTCAAGATCCTCCTCCATCTTTAGCCAATGGAGACAAACACCGAACCCCCTGGAAGAGTTAATATAACTCTTAATTTAAGAGGTTATTCATTTATTTATAATTAATGAGTCCAATTAATTAAAGGGATTGGTGGTTACACATTTTGTGTAACCAGGAATTTAATGCCCAATAATAAATTCTCCACCTCCCTCTTTTGTTCCAAAGCACCAAAAATTAAAAGGAGAGGTGGGAGGATGTTTTTTTAAAATAAAATATATTTATTTTATTTAATCCTCCATGAAAAATGAAAAAACCAACTTCTTCTCTTGACCCACTACGGTTGAGGTTAATCCTCCCTTAATTGAATCCTGGTGCTGCGAGTTCAATGGTACCCTCAGATTTTTAATCCAAGCATCAGTTAAAAAGTTAGAAAACCTTGCTCATGCGTTTACTGAATGTACCATAAAAAAGTTCCGAAATTCATTCCAAGCACATAGGGGCTCGGAATCACGCGTCATCAATTTTCAAAGACTCGTAATAATTCCATATAAATAAAAAAATTACATGGAAAATCCACGTCTTTACATTCTCCCCACCTTAGGGATTTTTGTTCCCAAAATCCATAACATAGAATAGGGAAACAAATGGGGGTACTAGGCAGGAATCTGAGCCTCCCGCTCTCTTATGCTCTCTTGAGGGATTCCGTGTTGCTAGTGAACATGCACCAGAGGTATCGATCACCCATGTAGGAACCGCTCTTATCGTTACTCAATCTCCACTGGAACCTCCATAAACGCCGCCCCATCATCAAAGTACAACTCACCATTGTCGATGACGTGAGATGGGTCGTGAATGTAACATCTTAGCTGGGATACATGTAAGACTTCGTGAACCCTCTCCAACTGCAGTGGTAGTTCCAAGTGGTATGCCACCTCACCAATCCTCCTATGTATCAAAAAAGGTCTGATAAACCTCGTAGAGAGTTTTCTGCCTCAACCAAATCTATGTAGTCCCCGTCAACGGGATACATGAAAAAATACATGTTCCCCCTCCTGGAACTCCATAGGTCTCCATCTTCTATAAGCATAATACTTCTGTCTGCTTTGTGCAGTCTTCATTCTCTCCTAGATGATCTGAACATTCTCAGTGGTAGCCCATACCAAATTTAGACCCATAAGTGCTGACTCCCCTAGGTCTTTCCAGCATATAGGTGACTTTCATGGTCAACTCTATAAGTCTTTAAATTGTTCCATAATGATGGCGGAGATATATCTGTTTTTTTATGAGAACTCAACCAATGGAAAGTGATCCTACTAACCATGGACAAAGTCTAGGATATAAGCACAAAGAATGTCATCCCGTTTCTGAATTGTTCGCTCCGTCTGACCATCCATATGTGGATGAAAGTCAGTGCTCAAACGTAGTTGAGTCATGAAACCCTCCTCTAATACCTTCCACAACCGGGATATAAAACATGTGTCATGGTTAGATACAATAATCAATGGCACCCCATGATGTTGTAAAATCTCCTGTACATAGATGTGTGCCAAGCCCTCTAATGATTCCTACTCTCGGATAGGTAAGAAGTGGGCCGACATGGTGAGTCGTTCAATGATCACCCAAATTGAATCTTATCCCTTTTTAATATGTGGAAGCCCTGTCAAAAATTCCATGGAGATACCATCCCACTTTCACTCTAGAACCTCTAGTGGCTGCGCTAAGCATACTGGAACCTGATGCTCAACCTTCACTTACTGACAAGTGTGGCACCGTGAGACAAACTCTACCACTTCTTTCTCCATTCCTGGTTACCAGTGCTGACGTTGTAGGTCTTGGTACATCTTATCCACATGAGGATGCATGACTAGAGGGGATGTATGGAACTCCCTCAACACCTCCTCCCATAGCACCACTCGTACCATGGTGAAACCTCTAAAGAGAATGATGTGCTCCCCACCTTCAGAAAATATTTCAGGTCCCTATCCTAAGGATATATGATCACTTCAAGCCTCACAGTAAACGTCCTCAAGATGTGCCTCCTGAACTCACTAAAGAAGTGTGGGAGTGACAGTCATAGACTGGAGGTAAGATGCTCTATATTTATCCACAAATGATATCTAGAACGCAGTTAGTTTCTCTGTCTCCTCACTCAGAAATTGTAGACCAGACCTCTTGATGAGCGTGTTTTATAATACGTTCCCCTTCCTAGGATTTTAGAAAATATCAAATTCATAGTTTTGGAGGAACTCTAGCCAACGTCACTGTCTCAGATTTAGGTCCTTCTGTGAGAAGAAATACCTGCGACTCTTGTGATCATAGTAGATTGTAAAATGTTCACCCATCAAGTAATGTCACCACATCTTCAAGGAAAAGACCATTGTTAATATCTCTAGGTCATGGGTAGCATATTTATGCTCATGATGTATCATATGTCTAGAACCATATGTGATCACTGCTCGCTCCTACAATAGGACACATCCACGTTTTGTCCCTGATGCGTCACAGTTGACTACATACCCAATTCCCTCTTCTGGTAGCCCCAAGATGGGGGCACTCGTCAGTCTCTGTCTCAGCTCCTGAAAACTATACAGACATCTCTCCATCCACACAAAGGGATGTACCTTCTTTGTAAACATTGAAAAGGGTGCCACAACTCTGGAAATGTCAAGTACAAATCTCTGGTAGTACTCAGCTGTAAGAATGCGGTTCTTATTCTTGAGGTACATGTTTCTTCTTTTCCTTTTTCCTTTAGTGTTTTTGATAAAATAAAGAAATGGGGAAAACCCCCAAATTTTTTGGGTACACACTGTGTACTTTTCTACACTCCGTGTACTTTGGCCCTGTGGGAAGAGTACACAGGGTGGGTAGAACTACCAACAATGAATGGTGTAAAAACTAACTACACACCATGTACTTAGTAGTTACAACCCATGTAATCAGTTGGTAGGTGAACAGTAAGGTGGTGGAAGTACCCGCTAGCTGAGCGACAGTACACGCCGTGTATTCAGAAACACACACCATGTACTCATGTCGACAGATGAACAATGAAATGGTGAAAAGTAGCCGCTAGAGGAACAGTCAACAAAAATGAAAAGTACACGACGTTTACTTGAGAGTACACACTGTGTAGTTTGTTTTTTTTTTGCTAAATTTTTTTGGTATACTCCTCTATTGACAGAGGAAAATTATGACGTCAGATGAACATGGGGGAGACAACCAGAGCTTGGAAGAGCTCCTGATCATCAACCGGAAGCTGGTTTCCCTCACTAACGGTCTCAATTTAACCACGCGGGTGAGTTCTCTGCTCTTCCTTAACCTTTCCTTCCAATTCATTCTTGAGGGAAAGTTATTTATGTTTGAATGGGGAATCTTATATCCTAGGTCTATGTTTTTCTCGGACTATTTGGGAGGCGTCGTTCACGTATATCGATCAATGGTGATCGAGGTAGGTGGTCTGATGTTTAATTCCAACTGTTGAGTGTTTGTTATGTCCCATTGTGCTACACACCCAAATTTGGGTATCATATGGCTGAGGTCTTGATTAATTAAATAACTAGAATTTCTTAGGTATTTTAATGAATATTTATAATTGTTGTGTGGGATCATTGTTTGGATCTAGGGTCACCCGTTGGTCCGTCCCCCCCTGTCTAGTTGTTTCGCCAGGATACCCGAGGGTATGCCATTTCTATAACATGTTTTAAGTTTTCTTTAGAGGAACAAATATGAATTTCTTGTTGTGCTTTGGGATCGGTTCTGTTACCTGTTTAGCCTGAGGGTAGTGTTTGTTTAGCCCGAGGGAAATATTCTATTTAGCCTGAGGGAAACGTTTCATATGCCTGAGGATAGTACTTCCATGCCTGAGGGAAATTCCTCATTCCTGAGTGCAGTATTCGTTTAGCCTGAGGGCAATCACCTACGGGTTTTGATTCTATTTACCTAAGGGTAAGGGTTTTCATGTCTGAGGACTCTGTCTAGATCGTATGTTCACTGTAGTGATTTTACATGTTATACCTTCCAAGCTGAAGCATAGGCTTTGTATTGTTTTACCTTGTACTTGGTAGATAGCTTGTTGTGGATTTGATGCGGTACTGTTTAGGAGACTGTCAGCGGAGGCAGAGTCTCAGGAATTTATAATTCACTTATCCTGAATTGTAAAATAATGGTTGCTTTTGAGTACTTCCTAGTTTACTGCATTTCCATTATTTAACACTGTTGTTGCACAAATTCACTGATTGTTGGGAACATGCCTTTGTTGGTTGCCTATTGGGATTTATTTCTCACACCCTGTTTGGGTCATGTCTTGGGCCCAAACAAATTATATTGCTGCAGGTGTGGATATGGGAAAGGGTACCGATACAGGGACTTGATTTGTTGTAGAGAAGTAGGAGAGCATGGGACGGAACTTAGGCTTGCGATGCTGCTGAGTACCAACTGCGCTGTTTCATTTTTTGTTGCCGTATTTTCCCCCTGTATTATATTGTTCTGATTTAAGTGCATCCTATTTTGGCTGATTTCTTAGAATTAGGGACAGAATTCATCATATATATGACTGCTAGTTATCCTTTTCTTCTGTTTTCTTTTTCTAAGGTATATTGTTACTAATTCCACTGTTTTATGTTTATATTTATTTCTGTTATGCTACACATTGAAAAATGAAGGCACAATTTCTCAACTATTAGACCTAGACCCTCGCTACATGTTGGTAGCGTCTGGCGTTTGGGGAAATGCACTTGAGGTCATGTGTTCAACCGGATTCAGGGCACCCATTGAGTGGCACATGGGTTTGGGACATTAAAAAGTGGTATTAGAGGAGCTTTTCTTTTCTTTGAGTTATTTTATTATTTGACGACAATTGAAAAGATAGATTGTTAAGGGATTCGGTAATAACGGTTTCCAAAAGTAGCTACCCTGTGTATAGGTAATGGTCAGATTGCCTCGAATTAAATTTTCATTTTCTGTTTATGATTATAAAAATAGATTTGTTTTCACCATTTGGTGATGCACTTGTGGTGTGCTGTTTATATTTTTATATCTGGGTTCTATTTAGTTGCAACCCGATGAGATGAGGGTATGCCATCTCACACATCATTTAGGCATGTGTTAGAATCACATACCATGCATATTTTCCATGCCATATAGGTGCATTATAAATTTCAGGTTGTTTTGATATATGTTGTGATAGAAAATGCATGCTGTTGTGATAGATTCCATGATAAAATACCTCCTATTTAATAGGGTTTTGTTATGTAAGGTTCTATGAATGAACACCAAACTTTAGTTTTTGAGGTGTATGGGCCCTCATAAACTGGAATTTGGTGGATCATCAGCCTTTTTACCTTGTTATAATATGTATAAGATTCCGAGCATTGATTAGCGGGGAGTATGTGCTCTCACGGATCGGAATTTGTCACTTAGGTGTTGGTTTAAGCGTTTCTCTGGGCTCTGGAGTAGTTTCTAAGGCTTACTATCTAGAAAACCTAAAATACACACCATGTATTTTTGACTACCTACCATGTGTTCTTCTGTTCGGGAAGAAAAGAAAAAAAAATTAAGTACATGCCATGTAGTTGCTACCCGTGTCATAGCCATGTGAGCAGAAAAACGGGATAGTCAAGCTTTGAAGGAACATGCCATGAAAAAATTGTACAAGAATTGTAGTGTAACCTAGTAATCCGTCTGTGTAACTAACAACACAGGTTGGTGTAATCCTTTCTTGTACATTCCATGTCCATCGGGAACACGTCGTGTAGTGTGAGCTGTGTATCCGGCCGTGTAACTAAAAAAATAGGTCGGTGAAGCTCGTCTTGTACACATCGTCTACCTGTGGGACATGAGGTGTAGTCTTGACTGGTGAGAGACTGTGTGGACATGGCGGTATGGCTGGGGAAATGGGGTTGTTTACATGTCGTGTGTGGGTGTAACACTCTATGTAGTGTCAACCAAGTATTCGACTGTGTCACTAACAACACGGGCAGTTGGAATTTAAGCTGTACATGTCGTGTCTATCTGAAACACGCCGTGTCTTTTGAGCTATGTACCCAGCGATGTCGCGGACAACACGGGTCATTGAATCTTGTCCAGTAGAAACTGTGTAGATCTTATACACAATGTGTAGTATCATTTAAAGGAGAGTCGTGTGGCTAATCCGTATAGAAGGACTCGAGTAGGGGAAGAAAATTCAAGTACACGCCGCATGTGTGGACAACATGTTGTGTGTTGGGATGTTACATGACCAGTTCTGGAAGAGGTACACGCCCATGTGAAAGGCTTACAAGAACACTCCCTGTAGTTATTATACATGCCATGTAGTCTAGTTTTGTAAAACTTGAAGTTTTCTTTTCCTTGTTCCCTTTTTACGCTTTCGGTTCTTAGTCCTTGATAATCTTGATCTAAGGCATGTGTTTCACCATGTAGAGTCATGCCACCGAGATGAACTCAAGTTGATCAACAGGAGAGCGGAAACGAGTATAATCTTGAGATGGTTGGCCACGGGCTACTGATGGATCCTCTAATAGAGCTAGATGCGGCGCTGGCCATTATACCATACACAGGCGCGAATGCGCGGTTCCGTGAAGGCTTCATGCAGATTATGAAGACCATCCAGGGAGCACCGCTAGCTGCCACATCTATGGTAGAGCTGTTATAGATATTCCAGCAGCAACATCCACCTACGTTTTCAGGGGATGGCAGACCACAGGCTGTGGAGTCTTGGCTGGGTTCTATGCAGACTATCTTCAAGCATCTTGAGATGCCTCCAGGGCGGAGGTTTAAGCTCACTATTTATATGATACTTGATTCCTCCAAGAGGTGGTGGGATGTTACCACCTAGACCGAGCATCACATGGACATGGCATGAGAAGATTTTCATGCATTATTCTATGACGTTTTCTTTATGGAGACCCTGAGGGTAGATCGGGCTCGAGAGTTCATGAATCTGCAGCAGGGCACCATGTCAGTGATTGACTATTCTGATCGCTCCTCCGAGTTACAAAGTTCTGCACCTATTCTGGTGGGTGAAGAGACGCCGAGGGATCGACGCTTTGAGGATGGTTTTAGAGATGACATCCAAGCATAGTTGATCGTTTTTAGGTTTCCTACAGTACAAGCTATTGTGAACCAGGCACAGATTATTGATCGGAACCTGCAGGAAGCTAGTGGTGCAGGCCAGTGCAGTTCAGCACCAAGTTCTGGTACTATTTCTAAAAGTAAGAGGAAGATGTAGATGGATTTCTCTCACAGTGGCAGTACTATCCAGAATAATTCTTCTGGTGGACAGGTAATATTCTACCAGTGTGGTAAAGAGGGGAACAAGAGACAGTAGTGTCTACATGACCCAGTGGAGTGCAGAGCTTGCGGCATGATCGGTCATCTGCAACGCTTTTGTAGGGAATTTCCACCAGTGGCTAGTGATAAGGGTTCTATACAGACTCCGCATGTGGGAGTAGGACCAACAACTACTTATCGGTCATGGAATTGGAATATGTCGGGATGTTCAGGCTGAGGTGGTGGTCGTGTCTGTGGTAGCTAGACCCCAAGATCACAGAGGCAGCTGGGTGGGTCAGCTCAGGGTAGCCAGGCTGTGTCGCAGGGCCGCGGTACTGGGCAGGCCTATGCGGTGCAACATACCCAACATGAGCAGGATCCCGGACCTTCCACCATCAGAGGTACTATTCTAGTTGCTTCTGTTTTATCTTCTATACTTTTCAATACGGGTGATACACATAGCTTTGTATTTGTGCCCATTGTGGAGAGCCTTGGGATCTGTGTTTCTTCTTCTTCTAATGTTATGACCCTAGACCCTCCATTGGGGACTAGAACAACTGGTGTGCATCAGTGAAAGGAGTTCCCTATAAAGTTTGGTTGGTGTCACTTTCTATGGGACCTCTATGTCTTAGAGATTCCGAGTTATGACTTCATTCTCGGGATGGACTAGTTGATAACCTTTTGAGCCATTGTAGATTCCTATCATCATAGGGTGAGTTTCACGTCCCCAGAGGGAAAAGAGTTTCTCTACAAGGGATAATGGGATGTCCAGGCCGGTTGAGATGGACTCGAGCATTGTGGGCGAGGTGGAGTGATATCCCAGATTGTGAGTGTATATCTGGATGACTTGGGAACTTGTCAAAAGGATTTCCCTCCAGTGTTTGATCATTTCAGGGATGTCTTCCCAGACAACTTTTCAGGTCTTCCTCCAGAGCGGGAGGTGGATTTCTCTATTGAGATAGTGCCAGGGGAAGCACCGGTGTCCATTCCTCCTTATAAGATGGAATCACCAGAGTTGAAATATCTCAATAAATAGTTGGAGGAGTTGTAGGAAAAGGGTTTCATCCGACCCGGTACTTCTCTATGGGGTTTTCCTGTCCTGTATTCTAAGAAGACAGACGGTACCCTCAGACTTTTGTGGATTAACGGAAGATGAACCAATTTACGGTCAAGAACCAATATCCCTTACCATGGATTGAATATCTTTTTGATCAACATTGAGAAGCATGAGTGTTCTCGGAGATTTACTTGAGATCCGAATATCATCAGTTGCGTGTTAGACCATCGGATACACCGCTTAAAAATTTTCGGAGCAGATATGGTCTATATGAGTACTTGGTCATGCCATTTAGACTCACGAACGCAGCAGCAGTTTTCATGGCTATGATGAATCGTGTGTTCCACCCATATCTGGATTGTTTTGTTGTAGTCTTCAAGGATGATATATTGGTGTACTCTCAGACTCGACACAACCATGCCTCCCTTCTTGAGATCGTATTGAGTAAACTGAGAGAGCATCAGTTATATGATAATCTCTCTAAGTTTCACTTTTGGATGGACCAGATACACTTCTTGGGTCATACTATCTCAGAGGCAGGAGTTGTCATGGACCTAGAGAAAGTGAGAGAAGTAGTTTTCTTGGATAAGACTAAGAATGTGTTTGAAATACAGAGTTTCTTTGGGATGGCTTGTTACTACAAGCGTTTTATACAGGACTTCTCCCACTTAGCATCACCATTGATGAGTTTGACTAAGAAGGGTGTGAAGTTCATTTGGTTAGATGCTCGTGAGACAGCCTTTCAAGTGCTAAAGGGAAGGTTGACATCAACACCAGTCCTGATACTTCCAGAGCAAGGGAAGAGATATACAGTTTACTGTGATGCATCAGGTATTGGGCTGGGTGCAGTGTTGATGTAGGGTGATCGAGTAGTTGTGTACAAGTCTCGACAGTTGAGGCCACATGAGAGGAATTACCCGATGCATGATCTCGATTTGGATGCAATTGTTCTTTCATTACAATGTTGGAGACATTATCTCTTGTGAGAAATTTTTTTGGTGTTTACCGACCACAAATGTCTTAAATATATCTTTACCTAGCATGAACCAAATTTGAGACTACGAAGGTGGGTTGAGTACCTTCAGTCCTTCGACTTCAAGCTTGCCTATACTCCTAGTAAGGGTAATGTAGTGGCTGATGTACTGAGCAGAAGGACTCAGATACAAGCAGTGCAGAAGGCCAGTGGTGAGTGGAAGCTTATGGATTTATTATATGAGATTCATTTCGTGGTGCACAATAGTCAGGGTCGAAACAATCTTTTTTTCCTTAGCTGTAACTTCTACCCTCCTGGATAGAGTGATGATGAGATAACTATCAGACTCAGAATGATTAGTTATATGGGAGTTGGTGGAAAGTGAGGACCCTCCTCCCGATTGGAAAATAGGCGATGATGAGGTACTGCATTCCCATAGACAAGTGTGGGTTCCAGGGGACATATGTGAGGAGCTGCTACAAGAGTTTCAGGCTTCAGCTTGGGTTGTACATCCCGGGGTTACCAAAATGTACCGTGACATGAGACGTCTATATTTGTGGCCGGGTATGAAGAGAGAGGTAGATGGTTTTGTTAAGAGATGCTCCACCTCTCAGCAGGTGAATGCAGAGCATCAGAGGCTATCCAGACTATTACAGTAGTTACCCATCCCGGAGTGGAAATGGGATGATGTCGCGATGGAATTCGTGACAGGGTTTTCGAGGTCACATCAATGCAATGATATTGTGTGGGTTTTTGTGGACAGACTCATGAAGGTATCTCACTTTTTTGCAGATCAAGGATACCTTCAGTGTTGACGAGCTTGGGAAGTTGTATATCTGAGAGTTAGTACGTCCTCATGGGGTCCCTCATTCTATCGTTTCAGATAGGGATGCCCATTTTACATCTCGTTTCGGGCAGAGTTTTCAGAGGGAACTGGGTAGACAGGTGATTCTGAGCACAACTTACCACCCTAAGACTGATGTCCAGTCAGAGTGTATGATATAGGTGCTTGAGGACATGCTACGTGCATGCATCCTGGACTTTGGTGGCTCTTGGGAGAAGCACATAACCCTGGTCAAGTTTTCCTATAATAATAGTTTTCAGAAAAATATTCAAATGGAACCTTACGAGGATTTATTTGGTATGTCATGCCGATCACCTTTGTGCTGGTTAGAGGTAGGTGAGACATATTTACTGGGACCATGTCTTATACATGAGACTTTAGAGTAGGTCCATTTGATTCAGAAGCATATGGTTACTGCACAGTCTTGGCAGAAATCTTATGTTGATCGCTGCAGACCACCACTGGAGTTCGTGGTTGGGGATCAAGTTTTCTTGCATGTTTCAATGATGTTTGGACACAGCCAGATCATGAGAGAGGGTAAACTTTCACCGAGGTATGTGGGGCCATTTGAGATTCTGGAGAGAGTCGGGCCGGTTTCCTATTGGTTTTAGTTACCACAGAGGTACTGGGCCATGCATGACATCTTCCATGTATCTCAACTACGTCATTATCACTTAGACCCATCTCACATTTTTTAGACCGAGGAGGTTGAGCTTCAGGCTGATGCATCCTTTGAAGAGCATCCAATTCATATTGTTAATAGGAGCACGAAGGTTCTCCGAGGCCGGTCAGTTTCTCTCGTATGAGTGCTATGGAAGCATGGCCGAGTGTAGGACGAAACCTGGGAGCAGGAGACCGACGTATGTGCTCAGTGGTGAGAGTTTTACTGAGCTATATCTTCACCACCCTAGGAAGGTCAATACGGGGACAAATTGATTTAAGGTGGGATGTTTGTAAGAACTCGGTTCTTATTCTTGAGGTGCGAGTTTCTTCTTTTCCATTTTCCCTTTAGTGTTTTTGATAAAATAATGAAATGGGAAAAAATACCAAATTTTGTGGGTACACATCGTGTACTTTTCCACATGCTGTGTACTTTGGCCGTGTGGGAAGAGTACATAGGGAATGTAGGACAAACAGCGGTGAAGGGTGTAAGAACTGAATACACGCTGTGTACATAGTAGTTACACGCCGTGTAATCAGTTGGCAGGTGAATAGTAAGGTGGTGGAAGTAGCCACCAGCTGAGAAAAAGTACACACCGTGTATTCAGAAACACACGCCGTGTACTCATGTCGACAAATGAATAGTGCGACGGTGAAAAGTAGCTGCCAAAGGAACAGTTAAAAAAATGAAAAGTACATGACATTAACAAGAGATTACATGCCGTGTAGTTTGTTTTTTTCACATAAAATGGGCATTAGCCTCCTCTGTCGACATAGGAAGCTTACGACGTCAGAAGAACATGGGGAGATGGCTGGAGCTTTGAGGAGCTCCCGATTGTCGGCCGGAACTCGGTTTCCTTCGCTAATAGTCTCAATTGATCAGTGTGGGTGAGTTCTTCGCTCTTCGTTAACCTTTCCTTCCAATTATTTCTTGAGGGAATGTTATTTATGTTTGAATGAGGAATCTTCTATCCCAGATCAACGTTGTTCTTGGACGATTCGGGAGGTTTCGTTCGTGTATATCGATTAGTGTAGATCGAGTTAGGTGGTCTGCTGTTTAATTCCAACTGATGAGTGTTTGTTGTGTACCATTGTTCTAAGAGCCCATGTTGTGGTGTCGTATGGATGAGGACTTGATTAATTAAATAACTATAATTTCATAGTTAATTTAATTAATATGTATAACTACTATGTGGGATCATTTCTTGGATCCAGGGCCACCCATGGGTGCATCCCCCCTGTTTAGCCATTTGGTCAGGACACCTGAGGGTATGCCATTTCTATAATATGTTTTATGTTTTATTTATAGGAACTTATATGAATTTATTATTGTGCTTTGGGATCAGCCCGACTACTTGTTTAGCTTGAGGGTAGTGTTTGTTTAGCATGAGGGCAGTATTCTATTTAGCCTGAGGGGAACTTTTCATATGTCTGACGATAGTACTTCTGTGCCTAAGGGAAATACCTCGTGCCTGAGGGCAGTATTTGTTTAACCTGCAGGCAATCACATGCGGGTTTCGATTCTATTTACCTAAGGGTAAGGTTTTTCATGTCTAAGGACTCTTTTTAGTTCATATGTTCATTGTGATGATTTTACATGGTATACCTACCAAGCATAAGCACAGGCTTGGTATTGTTTTACCTTGTACTTGTTAGATAGATTGTTGTAGTCTTTCTGTGGCACTATTTATGAGATTGTTGGCCAAGGATGAGTCTTAGGAATTTATAATTCACTTATCCTGAATTGTTAAAAAATAATTAAATGTAAATGGAACTAGTAGGAGTAGATTCTTTTGAGTACTTCATAGTTTACTGCATTTCCATTACTGGACACTACTGTTCTACAAATTCACCGACAGTTGGGCATGGGCCTTTGGTGGTTGCCTACTGGGATTTATTTATCACACCCTGTTTGGGTCATTTCATGGGCCCAAAGAGATTATATTGATATAGGTGTGGATAAGGTAAAGGGTCCCTATACATGTACTTTATTTGTTGCAGAGGAGTACGAGAGCATGGGACCGAGCTTAGGCTTGCGATGCTGCTGAGTTCCTATTACGCTGTTTCATTTTGCTTTGATGTATTTTTACCTTATATTGTATTGTTTGGATCACAGTGTATCCAGTTTTTGATGCTTTCTTATACTTAGGGATAGATTGCACCATATATATGATTGCTAGTTATCTTTTTCTTGTTTTGTCATTTTCTGAGTTATATTGTTACTGCATCCGCTATTGTATGTTTATATTTATTTCCGTTGTGCTACACTTTGACAAATGAGTGCATAGTTTCCCCAAAATCAGACCTAGGCCCTTGTTGGTAGTCGACAGCCTCTTGAATTCGGGGAAATGCACTTGAGGTCATGTGACCAACCGGGTTCAGGGCACCCGTTGAGTGGCACCCGGGTCCGGGTCGTTACACCAGCTAATCCCAGAAAACTCCTCACCTCGGTCACACTTTTGGGTGGCTCCCAAGAAAGTACTACCTCTATATTCACTAGAACTACTACAACTCTAGCCTCTGAGATAATGTGTCCATGAAAGTGGACCTCCCATATCTAGAACTGGAACTTTGAGAGCTTACTATAAATCTGGTACTCTCAGAGTGTATCCAGAACTATCTGCAGATGGTAGTTATGCTCCTCCTCCGCTGTCGATTATATCAAGATGTCGTCGATAAAGACCACCACGAAGTGATTTAGGTATTTCTGGAAAGTTTTATTCATGAGTCCCATGAACACTGTTGGGTCTTTGGTCACACCGAATGGCATAACCAAGAACTCATACTTACCATACCGACATATGATGGCCCTTTTCTGCACATCCTCATCTCGTACCCTGAGTTGAGGATAACCTGATATGTGGACTATCATAAAAAATAATAATGCTCCCTTCAACATATCAAATATATAATCAATCCTCATAAGTGGATACTTTTTCTTCACGATCACATGATTCAGGTGCCGATAGTTCACACAGAGTCTCAAACTCCCATCTGCCTTCTTGGCGAACAAAATCGGGGTTGCCCATGGAGAAACTTGGGGCTTTATGAACCCCTTCCTTTGAAAGTCCTCCAACTGTACCTATAACTCAAGAAGCTCCATGGGTTATATATGATATGATGGGGTAGATATCAGTGTCGTCCTGAGGTACAAGTCGATGTAAAAGTCTACCACTCTGCAAAGAGGTCGTCCCAAAACATCATCCAGGAAGACATCGGTATACTGGTCCACCACTACAGGATAACTCAGACTCTCAACATCAACTGCTCTGAGGTTATGGCTAGAAAAATGATGTGTGATTGGATTTACCCTCATCCGGGTAAGTCCATCCTATTCTACAAAGGTTCCATTCTTTCCGGTTAAGGAAAACCTAGTCCCATCCTCATGGACACACCACACTTTACTCCTAATATAGACAATCTGAGCATGTACTACGGATAACCAATCTATACCCAATATGACGTCGTAAGGCCTCGACGCCAATACTAGAAGATCCCAACCAAACCACTTGCCTCCTAGAGTAATCTCACACTGCTGGCACCAGTGTGTAATCATCGAATCCCCTCTCATAGGTGTCTCTAGCCATAAGTATCAAGCCAGCGGCTCTATTGGAATCTCCGTGATCCAAATGAGGGCCGTGGCAATAAAAGAGTGACTGAAACCTGTGTCTATATATACTACAGCTGAGGTAGAATAGACATAGATCATATCACTAATAATCTCTGGAGTGTGTGGTCATAGGCATCTATTGCCCGGAGATGAGCTTAGCCATGTTCTCTTGCTCCCTGTGGTCGGGATAGACCACCAAGATGTTGTGGCGGTAGAACCTTTAATCACCCCCACTGCCTCTTGCACGACCAGATCCTCTAGCCCAACTGACACCCTACAGACCTCCTCGCTCGAACCTCTACCTCTAACTCGATGGTCCCTCGACTGACTACTAGTCATCCATATGCCGGGTCTAGCAGTCGCGAGCCATTTGACCCTGCCCCCCGCACGAGTAGCACCATCTGATCTTCAGCTATCCTCCTCTATCCTGTGAACCCCGCAAAACCGTCCCTATATCCTGAGATCATCCACCAGAAGTTATGGTCCACTTGGGCCCCTGCATAATCTATCTACTACCTACTGTGGATGACTCTGCTACCTAACGTCTGGTTGGGTCTCTCTCTATCAGTTCCTACTTAGTTTGGAATCTCTCGACAAAAAGTGCTCACTCTAGCACCCGAGCTAGCATCAGAATGTTGAGAGATATCATCGATGCTCTGATATCCTATTGAAGATCTTTCTCAAAGGTATGGACCCTAAAGATAAGGTCACATACCATGTCGGTGGAGTATCAGGAGAGATTAGTGAACCTCTCCGAGTGTTGGGCCACAATCATGCTTACCTACTGTATGTGAAACAACTCTTGTATACGCACAGATAATATGGTCACTAGGATGAACTCTGCCCTGAAAAGGCCCTCAAAGTCTTCCCAGGTGAGGGTCGCCTCACCGTGTAACTGGAGTGTCAGACTCCACCATCTCCCAGCTGCTCCATGGAAGATACTGGTAGTAAGGATCCCCATTAGATCAGATGGTGTCCCAACTAAGCGAAAAACTCTGGCCACAGCTCCCATCCAGTCCTTAGCCGCCTGTGAATCCATCTCTCCTCAGATCCTCAGAGACCTATGATGCCGGAACTCGTACAACACACTCCGTCGTCATGCACTATCTGTTGGTGGGGCTATTAGAAACAGCTACCCAATGGGTAGTGATGCTACCGGTACACCATGCGAAGGTGCTAATTCCATAAGAGGGACCTGCACCGAGGCCTCATCACTCTGTGGGCCATCATCGTGTACTCTCTCAGTAATCCTAGTTGGCTATCCATGTGGCGGAATCCGGAAATAAAAAAAGGTGAGCCACAGTCAATAAGTTATACCTTGTAAGCTGACTCAAAGAGATCATATGAACAAATTTTCAAAAACAAATGCAATCAGTGTTTTCATGCACTGTGTCAGAAATCAAAATTTAGTGTCCTTGTGTATGGATACATCGGCTGCCACACCAAAACTGGATTCCCCAAACTAAAACTACACTCATAACACATAACAATATTACCACATTGAAAAGATCAATCATAGTTCTTTAGTAGAATCGACTCCTCTAATACCACTTTGTCATGACCCATCCCCCGAGGCTCATGCCGTGACTACCCCAAGCCCGTCTACAATTGGCCAGGGGCGGGCCACTAGCAACAAAAAGGCGTATCCCTATAACAGAATTCAGTTCCTTTAAACATGTAGAAACAAAAAAACTGAGAACAAAATAGGAAGAAACGAATAAGTAAAATACTGTAGTGAAAAGCATACTGAAAGAAAAGTGGACGGAATACAAGCCCAACTAAAAAGAGAAAAATATCTCATGGATCATCCCCCAACGATCCTACCTGAAGGGTTGGTACAACTCACGATTAGTAGTCACTATGACACATCACATCAAATGGTCCACCTCTAAGAACCTTCCAGTCCTAACTCCCTCAACCTCGATCAACGCTGTCTATCATCTGCACAAGACACAACAAGGTGCGGGTGTATCCCATGTAGGGGTGAGTATAAAAATACTCAGTAGGGACCCCAAGACCCCCATTGGTCTCCCAAAGTTCCACAAAGGTAAAATAACACAAAGGAAGACTTCAATCACAAATCACGGAGTAGTCACCAAATATACTTAGGTATATGACAACACATATACCTAAGTTATCAAAGATACTCGTCTCATTGTTGATGAAACTTAAGGATCTAACTTTTATGCCATATTCACAACTGATCCACAATGGAAGAATACCACAAAGGTAACACTACGAAGGTAACACTACAAAGGTGATAGTACCACAAAGGTAACACCACGAAGGTAACACCACGACGGTCAGCATACCACAATGGTAATAGCAAGAATGTAACACCGTGAAGGAAAAAGTACCAGAAAGGTAAAGACTTAGTTCACACCAGGTATAACTTAAATACATAAGTACATATGATTAGTTGTAAAACTAGATCTTATTGTTTTTTCAAGAGGCTCTATTGCTGACCCACAAAGTATTGGTATTTGCTGACCCACATAAGATTGCTAAGAACTGACCCACATAGGATATGACCCGTACAAGATCTATATGCACTGACCCACACAAGATTTCTGAGCACTGACCCACACAGAATCGATATTCATCCTTCACATCACATCCTATCTCCTCCACCTAACTGCCAACCACTGGATTCCCACTCATAATACACTTGATTCTGAGAGAACTACTCATAAATCCATCAGTCTTATTTCAACCAAAACAGGGATCTAGGAATAAGTATCCCAAAGGACTTCCATGTTGTAGGGGTTCCAATGCAACAGACCGCACGTCAGTCGGACGCCCGATCTCTAACTTATAAGTGTTTTAGTATCGAGGGCCCGGTAGGATTTAGGTTCGATCGAACCCAGCCATACTCCAACATTCTCTAAAACTGAAGTGCATTATACCTAAAGGACTCTCTCTATCAAAGGATCCCATCTCTATAGATGGTTTGTCAAACGGACGCCTGTTTGACATGTTATGGCCCTTTAAGTGAAACTGGGCCTGGTGGGGTCTGGGTCCGGAACGACTCAGCCCAACCTGGTCTGGGCCGACCCGAATGGGCGGGGCGATGACATGGTCGGCCTACTAGACCGCGGTCCAGCCCAGCCCGTAAGGGTACGGGTCGTCCTAGAGAAGTGCATCCCACTGGGCTAGCGTGGCTCGGCCCACAGAGGTGCGTCACGCTGGGATCGTGCAGCCCAGCCCGTGGTGGGGCACGGCCCGAGGGGACGCACGGCTCGGTCCACAGTGGGGTGAAGCCCGATGGAGTGGGCCCCACTCCCACCGAAATGGGGTGGGGGATTCCTTCTGTTTTCCAAAATTTCCAAGCATCCATTTGAGTTCCCCCACCGCAGCAGTGCCATGTGGTGTTGCCTCATCTGCTGCGGGACACGCAGGGAGTGGGTCCTGCCACCGCAGAAATGTAGTCGTGGCTACTCCGGCAGAGCACCATTGTGCGTCGTTGCATCCTCCTACGGTCGGCCAATGCTGGCCACTTCTTTCACCCACTGCAGCAAAAAAATCAGTAGCCACATTTTCCGGAGATGCGTGTGGGTGCACTGCCCTCCCTTCCATGGCTGGCTGGTGGCAAACGCTACTGGCTGCCATTGCTAAAGAACTGTGGCCTATTTCTCTGGCGGCACGCAACGGTGCACCGCCACCACTATAGCCAGTCGGTTCCAGTCGCCGCCCTAGCTTTCTGGTTCCAGTTGTCAGTGGCCTTCCATGGGACACCGGGTGAGCTCTAATAACCAATTTTTCCATCTGATCACATCTATGGGATCTTCGGGACTCCCTCTTTGCCACATGACCCTTCGTTGCAAATTCCATTCAACCCAAAAATTTGAGCGTGAAGAACTCATAGATTAATCACTGTAGTAGAGGGTCCATGACTTATTCATTTGGCCCACACCATCCACGTTGGCCTGATAACAAGAAGGAATCAGAAAAACATTCATCAAATCTTGGAAACAAATCATGATTAAACCCAACCTCCAAAATCCGTTGGATAAATTTCGCGATTGAAGGAGGATCAGTGTTCTTCGTTCCTGCAACATGCTTATAATGACGCCACTAGAATGACGATCTTCAGTTCTCGATTGTGAAATCCATTCTTCATCCAGATCCTCAAGATCCTCCTCCTACTTTATCCAATGGAAAGAAACACCCAACCCCAAGGATGAGTTAATATAAATCGAAATTTTAGAGGTGATTCATTTATTTATAATTAATTAATCCTACTAATTAAAGGGATTGGTGGTTACACATTTTGTGTAACCGAGCATTTAATGCCCATCATTAAATGCTCGACCTACCTCTTGTGGTACACACCACCAAAAATTAAAAGGACAGGGGAGAGGATATTTTTTTAAAATAAAACATATTTATTTTATTTAATCGTCCATGAAAAAGGGAAAAAACAACTTTGTCTCTGGACCCCCTGTAGTCGAGGTGAAATCTACTCTAAGGAAATCACAACACTAAGAGCTCAATGGTGCCCTCCGATATTTAATCTGAGCACCGGTTCAAAAGTAATAAAATGCCACTGACGCGTTTACTGACCGTACCTTAAAAAAAGTTTAGAAATTCATTCCGGGAACACTGGGCCTCAGAATCACGTGCCGTATATTTTTTCACTCATAATAATTTAATATCATTTAAAAAAATTACATCGAAAATCTGGGTCATTACATTACCGCACTGAGCCTTGATAAGGTTGATGTTTATGGAAGAGGTTATATCTCTGAGATGATAGTGAAATTATCAATAGTGAAGTAAGTAGAGGAGTACCAACAAGAGGTAGTTTGAGGTATTGTTTTGGTGTGATTGAGGTTTTTGTGGAGACAATACCAAGGGATGTACTAATAATAGGAAACATAATGTGTTGTTACTGTGGAATATTTTAATTCCCTTAGTGAGGTATGATGTGTTTCTTTGAGAGTTCCAATGTATTACCTTATAAGTACATCCTGTTCCCTAAAAGATGAATATTTTTTAGTGGTTTTAGTTTTAGTTTTAAAATATGAAGTGGTCAATCATATATTTTTTCCCTCGATGTATGGTTTTCTAGAGGGTGAAGGCCGAGAATCCTATTCTCAGTGGTTTTCTTCACCCACTTGATTTTACCCAATGTAAGTGGGAGGTCATATTGATGGACATCATCACCATTTTATCTAGATCATGGGGTGGTTAAGAATACATATGGGTATCATGGAAGAAAAATTAATTCAACTCACTTCTTATTGATTGTGGATATAATAACAATAGTGGTTTTTTTGAGGCAGTTCTGAGAGAATGTAGTGAGGCTTCATGGTGTTTTGAAGATGATCATATCTGATCATGATCCCTAGTTTACCTCCATGGTTTGGAGATGTATCTATCATGATTTTAAATCACATTTACACCTTATAATTTATTTACATTCATAGAAATATTGTAAAATAGAACAAACTATATACGGATTTGAGGAAATGATTCATACATAAATTCTCGATTTTGGAGGTTCATGGACATGGAACCTACCCATGGAGATGTTTTCTTACAACAAAAATGATCACTCCTCTATTATAATGGCTCTATTATAAGAACTATATAGTGAACATGATGATCTCTATTTTACTAGATCGAGGTAAGAGAGTGATCTATTCTTGGTCGAGAATTTGTAAATGGTGATATTGAAAAGGAACATGAGATCATAGAGTGAATTAAGGCAGTGTAGGATCATAAGATATCTTATTCTAATTACAAAATGCGGCCTCTAGATCTCAAAATCAGAGATGAGGTGTTCTTGAAGGTAACTCCTCATCATGGGTAGTAAAGGTTTGGACATGGGAGTTATGATTATCCTAGGATAATTATACACTATTGAGGTGTGGGTTCAGTTTGAATCCATCGCGTATTAGTAAACAATACCAATGTAGATGATCTAGATACATGACATCTTCCTTGTCGCACACAACCACTATCATCCTCATAATGATTATCACATCATTGTTTAGGGAGAGATGGATGTTATGGAAGGTGTGACGTTCAAGGAATGACCTATTATGATTTATTATAGTCAAGAGGAGGTGTTATGTACGTGTGTTATTCCCTTATATCATGTCATGTGGTTGCATGGTGGATTGGAGGAGGGAACTAGGAAGTGAGGGTTGTAGATATCTTCTAAATGTAAAATGTTTTTAGTGATTTTTTATTTCCTTTTTTGAGATGATGTGTTTCATTTTATACAGTTTTATGGAATCATTTCCTTTCCTAAATATAAATATTTTTATGGAATTTTCCTCATTTTTTAGGCATCTCCAGGGATCTGTGTTTTTATTGTAGAACCCCAAACACTTCATGGTTTGTTTCTCTTAAATAAATTATAGTTATAGCCTATGTTTCATGAATCACTGAGCCTGTATGAAACAGAACATTGTTAATTATAGGAGATATCCATAACCTATCCATTACACTTAAATCTTCCAACTCTGTGATTTGAATTTTAAAAATCTGACATACACAGTTGTGTTCAAGATGATATTTAGAGTCTGATAGAATTAACTTACTTTTTTGTGAATAGTATCATACCCTTATGAATAGAAACCTACCCTTATGAATAGTAAATTACCCTTATGAATAATAATATGACTCTTATGAATATTATCCATGCCCTTGAGGGGATAAATGAATTTAGGCACCTTAAAAATGAAGATGAATATTTTAAGTGTTTATATTTTTTGATTAAATAATTATTTTAATTAAATATTTAATTATTCTTATTTAGAAAATTATTTTTGAAAAGTGGACTTTATTTTTTGATTTTACATGTCAAAAAATGGTTTGATTAAATTTTTGGGAATTTTATGAAATACTTGAATTTTTGATGAATCGTAAAATCCGATAATTCACAATAAATACTAAATAAGGAATTTATTGAGTCATTGATGATGATCTGCTGATGTAAGCCCAATTGGTTTGAAGTCACATGCATATATTACTGTTCTTGATCAAGTAAAACACACTGTTGGTTGTCTTGAGAGGAAATAATAAGTTAATGTTTATAATATTAAGAAAAATCCTCTTCCCTCCACTATATAAACCACCCCTCACCCCTCTTCCTCCCACACCACTCAAGCTTCAAGCCTTGCCTAAATTCTATCAAATACTCTTCCCAATCCCTCTCCCCACGTCCAAGACCTACTGGTCTCACCAAAAGGCCAAAAAAAGGCCTTAAGGAGATTCTCAAGGAGGAGTACTCAGGAGGTGAACCTTCATTCTCTTTTCATTCAATTTCTTTTACAAAGTTCTATTATTTTGTTCTCCCTTTTCACCTCCCCTCATCCAAATTCCATGATAATTCCAATACCTTACATGTACTGGACTTTCATTGTTAAAATGTAATATTTCTCCATAATATCTCTTTTCCCCTCCTTTTATACAATAAATGCAAACACCGTCCGAGATGTGTAAATTTATCACACTCAAGAAAGATGGGTTTTGAATTTGCATTACTATCTTTAATACTGGTCATTAAACCATTTCAATGGTTGAACCAGGTCATAATATATGTATTTTATCTTGATTATTATTTTGTAATCTCTTCACGTTCATGATATGGAATAATAATACAAAACAAGTTTATTGTGCACAAAACCACCAAGCCAAATCCAATCGATTATTTTAACTCATCGAATGAGTCATCTTCATGGTATATAAAAAGAATAATTATAATATCATTTATATATCATTAATTTCACTACTAATTTATATTAACAATTATGGATGTCTGACTATATTTCTAACAAACATCCATTAATGAATACAAGTAAACGGATCATGAAAACCAAAGAAGAAAATGCTACCAAAATAATAATATTTAATCTCTTAAACCATCCAAAAGTCCATTAATGAACCTAATACGGACATAGAATATAAATTATATGTTTATGAGGTTATGGAATTATTAATTAATGAAGCTAAATTTGATTATTCAGGTCGTTATGAACAATCAAGTACACCTTCGAACATAAAGTAAGGGATTTTCTCCCTCACTTTTGTTCAAGAATCACCCCTATGTTGTGCCATTTTATTTTTAATTCATAATGATAGGGTATTTTTTTGTACCTCCCCCATACTACCCTTATTAAATATAAATAATGGAATACCTCATTACCTCTCATTAATCCCTTGAAATAACACTCATTACCATGCCGAAATGTTTGAAAGGGGTTTCTTATCTCACTTTCATTTCTGTGAGATTTTCATTGTTCGCCACTTATTTCTTATATGTGGTATATGTGAACATCCATTTTATATAAAATAACATGTTTCTCTTTATATTCATGTTATTCAATGATTCATTTGTGGGTTATTATGTTTTGGTCATATGATTCGTCCGATTACATTGCGGTAAGAGACTTTGTCTCAACTACTATTTTGTTGTGACTGTATTTGTATTGTGCACCTAATAATCCTTATGTGGTGTACCTAATGCCCATTTGAGATCAAATTTAATTTGAAATTATATTTATATTAAATATCCATAATCTCATATCATGGATATGTTTTTGTCTAAATCGTATCCCATTTTTACATATGTTGTTTATTTGGAATGTTATTTTAATTGTGGAAATATTGATGACTCTGTATACTCTACTATATACGGATATTGAAAAATAATATTGCTCTTGTATTGAATCAATGTATGAATAATTTTTTGGAAATTTAGTGGCGGGTGTGGGGGGGGCCTCTATATCCCCTTGAAGCATCGGTAGGTCTTATGATACAAATCAGTTGGCGACAAACCCTTCGAGTTTGTTTCAAAAAATTAGATGGGTTTCTACCTACAGAACTAAACTGTTTTAATGGTATTATGGTTTCATGTTCCAGATACATGAAGTCCAATTAATAAGAATTATATTTATTCATTATCAGTTATTATTATGATCCATGAGGGTTTCACTATGAAAAAATCTATGGATGCAGTTTCATTATCAGTTCATTAATGGCATTGGTTTTTAATTTATTCACCATGACATATTGATTATGTCAGATTGATTATGATTCACTCATTATTGTATTCATGTTTCCTCTATTTTTAACCCTTACTGAGCGTTTTAGGTAACCCCTTTCATTGTTTACCTTTAACATGTGATTAAGAGAAGGTCATATATGGAGTTCATGTGGTTGCATATTTTAGTTTTGTTGTGTATTGTATCTTGTAACATTTTTCAATTTATTTTGTTTTACATATATGTATCTAGTCACTTCAAGACTACTAAACTGATCATTACTTTAGGATTTTCATTCCTTATAACCATGATAATATCACATGTAATGCACCGGCTCTAGTCTAGAGGGGTCGAGGTGTTATAGTTGCTATCAAAGGAAGTATAGTATAAAACATGGAAACTAGAGTAGGAAATGTATAGTAAGGAACAAAGCCCTAAGGTAGTATTTGAGGATAGACATACAAGAAAATCCTGGTATTTTGGTAAGAAATATATTATGTGGATCTTTTAAACAATAAGTCCCTATCTAGATATGAGTAGGTAGAGGTGGCTCTGGAACATATTTATGTAGGGGTAAAACCCAAAAACACCACTTTGAGTTAGACTCGAACGGGAACTGGTGCATGACAATGGGCCTTGCTGCACTCTTTGTTACAACCCTCCCGGAGGATATTATTAGGATAATTCACATTTTCATTACAATCCATTATGAAGGAGTTTAATGTAAATTTTTCCCTAGTGAAAACATGTTTATAAGATTAGCTATGCATATAATTTCAATCTATGTTGAGTGCTTTTCTATTTGAGATTCATAAACTAATCTAGTGTATCCAATTATTTAGAAATGACATCTTACGGAAGAAGGGGATTCAATACTCGTGGGAAAGGTAGGGATGTCCCTACTGAGAAAGTCAACACAATCAATGTTGGATCAGATCAGATCATGACCATATTGGGACAACTTACTTGGGTTGTAACGAATAACCATTACACACCTCTGTTGGATTGTTTCATGAAGTAGAAGACCCCATATTTTAGTGGGACTAATAACTAAGTGGTTTCTAAGTAACAGATCAAGTCCCTTGAAATGATATTCATGGAATTAAGATGCAATGAAAATGAAAAGGTAGTACTGGAAGTATATTGTCTCAAGGGAAACACTGATAAATGGTGGTCCTTGATTCAAAATACCGCAGAGGAAGAAGAAATAGAAGATATGGAATGGAGGACTTTTACGAAAATATTATTTGAAAAATATTTCCCTTTTGAGCAATGAACTGAAATGAAGAGGAAAATACTTAGCTTAAACAAAGGGAAGAAGATAATGTTGCAGAGTATGAGGCTACTTTCACAAGGCTGGCCAGGTATGCTGTAAATTACGTGTGTGACTCGTCAGACAAGATTTATCTTTTCATTGAAGGACTTAAGCCAAGTCTTCGAAGGGAATTGGCTTCTCAATCATTTTCATCATATGATGAAATTGTATCAAGTTCCATCAAAATAGAGAAGTAATTTTCTAGATCAAATCTTTTCACAGGAAACCAAGATAAGAAGTGGTACTCTGATTAAAAAGGAAAAGGAGAAGCACCAAATAAGAGCAAGGGAACAAATCTATTCCCATTATGTGAGAACTGTGGAAATAATCATCTCGGGAAAACCTTGAAAGGCATGGGAGTCTGCTATTACTACAGATAAAAGGGTCATTGATCTTTTGAATTCAAGGGGAAGAAACAATTAAATGATATTAAATGCTACAATTGCAGAGATATGGGACACTATGAAAATGAGTGTCCTAAGTGCAAAGGAAACATTCCTCAGAAAATGCCAAGAGAACAAGGGAGAGCCTATGTGACTACAACCACGGAGGTTGAAATTCCTAATGACATGGTGGAAGGTACTTTAATTACTTCCTCAAACTTAGCCAACCGTTTATTTATTTTTGGATCACCACATTCATTTATATCTTCTCAGTTTTCCAAGAAAATTATATTTTTCCAATTTGATTTAATAAATGAGTTGTCAGTCCAAACTCCCAGGGGATGTATCATTGCAACAAAGGCATGTCGACTAGTCCCCCTCCAGACACCAAAACATGCTTTATTTTCTATCCTTATCATCATACCAATGACTGAATTTGATATAAATCTTGGTATGGATTGGCTGTCAAATTATGATGCGAAGATTTATTGTATGAAGAAGGAAGTTACAATTTTTGAAAATGGTTTAGAATCCCTTTCCTTTAGGGAAGAAACATTTCCACCTAATTATTATCTAGAACCAACCCTAGTAGATATACTGAATGAAATACTTGGAGAGGATGATAAAACAATATCTAGGGTTGAGGAAAGAAATCTTCAAATTGAATATGTGCACATAGTGACAGAGTACATTTATGTATTTCTTGAGGATTTACCTGGACATCCTCCATAGCGGGAAGTTTAGTTCTCTATTGACTAAATTCCTAATGCAAGACCTATATCAAAGACTCCATATAGAATGACCATTGTGGAATTAATGGAGCTAAAGAAACAATTAGAGGATTTGAGTGAAAAATGATTTATTTGACCTAGTTTTTCTCCATGAGTACCCATGTCCTCTTTGTCAAGAAGAAGGATGGATCCATGAGGCTTTGCATTTTTACAGGGAAATCAATGCTATTACGATAAAGAATAAGTTTCCTATTCCCCAGATTGATGATTTATTTGATCAACTTCATGGAGGTCAATAATTTTAGAAGATTTACCTTTGATGCGGATATCATCAACTGTGTTTTAGGGATATAGATATTCTAAAAACAACATTTCAAAATAGGTATGGGCATTACGAGTTTACAGTGATGCCTTTTGGACTGACGAATGCACCATCTTTTTTCATGGATTTAATGAATAGAGTATTCAAGGAATATATTGATAACTTTGTTGTGGTATTCATTGATGATATCCTCGTGTACTCAAAATGTTATGAAGACCATGAGAATCACTTGCAGATTATTCTGAAAACTCATAGAGGCAATAAATTATATGGGACGTTTAGCATGTGTGAATTCTGGATTCAATCGGTTTCTTTTATAGGTCATATTGTTTCTAAGGATGGAATCCTAGTTGATCCTGAAAATACAAAGGCAATCCAAGAATGGCCCATCCCAACAAACATAACCGAGGTACACAGTTTTATTGGCTTAGCATGTTACTATCAGTGTTTCATTCAGAATTTTGCCCAACTGGCTAACCCTATAACCAAGCACACACGTAATGGAGTTATGTTTGTGTGTACAAAAGAATGTATATAATGCTTCAAATAACTGAAAAGAACATTGGTCAATGATCAAATTTTGACTCTTCTATCTAGAAGTGATGGATTTTTAATATACATCGATGCATCAAAGAATGGACTGGGTTGCATCCTTATGAAAAATGATAAAGTTATTGCATATGCATCAAGACAGTTTAAGAAAAATGGGAAAAAATATCCAACTCAGGATCTTGAGTTAGCAGCCCTAATCTTTGGTCTGAAAATATGGAGGCATTATCTATGTGGAGAGAGATATGAGATTTATACAGACCACAAGAGTTTGAAATAGATTTTCACACAAAAAGAACTACACATGTTGAAAAGAAGATGGCTCGAGTTACTCAAAGATTATGATTGTTCAACACACTACCACCCAGGAAAGGTGAATAAGGTGGCAGATGCGTTAAGCATGTAATATCATGGCCTTATGACTCAAATGATGATTAAAAGAGATCTTATATTCAAGGATATACTAAAGATAAATATGGGAATTGTTAAGGAAGGGGAAACATCGCTCCTCTTTCAAATGATTTCTAAACCATATTTACTAGAGAAGATAAAAGCCCTCAATCTGATGATGAGAATCTACACAAGAAAATTAAGGCAGTTAGGGATGGGATACTGGCTAACTTTATGTATGAAAAAGGAGTTATAAAATTTGGGAAGAGGTTATGTGTTCCATCAATACCTGAGATAAAAATGGAACTATTAGATAGTGCTCATAGCTCAAATTTTTCTATACACCCAGGTTGAACCAAGATGTATTGTGATCTGAAGGAATATTTTTGGTGGGATAATATGAAGTTAGAAATTGCTGACTACATGTCAAGATGTCTAGTTTGTCAACAAGTGAAGGCAGAGAAACAACATCCCAAAGGAGTGATGCAACCTCTACCTATTACTATGTTGAAGTGGGATAAAATTACGATGGATTTTGACACCGGACTACCAAGGACGCCTATAAGGAAAGATGCAATATTGGTAATTGTTGATTGGCTCACCAAATCATCACATTTCCTTCCTATAAAAGAGATTTTCCACTTGATATCTTGGACATACTCTATATTACTAAAGTTGTAAGACTTCATGGGGCACCTATATTAATTTTATATGATCGAGATCCCCAATTTATATCAAAATTCTGGAAAAGTCTCCAGAAGGCTTTGAATATTGAGCTTCGTACGAGTACTGCTTATCACCCCCAAATTGATGGACAGTCTGAAAGGACTATTAAAACTCTAGAAGACAAGCTGAAGTCATGCCCTATTGACTCCCAAGGTGTGTGGGATCAATAGTTTCCTTTGGTGGAATTTTCCTACAACAATAGTTTCCATTCTAGTATTCAAATGGAACCATATGAAGCATTATATGGAAAGAGATTTCAAACTCCAACTTGTTGGGATTAAGTTGGTGTGAGGAAGATTATAGGCCCAAAACTTATTGAAGAGACCACAACAAAGGTGAAGGAAATACAAGCCCATATTAAAGAAGCCCAAAGTAGGAAGAAGAGTTATGGTGAAAACCGAAGAAAGGATTTGGAATTCCATGTTGGAAATCATGTGTTTCTAAAAGTATGTCCATGGAAGGGTGTCTTAAGGTTCGGTAAGAAAGGGAAATTGAGTCCCAGGTACATCGGACCATTTGAAATCCAAGAAAGAATCAGAGTTGTAGTTTACCATTTAGCGATGCCTCCAAGTCTCTCCAGAGTTCATGATGTGTTTGACATGTCATTCTTAAATAAATACATGCTAGACCCAATGCATGTACTCACATATGAAGAAATTGAACTAGAACCAGATTTTTCATACTGTGAAAAGCCTATCGGGATTCTTGACACAAGAGAGAAGGTATTGAGAAATCGAACAACCAGCCCAATAAAGGTTCTTTGGAAAAACCAGAATATGGAGGAAGCGACATGGGAACCTGAGGATGTTATGAAAAATAATCACCCACATTTTTTGGTGAGCTTCTTACATAAAATTTCAAGGACAAAATTTTTTAAGGAGGGAATAATGCAGCACCCCAAACACTTCATGGTATGTTTCTCTTAAATAAATTCTAGTTATAGCATATGTTTAATGAATTACTGAGCATATATAGAACAAAACATGGTTACTTATAGGAGATATCCATAACCTATCCATTAAGCTCAAATTTTCCAACTATGCAATTTGAATTTTAAAAATCTGACATACACAGTTGTGTTCAAGATGATATTTAGAGTCTGATAGAATTAACTTAAATTTTGGTGAATAGTAACCTACCCTTATGAACAGTAACCTAAACTTATGAATAGTAACTTACCCTTATGAATTTTAATATGAATCTTATGAATGTTATCCATTCCCTTGAAGGGATAAATGAATTTAGGCACCTAAAAAATGAAGATGAATATTTTAAGTGTTTATATTTTTTTATTAAATAATTATTTTAATTAAATATTTAATTAATATTATTTAGAAAATTAGTTTTGAAAAATGGACTTCATTTTATGATTCTACATCTCAAAAAATGGTTAGGGTTAATTTTTGGGATATTTCTGAAATACTTGAATTTTTTTATGAATAGTAAAATTCGATAATTCACAATAAATGCTAAATAAAAAATTTATTGAGTCACTGATGATGATATTCTGATGTAAGCCCAATTGGTTAGAAGTCACATGAATATATTATTGTTCGTGGACATTGAATACTCACTATTGGTTGTCTTGAGAGGAAATAATATATTAATTATTATAATATTAAGAAAACTCCTCTCCCCTCTACTATATAAACCACCCATCACCCCCTCTTCCTGCCACACCACTCAAGCTTCAATCCTTGCCTAAATTCTGCCAAATACTCTTCCCAAGCCCTCTCCCCACGTCCAAGACCTTCTGGTCTCACCAAAAGGCCAAAAACAAAGTCCTTAAGGAGATTCTCAAGGAGGAGTACTCAAGAGATGAATCTTCCTTCTATTTTATTTCAATTTCTTTTACTAAGTTCCATTATTTTGTTCTCCCTTCTCACCTACCCTCATCCAAATTCCAATATAATTTCAGTACCTTAAATGTACTGTATTTTCATTTTGAAAATGGAATATTTCATCATAATCTCTCTCTTTTCCCCTTCTTTTATTCAATAAAAGCAAACACCGTCCGAGATGTGTAAATTTATCACACTCAAGGAAGACGGGTTTTCAATTTGCATTAATATCTTAAATACTAGTCATTAAACCATTTAAATGGTTGACCCAGGTCATAATATATGTATTTTATCTTTATTAATGTTGTTTAATCTTTACATGTTCTAATATGGAATAATAATACAAAACAAGTTTATTGTGCACAAAACCACCAAGCCAAATCCAAGCGTTTATTTTAACTCATCAAATGAGTCATCCTAATGATATATAACCAGAATCACTAAAAGATCATTTATATCCCTTTAATGTCACTAATAATGTATATTATCAATTCTGGATGTTTAACCATATTTCAAACAAACATCTATTCATGAATACAAGTAAATGGATCATGAAAACCAAAGAAGAAAATGCTACCAAAACAATAAAATTTAATCTATTAAACCATAAAAAAGTCCATTAATGAACCTGATAAGGTAATAAAATATCAATTATATGTTTATGAGGTTATGGATGTATTATTTAATGAAGCTAAATTTGATTATTCAGGTCGTTAAGAACAATCAATAACACCTTCGAGCATAAGGTAAGGGATTCTCTCTCTCACTTTTGTTCAAGAATCACCCCTTTATTGTGCCCTTTTTGTAACGACCCGAAATTTTTTTAAATAAATTTTGTTTCCTAATTTTATGTGTTATTGTTATACTCAACAAAAATGTTTTATTTGATAAACATGATTATAATTAAAATGAGATCAGTGGGTTTTGACTATTATATAACCATCGGTCAACATGACCGCTGTGAACAAAATGTTTTGATTATTGTCTCTAAATATAAGTAATCTTGGTTAATTATTATAGAAAGAAGATTCGATGGCCTCACCTAGTAGTCTTGGACCGATCGAAGCCCATCTAACAGAGCTTGGGAAGGAGGTAGCACCACTGGGCTTTGCTCTGGATCAAATCCAAGCCGAACTTCATCATGTGAAGCTGGAACGAAATCGCCTTCGTGAGAAGTTCAAACTGATAGAAATTACTACTCGGGCAATGTTGACTGAGCCGCCCCAAGCTTCTATCACCCTAGCACACCTTACTCTTAGGTCATATGCTGGTATTATAAGGGGTTATGTAACGAGACCGTAACTACCTTGTGTAATCCTTGTTTTAAATAAAAATTGGGATTTCTTCTTATGATGAAGTTTATGAATTTTGAAATGACCGGATAAATATAGTATGCATATTTTTGATGAATTTTAGAAAAAGGATATTTTAAATATGTTTATGTAAACCCTAAAAAATTAAAAATGTGTAATGATTTTCAAAAAATGGTCTTCTGCAATTATGTTCAGTACTAAATTTAGAGTCTAATAAGATCAACTTGATTTTTGATGAATAGTAAATTATGAATAGTGATTTTATGATTAGGATTAGTAATATGACCAAATGGATTAGTAATCTCACTTAAAGAAAGTTTTAAAATAATCTAGGCACCTTGATTAAGTAATGTGATTCAATAAAATAGTTAAATAACAGTTTCATTAATTATTATTCAAGTATTAGTTTTTTCGGGTGAATAGTGTTTTTTAATTAAAAATTTAATTAAAAATAATTGGAAAATTATTTTTATAAAAATAAGTTTATTTTTGAACTCAGAGCATCAATATTATGTTATGGTAATTTTTGGGGTTTTTTCTGAAAAAAATGAATTTTCGATGAATAGTGTTTTTATTTAAAAATTAAATTAAAAATATTTAGAAAATTATTTTTATAAAATGGATTTCATTTTTGAAATCAGAGCATTGATATTTGGTTAATGTGAAATTTTGGGATTTTTCTGAGAAAGTTGAATTTTCAGTGAATAGTAAAAATACAGTTTTAGGGTTTCGGTATGTTTAATGACATCATAACGGTGTCATGATGATGTCATGAGATCTTTTGAGGGTTGGCCGGCCAAGGGTGATGAATTATTGTTTTGGGGGCCCCATGTGGCCTAACTCCATGATAAATGACAAGGGAGAGCACATGGGTTTGAGAAAAGCACATGTGAGGTGTCCCTTGGCCATTAATGCCTTGTCCCCTCACTTTCCCTATAAATACCAAGCCCTCCTCTCATCCATTCGACTCCCCACTCATTCCCAACGAATTTCTGGTCTCATTACCTCCCAAGGAGTCCTCCCAAGGTGCCCCCAAGCCCTCATGGTCCCAACCATTGAGGTTTAAGAGTTACATTTTAAGGTAAGGGATCCGACCTCTCTCTCTCTTTTCAAGTAATCTCTTTTATGTCATTTCTTTTATACTCCATGTTCTTATGTGGGAGTATGTTCTTTTATATTCATCCTACTGCCTATTTCATGTTCATATGATTAGAGATCCCCCCTTGCTCTCATCAATTCGTTTTAAGAAAGTTTAAGTGGCGCCGTTAGGCTGCCGAATTTTTAAGGGATTCTTTCACCTTCCTCGTTTTCAAGTTCTATTTTCATTCAAGTCTTTCATGTTCCTTTTTATTATGTTGGGCTCTAAATTAATCATACTGATCTTTTATGTTCATATGATGATAGACCCCATTTTATCGCTTCAATTCAGTATTTTAATGTTTTAAGTGGCGCCGTTAGGCTGCCGAATTTTTAAGTGGTTCTTCACCCTTCTCATTTTGAAGTTCTACTTTCATGTCAATTATTTCAAGTTCCTTTTTGTTATATTGGGGTATGATCTCTATATATATCATACTGGACTCTTATGTTCATATGATGATAGACCCCATTTGATCGCTTCAATTCAGTATTTTGATGTTTTAAGTGGCGCCGTTAGGCTGCCGAATTTTTAAGTGGTTCTTCACCCTTCTTGTTTTGAAGTTCTACTTTCATGTCAATTCTTTCAAGTTCCTTTTTGTTATGTTGGGGAATTATCTCTATATCTATCATACGGATCTCTTATGATCATATGATTAGAGACCCTATTTGATCTTGTCAATTCATTTTTATTGAAGTTTAAGTGACGCCGTTAGGCTGTCGAATTTTCATAAGAGAAATCTAATTTTTGTCTTCCTTCCATGTTTTTTCATTTCAAATGGTATGTCCTCCAAATTTCATTACCATGTCCATATATCCTTCTTATTCTGTTCCCCTACTGTTTTATGGATCATTTATGAGTGGGTGACCCATGTCCCCTCTCTTTTCAATGTTTTCTAAAAACCCAAAACATAGCCGTTATGCTGCAGAATTTTTGGTCTCAAAATGTCTCTCTCTTTTCTCAAAATTATTTTATGTTATAAAGTGAATACTCAAAGATATTATTTCTACAAGGGTATTCACATATATATCAAAATGTTTTATTTTAAATTCTGGGATTTACATACATGAGACCCGCTTTCCCTTTCCGTGGGTTTAAAGTGACGTAAAGATCATGTCTTTAAAGCAGTTTTTAAAACGTTATGATTATGAAATGAAACCCATTTATTTTTATGCTATGTGGGTTATTTATGAAATGTTTGATGATGATATATGTGGCTCACATGATAATAAAGGCAAATTTAAGGGTGCGCCCTGATAGCGCTCCAATGCATTGGGTAATGATGTAACCACTAGAGATTACAATTTTCACGATACCTTGGTGAATAACCTTGGTAATTTTCAAATGACACCTTGGGGATAGACCTTGGTGATATGTTCATGATTGTCTATGTTAAATGATGTAGCCACATCTTCAAGTTATGAAAAATGTTATTTTTATTATGAAATGCCTCATGATTTCTTTCTCATGCCTTAAAGTTCTTTTCATGTCTTTATTGAAGTATATCAAGTTCACATGTAAAATGTTCCTCTTGTTTCCCTTATTGGGCCTTCTGCTCACCCTTTCTTTTGATGTATGTCCCCAGGTTATGAGATGCAGTAATGAACCTAGGATGAACTTATGGAGAAGCCTTTCAAGTGTTTAAGAAGAATGATTTTTTTGTTGTTTTCTTGTTTTATGTTCCTGGTTTCCAAGACACTAGACCTTGAAGATCCTCAGTTTTGTGTAATGTAATTAAAGTTTATGTGATAAAAAGGTGGGATGCTATAGTTGGTATCAAAGGATGGTTTAGTTATTTGTGGAAATTAGGATATGAAAACTCTAGGAGGAACCCTATAGAAAAGTTTAATATAGGAAATCTTCCTGGTATTTTGGTGAGTATTGAGTAAGGGGTTGCCAAGCAAATACATCCCTGTCTGGATACGAGCAGGTAGAGGTGGCTCTGGCACAGATGTACATAGGGGTAAAACCCGAAAACACCGCTTTGAGCTAGACTTGAACGGGAACTGGTACACGACAACGGGCCTTGCTGCACTCTTGGTTACGACACTCCCGGGGGATATGCTTTGGTAAATTCATAAGCTTGGTATGAACCATTGTTAAAGGAACAAAGATAAAATAAAATACAGGTTCACATAAGAATATATGATCATTCATAACCTAGATGGGAACCTAGGAGATCACAAGTTAGGGTATACCTTTCATATACAAGTTATCCTTATATGCTTTTAGTTCCTTTTCATGATTATTAGCTAAGTACTTAAGCCCCTAATTATGATTTCTCTTCTTAGTTAATGGTGGGAAATGGAAGAACATGTTCCGACAACCAATGTGATAGGAAATGCGACGATTTTCGTATTAATATGACAGGGATGATTAGGGGATTAAAATATGATTATTATTTTGGAAGACGTTCATTATTTTGGGAACCATATTTGATCGAGGTAAATAGATTACTACGGTATTTTCATTAAGGAGTAAGGTTGACTTATATTTTGAAGAATCGATGAATTTAAGGTGAACTTATAGTAATTTAGGTTACTTATGGGAATGACTAACCTATCTTGGGTAAAATATGTTTAGGTTAGCTACTTTTTTATAAGATGTTAGGAGTGGTTGATGTTGTCTGGAGATGAACAATGAAGTTGTTTTGGAAGACTATGTTATAAAATCCTTATTGTATTTGGGTTTCAATCTTAGTTTGGTTTGTTTTGAGGAATTTTAAGGACCGTTATTTATGGAATGGACTATGATGAACTTTGGGTAGTACCATGGAACTTTGATGATTTAAAAGTAGTTTCCATTCCTATGGGATTCTTTCTTTTTGAAGAGTTGTTTTACCTTAAACTTTCTGTTTTTGGGATAATGTTTAAAGATAGAAGAAATAGATAGTTAATCTTTTGTAGATTATGTGATTCTATAGAAGATGATTCTTGTGCTTTTATGAGATCAAGTGTTTTTGAATTCTCATCATTTGGAGAAAAGATTAGTGTTGGTAGGGACTTGTTAAAAGATGAAACTCTACTTGAAGGTAGGTATATTTTCTTATGTTTTTGTTCTATCTAGTAAATGAAATCCTCAAAATTATGAAAAGAAACGTAAAACAAAAATGTTGTTGGTTTACGTTTCCTACTAGGTAATCAACGACCGTTTACACACATCATAAGTTTGGGATTTTCTCATGGTTAACTTTCTCCTAATCATGTTCTCTATCACTCTCCCTCAGAACTTGACCCTTTGTTTTCTCCTCCATGTCCATGTTTTCATACATGGAACCCTAGTGTGGGTTAACTCGGGTGACCTTTGTACTTACCTTTCTTTATTTTAAAGTAATAGTTTTACTGACTCATTTTCCGATGTGGGACTTTCAATGAAATTTCAAAACCCAATTTTAAAATTGCGAGGACGCAATTTCTTAAGGGGGGAAGATTGTAACGACCCGAAATTTTTTTAAATAAATTTTGTTTCCTAATTTTATGTGTTATTGTTATACTCAACAAAAATGTTTTATTTGATAAACATGATTATAATTAAAATGAGATCAGTGGGTTTTGACTATTATATAACCATCGGTCAACATGACCGCTGTGAACAAAATGTTTTGATTATTGTCTCTAAATATAAGTAATCTTGGTTAATTATTATAGAAAGAAGATTCGATGGCCTCACCTAGTAGTCTTGGACCGATCGAAGCCCATCTAACAGAGCTTGGGAAGGAGGTAGCACCACTGGGCTTTGCTCTGGATCAAATCCAAGCCGAACTTCATCATGTGAAGCTGGAACGAAATCGCCTTCGTGAGAAGTTCAAACTGATAGAAATTACTACTCGAGCAATGTTGACTGAGCCGCCCCAAGCTTCTATCACCCTAGCACACCTTACTCTTAGGTCATATGCTGGTATTATAAGGGGTTATGTAACGAGACCGTAACTACCTTGTGTAATCCTTGTTTTAAATAAAAATTGGGATTTCTTCTTATGATGAGGTTTATGAATTTTGAAATGACCGGATAAATATAGTATGCATATTTTTGATGAATTTTAGAAAAAGGATATTTTAAATATGTTTATGTAAACCCTAAAAAATTAAAAATGTGTAATGATTTTCAAAAAATGGTCTTCTGCAATTATGTTCAGTACTAAATTTAGAGTCTAATAAGATCAACTTGATTTTTGATGAATAGTAAATTATGAATAGTGATTTTATGATTAGGATTAGTAATATGACCAAATGGATTAGTAATCTCACTTAAAGAAAGTTTTAAAATAATCTAGGCACCTTGATTAAGTAATGTGATTCAATAAAATAGTTAAATAACAGTTTCATTAATTATTATTCAAGTATTAGTTTTTTCGGGTGAATAGTGTTTTTTAATTAAAAATTTAATTAAAAATAATTGGAAAATTATTTTTATAAAAATGAGTTTATTTTTGAACTCAGAGCATCAATATTATGTTATGGTAATTTTTGGGGTTTTTTCTGAAAAAAATGAATTTTCGATGAATAGTGTTTTTATTTAAAAATTAAATTAAAAATATTTAGAAAATTATTTTTATAAAATGGATTTCATTTTTGAAATCAGAGCATTGATATTTGGTTAATGTGAAATTTTGGGATTTTTCTGAGAAAGTTGAATTTTCAGTGAATAGTAAAAATACAGTTTTAGGGTTTCGGTATGTTTAATGACATCATAACGGTGTCATGATGATGTCATGAGATCTTTTGAGGGTTGGCCGGCCAAGGGTGATGAATTATTGTTTTGGGGGCCCCATGTGGCCTAACTCCATGATAAATGACAAGGGAGAGCACATGGGTTTGAGAAAAGCACATGTGAGGTGTCCCTTGGCCATTAATGCCTTGTCCCCTCACTTTCCCTATAAATACCAAGCCCTCCTCTCATCCATTCGACTCCCCACTCATTCCCAACGAATTTATGGTCTCATTACCTCCCAAGGAGTCCTCCCAAGGTGCCCCCAAGCCCTCAAGGTCCCAACCATTGAGGTTTAAGAGTAACATTTTAAGGTAAGGGATCCGACCTCTCTCTCTCTTTTCAAGTAATCTCTTTTATGTCATTTCTTTTATACTCCATGTTCTTATGTGGGAGTATGTTCTTTTATATTCATCCTACTGCCTATTTCATGTTCATATGATTAGAGATCCCCCCTTGCTCTCATCAATTCGTTTTAAGAAAGTTTAAGTGGCGCCGTTAGGCTGCCGAATTTTTAAGGGATTCTTTCACCTTCCTCGTTTTCAAGTTCTATTTTCATTCAAGTCTTTCATGTTCCTTTTTATTATGTTGGGATCTAAATTAATCATACTGATCTTTTATGTTCATATGATGATAGACCCCATTTTATCGCTTCAATTCAGTATTTTAATGTTTTAAGTGGCGCCGTTAGGCTGCCGAATTTTTAAGTGGTTCTTCACCCTTCTCATTTTGAAGTTCTACTTTCATGTCAATTATTTCAAGTTCCTTTTTGTTATATTGGGGTATGATCTCTATATATATCATACTGGACTCTTATGTTCATATTACGAGAGACCCCATTTGATCGCTTCAATTCAGTATTTTGATGTTTTAAGTGGCGCCGTTAGGCTGCCGAATTTTTAAGTGGTTCTTCACCCTTCTTGTTTTGAAGTTCTACTTTCATGTCAATTCTTTCAAGTTCCTTTTTGTTATGTTGGGGAATTATCTCTATATCTATCATACTGATCTCTTATGATCATATGATTAGAGACCCTATTTGATCTTGTCAATTCATTTTTATTGAAGTTTAAGTGACGCCGTTAGGCTGTCGAATTTTCATAAGAGAAATCTAATTTTTGTCTTCCTTCCATGTTTTTTCATTTCAAATGGTATGTCCTCCAAATTTCATTACCATGTCCATATATCCTTCTTATTCTGTTCCCCTACTGTTTTATGGATCATTTATGAGTGGGTGACCCATGTCCCCTCTCTTTTCAATGTTTTCTAAAAACCCAAAACATAGCCGTTATGCTGTAGAATTTTTGGTCTCAAAATGTCTCTCTCTTTTCTCAAAATTATTTTATGTTATAAAGTGAATACTCAAAGCTCTTATTTCTACAAGGGTATTCACATATATATCAAAATGTTTTATTTTAAATTCTGGGATTTACATACATGAGACCCGCTTTCCCTTTCCGTGGGTTTAAAGTGACGTAAAGATCATGTCTTTAAAGCAGTTTTTAAAACGTTATGATTATGAAATGAAACCCATTTATTTTTATGCTATGTGGGTTATTTATGAAATGTTTGATGATGATATATGTGGCTCACATGATAATAAAGGCAAATTTAAGGGTGCGCCCTGATAGCGCTCCAATGCATTGGGTAATGATGTAACCACTAGAGATTACAATTTTCACGATACCTTGGTGAATAACCTTGGTAATTTTCAAATGACACCTTGGGGATGGAACTTGGTGATATGTTCATGATTGTCTATGTTAAATGATGTAGCCACATCTTCAAGTTATGAAATATGTTATTTTTATTATGAAATGCCTCATGATTTCTTTCTCATGCCTTAAAGTTCTTTTCATGTCCTTATTGAAGTATATCAAGTTCACATGTAAAATGTTCCTCTTGTTTCCCTTATTGGGCCTTCTGCTCACCCTTTCTTTTGATGTATGTCCCCAGGTTATGAGATGCAGTAATGAACCTAGGATGAACTTATGGATAAGCCTTTCAAGTGTTTAAGAAGAATCATTTTTTTGTTGTTTTCTTGTTTTATGTTCCTGGTTTCCAAGACACTAGACCTTGAAGATCCTCAGTTTTGTGTAATGTAATTAAAGTTTATGTGATAAAAAGGTGGGATGCTATACATTTCTTTTTAATTTCTAATGATGGAGTATTTCTTATCACCACCCCCATACTTCCCCAGTGACATATAAATAAAGGAATACCCTTTTTCCTCTCATTAATCCCTCTCAATAACACTCTTTACCATTCCAAATTGTTTCTAATGGGTTTCTCATCTCACTTTCATTTCTGTGAGATTTTCATTGTTTGCCACTTATTTATTGTATGTGGTATATGTGTACAGAAATTTTATATATAATAACATGGTTCTATTTATATTCACGTTATTCAATGATTCATTTGTGGGTTATTATGTTCTGTCCATATGATTCGACCGATTACATTTTGGTAAGAGACTTTGTCTCAACTACTATTTTGTTGTGACTAACTTTGTATTGTGCACCTAATAATCCTTATGTGGTGTACCTCATGCGCATTTGAGATCAAATTTCATTTGAAATTTTATTTATATTAAATATCCACAATCTCATATCATAGATATGTTGTTGTCTAAACCGTATCCCATTTTTACATACGGTGTTTATTTGGAATGTTATTTTAAATTTGGAAATATTGATGAATCTGTATACTTTAGTCTATATGGATATTGAAAAGACATCTTTCTCTTGTATTAAATCAATTTATAAAAAATTATTTGCACATGTAGTGGTGTGTGGGGCCCGTTATATCCCCTCGATGCGTCGGTAGGTCTCATGAGACAAATCAGTTTGTGACAAACCCTTCGAGCTTGTTTCTAAAAATCAGAGGGGTTTCTACCCATAGAACTAAACTGTTTTAAAGTTATTATGGTTTCATGTTCCAGATACACGACTTCCAATTAATAAGCATTATCTTTATTCATTATCAGTTTTTATTATTATCCATGAGGTTTTCACTATGATAAAATCTATGGATGCAGTTTCATTCTCAGTTCATTAATGACATTATTTGTTTCATTTATTCACCATTCCATATTGATTATATCAGATTTATTATGATTCACTCATTTTTGTATACATGATTTCGATATTTTTAACCCTTAGTAAGTGTTTGAGCTCACCCCTTTCATTGTTTACCTTCAACATGTAAGGAAGAGAATGTCATCTATTGATTTCATGTGGTTACAGCTTTTAGTTTTGTTATGTATTGTATCTTGTAACATTTTTGAATGTATTTTGTGTTACATCAATGAATATAGTTTCTTCAAGACTACTAAACTAATCGTTACTTCAGGATTATCATTCTTTCTCACCATGCCAATATCACAAGTACTGCACTGACTCCAGTTTAGAGGGGTCAGGGTGTTACATTTATGTTGGTTGTTGATGTTACATGGTTATGTTATTTGCTTATTTAGTGGTATGGTTTTGTAATCTATATAGAGTGATAATTTATAGAAATATCATGGTTTGGTTTTTCAAACCCATTTCTCTTCTTTTGGTATTTCCTTTAAAACTCAAGGGTGATTATTTTTTAAACGGTGTCTAATGAAGGGTCCCATATTTCTAAAACACATCCCTTATATTTTAAAAAATATTTTAGATTCTCATGAGGTGTTCAAAGTCTTTTTATGTTTAACTATTTTGGACATTCAGTCACTTCATGTCTTTTAGAAATTTCATGAAGGGTTATTTTTGTCATGTAGTCAGTTCATTCCTTTTCCAAATTTTACAGTTGATCATTTTGGTCATTCGTTAAGTTCATGCCTATATAAAATTTCACGGTCAATCATTTTAATCATGTGATTAGTAATTCCCATTCAGCTATTTCGGTCATATGGTCTTCTTATTCCTTTGTAAAAGTTCACCATAAGATATTTTTTTTATATAGTCGATCCTTCACAGTCCCCCATTATGGTCATGTGGATGGTTCATGCATTTTCGAAAACATTTTGTTGGTCATTTTTTCTATGTTTTTGGTTCATTTATTTACTAAATTTCACATGTAGCTATTTTAGGCCTAGCGGTCGATTAATACATTTTCCTAATTTCTGAAAATTTTAGTTTTTTAATATTTCTCCTAGAATAACTAATTTTTTAAAGTAAATATGGGTTTTAATGTAAACTAATTAAATATTAATATAATAATTTGGGTTTTGTTGCCAAAATAAAATAAATATATTATATATTTTAGTCTTTTAATAAATGGTGGTTTTATGTGGGTCATTCTCTGAGAATAAAATTGGATCTTATTTTTTGATTAATTAAAAAATGATGTCGACCTATATTTTTTGAAAACCGATATAATCATATCATTTAATTCTAAAATTATATTCCTTTCTTATAATTTTTCCTACTACTTTCTCCCGAGTCTGGGGGATCTCAAACATTTCCTCTAAAAGTATTATGAACCATCCAGTTTTTATTTGGGTTCATTCGATGAGTTATAATCTACACAGTGAAATTTTTACTGGTGAAGCAACATCATGAATCTTCATTCCCACAAGGTGGGAATTTTTTAATTCTCAATTATTTTATATAAAAGGGTTGTTGAATAATTCTTTAGTATCATTTTTTAAATGTGTGTTATTAACCACAAAAGACAATAAACATGAAATATCTTGAAATATGATTATTTAATAATCTAGGAAATCATACATTAAAAATAATAATATAGAATATAATAATATAAAATATTCATAAAATATTCAATTTACCTTTTAGGAATTGAAATAAAAGGGATATCAAAAATTCTATATAATGAAGAATTTTTTATCATTATTATGATAATTATGTAAGACATATGAACAGAAAGGTAATACTATGAGATTTTGTAAAATAAATTTTCAAAATAAATTAAAACTTTTGATATTTTTCATTACATGAATCATTTAGTTTATCTTGCAGTACATGCATCACTGAGTTAAATAAAAATGTGAAATCCTATTAAAATATTATTATTTAATATGATACTTATCACCTAACCATTAGAATGGCTTGTATTAATAGGATTGACTAACTTATGAAAATATGGTTTACAAATGTATATATAAAGAATTATTCGGTAAACAATTAAATATATATTAAAAAACTTTTTCTAATAAGGAATTGTTTTTCAAGAAAACTATTTTTATGCACATATATGTGTTTTAAATAAATAAATTCACCCACAAATTTTTATTAATTATGTTAATAAAATTTATATTTTATCTATTCAATCAAATTATGTAATTTATCTAATCTATTTTTAGATATTAATTAATAATAAATCCCAATTTATATTTTAAAATAATATATTCCAAAAAATCAATTTTTTCACCTTTTGAGAATTTATTATAGAATTAATTTATGACACTATTGTAAAATTAATTTGATAAAATAAACATAATTTTTTATTTCATGATATCAAACTTGTGTTAGGGTGACTTTTTTAAAATTTTATGATCAAATAAATTCTTCAATGAATAGTAAAAATAATGGATTTTAATATGAATTGTCATTTTTAAAAGCCTTAAAAAGCTTCAAAACTATTTTAATATGGTTTTAAAAGAAAACTATATTTATTTATATATATAATAATCCAATTTATATCATTATAATTATTTTTATGTTTCATTTCTATGTAAAAACCTTGTATCTTTTGAACATTTTCGCTCCGAAAACTCTCTTTTTCATCATGTCTATGGGATAACTTTAAAAAACAAATTTTAAAATTCTTTGAATGGAATTTAGGAAAATTTATTTAACATTTTTAATTAGTATAATTTATATTATCTAATATGGTTAAATTAAATTTTTATCCAAATGAACAGTAAAAAAATTATTTACCAAGGTTAAGGTAAAAATGGTTTTTTAGGGGTTAAACAAAAATATAAAGTTAAAATAACCTAAATTTTTTTTATAAATTATATTTTAGGGCCATATATTGAAAATATAATTTCAATGTGTTAGGAATAATATTTTTTCGACTATTTTTATAGGTAAAAGATGTGGGTACACCTTTTTATTTTCAAAATTTAATAGTGCTCCACTCAACTCACTTATAAAATGCTGCCCCTATCCACTTCTATTAAAACAATAAAACCCTATTTGGCCAAAAACTACCATACTAAATAACTTCTAAACATGAATAATCTAAAAACAGAATCATTATTTTGAGAATAAATCAATCCTAGGAAGGATTTAGGTGAAAACCTATGGCAGTTTCTCAAAAAAGAGGTAATGTTTTTCAACAAGTGTTTTCATTTTATTTCTTCCCCAAACTACTTCAATTATTATTAAATAATGATGAAGTAATAAAATCATTATATTAAATATAATAACAGGTTTTTATTTATTTAATGACCCACATCTATCTCCAATTCCACCAAATGGGTTAATAAATCATTGCTCATATATCTAGCGCACTACATATACATAACATGATGTCATTCGTTTGACCATTACCATCTCTAACAGTTGATTATAATGATGGATAAAAATTTTATATATCATATTTATATCATAATTATACATTTTGATCCATTATAATATATTTCAATTCCTAACACATATTCTATATGGGATATGATAACGTCATTTGTGCGTACGACGGACTGCTACCTCACAAAGTGATGTGATTTGTTTTTCACAAAAACATTACATGGAAGATAATAAGGGAAAAAATAATTAATATATGTGATATAATTGAAATAATTATTATATATATGACATATTTAACCTTATGAAAATAAAATATATCATTTTATTTTTTACCTTTCCCCTCACTGAAAGATGATAATGTCGTTCATGTACATGTGCACTACTGCCTTCATGAAGCGATATGACCCTCTCTTTCCATCACCACACAACATGAATATTATATATAATTATATATAAACTGGTAATATTTTATTTATTATATTATTATCATTTTTATAGACAAAATATCACTTACTTCCTCTTCGTAATGATCATTGAAAAAATGAAATGTCACTCAAGCATACATATGGGTTACCGTTTCAATGCTTGTAACGTAATACATTTCTCAAAACCAACATTAAATAATGTTATTAAAAGTATAATTGATTAATAAAAATTATTATTATCACGTCATTATTATTATTATATAGATTATTTAACAATGATCTAATGAATATTACAAAAAATAACAAATCAAAACATATACGAAAAACAAAACTGCTGAAAATTGAAACATGATTTTAACAAAGAATTGGTAATAAATAGCTAATGAATGTTCATTATTAAATAAAATATGAAAAATATATATAATTATTTTTCCATAATATAGTAATAATAAACATATATTTATTATATATGAGGTTCTAATGTGTATGAATAAATTTGAGACCTACGATAAGAGATTTATAGTCTATCTTTTATTTTTGGGTCACTTATGAAAATTAATAACTCATTTATTTTTAGTGGTTAATATACATAAAAATTGATATGTTATATATTTAATATAATTATTTTCATTATATTTAGTGGTTAATTTTATTTAGTTTTTAATTGGGTATATTTATTCAAAATATTACTAAAGATGTAAGGGATTTCTGTCTCACTTTTAACTTTGGAAAGACACATTACAAATTCTCAAAAAATTTATTTTATGTGGTGTATATACATCCCGTGAATGTATTTTATTATTATTATACAATTTTTTTGGGGATTATATATCTATTTTAGGATATCTCTTTCACTAGGATTAATATTCAAATGATTCCAAAGTGGTAATAGATTTATCTTACAATATCATCGTTTGTTGAGATTTTTTATGATTGAGAATCCGATAATGAAATAATCTGATCTAAATCTATATAAATATAATTAATTTATTTTTAATATATTTAGTCAATATATTTTCAAGTAATATCACCATTTTCCACACATTAGTACATAAAATGATTGAGAAAATGTTTTTAATAAAAATCATCGTCATTTATATCTTTGGTAAAATACTATTTTTCATCCAAACACATGGTTTATAAAAATGTTATATATTATTTATAACATTACCAAAATAATTTATTAATTTCATTTTCTCATTTTATACTAAAAAAAAATTAAAATTAAGCATGATTTCGATTTCCAAACGATGCCTATTTTTTTTACCAAAAATATGAATGGAAACTTTGATTTAATATGTAATACATGCATGTAACTTTCATAAATCAAGGAAATTATTTAAATAAAATATTAATTTATAAATATTCAAGGTTATTTTGAAATAAAATTATATTTCACAATGTTTTATGTATTTTTTATTCTTAATACGTGATTTTAAAATAAAATTTATTTTCTTTAGTAAATGTTCAAAGTGATAATTAAAAATAATTCACCATCTATGATGGAATCCATTGATTTAAATTTCTCAATGAGCGGGATATGAAAAAATTAATATTATTATCTAAATGGTTTATTGTGAAATTATTTTTATGAAACTTGTTTCTCTTCAACGGGTTATAGGATGATAAAATTATTAGAGACACCCATTTATTTTTTTCATGTGTTATGCTGTGATGAAATGATGTAATGTTTATAAATCTTTTCTATTTTCCATAGGTCATGATATGATTAAATTTTTATGAAACGCAATTAATTTCATGTATTATGATATGAATAATTTTTTAGTGATATTATGACACACATATGTATGATTTTCATTATGTGATGGGTGGGAAAGATATTTCCCTCTAATGCACTTAGTAAATACTGATAAATCATATGTATATAAAATAGAAATGAACCTTAATACATGTTCAGAATGTTATGATTGAGCCTAGTTATATATTTACATTGTTATGTGTGAACTTGATTACATGTTCACAATTTTATACATGAATCTGATTTTATGTTCATAGTGTGATGTAGTGACCCATCTTTCATGTCCAAAATGTTATGTGTGGACCGAGTTTCATGTTTATATGTTTATGCGTGGGGGGATGATTTCATGTTATTAACATAATGAGTGAAATTGTTTCTATTTATACATGTTCTCGATGTTATGATCTGATTTATATGAAAACAATATGTCTTATGACAATGTTATGGTTAGATGGATCATGTTCTTTGATTCCATTAGGACTCAATTTTTATGAATTACAATTTTTTTCTTGAATTTATATTTGGATATTTGAGAGATAGGTATGTTTTTTAAAATTTTATGTTTATGTTCTCATAAAATTATGTTCATTTTATCCTTACATATCTCCATTTGGAACCTTTACTGAGCTTCTAATCTCACCCTTTCTTATATTTCTTTTCCCCAGGATGTGAAGAAAGGTTTTACATATTGTATGATTGTGAAGAGTAATATAGGGGAATTTAATTATGGGATATATTGAATATATTTCCCAAAATTATAATATTTTGTTCCTGGTATCAAAATACACAAAACTGTTATGGTCTTTACACATGTGTTTTGTGTAATATATTGAATTTTCCTTGGAAAATATTTTATATTAATAAAATAAAATCCTGGGTTTCGATAGTTGGTATTAGTGTAAAATTTTAGTTATATTTTGGAAAGTAGGAAGAAAAAAATATAGTGAAATCCCAGGTTATATTTATGAAGATACACCTATGAGAATCTCTAACTATAAGTCTATGGATGATTCAATATATTGGAAAATGTCCTAGAATTTTTGTGAAGGATAGTGTGAGTGGTTTCCAAGAAATTACATCCTTTTTGGGAAACTAAACATCGATGAGGATCTAGAAAAAAGATTCATTTGGGTAATAACTATAAAGAAGGTGAATTAAGATAGATTTTATTGTCACCCGGTGCAAAAAATGGACCTTCCTACACAACTGGTTTGACTCTCCAGTGAGATATGATTTTGGAAAATCACAAACCCTTTAAAAACCATAATGAAGTATTTAAATAGATGATGACTATGAATGACCTAATATTTCATATATTAAAAATAATTTTTCATGGTTTCAACATCCTATAAGTGATTTCTTTTGATAATTTGGTACCCTTCTATGATTAATTTTACTGATACTATTCTATTAGGTTTCAGTAAATGGAGGGAACCAGATGGAACTCAGTGAACGTTGAATGTGATATGAAATGTGTTGATGAAAAAAAGTATTATATGATGATTATAGTGAAGGATATTGTTATTATACTTAATAAATTATCATGATATATTATTAACCACTTGCACTTCAACCAACTCTCCGACCCACCAATGAAGAGAATGATAGATTTCATTGAGATCTTAGGTTGTGGAGAACTTAGAGGAAATAAGATTTAATTTCTTATATATCAAGAATGTGGGAAGAATCACTCAAGGGAATGTGTTAAATAAATAAGAAAATGTTTTATGTGTGGACATGAAGGGAATATATTTACCAATTTATAAGGGAAAATGAAAATTTTAGTTAACCAAATGCATGAGAATATTGGTCTCCCTAAGGTATATAAATGTAAAAATGTTATAAATGTTGAATGTATCATCATTATGAATATAAATTTAATGATGGAAAATCTCATGAATCAAATTAATAAGGATGCATGATAAATGGTTTTGTTATTGTTTTTAAGATACTTTGAATAATAAATGAAGGGAAGGATATATTAATGAAAAAGATGATGGGGACTACTTAATGTTTTAGGAATGAAATAGAATGATTGATGTGTAAATGAATTGGATATAATGAATTATGAAATAAATAAGTATTTTTCAATATAATTATTCTAGTAAGTATTTTGAATAATATGTTTAATGATGCTAATTAACTAGAGATGTGATTTTATGGCATGGTGATATTCATGAAAAAAACATGGTTAAGGGAAATATATGTAAAATCCGAACCCAAACCACCATCTCCAAGCCAAAATTACATGTAACATCATGAGCACCTCCCCATATGTAAGTGTCTTCCAAATAGAAGTGAGGGCCTATGTTCAATAATGGGTAGAATATACCCACTATGTATTGTTATCGATAAGGATAATAAATAACAATAGAATGATAAATAATAAAATAGACAGAGTTAATGTGGAAACTAGAGATGAAATACAAGGTTTATAAATAAGAGCTCCCAAAGTGGAAATTTGACCAGAGTAATGAAATGTATATGATAAATAAATTAACTACATGGTCTTCCGTTTTCACCCTTGGTATGCCATTCTCCACAGTTCCAAGCTCCACCTAGTCATCCATTCATCACAGGGCCCTTTCCCTTCTCCAATGATCTCTTGAAATCTACAAGCACATTGAAATGATGAGTATGGTGTGAGTACAAGACTAAATAGAATACAACGAATGTGTCCGTAACCTAATGTGATCAAGTATAAGAATGAGTACCATGATAATAATAAATGCAGGAAGTTCCAAAACAAACAATCCCCAAAAAGACCCATAGTGCGCTAACTGAGATGCCACAACCCCTGACCGTACCTTCTTCATATCCATGAAAGAAGATAACTGAATGAGTGTAAGTCATAAACATGACCTTTCATGGTGTCCTCACGATGTCAAGGAGATGCTACCCGATGTCATCTATTACTATAGTGGACAAAGTCACCGGAATCCTCTAGAAGAGATCAACTTGTGTACTCACATCAACTAGGATATCTCGTGGTGAAAAGAACTTAGCCACAAGAAGTCCTCGAGAACACCCTCAGTATGACACCATGGTGTCCTCATACCTCCACCATGTTCTTTGGACCCTATTATCTATTGTTGCAATCAATAATTCAACACCACTAGGGAATAAATATATCATGAAGTTCCACCTATCTCAAATAACTCTAACACCCATAAGACATGGTGGTATATATACAGGGGAAGCACAAAAGTACGCCTAATATTTCAACATGGGTATATAGCAGCATACAGAACAATATGTTATAATAATAAATTGTGTATAAAAGCTACACATATATCACTCATGGAGTCACTATAGTTTATATGGGCTATACACACCCACATGTGATCAAATCAAGCACGATTAATTTAATTTCCACAATTATAACTATCAAAGAAATAATTTTAAACTTGGGCCCAAGAAGGTAAGGAACTTCCTATATCAAAAGTTGGCATGTCCTCTTCACAGTTTTATTATTGTCCAAGGCAAATAGTCAAAGATTCATGTTTTGAGCATGTTGATTCTCAAGGTATGTCATGAGTTCCTAGTACTAAAACAACCAATTTATTTCAAAAAGAACTAAAATATCACAGGTGATCATATTTTATCTCACTTGTATAATTTTCATATTATCATTAGGTAAACTCTTGTGCTTGCAATTATCCTTCAATAATTGACCTCGATAATATTGAAATTATAATTTTATAATTATAATAAATATTATTTTACAAAACACTTAATTTTCCTATGATAATTTCGATAATCATTTCCATGTGATAATTACTCTGAAAATTATCCTTGGATAATTTCTCCCAATTATCCATTAATATTTAATTTAATAATTATTCACTGACATCCGGAAGAAATTATCGTGAGATAATTGTAAAATATCCATGACAACAATTCAAGTAAAAATATTTTTTATAAAACATTGAAAATATCATTGATATTATAACACAATTATTTTTTTATATGATGAAAAAACCAATTATGGGTAATAGTTTATCGAACATCTGATAATTTGAACAATTAACAATTTAAAAATTGTTTAATAATATTCACTTAGATAAATCTATGTTTTGTCATTAATTTTAAATTCCACTATAGTTTCCTGGTTATATAATGGATGAATAAAAGAAATTTAAAAAAATACAGTAAATAGAAAAGTCACCTTTCAAATTTAACCTCACACTACACATAGGTAAAAACACCAGGAATACCACTGCCATCAATCATTTGACCATTAGAACGTATAAGGGTTGTACATAAGGGTGTTTTAAAATAATAATGATTCAGTAAGATCAGACAATAAGAAAAAACAATATTTTTGGTGATTTTGAACCCAAAAAACACAGCACACCTAAACTCATTTTAAAACACTTGTTTTCAACCATTAATCCACTAATAAATCAATGCGAAGTTGTTTATTTCCACTTAATAAGATGCTTCCATTTTTAACCGGTTAGAAATGCATTAAAAAGGAGGTTTTAAGACCCTCAGTTGATATCAATAGAGGATGTCCGGTTGAAGAATAAGAAGAGTCCCAATTGAAATGTTTTTTGAATTTAATTTTATTAAAAGAAGATTTATTATTATATTAATAAAATTAATTATTTAACATAAAAAACAAATTACACCAAACTACTATTGCGCATAAAAATAATTTCCTGCCTAGGCTAAAGAATTCATTCCGAACCCAATATCTGTATCATATTTCTCATACAACACACAATTTGAGAGATATTAAATATTTAATATTAAAAAAACAGATAAAATAATGAATTTCAAAACTGGTTGTTTTTGTGAGAAAAGAGTACAAACGTTCAATGAATACAATTTTTTTATTTTCTAGGGTAAAAGACTCAATTCAGACCAAACCGTGGTCTCATATTTCTTATACAATGCACTTTTTTGGAGTTATTAAATTATTTTGAATAAATTTATTGCTCTTAAAATAAATTTTTATTATATTTTTTTTGTCTTCCCTGAGGTTTTTTGGACTACCGAAACATTCAAACCACTATAATAATATTTAATGGAATATTATAGAGTGTTAACTGGGATTTTTAGCCTTTGGTGACATGTTTAACAAAAAATACAATATTTGTCACTGATAAATCCTTTTTTCCGCAAAATAATTTATTATAAGAGGGATTTATGATTATTGTAAAAGAAGGATGTTACAATTATCCCCCTATATCGACTTCTCACCCTCAAGAAGTATCTCTATATGTTTTTCTCAAAAAAATCAGGCCACTGAGATCAAACATCAAACTCACGCTCCGACATCTCTTCCTGGATCCTCACATGCTCACTAAATCTGGAAGAGTCGTGTCGTCTTTCCTACCAACACCTCCTCACATTGAAATATGTTCCACACTGACACCACTCAAAACATTCATCAATCCCCAACCCAACATCCTCACAATCTACGACACACAGATGGTTGGTTATGCACCTCTGAAGTTGTGACACATGGAACATGTCATACATACCTCGATAGCGAGAAGGGAGGCCTAGATAGTACACCACAAACCTTATCCAATGAGTAAGTCCCATATCATCCTCCTAAAAAAATAATTATCGACCAATATACTCTAATATACTAAGGTATTGTGTCATTGTTTGATGAAATATTAGAGAGAAGGTATGTTTAGGGATTAATAACTCAACTGGTAAATCTAGTCTAGACATGGATCACAACTATAGGAAAAAACAACGGTAGTAAACAAGGAATAAGATCAAATTTGTGTGATTTAAACTATACCTTGTACATAAACAATATTATTATCACCGTCAGTTGTTTCTAGGTCCATTTCATAGACATTACATGCCTTAGCTCCATGATAATTCCCATGACTTTCCTGATTCATCATCAATAGGGGAGTCTATATCATCTGCTAGGTTTAACCATTCCTAGCCTATCCTTCCCTTATAGAAATCCTCTGGTAAACCCTTTTGAAAAAGTTTCAATGATGAAAAACCTAGCCACACAGGTAGCAATATACTATTGGTATCCTTTAGGTGCTATTATACAGCCCATATTTTCCACAATTATAGCACTTCCCTTGTAACGCCTCGACCCCAGCTACCCAGAGTCGGTGCATTACTTACATAACATTGGCATGATCACAAGAAAGATCAAAACTCGAAAGATCGATTGGTTTAGTAGCCTTGGAAACACTAGATATATTCATAAAGTTTTACATTACATTTCATAGTAAAAAAACAACTACTACAACAACATGGTCTTCATATTTCACACTCATATCCCCACCTACTATCCCTGCATGTCATTCATAACTTACTTCTTCACATCCTGGGAAAATAAAACATAGAAAAGGGGTGAGCTCAAATGCCCAGTAAGGATAACAATATAGCGGAAACTTTCAAAAATAAGAATAAATATTTAAGGCAATGTATAACTAAAACATAAGCCTTTTAAACATGAACTTTCAACATGGTATGGCATAAATAAAATGAAATAATGCCATTTACTTATTCACATGGATATTCTACTAATCGAATAATCACATGCAAAAATCAATAACCACTTTCATAATGTTGGAATGCATAATGCCAGACTATCATAACCACATAGTCAAGGCCTCGTGCTAAGACTACAAATAATATTTTGTCAAGGCCTTATGCCAAGACACTAGTTTGTCTCATGAGACCTACCGATGCATCGAGGAGCTATAGCAGGCTCCACCCGTCACATATTAAGTCCAATGCATTCCCATATGAAAAGGTTTAAACATAACATAAACATTCGTATTAAAACTAGCATACGAAATGTCAATAATTTCACCATAAACTATGAATGGTATAAAAATAGCACATCCACAGTCAAACATATCACAAAACCTTCAATACAATATAGAAGTTTTGTATCATAATAAATCAACTTCAAATAAGCGTAAAATCCATCAAAGGATGTTGACATAGATGAAATCAAAACACTTTTTAGAGAAATATCTCTTTCTATTTTTGAAATCATTTAAGAGCCATATAAAATAAAACATTTTCTTGAAAATATTCTTATAAGCTTGTAAGGAAAGCTTTGAGTATTTTATAACGGCGGAAAATAACCACACCTGCCGTATAAGTTAAAAAAAACATTCTTACCTTAATCTTGTCGAAAAGGTTAAAAATGACCTTGTTTTGAAAACGACAGAAAGATTCCTTTATAAACCTCTTATAAAAAGTCAAACAAGGGTATAAATGACTTAAACCCATATTCTTGTAAATAGTAAAAATGTTTCGAAATACATTTTTAAGAAACATGGATGTGGATGATAAAGAGATCCCAGTGGATTATTACGTATAAACAACCTCGGATAATGAAGAGATTGTGAAATAACCCTTACCTTGTACTTTTCCTTTGTTGGGGTTGGTTAACCTCCTGTATAATGGTGAAATAATTGTTATTAAATTATACAAGAATCATATACATTAATATGATATCATATATGATCTTTTAACATTTCTTTATTAATAATATCTTAGTATTATCGTCGTTTTGGGTGATAATCGATTCGTTCTTCTTAAATGTTAGGTTACGTAAGACATGTTTGTAATGGATAGATTATATCTTATTAATAATCAGAATGATATTAAAATTATTTTTAACCCTAAAATGAGAATAATACTTGAATGGATATGATGGAGAATGAATCTTATCGCGTTCGTGGAGACGGTAGTCCGTACGTACACACGAACGCTACTTCCATTTAATTTTTATTTTAAAAGAATTGAATCCAAATGATACATAGGTATATTACTATTCCAGTATAATATAATATTTTATATATGTTACTTAAGTTCATTAACACCATCCTTTATACGTTCCATGTGTGGTATGAACGAGTCATATCATTTTAAGGGGGTGGTAGTCCGCACTTCCTCAAATGAAATTATTGTATGTATATACAACATGAAACGAATAATGGTATGAAATAAAATGGAATTACAGAAGATTATATATAAAATATATATCATTAATATCATATTTAATTACAGTTCCATCATAATGGCCACCATGAGAGGCGGTAAGATGTATTTGAACAATCATCGTTTCGTGAGGCGTTAGTTTGCCATCCACAGAAACATTATGTTCATCATTCATTAGATGGAGTTGTGTGTATGTGTAGTTTGAATCCTTCTTATAACAACATCCTAGTATATTGAGGGTACTGGTGTTGTTACAAAATAAAGGAAATAAAAAGAGTTTGGGGGTTGGAGAAGCAAAATAAAGGAAAATAATTTAAGAGAAATCGTTACCTTTAATTTAGGTAACTCACTTTGGTTGGAACCAAAGGTCTTCTTGAAATGATTTCTGCCTAAGGGGAAGCTTCAAGGAGGAGGAGAGGGATGTGGGGAGCTTAGTTGGGCAGAGTTTGGACGAGCCAAGTGGCTTGAGAGGTGTGAGGAATGAGTAGAAGTGCTCTCCTTTTATAAGGGAGAAGAGGGGCTCTTTAGGAAAGAGTGAAAATATTACTTTATAATATAATTATATTCGGTTTATAATGGTCCAAAAATCATTGAGGTCGAAGATAAGATGACTAATATTCTAAATAACATCAACCAATAAGAATTGGACAGGTTTTAGATAATATTTTAATCATTATAATCTTATTTATTTAAATGATTTATTAATGAGGTAAACATTTCATCATTATTGTGTCATTAATAATTTAACTTATTTGATGTCTAAAAATTATAAATAAAATATCATCATGTAGGAAATCTTTTTATCTTTCTAATGAATATTTATAATCGAAAATCCAATATGTATAACCCTATGTAAAAATTGTTCTTCTAAAAGATGTAAGCTTATGCCATTTTTATTTTTATTTTAACTTTATTAATATAAAGTGTCCCTACCACATACAAGTGGCTCCAACGGGTCCCCAAATTGACCCAAGGATGCTCATGGTCGGGTATGTGTCCACCAATAAGGTTAGGACACGTTTTAGGGTAATTTTGTATTATTATAATATTATTTTTTTAACCCTTATTTACCGGATTTACCCTTAACCATGGTAAATAAAATATTTTCCACAGTAATTATTCAAAATGTCTAAAAATAAAAGTTACCTATTTACACAATTTGGACATCCTGATTCCAAATATGGAATCCATTTTTCTAAATTCAAAACACAGAAGTGGCAGAAATTAATTTAAAATTAATTCCCGCTGTCAAAACAAAAAGCGTGTTTTTAAGAGGTAATAACTATTAAAAGATTGACACTTGTTTATGTTCGGTTTAATTGTAAAATTATGTCCAATGATAAAAATTAAATTGAATGGTAAAAATATATTCTAAATATACTTTAAAACCACTCAAATTCATAATTTATCACTATTAATTATTTTGATTAAAAAAGTTGTTTTTAATTAAAATTTAGAAATTTTCACTATTCATCAAAATATGAAAGTTATCCGAAATGTACCAAAATTTCACCCTAGGCTAATTTTGATATTCCGAATCCAAAAATGAAGTCCATTTTGAAATATAGAATATATATGATTTCAAATAGTAGGTATTACTATTCACAACGGCTAGTTTAATTAGTTGTGGTGTGTGTTAGAACTCGAGGTTGCGTACAACACACGCTATCGCATTATTCGAAGGGAAACGTACCGTAGAAGCTTGGGGTGTTACATTATCCCCTCCTTCAAATAATTGCGTCCTCGCAATTTCTAGGGTATTACTGCATAAAAAGACTCGGGTGGTTCTTCATCATAAGTTCCTCGGGTTCCCACGTTGCCTCTTCCATCTTATGATTTCTCTACAAAACTTTTACCAGACGCGTCGTCCGGTTTCTCAGTACTTGTTCTCTTGTATCAAGAATCCTGACGGGCTCTTCGCAATAAGACAGATCGGGTTCCAGTTCCAATTCCTCATAGGTGAGTACATGCGTCGAATCAGGCATGTATTTCCTCAATAGAGATACGTGGAACACATCGTGAACTTTGGAGAGACTTGGCGGCATTGCCAATCGGTAAGCTACAACCCCAATTCGTTCTAGAATTTCGAAAGGTCCGATGTACCTGGGACTCAATTTATCTTTCTTACCAAAACGTATGACTCCCTTCCACGGAGATACCTTCAGGAAAACATGATCACCGACTTGAAATTCCAAATCCTTCCTTCGATTATCGGCATAGCTCTTCTGCCTACTTTGAGCTGCTTTGATGTGATTTTGGATTACCTTCACCTTTTCCACCGTTTCCTCCACCAGTTCTGGGCCTACAAGTTTTCTTTCACCAACATCATCCCAACAGGTTGTTGTACGACATCTCTTTCCGTATAACGCTTCATATGGTGCCATCTGAATACTTGAATGGAAGCTATTGTTATAGGAAAATTCTACCAGAGGTAAATATTGATCCCACATACCCTGAAAGTCAAGTGAGCAAGATCTCAACATGTCTTCTAAGGTTTGAATAGTCCGTTCTGATTGTCCATCTGTCTGAGGGTGGTAAGCAGTGCTAAAATGAAGTTCAGTATCCAGGGATTTCTGAAGACTTTTCCAAAATCTTGAAGTAAAACGGGGATCACGATCAGAAAAGATCGATAGGGGTACTCCATGAAGTCTCACAACTTCATTAATATATAGTTTTGCTAGACGTTCCAGGGGTAGATCTTCTCTTATAGCAAGAAAATGTGCTGACTTGGTAAGACGATCAACAATAACCCATATTGCATCATTCCTTCTAGGAGTCTTTGGTAGCCCCATGACAAAGTACATCGTAATATTGTCCCATTTCCACTCTGGTATGGGAAGAGGTTGCATGACTCCTCCAGGCTGTTGCCTTCCAGCTTTCACTTGTTGACAAACCATACATCTTGACACAAAATCAGCAATCTCCCTCTTCATGTTGTCCCACCAAAAATGTTCCTTCAAATCTCTATACATTTTGGTGCTCCCAGGGTGTATAGAGAAATTGGAACTATGAGCATCATCCAGCAATTCCCTTTTTAGATCAGGTATATTGGGAACACAAAGTCTCTTCCCGAATTTCAAAATTCCATCTTCATACACAAAGTCTCTCAATCCCCTGTCATTCACAGCTTTAATCTTCTTTTGGAATTCTTCATCATCGGTCTGAGAACTCTTATTCCTTTCTAGTAAAGATGGTTTGGCAACCATTTGAAAAATCATTGATGTTTCACCTTCCCTGGTTATTCCCATGTCCATCTTCACTAGATCCATGAAAATTGGATCCCTTTCATTTCTCATATTGTTCAAAACTCCATGGTCTTTTCTACTCAAAGCATCTGCCACCTTGTTTGCCTTCCCCAGGTGGTAGTGTATCGTACAATCATAATCCTTGAGTAATTCAAGCCATCTCCTTTGCCTCATGTTGAGTTCTTTTTGTGAGAAAATATACTTCAAACTCTTGTGATCAGTATAAATCTCACATTTTTCCCCATAGAGGTAGTGCCTCCATATCTTCAAAGCAAAGATCACAGCTGCTAACTCAAGATCATGAGTAGGATAGTTTTGTTCATGAATTTTCAACTGTCGTGATGCATAGGCAATAACTCTATCATTCTGCATAAGGACACATCCAAGTCCCTTCTTTGATGCATCACTATAAATAACGAACCCATCATTCCCCGATGGTAGAGTCAATATAGGAGCATTGACTAATCTTCTCTTCAGTTCTTCGAAACATTCTTCACACTCTTTTGTCCAAACAAATTTAACCCCTTTACGTGTGAGCTTCGTTAATGGGTTAGCCAATCGGGCAAAATTCTGGACGAAACGTCGATAATAACCTGCCAAACCAATAAAACTACGTACCTCAGTTATACTCGTAGGTGCTGGCCATTCTTGGATTGCCTTGGTCTTAGAAGGATCAACAGAGATTCCATCTTTAGAGACAATATGGCCAAGAAAAGAAATCTCCTGAAGCCAGAATTCACACTTGCTAAACTTCCCATATAATTCATGCCTCCTCAGAGTCTTCAAGATAATGCGCAAGTGATTTTCGTGATCTTCGTAGGTTTTGGAGTATACCAGAATATCATCAATAAATACCACCACAAATTCATCGAGATACTCCTTGAAAACTCTATTCATCAGATCCATGAATACAGAGGGTGCATTAGTCAATCCAAACGGCATTACAGTAAACTCGTAATGCCCGTACCTGGTTCGAAATGCTGTTTTCAGAATGTCTTCCTTCTTCACACACAACTGATGGTATCCAGATCGAAGGTCAATCTTTGAAAAGTATTGAGATCCATGCAGTTGGTCAAATAAATCATCAATACGAGGTAGGGGATACTTGTTCTTTATTGTTATAGCATTGATCTCCCTGTAGTCGATACATAACCTCATAGATCCATCTTTCTTTTTAACAAAAAGAACAGGGGCTCCCCATGGAGAAACACTAGGGCGAATAAATCCCTTATTACTCAATTCCTCTAGTTGTTTCTTTAGTTCGACTAACTCTACAGTGGCCATTCTATAAGGGGTCTTCGATATAGGCCTTGATCCAGGAATCAAATCAATAGAAAACTCAACTTCTCGTTCTGGAGGATGTCCAGGTAAATCTTCCGGAAATACATCTACAAATTCTTTCACAACAGGTACATCCTCTATTTGAACATTCCTTTCCTCACCGACAGTTATTTCATTCTCTTCCTCCCCAATAATTGAATTAAGTTGAGCTACTGGGGGTGGATCTAAATAAGAATTAGGTGGTGACGATTCTGCTCTAAAAATAAGGTGCTCCTTATCATTATCATCAAGAATCATAACCTCTTTCTTCTTACAATAAATATTCGCATCATAGTCCGAAAGCCAGTCCATACCGAGGATTATATCAAACTCAATCATAGGTATGACGATGAAATCAGCAGATAAAGAAAATTTATGTGCTCTAATGGGAACTGATTCACAAAACTTTGTTGCAACGATACTTCCCTTAGGAGTTTTAACTGAAAACTCCCTTATTAAATCAAATTGGAAATATCTAATTTTCTTAGAAAACTGGGAAGATATGAAACAATGCGATGATCCAGAATCAAATAATGCATTTGCTAAACTTGAGGAAACCATTAAATTACCTTCCACCACGTCTTTCGGAGCTTCTACCTCAGCAGTAGTGATAGCATAAGCCTGGCCTTGATCCCTTGGCCTTTTCTGAGGTAAGTTCTCCTGACGCTTAGGACATGCATTTGCATAATGCCCCATCTCCCTGCAATTGTAGCACTGAACGTTGGTAGCTTCCTTCTTCCCCTTGCAATCATGAGCTTGGTGGCCTTTTTCACCACACTTGTAACAGACTCCCACAAGTACCAGGATGTTTCTTCCCGCATTTACCACAAGATGGATATTCAACCTTTCCCTTCTTCCCCTTATTTCCATTCCCAGATTGATCAGCAGGTCTCTTCTTCTCTTGCTTTGCTTTAAAGTCATAAGACTTATAGAATTCCTTTTCGGTCTTTATAGCACATGAGACAATGTCTTCGTACGATGAAAAGGATTGTGAGACTAATGCTCGACGGAGAAATGGTTTTAACCCATCAAAGAAACGATCAATCTTACTTCTTGGGTTGCGAATATAATCTCCAGCATACCTCGCTAACCTTGTAAAGTTAGCCTCATACTTTGTGACATTCTCATCCTCCTTTTGTCTCAGACTCAGAAATTGTCTTTCCATATCCGCTCGATGGTCGCGAGGGAAGTATTTTTCTAAAAACAGATCTTTGAACTCCCTCCATTCCATATTTGATACTTCATCATCTTCCTTCGTATTTTGAATCAATGACCACCATTGATCAGCATCTCCAGTGAGGCGGTAAACTACCATGATAACTTTTTCCCTTTCACTGCTCCCCAAAGCCTGAAATATTTTCTCTAGGGAAAATATCCATTGCTCAGCTACTAAGGGATTTGTATTCCCATTGAACATTGGTGGTTGTTGCCTCATGAATCGATCTAACATTGATCCTACACGATGCGGATCAGGGTGCTCCATACGGGTAAGGTTATTATTCATAACCTGAGTAAGTTGTCCCAGTATGGTGATTAGCTGATCAGCACCAGTTGCATCACCAGCCCCACTATAATTATATTGAGCAGGAGGGAAATCCCTAAATGGAGTGCGTGCATTGATACGGTTTCCATTTCTTCCACTAGGCGCCATTTCTAAACAATGGCATAAACTAGATCAGTTTATGAATCAAAATACATAATCCCATACTTATAAAACACTTAACATAAATTGAACTATTTATGGATATAATCCATAATCATAAAAATGTTTTCTTTGAGGAAGTATATACTCATAAACCCTTCATAATGATTTGTAAAGATAGTGAGAGTTATCCTAAGCATATCCCCCGGGAGTGTCGTAACCAAGAGTGCAGCAAGGCCCGTTGTCGTGCACCAGTTCCCGTTCGAGTCTAGCTCAAAGCGGTGTTTTCGGGTTTTACCCCTAGGTAAATCTGTGCCAGAGCCGCCTCTAACTGCTCGTATCCAGACAGGGATGTATTGCTTGGAAAACTCACAAAATCTCTACAATACCAAAAATCTAGGAAGTTCTTCTATACTAATCCTCAAAGTTCATCTTAGGTCTACGTGCTCTAATAAGAGTTTATCTAAATCTAGCTTCCAAGGTTTGTACTAAACTTCCTCTGATACCAACTGTAACGCCCCGACCCCAGCTACCCAGAGTCGGTGCATTACTTACATAACATTGGCATGATCACAAGAAAGATCAAAACTCGAAAGATCGATTGGTTTAGTAGCCTTGGAAACACTAGATATATTCATAAAGTTTTACATTACATTTCAGAGTAAAAAAACAACTACTACAACAACATGGTCTTCATATTTCACACTCATATCCCCACATACTATCCCTGCATGTCATTCATAACTTACTTCTTCACATCCTGGGAAAATAAAACATAGAAAAGGGGTGAGCTCAAATGCCCAGTAAGGATAACAATATAGCGGAAACTTTCACAAATAAGAATAAATATTTAAGGCAATGTATAACTAAAACATAAGCCTTTTAAACATGAACTTTCAACATGGTATGGCATAAATAAAATGAAATAATGCCATTTACTTATTCACATGGATATTCTACTAATCGAATAATCACATGCAAAAATCAATAACCACTTTCATAATGTTGGAATGCATAATGCCAGACTATCATAACCACATAGTCAAGGCCTCGTGCCAAGACTACAAATAATATTTTGTCAAGGCCTTGTGCCAAGACACTAGTTTGTCTCATGAGACCTACCGATGCATCGAGGAGCTATAGCGGGCTCCACCCGTCACATATTAAGTCCAATGCATTCCCATATGAAAAGGTTTAAACATAACATAAACATTCGTATTAAAACTAGCATACGAAATGTCAATAATTTCACCATAAACTATAAATGGTATAAAAATAGCACATCCACAGTCAAACATATCACAAAACCTTCAATACAATATAGAAGTTTTGTATCATAATAAATCAACTTCAAATAAGCGTAAAATCCATCAAAGGATGTTGACATAGATGAAATCAAAACACTTTTTAGAGAAATATCTCTTTCTATTTTTGAAATCATTTAAGAGCCATATAAAATAAAACATTTTCTTGAAAATATTCTTATAAGCTTGTAAGGAAAGCTTTGAGTATTTTATAACGGCGGAAAATAACCGCACCCGCCGTATAAGTTAAAAAAAACATTCTTACCTGAATTTTGTCGAAAAGGTTAAAAAGGACCTTGTTTTGAAAACGACGGAAAGATTCCTTTATAAACCTCTTATAAAAAGTCAAACAAGGGTATAAATGAATTAAACCCATATTCTTGTAAATAGTAAAAATGTTTTGAAATACATTTTTAAGAAACATGGATGTGGATGATAAAGAGATCCCAGTGGATTATTACGTATAAACAACCTCGGATAATGAAGAGATTGTGAAATAACCCTTACCTTGTACTTTTCCTTTGTTGGGGTTGGTTAACCTCCTGTATAATGGTGAAATAATTGTTATTAAATTATACAAGAATCATATACATTAATATGATATCATATATGATCTTTTAACATTGCTTTATTAATAATATCTTAGTATTATCGTCGTTTTGGGTGATAATCGATTCGTTCTTCTTAAATGTTAGGTTACGTAAGACATGTTGGTAATGGATAGATTATATCTTATTCATAATCAGAATGATATTAACATTATTTTTAACCCTAAAATTAGAATAATACTTGAATGGATATGATGGAGAATGAATCTTATCGCGTTCGTGGAGACGGTAGTCCGTACGTACGCACGAACGCTACTTCCATTTAATTTTTATTTTAAAAGAATTGAATCCAAATGATACATAGGTATATTACTATTCCAGTATAATATAATATGTTATATATGTTACTTAAGTTCATTAACACCATCCTTTATACGTTCCATGTGTGGTATGAACGAGTCATATCATTTTAAGGGGGCGGTAGTCCGCACTTCCTCAAATGAAATTATCGTATGTATATACAACATGAAACAAATAATGGTATGAAATAAAATGGAATTACAGAAGATTATATATAAAATATATATCATTAATATCATATTTAATTACAGTGCCATCATAATGGCCACCATGAGAGGCGGTAAGATGTATTTGAACAATCATCGTTTCGTGAGGCGTTAGTTTGCCATCCACAGAAACATTATGTTCATCATCCATTAGATGGAGTTGTGTGTATGTGTAGTTTGAATCCTTCTTATAACAACATCCTAGTATATTGAGGATACTGGTGTTGTTACAAAAGAAAGGAAATAAAAAGAGTTTGGGGGTTGTAGAAGCAAAATAAAGGAAAATAATTTAAGAGAAATCGTTACCTTTAATTTAGGTAACTTACTTTGGTTGGAACCAAAGGTCTTCTTGAAATGATTTCTGCCTAAGGGGAAGCTTCAAGGAGGAGGAGAGGGATGTGTGGAGCTTTGTTGGGCAGAGTTTGGACGAGCCAAGTGGCTTGAGAGGTGTGAGGAATGAGTAGAAGTGCTCTCCTTTTATAAGGGAGAAGAGGGGCTCTTTAGGAAAGAGTGAAAGTATTAGTTTATAATATAATTATATTCGGTTTATAATGGTCCAAAAATCATTTAGGTCGAAGATAAGATGACTAATATTCTAAATAACATCAACCAATAAGAATTGGACAGGTTTTAGATAATATATTAATCATTATAATCTTATTTATTTAAATGATTTATTAATGAGGTAAACATTTCATCATTATTGTGTCATTAATAATTTAACTTATTTGATGTCTAAAAATTATAAATAAAATATCATCATGTAGGAAATCTTTTTATCTTTCTAATGAATATTTATAATCGAAAATCCAATATGTATAACCCTATGTAAAAATTGTTCTTCTAAAAGATGTAAGCTTATGCCATTTTTATTTTTATTTTAACTTTATTAATATAAAGTGTCCCTACCACATACAAGTGGCTCCAAGGGGTCCCCAAATTGACCCAAGGATGCTCATGGTCGGGTATGTGTCTACCAATAAGGTTAGGACACGTTTTAGGGTAATTTTGTATTATTATAATATTATTTTTTTAACCCTTATTTACCGGATTTACCCTTAACCATGGTAAATAAAATATTTACCACAGTAATTATTCAAAATGTCTAAAAATAAAAGTTACCTATTTACACAATTTGGACATCCTGATTACAAATATGGAATCCATTTTTCTAAATTCAAAACACATAAGTGTCAGAAATTAATTTAAAATTAATTCCCGCTGTCAAAACAAAAAGCGTGTTTTTAAGAGGTAATAACTATCAAAAGATTGACACTTGTTTATGTTCGGTTTAATTGTAAAATTATGTCCAATGATAAACATTAAATTGAATGGTAAAAATATATTCTAAATATACTTTAAAACCACTCAAATTCATAATTTATCAGTATTAATTATTTTGATTAAAAAAGTTATTTTTAATTAAAATTTAGAAATTTTCACTATTCATCAAAATATGAAAGTTATCCGAAATGTACCAAAATTTCACCCTAGGATAATTTTGATATTCCGAATCCAAAAATGAAGTCCATTTTGAAATATAGAATATATATGATTTCAAAAAGTAGGTATTACTATTCACAACGGCTAGTTTAATTAGATGTGGTGTGTGTTAGAACTCGAGGTTGCGTACAACACACGCTATCGCATTATTCGAAGGGAAACGTACCGTAGAAGCTTGGGGTGTTACATCCCTGAAACAGTTCTATTATGACCCGACTGTTGATTACTCTACCAATTCTGGTCAACCTTTCTCTTCCTACCAGCTGAAGGTACTTATATACCAATAAGGGAAAACTCAATCACTAGCTCATTGTTGGTCGGATGTATGTCTAATGTACTGTCCTCATCTAGTCCATTTTCATAGGTTAGGGTCTTTCAAGAGACCTATTTATACGTTATCAGGTCAAAACCCCTAACCTAATGTCTGATCTCAGGTTGAAGGCCTACCTCAAACTTTTGAGACTTCAGAATATCATTCCAAGATAACTAATGAACAGATTAAGTAACTCCTTAAAAAGTTTATAGAATGCAGAGATAGTCATATAACCTTTTCATAACTCAATGAGCTCCTGGTTTTCCACAACTGGTGGTCCCATAAAAATTTCTAAGGTGACATCCGTCGTAATGAACATAAAAACACTATGAAAAACAAAGTCCTTTGAAAAAACCCTAATCAGTCTATAAGATCACACAAGGTTTTCCTAATAGTTTATTGGATCAAACATGTTTTCCAAGGATTCTACCATTAACCTAAAGCATCCCCTCCTAGCAGTAACTCATGTTTTCATCTCTCCATGTTAGATGTATTCATCAAATATATACCAACACAAAAACATTCTCTTTTCAGCTAATTAAAGCTAATAAATATATATCTCATAGAACAAACTTTCTAGAACAAATAGTATAAATACAGGCATTTAATTGATGAAATGATAAGCTGCACAACAACAGGTATATACATAGCTTGTGAACCTACATTCTAAGTCCTGATGCATGAACATACAAAAAATCTCATAAATCACATATAATATCATGTGCATCACCCAAGGTGAATTAATAGAAACAACAGATCATAAATTCCCTGTTTATGGAAACATGGAGGTTTAATATGTAGTGTTGGCTAGGCCCTAACATAGTACCCCTACCCGAGTCCCATCTATCCTAGATCTAGCCTAACCTGTCCCAACCCCAGACAAAGAGGTGAAACAAGTAAGTAAAAACTTGATGTTTGGATACCATTTTGTAACATCCCAACCCAAACCACTGGGTTCGATCCAAAATGACACGTATCCTCATGCATGCCTACCCATATGGAAGAGGCTACCAACTAGAAGTGGGGGTCTAATTTCGATAATGGGGAGACTATACCCTATGTGTCATGTCCCCGAGAGGGATAAAAAATATTATTAACAAGAGAAAGAATAAAATAAACAGATAGATCTGTCCCTTCACCAATTCTCTCGTGAAATCTACAGGAGCATCATAATGACTGTATAGGGTGTGAGTACAAGACTCATTATAACACTAGCATTGTGTCCTTTACAAAATGTGATCAAACATACAAATTTGTACCATGATAATAATAAATTCTGAAAGAACATAAACATAGAATCTGAAAACTGTGTGGTTGTATGATATCCAAGCTTCCTCAACCCCCAGTCGTACCTGTTTTGGCTCCATGCCAAAACATAACTAAATGAGTCCTAACAACTAAACATTCCCTTGTACAGCATCCTCACGGTGTCATGGAGATGATACCCAACATCATCTATCCCTTAAGAGGGAAAATTCACCAAGATCCTCTAGAAGAGATCAAGTTGTGCACTCACATCAACTAGTCTACCTCATGGTGAAAAACACATGGCATCTAGGCATCCTCGAGTACACCCTCGTCTTAACACCACAGAATCCTCATACCTAGAAAAATTGATTTGGCACCTAGTTGCTATCTTTTCAACCAAGTGTTCACCTCCACTAGAGAATAAATATGTCACAATGGTCCACCAATCTAAAATACCTCTAACAAACACAAGGCATGTTTATATATATACATGGGAAGCACACAAGCAAGCATAATATATCACCATGGGTATATAGCAGCATACACAATAACTTGTGATAATAATAAAATAGTAATAAAATGTACACTTATATCACTCATGGAGTCACTATAGTTTCTTTGGGCTACACACACCCACATACGATCACAATAAACAACAATCAATTCAAATTCCCCAATTATAATCATCAAAGAAACAATTATAAAGATGAGCCCAAGAATGTAACAAACATCCTACATCAAAAGATGACGAGTCATCTTCATGGTTTTATTATCTCCTAAGAAAACAAGTCAATGATACGAGTTGTTGGCATGTCGATGCTTAATGTGTGTCAGGGGTTCCTAGAACCCAAACAACCATTTATGTTCCAAAAGAACTAAAATATCATAGGCGATCATATTTTATCTCACTTGGATAATTTTTAGATTATCATTAGGTAAACACATGTTCTGGAAATTATTATTCAATAAATGACCTTTATAATCTTGAAATTATCATTTTATAATCATAATAATTATTCTTTGACAAAAAAAATAATTTTCCAATGATAATTTTCACAATCATTTCTTTTTTATAATTACCGTAAAAATTTTCCTTTGATAATTTCACTCAATTATTCATTGATAATTTATTTAATAATTATCTCTTGAAATCCCTAAGAAATAATTGTGAGATAAATCTAAAAATATATCTATGAAAAAAATTCACATAAAAAATGTTTTATAAAAATTTGAAAATATCCTTGATTATCAAAATTATCTTTTTATAAAATGGAAAAAAAATTATTGATAATTGTTTATTAAAATTTTGATTAATTTCATAATTATCATTTTAAAATTTGTTTAATAATTTTTACTTAGATAAATATATGTTTTATCATTTATTTTAAATTCCCCCATTGTTTCATTTTTTTTATAATTGAAGAATCAAATAAATTAAAAAAATAAATCAAATAGAAAAGTCAATTTTCATCATTAACCTCATGCTACGTATAGGTAAAAACACTATGAATAGAACTACCATCGATCATTTGACCATCATAGTGTAGAAGGGTTGTGCATAAGGGTGTTTGGAGATCATCAAGATCCTGCAAGATTGACCAAAAAGAGAAAAAGACATTCGGTGATTTTAGTACCCAAAAATGCATCACATGTAAAATCATTTTAAAACACCTGATTTCCACCATTAATCTTCTCAAAAACAATGCAGAGTTGTGGATTTCCACTTAATAAGGTTTTTCTCTTTCTTTAATGGGTTCAAGATGCATTAAAGAGGAGGTTTCAAAGGTATTGGTTGAAATCATTGGATGGTGTCCCATTGAAGAAGAAGAAGAGGCCCAAGCTAAATGATTTTCTCATTTAATTTTATTAAAAATATATTTATCATTATATTAATAAAATTAATTATTTAAATTAAAAATTAAATTACACAAAATGCCAATTGTGCATAAAAATTATACCCTCATAGGTAAACATCCTCTTCCGGACCCAATGGCATTCTCAGATTTCTCATAAAATGCACCATTATCCACATATTAATTAATTAATTATTTAACATTAAAAAAATGGATTGAATAATTAATTAAAATAAAATGGGTTATTTTTTTGAGAATGGAATTCCAACGTCCAACATCTAAAAATTTTATATCTTTTATATGGTAAACACTGTATTTCAGACCTAACTGTTGTCTCATATTTCTCATATGACGCACGATTTTAGAGTTATTAAATTATTTTCAATAAATTTCCAATGATTAAAATAATATATTTAATAAATTTTTTTCTACATTGGGCGAGGATATATAGACTACAGAAACATGCAATAAACTCTAAAAATATTCAATTGAATATTATAGATTGTTAACTGGTCTTTTTACGCTTTGGTGATGAATTTAACAAAAAAACAAGATTTTCCTCTGATAAATCAATTTTTTTGACTAAATAATTTATCATAAGTGGGATTTATAATTGTTGTAAAAATTAAGATGTTACAATATAACCCTATAAATGTTACATATTTTTAGATAATTATGTTTGTATAAATAAGAGATTTATATGGAAAAATTAAATTATATAGTATCGATTTACATAGAACTGAATACTGATTTGTGGACAAAGTGCTTTATACTATCATTAAACGAGTTTATAGAATTTTGGAATTAAGGAATATGTCTAATAATATTTTTTTATATAAGGAATGAGTAAAAATGTATGTTTTCAATAATATTTTATGGAAATATATGATATTATAATGTTTTAATATAACATAGGATTAAGTTATTCACATTTTTGTAATGAAAAAATTAAGAAACACTTCATGTTGTTTAGAGGATTTCTAATAATTTCCAATTGGAAATTTAGTGACATTATTTCAAGAGTTTTGGGTTTTAGTCTTTTTAAATGGTTATATGGATAACCATTTATGAAAAGCATTAAGTTAATCATTAGATGTAGTGTTAGAGATTAATGTATTAGCTCACAATATTAATATTTAGGTATATTGGAGAACCTACACTAACCATATTTTTATGATGGTAATGAGAGAAAGAGAGAATGAATTATCATTATATTATGTATTTTTTCATCTATTTGTGCTTCAGGCATAAAAAAGACAATCTTCATTTCGTTGAGTGAGATATGGAGTGGAAATTTATGTAATCACAACCAAAAGATGAAATTATGCTTATAATATAATGGAATTTTGATCACTATAAATATCAGTACCTTTGAAATTTTTGATCGTATTAAGATGATATCCTATTGATTGGAACTTCCATTGAACCTATCAATGGATAAATATGTGTTCCATCTACCTCTCAGGAAGAAGTACATACCCTATATATCACATGTAACATACTCATATGTCATACCACTTGATCATGATATTTCGTATGATGAACAACTAGTTGAGATTCTAGATTAAATAGATAAATTTTTATTAAATAATACTATATACATGTTCAATTCTTGTTGGATAGACCACCATCAAGAGGAAGCTATGTGGGAACCTGATGATGAAATGGTATAGAAGTATCCTTATTTGTTGTTACCAATGTGTATAATTTTTAGAGATAATTATTTTTAAGTGGAAAAAATTTAACACCCCATTATTTTTTAATAATGTTTTTCCAAATAAATTTATAAATTTTGATATTTTTTATTATACTCAACACCAAATTTATATTTTGTTACCTATTACAACGAGTTTAAATAGAACATGAAATACTGTTAAAATGATATTATTTCATTTGAAATTTTTTAGCTATCCATTAGAATAGAGATTATGAATACGATTATCTAAATTCAAAAAATATTTTCTATATATATATATATAATGAATTATTTAGTAAATAGTTACTTATAAATTAAAATAAAAACAATTTAAAAATATTGGAAATATATTTCTATATAGCTTTACATCAATAAATTTTCAAGATCACTATATTTCAATTATTTTAATGAAATTTTTATATTATATATTCAATGAAATTTTTAACACTCATCTTTTTCATTTTTTAGAAAACAGATATGAATAAATTCAATTTCCCTCTAAGAAAATATATGTTTCTAAAAAGAAATTTCACCTCCTTTAGATAACATATAATGAAATTATTTTTTACCCATTAAAACACGAAGATTATAAAATAAATTTTTATTTTTAAATCACCATAAATAAATATTTTATGGCGCTTATTTGATAATTTTCTGATAAGATTAATTTTTCAAGGAATGGTAAAAATACTGATTTTTATTAAGAATTGTGATTTATTATTAATATTTTAAAATCATAAAAATTGTTTAAATATATTTTTGAAAAAAAATTAGTTCATGTATATATCTATTAATTCAATTTTTGTCATTTTAATCATTTTCGTATTGAATTTTGATATAAATACATTGAAATCTATTGATCATTTTCGCTTTGAAAACAATATTTCTATTGCATCTGCCAGAATATTTTTAATTAAATTGTTCCTCTTGTTTTTAAGGAAATTAGAAAAATTTATTCCATTTTGGAATTAAACTATTTTATCTTTTCTAGTTTTGAGTGTATTTTAACACTTGTAATTAAACTAATTTATGTTTTCTAAGTGTTAAAATTCCCTCAAAACTAGTCTAAAATATATTTTATAAAGATATTTCCACCCTATAATGTCTATGGATCCATAATAATCTATTTTGACACTTTTTTAATTTGATAAATGTTGTTAAACCTTTTTCTTTTCCGAAATTAAAAGTGTTTCACTCACCTCACTTTTAAAAGGTCACCCCCTGTCATATCCTTTTCACACTTTAAAACCGTATTGCGCTGTCAAATTCATAATGAAATCAATTTTAATATTTCATCTTATAATGATATACTCCAAATTTTTTGTTAAAATAAATCTAATTAAGGATTTTATAGAAAACATAATGAGGTTAATCATAGAAGAGGTAACATTTTTAACGAGATTTCTATTATTTATTCCTCAACATAATTAAATTATTATTTAATTATGATGATATAATAAAAAAAGTATATTAAAAATAATGATATGTTTTATGTTATGTTCATGACCTACAACCATCTCTGCATCCATCAAAATGGCACCAAATTCATTATTCATGTCTAATGTGGACTACCGCCTTGTGAACTAATATTATTCATTTTTTCAATTCCACCTCTCATTATTGGATATAATTATGGGAATAATATATATATACATATATTAAAATTATTACTAAATTATACCTATTTATTCATTTTATAATATATATTATATTAATTCCCACTATATAGGGTGTAATATAACGTCACACGTGGGTATGGTGTAATGTCGTCTCGCATACCAATGTAATTCATATTTCACTAGAGCTTTACATGGAAGATAATAAAGATAATTTTAATGAATATATTTTTTATAAATGATATACTTATGATATTAATGAAATATTTATCATTAGTAAAAAATAATATATCATTTCCTTTCTTACCTTTCTACTCACTTAATGAGAATAACTTTGTTCGTGTATGTGTGGACTACCAATTTATTGAAGTGATGTGACTCTATCATTTCATCAAAAAATGATGATATGTATAAGTATATTTATAAAATAAATATATTATTTACTATATCATTATTATTATTCTGGATATTGTGGAATGAGGATAAATGTAAGAGGACCAAAAATAACAAATGAAAATATATACGAAAAACAAATAGGTTATTACATGAAACATGATTTTAAAAATGAATTGGAAAGTAAAAGGAAATGAATGGTAATATGAAAATAATATATGTAATAATATATATAAATATGGTTCTATAGTATATTTACAATAAAAAATATTTATTATATATGATGATCTAACGTGTATGAATAAATATGTGATTTAAGGTAAGAGATTTGTGGTCTCAATTTTATTTCTAGGAGGCATGTATAAATTCAGTACTCATTTATTTTCTGTGGATTATATAATTTAACTCAGAAAATTAATATTTGGAATCTCTTTATTTAAAATATATTTAATTTTTCATTTTATGTTATGATTTATTGGGTCTTATGAATCAAAATATTACTAAAATGGTAAGGGGTTTATGTATAACCTTTTTTACTTAAATGAGGCACATGAAATATTCACCACCTATTTATTTTATGTGGTTCATATACTGATCATGAATATATTTTATTATTCTTAACATAAACATTATTTTTTATTCAATATCCATTTGAGGATCTCTCTTTCCTGGGGATTATGTTTCAAATTTTACAGAAGTGGTTGTGGATTTATGATATAATCTCATCATTTATCGAGATTATTTAAGATTAAATACACCATGTTGAAATATTATTATCTATCTAACAAGAATTATCATTATTTTTCATATACTATGTTAATTCATTATTATTGAAATTAATATTCTGATTTATTTAACTCTTTGGATCTTAAAATAATTGATAAAATATTTTTAAGAAAAACTATCTTTATTTCAATATTCAGTCAAAAAAACTTTTTCTTCCAAAACCATGTTTTTTAAAAAGGATTTCAAAAATGATGTTAACAATTTAAAATTGATTTATTAATGAATTTTTATCAATTTTGTAATTTTTAAAAAATGTTTTTTAATTAATCTTCATATAATTTTCATAACAATTCCAATTTAGTTTTTACTAATAATGTGAAAGATACCTTTGTTTTAACAATTATGGAGTGAAATTAATTTTATCCCATTATGACATTTTTTTTATTTTGAAGACTAATTTATATGTTTTATAGTTTATTGTTTTAATAAAATGATATTCAAATTTTTTTATGAATATTTAGTTTTAAAAACTGATTTTCAAAGAAACGTTAATTTCTTCAAGAAATGTAATATGTGATAATTCAAAATAATTATCCGTATAAGATTCCTTCCATATGTGTAACTTATTAATTTTATAGGGATATGAAAAGGGATACCAATATTATTTTTTCTCTGATTAGTTTATCATGAAATTATTTTTATGAATCCTATTTTACTTTAATGGGTTATACATCACAAAATTATTATAAAGCCCACTTATTTTTCAAAGGGTATTGTTATGATGAAATGATGAAAAGATTATAAATCTTTAGTTTTTTTTCCATGGGTTATTATTTGATGAAATTTTTATGAAATCCATTTTAATTAATGGGTTATGATATGATGAATATTTTGTTAGCTTTTATCTGACATACATATGATTTTAATAATGTAAAGCATGGAAGATATATCTTACTATAATGAATTAGGAAAATATGGACAACTCATGTGTAAATATATTATGTAATAACTTTTCTACATGTTCACAAGGTTATGTGTATACCTGATTACATGTTCACAATGTGATGCATTAAACTGATTACATATTTGTAGTTTTAGGCATGAGAAATCCTTTCATGTCCATAATATTATTTGTGGTTCTTGATGAAAGTCTGTAATTTTTTTAGAAACATATTTTATTGAATTTACATAACGAGTGAACCTATTTCTATTTACACATTTTCTCTATGTTATAAGATGATGAGTATTCCAAAAATATATGTATTATTTCAATGTTATGATCCCATGGAGGATGTTCTTTGATTCCATTATGATTAATGTCTTATGAACTATCGATATTAATGTCACAACTCAATATTATGATCTGTGATATGTTAATTATGGTTTTAAAATTTTATTATCAAGTTCTCATGCACTTATTCTCTATTTTTATTACTTATCTCCAACGTTTACCCTTACTGAGCATACAAGCTCACCCAGTCTTATGTTTCCTTTCCCAAAGTTATGATTAACGGTTTTATGTACGGTATGTTTTTGAATAGTAATAAAAGGGGATGATCCTAATATGAGATGTTTAAGATCATTCAATAACTTGGAATATTGTATACCTACTCCACAAAGACAGTAAACTATTACAATCTTCAGGTGTGTTTTGTGTAATATATTGAATATTCATCTAGAATGATGTAAAATGTGTTTATGAAAATCCTAGGTCACAATAGTAATAATTAAATATAGAACATATTTTATTAACAAAATTTATTGAAAATTAATTGAATGAATGTGTTATCACATGACACAATATTAATTTATTAGTATTTCATGATACCAAGTTTGACTAAATATTTGGGTTTATGATCACCTAATTTTTTGTGATTCATTGATAATAAACTTGTTTTATATATTTGATAGTGATATATCTATTTGGTTGTACTTTCATCGTTGTTTTTACCATATTCAATTTCTTCAAATGTGTAAACAACATAAATATGGAAATGTTAAATGCAAATTGTGAAAGAGAATTATAATTAAATTAGCATTTCGTACTAAATAGTTTGAGTGTGGAATGAATTTTTTTAATCATGTTAGTGATTTATTTCTTGCTATTTTAGCTACATCCTATTGGTTTTCACTATTTCAGAAAACATATAACTAATAAACTAGTTAATTCAATATGGAATTAAAAAGGATGTTGATAAATTAATTTTTTGGGACGAATGAGCCTATCGTTGTTGTGGGATGATTCAATTTTTTGATTCCATGGACTTAGTGCATAAGACTATGTTCTAGAAATATTTTCATGCCTTATAACAATGATATAGGATAATTACATCCTTGATATAAATTTTTATAAATTTTATATCATAGGGAAACACGGATGATGAATGGGCTGGGAGTATGGTTCTATAGTGCCGTTTGTTGAAAATAATGGTGAGAAAAAAATATATTATGTGAAATGGTGTGGGGATGAAACCAGAAGAGTTGAGATGACTTATGAATATGGGTTTTTATATTCCTTTTTAATTGATTCATGTTTAAATGGTTATATGTAAAGATGATATTTATAGAATAGATTCAAAAATATTAGATAATGTTTGACTCAATTCATGATATGTACATATTTGTTATGGTATCTTAGGATAATGTCCTAAATTAACTGGATAATTATGAAATGATAAATGATCTAAAAAATGAATAGGTATTATTCATGGTGTTTATATAATATGTTGACATAGTTGAGAACACAAATAAAAGAAATTATAGTGTTAACAGAACTGGATTATGAAATTAATGTATTAATCTTGGAATTGAATATTCTTATTATTAATTAATATATTTTAAATTAATAAATATGTAACATTATTCTTGTATACTTTATTGAGATTTAGACATAATGAGTGGAATATCGGGGTCCTATGTGACGATAGTGGCATATGATTCAATGTTCATGTATTTTCACATAGTATTGATGTGTGTGATATATTTTAAATTTTATAATTTCATAGGATTCACCAAATTCATTAGTAGGGAAACCGACACCATAATTTTTTGGGGGTGTTTTCTCCAACATCAAGGATATCAAGGAAACATATCACTTTCTTATTTATATCTCATTCTATCACTTTTTATATATATCTATGAGTTGGGCTATATATTTCAATATTGGATTATGGTATAGGGTGTATTTTTACCATAGTTATAATGTATCTTAGTTTTTCAATAAGTTTATGTATAGGTTTTAACTACTCGAGGTATAAAACATAATTTGGACCAATCATGGTGGTTGTAGATTCCAATGGGTATATGTGCATGGGTTCTAATGGCCTGTGGTATAATTTATTAACACATGATGTAGTTTATTCTATTCATTACATTGATTAATACTAGGCATGGTGATGATAATGGGATTTCAAGATACATAGGATACAATAATGTCTATTTCACAATTTAAAGGGATATAGGATGTCTTATTGATGGGAAGAGAGTAATATGTGTGCCATTAGTTAGTGAGAGTGAAAAAACATGTATGGAAATATAAATTTTGTACCTTTATATATATATATATCATTTTTTTATAATTAATGTTATACTTTTATGCATTTCTTGGTGAGTCACCCTTGGGGTGGATGTGAAACTAGTATTACCTATTATGGTGGAGAGTAGGTTTCATTTCTTTTTTTTACTAGTTTTTTGTATTCTTCTATCACATTTATCATGAGAGGATTCAAGGATAATCCTTCTAAGTATACATGTTATTCTCACAATACCTATATATAAACTATTTTTGGGGCCCACATAATCAGGTTAGTGATCGAGTTGGGTGGTGATAGGATGAGGATTTTTAGGATTTATTAGAGATACATTGTCACTACCGAGGATTTTATTTTTCCAAATTCAAATTTATTTTCAATTGTATATTTTTATGTATTGAATTATGTGTTTTGATATTACTGAAATATTTATTCCGTATATTGGTTTTTGGTTTTACTTATTCTCTCTCATTCCTTAAACAATATGATGGTATTGCCTCTCATATATGTGATTATATAACCGTGGTGTCTGTCTTTATCCTATGGCCTATTGGAGGTGGGATATGGACATCATTATCACTCTCTATTCATTCAAATCCTAGGATGGATAACTTTAGAGGGAGTAGGTCCGGAAATATTAAGTATGGAATTAAACTACTTCTTCAAAGATACACCACTCCACAATATAACCTTATTGGGTACATATATTTTAGATTTAGACCTTAATTATCTCTATATATTAGTAAATGGGTTATATATGTCTCTAATGTTGATGATCCTATCATTGTATCTTTTTCACTATGTAAACCAACAGTTGAACTATTACATTAATAAATAATGATGGAATGAACATATTTAATTCACATGACAAGAATGACACTTTGGACTTTATGGGAAAATTCATATAGTTTATAAATTTTCTAGATATATGATTGAAAAATAATAAAATATCATTTATTGTGAATTGAGTATATTTTTGAAAATATATAATGTATAGAAATGTGAAATTAATAAATAATCACATCATTATTGTAATTTTATTTTAAATTCATTAAATTCACCCCATTCATTCATACAACATTAAAAATATTTGATGAATACTCCTATAGAGTTTTTACACCATTTCGTATGTTTTAAAACAAAATATCTATTTCTTGGATGTTGTCTGAGGCATTGGATAAATAAAAGTAAATTTACCATCATTCATTAGTGAAAACCGTTCATGTTTCACCATATCAGTCATGTATTACCATCTCTAGATTCCATCTTTCATCTTTCTTAGTATATTTAGTAACGTTCCAATGAAATTTAAGTGCCCATTTTGAGGTAATTTATATCAATAAATTTTTTACATATAAAAAAATATGATACGGTAATTAAAAGAAAACCTATTTCTATTTCTATGCTATTGTTTTAATTGTTTATGAAAAAATTTACCAAAAACAATGAAAAAAGCCTTAACTTTATTGAAATATTCATCACCTATTAATGGATAATGTTTCACACCTTCTCCTATCATAGGATTTAATTTTGTTTTCCCCCAACATATATCTATGTCATTATGTTGAAAACTGATTTTTTCTAAGAAACACATTATTCATAAAATATTTAAACATAACTGATGGAATGCCTTATTTAGATATAGGACTCATTAACATTACATTATGGTTGTAACCATTAAAATTATAATAAATATAAACTTCATTTCTCATAAATAAAATATGGTTCTCGATTTGAGATATTTCATTCTATTCACATCATACATTGTAACACTTGTATCCCATATCAATTTCAGATATTTTATCAAAGGAACCAAATAATAATCAACATCATTATCAGGTTTCTTTATTTAGAATAATTAAAGACAACCTAATGTTCTCTCACTTCATCCATAACTATTATATCAAGTTAGATGTTACCTACATAAATGAATATATATTATAAGGGATACATTATACACCAAAATTATTCATGTAATCAACATAAAATAATATAAGATTTTTCTTCATATTTTTTCTAAATTATGGATACTCAAGATCGATTTTAATACACTAAAAAGAAGACGATGGGTGTTAATGACTCACTTATTAAATTGTTTTATTTCCGTGTCATGTCAATTACCATTCAGACTCATCAATTTGAAATAGTATATTATATCATATAATGATCTTAAAGTACCAGATGGCTTTTATTAGACTTGATATAACTTTATTGTTTTGAGACACATCCTAGTTATGGTTTTTTTAGTAAACCATAGTTTTTTTGAAAAAATATAAAATAATTAAGAAATACATGTAACCTTTACATCAGTGATACCCACATATAATAATAGTTTTCTAGCTTCACATATAATATGAGTAAGCTCATTATTTTTGAGTGAAATATCATTTTATAGAGAAATTTTTTCTATAAAGCTAGTTTCACTCTATATGTTGTTATCCCTAAAATTATATATATTTACTATGACTAATAATGCCATATATTTGGTACACACATCATACAATTACATCTATGCATAGTTATTTCACTTATCAATCAATTTTGGATAATCTATAATTTTATATTCAACAAATATTTTTATTTCTTCAATATCATCAATTTAATACATATAATTTTTCTCATATCAGATGATCTACAAAAAAAATTATAGTTTCAATCACTAGATACATTAAATTATTCCCTATGTTTATTATAACACTTATAAATATGATCAATTTCATAAAAAATAATGTTTAATTCCAAATCATTTGAAAAGATCCACCTTCAAAGATAGTAACATAAACCAAAATAAGTATTTTGAGAATGATTGTGTTCATTCTCTATTTTAAACTTGATAAATCATTTGACACTATCCTTATTCACATTCATCATATAATCATCATCCATCCATTTTTGACTCATATTCTATATTATATTATACCCACTGGTACCCCAGCTGGGTTAGCAGTGATGGTGGAAGTGTCACCTAAATCCTACCTCTAATAAGTCTAATGTTAGCAACTAGCAATAGGGGTGTAGTAATTGATTATATAAGGGGAATTAACCACAATATTTCTGGGAAAATATAAGCTAATATAAATAAAATCCACAAAATAGAAAAAAACCATTACCCAAAATTTTATATAATGAATACCAAAACAGAGACCTGGAATAAAAACACCTGTGGAAGTAACCATAAACACTGAACACTCTTGAATAACCTCTATGAGTTAGTCACTCCTAGGTCAATCACTAAATCTCTCTTATGTGCCTAAATAATAATATAAATATATATAGGGGCGAATATAATTTCACTTGATATGTTCCTCCCCAAAATCTCTCAAAACAATATTAGAAGAAGTATATGAAATCCCCTATGATAAAACAGAGGAAATAAACATGTTACTAAAATCAAGTCAATAATATTTCAATCCTCACAATGTCTCAATAACAAAAAAACATAAATAAATTTGTTTCATATTGTCGAAAGTATGTAAATATTCAAATTTTACTTATCGTCCACTTTCCCACTAAACTAACGGTAAGGACCCATCCTTAAACATTACAAAATAATGAATTTTTTGAAAATAATTCATTCTTTAACTTTTCCAGATCTTTGCATTTTCTAGTTTTATATAATTAGTCCTTATAACATCCATAACAAACCCATGCATTACAAAGTGTAAAAATCTATTAAATACCTATTTTTCTGACAATAAAATTTTTTTAAATTGAAAATTGTTTTCTTATCAAGAAAGATCATCGTGAATTTAAACATTCCAAATTATTTATTCCAACCCATCTATAAAAACTATGATTTTTTTTTAAATGTGGGATGAGAACCAAAATCCTTGTAAGGGACATAAAAAAAAGAATAAATTCATTAGTATAGTAAATGACAAGAAACCCAATATTTTTTTTGGAAAAATATAAAATTATTAAGAAATACGTGTATCAATTTCATCGGTGATACCCACATAGAATAATATTTAATTAGCTTCACCTGTAATATGAGTAAGCTCATTATTTTCTAGTGACATATCATTTAATAGAGAAATTTGTTCTATAAATCTATTTTTACTCTCTTTGTTGTTATCCCTAAAATTATATAGATTTATTATGACTAATAATGTCATATATTTGGAACACACATCGTACAATGGCATATATGCATAGGTATTTCACTTTTCAATCAATTTTGGATAATCTATAATTTTATATTCAACCACCATTTTTATTTCTTCAATATCATCAATTTAATATATATAATTTCTCTCATATCATAAGATCTACAAAAAATATTATTGTTTCAATCACTGGACACATTCAAATATTCTATATGCTTATTGTAACACTTATTCATATGATCAATTTCATAAAAAATAATTTTTAATTCCAAATCATTTGAAAAAATCCACCTTCAAAGATAGTAACATAAACTAAAATAAGTATTTTGAGAATGATTGTTTTCATTCTCTATTTTAAACATGATAAATAATTTGGCACTATCCTTATTACCATTCTTCATATAATCAAAATCCATCCATTTTTGACTCATATTCTATAATATATTATACCCACTGGTACCCCGGCAGGGTTAGTATTGAAGGGGGCAGTGTCGCATAAATCCTACCTCTAATAAGTCTAATGTTAGAAACTTGCACCAGGGGTGTAGTAATTGATCATATAAGGGGAATTACCCACAATATTTCTATGAAAATATAAGCTAATAAAATTAAAATCCACAAAATATATAAAAACCAGTACACATAATTTTATATAATGAATACCAAAACTGAGACATGCAATAAAAACACCTGTGGAAGTAACCATAAACACTGAACACTCTTGAATAACCTCTATGAGTTTGTCACTCCTAGGTCAATCACTAAATATCTCTTATGTGCCTAAAAATAATATATATATATATATGGGTGCAAATATGAGTTCACTTAATATGTTCCTCCCCAAAATCTCTCTAAACAATATTCGAAGAAGTATATGAAATCCCCTATGATGAAATAGAGGAAATAAACATGTTACTAAAATCAAGTCAACAATATTTCAATCCTCACCAAGGCTCAATGACAAAACAAAACAAATAAATTAGTTTCATATTGTGAAAAGTATGTAAATATTCAAATTTTACCCATCTTCCACTTTCCCATTAAACTAACGACAAGGACCCATCCTTAAACATTACAAAATATTGATTTTTTTGTAAATAATTAATTCTTTAACATTTGAAGATCTTTGTGTTTTTTAGTTTTATATAATTAGTCCTCATAACAAACATAAAAAAACCATGTATTACAAAGTGTACAAATCTACTCAATACCTATTTTTCCGACAATATAATTTTTTTTAAAAGATAATTGTTTTCTTATCAAGAAAGATCATCATGAATTTAAACATGAAAACTTCTTTATTCATACCCATCTATAAAAACTATCAAAAAAAATTTAAAAATCTGGGATGAGAACCAAAATCTATGTAAAGGACATAAAAAACTAATGAATTCATTAGTCAAGTGAAGGATAAGAAACCCAAGAAAATTTTTACCATTATCATGATATTATTTGAGCGTGTTAAATAAATCAAATCTTCCTGAAAGTTACACACATTTTTTCTCAAATATATATTTTAAAGGTATATTAATAAAATAGAAACCCCGTTTATGTGACCTAGAGATTTATACTCACAACCCATGCCATAAATGACTAGATCCTAATTGAATCCTTTGAATAAATCACACTGGTTAATTCCCTCCATATTTCATTTTAAGAAAAGTAATGTAACCCAATGTATTAGAGGGTTATAATGGGGATCACCAATCTTATAATCTATATCAGGCACAATCATTCATATAAGTTGTATTTGGATCACCCACTTTTATAAAATATATTGATATCACCATATCTAAATATATAATTATTCTGTACCATATCAAAAAACAACATTTTATTTCTCTTTTCATCATAAAACCCTTCAAAAATTCATTCAAACCTATATGAAAAACATTTTTAGATATCAAAATACCATTTTCTTTAATAAACCCCTTATCTAAAAAAATCCCAAGAAAAAAAAGGGTAGTAATAGTTTTATTTGAAGAAAATTGGAAATATTATAATGGAATCAAAACATAAAATAATGGTCACATAGGTGGACAAGACTATTGAATCCATATATATTAAAATAGAATATTCCTTTTGAAAGTTCATAGGCAAGAAAATTGTTTCACTAATAGGGGGTGTATCAGTGATACTTTTTATTTTATATTTCCCTAAAACCACAATTTCCTCAAGTTAATGATTTCAATCCAAACTGAAAATAATTCAAACACACATCCACAATAACACAAGAATTTACAAGGTTCATTGTTCAATAAGAATAGTTACATCCTTGGTATGGTTGGGACTGATCTAATACCACAGAATCCTCTAGAAAATAATCAATGTTATACAATGTGTATGATATTCCCTTTCACTCATGTATAATTGTGTAAACAATAAAATTGTGTGTGCACCCTCTATGAAAAAATATGGTAATATATATTTTTCTAACATAAAATTTTACATATGATACATTTAAATTAAAAAAAATGTTATTTTCAAAAAAATTATTCAATATCTTACCTAAAATCTAGTATTAACATAAATTACTATGATAGAGAATTATATCTAATTGTCAAGTTCAATTGGCACTATCCGATTCTTCCACAATGTTTATTCCAATATAACTAACCAAAATGATGGTTATAAATATGATAGAATACAGTAATAAAAATAATGAATTCCATTTTCCTCAATCTGGAAATCCTAATATGGAAATCCTAATCCGATTATCTAGCCTGGTATAATGATAAACCGGATACGATGAGAAGAAAATATGGTAGACATCTGAATACAATGATAACAGACGATGATGGTCAGATGAATAATGTTGTAATGTTTTCTCTTATCCATTTACATCTCTCCATCACAAATTCGTCAAAAAAAGGATTTCTATTAAAACAGGTGGAGGAATTTCCTCTTTTATTGAAAATAATCAAGCAAAGAAAGGATCTAGATAGGGAGTGGGAATAAAAATAAAACATCCCAAAGAAGAAAATCTATCTACCTTACATTTATTTAGTCTTGCAATTAGTTTTATTTACTCCTCTAGCATTAAATTCAATTTATAAATAGATATTCTGCATCTGTTCTCATGACCTCTAGATCTCCCTCCACTTGGAAGAAGAGCTTTAATAATTTCATATAGGTTCTCTACATCACTGCTATCAGAGTCAAGGATATCTTACTGATTCTTACTGGTTTTTTCATGAGAGGTGTCTCACAATCCCTCAGACTCTAGGGGTCCACTCATAGGAAGAGCATCATGGAAATTAGTCTCTTTAGTTGGCTGCTCAACCACCACATGGAGGTCACCCAAATATAATGTCTTTAAAATATGTTTACCCTTTCAGTTACCTAAAGAAACCATTCTTTCATGATGAATCTGATGATAAACCACTTATTGTATTTCTTGTTCATTAACTTGTTCAACACTGAAGTCATTAGTAGTGCTTTCAATTTGATGCTGAGATTGTTGCAGAATATCATTTTTTCCATTAATAGTACATATATTATTAGTGAAAGTAAAAATTACATTCCCCATTTATAGGTAACCTAATAATGGTTTCAATGGGAATCTAAAATACATTCCTACACACCCAACTTTCCCAAAATTTCATTTTTCTTGGAATTTATGGTGATTCATGACCTTGTAAAATCTTATCAAATTTTATCAACCCTCCTTGAATATTATATCAAATTTAGATCTTCCTTAAACTTTATTTTAAAAAACCAGTCCAAATTTTATTTCTCATTCTGATTATCTCAATCTGATTTCTTCAACATGATGCTCTGTAAAAATTGAAAAGAACCACTCTTTGAATTTCAAACTCCCCCTCAAAATCACATCCATCTATTTTCTTTATATCTTCTATTGATCCGCATGATAGATTATAAATTAATTCATTCCAATTTTTAATGGTTGAATTCAATGTTTTTGACATTATTTTCTTTTCATTACATTCATCAGAATTAAGAAATTCTTCTTCTAATTACGATGACATATCGATTATGATTAGGAGCTTCTTTATTTTCCAAAAACAAAACCATTGAAAAATTATTTTTCTTTTTCCCATGTAAATTAATTGATGATCAGATGATATATTTCCCATATTTCTTTCATAAACATATTTCTATCAAATCTATTATAAAGGTGATCTTTCTAAATACAATCTCCAAAACCGTTTTTATTTCTAATTTAGATCCAATCAATCTGAATACGATTAGAAGTATCACTTTTATTTCATTCCAACATAATCTCAATCATCAGGGATTCTCCTCATCCTTCATTTCATCAAGATTATATCATATATTTTTACCATTAACTTATGATTTTGAGAAGTCCCATATCAGAAAACCATCATCAAAATTAATTTTTCATAGTCATAAAGACTCTGATTCACCCATTATGATCACTTATTCCATAATGTATTTAGAGTGAATCTGATGACTATTTACTTCCATCAAGATACACTCTCAATGAAATCAATCTGTTCATTCTAGATTTAGTGTGAATATGATGAGAATTTTCTTATAGATAGCTTCTCTGAATATGATGGACCTTTTTAAGCATTGTGATTCCAATACTTTTGAATATGATGTCCAGTCCAAACTTCACCAAATACTGTGTGAGGTGATTTATCCTTTATTCTACTTTATTTTTAAACATCCTTGAAAACATAAGGCAATACATGACTATAAACACCTTCCTCATCATCTTGGTCCTAACAGTATCCCCCATTATAATTTTTTGTGAAACAATTTTCATAATGCACTAAACTTTGTATCCTCAGGAAATGGATTAATTATTAATAATTCTAATCCTACACGAGCTAACTCATTATAGGAAACATGAATTATTGATAGTTGTAGATGCTGAAAAGTGTGTAAGTGTTGGGGAAAGTTCCGAAATGAAAAATCAAAGTCATATTCGGACCCGGAGGCCCAGTCCGGAGGGTCTGGAAGTGGTGCATGAAAAAAGGATGAAGCGCATGAAATAAGTTGTCCTGCACGGAAGGCACCGGGATTCGTGAAAAGCCCCGGTGCCAGCGCAAAATAATTCCGCGCCCCGCGTGGTTGATATTCCGCATCGCCGCCTCCGGCGCGCAAACATTACACGCAACCTTGAATTCTACGCCACTGAGTGCCTATAAATAGAATGCGACCCCCATCCTTTTCAGGGATAAAGAATTTGAACCGCCTCTCATGCGCGTAATTGACATTCCTCACGCTCACAATATGGCCTTCAAGTATGGTTCTTTTTCAATCCAAGTCTCCTCGGGATTCGCCTTCGCGTGAGATCCCCATGGAATAGACTAAACTCTAACCCCATCAGGTTCTACCCCTTGCACGCAATTCCTTCCATTGCGTGCATTCCAGCTAGTTGTGCACAATCCCTTCATTTACGCGCACCCATGTACTTACGTGCGGCCATTGCCGCCTGCGCGTAATTCACCCACCTTTGCATGCAATCCTTCAAGCCGTACGCAATACCTCAGTCCCCTAATCTGTGCGAGACACTCTGATTTCACACCAACCTAGGGATTTTCACACCATACTCCTTTATTTTGCACAAGCCCCGCAGGTTGCGCACAATCCCCCAGTGCCCTTCACCTCGATGCTCCCTGAGCGCCCTCTTGGGTGAATGCATGATGCCCTTCTTCTGGGTTCCATTCATAGGTGTCTTGTGCACCTCGGACATCCGCATCATGCATGGTTTTCTCTTGCGACCTTCTAGGCTCATGAAAAATAACTTCAAAGTCCCTTGGACTATCCTTCCCATTGCGTTGCTTTGCCTCATGCTTCTTCTCATAGGCACGCTAACGGCTATTGCTTCTTTGCATAGCCATGCTAACATGGACCCCTCGATGGTTCACCCCGTGACACCCCCTCAGTACGGCCTTGTTGATGCATTCCCTTCCAAAAGGGGTAGAGGGTACCAGTTATATAAGTCCTAGGGGTGCGGAGCTAACCCACCTCATCCGAGCTGCAGGACGTTAAACTGCCAAGCACCTCGTCCTCAACACATGACGTTAAACTGTGACCTGGCCCCATGCCTCGCACGTAGGCTCCCCACGCCTTGGACTTTCTCCATTCCCTATTGTCTCCACGGGGATGGTGGGGCCATCCCTCATAGGTGGTGATTTATTGGAGTGGGATTTGTCCGCGGGGAAGGGCGGCCTCCTTGGTGTAAGCCCATAGCCTTTCTTGCAGGAGGTAGCACCCATGAACCTCCGTACTTCCCCAGTGCCAAGGACCAAGAGGGGAGATGGAAACATAGGTCTTCGTTACCCTTTCCCTCTCCCATTGGGCTTTGTCACCATCGGGCCTCCATCCTGGAGTAAGTCCAAGCACCATGGGCCGCTCAATGCGTAAGCCCCTTTTCGCTTCCCACGGACGCACCCTTCACGATGTGATCGTCGGGTCTATACTACCTCTTATTTCTCACACTGAGCATAAATTATGTGAGCTTAGAGTAAGCACCGATCGTGATGCAACATGGGCCGCCTCAGAGTGTAAGCCCTAAATTCCCCCATCCCACATGACGTTAAACTGAACACCCAAACTACAGAGACTTTGATATGTTCTAAGGAATGGTACGTAGGAATCCTCCACGAGGTTCAGGCCCCATCACCCGGCCCCTCTGATCATCTTCACGTCGGTTCACCACCAAAATGTGCCATCTCAGAGCATAAGTCCCATCCATCTCGAACTACAGGGACTTTGATCTGTGCTAATTCATGGTACGTAGGATGCCTCGACGAGGTTCAAGACCCACCACCATGGGTCGTCTCAGAGTGTAAGCCCTATCCAACCAAAACTACATGGACTTTGGTCCATGCAAAGGCATGGTACGTAGGAAGCCTCCACGGGGTTCAAGACCCATGACCCGTTCGTTCTGATCATCTTCACGTTGGTTCACCACCACCATGGGCCGTCTTAGAGCGTAAGACCCATCCAACCTGAACTACAAGGACTTTGATCAGCGCTAAGGCTCGGTATGTTAGAATCCTCCATGAGGTTCAAGCCCCATCACCCGGTTGATCCGATCATCTTCACGCCGGTTCAAAACCACCGTTGGCTGTCTCAGAGCATAAGCCCCATCCAACCCAATCTATAGGGACTTTGATCCATACTAAAGCTTGGTACATAGGAAGCCTCCACAAGGATCATTCCCCACCACCATGGGCCATCTCAGAGCATTATCCCCATCCAACCCAAACTACGGGGACTTTGATCTATGCGAAGGCATGGTATGTAGGAAGCCTCCATGAGGTTCAAGACCCACAAACCATTGGCTCCAACCGCCTCCATGTCGGTGTTCCAAGACCCATTTCAACCATGGGCCGCCTCAGAGCGTAAGACCAAAATCAACCAGACCCCAGGTCCCCATTCACATATGTTCGCTGACCCCACAACCTTGGGCCACCTCAGAGTGTAATCCCTATTCCTATCCCGCTTGATGATAAACTGTATCTGCCACATGAACTATGCGGTCTTTGATTCCCCATTATAGGGATTCATAGAAGGCCTCCACGAGGCTCAAGATCATTATTCATGTCTCATACTGATATTACCCTTAAGCCCATGCGTCTCGCTAAACTCATGTCCTAACCCGGAGGTTCTACTTCCTATGGGTCCCATCCACGCGCTCATTTTCACGGTGCGCCACTTCAGGTGTCCCACTGTATCATTGAACTAGGAAAACGTTGATTCTCCTCCATAAGGATACCTAGGAAGTATCCTTGATACCCAAGCTCAAATCCATCATTCATCCTGATTCTTACTCGGGCCGGCACATCTCGGTTGGATCATGCCACTTTATTCCCCTACACAGTATCCGGGAAGCGGCCCACATTCTGGCCCCAACATCGGTGTTCCCTCCAGGGGGTTCTTCAATCTGATCCACTCTATCTAGTGTTCTGATCAGTCTAATCCATCCCCTGTAGATGTTAATCTTATGGTATACTCTGTGTTAAACATGGTAAGCTAAGGAAAACCTCAGATACATGCCTATGACATAACATTCCCCGCGTTCCATGTAGGATTCCTTGGGATTCAGCACCCTCGAGAAGCCCTATGATAAGGGATAGAAGAAAGACTTGCCAATTCACCATCGTCAAGACAAGCCAATGATGCCCCGAAGCGACTGCTCTCCTCACCGAAGGTTGCTGCCCTGACCGGACCCCATAGAAGGCCCTAATAGAAGTGGCATAATTAACTGGTGTCCATGAAGATATGGCATTGGAAAGAGCTTCACAAACCACATTTTAAATCTACAAGGGAGACCCGGACTAGGTGATGAGCTCAAGAGGAGGAATCCATAGAAGGAAGAACCTACATCCCATCATCCCATTTGGATCAAGGAGCATACGTCCCTGAGTAAAGAGCGGATGCTGCCCACCTTTGGAAGGCAGGAATGAGGGGTAACAGCAGCACGTCCTCTGCGTGACAGATGCGCGCGCCTTGATGAAAGATCCAGAAATAGAAAATGGTGAACCATATATGAATCTCCTCTCCTCATCTTGGATGCTAGTAGTGTTTGGGACATCACTGGATAGGCATGTCATCTGACCTCGTCGTCCGGTACCAAGTCCCACCAAACAGGCCTGACGTGAATCTTTCTAGAAGTTGGGACAGTCAGGATGTTGAGCATTACGTTCTGTGACATTTTCAGTGTTGATCCTTATTTCCGACCATGGAAGAAGGAATGGCGCTGGGGCACTGGGTGTCGATTACTCTTTATAGTAGTGTTAATGTGTTCATCTTCCTGCTTCAGGAATCACGTCGTTTCCTCTAGATCTCGATCACCTGCCCACCGACGCAGGGGAAGGGGAAATATCAACGTGGGTCCCCCGCATGGGTTTTCCTCTTCCACGACGGTCGTGACCGTCATGAAAGTTGGGAGCCTATGCCCACTTTCCCTATCAGAGATTATCCAGGGGAGGGTAATTAATGACCTTTTACACAGGTACGAGGAGGAAGGGGTCATCACCACCAGGGATATGGCTCGCCTAGACCTTGAGGCAGCTGCACCTCACCATCCCTGCCGCCCTCCGAGGGCCGCACATGGAGCCGCTGCTCCCCACCCCAACGTTCAATTGCATCGGAAGCCTGTCCCCAGAGAGATTCAATAGCTCCTTCCCCTACGTCACTGAAGTAGGAGGTTTCCAGGACGGCCCTGTCGGAGTCCCGCTTCAAGGGCTCCCAACAAGGGCCCCCACCAGGCCCCGTCTGCGCCACCGTCCGGTTCCCCGAGCAGAGGAGAAGGTAGTCTATGTGCCTGAACCACTGGCCCCGGTCCATCTGACCCGACGCCAGTGTCGAGCACGTGCAGAATAAGATGCTCGCTATGGGGCGTAAACATCAGTGACCAATGTGGTACAACCCACCACTAGTTCATATCCCCAAATTCCTGCATATGTCGAGAAGGGGCAGTGATATGCCCGACACAGATCGAGGCCCCAACCGTCCCTCGGGCAGGTTTGTTCGACCCTCTCGGTCTCCAGCACAGGTGACTGCCTCCACAGACTAATTTGTGGCAGTTCCGCCCAGCACAGAGGCTCACTCCGTACCACCACTATGGAAGGTGCGGTCCCTCCCTGCTTCCGACCTCGGTTTGGAGGTCTGCCCCGTGCCACCATCAACTCAGGCAAGGGTATTCTCCATGACAGCAACACTCCATGTGGGGGTCTCTCATATTCCCACTACACTAGGTACGGAGTCACTCCCCCTACCACGAATAGAGAGCATGGAAGCATTGCATGTCCGGTCACTCGCCAACGTGGAGGTCCTCCCCATGTCCCTTTTGAAATTTGTACCGGTTCCCCTCGCACCCCAACCACCTCGGGTGGGAACGTTTTCTTCCCTTGCGCTGGTATAGCTAGAGGACCCCATGTCGGAAATCAGCCCTTCCCTGAAGAACCATCCAGAGGCAGGATAACAGGTCGCTGTTTCCATAAGAGGAATTTTGTGGATGACTGAACATGAATCAGACCAGTCTGCTTCTCAAACACCAAGGTGGAGTACGATTTTGCACAGGATCCCTCCACTCAATCCTCCGAGTCAAGGGGTGGGGCAGGAATGAGGTGCATCAGCCTCATGCTCCTGAAATGCGAGATTCGTAGGATCCCTGCTTACCTCCGATGGTATATCAAGGAGGAAGAGACCATGGAATGCTTCAAAGGGCCGACCACGCAGTCACCACCATCATTTCCGGAATCACCCTCTACCTCAGAGCTATTTTGGGGGTCAATGACGGAAGAGACAAGACGTGACCCGCCCCTGGCCGGCACTACTACTGTGTCAGGAGCTCTGGTCACTAGTCTATCCTATCGTGATTTGGCGGCCAGGTTGCTGCAACCCTCATAGTACACCCCAAGATTTGACAGCCAATCAGCCCATTCGTCATTTTCTCCACCGGCCAGCATGCTGTACCAGTGGTCTACCTTAGTGCCGCCGCCAGTTACTCAGACACTCTCAGTTGACGAGTGGGGAAATCAAAGGACAGACCCTAGATCTAAGCTGGGGAACTTCTGGACCATCCTCCCAACGGGCCTCTTCCCTGGGAATTTTTGGCCGGTCGTAGGGTCGAATTTTGATTCACCATAATCGCTCACCCTAGAGGTGTTTGAATGTTTTTTCTAGACCCTCTGGGTGACTCACCACCATCTTCACCACCGGCGGGTGACTTATCCTGGGAGCCAAGATAACCACGAAGTCATAGGCGAAAAAAGTCAGCTGGTAGACCTGGACACACTCCCTGCGGTCAGACACCCCGAGTCACCTGGCCACCACAAGGCCCTCAAAAAACAGTGCATTCAGAGTTTTCGAGTACTCTGTATAGTTTTCGAGGAAGCTACCCCCCACGTGAAAGTCCGTGGCTGGGGGGGTACACTACCCTCCTATTCAGTGTGATTCGCTGGCAGCCCAACTCACTTGGTAGTAGTGAGGAAATTCCCCCAAGATGAGTGGCAGTCAACATGACTGATATGACAGGAGGAGAGAATGAGTAAGAAGTTCTCAATGGGAACCTCCCCCCTAAGGACATTCCACCACTACTGGACCCATCAAGAAGGATTACTCGCCAGTAGTGGAACCTCCTAGGTCTCTTTACGCCCACTGAGTCACTGGTACTGAGCCAGAATGTCAGTAAAGGAAAAAATCATGTTAGAGCTACCAAGAACTCTGACCCTTTGACCACAGTGCAGAAGATGGAGGAGGACCCTGATAAGGCCATGCTGCGTCAGCAGCTTGCCAAGCAGAAGAAGTTAGTCGATGAAATTTTGGATGAACGCACTGCAGAGCGGCGACCCGACTATGGTGATCCCAGGCAGGGACAACATGGGCATGAAAAACTACCCTCAGCGAGATTCTCCCAGGAAACCCTGATCATTCCATGTTCGCTGACAGAGAAGAAGTCGGAACCCATGGGAAGATGGCGCAATATGTTTCTTTGAACCCTCCTGAATGGTGCGACCACCCAGGGAACCCCATCTAGGCTCCTCCAACTGCCCGAAGGGTCACCCCACCAGCCGATCCATGAGCCTCTGAGCTCATCTACCATATTGAAGAGCCCGGCAATGTGCTCGTGGTTAGGTATCCTCATCAGGGCAGGGACCCGCACCCAAAAGATCCTATGGCGGTGCTCATTACTCACCTAGAAGCTTTGGAAACACGGCAGGTGGCCGTCCCAACCAATGGCAAGCCATACCTGGCATGGGTGGATGACATACCGACACCCCCAGGATTCCGAAATCCCACTTTCTCCCCTTTAACGGGATTGGGGACCCACCGTAGCACCTGTCCTACTTCAACTGGAGGTGTGGGACTATATTAGGGACTCCAACACAATAGGAGGCCGCCAAGCTCCGTTGCGTAGTTCCGACACTGGAGGGGCCGACTTTTGTTTAGTACAACCAACTCCCCATGGGATCCATGAAAAGATAGGAGGGCCTTTGCATGCAGTTCCTTTACCAGTTCATCTCTACCACCCGGAAGATGAACATCAGAGACCTCTTCAGGTGGAAGAAGAGACCCGATGAGTGAGTCGCATACTTCATCGCCCGGTGGAAGGGGCTTAGATACTCCCTTGACATGCCACTAACTAAGGATAAATTAGTAACGATGTGTGTGGGGAATGTTAAGACTGAACTGGTTCCCTCCCTGATCACTCAAAAGTATCTCGAAGGGTTCCGAGACTTCTTAGATAAGGTCCTGCACCTCGAAGAAGCCCTACAACAGGCTGCGCGACACACCTGCTGCCCCAAAAATTATAGCAAGGAGACCTTCCAGAGATGAGATTGCCACCGTGGCCCAGATAGAGGCCCCCATACAGCTAGAGTTTCTACTAGTGGAGCCAGCTCCGTAGCCTCGTAGAATCCCTCCACTGCAGCCATAGTTTCTAGCCCTGCTGCGCCTGCCCCATAATCGGCAGGCGCCTCCACGTAACGCACTGCCGCCGCCTAGGTGAGATAATAATGTTCCACACCCTCAGCAGGCTCCTCCAGCCCCCTATAGGGCCAGGCTCCCAAATACCCCTTTCCGGACAAAAGGAATCAGATCTACTCGTTTGATGAGGCTCAGGTCCCCACCTACTTCTGTAGCACCTTAAAGCAGGGAATTGTGCAACTTCCTGAGTGTCGGATGCCAGAAGAGGCGCGCCTCACTAATCACCCCAACTGCTGCCCTAATCACCGGATCCTGGGGCTCACCATCATGAAATGCTATGTGTTCAAGGATTGGATCCAAGACCATATTGACAACAACATAGTCATGTTGGGCCCAGCCCCGACGCAAGTGGCAGTTATCTTTGTGAGATCAGATAACATTTGAAATGACGGAGGCAAGTGGCAGCAGGTTCTTGACCACGGGTCCGAGAAGTATAATGACTGGATGGCTTATAGGATGGTCGCCCACACCCATGGCATTATCAGTGCACACCTGAATCAGCCGGAGCATTCAAAAGCTTCAGCCACCACTTCGGCATCATCATCTCAGCCTTCCTCTTCCCAAAAGAGAAAACATTGGCCGTGGAAAAAGAAGCAATGTTCCCCTCCAATACCGTCATTGTCTCGTACTCTTAGTGATTTCATGCCCCCGGATATGGGAATCCCTCCCAGAATCTTCACAGTAGTGGTTCATTTGTCGAGTGACAGTCAGGGTACGCTTCAGTTAACACCGTCGAGTTGGTAAATCCCTATATGACTCCCGATGAGGGGGAGCGCAAGACCTACCTCCCCAATGTCCCCAGTCGACGCCAACGTTAGTGGAAACATGACCATATGGGTCACTGAGGCACGTTAGTTGGCACCGCAAGCCAGGCCGTGCATGCAGATGAGACCAGACAGCAGGTCCAGTATAGAACTCATCATGCACAACCTCCTCATTCTGTGTCGGCAGGCCTTCCTCCACCACCATTTGTGTTATTGGATAACGCAGAGCCACTTTGTCCATATCGCGATCAGCACCACCTATCCACAACCCAATCTCAGTCACCTGATCCTAATCTAGTAGCTACCCTCCAAACATCGACTAGTGAGCAGCGAGATGTCCCCAGTACCAGTCAGCTACCGGTCCAGCCAGCAGGGTCCACCATGCCTCCGATCACAGAGCGTCTCCCTACAAGAAGAAGTTTGCGCCTGGCTAGGAAGTAGGATGTTCTAAAGAACCTCGCCGACATCCTAGAAAGGCTCTCCATCCTTGAATCCCTTCTATTGTCACCGGATATGTGTGAGGAACTTGCTGAGGCCTTACGAATCCCCCTCCAGTTTGAGACGGAGGTAGAAGCTACAGAAGTCTTCCATGCTAAAGCAGTTGAGAATGCCGAATGCCAGGCCATCATCTCATTATCGGGAGAGGATGAAGACTACCCCATATAGGGGCACATCCGCCCGCTGTATATCACTAGCCAATTCAATGGAGTGGGGGTTCGCCACTATCTCATTGACACCGGTTCTGGGATCAACCTTATCCTAACAAGGACACAATGGAAGCTAGGGTTATCTGAGGATGATCTGACTCCCTCAGATTTAATGATCCAAGGATATGACAGGACAGAACAGACCATGGTCGGCAAGATCCGCCTAAAGACCCAATTCGGTGGCCTAGTTTCTGGAACTGAATTCATGGTTATCTCCCAGGACACTGGATACAATGTATTGATGGTAGACCATATCTCCACCTATACGCAGCAGTCCCCTCATCGTATCACCAATGCCTCAGGTACTCCCTTAATGGACTAGTAGGCGTACTCCAAGGTGATGCATCTCTTTTCACCTCTTGTGAAGCCTTCTACTTGGATGATGATTATTACAAGAGCAAGGATAAACAAGTCCAGGAAAGCGACGTTGAGCCCGTCGCCACTAAGACTAACCCGATTGTAGGCCTGAATGATGCCTACGTCTTCTCGATCCATCGGCTGGAGGCTACAACCCCTGATATGCAGCAGTGTTTTGTCATTTTTGGTACAAGGGGGAATCATGCTCCAAAATCCAGGTGGTGTCAGAAGATCACTTCGTATTCTTATATGAATCAGGATCTTGTGATTCCGGAGCCTCCCAATCCCCTCAAGTATCGAGACATCCGGCTCATGGAAAAGGTAGTCCGTCACACTTGTCTGTTTCGTCGGGCTGGAATAAGTCTGCTCTGGCTGACGAGACACTACTGCTTCGATGTTATCAAGCATGCCCCCTTGGGCTGGTGCCCCTATGTTAGTAACCCTAGGTTCTTCAGATGTTGTGATCGAAGTAATTTCCAATTGGAGGAAACTATTGGTTGAATACCTACAACACGGTAATCTACCATCAGACCGGGCCGAGCGTGAGTGAATCTAACACCGTGCACCACAGTTTAACCTTCAGAGTGGTCCCAGCCTTGAGTAGATCATCTATAAACATGAATTTGATGGTGTTATCCTCTGTTGCCTTCAAGGAGTCGAGATTACAAAGGTCATGCAATATATTCATGCCGGTTCTTATGGTTCCCATCAGGCTGGGCCAAAACTATCCCACCAGATTCTGAGACTAGGGTATTTTTGGTCCTCCATGATCCATTACTGCATCGATTTCACTAGGAGGTTCCATGCATGCTAGGTTCATTCTAACTTTGTCCATCGACCACCGAAGCCTCTACATACTACCAAGTACTCTTATCCCTTTGCTTTCTGGGGGTTAGATGTCGTGGGGACATACCCACCGGCAACAACTCACCAATGCCAATTCATTCCGACAACTACAGATTTCTTTTCCATGTGGGTGGAGGAAATTCTGCTCAAGGACGTCCATGCCTGTTCTATCATCGACTTCATGAGTTCCAATATCATCTATCGATTTGGGGTACCTCACGCTATCCTAACCGATAACAACACCAACTTCCGAGTAGATGATCTGAAGAAACTGTACGCCACGTACAACATTCGCTCCAACCACACCTTCTGTTATCACGGGAAAGCAAATGGCTAGATTGAGGCCTTCAATAAAACCACCTCTAAAATTATGCAGAAAATGGTTGGTCAAAACAAGAAACATTGTCCAAATAAGCTCCCCAACACCTTCTGGGGTTATCGGATGACGACCTGTAATACCACCAAGGTGAACCCATATTACATGGTGTACGGAACAGAGGCCGTCCTTCCCATTGAGACACAATTTCCCTCATTATGCACAATGGTCTAGGACCAAGAAGCGCTAGATAGGGTGGATGAAATATGTCTATCCAAATCGGAAGCACTGGACGAGAATAGGCTTCGTGCCCTGAACAACCTAGCGAGGCATCAGAACAGGACGACTTGAGCTTTCAACAAGAGGGTTCGCCTCCGCTCTTTCTTGCAAGGTGACTTGGTATTGGCCCTCAGAGTGCCAATGATCTCTAGAAGGAAATCGCCCGAGTTGGAGCCCAAATGGGAAGGGCCTTTCATTATTCATAAGGTTTATACCAATGAAGCATACTCCATGGTGACCATGGATGGAGAGCGTATAACTCCTCCCACCAATGCCAAGTTCCTCAAGCAGTACTTCGCCTAAGACTTTGGTCCCACATGACCCTAAACTGCATTGGGTCCTGTATGACCCTAAACTGCATTTGGTCCTGCACGACCTTAAACTGTGTTTGGTCTTACATTCGGGCCCCTATGTTCCCGTATGACCCTAAACTACATTGGGTCATGCATGACACTAAACTTCATTTGGTCCTACATGACCCTAAACTGCGTTTGATCCTAAATTCAGGCCCCTATGGTCCCGGATGACCCTAAACTGCATTGGTTCCTACATGATCCTAAACTGCATTTGGTCCTACAAGACCTTAAACAATGTTTGGTCTTACATTCGGGCCCCTATGGTCCTGCATAACCTTAAATAGCACGCTCATCCTGCATGACCTTAAACTGCAAGCTAGTCAGGCCTTCGTGACCATGGCCTCGCCTTAGGCCCTTTGTCCTTTATGGGCTCTATCCCCAGTCCTCTCCAGATTGTATGGTGTGGTGTGGGATTATGTCCTCATTCATGTCGGATTACTCGTTGTACCATGCACATCCCCGGATGAGATGCCTCTCATCGTCCTACATGATGTTAAACTATGCTTGTAGAACTACGTGTGGCTTGATTTCATTACATATGGGATACGTAGGACCACCTAAACACATATATTTCAGGTCAATCCCCAACCCTTAAGAGATCCCACGATCTCCCTATCACCTTGGCCTCTTTGACTGTCCCTCTCTTGAGAATCCACCATCTTTTGGCCGCTCTCAAATTGAGCCCCTCGACCATTTTCAGTGGTCTGCCAATGTTTTCAGAGTACTATGATATAGGACCTGGAGTGTGTGGTTCAACATAGGCAAGTTTTGTCCACTTTTCAAGCTTCGTGTTCCCCTTAATTCGGGCCCCCGTCATCTTTCACACCCGGAGGGACCCCCAAAAAACGGTCTAGATACAACACCTAAGGTATCTCCTACCATTACGGGCCAACACCCCTGAGGGTTTCGAACAACAAATTGATACAAATCACGGGCTGTGAACATGGTCAGTGGTTGATTCTCATTTGTTTGTACCCATTTCAGGCTAACACAACATGATGCTGTGTCATAAAAATGGTCAGTAGTAATCCTCTGTCGTCATGACAACCCCTTATGTCCCTAAATTTTGGTTGCATTATTCACATTATGTTCCACCCCATTGTGTCTAGGTGGAATCTCGACACTCTTTTCACTAACCCTCAGTGCACCTCCACACGTCAGGAAGACAAAGCTTCAATACGACGCCTCTCAAGGCTCCTACGATCCTAGCGCTTAGACTATAGGTTGGGATCCTCTCTAATATCCATGAACATCTTGACCCTCATCCCCCTGGGATATGTGGGCTTACCCGGACATTGCATATTTGGCCCATCTCAGCTGGAGGATAGTGTCTCTTTCCTCTTATCCTCTGACCCTTGCCACCCCCTTGGCCCGAGGTTTCTCTCCAAGAATCACGCACGATGATGGTGTGGGATTATGTAATCATTCACGTCATTTATGATTTATCACATTGTGCACATTCCCCTAGGTCCAAGCCATATGACCTTAAACTGTGCTGGTTGGTCCTACCACATGACCATAAACTATGATGATATCGTCCTGGACGCACGACGAAAAACAAAACTGCATTGTGATGACCACTCCATAGAGGAAATCACATTGGGTATCTGTCATTTACCATAACATTTTTCAATGCCCGTATAAGGCTTGATTATTTTGGCGATGCCAGGAATTTCTATCCTAGGACGATCGCTCCACAAAAGAAAAACCATTCACCTTAATGGACAAACAAGATACATCAAATGACACTTCTTTTGGTGCGAGGGCTAGATGCGTAAGCCCCTTTAATCCTTTGCACCGGTACCTTTCTGTGCCATACCACATTACAAGAACTACGCATGACTTGATTCTCATTCTTATGAGATATATAGGAGCACCCGGGAACATCCCCGTGGGCCTAGCCTAGCTTTCGGGTTCAGTCCCTTGACCAGAACACTTCCCCAGGGAACACATGGTAAATAGGGCGTATGTCCTCATTCACGTTGTGTTTGGTAACCACCTTACCATGTGTACCATGCTCTCTTTACCCATCCTTGGTCTGAGTTGTAAGACCGTAAACTAAGACCCTTTCCAGAACTACATGTGGCTTGATTCCCATTCTTATGGGATATGTAGGATCGCCCGAACATTTCGTCTTGGGTCCAGCCCTGGGAATCACAAGTATATCCCCCGCACTGTCGGCCCCTTGGCCTAACTTCTCAGGAAATTTTGTAACTGCATCATTTCCCCAAACCAATTCGGGTGCTCCATAATGACATTGGGAAGCGATAGTTCCCTCACCAAATAAGTCCTATCTAAAAGTTGGGATAATCCATGATCAGGTTGATGCATCCTCCTAATGTTCTTCCATCACGATGGCATAATCTTTGGAGTGTTTTATTATATAGGAACAAACCACCAATTCACTTTCTATGCTTCGCGTGCCCCTTTATTCAGATCTTTATCCTTTTTCACGTTTGAAGTGACCCCCTAACAGTATGGATGCTCGATGTATGGTCCGCCTGCTGTCCTGGGCCAAGGTTGCGGAAGACTGATCACGTTTGAATGGACCCCTAATAGTATGGATGCTCGACCTATGGTCTGCCTGCTATCCTGGTCCAACATTCCGGAAGACTGATGATGTTTGGAGAGACCCCCTAACAGTATGGATGCTCGACCTATGGTCCGGCTACTGTCCTGGGACAACATTCCGAAAGACTGATCGACGATATTTGAGTTAGGCCCCGTGTTGTGAACATGGTCAGCGGTCAGCCCTCATTTTTGGTCCCCATTGCAGGCTAATGTGACTTGGATGCTGTGTTACTACCATAGTCAACAGCTATCCTCCATCATCATGCCCCCCATGGTGTTCTGAATTTGGGTAACATTATTAACCTTTTTTCACTCCCTATGTTTGGATTGGTTCAAATGCCTCTAGCATTGCCTCGCTCGTGCACTAGTGCACATTGGGAAGATGATACATCGATTGGTCTGAGGTCCTCCACCTTTGATTGGGACTCTCTCTTCTCCTTGGGAATTCGGGTTTGAATTTTGAATACCTGAATCTTGGTTGATGCTCCCACGATCAAACTAAGTGATAGTACTAGCCTCCTTTGTTTCTCACAGCCCACATGTGCTTAGGGATGGATTGATATTTAGTTTGAGAATATGGTTGATCATGGTAAACCAAAGTGAAAAGTATGTAAAAAAAGGAAAAGTAAATTTGTCTATACATAGAGTCCAAAAGAAGAAAAAGTAGTAAAGTGGGACAAGTGTATGAGTGTGGCTAAAACAGGGCCCCTAAGGGTCAGCTTTTAGGATAGATCTCTCCAACACCACCACCTTTTGGGCGGTGGCCTCCAAGACTGCCTCCCATCCCCTAAGAACTCTTTCTTCATCAGCAGTTGTGAAGCGCAATTCGTTGGCCCTGGTCTGTGCTCGCGCCTGTTCAGCTTGAAGCTCGGTCACCTGACCACTCGCTTATATGAGTTGATCTTGATCATCCACCAGTTGGTACCTAAACTACTCCACAAGCTCAGAGTAGGTTGCAATAAACACATCCTGGTCCTTCGCCTGTTCCTCGTGGCGTCAAACATCTTGTTTCACCCTCAGAAATTCTTGGGTACTCCCTGACTTCTCCTGGCACTGAATTAGGTCGGCGCATCGGCAGCTCTCCCTCATTCTCTCGTCCATGTAATCACATACCATCTGATGAAGACATTTATAATCCACCCCTTCGGAACACAAGAAGCACATCCAGGTGTGGAGTGACCCTATCCGCTTCATGCATTCCACTTGGTGCTAATTGAGGAAATGTCAGATTCACTTCCATCCTTTTTCATTGCGTTATCTGATTCTCCTCGACCTCTTCCGAATCTAAATCATCAAATTCTTCGGGATCAGTAGGCCGGTAGATAGGTAAGACAACCAACAGGGTAACATCAGGGTCTTCCTCAAAGATTCCTCCTAGGGGAATATGTTTCTCAGCATCTGGGTGACCTTCCTCTCTCCTCTCGGTTCCGGTGGCACCCGCATCAACTTTCGTCCCTACCCCAATGACAACATCACTGATTTCTGCCACTCTCGGCTCACCAATTGACAGAGCCAACCCAGTTTGGGGGCCTGTACTAGATAGGGCGGCACGTTTTCCATCGGCATGCTAACAGATGGCTTGGGCTCTACAGCCTGACAAGCCTCCATCACCGTGATCATTGTACAGGAAAGGAGCACCCTGATCAGTTGATTCCTATGACAGTGAGTACCAGTGTCGAAGAAAGGAACTTACTAGAACCCAAGACATCAAGCTCTAGTGATTTGGCCGCTACAGGAGCTGTCTTGGCGGGTGATCCCTCAGCACTTGTCAGCTCGATAACGAGCATCGGTGCCCCTCCCGGCCTTATTGATGCCTCCTCCCCACTTTCAGCTGGAGAAGCTTGGTCAGTGCCGATGTTCTCCTATAGGAGAGAGAGAGATAGTGGATTAAGGGTTGCATGGAATGTGAATGAATGGAGGAGGATAGATAAGGGTTGAAACATACCTCGGGTATCTCGGTTACGTCTATTTAAGAGCCGATGATCTCACCGCTCTCCCAAAGACTCCCTTGTTGGGACGCCCCCTGCGACCCTTCACATTGGGGCTCCTCTCCTCCTTTGCTCTCACCTCCTCCTTCCGCCCACTCTCCCACTTTGGTGCCCTCTGACTCCTTGTCGCTGTCAACTTCCCCCAGCAGAATCCTTTATAGATCATTCTCCTGGCCGAGCAACACCTTCACAAAGAGAGGAGGCTCCACACGTCGACCCCGTTGGCGTGCGTAGGTGTCCATGGCCATCAGGTATGCATGCCGCTGGTGGAAGTCCACTCTATCAGTGATCCGGACAAGCCCAACTTCTGGTAGCTAGATCCCTTCTTGCATTGTTTTCTGCTATTGGGATTTGGTTTCATTGACTACCACAGAGTTATCTAGGATGAACACAGCGCATGGAAGAAGAAATCCAAGGAAGGTTGAAGCAAGTATCTCATTTGATTCCGAGGAAGTTCCCTTCCCGCTCTGTGGGGACCTCCTCTCAGGAATGAGGGTGCGACCACGCTATGTGACGCCCCCACTTCTGAGGTCCCAGCCTGTACAGGCCCAGTTTCCTGAGGCACTTTTGGTTCTCCTCCTCTAGAGGTTCCCCGCTTGCTCCCTCACCACCGAGGTTCCGCACTGATGACCTTGAGCTTCAGGACTTGCTTCCACAGAAGCCCCTCAGGGTATGCTATGGTATAGTGTTCAGTATACTCAGTTGAGAGGCCCACATCGAATCTGGTGGGAGGAAAATTGATGATGTCACTAGAGACATAGGTTATGAACATCAGCCACAACTGGGGAAGAACACAAGGATGCCTCTTCTCTTAGAAATCTATGAATACTCACTTCAGCATTCGCTGGAGGCATCTGAACTACCTAGAAAACCGAGATGGAACATAGGGCTCGCAGAAAATCTTCCCATCAATTCGGGATATGAGCACCATGCCTCTGATGGTTTTGAAGTACTCCTTCTGCTCCATCGAGCCTCTCTCATCGTCTATCAGCTGACCAGTCGGGGTGGGGAAGTGGCTGAAGGCAAATTTGGCATGGTTATCAATCCTGAGCCACACCCCCTCCTCGTTGAGCATCATTGTCATGACCCCGACAGTATTCAGTAGAAAGGGTCGCAGGCTGTTGCCTGGGGGACGAATGGAGTTTGGGAAGTTGTAAATGCCACAGTGAGCCACTACCCAGCCAGGGAAGATCTGGAAAGGGCCGCATAATCTCCTAGGTGATCCCCCTCTTGAGCTGTTCCCTAAGATGGAATATAGCCGAGCCGACATGGGGACCCCCAGGTTGAACCTCTTGTTGGAAACCATGATTCCCTCCATCACCAGAGTCACTGGACGGACTCCCATCCTTGCGTCCCGTACCAGCAAGATCCACCCAGTCAGAAACATGGTGAGGAATCCGGTGTACCGGACATTCGGGTTCCGGGCCTCAATAATGCTGTAGCCGCATGATTGGTATTTCCCAGCCTCTAGGATCCTCCAGTAGGATCTGATCTTGCTCCTCTGGACCGCAGTTGGACACCGTTTCCCCCACCATGGCATCTTGACCTCCAGGGCCTTCTCCAAGAATAGGCTGCACCAGTCCTTGTAGAAGTTGTCCTTTAAGAAGTCCTTGACCTTCAGCCTCTCCTTGGAGAACTCTAGTAGGTGCCACGTCAGTATGGGGGTTCGAGACCTATCACCTCATAACTTCATTGGCAGGAGGAACTCGTCATATTGTTTTCCCTCCAAAGGGATGCCACTAATGCAGTGGATTTCCTAGAGACCGATGCTGACTTCTCCACGGTGAAGATGGAATATTTTGGTATCCAGGGACCACTGGGTGAACAGCTCTGGTCCAAGCTCAGGCTGCCAGTAGAAGTGGAACTGCGATGTCCACACCGCCTCGAATAGAACAATGTGCCACAGCCTGGCCCCAAATTTTTCGCATGTGTGGAGAACCCTGTACACCCACGCCCACTCACTAGTGAAGTTACCTTCAGACCACAGATCCCAGTCATGCAGCCGACCTCTGGTCTCATCAGTAATGCTCTGATAGAAAGTGCTCATATAGAGGGACAATGATCTCTCCTCGATAGGATCACCCCCTGTAATGGTCTTGGTCCGGGGATTGAGGATGTATACATCCATGTGGATGGTTTCTCTGGAAGGACAACCATTGTTGGGGATGTTGTCTTGAAAAAGGTCATCTTCGCGGGTCACCCATGACTGCGGGGTATCAACCTCTAGAATTCTGAAGTCCCACAACATTAAATTATCAGATAAGTCATACTCTTTTTGGGAAGGAGTTAGCATGTTGAAGAGGGTGTGGTTATCAGAGACCACCCTCTTTGATCCATAAACCTCTAGTTTCACAGCCATCTCAGCTCTACGAGCATCATCCTCCCATTCATCGACCTTTTTTGCAACTATCCTCTTCAAACATAGTGTTCAGAACTGTCGCGTGCAATCTAGGACCTTGGCACGGAATTTGGGAGGTCGGTGAATAAAATCAGCGGCTTGCGCGAAATCTCAGATTTTTTCACGAAAAATCCCGAGATTGCGCGTAAAAGGCCATTAAATCTCAGCGGCATTATGCACATCCAAGCGGTTTTCACGCAGGGGTGGCAGTAATTTCACACATGAGAGCTCAATGCCTATAGGGCGAGAGATGCCGTACAGAGCACGGGACCCGCAGCGGCTTTTATAGGCTAAGTTGGGGTTCCATGCCAGCGGGAAAAGACAATTTCATGCCCGACATGGTTTTTTTGCACAGATCAAGTTTTCGCATGCATGGGGCCCACTGTGGCCAGCATTTTGGAGTCTCCCTTGGAATCTGATCATTGCGACCCCTCGTCGATCCGATTCCGAGGGGGGGCATTTTTAGACGCCGAAAAGTGCGTAAGTGCTGGGGATATTTCCGAAATGAAAAAGTGAAGTCATATTTGGACCCAGAGTCCCAGTCCAGAGGGTCCGAAAGTGGTGTACGAAAAAAGGGTGAAGGGCGCGAAAAGAGTTGTCCCACGTGGAAGGCACCAGGATTCATGAAAAGCCCCGGTGCTGGCGCGAAATAATTTCACGCCCCGCGCAGATGAAATTTTATGCATCCACCTCTGGGACGCAAATATTTCACGCAACCCTGAATTCCGCGCCACCGGGTGCGTATAAATAGAAGGCGACCCCCTTCATTTTCAGGGCTGAAGAATTCGAACCGCCTCTCATGCGCATAATTGGCATTCCGTGCGCGCACAATATGGCCTTTAGGTATGGTTCTTTTCCACGCTAAGTCACCCCGGGATTCGCCTTCACGCGAGATCCCCCTGGATTAGGCTAAATTCCAACCCCTTCGGGGTCTTCCCCTTGCATAAAATTCCTTCCATTGCGCGCATGATGGCTAGTTTCACGCAATCCCTTCATTTGTGCGCACCCCTGTCCTTACACGTGACCATTGCCGCCTGTGCATAATTCACCCACCTTTGTGCACAATCCTTCAAGCCACCCGCAAAACCTTAGTCCCCTATTTTGTGCAAGCCACTCTAATTTCAAGCCAACTTGGGGATTTTCATGCCAAACTCCTTTATTTCACGCTATCCCCATGGGTTGTGCGCAATCCCCGGGTTCCCTTCACCTCGGTGCTCCCCTGACGCCCTCTTGCGCGAATGTCTGATGCCCTTCTTCCAGGTGCCATTCGCAGGTGTCTTGTGCACCCCGGACATGTGCATCATGCATGGTTTTCACCTACGACCTTCTAGGATTGTACGAAGTAACTTCAAAGTCCGTTGGATGTCCCTTCCTATTGCATTGCTTCACCTCATGCTTCTTCGCATAAGCACACTAACAGCTATTTCTTCTTCGCATATCAACGCTAATGTGGAACCCTCGATGGTTCGGCCCGCGACACCCCCTCAGTATGACCTTGCTGATGCCTTCGCTTCCACAAGGGGTAGAGGGAATCGATTATGTATGTCCTTGGGGTGCAGAGCCAACCCACCTCGTCCGAGCTGTAGGATGTTAAACTACCAAGAACCTCATCCTCAACAAATGACGTTAAACTGTGACCTGGCCCCGTGCCTCGCACGCAGGGTCCCCCTGCCTCGAATATTCTCTATGCCCGCTCATATCCATGAGGATAGTGGGTTCATCCCTCACAGGGGGTGATTTATTGGAGTGTAATTTGTCCATGGGGGAAGGGAAACCTCCATGGTGTAACCCCCTATCCTTTCTTGCAGGAGGTATCACCCATGCACCTCCGTACTTCCTCAGTGCAAGGACCAAGAGGGGAGATGGACACAGGGGTCTTCGTTACCCTTTCCCTCTCACACAAGGCTTTGTCAGCATTGGGCCTCCATCCTGGAGTAAGTCCCAGCACCATGGGCCGCCCAACGCATAAGCCACCTTTCGCTTCCCACGAAGCCACCCTTCGCGACGTGATCATCAGGTCTCTGCTACCTCTTGTTTCTCACACTGAGCATGACTCCCGTGAGCTTAGAGTAAGCACCGACCATGACACAACTTGGGCCGTCTCAAAGCGTAAGCCCTAAATGCCCTCGTACCACATGATGTTAACTGAACACTCGAACTACGGGGACTTTGATCCATGCTAAGGCATGGTACATAGGAAGCATCCACGAGGTTCAAGCCCCATCACCCAGTCGCTCTGATCATCTTCATGTTGGTTCAACACCACCATGGGCCGCCTCAGAGTGTAAGCCCCATCCAACCTGAACTATGGGGTCTTTGATCTGTACTAAGGCATGGTATGTAGGAAGCCTCCATGAGGTTCAAACCCCACCACCATGGGCCATCTCAGAGCATATTCCCCATCCAACCCGAACTACGGGGACTTTGATCCATGCTATGGCAAGGTGCATAGGAAGCCTCTACGAGGTTCAAGCCCCACCACCATGGGCCATCTCAGAGCGTATGCCCCATCCAACCCGAACTACGGGGACATTGACCCGTGCTAAGGCATGGTATGTAGAAAGCCTCAACGAGGTTAAAGACCCATTACCTAGTCTCTCCGATCATCTTCACGTCGGTTCACCACCACCATGGGTCATCTCAGAGCATAAGACCCATCCAACCCGAACTATGGGGACTTTGATTCGTGCTAACGTATGGTACATAGGAATCCTACATGAGGTTCAGGACCCATCACCCGATCATTCTGATCATCGTCACATCGGTTCACCACCACCATGGGTCGTCTCAGAGCGTAAGCCCCATCCAACCCGAACTATGGGGACTTTGATCCATGTTAAGGCATGGTACATAGGAAGCCTCCACGAGGTTCAAGACCCACCACCATGGGCCTTCTTAGAGCATAATCCCCATCCAAACTGAACTACAGGGACTTTGATCCATGCGAAGGCATGGTACGTAGGAAGCCTCCATGAGTTTAAAGCCCCACAAACCATTGGCCCTGACTGCCTCCATGTCGGTGTGCCAAAACCCATTTCAACCGTGGGCCTCCTCAGAGCGTAAGCCCCAATCCATCCGTACCCCAGGTCCCCATTCACATCGGTTCACCGACCCCACAACCTTGGGCCGCCTCTGAGTGTAAGCCCCATTCCCGTCCTACATGATGATAAATTGTATCCACCACCAGAACAACGTGGACTTTGAATCCCCGTCACAGGGATACATAAGAGGCCTCCCCGAGGCTGAAGTCCATTATTCATGTCTCATCTTGATCTTTCCCTCAAGCCCATGCATCTCAGGAAGCTCATGCCCTATCCCAGAGGTTATAATTCCTCTGGGTCCCATCCACACACTCATTCTCACGGGGCGTCTCTTCGAGTGTCCCACCATACGATTGAACTATGCGAACTTTGATTCCCCACCATGGGGTTACGTAGGAAGTCTCCTCGAGACCCAAGATCAAAGCCATCATTCATCCTGATTCTTACCCGGGCCGCCACATCCCGGTGGGATCATGCCACATCATTCCACTCCACAGTATCTGGGAAGCCGCCCACATGATGGCCCCAACATTGGAGTTCCCTCCAGGGGGTTCAACAATCCAATCCACTCTAGCTAGTGTTCTGATCAGTCTGATCTGTCCCCGTTGGACGTTAAACTTGCGGCATACCCTGTGTTGAACATGGGAAGCTAGGAAAACCTCAGATACAAGCCTATGGCATACAATTCCCTGCATTTGATGTGGGATTCCTCGGGATTCCTTGCCCTCAAGAATCCCTATAATAAGGTACAGAAGAAATACATGCCAATTCCCCAGCCTCAAGACATGCCATTGATGCCCAATGCGACTACTCTCCTCACCGAAGGTTGCTGCCCTTACCGGACCCCGTGGAAGTCCCTAACAGAAGCGGCGTGATTAACTGGTGTCCATGAAGATATGGAGCCATGAAGATATTCCTGAACCACATTTTAAAAACTACTAGGGAGACCCATGCTAGGTGAAGAGCTCCGAGGAGGAATCCATAGAAGGAAGAAATGATATCCCATCTTCCCATTTAGATCAAGGAGCAGACGTCCTTGGATAAGGAGTAGACGCCACCTTCCTTTGGAAAGCGGGAATGCGGGGTAATAACAGCATGTACTATGCATGGCGAATGCGCGCGCCCCGACGAAAGTGTCAGAATCAATAGTAAAACCATGTTGTCCAGATTTAGTGATCATAAAACCTCTACAAAAAACTTTATCCACATCTCTTTAAATTTACTGGAATAAAATACAATTTTATTCCAACAACCACTCCGACAAATATTTAGAATAGTTCAAATTTTCATACAATGTTGAATGCAAAGCTTTCCCGAAACCCCCTTCTTATATTCTTCCACTATGATAGATTTAAGAAAAAATTATTCTCATTTAAAACACCGTCACAAGGTAAGATGATAGAGTGGAAAAAATACCTCAACATTGACGAGAAAGAGGTTGGATGCCCATGTTCGACCTCAATTTAGAAAAGTAATATTTCAGTACTAGTTTTATGAAAATGTTTTCAACCTGTTATGATGTTGGAACAGAATCTATATTCAATTTAGTCTTCTCCACATGCTCAAATATGAAATGATATTTGATATCAATTTTTTTTATTGAGAATGTTGAACTGGATTCCTAGTGAAATGTATTGTACATTGATTATCACAAACTAAGAACTTGGTTAACATCACTTTTATATGTAAGTCTTAAAATTGAGTTTTAATGCACATATGTTGAGTAGTGGATAGAGTGGTAGAAACATAATCACTATTATCCTTAATAATAATTACTAATATTCTATTTATTTGAATTCCAATTAAAAAAATTCTTTCCCAGAAATAATATTACACCAGATGTGGATCTTCTATCGTCAATATTTCATGCCCAATCAGTATCTGAATACCCAAAAAATTCAATACTATATGATATGTCATAAATGATTGTGAATTTTTCTTATTCCTTTTATGTATATAAGAATTCTTTTCTTAGTATGTAAATGTGATTCTTTTATAGTACTCTTAAATCATTCACATAAGGTAACAACATAAAAAATGTCGAGTCTTGAGTAAGTGATGCACAAAAAAACAATAAATTAGCTTTCTAAATTCGTCGCAATCAAATTATTTTCCTTCTAAATTTTACACAAAATTGTTCCCATAGAAATTATTGTGGAAATAGGTTTACTGTTTTCTATACTAAAACTCTCAAAATGTTCTTTAGAATACTTTTCTTTAGAAGGAAAAGTGTCTTTCTCCCTCTAAAAATTTTGCAACCCAAGAAAGTATTTCATTTCCCATAGTATGGAAATTTCAAAAACCATCTTTATCTCTTCAGAAAATCATTCACAACTTCTTTCATTATTCTAATTAAAGATATTGTCACAAGTACAAAAAATTATGATGAGATAATAATCTTGACATTCTTTGATATGAATATTTATATCAACTGTTCCTTTAATAAAACTCATATTACATAAGCAAGCATCGAATTTGTCAAACCATTCATTGGGAGCTTGTTTTATCCCATATAAATCCTTTCTCAATCTGCATACATATATTTCATCTACCTAATAGTAATTCCACAGGGGTTTTCAATACAAACCTACTCATTAAGATAACCATTCAAGAATGTAGATTTAATATTCTTTTGAAAGATCTTATAACCTCATTATGTAGTAATAGATGAAAGATTCTGGTTTATTTTAATCCTTTTACTTGAGAAAAGGTTTCATCAAAATCAATACCATCAATTTTGGAATACCATTTTCAAACCAATATTTCTTTGTTTCTTATTACTTCATATTCATTATTCAGATAGTTCTGAAAAACCCACCTTTTAACAATAACGTTTTTCTTCTCTAACATGGTTATGTGTTCCCATGTATCATTCTTTTCCATCTGTTCCAAGTATTTATTCATAGAAAGAACCCATTCCAAATCCTCAAAATCCTCTTTAAAATCTTTTTGGATCTACTATTGAATATAAATATGTATGTGTCATATCATTTTTTCTTCTTCCTATTTGAACATTCTGATGTTTATCACCAATAAAATTATGATATTCCACTTTTTCCCTTATCCTATGATGTGATTTTTGAGTATCCATCTCATCACTGGAAATAGATGAGTCTGATTCTTCTTACTGAAAATGATTACAATTCTTTGTATCCTTATTAAATTTTTTTTCAAAAGCCTAAATATCTGTCTTATCTTCCATATTATGTTTTTCTTATTCATCCCTATCAATAAATTTACATCTATAGATTCAACAATTATTCATATTTTATTGTTGAAAAATCAATACTGAATTATTTATGAAGCATATTCAAGAATGATTCAATATTTACCTTTCTGCTGAAACATTCCATAGCTTCCACCTTTCTTATTTATAATATATGGAATGTAAAAAACACTTCAGTGTTTCAAACCTAGAGTTTTTTTAAAAAATATTTTTTTGAGTCATACCCAAACATGTCCTATAGAAAGATAGGTTTTGAATATAAACTGCAGTATTCACGGCTTGAATCAAATAGTAATGAGAAAGACCGTGCTCAAGAAACATAGTTCTTCCCATTTACAACAAACATATATTATTTATTTCAATTACCCCAATTTTTAAGGCGTGTATGAGGAACTATACTTATTCCAAATTCCTTTATTCTCAAGATGAAACTCAAATTATTCACTTTAGTATTCACCAATTTTTTTGTTCTCAACTTCTTTATTGAATACTCACATTCCCTCTTAGATTTCATAATAAAACATTTACAAGTTTTCAAATTTTTGATTTATTATTCATATAAACAACACATGTAATGCGGGTAAAATCATTAAAGAAAGTAATGACACACTTCTCTCTATTTTTTTATTGTATTCTTATTTACTCACAAATATCAGAATTAATTATCTCTTGTTGCTTTCTTGAATAAATATAAGCTTTTTTATGCATTGAGTTTGTAATCATTCCTTTCTAAATAATATTACAACACCAAGCTAATTTTATTGGAAAGTCAAGAATGTTTCAGACAATATTTCATTTTGATACCTTGAACATGTTTCACTCACACATGTATCTTAAAATATTATGAAACAATTTATTCTCTTCCGAAATACTCATATAACAAGAGTTTTGAATTTCATCAAGCTGAAACAAGTTTCCTTTTGTACATAGGACTCTTGTAAAAAATCCTCAATATTTTTCACATTTCAAAACAAACCCATCTTTTTCGAGGGTAAAATTATGAACCCCTTCACATAATTTTGAAACACTTAGAGAATTGTGTTTGATTCCATTGACATACAATGTTTTATTAGATTTTATCTTTTCATTTCCAATGATGGATGGCCGAACACGTTTGATTTTCAAAGATTTACCATTACCAATTGTCACTATTCCTTCCCCAAACGACATCACCTTATTAAATAATATAAAATCTCTTATCATATGAGAATAAAAACCAATATTATGAATCAACGATCATTCTCCTTTTGAAGCTTTTAATGCAGTTTCGAGAACAAGATCATTTTATTCTCCCTTTGTTTACTCCAACATTTTAGAATTGTTAAGAAACTTTTATTGTACTAAAAAAAACAAGACATCATTTTTCAAGTTGTTCATGTTGTTCAAATATTTCCCAAATTATTTCCAATAGCTGAAATATATCCTCAATCTTTAATCCAACATTTTTAGGTTTCTTTGAAATAACCTTCTGAGAATTCATTCTTCGAGGAGATTAACTCCCCCTCAATCGATTCCTTTTATAACCTATGGAATAATAGAAAATATTGTTGGTTAAAGAAACACATATTTTACATGTATCTAAATCACCCACAATACCAGAAATATAAAAGAAAGAATATTTTCCTTTGAAGCTTCCATACTATATAAAATTGTGAATTGTTTCTCAACAACTTTCTTGTCATTATCTTATAATCCACCAACCATTCTGTTTTCAATCAGCGTCTTATTTTTTATTTTCACCTTTATTAGATCCAAACATATTGAAAAAATTTCTAAATAAATAACGATTAGGAACATTTTCAGTCTTCTGGTATTTTTTTACTTCTCAATTCCAATCTTTGTTGGTTTTGTCCACAAACTTAACTTCCATATATTTTTTACTTTTAGAAACAATTCCTTATTTTTTCACACCCATTGAAGGTTGTCTTTGTTGAACCATATTATGTTTCTCATAATGATAAATTTCACCAACATCCGTGATAGAGTTTTTGAGATGTGTACCTTTTTGTAGATTTAAATACTTTTCATTGGAAATGGTCTTCTTTTGCTTTCAACTTCACATCCAGATGCTCATTATGATTTTAGTCTTCCTATTGATATTTTTTCATGTTGTAAATTTATTTCTTTAGCTTCAACTTCTCATGAGCGAGATATTATTTATTTCTTATTGAGGAACATTCATATTCCTTATTTTTGGTTTCCTTTCATGACTTCTAATCTTCCTCAGACATTATTTCAAATCTTATATTAAATGAAATTCAAGTTAGGTTTCTTCTTGTTTAGAACAAGTGCTTCAAAAATCTTCATTATTCACTATTTCAATACAATTAATCTCAATAAAAAAATCAGTGTAATTTTCTAATTCAACATCACTTCCTTATTATTTTTCATCTTTAGATAATAAAATTCTTCTTTTGGATTTGAATAATTTCATATCCTTCCCTATGGAAAACAATTTTCCTTTATCTCCCTATTTCTTTCAAGTTATTTTTGATTTATTTCCTCTTTATAATTATCCTATTCATTATTTTTTTAATTAAATTTATCCAAAAAGTGACAAACAAATCCACATTAAAAACCTTTCAAGGGAAGTTTCCCTTTGTATTTCTATATACCTCTTTTTACACTTTTAGAAAATAAAGACAAAATATCGTAAATATTTTTATATAACTCATTTTTAGAATTAGATTCCCTGACGACATCTTCAATAAGAGTATTTTTTTTCTTTTTCATTCTTTGAAAACAGGATAAAAATTTCTTTATCAACTTTTTTTTTCTTTTCATAGCATTCTACCTTCTCATTTCATAAGTGATGAATGTGCTATGAAAATAATCAAGATAATTTTTTTTGAGGATCATTCTCATATAATGAAGGGACTTTTTATCAAACATTTTAGGAAGAATTTTCAAGATCTATTCAAAAACTGTAGAATCTTCTAACTTTTCACAAAGTCGTCTAATAGTCTTAAAAATATCATTTACCCTGGTAAACAAGTCCCCAACAAATTCATACGCACCCATCTATAAATATTAAAACATAAAATCAATATTCATATCTTTTACTTCTTTAATTATGTATTGGCTTCATTTATGTTTTTCATTTTTTATAATATACCTTTGGCTGTGGAAAACCTTTTTAGACATAGGAATTCACTTTATCAAAGTAATGATAATAAACAATTATTTCCCCTTCCATCATTATAAATATTCTTCTTATCAATAAATGTTTGAGGAACTTCATCGTCAATAGGAGAAAATTATTCTATTACAGCATCAATAACATCATAAATTATAGAAATAAGATAAGGAAACACTATATATTTTCATATATGATAATTCATTCCATAGAAAACAGAATACATTTAATGGTCACACAATTCAAATTCACCATCAGCAAAGAATAAGTGAAGGAACCCATCTTTTGTGATACCAGTTGAATATGGTCAGTTAGGATAATTGTATCAATGAGAGGGGAAGGGTTAAATCAATGAAACCTTTTCATTTTTGTATATTTGAAAAAACATTCACCTTGATTAATGATTTCAATCCTTACTGAACAAATTCAAACAAACATCCATAAGAACACAAAAATTTACAAGGTTGACTATTCAATAAGAATATCTACGTCCTTGGAATAGTTTGGAAATGATCCAATACCAAACAATCCACTAGAAAACTATCACTGGGGTACAATTATTAGGATATTCCCTTTAACTTTTGTATCAATATTTAAACAATCCAATAGTGCGTGTTCACCCATTTAGAACAAATATGGTAATACAATATTTGTGTAAAAAACAATGTTACCATTTATTCTATTTAATTTCCCAACATTTATTATTTTCAAGACAATTGTTCAATCTATTACTCAAAATATAGTAATAAATTTAGGGACATTGAAATAAAATTCAATATGAGTGTCTTTCCTGATCAGCCCAATCTAATTTATCCACTTCAATTCTTCTAATCAGATCTCCCCATACGATCAATATTTCTCTAATAGAATATGATTGAGACAATTTAGATATTCTTATTCTTTAATCCTAAAATCACAATATAGAAATAATGATCCAATTTTCTATCCTACTATAAGGATCAGTTAAATAAGATGAAAAGATGAATGCATTAGATAAATGAACATGATGATCACAGAATAAGATAATTAGATGAATGAAATCACAATCATTTCTCTTCACCTTTCATTTCCCTCCATAAAAACTTCTTCAATAAGGGATTAATATAAAAAACTTTTTCTATTCCTAGAAAGTTAGATATTCTCTATCTTAATCTGAAAATTACATACATCGTTAGTGAATGTACAAAGAACCTTTTTCTTATATAGGTGACCAACAAATGGTTTTGGCAGGAATCTCAAAAACATTCCCTATCACCCATATTCCCCAATTTTTAAGGTTTCCTACAATTTAAGTGAATTGTGACCTCATAAAATCTTCTAAAACATCTCTTTCCTTCTTGAATATTCTATCAAATTCATATCTTCCATTGAAATTATTTTAAAACCTTATTTGGGATCTAATTTCTCATTCTCATTATCTCAATCTGATTTCTTCAATATGATGCTTTATACTAATTGAAAAGAAAAATTATTTGAATTTGAAACATACCCTCAACAACAAATCGATCTCTTCTATTCATTTATTATATTGATCCACTTGATCGATAAAAAAAATTAATTCATACTTATTTTGAAATGTTTAGTACATTGCCGATCACATTATTTTTTTCTTTTTATTCATCGGTATGATGACATTCTTCTTATTATTATGATGACTTCCCGAGTCCAATCAGAAACTTATATATTTTCCACAAATGAAACCACTGAGAAATTATTTCTATTTCCACATTTGAATATGTTGATGATTGGATGATACAATTTTTATCATTCTTCCAGAAACATCCTTTTTCCTAATCTAGCTCGAATATGATATGTATGAATACAATCTCTATCACCCTTTTTATTTTCTGTTCAGATGTGATCAATCTAAATACGTTTGGAAGAAATTTTTTTATTTATTTCCAATATATTCTCAATAATGAGGGATGATCCTCCTAGTTCCTTTCATCAACCATGAAACACATGTTTTTTAACATTAGCTTATGATTACTGAGAACTCTAAGATCAGCAAAGAATTGACACAATTAATTTAACATAGTCATGCATACTATGATTATCCCATTATGATCACTTCTTCCATTCCAGATTCAATGTGAATCTAATGACCATTTACGTCTATTAGGATACATTCTCAATACGGTCAATCCATTCATTCTAGATTTAATGTGAATCAGATCAAACTTTCCATTCATCCATCTTCCTAGAAAATGAAGGACCTTTTTATACATTGTGTGTCATATTATTTTGAATATGTTTTTTAGTCCGAATTTCACCAAATAAAAAGTGCGGTGATTTATCCTTTCATATCCCATATTTTAAAAATAATTTAGAACAAAAAAAATAAATGACTATAAACCCCTTCCTCATCAGTATGGTCCTAACAACCTTTACCTTTTGTAAATAATGTTGGAATATTCCATATAAAATATGTAAAAATATTTCTTATAAAAAATATTTAAAGTAATTAAAATTTTAAATATAAAATCCATTATATTTATTTTATTTCTATATAAATAAATCCATAAATTTTTTATGAATATAGACATGGAAGAGAATTATTTTGAAAATAAATCTTTAAAACATTTAAAATGAGGTATTTATTGTAAATTTTCTCTTACATCACGTATGAATCATCTCATATAATTTTTATCTTACTAATTAATAAATTTATATTAATTATTTAGTTTATTAAGAACATTTTTCGTGTTAATTATGCCTTTTTTTAATTTTATCACCATTTTATATTCAATTACTTAACCATTTATGTCCATATCAAATGTTCTGATGATAGTCTGGTTATATGTCAAAAATGACATCATTGGGTTGACTTTAGTAAATGAGGTCGGTAATACATAATTTGGATGATAATCCTCATTATATAGTAATAATTTTATAAATAAATTATATTTCTAAAAAAACAATGGAACATGATTATGAAAAATGAACCATTTTATAATCATGAAGATAATATGTCGTATATACAGATGAGTGATGCTTACATATTAATATAATCATTATAGATAAAAGGTAAGTATTATTTTATCATTAAAAATAATAATTATATCATAAATAAGATATTATTCTATTAAATAAACTTATATATTATATCCTTATGATTGGAAAATGAATAAAATATCACATAACTTTGTGGGGGTGGTAATCCACATGTACCCATGAACGACATTATCATATTTCAATGAATGTAGAATTAAGAAAATATATGATATATATAATTTAAATTTTGAAAAATATATCCATAATATCATATATTTTTCTTAAATATATTTATATATATATCCATGAGAGTTGGTGATGAAAATGTAATCACATTGTTGTGTAAGGAGGTAGACCCTAGTATCGATGAATGGTGGTTTTTTTCACATTTTCTGAAATAGTAGATGGAAATAGATGAATAAATTGACATAAATATATTTATCTATATTAAAGATTTATATTTTTATCATCATGTTTTAAGAAGATATGAAGGAGGTTGAAGAATAAATTCTACAAAAATAGTAAGTAAAGAGTTATACATTTTCATTGGAAAAACACCATTTTTTGAGAAATTAAGCCATATATGGTAGTAATTATTCCCAAAAAAAGAAATATATCATTTGGAAATTTAATTTAGTAAGGTATTTGGGTAAGTATTGGTTGAAAAAAAAGGATCGTTATGTTTTTATATAAGAGGAGAGGGGATTCCCTTTAAAATTTAAGGGAGGGGAATTAATGGTATTCTTAAAAATAGTAAATTAAAATAATTTAATTTTCATGTTAAAATGGATCCAATTTAATATAATTATAATATTATATGAATATGAGCCTAAATAATTTAATACAATAATAATTGGACATGTTTATATGATATTTACACACTTACCATTTTGTTCTTTCCCCACTGTAAAACCTTTTAATGTTTATCATGATAATAATTTTGTTACTCTGTAGGGGTTATGATTGTTACTATTAAAGGAAAATTGGATGATAAATGGACTATGGATTGATATTTTCACCCATAAAACAATAATTTTTTTCAATAATTGTATTTTTATTAATTTTAAATAATATAATAAATCATTATTTATTATAAAATATTGTTAAAGTTATCTTTATAATTACATGAAATATTATAATATAATATGTATCAAAGTCATGTTTAATTATTAAAAAATTTAATGGATTCAAATATAAGGAACATATGGAATTAATATAATTTTCCAATAAAAAATAAATTGGTTTTTATTTCATTTTGAACTATATCTTTTAGATTAACCATTTTTGTTAGTCAATCTCAACCTTAACCGCAGTTATAACTTTCTCAACATTAAAGTGTTATAATATTACATATCATGGGAAAATTGGATCATAAATGGAAATGTTATGATATTAAGACTATTTTAATCCTAAATATTTTTTTAATATATTATTTTTTTCAAAATAATTTAATAAAATATAATCCAATATAAAATATAATTAATGTCATATTTGATAGCATTTATTTAATTTGACTTTAAAAACAACATGACAAGAAAAGAATGTATATATAATTATTTTACTCATCCATAAAATTTCATATTTTTCTATAAAATTGTTCGAATAAAAATTATAATTCATATTATTTTACTATTAATATTAGTAGAATCATATAATATATTTTTCTATTAATTAGATAAATTTTTTTTGGCATTGGATAGAAATTTGAGACAAATATTTCATCACAAAAAATTAAAAATAAATTATCATGATAAAATAAAATAATTTATATTTCAAATTTCCATTTATAATTGAACATACCTTATTTTTATACATATATAAAAAATTTAAAGATAATAAAACCAAGAGAATTCCATTTTTGACATTTCCATACATAAAATATTATAGAGGTCACGGTCCTGAAAAAAAAGGAAAAAAGATCATATATTTGAAATTTTGATGATAAAGGATGAAATAAAATCATATAATAAAAAAATAATGTGTTAGGGTAACTTTTTAGTCCTTTTAATATTATTTTTATCCTAAATTAACTCATTTAAACTTTACCATGGAAACAAAATTTACTATGAATACTATTTATTATGACTAAAAATAAAATGGAAATATTTACCAAATATACACCACCTAATTATATATATTGAAATCAATTTTCATAATTAAATTCACATAAGTGGAAGACATTAATTTAAGATAATACCCTTGATGAAAAATATTATTTTAAAATATTCCTTTCAAGTATAAAAATGTTTTCATTCAAAATTCATGTAGAATATCATAATATTATTTTTATTTTTGAAAATTATCCATTTAAAATTTAAAACTAAACCAAAATAGAATTTTAAATTTTAAATACATTAAAAGAAAAAAAAATTTCAAGAAAAATCAATAGATTTCACTATTCATTGGGAAATACATTTTTTTTATAAATTTCTCAAAATTTCACCATAAGATATTTTTGGTAAGGTAATTTAAAATAAAATAATTATTTTATCAAAAAAACAATCTAAATTTTCAACAAATTAATTATTATATTTTCTAAAAAAATTAGTAAAACCATTTTTGAAGAAATTTTTTTTTTGAAGAATAAAATGACATTACTAAAAATTGAGTTATTATTTTTATATAATTTATCTGTACATTTATCTTGAGTAGGAACTATATATATTTATATATAATAAACCATTTAATTCAATTCGCACCCTCTAATTAAACTACTACGTAATACCATTCAAATTTAAATAATAATATTGTGTGGTTGGTTTAAGCTCGATGTTTTGTATCTTGTATACTATAGCACATAGACATTATTTTAAAATATATAGATATTACACCCCTTATAAATTTCATCATTATAGTTGGATCTTGTGATGGGTTATCAATTTTTTTTATATTTTAAAATTACTTAGTTAAAATCCTACACCATAAAAGGGGTAAATAAAAAATTCTCTTTAAATGATAGAAAAGGAAAGTATGATAGTCATCTCGAATAACACATAATGGGTTGAAAATAAGAGAATATTACTGGGAGGAAAATATATGTGCATGGATAATAAACCTAATGTCCAAAAAATGACGGTGAGTGGTTGAGATCATTAATAAATACAATGTGAATGAAGATGACGAAGTTAAAAGATACAAAAACATATTCCCTATAGGTTTAAATGGACCATTGATTCATCATAAATAAAGGTAATAGGATAAAATTTTGATTTTATTAACAATTTCCTAATGTTAAAGAATTTCTTTACTATCGAGTCTAAGAAAAAAAGTAAATAAACTTACTTGATAAGTATGATATCATCTATTAATCAATTTCCAACATAGTCTTTTATTTTTATCCAAATGATGAGTATCAAATATGATTTTTATTCTTAAGAACTAAAATAAAATTATAAAGGATCACATGATTGTACAAAAGGATAAAAACTTATTCCAACAGTATTTAGACATTATCTAAAACCAAAATGGTTAGAACATGGTGATATAATTTCCAAAATGATTAAATCATCATAAGAATAAATAATAAATTAATATCCAAAAATATACACTAATACCTAATGTTCTAACAAAATCACTATATAAATATGTATCATTATAATTTTTCAATATATTCCTGAATAAGATTGATTCTCAAATATTTGAATCATTTGATAACATGTTGTTCAAATACAAATTTAAGATTTATATTAAAATAACATCATTCATTCTAAAAATGTATATTATATAATAATATAATCTTCATGTTATGATAATCAATTCTATAAATGTCTTGAATCAGCATAATGTAACATTAAATTCATATATGATTCCAAAAAATATTTCAATAATTATTCCTCAAATAAAATCCCATAACATTCTATTTACCTTAATCATATAATGTTCCCCAAAAAATATAATTACATTCTTCCATAATAAAAAAAATCACTAAATAAAAAAATCACATTTCTGTTATAAGGTTATCTATATAATGAAACATATGATCATAACATAAAAATAATATTTATCTATCAATTTTTTAATTAATAAAAGATTTATACTAACCCATACATCAGGTAGTCCAGTGGTAGGCATTTCAAAAATTCCTCTATTTGGTTATAGGTTCATGTACGATTGAAATGCAGGAAGTGAGGGGTTATCACACTACCTACGATTTGTCCTTTTACTAAAACTATATCAATATAATTACCATAATGATTCCAAAAACGTTATGTACATCCAAAAAAATATAATTAATCATCAAATTACTTTTTAAACTTTATAATTTTCCGCACAACATATTTCTTCCACAAAACCATTAAATTTTAATTTTATAATATTTCCACAACATCAATTACATATTTACCCAAAGGTATATGTCACCATTTTTTATACGTCCATAAATAAATGTATCCAAAAATTACCACATTTTTGATACACCTCTTTTCAAAGGTACCGATTCCATCTACCTTTTTTTTCCAAATTTTAAATACAAAAATCTGTTATAGAATAATCTTTTTGTGTTAGTTTATTATCATTATATTTATATTATATTTCAATATCACTGAAAAAATACCACTACATCATAGTTCTAGAGAATCAGTACATAAACACATCATTAATTAAACTTCTCTCCTAAAACCTTTGATCTTGATTTGTCATGTTTTTCATCACTAAATTATTCCAAAAAATAAATGATATGGAATATTTCCTTACGTTTCATCAATATTAACCCAATAATATTTTTTATTTAGAGAATTAGGAAATAATTCATACATAAAATCAAGTCATTAGAGACTTCTTTTTTCTATTAACATCCCCTTTATCATTCAGCATGAAAAACATATATCATGAAATCAAATAGTTATGTCCTTGTTGGTATCTCCCTTTCTGAATGTGATGGATGAGTTGAGATATTGAAATCATATAAAATAAAAAAATGAACTATTTAACTTCTAGATATATGAAATGATGTTAGATATAAATTTTTTTTATTAAAGGTTATTTTATTTTCAAAAATATTTCAAAATAATTTGGACAATATATTTCCTTGATAGTGATGATTATATAATCTTGAAGGGATAATAATATTTTATTCGATCCCATTCCCTTAATATTGATAAAAAATATTTAATCTATATAAAATAACCTAATTAAAACTTGAAATGACTTATTATTTGGTTAAATTAAAATGGTACTTCTAATGAAAATACCCATAAAAATTCTGTAAAACTTTAACCATCTGGTACGTTATAACTAATTTGATTTTCCTTCTAAATAGAATCTCCAAAAATAATAATACTTATTATTAATATAATATAACCCATGGTTACCTGAGTCTATAAACATATGATTCCAAAACAATGTATTAACACCTAAAGTGTTATAAATCTTTTATTTATACACATTTGACAATATCCTAACCTATAATTTCATCTAAATCATTCCTCCGATACAAAAAATAACTGAGAAATACAAACACCCCCAGATTTTGTACTAAAATCATAAAATTTACAATTATGGATTTTATACAAATAAATATAACCCAATTTTAACAATCCAAAACTTTTAATATCAAAAGGAAATATCAGAGGCCTTATATAACCAAGGATCTATACAGTTTAGAGTTTTAGAGATTTATGGATTAATTTTTACATAACAATCCCTTTTTTTACAATGTGGTCACATCTAATCAATATGAATTATTCAACAATATGAAAATTTTAAAATAAACTAGGTTTTCTTTTCATGAAAAATATTGAACACGTTAATCATGAAAAATTCATTGTTATAACCCATTCTTAAACCCTATGATTTTTAAAAAAAATGAGATTCATACAAAAATATTAGTAAGGGATATAAAAAAAAATACATTAGTCCAATAAAATAAATAAAATTCCCTAAAATTTTACCAATATAACAATGTTCATTAAGTATCATAAATGAATCATATCCACATGAAAATAAAACACATTTTTCTCAAATAGAAACCTTAACCCATATAAATCGAATATAACCCCATTTAGGTAACTTAGAGCATTATATTCATAACCCATGTGATAAATGAATATATTACAGTTAAATCCATTGGAGAAACCACAATTGTTAACTCCATCCTTCATTTAATTGAATACAATGTACATTAACCAATGCATCAGAGAGCTGTAATGAGGCTCACTCATTGTATAAGATGTACTAGGAGCACCAATTCATATAAGTTGTGTTTGGATCATCTTCTCACATATGTGGTGTTGATTTCACCAAATATTTATCTATAAATCTCAAGTAAAATATAATTTTTTTATGAATGCACTTTTCAACAAAAAAACCCTTGAAATACCCATCGAAACCCATATGAAAAACATTTTAAAATATTTTAATACCCATTCAATTTAACAAATCACCTCAGAATGAAATTACATAGGATAGAATTGAAATAAGTTTTTTTGAAGAAAATAAGTAATATTTTAATAATATAAAAAAATAAAATAAATGTTATGTTTTTTGGAACTTCCATTGATGCCGTATATGTCAAAATAGAATGTTCTGTTTTCATTTTTTAAAGAAAGTAATAAAATTCCATATAAAATACATAAACGATCCCATTTTAAAACCATGAAAAAATTTAAAATAGATTAAAAAAACCATTAGTATTATTTTATATCCATTTAATTACAAGTAAAAAATAATTTTGTGAATATGAAATTTGAATATAAATATTTATAAAATTAATCATTAAAACATTTAAAATGATATTTTTAAAGTAATATGTCTCTTACCTTAAGTCTGACTCATCACATTGGCTCTTTATCTTCCCAAATACAAAAATTATGTTAATTATTTACTTTACTAAGAAAATTTTTCATGTCTATTATTTCTATAAATTTAGATATTACCATTTTATCTTCAATTACAAAATGATTTATGTACGAGTCATACGTTTTTAAAACATTCATTTCATATGTCCCAAATGACTTTGATAAGTTGAATATGGTCAACAAGGTAATCAATAAATATTATATAGAATAATACCCATGAAATATTAATCATTTTATACATTAATTATACTTATAAAAAACCGTGAATGACGATTATGGAAAATGAATTGTGTTACAATCATGGAAATGGTAGTTCGTACATACACAAGAGTAATATTTCCATTTTTCAATGAAATTATTAAATGAAAATATGCATTAAATAATCTTAAAAAAATGGTCATTATATCATATATAAAATATAATTTCCTTATAAACACATATGTATCCTATCCTTGTGATGCAATGATGAAAAATGGATCACATCGCTTTATGGAGGTGGTAATCCACACATACACATGAATGATATTACAATTTTTCAATGAACGTAATGGTAAGTAAATATATGATATTTTAATTTTTGATAATAATAAATATATAATTAATATAATATATTTAAATAAAATCCATCATTATAAATATTTTTGAGGAGCGGCGATGGAAAACAAAATACATCAGTCCAGGAGGTGGCGGTCCACCATACAAACGAACTATGATTTTGTTTTTCATTTGATGTAAGAGTGTATATATATATCTAATTACATTAACATAACACAATATTGGTAAATCTAAGATACATTATTATTTTTTCATCATATTTGAGGAATATTTTCACTAGGTAGAAGAATAAATAATGCTACAACTATAGGTAAAGATCTATACCTCTTCATCGAACAACATTCTTTTCTTAACACCATATTCCATATAAGGTCATAATTAAGCCAAAAATAGGACATGTATAAGATGGGAAGGGATACTAGGAATTTTTTTGAAGGTATTGTCCACAAAAACTCTCTTTAATTGTGTAGATAATAGGATAGGGGTTCAATTTTATAATGAAGAGAGGGGCACAAATAGAAATTCAGAAAGTATTGAATTAATATAAATTAATTTTAAAGTCAAAATAGGTCCAAAATAATATAATTAGAAACTTCGAGAATGATGAGTCTAAATAATATAATCTAATAAAAAATTAGAAAATTTTGATGATATTTTCACCCTTATCTTTTAACTATAACCCTATACTAACCCATTTGATGATTATGAAGATAATATTTTTTTTACTCATTAGGGGCCACAATAGTGAATATAAAAGAAAATTTATCCCAAAAATTAATTGTGGTTGATATTTTAAATCATATACTAAGTAAATTTACAAATAATTTTTTGATGTTTTTAATCATTTATTAAAATATATTAATTATAACATATCATTTATTGAATTTTTGAAATTACATGAAAGATTATAATATATTAAGCTTCCAAATCAAGTAAAACAATTTAAAAATAACATGGATTATAATAAGAGGAATATTTTGTATTAATATTATAATCCAATAATTTTTTACAGGGATTCATACCATTTTAATCCTTATATTTTAGTTTAACTACTTGGTTAAAAAAAATTTAATCATAACCGTGGTAATTACTTATTGAATATTAAAAGGTTGTAATATTAATTGTATGGTGAAAATTGGATCACCAATACTTACATATTTAATATCTAGAATAACATTCATTAAAAAATATGTTAAAAATAATTTTTTATCTTTAAATAATTTTATATAACATTATTTAACATAAAATATGATCAATACCAATTTTTACACTATTAATTAAATGTGACTTTGAAAATGACATGACTGAAAAAATGTTAATTATTAAAAAAATATATAACATGTTATATTTATCTAACAAATTATAGGAAAATTAAAAATCCATCAAATATATTACTTTTAATATTTTTGGTGTAACATATATTATTTTTCGATTAAATAAAAAATTTTGTGTAGGGATTGAGTAAGAATTTATGGTAATTATTTCATCAAAAAATATTAAAATATTAATGTGATAAAAAAAATCAATTTATCATTAAAAATATCATTTATAAAAAAAAATTCCTACTTTTTATACCTATGTCAATAATTTAATGACTATAAAATAAAGAGAATGATATATTGGAATTTCATTTACAAAATTATTAATAAGGTAAAAACCATTAAAAAATTGAAAAAAGTCATATATTAGAATTATGGTTTATTATGATCAAATTATACTCAAAAAATAAAATAAATTTAATTTGTGTGGTATCTTTTTAATTTTTAAATCATTAGTTTTACCCCTAATTAACCAATTTACCATTACATTGGTAAAAAATTAAATATGACTGCTTATCATAATGAATAAAAATAAAAGGAGACATATTTACCAAATTAGGACATCATTATTTTAAATATAAAATCTATATTTCATGATTCAATTAAAAAAAGTGAAATAATTTAATTTATAATTTATAATTTAATGAAAACATTTATCAGTAAAATGTCTTTTTAAGTATACAAATTATTTATATGAAATTAATGTATATAATTCAATACATAGTTCATAATAAATGTTTTATTAATGAAATTTATCTATTTAAATTTTAAAACTAATCTAAAAAATAATTCTACATGCTGAATACTTTAAATTAAAATATAGTTTCCAATAAAAATAATTATTTTTCACTATTCATTAAACAAATAAAATTTATCAGAAAAATAAAAAATTTTGATGAGAATATAATTTTTGTATGATGATTTAAAAAATGAAACAATTTTAAAAAAGTAATATTATAACATGTTCTAGAAATTAATTATAATATTTCCCCCCCAAATTCAATAAAAACTATTTTTGAGGAAAATGCATTTTTGAATAATAAAATGGCTTTAATAAAATTTGACTAATATTTTACTACGAATTTATCAATAAATTTATATTGATTAGTACCATTATATATATTTCTTTTATTAGTTTATACAATTTGTCACGAACCAACCCAGGTCGACCCCGAACCGGTCACCCGAGTCGGTCCGCGACATGGCCCGAAGGGCGTTCCCGATCCCCACGGGCTGGAAACTAGTGCCGGGCATCAAAAGTAAACAGGTGGGAACGATTTGGACCAAATGAAAAAAAAAGAAATAAACAGCGAAAAAAAACAGAACAACAAAATGAATAGAGAAAGAGCAACCAACACCACTACTAACCTTACCACGATCCAAACTCCAGGTAACCCCATGGGTCACTCTCCAATACCACAACCAACATCGCTCAAGGCGAACAACTGAATCTGGAACCTGCAACAAAGCTAAAACCAAGAAAACACTATAGGCGTGAGTATTAAAACTCAGTAGGTAGGCCCGACTAATTCTATCCCAAAGCACATACCAATAAATAAAGAGTTTATCAATTCCAGGTTTGAACTAAATTATATAAAATAGGTTTTCCACACACTTTCATTTCTAAAACAAGTAACAGTCCATTGCCCTTTTTAATTTAGAACAAGTTTAATGTTGAAAGAACAGGTGCATTGCATTTTCAAAACATTTTATGAGAAATTTAGAAATCCAAACATTAGTTGTTAGTCAAAATGAGAATCACACACAACACACACTAAGGGCAATGGTAAAGTGGCACACAAGGGTCAACAACCGAACTCGACCTCTCAATCGTCCGCCACACACAACTAAACACTAAAAGAAACATGGGTCGAACCTAGGAGATCGTGAACAATCCAGAACGTACTATACATGTGACTCATCCTGGAGGCATGCTATAACTCGATGACGTCATAACGCCCATAATACTACCCGGTATAGCCCTGCATGGCCTAACCGAGGGGCCCAATCCCCATAGCAGCAATAACTCAGTATTCCCCTGCTATGGGGCCACTAGCCAGTGCGTGGTCTAAACTAGTGCAGCAATCGTTCTCAGAAAATTCACTAAATATGCCTGGTTCCCATGTCATCACAAGCAATAAAAAAAGGGGGGGTGCATTTACAATGTAAATAAATCACTCACTATGCACAAACATCACGTACCGCTCACGCAAACAACGCACACCAAAGATCACCCTCGAGTGGGATTTCCAAGATAATCCATTTCATTAAAGTGCCAAACGGGCCTTCACCAATTTTAAAGTAAAACCTCATTTCTCAAAAAACTCAAAACGCTTGTTCAGAAGAAATTATTTATCTCTAAAACTAGAAGCACATTTGATGTTCCGTGAATTATGTTTAAAGGCCAAACTGGCATTCTTTCAAAACTGGGTGTCTGCCCGTCAAGAAAATGTCACAAGTGTTTGGTATAAAATAAACAGATCTTTTCGCACTAAATAATAATTTAAAGTTTTATTATCTAATATTATTTCTAATTCATTAAAAATTAATAAAACAACAAGCAATTAATAAATTCTAAATCTAAAGGTAAGTGCAATGGGGGACCTACCTCGGCTCGCAGTCCAAACGCAAAGGCGCAACAAGCCTCACACAGACGTACAGGCAAGCGCTAGCCGATGGCAACAATATCGCGGGGCAACCTTGCGAACGTACTGCAACCGTAAAGACAAATAAAAACGCATAAACATGGACTTTAAATTATCCAAACGAACAAACAATGCAAAATAACCAGCTCGACACATTTTGAAAATATCACAACCAAAACATGTCTCGCACCTAACCAACCCATAAAACATTTTAAAAAATTAACACACTCATTTGTACTCACAAAACATCGTCGCTTTCAAATGAAATGTTCGCAGCACTTACACATGTTCACCACCTTAAAGATATAATTCACACCCAATAACAAATTGATTAAAAACTTCTATAAAGTAACCAAAATAAGACCAAAATGAAAAACACACCATCTACATTATTTCCCAAAACACTAAAATTTATAAAACGATTTTACAAAGAGAAACCCAAACCACTTTAAAACATCTAACGCACCAAAAAAAATAAAAAAAAATAACACAATTTTAGATTTAAACAAAATTGAAATCATCAAAACATATTGACCAATTAACTTACAAAGGCACGAATCAAAAAAATGAATTAATTAAAGACATGAAAGCATCATATGGACTTATTTGGAAAGGAGTAAGCGGATTAGCCTACCTCAAAGCAGAGCGAGCGTGACAAACATCAATGGAATGAGAAGCAACACCTTGCGGACAGAGCGTGCATCTAAAACTAAGATAAAAACAAACAGAATCTAAACTGAACACAAGGATTTTTTTCCAAATTTGAAAGAATAAAGCAATAATAGAGGAAGAATCACCGGAAAAGTTGAATCCACACACTGGAGGGGAGGCGGAGGTGCTGCGATCGTGCCAGAAGACCGCTGGAAACAACACGCGCAGGGGGGGAAAAATCAGAGTAGCAGGTCAGGGTAGCGGGTATCCAGAAAATAGGACACGAAGGGAGCTGGCCGGTGCGCAAGAGACCGGGGTAACAGGATGCAGGTCGTCGGAAGACAGATTTGTAGTCCGCAGGTGGTCGGAGAATGAGTAGGAGGGTAAGTGGGGTCCCACAAGACTGGTCGAAGGTGGCTGGGTCGCTGTAGGGCAAGATGGAAAGGAGGTCAGGTCCGCCGGATGCGGTTCACCGGAGGGAGGGCTGCTGGGCGTGGTGCAAGCGAGGAAGAGGAGTGCTGGCCACAGTGTGGAAAAGGAGAAAATAAAAATGGGGAAAAAGGTGTTGTGCAGGTAGAGAGGGAGGCCGGACGGGGCGCCGCCGGTAGGAGGAGGCGGCCGGATGGGGGGCGGTCGGACTGGGGAGGCGGCATGGAGTGCAGGAGTGAGGGCGAGGCTGGAGGAGGCGCAGCCAGAGAAGGTCGGTTGGAGGGTGCAGCGGCGACGGCCTGGAGTGCATGGGCGACAGCGGCGGGAAGAAGAGGGGGAGGGGGTCGCACAGGCATGCGGGGAGCGGCGGAGGCCAAACAAAAGAGAGGGAGAGCAGGCGGCGGCGGGTGCGCTTGGGGCAGAGGGTGAAGGCGCGGGCGGGTGCACTTAAGGCGGAGGCCGAACGAAGAGAGGGAGAGCAGGGGGGCGAAGGCCGCAGGCGGCGCAAGAATGGAAGAGGGGGAAAAATAAGGGGGAGGTGTCGGGGGCTAGGGTTCTAGCCATTTTTCTTGTTTTTTTAAGGGAACTAATTATAACAATAAGACTAAAAATAATAATAACAATGAAACCAGAAAAATAATACAAATAAAATTGCAACAATTAAGATAATAATAATAATAATAAAACTAGATTGGCAAACAACACAAATGATAAATTTAATAATAATAATAATAATAATAACATAATATTTTTGTTATCAACAACATTATTTTTAAAACACTACATTTAATTACCAAACTATAAGAACCAGGTACTCGCACGCTCAACACACAATCTAAAGAAAATGTGCACGCAGAAAGCGCGCCTCAACGTGGTCCGCTTGGGCACCTGCACAAGCACTTGGGGTGACCCCACTGTCATTGCTTACCACGTAGTGCCCGTGCACGGGTCTGAAACTTACCAAGAACATTAAACGATGAAAAAAAATTTAAGTCGGGACCTAGCCCGAACATCGACATGAGAACCCGAAGCCAAGAATTAAATAAATAGAGACGAATTTAAGGTCGGGGTGTGACAATTCTCCCCAGCACAGACACTTTCTGCCCCCAGAAAGTCACACAGTCAAACGATAGACCAAACAAGAATTCATGCCCAAATAAAATCAAGAGAAACCACAACACAAAAGAATAGGAGAACACGAGAGGGTTCTCCCCACCACAAGAACTCAAATAGTGTGAAAATTTAACACTCGACCAAACCACCTCGGGAAGGGGAGAGGGGGGGGGGGGCGACATGGGAACTCCCAAACTAACCTTTATAGCATGAGCAAAACAACACCTCTGCTAAAACTTGGAACTCTAGACATAGACCAAAATCCTGAACACGAGAAAGAAACCTATGAGGTAAACTTAACCCATGAAGTAAACTCGAGCATTACCAGAAACGTCGATCCTTCCATAGGCACTTATATCCCCAAACGAACATAGTTGGACTAAGACTAACCCGTACAAGGTTCAAACACACGTTTAAGAAAAACACACAATCCAGAACACCATAAACAGACATAAAAGACTGTTTGGATACAAACGAACACGTTCATCCCAACCTCACGACGACACAAAGAACCGACAACAAAGCCAAAACTTTAACAGTGAAAGAATGAGAATGGAAGGACATTAAATGTTTCGTTGGAAACACTAAACACCCAAACCCGAACTGAGGCTTCACACCCCTGTCAACTCCTGACTGCGCGCGAGCTTCACCCCAAGTCCTGTGGTTGGGGCTCTGATGGTTGAAGCATCTCCTGCCTCACAGCCAGGCACTAGAATATTCTAGTCACAGTGTCTTCCTCAGGCGATGCTTCCTGCAAAGCATCTCTAGATGATCCAGAAACCTACAATGATGGCACGTCTTCGGGGGGGGGGGGTGTGACATAGCGGCTCGTATTCCCTAACCGTCCATGCTGACGGTACACCATTAGACGGTTCGACGAACTGGGGGTTAGAACCACTAAAAAGAAATATTTAGAAACAAATTTACCTGACACACTCTGCTCATCAGATGGGGTACCTTCACGCGCAACTGGATACGGTGGATTGTCAACTGTTTGCGATCCCGAAACCAACTCAGCTAAGAACACCTCATGCACCAACTTCTCAAAAGTGATGCTCCCAAAAAGGGAGGACTCACTCCTAAATCTCTGGAAGAAAACCCCTGATGAAGGGATGAGTCTTCACCCAGTCCTACGACACTACCCCTAGAAAAGGGGACACAAGATCCTTGAAATGTTCAACATATGCTTTCCCCATCTGCTGGCCATGTTGAACACGTATAAACTCTTCTATTTCCTTCATCCTCACCTCCACAAGTATAAACCATTGAACGAAAATGGATTTGAAGACATACCACATCATCCCAACTTACAGTAATGACGGGGCGAACAACTCCAACTCGTCCAGAGCTGGTCCTTCAAACAGACCCAAAACACATACACTTTAACCGCTTCGGGAGTTCCCAATGCCCTGGAGATGCGCTCGACCTCTTCAAGCCACTGCACTGTCTCTAACAGACTCTAATCACCACGAAGTACGGACAATGTCCAAGAAGGACCAAAAACTGGGCATGACTCATCAAAACTCTAGGGACCTTTCTGGGCAGCATTTTTGAAAAACATATATAACATCGAGATGAAACTGATATCAATCAAAGCAACGTCAATCAAGCACCCTCGTTCAAAAACAACAAGCTCAAAACCAAAAAAAAAAAACAAACACAACCCCAAAACCGCTTTTCACTTTATATTTCAAAACCACCTTCTTTCAAGGCTACTTTCCAAATACCAACTCCACCTTTTAAACCAAAATCGCTCTCCAAAACCATTTTCCTCTTTAAAAGACAATTTACAAAACCAGGTCAAGCCTTGAATTTCAAACACACCCAGGTAATCTCATGAACCTTTGCACATGTATTCATCCACTTTCATTCACACGCACCAACGCACACTTTCCACACATCTTCTCACATGTGCAAACGTCCATAAGGAGTACCTGAGGTTTCACCCCAAACCGATCTCGACCAATTTCAAAGAAAACATCAGTTTTCCAAACCAAATGCTTTTAGTTTTTAAAACCCATTTCATAAATTTAAAGTCCTTTAAAAGAAATCAGTCTCATTTTCAAAACCCCATTTTTATTTCCATTTCAAAAAAAAAATGCACTAACACCAACCAGAACAAAAACGACACTTAAATTGCATCAAACACCGCAGTGAGGGACTAGTAGTCATGCATAACCTGGTGACATGGTAGTGGGCCATGTCCCAAGTAGGCGTTGACCACAAGGAGGAATTCAAACCATGTACCCAGAATCCACATGGGTCACTACTTCATGTGAAATCACGATGTAACATCGGCTTACCTCTGTTGTCATCCCTTAATCCAAAACAATTCAAAACTAAACGAAGACTCGATTCCAGAACTATCCCTGGCGACTCGAGGTGCAGAACGGGCGAGGGTTCATGACGTCCTTCCCGTACCTACCTCTCAAGTCCCTTCAATCCTAATCTCCATCTACCAGACATCCCAAATAACAAGGGCCTCCTCTGATACCATTTTGTCATGAACCAACCCGGGTCGACCCCGAACCGGTCACCCGAGTCGGTCCGCGACATGGCCCGAAGGGCGTTCCCGATCCCCACGGGCTGGAAACTAGTGCCGGGCATCAAAAGTAAACAGGTGGGAATGATTTGGCCCAAATGAAAAAAAAGAACTAAACAGCGAAAAAAAACAGAACAACAAAATGAATAAGGAAAGAGAAACCAACACCACTACTAACCTTACCACGATCCAAACTCCAGGTAACCCCATGGGTCACTCTCCAATACCACAACCAACATCGCTCAAGGCGAACAACTGAATCTGGAACCTGAAACAAAGCTAAAAACAAGAAAACACTATAGGCGTGAGTATTAAAACTCAGTAGGTAGGCCCGACTAATTCTATCCCAAAGCACATACCAATAAATAAAGAGTTTATCAATTCCAGGTTTGAACTAAATTATATAAAATAGGTTTTCCACACACTTTCATTTCTAAAACAAGTAACATTCCATTTCCCTTTTTAATTTAGAACAAGTTTAATGTTGAAAGAACAGGTGCATTGCATTTTCAAAACATTTTATGAGCAATTTAGAAATCCAAACATTAGTTGTTAGTCAAAATGAGAATCACACACAACACACACTAAGGGCAATGGTAAAGTGGAACACAAGGGTCAGCAACCGAACTCTACCTCTCAATCGTCCGCCACACACAACTAAACACTAAAAGAAACATGGGTTGAACCTAGGAGATCGTGAACAATCCAGAACGTACTATACATCTGACTCATCCTAGAGGCATTCCATAACTCGATGACATCATAACGCCCATAATACTACCCAGCATAGCCCTGCATGGCCTAACCGAGGGGCCCAATCCCCATAGCAGCAATAACTCAGTATTCCCCTGCTATGGGGCCACTAGCCAGTGCGTGGTCTAAACTAGTGCAGTAATCGTTCTCAGAAAATTCACTCAATATGACAGGTTCCCATGTCATCACAAGCAATAAAAAAGGGGGGTGTGTTTACAATGTAAATAAATCAGTCATTATGCACAAACATCACGTACAGCTCACGCAAACAACGCACACCAAAGATCACCCTCGAGTGGGATTTCCAAGATAATCCATTTCATTAAAGTGCCAAACGGGCCTTCACCAATTTTAAAGTAAAACCTCATTTCTCAAAAAACTCAAAACGCTTGTTCAGAAGAAATTATTTATCTTTAAAACTAGAAGCACATTTGAAGTTCCGTAAATTATGTTTAAAGGCCAAACTGGCATTCTTTCAAAATTGGGTGTCTGCCCGTCAAGAAAATGTCACAGGTGTTCGGTATAAAATAAACAGCTCTTTTCGCACTAAATAATAATTTAATGTTTTATTATCTAATATTATTTCTAATTCATTAAAAATTAATAAAACAACAAGCAATTAATAAATTCTAAATCTAAAGGTAAGTGCAATGGGGGACCTACCTCGGCTCGCAGTCCAAACGCAAAGGCACAACAAGCCTCACGCAGGCGTACAGACAAGCGCTAGCCGATGGCAACAATATCGCGGGGCAACCTTGCGAACGTGCTGCAACCATAAAGACAAATAAAAACGCATAAACATGGAATTTAAATTATCCAAACGAACAAATAGTGCAAAATAACCAGCTCGACACGTTTTGAAAATATCACAACCAAAACATGTCTCGCACCTAACCAACCCATAAAACATTTTAAAAAAATAACACACTCATTTGTACACACAAAACATCGTCACTTTCAAACGAAATGTTCGCAGCACTTACACATGTTCACCACCTTAAAGATATAATTCACACCCAATAACAAATTGATTAAACACTTCTATAAAGTAACCAAAACAAGAACAAAATGAAAAACACACCATCTACATTATTTCCCAAAACACTAAAATTTATAAAACGATTTTACAAAGAGAAACCCAAACCACTTTAAAACATCTAACGCACCAAAAAAAATAAAAACAAATAACACAATTTTAGATTTAAACAAAATTGAAATCATCAAAACATATTGACCAATTAACTTACAAAGGCACGAATTAAGCAAATGAATTAATTAAAGACATGAAAGCATCATATGGACTTATTTGGAAAGGAGTAAGAGGATTAGCATACCTCAAAGCAGAGCGAGCGTGACAAACATCAATGGAATGAGAAGCAACACCTTGCGGACAGAGCGTGCATCTAAAACTAAGATAAAAACAAATAGAATCTAAACTGAACACAAGGATTTTTTTCCAAATTTGAATGAATAAAGCAATAATAGAGGAAGAATCACCGGAAAAGTTGAATCCATACACTGGAGGTTAGGCGGAGGTGCTGCGATCGTGCCAGAAGACCACTGGAAACAACACGCGCAGGGGGGGAAAATCAGAGTAGCAGGTCAGGGTAGCGGGTATCCAGAAAATAGGACACGAAGGGAGCTGGCCGGTGCGCAAGAGACCGGGGTAACAGGATGCAGGTCGTCGGAAGACAGATTTGTAGTCCGCAGGTGGTCGGAGAATGAGTAGGAGTGTAAGTGGGGTCCCACAAGACTGGTCGAAGGTGGCTGGGTCGTTGCAGGGCAAGATGGAAAGGAGGTCAGGTCCGCCGGATGCAGCTCACCGGAGGGAGGGCTGCTGGGCGTGGTGCAAGCGAGGAAGAGGAGTGCTGGCCATGGTGTGGAAAAGGAGAAAATAAAAATGGAGAAAAAAGGTGTTGTGCAGGTAGAGAGGGAGGTCGGACGGGGCGCCGCCGGTAGGAGGAGGCGGCCGGATGGGGGGCGGTCGGACTGGGGAGGTGGCATGGAGTGCAGGGGCGAGGGCGAGGCTAGAGGAGGCGCGGCCAGAGAAGGTCGGTTGGAGGGTGCAGCGGCGACGGCCTGGAGTGCAGGGGCGACAATGGCGGGAAGAAGAGGGGGAGGGGGTCGCACAGGCATGCGGGGAGCGGCGGAGGCCAAACAAAAGAGAGGGAGAGCAGGCGGCGGCGGGTGCGCTTTGGGCGGAGGGTAAAGGTGCGGGCGGGTGCGCTTAAGGCGGAGGCCGAACGAAGAGAGGGAGAGCAGGGGACGAAGGCCACAGGCGGCGCAAGAATGGAAGAGGGGGGAAAAATAAGGGGGAGGCGCCGGGGGCTAGGGTTCTAGCCATTTTTCTTGTTTTTTTAAGGGAACTAATTATAACAATAAGACTAAAAATAATAATAACAATGAAACCAGAAAAATAATACAAATAAAATTGCAATAATTAAGATAATAATAATAATAATAAAACTAGATTGAAAAACAACACAAATGATAAATTTAATAATAATAATAATAATAACAACATAATATTTTTGTTATCAACAACATTATTTTTAAAACACTACATTTAATTACCAAACTATAAGAACCAGGTACTCGCACGCTCAACGCACAACCTAAAGAAAATGTGCACGCAGAAAGCGCGCCTCAACGTGGTCCTCTTGGGCACCTTCACAAGCACTTGGGGCGACCCCACTGTCATTGCTTACCACGTAGTGCCCATGCACGGGTCTGAAACTTACCAAGAACATTAAACGATGAAAAAAAAATTAAGTCGGGACCTAGCCCGAACATCGGCGCGAGAACCCGAAGCCAAGAATTAAATAAATAGAGACGAATTTAAGGTCGGGGTGTGACACAATTAATGTAAACCAAATCAATAGCTAGGTTATAAGTACCATATTAAAATAATAATATTTTGTGGTTCATTTCATCTCAGTGAAGCGTATATTTTCCATTATCAGATATATTCGTTATATTAAAATCAGGAGATAGAATACTAATCATTCGAATACCAAATAACTTTCATACATGTTCCCACATTACCTACAAAAGGAATTGATCACATCTATGTCATCACATCACAACCATATCTCTATCACATCCTAGGAATCATAAAATAATACTAATAGCAATTATATCCTATTTAAATTCATGATACTCCTTATGATATTATATACATTATGTAAATAAACATGTAGTTTTATACCATTAAAACCTAGATACATGTACACATTATAAAATTATGATGTCAAAACCCAGATATACACATATGCAACTTTTGTGAGCCACTAAAACTCATTTGTGTACATATATTATATCCAAAAGGCACCATATCCTAGATATGGAAATATTTATATAAACTACATCTAAAAGAGATATATAGGGGGTAGGGGGTGTTGTTGGACATTTATATCCTTGAAGCACTCGATAATCAAAATGAACATGGACCCTAATCAAAAGTATAGGTGTCAGTTTCCCCTTCACAATCAATTAGTGGATCAAAATAAATAATAAAACATAATAGATATAATAGAACAAAACCTTCATAAGTTTAGTTATCCTATGAATAAAACTTTATCTAACATCCCACATGACAACCCAACATCCATTACTGAGGAATATGATGTTAAACCTGAATTTTAACACATGTATCAAATGTTCAATACTATCAGCAATCATTTATTATTAATCAAATACCAATCTTTTATAATATCGGATCAACAAATCTAGTTTAAAAGTTCATATTATTCTATTAGTCTAGGGTGCTTTTAAAATTCAATAGCATGATTCCAGTTTTCTTAACCATTCTCTTTTAATCATTTACCCAAATCTGTAGATTTACTTATTAATATAAAAATATTACACTACATTAAAAATTAATAATCCTTTAATGTCAAATCATTTTTATTTACAATAAATTAGCAATTTTTAGGAACCATACCACATTAGGTGATTCTTCATTTAGAAACTATTACATAATCATCGGTATAACGACACAACTATGCATACTTAGAAGAGGAATATACATGGAATTTATGACGAAAATAGTATAAATAAATAAGAATAAAACAACTAATAAAGATCCCATATTTATCCAACTGTCCCAGAAAAACTCCCAAAACCGTACCAAACCATCCATACCATCCCACCATCAACTACATCAACTCACCTAAAAAATAATTACTCAAAAACATTACCATCTCAATATCAAACAATCATACTAGGTTGCATATAAAATTATATACTAGGATTATTATTATAAAATACATATATTTGAAAAAAATAATTCTTATAACAATGAATAATAATAAATAACACCTGTGGATTCCTCTATGGAAAATATTCTTATAGAGGAAAAGGCTAGGATTTTATAGCCCCAAATAGTAATTCCAACATTCAAAATTTTCTATTACCGTGTTGGTTATTTCAATACATTTTGAAAAGGCTATATTAGAAATTAAACCTAAAATAAAATTAAATAATGATAGTAATATTCATGAAAATGTTATACTCAAAGAAATGTATTAACTTGTTATGTGTGAAGAAAAAACACTTGAATGACATGTCCATTAACCACTATCTCTTTTCATAATTATGTTTTAAGAAGAGGATTAAAAAATTATTTTTTAAAAATAAGTATTTTATAATAAAAAATATATATTATCATAATATATAGAAAAAATATCACAAGGCAATCAAATGATGAATAGTGTAATCACATGTTAAGTTGCACTGTACCTTTCAATTCATTAATTTTAGATTATTATATTCGTTAGATAAACCTCATATTTTTATCCCATAGAAATCAAAGTATAATAATCCAACAATTTCACATAATATAATAATATTATTCAAATCCAATACGTTGATATGGGGATTCATTGATCACTAAACTAGAATGGGAACACAAATAAGGAACACTAACTCGAATCCACACAATGAACCCAAAAACACTAAGGGAATCATCCTATCAAGAAATTGTCCTGAATTATTGGTAATAAACCATAGATATTTTGAAATATTGATACAGTTATTGATTTAAAAGAATAAAAGATATGGGAATAAAGATATGGAAAAGGTAAAAAGTGACACCCTATACTAAAGGTAGTCATTGAACAAATCATGAATTAAAGGAGAAATCTCAAAGTTATATATTCTTCGAAAATTATCACATAACCTCCTAGGGTTTTAATGGAGAGGTTGGAAATAGAATGAATTTGAATTTCACCATGAGTTTATAGAAAAAATATGAAAACACTATGTTATGAAATGATAGCGATTTTCTGTGCCATGATAGAAAAAAAAGACAATCACAACTTGACCTACCCTTACGTCTCCCCCTTTCTCTCACAATACATGACCATTTATACTATGAAAACAATGGGTTTTGAGAAGATAAGGGACTCAAAAAATAATGTTCTTACCATCAGGGTCCCAATGTAATTCCCAAACTTCTCCCATTCTCTTACTAACCCCAGACAAAAATAATGACGTGGCCCATGCCACATGACACAATAACCCTAAAAATGATGATTCAGGGAACCCAAACTCCAATATTCAGGGCATAGTGGCTATTTTTATGGATGATAAAATCATTCTTGATGGTCATCTTGATATGAGAGGTTTATTATTTTTTGTGGCCAAACCAACCACATCTCTTATAGAAAAAGGAAAAGGTAACATGTATAAGGTACAATCTTACATAAGAAATTTTCATGCTAGGACTGACTCCCATCATGCTGTGACTAGTAGTAGTTATGTTATGGCATCAATGGGCATGGTGAAACCATCAAATAGATGAATGCATAACTCTCATGAATTACTCCCACAATCTTTGATACATTTTCTTATCAAAATATGGAAACCATTCAATGACCAAATCCTCATAGCATTATTCCCCAATAAAACCATACCAACTCTTTCCCAAGCTCTAAAGGATACCACAAAAATCCATAAACTCCATCAGAATAAGATAAATTAAAAAGGATGGGTTTATGAAAATAAAATACCTTATATCATATACATCTAAAATCATTTCCTTCCTTTAGATGAAAATAAAACAAAGAAGGAAATGGAACTATATGTAAACAAAACAACCCTAAAAATGACTATTAAATAGGGAAATCTCTATATCCAGAGAACAACTAACTCATCCTAAGGGAAATGAAAGAAAACTAAAATAGCATTATAAAAATATAATAAATAAATCCATGGTCATAAAAATCATCACAAAAAAATAAATCATCATAAAAATATGGATACTAAGAAATCATTTGTTACTCATGTTCCCAAGTACACTCTTCCAAGACAACATGTTAACATATGGCACAAACCAGAGGATTAAAACAATTATCAAGCACCTTATCTTGATGGTCCTAAATATAAATAGTAAATTCGGAAAATATTTCATCATATTTATTATCTAAATCACTACATACAATGATAGGGGAACCATCATGAAGATACCAATGAACTATGGAACATGTAAAGAATCATAGATCTAATCAATCTACAGGGGAATCACCAGTTAATATGAAACTTAATTGAAATGTTCTAAAAATTTGAATGGTTAATGAAATCAGGGATAAATAGTACTCCCTCAATAAAAACCCCATTTCCGATGATGTGGAGTAACCTTGAGGAATAATAATGTATAATTTCAAACTCTAGAGATCTCCTCCAATGATAAGTGTTAGATTTCCAATAATCATTGAATATGTTTTCCTACTTTTAGATCACTCACACATTCTCTATTGGAATATTCACCAATTATAGTTTGAGAAATTTTTAATCCCAAAACATGGTCCCAACATAATATAGATATGAAATGTTGTATATACATTGCTTTAAACAAGGTCGTACCCATAGTTGAGTGATATGAATTATTATAGTAAAACTAAACCAATGTTTGATGATTTAAACATGATCCTATGAAATAAAAAAAATCATTAGTGAAACATGTTTTCTAAATTATTGAAAATATACACAAAATGATCATCCTTATCTAGGTGATAATACTTTCATATCATAACTACGTGGTAAAAGAACACAAGAGACTTCACTACATTTATGATGTTAAATAGAGATCATAATTAGATATGATTGTACTTGGAAACATATGGGGATTAATAATCATCCTCAAATACATCCTCAATGGGAAATACACTCTGATCAGCTCATTAATTAATAATGAATAATCTAGATTTTAAAAAAAGTTAACAACCACCCAGATAACATCATGACCACCATGATATCATTGTATAATAGTCAAAAAAATCCATTAAAATTTCCTTCTACACACACTAAGGAACATCTAGAGGTTGAAGAAGCCCACCTAGAACATGATGTTTAGTGTTTACAGTTTTTATTACTAAACACTGATATATGAACAATATATCCGATCTCATTACCCCTATCCACTAAAATTTACTACTTAAGACATATTACATCCTAGACACACTAGGATGCCTTTTAAAAGGACTGTTGAGAAAATGACAATGAATCAAATCCCATATCATTGATAGAATAATGTGCCTCCCCCAGTATAATACCTGATATCAATCATACCCAAACCATCCCTCAAGGGTCCCTCAAACAACAAAATCCCCCAAAAACTCCACCTTTGGATCATTTAATAGATATTCCTCCACCTACTGCACCAAATTTTTATTCATGGAAATTTAGTAGATAAAACCTCAACTATAAGTTTTTCTCAATATCAATTTATGTTGCTTCAATCTCTTCCATCAATATCCAAGCACCCCCAGACACAAGAAAGATATTTCCATGTGGCATTTCTCTTAGTGTTTCAACAACCACATTCCCATTATCTAGAGTAAACAAAATATCAAATTCATAATCCTCAAATAATTACATCTTACATAACTATATAATATTCATATCATAATGGGAGACGATATATCTCAAACTATTATCATCTAGAAAACTACAATTTACTCACTAATGTGATAGTTTCACCACCAATTGATTAAAACAACATATTTGTTGGGCTCAATATTATAGATAAAATTTTTATGTTCATGGAGTAATATCTATTAAGACCAATATGAAATAAATTATCTCTGTTACATAAGAACACAACCTAATCCTAAACATGAAGCATCATAAAAAATCAATCATAACTCTTTTATTTGGTAAATTGGGAAATCATCACTAAAAAAATATTTCTATATTTACTCAAAAGCATCATGATATTGGTTATTCCATAAAAAAATATAGATCTTTATTGGATAAGGCTATAACAGGAGTCACAATACAATAGAAACCAGGAAAAAAACCAACTATAATAGCCTATGAGACCAAAGAAACTGTGAACTTACTCAAAATTATTTATATAATGAAAAGTCAACTCAATCTTCGAGGTATTCATGGGTAATCATTAAAATGACATTAAATATATTAAGAAACAGATTTCTATTTCAAAGGACACATACATAGGTTTTTTACCAAACAAATGATGTTGATGAAGAACCTTAAAAGTGGCTCATAGAATCTTGTCATAATATTCCAAAGGATCAAAATAAACTCATACTCCATCAATAAAAACAACAAATTAATGGTTTATAATCTTGTGGAACCCAAATTTAATCAATATGATGAACCTGGATATTGTATTAAATATGACTTAAGGAATTACAATGAACTCATAGTGCTAATAATGACACATGAAGGAAGTATTTAGAATATCTTCACCTATTAATTGAATATGATTATATCTTAACTATAAATAAATCCTTGAAAACCATCAAAATCAATTAATCTGATTGAATATATCATATATATACTAAATGGTAAAATATTTCTTCACATTCACATGATTTAAGTGATGATAACTGATACATAGTCACAAATTTCCACCCCCTTCTTCATGAAGAATTAATATCACCACAATACTAAACACAAGGATGGATACAACCTATTTTAATATGTCCATTAATATAAATATGAAACTCTCAGAACTCATATGTAAATATACTATATGGAGATATATATATCTGCGAGAGACCCAACTATAACTCTCACTCAAACTCAATTTCACATTGAGTGGGTAGTGAAAGAACTATATCAGGAAAAATCACGATTAACTTATAAAACCCTAGGATACACCATAAAAAATACCATATTAAACTCAAAATCAACTTGATCATAAAATAGGACAAGTGATTGAAAAATATTTGACCCATATGATTATATCACTATCTAATGAACATGACATATTCATTGTCAACATTGAGGAATGAAACTCACCTCCCAGATAAATCAATGTTAACCTATACTGATTATAGTAAGTTTATACAGAGGATGGAAAAAAATATTGTAGCTATAAATATAATAATTCTCTCAATGTCCGATGATTCCCTGACATCATCTCATAATATCTATACTCATCATGCCAACTAACTCATCATCCAATTGAGATATTAAACAACAAGGGGATTTTTAAACTCACCACCTTAAGTCTGAAGACATATACTATGGTGAATTCAATGAATGAGTTCATATATCCTAAATAAAAAAATCATACACTCTAGATATATAAAGACATATGATACATTGGAGAATTTCTAGATCTCAAGGAAAAATAATCTCTATAGAATTCATTTGTCAACTTCATAATACATGACTTATATGAACCTCCTATAGTCCAACACATTTCCCACATATTGATCTACATCCTTAGGGAGGAGGGACATCATGATACTCCCTTCTAATATCATTGTATCCTTAACGATGGGAAAGACCCGAAATTCCATGTTGTTGTTACTTCTACAATGGAAGATATTGTTTTAATAACAAAACATAAACTAGGCCACCACCTCAGCAATAACTACTTAGGAAATTAATATAGTCAGGAATTTCATATCCATTATCGTTATAATAAAATAAAATAATGTATGATATACTAATATAGGTACTAAGAACTTTTACCTCCTCTAAAACAATATGTAACCACTTAAACCAAACACCCTGTGATCTAAGGCTTTGATCAACTAGGTATATGGGAATATCCTCTCATTTATATTGTACGTGGAATGTATAAATGAATTAACTAAAATTTCATTTTGGCCTAATACAATATCCTCTAATTAACATATATCTTCACTTGCACCTCATGTCTTGTTTGAAATATGAATGGGCAGAACTGGTGATAGATCAGTGGACAAAAAAACTTCTTGAAATGCCTCACACTGGCCTCTTCATATGGAATAATATATAAAGTATAGTATAGGATATTGTTTTTATAAATATAAAACATCCACATTCTAAGATTACATGGTGATGACTGAGAATATCCCTTTGTTTTGTTACCACTATAGGTGAATAAAGGATATCAAACTAGAAGTGATCATATAACTTCTCCCATAAATATTTGGACTCCCCATGATCACCATAAAAAAACACAACAATGATAAGCATCCTAATGAAGCATATCAGTGACCAATGTAATCCAGTGCCCCCTTAGGGATTAAAAAAACCAATATACAACTCGTGTAACAAATCCCCAATCTCATAGTTAAAAATAAATCCATCATACTTCTATAGGCCCTCACACAATAATTCATGAATCATATTCCTCTACTCTTAATCTTCTTACAAATCAAATATGTGGTGATCTTCTAGTGGATCTATATGAACTTTATCGGAACAAGCCTAATTGGGTTCTTGATTATGAGTTATAACTATAAGATAGAAAATTATACGGGCTTGCTACTCTATGTAAATAGAATATTTAATATCAATTAGTTAATGTTCATAATAGTTACAATTATCTACCTCATCAACTCTCAAATTCAATAAATCATGAGGCATGATCTTTAAAATAGTATCTACACAAAAACAACATCACTTTATTCATATCTAGACCCACTAGATCCTCACCTGGGCCAAAGGCAAGCGAAGTGTGATGCCCCGAACCTTGCTTCAATAGTCTAGGTAATAGTGACAACCACATGTTTAATCCTAATAAACTTTCATAAGAACACACCTCCATGTACATGATATACATATAGGGTCGATAAAACAATACTATACAAAGTGGGAACAAATTAATGTAACGATATCTATAAATAATCATAGTGGAACAATATAAATACATCTAATGTATGAAGGGAAAATAAATTCCCTACCAAAAAATGGAGTCCAAATATAATGAAATATGAGGAGGAATTTACTACTCACAAATAAAAAATCCAGCCACTTTCTTTGCTCACTATCACCAGATACAACTAAAATTTTCCAACAAAATCCTTAAAAAGACACCTTCCAACTGCAATGCCCCAACCCCAGAATCCAGGAGCCGGTGCATTATTTTAATAAATTGGCATGATTATAAGGAATCAAGTACCGAAGGACTGATTAGTTTAGTAGTCTTTGAAAGAAGATACATAAATAATTTAAACACTACAACTTCAATAGAAAAAACGCTAATTTATTCCATTAGAAACATCCAAGATTCCATGATTATTCCTGAAAGTCACTCATAACTAACTTCTTTATTTCCTGGGAGAATGAAACATGAAAAAGGGGTGAGCTCAAATTCTGAGTAAGAGTAAGAAATAAATCAGAAGATAACATAAATATTAGGCATGGTAAATAATTGAAAACACATGACTTTACAAATAATAAACATGAACACATTATGGAAGGAATATGAGATGAGTAAATAATGTCATAATAAAACATAGTCATGGGTATTCTACTAGTCAAATAACCACAAGAAATATCAATATCTAATATCATAATAATGGAATGTGTAATTCCGGACATCATATCTACCGAGTTAAGGCCTTGTTCCAAGACTAAAAATAAGAATTTTTCAAAGCCTTGGGCCAAGACACTAGTTTGTTTCATGAGACCTACCGATGCATCGAGGAACTATATCGGGCTCCACCCGTCACTTACTAAGTCCAATACATTCCTCATATGAAAACTTTGAATCATAACATAAACATTCATAATAAAACTAGCATATGGCATGTCAATACTTTATCCACAAACTATTAATGGTATAAAAATAGAACATCCATAGTCAAACATAACTCATTCAATACAATATGGAAGATTGTATTGTAACAGATTAACCTCAATCAAGAATAATGATGGATATTGACATAGATTAAAATAATCATCAAAACTATTTGAGAGAAATGTCCCCCTTTTCTTGAAAACATGTAAAAGTCACAATATTGGTCAAGAAGCCATTTAAAAATAGATTTCTGAATCAAAGTGTCCCATTCCAATGTGAAACTTTTAAAAGGAATTTTAATTTTAAAACATTAATTTCCATATAAATAAATCCTTAAAACAATTTTTAAAACATGGACATTAAGTAGAATGATTTAGAATAATAAATCTTTAAAACATTTTCAATGATATTTTAGTTAGAGTTCCTAACCATAAGAGTGACACTTGAATACAAATAAATGTAGGTAATAAAAACATTATAATAAAATGAGAATAAAGAGATTCTTGATATAATATGTCAAAGTACATTATATACACCATATAAATGTGAATTGGTGTATAACATCAATGAATTCTCAATGGAATGTAAATTGAGATGAAATATCTTATAAAGACCCTATCCATAGGTTAAGGATAAATCAATGACATAATTATGTGTGACAAAGATAAATACACTCTATATGATTGGATATTCAGTGTAAATTAAACATAGTACATTCACAAAAATTCTTGTAAAAACAACACCAATGAATTGGATGTTTAACTCAATAAATGGAGATTGAGTTAAAATTACTCTTATCAAGTTCTTATCGATGACTTAAGAATTTATCAATGGAGTGATTATGTGTATCAAAAGTATATTCAAATAAAGGGGAGCGGAAATTACTACACAAATAATAGATAGTGATTCCACACATAATCATGGAGTAAATTAATCAATGAAGTATGCGTAAAGCCTAATGAGTGGAAATTGAAATTTGAAATTCCCATACCGATTTGGTAACATATAAAACATACACACCATGAAAGAATTATCATACAATGTAGATGTAAATACCCATAAATTAAATAATATTAAAAAAATAATACAATCAGGGGTAGTACATACTCCACACGATAGGAAATAGTGGCCAATATAGCATGAATCTCATATGAATAAAAGTGTGATGAAAAAACATTACTTCGTTGTAATCAATCGAGTCGTATGAACAAAAGTTAATAACCACCAAATTAAACATAGAATACCATGAATATAAATAGAATCATGATAATATATATCAAATATCAGTACACAACATACCAAATTTAGTAAATAAGTGGCGAACAATGGAAATCTCACGGAATTAAATGTGAGATTAGAAACCCCTTACCTCAAGTCTGACTTGTCTTGTATGTTCCATGTTCTTTATGAATAATAAACTTAAGTTAATATATACTTGATTAAGAACATTTTTCAATTTTATTATTCCTTTTATATAAATTATTACCTTTCTATAACAATTATTTAATTATTTGAGTTCATATTGGATATTTTATCGATGTTCAGAACTTTAGCCAAAAATGAACTTGTTATAATTACAATTTTTTACATGTGGGCAAAATTCCATTATCTTCAGAATTATATATATGATTTAGATATAATATATATATATATATATTATATCCTGTATATATATCTCTTTATAACTGTACAAAACATTTGGAGATAAGAAATGAACTGTACCGTTCATGGAGACGGTAAGTCGTACGTACATATGAACAATACTTTCATTTTTATTTTGTATTTTAGTGGAATTAAAACAAAATGATACATAGTTATACTTTAATTCCATTATAATATCATATATAATATCATTAATTATATTCTTTATACGTTCCACATAAGGCATTAACGAGTCATATCATTTTGAGGGGGTGGTATTCCGCACTTCCTCGAATTAAATTATCGCATTTTACCCATAATGGAAACCACAAAATATTGATATAAATGGAAAATACAGAAGAATAAATAATGAATAAAAATAATATATATATATATATATCATATATAAATATAGTTCCACATTAAATTATACCATGAGAGGTGGTAGGAGATAATCGAACAATCATCGTTTTGTGAGGCGTTAGTTTTCCATCCATAGAAATTGTATGTTCTTCACCCATTAGATGGTGGTGTGTGTAAGTGTAGTTCGAATACTTCTCATAAAAACATCATATTATATTAAGGATACTGTTTCTGTTATAAAATAAAGTAATAAAAAGTGTTTAGGGGTTTGGATAAGTAAAATAAAACAAAATGAAACAAAAGCGTTTAAGAGAAAGCGTTACCTTTAATTTGGGTAAATTCCTTTGGATTGAACCAAAAAGACTTATTGAAGTGCTTTATGTCTAAGGTAAGGCTTATAAGAGGAATAGGGGGATCTTGAGAGATTATTTTGGCAGGGGTTGGACGATCCAAGTGGCTTGAGAGGTGTGTGAAATGAGTTAGAATTGGTGTCCTTTTAAAGGGGGGGGGGCTCATTAGGAAAGTGTGAAAATATTATTTTATTATATAGGGATATTCGGTCTCTAAAGGTCCAAAAATAATTAAAGTCAAAGATAAGATGACTCATGGTCGAAATAAAAATCATACAATAAGAATTGAATAGGGTTTTGATATTATTTTAATATTAACAATCATATTTATTTAAAGCATTTATTAATGAGGTAAATAGTACATCATTATTGTGTCATTAATTATTTAATTTATTTGATGTCTAAAAATTATAAAAAATTACCACAATGTAGGAAATAATACTATATTTTCAATTATTATTTATAGTCGAATATATAAATTATATAACCCCATGTAAAAATTGATATACTAAAAGATATTTGTTAATTCCATTTTTGTCTTTACTTTAAGTTAATTAAAATAAAGTGTCATTATCATTTTGAAGTGGCTCCATGGGATCTCAAAATCGAACCAAGGAGGCCCATGGTCGTCCATGACTCATAAAATAAGGTTAGGACAAGTGTTAAGGTAATTCCTTATTATTATAATATTCTTTTTACCTTGAATTATCATATTTACCTTTAACCGCGTTAAATACAAGTCAAAAGTTACCATTCACCAAAAATTATTTTCATCTTATTGAACCAAGTTTTACTTACTGATAACAACCATGTATCTTGTATTACGAAATTCTATTCATATAAGTGGTAAAATTTCATTTCAATGAAAAATTCGGATTTTTTAACTACTACTTAGTGGTTTCACTATTCATCAAAAATTGATGTTTTTCAGAAAAATAAAAAAAATTAAGCCTAATATATATTTGATATTCCAAATTAAAATATTATTTATATTTTAAAACATTCAAAACATAGAAGTTGGATTAATTAATTTAAACTTAATTTTTGTTGTCAAAATAAATAGCGTGTTTTTAAGAAACAATAATTATCAAAATATTGACACTTGTTTATGTATAATATCAAAGTGAAATTAATTCCAATGATGAATAGTGGAATAAAGGGTAAAAATATAATCTAATTAAACTTGAAAACCAAAATAAAATATAATCAATCCATATAAATAAATTATATTAAAACACAGTTTTGAATTAAAATACATTATTTCTCACTATTCATAAAAAATGAATATTATTAGAAAAATTCCCAAATTTCATCCAAAGTAAATTTTGATGTCCCAATTTTAAATAAGAATTATATATTGTCAAAATGAATATGTAAAAGGGTCAAATATTGGATTTATAAAGGGGTTTCCATTAAAAGGTGGTAAATTTGATTTTATTTGAAAAAAATGCATTTTTATCAGAAAAATTGAATTTGTTCTTATAATACTTCTAAGAAACACATAATAAATATGTTAAAATTATATGGATTATATAAAATTCCAAATCTAATTAATAAAATTCATAACAGCTTTTGAACGGCTAGTTTGGTAAGTCGTTGTGTGCTTAAACTCAGTGTTGCGTGTAGCGAAAGCTATTGAATTTAAAGAAAATAACATACTATGAAATCATGGGGTGTTACATTCTCCCTTAATTTAATAAATTTCTTCCTCGTAATTTCAATTTTATCTTCCAAAATAAAATGTTAAAAATAGAAAAATACCTTTGTGGAAAGCCCACATCGGAAATTGGGTTTATAAAATTTAGACTTAATAAAAGGAAAAAGGAGATGAAAATGTCACCAATAAATTATGATCATGATTAGGAGAACATTGGTGGAAATTAGAGACACATTATTGGGGGAAAAACAAAAATATATATAGGGAGGGTTTGAGGTTATCAATCACAAACAAGTGTAAAATTGAGGGCCTCAAAGCCATCAATCTATGACGATTTTAAATATGATCGGTTCAAAAAAACGTAAAGCATTAGGATAATACATTTTTGGTTTTAAGATCCCTTCCCTAAAGTTTAATATTTAATTTATACATAGATTAAGAAAACAAAAATATATTTGACTTGTATAGTTTCTTCCTTTATCTAATTCTTATCACAAACTTATCTTTCACTCCAAATGATGAGTATTAAAGATGACTAGGTCACACCTGAAGTGCTAGAATCAACTTATAAAGACTCACATAATCCACAATGGATAAACTATATATTTCCATTTTTTAGAGATTAACCAAAACCAAAATTGTTAGTATAAGATCAGATGATCCACAAAAGGATAATATTTTAGAGAAATAAATAGTAATCTTAATCTAAAAAATTAAACCAACAATACCCAAAGTTCAATAAATACTATTCAATAAAAAATTGTCCATAAAAACTTTTAATATAATCCAAACTAATATTGAATCCCAAAACACAGAATATTTTTCTTACATAGTTTTCCACGTTAAATTGTATCTCCAAATAATATCGACTTCTCATAAAGTCACATTCTTAAAATTAATTAACCTAATCACATATTCTCTCTGATAAGTTAATTATTTCCATAAATAACCCAAATCACTATAATTCCACAATAAAAACATAGATAAAAAACACATTTACTCTTCAAATGAAATCCCATAGTATTTTATTTTCCTTAGGCATATTGTATTCCAAATAGAGCGAACATCTTCCAAAATAACATTTATCACTTAATCACCAAATAATTTTCCTATACTAATGATATCAATTTTATAAGACATAAGATCCCAAATCAACTTATTATTGATCAATAAAATCATTTAACTAAAAAGAATTAGTCACATTAACCAGGGACATCACATAGTCCCGCGGTAGGCGATAAATCCCAATCGCACTATGGTTGTGGGTTTGATTCCTGCAGCTTTATCAGACGTGATGGGTTGTCACATGGTCTATGTGTTGTCCTTTTTCAAAAACTATATAATTTTATAATATTCCCAAAAATGAGATAGATTCCTCAAAATAACTATAACATAATTTCATCACAAATGTTATCTCATACCTCACATTTTCATTCCAAAATTTATTAACTTGTTATTTCCTCTAACTCAGTGATCATATAAAAGAAAATGGTTATTTATCACAATATCCATAAGCAAAAAGAAAATTCTTACTCAAATATAATTTTCACATGACAAAATGTAGGGTTACAAATACAAGAGAAAATTCTTCCAATGTAATCCCATCAACAAAGAGTACTAATACTTTTTAAACATTTCTACATCCATTTATTTCAACACACCTTCTTCTCGGACCTAGAGGATATCCTATAGAATAGGGAATTCACTCAGGTATTGGACAGGTCCCCTAAATTTACAGAAAATGACTTTAAATGCATTTTTAGGACCATTTTTATTTTCTTCCATATTACTCTTCATTTTTCCTCAGCAATTATTTACTTTCTATCCTTCTTTCCCACACATAAAGCATTTGTTTATTCCATTAATACACCTTCCTAGGTGTCTCCTTCCACATTTCTGACATGATAGAAAATGAGTTTTCTTTTCTTCATGGTCTTCAATTTTGTAGCTCTTATCATTCACCAATTTTATCTTCCTTGTGGATTCTAGGAGTTTGTTTATATATATGTTGTTGATCATATTTTTTTGAAAACTGATTCAGCATGAACATGATATCTTTTACGCCTATCAGCATTCCATTTTGTTTCTCATTTCCACCACCATTCACACCTTATACATCATGCTCAATGTTACCATGACTTCCTTGGAATCCATCCATTGACTAAAACCAGAAAGCATTGTGTGGGTAATAATAGTCATAAAATCATTTATAGAATATCATGACACCTTATTTTCAATTTAAAACACCTTAGGATTAAACAAGGTCATTTATTCTCATCTTATATTAAAATCCTTCAAATCAGTTTGTAAATAGAATTTAAATTATTCTAAAAATATCCCCTGGGAGTTTCATAACCAAGAGTGCAGTAAGGCCCATTTTCATGTTCCAGGAAACCCCAGGTCAATCTCGAAAAACTTTTTCAGAGTTTCACTCCTAGGTACATCTGTGCTAGATCCACCTCTACCTTCTTGTATCCAGACAGGGATGTACTGCATGGGAAATACACAAAATCTCTACATTACCAATATTCTAGAATGTTATTTTATACTAATCCTCAATTTCTATCTTAGGGTAATGTGCTCTAATCCAATTTTATCTAAATTTAGTTCCCAAGGTTTGTAATAAACTTCCTATGATACTAAATGTAACGCCCCAACCCCAGAATCCAAGAGCCGGTGCAAAATTTTAATACATTAGCATGATTACATGGGATCATGTCCCGAATTACCGATTAGTTTAGTAGTACTGGAAACAAGATACATACATAAGTTCAACACTACAACTTGAAAAGAAAAACACACTAATTTATTCCATTAGAAACATCCAAGCTTCCAAGATTATTCCTAGAAGTCACTCATAACTAACTTCTTCATTTCCACGGAGAATAAAACATGAGAAAGGGGTGATCTCAAACACTCAGTAAGAGTAAGCAATACAGTGAAAGATAACATAATCATTAGGCATGGTGAATAATTTAAAACCCATGACTTTACAAATAATAAACATGAACACTTTAGGGAAGGAATATGAGCTGAGTAAATAATGCCATAATAAAACATAGTCATGGGTATTCTACTAGTCTAATAACGACATGAAATATCAATATCTAATCTCATAATGATGGAATTCATAATAATGGACATCATAACCACATATTCAATGCCTTGTGCCAAGACTAAAAATAAGAATTTGTCAAGGCTTTGTGCCAAGAAACCAATTTTTCTCATGAGACCTACCAATGCATCGAGGAGCCAAAGCGGGCTCCAACTGTCACTTACTAAGTCCAATGCATTCCTCATATGAAAATTCTGAAACATAACATAAACATTCATATAAAACTACCACACGAAATGTCAATACTTTATCCAGAAACAATGAATGGAATAAAAATAGCACATCCACAGGCAAACATTACTCATTCAATACAATATAGAAGATTGTATTCTAACAGATTAACCTCAATCGATAATAATGAATGATATTGACAACGATTAAAATAATTATCCAAACTATTTGATATAAATGTCCCCCTTTTCTTGAAAACATTTTAAAGACACGCTATTTGTCAAGAAGCCATTTAAAAATAGTTTTTAAATCAAAGTATACCATACAAATTTGAATCTTTTAAAAGGAATTTTAATTTTTAAACATTAATGTCCATATAAATAAACCCTTAATACTATTTTTAAAATAGAGACATTAATGAGAATGATTTAGAATAGTAAATCTTTAGAACATTTAAAATGATATTTTAGTTAGAGTTCCTAAACAAAGGACAGACACATGAATACAAATAATTGAGGTAATAAAAACTTTATAATATGATGAGAATAAAAGGATTCATTATATACCTTGTAAAAGTACATTATATATACCATATAAAAGTGAATTGGTGGATAACAACAAAGAAGTCTCAATTGAATGTAAATTGAGATGAAATCACTTATAAAGACTGTGTCCATTGGTTAAGGATAGATCAAGGACATAATTATGTGTGAAAAATATAAATACACTCAATATGATTGGATATTTAGTGTAAATAAATAAGAGTACATTCACAAATATTCTTGTAAAAACAACACCAATTAATTGGATGTTTAACTCAATAAATGGAGATTTAGTTAAAATTACTCTTATCAAGTTCATATCGATGACTTGAGAATTTATCAATGGAGTGATTATGTGTACCAAAAGTATATCCACATAAATGGGAGTGGAAATTACTTCAAAAATAATAAATAGTTATTCCACACATAATCATGGATTAAAATAATCAATGAAGTATGCGTAAAGCCTAATGAGTGGAAATTGAAATTTAAAATTCCCATACCGATTTGGTATCTTATGAAACATACACCCCATGAAATATGTATCATAAAATTAAGATGTAAATACCCATAAATTAAATTATATTACAAAAAGAATACAGTCATTGGTAGTACATACTACACACAAAAGCATATAGTGGCCAATATAGCATGAATCTCACGGGAATAAAAGTGAGATGAAAAACCCTTACTTCGTTGTAATCAATCGAGTCGTATGAAAAAATTAATAACCACCAAATGGATCACAAAATACGATGAATATAAATAGAATCATTATAATATATATCAAATGGCAGTACAAAATACACCACATGGAATAAATAAGTGGTGAACAATAGAAATCTCACAGAATTAAAATTGAGATAAGAAAACCCTTACCTCAAGTCCAACTTGTCTTGTATGTTCCATGTTCTTATTGATTAGTAAAAATAAAGTTAATTTATACTTTATTATGAATATTTTTCTTGTTTATTATTCCAATTGTATAACTTATTACCTTGCTATAGTAATTAGTTAATTATTTGAGTTCATATTGGATATGTTATCGATGTTCGGAACATGAGTATAAAATGAACTTGTTATAATTACAGTTTTTCCATGTGGTTGAAAGTCCATTTTCTCAAAAATGATATACATGATTTAGATATCATATATATATATATATTATAAATCAGGTATATATCTCTATTTATAATAGTACATAAAATTTGGAGATAAGAAATGAAATGTACTGTTCATGGAGATGGTAAACTGTACGTATGCATGAACGCTACTTTCATTTCTATTTTGTATTTTAATGGAATGAAAACATAATGATACATAGGTATATTATAATTCCAGTATAATATTATATATAATATCATTAATTCCATACATTATACATCTGAAATAAGGCATTAATGAGTCATATCATTTTTTTCTATACATTAAGTTAATTAAAATAAGGTGTCATTATCATTCTCTAGTGGCTCCATGGGGTCCCAAAATTGACCCAAGGATGCCCATGGTCGGACATGACTCATCCAATAAGGTTAAGATAAGTGTTAAAGTAATTTTTTATTATTATAATATTCTTTTTACCTTGAATTACCATATTTACCTTTAACCACGGTAAATAAGTCAAAAGTTACTATTCACCAAACATTCTTTTTATCTTATTGAACCACATATTAATTACAAGTAACAACCATGTATCTCTTATTTTAGAAATATAATTCACAGAAGCAGTAAAATTTCATTTAAATGAAAAAGTCGGATTTTTTAACTACTACTTAGTGGTTTCACTATTCATAAAAAATTTAAGTTTTTTAGAAAGATACCAAAAATTCATCCAAAGATATTTTTGATATTACGAATTCAAAAATGGTGTGTTTTTTAACAAATTCAAAACATAGAAGTTGGATTAATTAATTTAAAATTAATTCCCGTTGTCATAACAAATAACATGTTTTTATAAAACCTTAAATATCAAAAGATTGACACCTATTTATGTATAATTTCAAAGTGAAAATAATTACAATGACCAACATAGGATTAAAGGGTAAACATATAATCTAATTACACTTAAAACAAATTTAAAATATAATCTAACCATATAAATAAATTAGATTAAAACATAGTTTTGAATTAAAATACATTATTTCTCACTATTCATAAAAAATGAATATTATTAGAAAAATACCAAAATTTCATCCAAAGTAAATTTTGATATCCCAATTCTAAAGAAGAATTATATTTTGTCAAAATGAATATGTGAAAGGGTCAAATATTGGATTTAAAAAAGGTTCGCCATTAAAAGGTGGTAAAATTGATTTTTTTTTGAAAAATACATTTTTTAACTTAAAAATTGAATTTGTTCTTATAATATGTCTAAGAAACACATAATAAATATGTTAAAATTATTTGGAGTATATAAAATTCAAAATCCAGTTAATACTATACATAACATATTTTTAACGACTTGTTTGGTAAGTCATTGTGTGCTCGAACTCGGTGTTGTGTGTAGCGCAATCTATTGAATTTAAAGAAAATAACATACTATGAAATCTTGGGATGTTACACCAACTTCCCATTATATGAATAAGGAATAAAATGTGTGAGAAAATTCCATTTATTTTTTAGTTCATACATAACCAGTAAGAATCCTTTGAATCCAAAGTGATAAATGAGAAAAATAACATTCATAAAAATCCATAAGATAAAAGGGGGAAGAGAATCCTACCAACATAGATATTATCATTGAATAATATTGATTCAATGAGAGAGAAATTTCATAATCTTCATTGCATGCTATAAATGATGAGTTTATCTATAGTTCAAAGTGCATGGGTTATCGTCATTCTAGTATCCCAACATAATCCTCACCGGATAAGAATTATTGTACCCACTTATTTTTTATGTCACATTGTGACTGGAGGGGGGGGGGGGGGTTGATGTAAAGTTTAGAGAGTAACCGTGCCTCACCTGATCTCAAAGAAATGGGTGTTCAACTCTAAATATAGAAAACCCACCCCTCGTGGTGAGTATAGGGGGGGGGGGGGTGCGGTTCAATACTAATTGTTCCAAGGAGGTTGGGGACCCACACCTTGAACAAGGAATTTTCTCATGGGGTTTCAAAAATGATCTCACTTTATAGATAATAGTTGAGTATTCATGTCGGAATCCCTTGATTAATGTGGGGAACTACTCATTCCACCTCACTCTATATCTCTGTTGGTGAAAGAAGGATACCATCACATCATAACTATAACTGTAAATCATAAGAGCTACACATTAGTCTAATTCATACTCTAAATAATTTAGATGAGAAAGGTAAAACCTTTTAATAAAAGTAAAAAAAATTCCCATGTGGTACACTGGGTGTACACAGATTTGCAATCCTAGTCATGTATCATTACTTTACTTAGTGTGGAAAACCCATATAATCAGCTTGTTGTTTGAGGGAAACTAATTGTGTATCACCTGAGGTCCTTATTATGTAGACATTATATACTAATACACTTCCCAACTATAGTTAAATGTTATATGGTATGAACACGTGGCCAGGTGATAATTATCATGACATAAAAACCAATCTATTATATAATATATACTACACCATGTGTGTTATTATGAATCAAATAGTGTGTAGTGAGGAATTTTATATATTGATAACTATCCCCCCCCACTAAATAATTTGTAATCCACCAATTCCATCATAAATCTCACTAAATGCAACATCTATGACCCCAAAATCAATGGATACTCCTTCATTCGACTAATTCTAGCCTCTATAGGCTATAAATTGTTATTTTTATCAAATCACATGAATCCTTGAGCACCTCATTCATCATAGTAGTATTTTCACATTCTTTTTTCAACCTAGTATCCACCATCGATCATCATTTACTATGAAAATAATTATCTCCGTCATCGATCAGGCAGAAAAATGTGAATCTGGGTTTGATCATATCTCCTAAAAAAAGATAATTAAATCATCAGTTTGTTACAGACCAATGGTGAACACATGAAGACCAATAGAATAACTCCAATATTAAAAAAGTCATATAACCTATTGTTTTTGTGAATCTATCAATTGAAAAAGAATTGAAAAATAAAAAATAAAAAGTAAATATTATTCAATAGTTATTTTAGGCCAAAAGGAAAATAAATCAATTGGGTAATTTCAAATGGAACGAAATGTGTGATTCAAAGTAGAAATCATAGGCAAATTATAATTCTTGCTCAAAATCTCAAATTAAAATATCCATAAAAAATCCATACCTTATCATTGAAATGATTATCGATGAAGAAAGGTTCTTGTTCGATGATAATGATGTGTTTTTTAATATGATCATCAATCAATTAATTACCCATGTTTGTGTAATAAAATCTATCTACATGGGGATCTTTAAATCTCTAGGTTTATATGGGTACACCAAGGTAATTTCCATATTATGAATTAAATAAGATGATACTAGGTCCAAAATCGTAATAAAATAATAAAAATAATTATTTTATTTATTCAATTAAATTTATCAAATATATTCCCATAACTATTCATCTATGTAGGGGTTGATGCTAATGAAGCTGATTCTATACCTAAGGTAAATCCCATGTTCTGGACTCAATAGTGGTCTTATAACACCATCAACACCATCAAAACCACTGTAAAATTGAATAAAAACTAAAATTAATATATAGAAATATCTATAGGTTTTGAATTTGAAAATATGTGTCATTTCATTTTCCCCTCCAATGTTTTTAAATTTAAATAGAAAACCCTACTAAAAAAGACAGGGTACTAGTCTTGGATATTTATCTTACAGTCCCTTGAGCTCTCACAGAGGTTAACATACTGTAAAATAACTTACAGAAGTTAAATTGTTCACCAAGGAAGGATCCTCTCAAACTGATCCTTGATTTTAAATAGAAATCCATCTCACCCAAGTCAATAACATGTGATAGGGAATGCACGTATCTCCTTAGATGTGGCCCATGGATGGAGTCATCAACTCAGTCAAAATAGATGGGTAAATACAAGAAAAATGAATCCTTTACAACTCTAATAAAAATATATAATTGATAGATGAATGTAAGGGATAACATTTTACGCATAAAAAACCCATTGCAAACCTCATTGTGGTGAGACTCTTGGGAACATGTGGTCTCCATAATTGAACTCCAAGGGTACACGATTTTAATTTATGTAATATTGTTTTTCAACTGTGATGACTCATTATTTTCATTTGGATCTCATAAACATTCTCTTTTATCACCAGCACTATCATTTTTCCCATAATTAGTAAAATGTTTATCTCTTTCTAGGATAGGGTAGGATTGTAGGGACTCATATATAGATCCTCAAATGATTCCATAATGATAGTGCAATGATAGATGATATCATAATAAATCTAAAATAATGGTATGTGATCCTACCAACGCTTACAAAATTCCAACAAGAAGACTCTAAGTATGTGATCATGAATTTAAATATTCTATTTATTATGGATATTTTTCTGGGGGTGGAATGTCATGCTAATCCATAATTGGCTATTGAAGGCCTCCTGAAAAACTATCCACATACATGATTTAAACAGAACATCTTGATTTGAGATAATAATCAAGTGTAACTAGTGAATTCAGATAATCTCCGATACATACTAGAACCTCAAACTCTCCACTAAAATATTCTCCATAATGATACTGAAGTGATATGACTTTGAAATTAAATTAAAAATAAGATATAAAATATTATGGACTCATTATTTAAATGGAATCCCAATCATAAAATCCATTGATATTTAATTTCATTTCTACTTTGGGATCTCAAGAGGTTCGGCTAGACCTGCTAAAACCTGATATGCCACCGTCAACAGTTGATAAGAGAGGCATCATGAAACAAACTCAAAAAGAATATACCACACACATTCCCACTAAAGCATTCATCAAATTCCCTGGTATATATTCATAAATATTGGATATAATACCATGGGAGAGGTATGAATCTCTCTTAGAACACAATCATGCAACAACACATGAACTACTATCTATCCATGGTAAAGGATAATGTGATTCCCAAATTCTATGAATCTATATTGAGAATATTATGAGGATATCAGGTCTCATAGAACACTATAATAAATATCTCCAAACTGTGCCTCTTTCACGTGTTAGGGAAATAGTGGACTCGTTACTATTGAAGGAAGGCAGGCTTCCCCTATCTCCTCTACTAGGGTCAGCTATAACAAGACCAACTACTCTAACACCTCCTCAACTAATCAATAATAGGACTTCCTACTACGGTAATCCTCCACCATGTAGACCTTACATTGATTATAGACTCTCTCAAATTCATAGTGTTGTAGTAAATCATTCCAATTCCTCTATCACCAGTTTTGGATTCTCTGGGAAGAAATATACCAAACACTCAGGTGGATTGAGTAAATTATAAACTACTCACATTGAACATAATTCCACCACATATTATTGGTGAAGTATACTTCAAATAGTTCAATTTAAGGGATCATGTAAATATACTCCTGAGTCCTAAACTTTCCAAAAATGTAAGAACTCATTTTATACCTCTATATCAACTCATAACCAATTTGGGATACATATCCATCCCCAAAAAACACATACTCAACCATCTCCTTTTATAGTCACAAAATATGATCCTAGATCACCCATTTAATTAGATAGTAGTAGGATTTCTAACACTACTTAGATAGAATGAATGAATACCCATTTCATTTCAATGAAATAATGGGGTATGAAATTCTAAACAATTCTACAAAAAAACATCAAATAGTACTCAGCTAAACCAAGAAAACACTATAATTCATATTTACTATAGGGTGGGTCCTAATAAATCACATGATCTAACTTTTTTAGCTCCATATATACTCCTTGATCATTGATAATTTTCCCAATAAAGTTGACCTCATTAATCAAGAACATAAACATTGAGAACTTACCGTACAATATGTTCTCCTACAGAACACCTAGAATCAGCCTCAAATGATATGTGTGATCCTATTTAGTTACAGAATAGATGAGAATGTCAATGATAAATCGAACCATGAACCAATATAAAATATTAGTAATGATCTAGTTATTGAATTCCATGAATATATAAGGGATAATTTTCACTACAAATGGAGTCACTAAGAACTCATAATCTATTTATAGATATCAAAATTACATTCTTTTAATGCCTACCTTCTAAACATGCAAATTGTGGTAATTATATTTGAAGTCAATATTTGTAAACTATATCGTACTATTTCATATGGTTGATGAGGTATTCAATCATTGTAATAAGGTACATTTTCTTACATATCACTTTGTTCAATAAACTATAATAAAAAATAGACTCAAGCTCTGATCCCCATGTTTTTTTCAAAAAACACTAGATTCTTCCAAGGGGTGACAATAAGATTGATAAAACTACTCTCACTAAGGTCCTACAACTAATCTCTTAGCTCCCATATATCAATAGAGGAAATTTCATATTCCACAAACAATGTCATACCAGTCTCGAGGTTTATGTCAATATGGAAGTCAATCTCTTGATATAGAGGTACTATCGAAGCATCTTCATAGAAGAAAACCATTTTCTCATGCACCATTACTACACACTAGGTTTTTAATGACCCCACCTTTCCCAGGGAAAAAATTACCATTGGATGATAGACATGTAAGATCTTTTTACTCACAATCCCCTCTAGTTAATCTATTAGTTTATTCACTCCCTTGAGAAAGAATCTTGTCCCATATACTCATTAGCACCAAACTCTCCTATTGTAGAAATCTATCTAAACATATCCCGTGTATAACTATTACATAGATATAATATTATCATAAAACATTATTAAAACTAGTAATAGGTTCCACATGAATCTATCACCACAATAATTATCTCTCACTATCATTAGATGGTTGAAATATTGGAATAACTTCCCATAGGAATCTCTAGCATCAACTAATTAGATAAGAACTATATAATAATCATAATCTCTTGGTAATGGAATAAGAAAATAAAATAATCATTAATTAATATTTCTATTAGTACTGGCTCTTAGGTAGATAAGACACAGATCATGCCTTAAATCATTTGTTGCATAGCATAATAATATTCATAAATTGCCTCTAACTAACCATGAATTCAATCACCATCCCTCTATTCCTAGTGTATAACATTAGAGGGTAGTGGTGGTAGTAATTTATTATGTAATACATCACTTTTAACTCTTCATTTTTAGGTACATAGAACCCCTATGTCAACACCACCTCCCTAGGGTCTTCCCTAACCATCTCTTGGAGATTACTGATCACAATGTTTCCTCTATTGTGGAGGTATGTCCATTGTTTGGACACCCTATAAAGTGAATCTTTTAAAGAATTCACAATCCATGTTACCCTTCCCATAACAAGAATAAAATCCCATGTCCTTAAACTAAAAATATCCCTGATGGTATCCCTATACTACATATCCCAGAGACTAAGAACACCTAAAAAAAGACCACCTATGACAATATCCAGAAGTCTAAAATCAACTAGATATAGTAGTTGACTTGGATTTATGATATCCAAAACCATATCTAGCTGCATGATGTTCATATATCACCAATGGAACTCTAAAACCCCTCCAAATGTGGGAATTCATTGAAAAAATATTCTATCATGGATGTCCCAAAATAGGCCCTACTCAAATTTATGTTCCCAGGAGTATCAACCTCACACCATGTCAAGAGAGTAGAAAGTGAGTTCAATGATCCTATATGCATATCATGAAAGAATAATATTTCTCATTTGTTTCTCTAGAATCCCATGTGTCCACATAGAGTTCATTTATTATTGGTAAAACTCTTCATGGAATAAGTGTTGAAACTCATCAAATGAGAATATCATCTCATCATAGGTTTAGGTGACCAAATCCTCTAGAATTCTACATCTTTGTGAAGAATATAGGTTATGATTTCCACTATCTGATTGGTCAGTGTTCATACAAGTCAAAATACTTGGACTACATACTCCCACCAGTCCTTCACAACCCATTGTTTCAACTCACTATGAATCCTTCATAGTCTCTACATGTAAAATCTCCCACCATATTTCCCTTACACACTTTAATAATTGGATACTCAAAATTAATATCAACACTAGAATGAAATACTAGAGATTTGATCACACATTTCACAATGGGTAGAAACTTTTGGGATCAATTTGGTTAGAAGTTTATTTTTATGATGACATATGTTTGTGTTGATTTTTATGTATTTCTATTTTATTTTGAAAAATTTATCAAAATTGGTAAATCCAAAACACACATGATAAGAATGTTCATCAGTCCATGTTTTCAATTCTGGTGAATTTTTCTGGGTGAAGTTGTTTTTAGACACACATAGGGAAAACAATGAATAGTTTTTTGGTTTGAGGACTTGTATTAGAGTATGAACGTGTTTAAAGAAAATCAATACAGTATTTGATCAATATTTTCTGAATTTAAGTCTTCAATATCATATTTTAATACCAAAATGTGATGAAATATTTATGAAATAAATGAGAAGATGATGTGTTTGGTAAATTATGTCAGAAGCTTCTATGCTAGTCCTAATGTACTGAAAGTCAAGATAAAGTCATGAAAAAGGAATATGTTTGTATAATAAGAAAGGTTATGAAGAAAGTTCTTATGGTCTAATATCATCAGAGCGAGAATCAACAGACGAATAATTTGTTTAATAGTTGAGTGTGTTTGATGTTGTTGAAGTGTTGATTGACTGATCTATCAGACGAGCCAATACATCAGACTATCCAATTCAAAAAATGAACAATTAATAGGATCAGCTAATTGTTTCATAATTTCTTGAAGAAATAATTCCCTTCTTACAAAATTCTTTCAGACATGGTGTGCCACCGATCCATTGAATGAATTCAGACATCAATCCATAAGACACAATATTGATTACTAAAGAGAATCAGGTGAAGAGTTTTACCAGGGGAAGAATGGATAATAATTTTAATGTGTTTTAGAACGATTAATGATATCATAGGTTGATCAACTAGATGATTATCAATAATTAAGTCATCCATTTTCATCATAATGAGGTTGATTTGTTTTAGTCAGTCAAAATTAAAAGAAGTCATGTATTATCTTCAAGTGAGTCAAGAGACATTGAATGAGTTGAAACAATGATTTATTTGAATGAATTGGATATTGATCCATCAAATGAATGATAAAACTGATTATTTATTAGACCTTTTAATTCATTGAATTAAATATTATTAGTCATATAATTTTTTTACTAATTAAATAAATAAAAAATTTTCTTGAAGTGTTTTTTCCAATGTGTTCTCAAAGGAGGGGTTGTAATATTTAGATGTTGTGATGAAATTTAAGGGAATTAATGAAATTGTAACAAAGTTTCAGGTATTTTTATGGAATAATGGTTTCATGTCTCATAGCTGGTATGGAGAATCAGAATGAGAAGTCCTCAGTTCATGTGAGTTTCCAACTGGGTCCATATAATTGGAGTGAAAATATTTTTCATCATAATGAATAATTTCATTGGAATAAAGAAATTTTAGTAATTTCAATGATGGCGAATGTTTTCAAAATATTTGAGTAGTATCTATATGTATGAATAAGATTTGAGAATCATTGAAACAGTTGAAGATTAAGTCAAAATGAAAGTCATATTTGAGGTTTTATAAAATTGGTTGAGTGGAAAAGTCAAATTGGTTTCCTACCCATATCACTGTTCGTTATCCTATAAATATAAGGAAGTTCACTATACTTTATGACAGTACAACACTACTAATGTGTATAGATAAAGAGTTTGGGTTGAAGTTTTGAGTAGGGAGAATATGTTTCTAGATAGAGTTTTCATAAGGAAGCTTTCCGAACAGAAGATGCATAAGAAAGAAATAGTGGTCATAGTTTTCCATTACTAGCATGTCCATTAGACTGATGTTTCTATGAAAATATGAAGTGGTTCATAAGTTTTACAATAGTATTATTAATTTTTTATTTTTTATATTGATGAAATATGATATAGGAATCAGACTGATCCATCATTCTGAGTCTTTTTATAATGTTCAAAAAGTTTGTTAATACCTGATTCTATGTAGAAAAGTAATTATTTTTTGGATTGAATATTTTAAAAAAGTGGCCATTTTTTAATCAGAATAATAAATTGTTTTGAACCTTTTTGTGAAGGATTATTAATTTTTTTCACAATTATCTTTACATCATTTTTAAAGAATAATCACACGAATTGTTGTATTACTCATATTACTACCTGAGTATAATGGTATTTACAACATGTTGTATCAATAAAAATGGATTATTTTGTAGTGTATTGTACAATATTAGATTATTTATAAATAATGATAAGGAATAGCTACTCCTATTATGCAGTGAACCTTTTAAATACACAAGTTCCTATGGATGTGTGAATATTTTTTCTTCAATGTGGTAATTCATTAAATGGGGTTGAATGTTATTACATAAGAAAATTTACATAAAAAAGTTATAACTAATTAAACCCTCCTCTCTACTATACATTGATACTAGTTCTTCAATTTCAATTAGTATTAGAGTCAAGTTTCCTTTAATTTACATTTTTCTAATGTTATTGTGGAGATGTTGTTATAAAAATTTTGAATTGTGTGAACAGTAAGGTAACTCTGTTCTTTTATGGTATGAACTATCATATCTGGAAAGAAATAATGTTTATATACCTTATTTCCCTTTGGTTTCATGTTTTGGAATATGATTGAAATGTGTTTTGTCCTCTTGATGAAAAATTCATCTAATATCTATAGAAAAGAAAAATATGGAGAATTATGGAAGAGAAAGGAATTGTTTACATTAATAACCTTCTAAGAGAGAGTTTCTAAAAGTGACAGGTTTTTCTACTACCAGTGTTATCTAGGAAATGTTGGAAAAAATTTATGTAGGAAATACAAAGTTGAAGAATGACTAGATAAAAATCTTTAGGCTGATGTATGATTATCTCAATATGGATGAGAATGAATCTATTGGTGAATTCTTTAAAAGGGTGAATGATAATTCCGTCACTATAATAAGTCATTTTGAGAAGTTAGAAGATTCATCATTTTCTTAAAATACCTTTATAATGCTTCCTGACCAGTTTGATTCCTTGTTTCATCATTAGAAGATTTTGATACTAAGACTCTATATTTAGATGATCTTTATTGTACTCTTATTACTAATGAAATGATAGGGGATAATGTTATGAAAGGAAAAAAATATTTGATCAAGAAATTACATTATAGGATGTAAAAATGGGAAAACTAATAAGACTATTGTGGATGAAGAAGTTGTTGACTATGAATCCAAAAATGTAGTTAGTAACAATCTTGATGAATTTTTATCCTTGTTTTCAAAAAATGTGAAAAGAGTTACTAGAATTTTAAAATAATATATCCCAGTAAATTTTTTTGAATGTGGATTTTTTGGAGATGTTGCTACAAATGTCTACCGAAAAAGGATTGAATATGATAGTGTTGAATCTCATAGTTGTCCAAGAAAATTAATTAGGATATAGATCTATTCTCTATAGGAGAGATCAGTTAATAGATCTCCTCTTACTGGGGTTTTCTCCCCATGGGGATGGATTGTAATCTTCCTGTATCGATTTATTTATTCTTTATTTTCCATTGCTTCTACCTATTCTTGATCATGTTTATTGGTTTCCTCATTGGGTTTCCATTTTAGATGGGAATGTCTTCATTGGTTACCTGGGTTTTGTGAAAACTTCTACAATGATAAGTTTAAATTATCATGGACTCCCACTCTCTCTTCCCTCAATTCTCCTCCAATGGTTTCTCCATGTCGTTTTACCTTATCTAGGCTTGTGACTATGGATTTTAGGCCTTTGACCACAAACCATTACTACTCTGCTAATCAGATCAATTGTGCTGGACCCCATTGTTGGCCATGATCTACATTCATCAGGTTGGTTTGTGATGTGATTATGTGTAACACCTCAAGCTTCCACTGTACGATTCTCTCTGAATAATACAGTAGCGTGTGTTGTACACAACTTTGAGTTCTAATACACACCACAACATATCAAACTACCTATTATGAATAGTAATACCTACATTTTAAAATTTTATAAATTTTGTCTCTCAAAATGGAATTCATTTTTGGATTTTGAATATCTAATTTAGCCTAGGGTGAAATTTTGGTACTTTTCATATAACTTTTATATTTTGATGAATAGTGAAAATTACTAAATTTTAATTAAAAACAAAATTTTTAATAAAAATAATTAATAGTGATAAATTATTAATTTGAGTGGTTTTAAAGTATATTTAGAATATATTTTTACCATTTAATACAGTTATGGTCATTGGACATAATTTCACAATTAAATCGGACATAAACAAGTGTCAATCTTTTGATAGTTATTATATGTTAAAAACATACTTTTTGTTTTGACAGTGGGAATTAATTTTAAATTAATTTCTGCCACTTTTGTGTTTTGAATTTGGAAAAATGGATTCCATATTTGGAATCATGATGTCCAAATTGTGTAAAAAGGTAACTTTTATTTTTATACATTTTGAATAATTACTTCGGTAAATATTTTATTTACCATGGTTAAAGGGTAAATCTAGTAAATAAGGGTTAAAAAATAATATTATAATAATAATAAATTTCCCTAAAACGTGTTCTAACCTTATTGGTGGATACATGTCCGACCATGGGAATCTTTGGGTTGATTTTTGGACCCCATGGAGCCACTTGTAGGTGATAGGGACACTTTATATTAATTAAGTTAAAGTAAATATAAAAATGACATAAGCTTATATCTTTTAGAAAAACAATTTTTACATAGGGTTATATATGTTATATTTTAGATTATAAATATTAATTAGAAATATAAAAATATTTCCTACATAATGGTGTTTTATTTAGAATTTTTAGACATTGAAAAAGTAAAAATATATATGACACAATAATGATGTAGTATTTTCCTTATCAAGGAAAGAATCAAATAATTGGTATTATAAATGTTAAAATAAATATAATTAGAAAGTTTTGATGACATAAACGAATTATATTGGTTAATATGACATGTTAATATTTCTTAAATGAATATGGTTTGAATTAATAAAGTTGTTAAGACTTTAACAAAAATCAATTATTGAGTAGTGTTAAAATTGACATAAATGAGTTTTTAAAACAAATATTATATTATTAATTTATATTCTATTCCTAAAAATATATGGTTCATCCAAAGGCCTTATATCATTATTGGTGTGTCATTAATGGAACACTTTGGGTTCGGTTGGATATATATTGTAATTTTATTATCTATATAATATAAAAATACAAAGTGAAATGGTAAGTGTCAAACTAATTAACTAAGAGTTAAAACTAAAAGATAAGGTTAATATAACAACCCAAAACCATCTAAAATCTATTGGTTGAAAGGATTTCGACCCATCCCAACCATATACTTTTAATAATTCACTTTGGATCCATTATAAACTGAATATGATTTTATTATAAAATAATATTTATGTTTTTCTTAAAGAGCCCCTCACTCCTCTTATAAAAGGGAACTCCCCCTTCTCATTAATTCACACCTTCAAAGCCATTTGGCTTGGCCAGCCTCTGACCAAATATCCTACCAACATACCTCAATTAATCATAGAGGCATTAGTTTGATTAGAAAGCTAACCTATGGAGCCTTTTTGATCAAATCAAAAGGAAGAACCCGAAGAAGAGGTAACGTTTTCACCACCCTCTTTAAAGTTCCGTTTTTCTTAAACTTCTTATTTCCTTGTTATTTCCATTATAAAATAATAAATCCAGTATCTTATATATATTGTGATGTTATTATAATTATGGAACAAACAAATTCATTATTCTATCCATCCTTTGACTGACATGTCACCATACGTGCGTACATACGGCCTACCGTCTCCACGTTGAGGCGTAATTGTTATTCAATATATTATTATTTAGATGGGTTTAATAATAATGTATAATTCTTGTAAATAATAAATATAACATGATAATTATTCGACCTATATGATATACCATCCAATTATATAATATTTTAATATCAAAATAATGATATTTTCACTCGTCTGTACGTACGGATTACCGTCTCCACGACACGATTAGATTCATTTCCAAGTTCACCATTCATCGAAAATTATAAAAATATATATATTAATAATAAGTATGTAATATATGACATAATAATGCTATTTAAGATATATATATTTATATATATAAGTATTTACGTACTTACATATATCTTATTCACTTACTTCCATTCAATAGTATATGAAAACAGTAACAACGTTTATCGTATGTATGGACTACCGTCTCCATAAACGGTGTTTTCCATTTCATATATGTGTCAATTATACATATTTATATTCTAAATATATATGATATATAAATCATGTTTCATATTTTGGAATTATTTAAATCATGATCTCTGTGATCAGGAGTAACAAGTTAAAACACGCACGATAAAGAAAGCGATTATTACCCGAAATATTAATATACCGTGGAAATTATTATTAATTGGGTAGTATAAAGTCATAAATGAATAATTTATGATATCATAAATATTAATGTGGTTCTGGTATAATTTAATAACATACTATCGTCTTCATACAGGAGGTTAAACATACCCTCGACTAATGGAAAGTGCAAGGTAAGGGGTTTTCATCTCACTCCTTATTCCCGTGAGATTCATGATATATTTCCACTATTACCTTTTGTGTGGTGTATGTACTGCCCATAATTATATCCTTTGTATAATATACTCTAATTTATGTGTATTTACATATTCATTGTATGATACCTCTTTTATGGGGTGTATGTTTCGTAAGTTACCAAACTGGTAAGGGTTTATTTTTCACAATCTCTTCATTATCCGAGGTTGTTTATACGTAATTATCTACTTGGACCACTTTATCATACGCATCCATGTTTCTTAAAAATTTATTTCAAAACATTATTAATATTTTACAAAATATGTGTTAAAGTCATTTATACCCTTTTTTGACTTTTTATAAGAAGTTTATAATGGAATATTTCCATCGTTTTCCAAACAAGGTCCTTTTTAACCTTTTCGACAGAATTAAGGTAAGAATGTCTTTTTTTAACTTATACAGCGGGTGTGGCTATTTACCTCTGTTATAAAATCTTCAAAGCTTCCCTGACAAGCTTATAAGATTATTTTGAAAGTAAATTTTTTATTTTATAATTATGTGACTTTTAAATGATTTCAAAATAAATATTTTAAGAATTTGTGAAAGGTACTCTTTATCAAGATCAAAATTTTAAATGTTTTAAAGATTTATCTTTCTAAATATTTTTTATTAATGTCCTGGTTTTCAAAATGATTTTAAGGATTTATTTATATGGACATCAATGTTTTGAAATGATATTTCTTTTCAAATGTTTCAAAGTGGTATGGGACACTTTGATTCAAAAATCTCTTTTAAATTACTTCCTTTATAAATGTGTGACATTTAAATGATTTAAAGAAAAGAGATATTTCTCTCAAATAGTTTTGATTTCATCTATGTCAAAATATTTTGATGGATTTTAAGATTATTTGAAGTTTATTTATTATTATACAAAACATCCATATTGTATTGAAGGTTTTGTGATATGTTTGAATTGGATGTGTTATTTCTATACCATTCAGGGTTTATGGAGAAAGTATTGACATTTCATATGCTAGTTTGAATACGAATATTTATGTTATGTTTAAACCTTTTCATATGAGGAATGCATTGGACTTAGTAAGCGACTGGTGGAGCCCTCTATAGCTCCTCGATGCGTCGGTAGGTCTCATGAGACAAACTAGTGTCTTGGCACGAGGCCTTGAAAAAATATTATTTGTAGTCTTGGCAAGAGGCCTTGGCTACATGGTTATGATATTCTAGTATTATTCATTCCTTCGTTATGAAAGTGGTTATTGATATTTCATGTGATTATGAAATTAGTGGAATATCCTTATGAGTAAGTAAATGGAATTATTTCATTTCATTTTTTCCATATTATGCTGAAGTTCATGTTTAAAATGCTTTTGTTTTAGTTATACATTTCCTTAAACGTTTATGCTTATTTATGAAAGTTTCTACTATATTATTATCTTTACTGAGCATCTGATCTCACCCCTTTATATGTTTTATTTTTCCCAGGATTCCAAGAAGTGTATTGTGATTGATATGCAGGGTTAAGACACAAGAATAATGGCGTTCATAAAGGATTATTTATGTTGTTTTGTATGTTATGAAGTGTAATGTAGCATTCATGTATGTAATCTATTTTCCAATACTTCTAAACTGATCGGTCTTTCAGGGCTTAATTCCTTGTAATGATGCCAATGTATTAAAATAACGCACCGACTCTGGGTAACTAGGGTCAGGGCGTTAGAGTTGGTTTTAGAGGAAGTTTAGCAATAACCTTAGAAACTAGATTTAGATAAACTCTGATTAGATCACATTACCCTAAGAGAGGATTTGAGGATTATTATATAAGAACTTCCTAGAATTTTGATATTGTAGATATTATGTGGGTTTTCTGATCAAATACATCCCTGTCTAGATTGGAGCAGGTAGAGGCGGCTCTAGAACATATGTATCTAGGGGTAAAACCCAAAATCACCACTTTGAGCTAGACTCGAATGGGAACTGGTGCACGACAACGGGCCTTGCTTCACTCTTGGTTGCGACACTCCCGGGGGATATGATGAGGATAATTCTCATTTTATTTAAACACCATTATTAAGGGTTTATGAGTATACACTTTCTCAAAGAAAACCTTTTTATGATTATGGATTATATCCATAAACTATTTAATGTATCTTATGTGTTTTACAAGTTTGGGATTAGGTATTTTTATTCATAAACTAATATAGGGTATTCCATTGTTTAGAAATGGAACCCAGTAGAAGGAATGATAACTCCAAAAATATGCATGATCCAAGGAGTAAGAAGGATCATATCTTTCATGCTCATAAGCCAGAATTTAGAAGGGAAATAGTCTCCCACATATTATCATCACATGAAGAAATAGAATCATGTGTTCTCTGAGTCCTATGGCTTTGAAGGGAAGCCAGAGAGAAAAAGGATGGTAGAAAGAAATATGGATAAAGGGAATAAGGGAAAGAAGGATTTCCAAATATGTGATAAATGTGGAATGAATCACCTTGGTAAATGCTTTAAGGGAATGGGAGTTTGTTATAAGTGTGGAGAAAAAGGACACCAAGTATGTGATTGCAAGGGTAAGAAAAAGTTTTCAAATGTACAATGCTTCATTTGCAAGAAGTTGGGACACTACGCAAACCAATGTCCAAATCATCAGAGTATGCACCAAATGATTCTGTTAGATAAGAATAAAGTTATGATACTACCTCAGATGAAGAGGCATGACAAGAGTTCTTATTTTGTAATTATAGAATTATTTTATTTGATTGTTGTATCAATAGTATACTGGTTACATGATTTATGGAGATAAATAAGGATTGTAATGTAGTTCTATTTTTTTAATAATTTGAGATTATATGGTTCTATGAAAAGTGACTTAACAGGAAGCTGCACTTTTTTGAAAATGCATGGTTGAAGGAAAGGTAATCCTTAATATGGTCCCGATAATGAGGTAGCAATTTTGGAAAAATTGATGGTTGATTTGAATAAATTATATTGGATATTCTTGACTACCTTAAAACTGATTAATGATTTTCCATTGATGTAGTTTACAAAATTTTGGGATAGAAGGAGTTTATCCAGTATTATATGAGGAATAAGGGAGCATGAATGTAATCAATAAATGTTTTTTGGTAATTCCGGATGTTACTATGTTTTAAAATAATACATGATGCAGTTGTTCATATGTTATTACATGGCAAGACGGATATTCATCGTGTTTAACTTCCCTATAAATTTTGGACTGTGATTTTGGACAGAAGTATTTTGGATAAGTCTAGTTTGAGATTATTTTTGTATTTCCATAAAAAGGACAACCCGGAGGTCGGGCGGCAACCCGTCGCGCTCGGCAAGGCCGCAAGACTTGAACCTGCAACCGAAGGGCGACTAGGGTGTATCACCTACCACTGAACCACCTGATGTCCTGGACTGAATAATGTAGTTTTCTTAAATGGTATGGTAGATGAATTATAAATTCATCTTTTTGGAAGCCTATACTAATAGTATAAATAAAATATATTTTTAAGTTCTATTATCTTATAGTGTGAAAGTTGAGTTTGTGGTTGAAATTAGTTAAACGATGGAACTCTACATGAAAAGTATAAATTTTTTTCATCTATTATTCTGTGAAGAAATAAATTATTAAACTTTAGGTAAGGCATCTTAAAACCAAAAATGTGTTATCCTAATACCATACGTTTTGTTGAACTGATGGTATTATAAATTATCATTGATTGGTGGCTTTGAGGCCCACAATTATACAATTGTTTGTGACTGATGACCTCAATCACTCCCTATAAATATTTATGTTTTTCCTCCAATTATATGTCTTTAATTTCCACCAATGTTCTCCTAATCGAGATCATAATTTGGTGTTGACAATTTCATTTCACTTTTCTGCTTATTAAGAATAAATTTTATTAACCTAATTTTCGATGTGGGTTTTCCAAAAGGTATTTTCTATTTCCAACCGTTTATTTTCGAAAAATAATTTCAAATTTCTAGGACACAATTTATTGAAGGAGGTAATAATGTTACACCCCAAGCTTCCATGGCACACTTCTCTCTAAATAATACAATAGCGTGTGTTGTACGGAACTTCGAGTTCTAATACACACCACAACCAATCAAACTAGTCGTTATGAATAGTAACACCTAATTTTTGAAATTTTATAAATTTTATCTCTCAAAATGGACTTCATTTTTGGATTCGTAATATCGAATTTATCCTAGGGTGAAATTTTGGTACTTTTAGGATAACTTTTATATTTTGATGAATAGTGAAAATTACTAAATTTTAATTAAAAACAACTTTTTTAATCAAAATAATTAATAGTGATAAATTATGAATTCGAGTGGTTTTAAAGTATATTGAGAATATATTTTTACCATTTAATACAATGTTGGTCATTGGATGTAATTTCACAATTAAACAGGACATAAACAAGTGTCAAGCTTTTGATAGTTATTATATCTTAAAAACACGCTTTTTGTTTTGACAGTGGGAATTAATTTTAAATTAATTTCTGCCACTTCTGTGTTTTGAATTTGGAAAAATGGATTCAATATTTGGAATCAGGTTGTACAAATTTTTTAAATGGGTAACTTTTAGTTTTAGACATTTTGAATAATTACGTCGGTAAATATTTTATTTACCATGGTTAAAGGGTAAATCCGATAAATAAGGGTTAAAAAAATAATAATATAATAATAATAATTATCCTAAAACGTGTCCTAACCTTATTTGTGGATAAATGTCCGACCATGGGCATATTTGGGTCGATTTTGAGACCCCATGGAGCCACTTGTAAGTGATAGGGACACTTTATATTAATTAAATTAAAGTACATACATAAATGACATAAGCTTATATCTTTTAGAAAAACAATTTTTACATAGGGTTATATATGTTATATTTTCGATTATAATTATTAAATAGAAATCTAATAATATTTCCTATATAATGGTATTTTATTTATAATTTTTAGACATTTAAAAAGTAAAAATATATATGACACAATAATGATGCAATATTTTCCTTATTAATGAAAGAATCAAATAATTGTTATTATAAATGTTAAAATAAATATAATTTGAATGTTTTGATGATAGAAACTAATTTTATTGGTTAATATGACATGTTAGTATTTCTAAAAAGAATTTGTTTCTAATTAATAATGTTGTTAATATTTTAACAATAATCAATTATTGAGTAGTGTCAAAATTGACATAAATGAGTCTTTAAAAAAAATATTATATTATTAATTTATATTCTATTTCTAAAAATCTAATATTTGGCCAAAGGACTTATATAATTATTTGTGTGTCATTAATGGACCACTTTGGGGTCTCTCGGATGTATATAGTATGTTTATTAACTATAAAATATAAAAATACAAAGTGACATGGTAAGTGTCAAACTAATTATCTAAGACTTAAAACTAAAATATAAGGTTAATATAATGACCCAAACCTATCTAAAAACTATTTGTTGAAAGGATTTCTACCAATACCCAACTTAGACTTTGAATTATCCACTTTTTATCCATTAGAAACCAAATATTATTTTATTATAAAATAATATTTTAAGTTTTTCCTAAAGAGCCCCTCACCCTCTTATAAAAGGGTACCACCCCTTCTCATTCATTCACACCTTCAAGGCCATTTGTGTTGGCCAAACTCTGCTGAAATATCCTAATAACTTCTCTCAATTAATCATAGAGGCCTTAATTTGATCAGAAAGCCAATCTATGGAGCCCTTTTGATCAAATCAAAAGCAAGAACCCGAAGAAGAGGTAATGTCTTCACCACCCTCTTTAAAGTTCCTTTCTTCTTCAACTTCTTCTTTCCTTGTTATTTACATTCTAAAATAATAACTCCAGAATCTTATATATACTATGATGTTATTATACTATGGAATAAACAAATTCATTATTCTATCCGTCCCTTGAATGACATGTCACCATACGTGCGTACGTACGACCTACCGTCTCCACGTTGTGATGTAATTGTTATTCAATATATTATTATTTAGATGGGTATAATAATGATGTATAATTATTGTAAATAATAAATATAACATGATAATGATTCTTTATATATGATATAACTCCCAATTATATATTATTTTAATATCCAAATAATGATATTCTCGCTCGTGTGTACGTACGGATTATTATCTCCACGACGCGATGAGATTAATTTCCAAGTTCAACATTCATCGAAGATTATAAAAATATATATATTAATAATAAGTATGTAGTATATGAAATAATAATTCTACTGGAGATATATATATTTATATATATAAGTATTTATGTACTTACATATATCTTATTCACTTACTTTCGTTTAATACTACATGAAAACGGAAACATCAATTATGTGTACGTACAGACTAATGTCTCCATAAACGGTGTTTTCCATTTCATATATGTGTCCATTATATATATTTATATTCTAAATATATATGATACATAAATAATATTTTATATTCTGGGATTATTTAAATCATGATCTATGTGATACAATCAGGAGTAACAAGTTAAAACATGCATGATAAAGAAAGCGATTATTACATGAAATATTAATATACAATGGAAATTATTATTAATTGGGTAGTATATAGTCATAAATGACTAATTAAGGATATCATAAATATTAATATGGTTCTAGTATAATTTAATAACATACTATAGTCTTCATATAGGAGGTTAAACGTACCCTTGACTAAAGGAAAGTGCAAGGTAAGGGGTTTTCATCTCACTCCTTATTCCTGTGAGATTCATGACATATTGCCACTATTACCTTTTGTGTGGTGTATGTACTGCACATAATTCTATCCTTTGTGTAATACACTTTAATTTATGTGTATTTACAGATTCATTTTATGATACCTCTTTCATGGGGTGTATGTTTCGTAAGATACCAAATTGGTAAGGGGTTATTTCACAATCACTTCATTATCTGAGGTTGTTTATACGTAATTATCTACTGGGACCTGTTTATCATCCACATCCATGTTTCTTAAAAAAGTATTTCAAAAAATTCTCACTATTTTATAGTTTATTGGTTAAAGTAATTTATACCCTTTTTTTACTTTTTATAATATTTTTATAAAGGAATCTTTCTGTCATTTTCCAAACAAGGTCCTTTTTAACATTTTCAACATAATTAAGGTAATAATATCTTTTTTTAACTAATACGGCGGGTGCGGCTATTTACCGCTGTTATAAAATTGTTGAAGCTTACCTTACAAGCTTATAAGAATATTTTTAATGTAAATGTTTTATTTTATAATTATGTGACTTTTAAATAATTTCAAAATAAATATTTTAAGAATTTTTGAATGGTACTCTTTATCAAGATCAGAATTTTAAATGTTCTAACGATTTATCTTTCTAAATCTTTTTAATTAATTTCCATGTTTTCAAAATGATTTTAATGATTTATTTTTATGGACATGAATGTTTTGAAATGATATTTCTTTTCAAAAGTTTCAAAGTGGTATGGGACACTTTGATTCAAAAATCTCTTTTAAATTAATTCCTTTATAAATGTGTGACTTTTCAATGATTTTAAAAAAAGAGATATTTCTCTCAAATAGTTTTGATTTTATCTATTTCAAAATCCTTTGATGGATTTTAAGCTTATTTGAAATTGATTTATTATGATATAAAACTTCCATATTTTATTGAATGTTTTGTGATATGTTTGACTTGGATGTGTTATTTTTATACCATTCATGGTTTATGAAGAAAGTATTTACATTTCGTATTCTAGTTTTAATATGAATGTTTATGTAATGTTTAAACCAATTCATATGAGGAATTCATTGGACTTAGTAAGGGATGGGTGGAGCCCGCTATAGCTCCTCGATGCATCGTTAGGTCTCATGAGACAAACTAGTGTCTTGGCACGAGGCCTTGACAAAATCTTATTTGTAGTCTTGGCATTAGGCCTTGGCTACGTGGTTTTGATAGTCTGGCATTATGAATTCCATCATTATGAAAGTGGTTATTGATATTGCATGTGATTATTCAATTAGTTGAATATCCATGTGAATAAGTAAATGACATTTTTTCATTTCATTTTTTGTATATTATGATGAAGTTCATGTTTAAAAGGATTTTGTTTTAGTTATACATTGCCTTAAATGTTCATGATTATTTATGAATGTTTCCGCTGTATAATTATCCTTATTGAGCATCTGAGCTCACCCCTTTCTATGTTTTATTTTTCCCAGGATTCCAAGAAGTGTATTGTGATTGATTTACAGGGTTAAGACAAGGGAATAATGGTATTCATAAAGGATTATTTATGTTGTTTTGTATGTTATGAAGTGTAATGTAACATTCATGTATGTAATCTATTTTCCAAGAATACTAAACTGATCGGTCCTTCAGTAAATGATTCCTTGTAATCATGCCAATGTATTAAAATAATGCACCGACTCTAGGTAACTGAGGTCGGGGCGTTACATGATGTTTTTCGGCTGTGGATCACTTATGATTCACTTTTCTAGTTCATACTCTTCTCTTCTTGTCTCTTTGGGATTTTTAATGGTTTGTTGTTTTCCCCCTTTATTCGAATGACATTATTAAGTTATGGTGGTGTTTTTCATTGTAAAATGTTGTTTTGTTTCTTCTGGTTCTTCTTATGAAGGATGGATTTTTTTGGTTTTATCTTCTTGTAATGTTTATATAAATTTCATGATCCTCATATACTCAACTCTTCAATTGGATCACGGTCAAATACCCTTATTTTAGTCGATTTGGTGTGATGGTTCAGATGGAGGCTTTGGTATGTATTTTTAAAGAAGTCAAGGACATCCTAAGAGGTGCTCAAGAGTATTATTTCTATTTGTTAGATCTCCATGTGATGTTACCTTCAATGATTATTCTTAAAGACAATGATGATGGATTCTTACTATTATTCCTCTATATTGATCTGGTACGATGATATGTTTTATTTTTTTAGGGTTGGACACACAAGTTGGGATGTGTCCCGAGGATGTGATGTTATTGTAGATTGATTTTTGGAATTTAAAATTTTGAAACTTTTTTTTCATATGTGTGGTAGAGAATAGTTTTTAAGGTTCCCACATAACCAAAAATGGATTTTTAAAATAATAAAAAATGGATCAAGGAGGTCAAAAATATGATAATAACTTGGAAGAAACATGTTGATAAATCAGAATCTTATTCCAACAGAAAAAATAAAATGGTCTCCAAACACATAATGAGATGATTTTTTTATAAAGATGTTGATGTGGAAGATAGTGAAGCTAAGGATGAAAATTATATTGATTTTACAAGGGATAATACAATCATTGAAATATATAATGATGATTAATTTGGAAGTAGTGGTTTTGAATTAGATTCCACTATGCTATAATTTATTATAAAATACAATTGAAAAAATATCTGAGAATGACTGTAAGATATAAAAGAGAGATAAAGATATTGAAGAAGAAAAGTCCTATTTTTTTTCATGAATTACTTCCTAAAATGAAATATATGTTTTTAATAGATTGATTATTTTATTAAGTATCTTGAAAAATATAATAGTAAGAATGAACATAATGAAGCTAATTTGAATGGGAAAGAGGAAGAGTGGGATCTTTTTTGACAAAATTTTTTAAAAACTGAGCAGCGAGTTAGAAATTTTGAAAACTCTATCTCTGATTTTGTTTAAAATTATGGAAAAATCTATGACGTATATATATGATGTTACATTCAATGTATGGAATTAATGAATAAAATATTCTTAAGAAGAATAAAGATGAGAAAATTATGTATCTGGAGAAAACCAAAAAAGTTAGAATTTCTAAACTATCATAAAGCTCTGAGTCTGAAGAAAAAGTTATTACCCCTTCTGATTGTGATAATTTTGGGAATAAATATGAATAGAAGAAGAATATTTTGTATGATAAAATAATTTTTGGGTAATTTTTGTTGATGTGAATGATAAGCAAGTTGTTGGGAAACATATACAAAAATTAGGATTGTGTGACAGTTACATATGTAAATATTTTTTATATGGTTACAACTAGTATTATGGTAGAGTTTTTAATATGGAAAATATAAGTTGGTTTATCCAATTTCATTACAATAATTCCATGTCTTATAGATATAAACGTTTCAGTGGGATTCAATTAACTCAATGGATTGAATGAGAGAATAATGTTTTAAAAGATGAAAATAGGTTTCAACCTTTGGGCACTAATTTTGAAAGATGTGAAAAAACTATACATCTTGATACAGTGTTTTTAGTTTCTTTTAATTCAAATTATCATGTTTATATCAATTCTATGAGGATGGAAGTGAAGAAATATAAAAGGAATAAAAATTAATTGATGTAGAAAATGCTCTCAAAGATAGAGAATGAGAATGACCTTGGATTTTATATAGTGGGTGTTCTTATCATAAGATAGTATACTTGATTTTTTTTTAAAAATTGAATGACATCAAATAAGGTACGAAAATGTTTGGAAATGATGAATAACTCAAAATGAAAGCTTTTGGATGAACTATTATTAGGGAATAAATATTGAAAGCTAAGAAAGCTAAATTCATAAATTGGATGAAACAAAAGTTGTTTAGTGTTTCTCAAAACGGTGATGAAGGAAACAAAGTTTTTTTATAAAGTAATATTTTTTCATGAACAAAGTTAGGGATGTATAATATGATAAAAATTACAACACACAAAAGGAAACATATTTGAAGTTGGTGAGGTACAGATATCATGTTACATGAGAATGATGGAAGAAAACCAGTTTTAGAATAAAAGGGTTGGACTTATTTTTCAACGAAATACTGGAATGTTGTTGAATAAATATAGTGTCTTTGATATTATAGATATGTTTTAAAGAATATATAGGTGTCGATAATTTTTTTCATAAAGGGATTAATACAAACTCGGTGCATAATAAAGTTGATATACATTCAACTCGACTCCTAAAAATTATTCATTATGATATTTATAAGCTGATGAGTACAAAATGAAAATTTAGAGATACAAATATTTTTAGTGATTAATTTACTCACATTACTTTTGTTATGTATTTGAAACAAAAATCATAAGATCTAATTTTTTTAAGAGTTTTTAGAGAGGAGATGAGAAGGAATGTGGGTATTCTATTAAGATATTGAGAATTTATAATTGTGGTAATAATAATAATAATTAAGATTTTAAAAGATTATATGGAATTCAGAATTTTTTCAGTACACCATACACATAAAAAAATGGTGTTTCAGAGAGGATTAATATAATTTTTTAAATAGGACATACTACGTTACTTGAACATGGTCATTCTTATTATTTATGGAGGCGATCAATGAGAGAAATTATTTATAATAAGATTAGGTGTTTCTATAAGTCTAGTTTCTATATGCATCACTATGAAATGTTTTATGATAAAAATACAATATTGAAACAATTAAAATTTTTGGGATTACCTGTTTTATAAATAATAAAGGGGTAATCCTTGGGAAGTTCAATCAGATAGGTGAAGATGGAATCATTATTGGCTATGCTCAGGATGGAAGAGGATATAATAGTTTCAATAATGATACATGATGAATTTTTGACTCTATTACTGTAAATGTTTTTAAAAAATATAGTGAGGATGTTTCACAATCTCATGAAGATGAGGAAGATGAGGATGATGGAACATTTTTTTAAGAAAAATGATGTGTTGTACATATCTTTTAATACCTATTTAGTGGACGAATTAAACTCAAAAATTAATTTTAATGAGGAAGAAATCCATACATCTCATCCTATGATGAAGAAATATGTGGAAGCTCAAATCATTTTTAGTCATCAACATCAAAAAGTTCATACAAGAAGAATATCAGAAGCTTTTTTACATACATCTTTGTATTTAAAAATTGAGCTGAAATATGTGAATGAATCTCTATAGTATCCATACTAGATTTAATCAATGAAAAAAGAGTCTGATCAGATTTAGAAGAATGATTCATGGGAACTTATACCAAAATAAATTGAAAAAAATTCTATTTGTGCCAAGTTGGTGTTTTGGTGAAATTGGAATGAAAATAGAGAATGAATGATTTGTTTTCAAAGGTTACCAAAAATTTAATGCAATGATTTTGATGAGACTATTCCCCTTGTTGAATGAGTATAAATAATTAGGATATTTATTGCTATTAATTAAAAATGAAGATTCAATTTTGTTAATTTATCTGATGTAACCATTATTGAATAATGAACATTATTAAGAAGTTTATGATGAGAAAATGTGTGGTGTAGTTATTAGTAAGGATGTTGTTTTTGTGTAAAAATTGATGAAATCATTGTATTGGATAAGAAAATATCCAATGGAATTTTATTAAAAATTGAATGCATACTTAAAAAAAGTTGAACTTTAGATAATTAAGGGTTGATTTTAATATTTACATCATCAAATGACATCAAATTTACATCATTGTTATTGTATATGTCTAGCATATTATATTTGATATAAATGATGAGATAACTTTTGACTGGTTTTCTAATGAAATGAATAATCTGTTTGGAATATCCAATCATGGTGATACAAAATACTTTATTTAGATCAAAATAACCCAAAAGAAAAAACACATATTTACTTATCAGGAAAAGTATGCTAAGGAACATCTTGAGATGTTTGTAATGGTTAATTAAAAACCATCTCCACTCTAATTTTATTGGGATCCAAGTTGACTAAATCTGGATAAGGTAATGAAGTTGAATCTAAATATTTTTGAATGATTATTGGATGTTTTTTGTATCTGACTTTTTCAATAGAGAATATAGTTTATGTTATTACCTTATATTAAATATTCAAAAGTGTGCCAACATAATCACATTTATTAGAGAAAATATTCTTCTACAATATATCAAAGGCACTGCATATTTTGGAATATGGTATGATAACTTTGAAAGGATTGATTAGTTTCGTTACACAAATACATATTGGGTAGGAAGTTTTTATGATCTAAGATCCAAATCTATTGGTGTTTTTTGGGGAATGTTGTGAAAGTTGTCATATTGAGAAAAAAAATTCAATATCTCTTAGAATGAGTGAATCTGAATACATTGATTCCACTCAAGATGTAACATAATATATATCGATAAAGACTTAGTTTGAATACTTAGTTATTGAATCATAGTTACCTCTTATCCTATGATGTGATAATCAGAGTGTTGTAAACCTTAATAGAAATCCATTACAACATTATCATTCAGAAACAATTGATATCAAATATCATTTAATCAATGGAAATGATGATTATAATGACCTCATTATGGAGTATGTTTCTACATCAAAACATGTTGATGACATTTTCACAAAACCCTTCCAAAAGAATAATTATTTAAATGGATGTCAAATATGGGATTCCATATTATCTCTCTCAATGTTGAGGTTTGTGTTTTTGTTTTCTTTCTCATTTAGTTTTCTTATAATATTTTCAATGGGCAGTGATTTTTCATAAATATATCCATTTATATATGCTAAAACTTTTAAGGAAGCATTTATACTGGAAGAGTAGTGGGTAAGCTGTGAACTCACCATGTATGTGATTGAACTATTTTAGTAGTATTTTCGAGTGAAAATTTCTAACTTGTTAATTTTATATGAAGAAATATGTTTTGAGGAGATGGATAGTTTGAATTGTTTTTATGTTGAATGAATAAATCTTCATCATACCTTATTTATGGAAAAAATGGTTTTTCTGTCAATAATTTTGGTTTCCTTCAATGAATTTGATCACATAGGCATAAAACTATTGATTGGTGGTGAATTTATTGAGGTTAAATAGTTCAGTGATTTATGAACCACAGTTGACAATAAAATCCAAATAGGATGATTGTTGGGACCAAGTTAGCTAGAAGTTGTTTTTTATGCAGAACAAATTTTGTGTTGATTGATTTAAATTTTGTTTTCATTAAAAAAAATCAATTCACTATTTATGTTTTATTTATTAGATAAATGGAGTGGCATAATCATGAAATTAGATGCACACTTAATAAAAAAGTTCATTAGTCTAGTTTTTCTGTTCTAGAGATGTTTCTGGGGTGAAGTGGTTTTTGAACTCACCTTGGGACATGAATGAATGTTTTGATCATTATGAGAAGTTTTATTAGATTTTGAATGAGTTTTAATACATTCAATACAATATCTAATGATGAATTTAAAAATATTCAGTCTTAAATATCCTATGTAAATCATCACTCTTGATGAAAGCCTTGTAAAAGAAAGCGGAAGAAGATGTGTTTTTTATATTTAGTCATGTGATACTATATGATCCTAATGTTCTAAAATTCCAGATAATGTCATTATACAATAAGAAGTTTATATAAGAAAAAAGGTTATGATGTCGATGTATTATGGTATCAGATCATCTGTTTGAGAATCATTTAAAATATAATATATTTTAAGGCTGAGAAGTTTTGAAGTTATAGGAGTGTTGATCAACCAATCCATCAGATGAGCTGATTCATTGTATAGTTGGATTATACAAATGAAAAATTCAGTGTTTCAATTGATTGTTGTAAATATTCTAGAAAAAATAATTGCATACTGAAATCGGTGCATCAGATATAGTGTTCCACCAATCCGTTGGAGGAATTAAAAGACCAATCCATTAGATACAATATTTTTTACGAAAGAGAGTTGGGTGAAAAGTTCTATTGGAAAAAATATTTTAAGAAAGATAGAGTTTTTGAGACCAAAGAATGTGACAAGATATTGTTCAAATAATCAATGTTCAACATTTTGATCAACCATTTTCATTATCAGGATAATTTACGTTTATTTTTTTAGTGGGCTAATATAAAAAGAAGTCATGGGTTTTCTTCAATTAGGTCAGGAGATAGTAGATGGGAAGTAACACCGATTAATCAGAAGGAATAAAAGACCGGTCCCTTAGATGGATGATGACACTAATAAGTCATTGTATGATAGAATTAATTGGATGATGGTTCCTTTTCTTGATATTTTTTTGAACAATTGAGGACATGGATAATTGTTTTGAAGAGTTTTGTTGAAGTGTTTTCAATGGAGGCATTGAAATATTTAGATGTTGTGACAATGTTTATAAGATTACACATAATTATAACTAAGTTGAAATGATGTTTATGGTAGAATAGTTTCAGGTATCTCAGCTGGTAGAAAACATCATAATGTGAATCCATCAGTTCTTGTCAGTTTATATTAGGTCGATAAAATGAGAGTGACTATAAGTTTCATCATTATGGAGAATTGTACCGGAATAAAGAAACGTAAGTATATTTTAATATGGATACTGTTTTGAGAATATTTGAGATGTTTTGAAAAGAACAAATAATAGTTGAGAAGCACTGAAATTTTAAAATATGAAGTCAAAATGAATGTAAAAAATTGAGTTTCTGGAAATTTGGTTGAGCGGGAATGTGAAATTGGTTTCCCATCCATATCAGTTTTTGGTCTCTTATAAATAGAAGAAAGTACATTGTACTTTTGGACGATGTAAAAATTTTCACATGTGTAGAGATAAGTACTCATTATTTCTTCAATTATGATAAAAATTTTCTAGATACATTTTTCTTGAGGATGTTTATCAGATAGAAGAATTGTAAGAAAGAAATATTGGTCATAGTTTTTTGGATGAGGCTGATCCACCAAACTGATTGTTACTTGAAAATAATTAGTTATTTAGATTTTTTAAAGTGTATTATTTCATATATGTTTTCTCGACTAACAAAATTAGATAGAGGAATTATACTGAGACATTAGATTATGTATTTCCATGAATTTTCGAAATGTTTTTCTTTAACACCATGATATTTTTTGAAGTATTTTTTTCACATTAATTTAATTTTTTGATTTTTTTGATTTCATTAAAATAAAAATATATATTTTGTTATATGAAAACACAATGTTTTGATTTCCATTCACACAAGACCATGTTAAAATTGAAATACATGCAAAACATATATTAGATTTTGGTATAAAAAACACAATTTATCTTCCGTTTCACACGTAATGCCGATTTCCTTTAATAACCTACATTAAATGCAAGGCCAAGTTATTAGATACTACATCATAATAATAAAATTATAGATAATATATTTTTATACATGTCACTTATCCATTAATATGGAAGTTATTAATAAAATATTATTGAAACATGTAAATAAAATGAACACTTTTAGATAGAAATGAATGTAAGAACTATTTTAATATAAAGAAATTCATTTTATAAGAAAACTAGTTTTCTTTGTAAATGAATGATATTATATCAATAAATTATACAAACCATTATTGATGAATTATATTAATATATTATATATTCCATAAAATATTTTTACACTGATCCAAAATATTAGATAGGAATAATATAGGAACAAATAAAATATTACGAAAAAATGTATTTTTTGAAAAGGAAAATTTACTAACTTTTAATGGAAAACCCATTTTAATTATTATTCGTGAATATTTTATAATTTTTGATTTAAATGATAATTTTTATTGGAATATTAAAATTTACATTGGGTATTTTTTTATGAGTAGGTTCATTTTTTTGATGAATTCTGAAAAAACCCTAAATTTTTATTGAAACAAAATTTTTTATCTAGTTTATTTATATATTTAAACTATTATTTATTTTGGTTATGGTGTTTAATTATAATATTTTTAAATCAATTAATACAATTAGGGTTATTGAAACTAATTTCACATTGAAATTGGATAGAAAAACATCCCACTGTTTTATGCATTTTTTCATAAAAAAACTTGTAGTCGCGACACATCTATGGGATTAAATTTGAATTACATTTTGCCACCTATGTAATTTAAATTTTGAAAAAATGGATAGTATATTTTTAATTAGAATAATTTTTAATAAATAATAAGTTCAACATATATTATTCCAAAAAAGATAAGTTAATATGGTTAAAATTAATAATAATTATTAAGAGATAAATTAGCTTAATAAAAGACTAAAACATAATATTAAGGGATAAAATGGACAATAAAATTTTCTAAAATCCATTTGACAGACATATTGCATCCTTATATTTACATATATTTAGTTTTTTACATTATTGGTGCCACTTTTAATGGAAAAAACGCAGGTAGAATTACCTTTTCAAAAGTTTAAAAAATGCCACTCCTCCTCTATAGAATATATTCATCCTCCAACTTAATCACACCATTATATAATTTCTGATATCCACAAATATACTAAAATATTCAATTAACATCACTACCCTCATCCTAGAATCCTCACATTAAAAATAAATGAATCCATGTAAGGTATTTTTTAAAAACCAAATAGACATACTTAAAAAAGAAGTAACCTTCTTCAACAATCACTTTATATTTATTTAATTATTCACTCATTAAATAATACTTTTTATATGGTTTTATAATAAATGTTTTCCTAAATAAAGATAATTTTTTAATCAAAGGGTATGACCTACACTCATAGACACTTCCATGTAATGGGTATTGAACTTACTATTCTTGTGTATAACGAACTACCGCCTAACAAAATGAAGTTGTTTGTTTTTTACATTACCACCTATCATGGAAGAGAATTATAATGTAAAATATATTTTTATATGATATATATTATATTTCACATGTTTTTATTATTCTTAATTTATTATAAAAAAATAATCCTTCATTCATTCCATTTTGTGTATATACGATTACGTCATTTATGAAGGTTATGACTACCACCTCGTCAAAGGGATGTGATTAATTCACACTTTACATGGAATATATCAAGGATGGATTTTTTAAAAATATATTATGTATATTAAATAACAATTATACTTTAATTATATTATATATATACATATATATTCATTTATATTCTTTCATTCAATATAATAATAGAGAAAACAATATTCATTTGTATATACAGCCTACCATATCCATGAATGGTGTATTCAATATTATACCTATATCATTAATAAATTATTATAAATATATTTATACTGAATATAAATGATTTATATATCTTTTTTTACATTAAATAATTAAGTAAATCATGATATATGTAATATGATCAATAATAATAAGTAAAAAAAATATGAAAAAAAAATATGAAAAACAAGGCACATATTACCCAAAATGTTACATTAACATTGAATTGGAAATTTATGGGTAATATAATGTTATAATAAAATAAAATATAGTATTATTTATAATAATATGTATTTATTATATTTATAATAAAATTATATTTATTATATAGAATTTTTGAATATGTAAAAAGAAGGTCAAGACTTAAGGCAATGGTTTTCTCATCTCACTTTTTTATATCCATGATATAAATGCCTTATTAAAAATTAATTTATTTTGTGTTGTGTATATAGTTAACATGAATTTATTCTATTATTATAATAAATAAATTTATTATAATTGACATACTCATTTTATTATATTTCTTTAACGGGGTTTATGGTTTAGACGTAAAAAATCAGGAAAATAATTTTTTTCTAAAGTTTCCTTATTTGAGACACATGCCATGTTATGAACCTATATTCTTTTAAAAGGTGTATACACTACCATTTTATATATTATATAATGAACCTATTTATTTTTATGATATTTTAAGCTTCATTTAACTTCATTTTCTTACATGGGTAGTATAAGTCATTGTTATAAAGTTGTCAGAGAATATTGTAACAATCACATCATTTACAAAGATTATTTAAGATTATGCTTCCATTGATGAAATAATAAGATATATATATAAAAATCACTCACAAATATTCTTATCCTCTATATATTAACGACGTATTCATGTCTTATTACCATTTTCCAAATCTTTGGTACTTTAGATAATTAAAAAAATAATTTTATGAAAACTCATCTTTAATTCTCAATTTGGTCAGAAAAATGTGTTCTTCCAAAAGTGTGTTTTAAAAAATGCTCTCAATAATTCCATAATATTAGCATATAACTTTTAAATGACATTTCTTCAAATGTTTTATATTTTTTAAAAAATGGTTTTAAACACAATATTCTTGTAATTCTCAGATTAAGGAATATTTCTAAACATTTAATGTGAAAAAGAAATATTGGACCTGTATGGACTTACACGACCATCATGACCATCATTTACTTGAGGAATTCTTTTTATGTTTAAAAGGACATTTTTAAATAAATTTGTTCCTTATATTTTTGAAATGTTTTGAATTAATTTATTTTTTAAAATAAAGAGGTTTCTAAAAAATAATTTTTGTTTAAAAACCATTTTAATGGATTTTCAATGCTTCCTTTATTTATTTTCAAAAGGTTATTTTAAAATAAAAGGATTTAATTGTTTTAATGATTTATTTATAATCATTAAAACTGATTTTCTAGAAATAGGGTTCTCAAAATTATTTCAATCCATATTTTTTAGGCTATCAAATTAATTTCAATGAGGAATATTTTCAATTTTTTTCAAAATATTTATATTTATTTTCAATGTATTTTTAAAAAAATTGGTTTCCAAAATGTTTTCAAAATTTCATTTTGAGTCATCAAGGTGTATTCAAAGAAATAGGATTTAAAAATATTTTAAGCTTCCTTTATCTGATTTCAAATATATTTTAATAGAAGAAGGATTTAAAAATTCATTATGTTTTTAAAAGTGACATTCATATAGGAAATTATATTTTTGTAAATAATGTCTTAATTGAAATTGAATATAATTTTTTATAGGAAAATTATTTTGAAATGGTTTTAAGAAAAACTATTTTCAATGGAAGGATATTTCCTTTAAATGTTTTTTCATTTGATCTTTCAAAATCCTTCTCCATGAAAGATAATAAGAATTTTTATAGTTTACGCTTTACTGTGGATATGATACAGGAACACCACTTATATTATTTATTGAAATAGTTTATATTTTGATGGAATGATGCTTATTAATAGAATTTCTCATCCATGTGTTATATTCTTTATGAATCTAACTTATTTTCACATGTTATTCTATGATAAAATTATTAAGATACCTATTACTTTTTACTAGGTAATGATAAGATGAAATATTTATAATACACATTTTATTTTATAGTTTATGATATAATTGTTGATGATCTTGTGGAAGATGTATGTATGATTTCATTATGTGATTTTGGGGACCTATATCTCCCTCCAATGAATTATGTACATATTTATATATCATGATATAATGATGGGAAACATGTTGATGACATTGATCCAAAATGTGAAATTGGGGCATCCATATCCACTAAAAGAATATTGGAAAACCCAATCAACTATGTGAATATGGGGAAACCCAATATGCATTGGAATGATGTCGAAACCCAATCCACTATGAGAATATTGGGAACCCCAATCCCATTTGGTAAGATGGGGAAAACAGATCCACTATATGAATATGGGGAAACCCATTACACTATGGGAAGATACGAAATCTGATCCCTTATAATGATATGGTTGAAACTAGGGATAGTGGTATATCGCACCCAGTAGGTGTTATCCCCATAAAGTTTTGTGATATTTTTATGAAAACGATCCATGGATTATAAGAAATAATATTACAAGTTTATGTGTCTGACAAAAATTATATGACTTTTGCCTATGATATGATCACATGGTTCATGTTCTTGATTATCTTAGGATTCATGTCTTAGGAAATTTAAATATTTATGAAATTTCTCAAGTTTTTAATAATTTATATTCATTGTATGATCTTAAAATTTTATGATCATGTTATCAGACCCATGTGTACACGTTATGCTATCATATTTCCTTCATTTACCCTTACTGGGCATTCATGCTCACCCCTTTCTTAAGTGAGCATTCCACAAATTATAAATTATTTTTATGTATGAGTAAAAAAGGGAAATATCTTTATGGGAGATGTTGATGATCTTTTACCAATCTAGAAAAATGCGTTCTATGTATCCAAAGTCACTAAACTAATATGGTCCTCGAGAATGTATTTTTGTAATGTGATGAATATTCAAAAAATATAATGTAAAATCCATATATGTTAATACTAGGTTGCTATATTGGTATCTAAGTAAAGGATTATTAAACATTTGGAAACTAGTATAAGAAAACATTATTGAGATCCCTAGAGATATTTTTAATGATATTTCAAGTGGTGTCTCTAAGGATAAGTCTAAGGAGGAGTCAAGGTTTAGGAAAATGTATTGTATTTTTAGAAAAGCATAGAATTTGTGGTTTTCTATAATTACATCCCAGTCTAGTTAATACAATTTTATGTGGCTCTAGAGTTGATGTAACATGGGCTAAAAATTCTAAAATGGTGTGTTGGTCTTGGATTAAGCATAACATGGCACATGATAATGGGCCTTGTTGCAAGACTAATTTGACACTCCATGGGGAAATTCTCAGGGAATTAAAAAACTCCTTAAATATAATAATAACCATTTTTATAGAAAATGTCTTAAGATAGGATAAACCTAAGGTTTCATTTAATAATGAAGTAGGAGCCATGATTTTGACATCGTATAACAGATTTTTTTTCATGATAATGTGTTTTAAAATTATAATAAATATTTCTCTCAATATGCTTTCTAGTATTAGATAATGGAGTGAAACATAAGGAACATGGTTAATATTGAAAGTGAAAGACATTTTTCTGATGAAAAACATAATGGGATGATTACAGTAGAGAATGATATTTTGATTATTCCTAATTAGCTTTCATGCAACATGATTAAAAATGTGTACCTTAACCAGCTCTCAGTCTCCCCAAATAAGTGAAACAGGGAGTTCAATGATAGTTTATGTAGTGGTGACCCCATTGGAAATACAATTTAATTTACTACATGTTCAGAATGTGGAAAGAATAACATATGTGAATGTATTAAAGGAAAAAGAAGATATTTTGATTGTGTAAAATAAGGAAACATATAATGTAACATCAAATGAATAATAAAGAGTTTGGTTAACAAAATTTATGGGAATATTGGCCTCCCTAAGATCTTATCAAAGGATTACTATTTAAAGTGTTTAATGAATGGTCATTATTAAAATCGATATCCCATATGGGAAGATCAAGAAGAGAATCAGCATGGTGGTTCAATTAATGGTTTTTATACGGATGATGAAGATACCATGAATAACATATTAAATGTATTTTTATTCTAATTCTATTGTTTATAATAATAATTAAATTAAATTTGATCAATGTTAAGACATATTTCATATTTAATATTTAATAGAAGGGGTATTAAGGCATAAGACGATTAATATTAGTAAATTGTTTGAGAACAATATTTGATGAATGAAGTATTTATGTTTTGGAAATCGATGATTTTGTTATACAAATCATGAAATATATAAGTATTTTCAATATAAGTTTTTCTTTATGAACTTATTATCATATGTTTAATGGTTCTAGTGAGGTATAAAAGTTAATTCATTGAATTGTGATATTTTGACTAAGGGGAGATTAGATTAAGTGTGTTCTTGATGTTGAGAAAATTATGGTTGGATGAAGTTGTATTGGATATGAATTTGTAAATTGGATGGCGCTGTTTACCTCATAATTGATAATTGATTTGATGATAAATTATGTGTGTTATCATGGATAGTGTTTTCAAAAAATTTCTATTTAAGGAATATAGAAAATAAACTATGGAATAATGAAACATTCATGTTTTTATAAGGATTTATTGTTATTCAGTTTATCACCATGTTTCAAAAGAATACATGATAAATGTATTAACATGTTTGGAATGTGGCAACATAGAACTACTTTGTGATATTAGGGATCAATGTTTAGTTTATTTAGTGATATTTTATCTAAGGTTTTGGATTTTTATCTTTTGAAAGTGTTATAAGGATGTCCATTTTTTGAATGGATTGTATTAAACATTGGTTGAGGTTTTATTGATTAATTTATTACCTCACCATATCTGTACTTATGTATATTATATAACCTGTGATAACCTTTTTTTGACAGATGGAATGACCCATAATTCTATTTTTGGATCTCATGATCTTCCAATGCTATGGGAAAAGAAAATTGTCTTTCATTTAATAAAATAAGAGATGAATTTGAAATTGATCGAGGAGAAAAGAAGGGTGATGTGATCATAAAATCAAGCACATATACATTTTCTAAAAGAATCATCAACTTTTGAAAAACATTCTATAAATAATATGTTTTTTCTAATATAGTAATTTTTTGATGAAATAATGGCCTTTAAAAGCACAACATATTTATTACATTAAATCCCAAAACATTCCATTGAACATTCACTTGTTTGTGATTGATGACCTCAATAACTCCCAATAAATATTTATTTTTTTCCTCCATGTCCATATTTTCACTTTCTGCCAATGTTCTCCTATGTGGAAAAGAAGTTATGTGTTACTCTAGGTGGCCATTATTTTTCAAACATTCCTTTTTAATAGGATTTTATAGTATTAATTTTCATGATGTGGGATTATATAAAAGGAAAATTAAAGTATTAAACCATTAATAACCCATATGAATTTTGATGATGAAATTAATTTTATGGGGGATAGAATGTGACACCTTGAGAGTGTGTGAAATATTTTCATTCAAATTATTTTTATATTTATGATATTTTTCATTTCATGCAACCCTAAATATAAATAGAGTTATATAACTTCTATTTTTGGATTGTTTTTCATGGATAACATTTTATTATTGAACTATAGGAAACAATTAGATTTTCATAGAGTACATGCGACACAATGTTTGGCATGTGTTACAAATAATAAAAATTTCCATCCATAACCTATCATACATGCAATACATAGTTTTACCGAACTACCACATAATATTAATATTATTGCTAAAATAATTTTATTGTTGTTAGCTATTTATTAGGATTTATGGAATTAATAAAACATTATTTAAACATGTGAATAAAATTTACCTTTTTCCTTGAAATTATTGTAACAACTATTTGAATATAATGAAATTGTTTTCAATGAAAACTACTTTTCATTATACAAGCACCATATTATCTAAATAAACAATTGAAAACAATATTTATGAATGGTTTTATTAAATTATATATTAAATAAAATATTTTTAAACTAATCTAATAGATTTTATCGACATAAGAGAAGAATAAATCCTGTTTTCTGATTAAAAACAATTATTTTTTTCCCAAAATATAATTTTACAACCCTTTAATAGAAAAAACGATTTTAATGGGATTTTTCAAATTTTTATAATTTTTATTTGAAAAAATAAAATTCATTTTTATTGTAATATCAGAATTTAATTTGGGTGATTTTTTTATTTTTCCAAGATGCTTAATTTTTTGATGAATAGGGAAAACACTAAATTTTAATTGAAAACTAGTTTTTATCCTTGTTTATTGATATAGTGAAATAATATTTTTGTTGTTTTTAAATATTAATTAGATTATTTTTACATAAATTAACCCAATTTATGTCATTGGAAACAATTTGACATTAAAATTGTATATAAAAACATCCCAAACCATTAAATATTTTTTCTTGAAAAACCAGCTGTCATGACACATTTTTGGGATTAAATACTAATTAATTTCCTCCACTTATGTGATTTGAATTTTGAAAGAAAATTTCAGTAATTTTAATCATAATTATTTATAATTTTTAATAAGTTTCACTTTTTTGTCCAAAATGATTAGTGAAAGTGATTAGTGTTAATTACTATGATTCAGAGAAAAAGAAGCGTAACAAAGGACTAAACCTTAATCTAAATGGCCAAAATGACTTAGATAATTGTCCAAAATCAATTTAATAGACATATTTAAACCATATTCTATCATGTATAAAATTTATTCCATTAATGGAGCCACATTATAATGAAAAAATGTTTGTAGAATTCCCTTTTAAAAAATTCACTAGAATACATCTCCTCCTTCCATATAAAAAGGTACTCACCACTCCCACTTATTCACACTCTTAAAGACATTTTCCTCACCCAAAATATTATTATATAATTTTCCAAATTAATTCCCCTCATCCTAGAATCCACCCTTTTGTATGAAAGGAATCCATGGATGTTCTTTGGTGAAAACCAAAAGGAGTTACCCAAACAACAGGTAACCTTCTTCAATGATCAATTTAGAATTATTTCATTCTCAACATTTTCCTTTATCCTTATTACATTATTATATAATAAAACGATTATAATTAAGATACTATGAGATTTTTATTATAATGGTTTTACCATTAAATATACACCCTTCAATCTAATGGGTAAAAAACTTACTGTTCTCATGTCCGGTGAACTACCGCGTAAGGAAACGACGGTGTTCGTTTTTACTTTACCACCTCTCATGGATGGGAATTTTGATGAAAAATATATTTTTATAAGATATATATGATATTTATTGTTTCTTTATTATTATTTAATTATTATATACAACATTACTTCATGCTTTCCATTTGGTGTATATACAATAACATCCTATGTAGAAGTGTGGGCTACAGCCGCCTCAAAGTGATGTGAATCACTCAAACATTAAATCATATTTAATAAGGACGTTTGAGTAAACATATTTGATATATATGAAATAATAATTCTATTGTAATGATATTATATATATAAATATATGTCATTAAATTTCATTGTTTTTATATGATAATAAAAATGGAACATCGTTCATTCATAAACATGACCTACCATCTCAATGAATGGTGTAATCCATTTCATAATTATATATTTTATTGATTATTGTAAATATTTATATAATTAATATATATGATATTTATATCATGGTTTAAAATATTGAAATATTTATATCATGATCTAATTAAGAGGATCATGAATAAAAAGTCAGAATGAATATGGAAAAAGGAAATATTACGTGAAACGTATCATTGTCATAGAATTGTTAATAAATTGGCCATATAATGTAAAAATAAAGCAATATATGGTGTTAATTATAATAATATGGTTCTTTATTATATTTATAATAAAATTATATTTATTATACATAGGTTTTATTTTGTATAATAAAAGTTTGGACATAATGTAAAGGGGTTCTCATCTCACATTTTACATCCAAAAGATACATGCCTTATTAAATACTCAATCTATTTCTATGGTGCATATATTTTCCATTATGTATTCTATTATTTTTATAATTAAATTTAAAGGAATTTAGAAACCAATTTTATGATATTTCTTTCATGGTGTTTATGGTCCAAAAGTTACCAAATCAGTAATGTAATTTTTTTCTCAAGCTTCCTTCATTGAGACACATGCCATGTTACACACCTATATTATTTTAAAAGGTTTATATAATTACATTTTAATTGTTATATCACAATGATAATTAATTTAATTATATTTTCTGCTCTATGTAATTTTATTTTCATACTTTGGGACAATAATTCAAAGTTATCAGGTTGTGAGAGTTTCTTAAAACAATCTCATCATTTATCAGGATTATTTATGATTATGCCTAGATCAATGAAATATTTTGATCCATATCTCAAAATAACTCATGAATTTACTAATCCTATGTATATACATGATATTTTTATGTATTACATAAATTTTATACTATTTTTTACTTAAGATAATTAATAAAATGTTTTTATGAAAATACCACAGTATTTCTCCCTTGGGTCAGAAATATTTGTTTTTTTAAAATCGTGTTTTCAAAATGAAAATTGTTTTAAAAAATGTTTTTCTATAATCATATTAAGTTAAAATGAAACATCAACCCATGTTTTACCGTTTTTACAACGAATTTATTTATTTAATCATGTTGTCTTTTTCTAATGAAGGAACTTCTATAAAATTTTTAGGTTCAAAAGTAATGTTTTACATGTACGAACATTACCACCCTGCATAACAACCATTTCCATGAATATTCCTCCGTATGTTTTCAAGTATAATTTTAATGAAATGTTTTCTTAAAAATAAAATTTTTTATGTAATTTGATTTTGTTTTAAATTTAAAAGGCTTTCAAAAATATTTTATGTTTAAAATGTTATCTCAATGATTTTCAAAACATCATTTATATGTTTTGAAAAAGCTATTTTCAAATAGAATTATTTTATATTTTTAAAGATAAATTTGTTTTTTATCAAAGAAAATATTTTGAAAAAGTGTAGTCAAAATTATTTCAACACTTCTTTTTTGGTTTTCAACATACTTTCATAGAAAACGTTTGTCAAAATTTTCTCAAGCATTCATTATGAGTTTTAAAATTATTTAATATTAAAAGGATTAATTTTTTGTAAGATCTCTTTATGAGTTTAAATGTTTTTTTCAAAGAGAAATATTTTCAAATTTTTTTTAAAATTTATTTTTATCTTTTAACATCTATTTTAATAGATGAATGTTTTAAAAATTATTTATGTTTTAAATTCATTTTTCATAGGGGGAAATTTATTTTACTCAAGATATTTTTTAAATGAATTTGAAAAGTGTTATTTATAAGAAATGGATTTTGAAATGTTTTTTAAAATGGATTATCAATTTAAGGATATTTTTCTTAAGAAATATTTCTTGTGACCTTTCAAAATCGTTCCCCATCCAAGATAACTTACTCTATTATATTTTATGCTTTATTGGGGATATGATCCAAAAACACCATTAATAATATTTCTTGAATGGTTTATGATTATATGAAATGTTTATTTTGATAAATATTCCTATTACAAGGGTTATATGTTTTTTTGAATCTAGCTTCTTTTTACGGGTAATGATTTGATGAAATGATTATGAGAATATTCTATTTTCTATAGGCAATGGTAAGATGAAATGTATATGATATCCATTTTATTTCATGGGTTATGACATGATTATTTATGATCATGTCACACACATATATATGATTTCATTATAATATGGGTGGGACTTATATCTCCCTCCAATTCATTAGTTAAGGACTTATATGTCATGATATAATGATGGGAATCAGTTGAAAAGATTGATCGACAACAGTTATATGGTTTTTCCTGATCCACAATAAAAAGATCGTTAAAGCCGATCTACTATGGGAAGATGGGTAAACCCAATAGAATATAGGAAGATGGAGAGACCAGATCCACTACAAGAACAAGGGGAAACCCAATCCTCTTTGGGAAGATAGGGAAACCTAATCATTTTTGGGAAGATTAGGAAAGCCAATCCACAATGTAGATATGGGGAAACCAAATCCCTTATAAGGAATGGAATGCAACAGGGGATATTAGTGTGTATTGGTAAGTAGGAGTAGTCCCCATGAAGTGTCCTGATACATTTTTGGAAATGACTTGTGAATTATGTGGAATTATAATAAATTTTTATATATTTTCCAAAAAAATTATGTCTTATTCCATTGATTTCCTCACATGGTTCATGTTCTTGATTATCTTATGATTTATGTCAAATGAACTCCCAAAATTTATTCCATGTATCTTGTTTTTGATCTTTGATATGTGGGGTATGATCTTAAAATGTTTTGATCATGTTTTCATAACCTTATGTTAATTTTATTCTTTCATATTTTTTCTATTTACCTTTAATTTCCATTCTAACTCACCCCTTTATTATGTTTTCTTTTCTCGGGTTATAAATAATGGTTTTAAGTATGAGTGCTAAAGGGGAAGATAATTAAGGGAGATGATGAAGATCATTCACCAATCATTAAAAATGAGTTCCAAGTTTCCAAATACACTATAATATTATGTTCCTCAGGAATTATTTTTTGTAATGTTATGAATATTCATCTAAAAGTATGTAATATACATGTATGTTAAGCCTCGGTCAGAATAGTTTCTAGTTAATGCTGGGAAAGAAACTGGAGATTTTTATTTTGAAAATTCTAAATAAAATTCTTGTTATTGATGAATCACATTGACATTTTTTGTTTCAAATAGTTATGGTCATTAACTTATTATAAATTTTTTTACATCATTCATTCTATAATAATCACATGTATTATTACATTTATTATAGTGCTACAAATGTGTAAGATCATGTTTAATTATTGTCTCCACACAATAAGAGTTTACCTTGAGGATTGTGTGGTGTTAGATTATTTATAGAAAATTCCAAGAACTATGTACTTTTATTGAGTAGTTATCCTTTTAAACAATTTGTCCCAATGAATGTGGGAGTTTTTTATTTTTAAGAAAGTGATAATTCTTTAATAGGATTCGATGATTATTACAAAATAATGTTAATATAAAATAAAATGTTATACCTGATTCACCCATACCCCTCTATGAGATACATTAATACATGTTAGGAATCTTCAAAACTATAATTATCTACTCTCTTAGAGGGAATACCTCAAAATAAATCTTCCATGTAAAAGTATCATAACTCAACTAGTCATTGTAATGACCATGTCGCCAAATTCTTCTCGGATACCATCATGGAGACATCATTATGGTTATCAAGATATAACAAGGTTAATTGACAATATCCAACGAGATAAATTACGAATAACATGAAATTAAATGACTCATTCCCATGTAGCATCATTTTTTACTATAATTGATGTCCTGTTATGCCAAGTTAAGAAGTGGATTATCAGGGTCATAGTGTATAGATAAATCATTCATAACACAATCAAAAGGCACTCTATCGTAAAATCTAGACATAAGAAACTTAAACATGATTAACCTAAACTCTCTATAAAATCCTTACAATACATATTGATCCATACACCATCCCTAGGATATACCTACTATGATACCACTACGTCATGACGTGACCCACTAGGGCCCAACCTAGGCCTATGGTAAGCTGAGTGTGACACCTCAAGCCCGCATCTAATATATCAATGTCTAGATACTTGAATTGAGTAGGAATATCACACATATATGAGGAATTAGACTAAGAAACATGTAGATGATAAAAAATCCAAGTAAATCACAACCATACGGGGTAGTAAAAAATTTACTAACCCAATATAGAATTAATTTATGTAACAACCTATAAGTATACTAAGAGTGAATAAATATAAATACATAAAAATTGTAATGGAAAAAAATTCATACCCATCCTGAAACAAATAGAGTCCCAACCTAATACCATATGAGGTGCTATGTGTTTGCCATGAACACCAAATATAACCACCACCTAAGCATATCGTCAGCTGGTATATGCTAATTTACACCAATACTTGGCCAGCTATGGTATACATCTAATTTAATATCATTTTCATAGGTAGGATAAGTCTATGATGTAGAGAGTATAAACATACCAAGAAATTCAACATGAAATCAAACTAAAAATAGTAGAAAATAAGCATTTTTCTCATACCATAAGAAAAACATTAGAGGAGAATCCCAAAAACACATATATACTCATAAAATTGATAAACAATAGACACGAAACCACTCCTTAGGGTGAGTATGAGGGGTATAAGGTTTAGGTCTTACCTATATAAAGGATTTGGGGGCTCATAGCCTGAACTAGTTTTGTTGTAAGAGGGTTTCCAACAACTATGTTGATTGAGAGGTAATAATTGAGTTACAACATCAACAACCCATGTTATTAGATGTGAAATTTCGTTCAACTCAAAAAATATCTTTATTTTTAATCCAATGTCTACTATCACATACTATACAAAATTATATCATAAAATACTACAAATGAGATCAATTTGGAATCCATACAAAGTAGAGACATGAGGTATAAATTTTAATGAAAATCAATTGATGTGTCCCTTTTTGTTGCACAATGTGTGCACTCAAGTATATGAATGGTATTATCCTATTGCTCCACTCAACAAGAAAACAATTAAGTTATATAGAATATGAAATGAGGGAGATGGATTATGGGACAACCCAAGATCCTAGTATTGTACTCTATATACATGGATAAACTATCTAATTATATAGAATATGAAATAATGATTTTCCTCATTAATGTTATATTTAAATCAGCTTAAAAATCAATCTATATGCTTCGTCTAGGGTCCTAAAATCAAAGAAACCTTCCATTTTCCTTGATTTATGACCTCCGATGATCGGAAGTCAAGATTTTAACAAACCCCCATGATGCTTGTCTCACCTTAATCGACATCCAAGGGTTGGTTCCTTCATATTCAATCAAAATCCACAACCAATCCTTATCGCCACCACAAATCATAATCTCCACCCCTGGTCTCACAAAAGAAGGGATGATGGTTTTGGTCACATCATGAACTGGGCCAATGGTTGATTCATCACCATGTATTGTGACAATGATGAACAAGTGAAGAAATAAGTGAGTGTTACACCATAAAAAATATGTTTTCATCAATTGTTATTTATAACCCTTCAATCGATCATGAATGAAAAAAATATGAATATAATTTTTTTGCAATGATTATTTTATAAATAATAGAAAATAAAGCAATTGACCCATTCCAAAAGGAAGTGAAATAGGAATTCATAGATGCAATGATATAAAGATTATTAATCAATGATTGAAATATAAAATAAAAATGAAGAATCCACAGATTAAAAATTACCAAATCATAATTGCATCAATCAAAATTATATAATGGTTCTATGTAGATGCTGATGATGAGTTATATTGAGCATGATCATCAGTCCACTAATTCCCCCACAATCATATGATGAAGTCTTTCCCCATGGTGGCCATCTTAATCTCCATGGTTATTCACATAACCTTGGATAATTTTCATTTTTGGTATTAATTAGTTTTATAATAGGTAAAAATTACTAATTTTAAGTTTAAATAAATTGATTAATTTAATTAATCTAATTTATAAAATATGTAAACATGAATATGAATCTACTTGAGGGCCCATGGGAATGAAGCTTTTGTTTCTACCTGAGATAATCATACATTGTGGACTCGATGATGGTCACATTTAACTCATTTGAGACTCCATTAATGAGTAAAATCATTATTTCATAAAAGACACACATGTGTGTTTTAATATATTAATTTTTCTATTAAATCAATTCTAGGGTTATGGGACATATATAACACCATTCTTGCTCAGAAGAGAAAGAAAGAATAATATATATAAAAATCTAACGGGTCTAAACATGAAAATCAGATTCATTATAATTTTTTTTATGTTCAACAAACATAAAATTCAATTGTCAAATTATTGGGGGGCTTGATTACCTTGTTCCAAGACACTCTCCCTTGTCTACATAACATATTATGTTCAACTGACATTGTTTCTCTACCAACCAATGAAACAGTCACTACTATCTATCATCAAAATCTATCATGTCACTCAACCAAAATCTCTAATTCAACATTATCATGACTAACCCCCACTATTACCCCTTTTGGGATAGTAGTGAGTGCATAAGATACTTCTGATTCATTCCTTTAGTAGATCGTAGGTTAATAACTAGTAATGATTGTATAAAACACACTCATATAGGAGTCATTACCCTTAAAAATCTCTTGAAAATATTAGGAATTTTCAATCAACTCCAAATTAATAAGTGACAAGGCCATATAATATATGATTTTGTACATTTTTAAATCAAAAATGGATATATTGAAACAACACCAATGGTAATGACGACAAGAACCATCCACTCATGAACAACCTCCATGAGCTAGTCATGCCCAAATTAATCCCCAACTCTCTTATAGAGACATGAAAAATAGATACACACAGACACACACATTCATGTATGCATGCATTCATGCATTCATACACACAAAAACACACACACATACATATATACATGCATACATCAATGTGGGTGAGAATACAAGTACACTCGATAGGATCATCCCTAAATGCTCTCTTGAAAATGTAGAAGATGTATAATAATGGCCTATTGAATAAATAAAGGAAATCAACTTGTTAACAAAATAAAGATAAATATATGAAAATAATCACAAAGTGTCTCTCACTAAATAATTCAAAAAATAGTTAACCTATTATAAAAATCATTTATATAAAATAATTGTTGTCGTCTTTCTCTATCCCACTACAACAACATCTGTATACCCTAATGTTATCTGTACCAATGGTCATATCCCCTCCATAAGTCATAATACAAACTCATTCTTTCTCAATATTTCCAAAACACATTCATATCCAGAAAATCATATAGTATTACCATGAGAATTTATAACATGTTTAAATACACTTTACTATTTAATACATTATTTCCCTTGTGTAAATACACATGTCACAATTATAGGCCATCATGACTGGGACACATGTACAAGCTATAAATATACATCACCATAGACTATATATAAACATATGTATTATATAAGATTCACTACAGCTATTATGAGTATATATCTTATAGTTATATGCCATTATAGCTCATATTTGGATACACACATACTATGTCTGGATGAGATAGTGGGTAGGGGGTGTATTTATCCATATATATTTTTGATAACACAAATATTGTTAAAAAACAAAACCCAAGGCCATGTATGGGTTTTTCTCACCCATTTACCTTTGGTGGATAGAGTGTATGAAATAAGAAAACTTAATAGATATAATAGCAGTCAACCATCTTAAGGGTATTTATCATAATATGTGGGCTTTACCTAACATCTCACATGACATCCTAGAAGCCATTACTAAGGAAAAGGAAGCTAACACTTTTCTAAGAACAAAATAATAAATGATTCAATACTATCACTAATAACTTATTATATATTAAATACCAATCATTTATAATATCCCATCATCAGTTCTTATTTGAATCTTTAAAATTTTCATCTATGTCCATGGTACATTTAAAATACAACAATATAATTTCCATTTTAATAACCATTTTATTTTAATCATTTACACTAACCCATATCATATATTTTTTCAAATACCAATATTCCAATAAATTAATCAACAATAAATATTGATGGTTTAATCATGTTTTATTCAGTATATCGAAAGTTCTTATGGATCAACCCGTTTTTTTAATTCATCTATTAGTTGACATTTCATAATCACGAGTACTAAGATACTATTACACATAATTCGATCAAGAATATACCTAAAATGGAATAATAATAAAAACATCAAGAAATAAGAATATATAAACAAATAAAATATCTCATCTTGGGGAAAATATCCAAACAACATTCATAAAACCTTATAATTCCATTCATACCATCCCGCCAACAACCACATCAAGTCACACCAGCAATAATAACACAACAAATCCACCCTCTCCATATGAACCAATCTTACCAAGTAAAATATAAAATCATAATAATGGATTAATATTAATATATATCTGTATAAACAAATAATATTTCCAACAATAAATAACAATTTAAAATAATACCCAAGACTTTGTCAATGGAAAATAATCTTCAAAAACACGACTAGTCTCTAACAGCACCGAACATTAATTCACGAATTCACCATTTTACATTAATTTTTTTTTATTAATTATTTTTAAGAATATTAAACAAAAAATAAATCCAAATATAATAGTAATTATTCATATTAATAATTGTTTAAATAATTTCACAATGAATTTATTTATCATGTTAATAAATTCTATGTAAGAATGAAAACCTCTTAAATGTATAGTTTATTAACCTCTCAATCTTAACATATTGAAGGTACTAATAAATTTTATCATGTAAAATATAAAAATGAAGCAATAGATAATCAATATAAAAAAATATTACACTTTATATAACAATATCATGTTCTAATCATTCTGAACAACTACATAATCTCATCAGAATCAACACAAACCCATTTCAATTATTTAGTTCTAGATTATTATGTCAATTAGTTTAACCACACATATTTATCCATTAGAATCTAATGTATGGTAATCCAAAACTTTCACATAATATATAGGGTATTCTAAAACAACTTACATTCAATACAAATAATCACGTACCACTGAATTAAAGTTGTAAGATGGATGATGAACACCCATTCAAAACCACAAAATGAATTCATGAACCCTAAGGACATAATTATATCAATAATACTTCATTAATAGCTGATAAAACACAATAAAAAATTAAAAACTCTATCCTGTCTAGAAAATAAGAAACCTTTGGTGAAAAAAGTGATGGAATAGGTTAAAAGGGATACCTTAGATCGAAGGTAGTCATTAAATATAGAATGCACTAAAGGAAAAATCATAGAGGCCTAGATTCCTCCATAATTTTCCCACACATGCCAAGGTTTGTAGATGATAATGATGAAACAAAATGAAATTTAGATAAATATAAAATAAATATAAAAACAAAGAAATCACAATTTCATGAAATGATATAGATTTTTCCAGTAGTAGTAAGCTAAAATATGAGGATCACGACACAACAATCCCACATTGATCCCCCATCCTTTCGAATCAATGACCATTTATTTGATAATTTTTTTTTCATGGAATAAAAATGGTTTCATATTGAAAAATTCAATCCCCATGGGTAATGATCTGATTCATGGCCCTATTCTTTATCCCCACTATCTGTAAACCAAAACCACGACTTGGTCTAAGCACAACGGCTCAACTTCTCCTCATAGGAAAAACCATGTAACTCAGAATCCATGATTCATGTCATTGTATATATGATCATTGAATGAAAATAATCATATGTAAGGATCATGTTGATACGTATGTGTTAATAATTCCACAGCTGAAGCAATCATGTTATAAAAAAAATGTCTCAATAGAAATAGGCATGAGTAAAACTTTTACATAAGAAACTGTCACTCCATGACCATCTTCCCTCATGGAGTGACATTAAACCATGATTTAAAAACCTTAATAGTTCAGTTATATTAATTAAATATAGGAATAGTAAACTCTCATTGATTTCACCCCCTATTTAAGGCACATTCCTATGTTAGGAGATGAAAATCATATTATGAACTAATCTTCATGGAATAATACCTAAATAAAACATACCAACCACATTATTTTTCTAATAGTACTACCCCAATCCCCATACCCCCTTAATAATTAAGGACTAATAATGGATTTTGGAAAAATCCATACCATTAAATATTCATCCTATTCATTGTAATATTATTCTTCTTTTGCTAAAAAATAGATACATTCACAAACATCCATGTTGTATACATTAAAATTAATATTTTTTCATATCAGAACTATAAAAAGTATACATATAATTAATAATTATCACATATAATGTATAAATATCAATAAGTTATATAATGAATACACATATAATATAATATAATTAATATTAAACTCACTTAAGGTGTATAACGTATTCATATATAATGTGTATAATATTCATATATATAAAGTTTACAAATATATATATATATATATAGTATTATTTTATAGATATATAAAGTATAAATATGAAGTATAATGATATTTACACAAAAGATAAACTATACATATAAATTATACTTTAAAAGTTATATAATTTCTACACATTTAATATCAAAAAAATACGTACATGCATACATACATAAGTATATACATATATATGTTTATAAATCACCACATAAAATTATATTACAAGTCATATACGTATTTATATAATTATTATTCACAAACCAACAAGGGATAACCCAAAACTGGTCACCCGATCGGATATGTTGCAAGGCCCAAAAGAATTTCCCAATCCCCATTTGTTAGCAACCAGATAATGTTCATCAAGAAACACACATTGGGAATGGTTTACCCAATAAATTCATCAATAAAGTCCTAACAAAGATACCCAGGTTAACCATAATATAATTTAGTGATTCATTCACTTGAATTTTATGAACTAAGAAAATTAATCATCAATATTTAATATTACAAGAAAATTCTCATAGAAAATAAAAACAATAAAATATGATAACTAAAAAGTACTCTATAACATATCTAAAGAGAGGGGTTAATCATAAATATAACAAAGAGACATTATGATAATTCAAAATGGTGATATAAAAGTATACAATATCAACAAACATCACTACAAATCCTTATGTTACATGAGGGATTACTCCCACCAGGTCACTAGGAACACAAGATCCGCTACTAAGAATACATGCCCACTCCAAGTGGTGTCTTCCCATTTCTAGAAACTATTGAAATGAGTAATAAATTCAAGCATTTTTTCTTTTTGGTGTGTGATCAAAACTTTTCATGTTTTATCCCCCAACTATTTTATTAGAATACTTTGATAGAAAAATCCAATCATTTTAGATTAAAATTAAAACTTATGAAAATATGTTTTTATAATTTAAAATTAATGAAATATATAAAAATGTTTACAATAATTTAAATATGAATTTAAGTTCCATTATATTGAATATTTAAAATAAAAACCATAGGAAATCATTATGGTATCTAAAGTAATGGTACCATAGTATCTGTATACTATCTCATGAGAAAAAAATCTGATATATGAAAGGAGCGCTAATGAGAGAATCATCTTCGCCTAGATGATTATTGTGATGTAGAAACCCCAACCACAGTACCCTAGAGTATGCTTCTATATTAGTACATTAGCGATAGATATATGGAATCTTATCCCATCAGACTAAATAGTCTAGTAGTTGTGGTAAAATAGATACATAAATGAGTCTCACATTAAATTGGAATTCACAAATTGAAAAATATTTTTTTTGAGAAAAACATTATTCCATATTGAGTATTTTTACCTAAAAATCATAAAAAATTCATGGAATCCTAGATATGGGAATCAAAATAACTATGACCTCAAATTCATTGTAAGAGATAATTATAGTGGAATAAATCATGATTAATTGATGCATCATTAATAAGTAATGAACAATATGAAAAGCCAAATATTCGAACAAACATTTGATTTAAATAATTTAATAGCATGATCAATGTAAAAGTAAATAATTGAAAACACATTTCATTTAATCAATAAATAGATTATGATAATTTGATAAGGTATAATCAATCCTACTAGTTATATAACTGAAAATACATACCATTAACAAATAAGTTAGAATGAAATGCATATAGAGATAATATCATTGTTAAAATATAATATATAATAAAAAAAAATCTTATTGAAGAAAATTCATATATATGAGATATCATGTTTCCCTGGAACATGATACCTTTACCTTTATAAATGTTTACAATACCATTTAGAACATACTGGGTGAAAACTCACTTAACTAAGCATAGTAAACTAATTCATCCCATGATACTACTTCTACATCGAGTCTCCCTCTATAAATGGTCCCATACCTGGCTAAATCATATCAAAACAATAACATATATTTCAAATAATTTATTTAGTTCCTAAAAAATGTTCTTAATCATAAATTATCTGTATTTTGTAAAGAAAATGAAATTATCCATAATTCCCCAGTTAATGAAATACGATTCAAATTAAAAAAACCATATATAGAAATGAGATACATTTTATGAAATAAATATATTCATGATAAATTATATTAATATTTATGGGATATTTAATTTCCAATGTAAAGTGAATAATTCATGGGAAATTTAATAACTACAAGAAAGAATTATGTAAGTGATTGTTAGTAATTTTCTTGGTCAAAATGATATTAAACCATCTATAGTTAGAATATATATGGTCTTAATAAAGAATACACGATTTGGATTTAGAATAATATTATTTCATTAATGAATAGAAATTCCCAAAAAAAATCACTAAAAACAATCATTATGATAATATACATTTCAATTTGAAAATATTTTTTTAAAATATAAATTAATTTTAAAATTATTATCTTTGAGAATCACTTCAAAAAAATATTTTTGAGAGTACTAGGAAGACAATTATCTAAAAAATATTTTGTAATCTTTTAAATGGAAGATTCAAATGAATGAAGCAGCGCAATACTTAAATTTTGTACAAGTTAAATAAAAATTCCACTTTGACATTAATTTATTTTGTAAAAGTTCGTTTTTTGGAAAATAAGAAGAAGATTCCTATCATATTTTTAATAAAAATAAAAATGGGAATTGTTTTGAAAATGACATAGATATTCATTTTAAAACAAATTTTAAAAATTAGAAATTGTTAATAATGTTTTTAATATAAAATTATTAATGTTTAAAAAACATTTTGGAAATGTTTTTTAGAATACATGGTTTTGGAATAATGTATATTTCACTGCGAATGTAGAAATGAAGTCTCATTTTATTAATAACAATTTATCAATAATTTTATGTAAAATTTTTTAGAACAAATGGTAGTATTACATGAAATTATCATGAATAACCATATGTGAAAAAAATAAATTGTTAATTGAACAATGATTAAATAATCTTCATCAATATAAATTAAATAATTATCAATCTTGATTAAAATTAGATTTTTATGTAAAACCTTACAATGATCATAAAGTTGAATTGGGAATTAGTCAATTAATTGATTTTTTTCATTAGTTTTATATCTACATAAAACAACTATAAATAATATAAAATATAATCAAAATTAATGAAACACATAATCTTATAATATCAAATATGAGGAATAATTAATATAACCCAATGAATATAAATAGAATTATGAAACACTATACCACATGGAAACCCTTATATAAAATAACCTTAAATAAAATAATTCGAATTTAAAACATAAAATTACATTAAGAATGAATTATTAATTTTGTTACAATTAAACCAGGTAGTATAGACACTATATAAAAGAAACTATGTGTATATTAATACAATATACCTCAATCAAATGAAATCCAGATGAAATCCATTACCTCATACATTCTTTGGGTTGAATGTTATTTATCCCAGGGTATAGTGGTTTTGAAAAAGTTATTAACTAATTGGAAAACCATTTTAATAATGATAATATCATTTATTATCCTTTTTATGTAACCATACCACCCATTTGTTAACAATATTTTATTATTTTCATTGTTTTGGGTGCTAGTTTCCTTTTTTTAGTAGGCATGTTTCATCATAAAAGTTTCAAATATTTTATATATTATATAGTTACATAACATCCATAATAATGGAAATTTAATATTTATAATATTTAGACATAATTTATACTTTTAATAAAATTCATGAAATATGGATTGAGAAAAGATGCATGTTATGATGATTGAGATAGTGCGTCTTACAAACACATGAGTAACATTTCCATTTTCCAATGATCAATATGGAAATAATGGTAAGTAAAACATCAAGATTCTATAATGATAATAATATCATATATATCATATTATATACATGTATAAACCATTAATGTGTGTTGGTGATGAAATGAGAGTGACATTGCATTGTGAAGGTGGTAGTGCACACATACACAAACTGTATTATCATCTTTAAGTGAGTGAAAAGGTATGAAAGAAAATGATACATATTATCATCCAAAAATGATAAATATTTAATTAATATCATAATTACATCCTTTATATGACATATTATAATTATTATTAACCTTATTTCATTCTTTGTAAAGCATTCTTGAAAGTCGAATCACATCGCTTCACGAGGCGCTAGTTCTCTGTACTCTTGAGAAATCTTATCGCTTCTCATATAGAATTTAATGTAAAGAGATATGTATTATATAATGATATTAAAGGTATAAATTTTGTTTAAATATCATATATATTATTTATATCTATCATAATACCCAACCATGAAATTTGGTAATGAAAAAATGAAAGATATTATTTCACATGGTGGTAGTCTGTCAAACACAGGAACAATGATTTCATAACCCATTTGATGGGAGTAGAGATTGATATAAGTATTGAAATTATTTAAAACATATCCTAGTATATATATTATATTGACGTTTTTATTTCATCATGGTTCAATAACAATTTAAGGAGGTTCAGAATTAAATAAAAAATGCTCGTTGAAGAAGATTCCCTCTTCTTCTAGTATCCTCTATCTGATTTTGATAAATCCATCATAGGTTATATTTATTCCCAAAATAATAATACTATCATGATATGAAGTAAATTTTTAACTTATTTTCATAATTATTGGTCAAAAAAGTGGTTTTATAGTGTGAATAAGAGCGTATAGGAGGTGGAATTTAATGAGTGGGGGATATGACACACTTGGTATATCTGAAAATGATTGAGTGCACCCACCAGTTTCATATGGGAAAAGGGTCCAAAATGGTCCATTGTCAAACAATATAGGATTAAGGGTACAAATATACCCCTAAAATAGTTTCATATAGGTTTATAGGATATATTTACCTTTAGAATTCTTTTAACCACCGACAATCCCATTTTTACCTTAACCAAGGTAAGTAATTTTTAGTACATTCAATGATTATTTTGGTAAATTTTTTAGTTGAACATATTAGGAATATCAAATTATTTTGATTCCAAATATTGATTTTTTTTAAAATTTAATTCACAGAAGGGGTAAAATTTAACATAGAATTAATCCCACATATTTGATGTGAAAGTGGGGTTTTAAAGGAAAAATGTTCAATAGTTTACAATGTTTTTATATCTAAATTCAATATAAAAATTATTCGCATGAATAAATTTGGATTAATGGATAGAAAATTGAATTAATTCCACTTAACAAGAAAGTTTAAATATAATTAAACATTATATATTATATAAATTAAATGGCAGTTTTAAATTAAAATTCATTATTAATCACTTTTCATCATAGAATGAAACATATAAGAGAAATATCAAAAATTAAAAGTAATATAATTTTAATATTCTAATTTCTAAAATGTATTTTATTTTTAATATAAATTTTCTAAATTTTTTAAAAATAATTCTTAATTTCTGTGTGAAAATCATTACTAGTCTGTCTTTTAATGAAAATATAGTTATCCAAGAAACATTTATTTTTCACTTAAATGATTCATATTTTATTTTTGATTTATATATAACCAGAATTTTATAAATATATTTGTTAATATTAATATCCACCAATTTAATTGATATATTATAAATATTATATTGAATATTTATATTTTAATAGTATTTATAATTTCATTTAAACTCTTATATAATGGAAGCGAAAATGAGTGTTTCATATAATGTAATCTAAACACATTTTTACATGTAACCCAATATAAACTAATAATTATTTGTCATTCAATATATATATATATATGAAATTGACATTATTTAAAAATAAATATATCTTAATATCATGGGGTGTTATATTTTCCTCTATGCTATTCGTTTTTAAATAAAATGTTCATATTTTTGAATTTTCGTGTGTTACATTATACCCACCTTAAATAAATTACATCTTATAAATTTAAAATTAATATCAATAAGAAAAGGCTGGAATTTTGAAATATTATTATGGAAATCCACACATCGTAAAAATGATATTAATATATCCTCTTAATAAGAGTGAAAATGTTGTAAGAATTTCATCTAGAATAACACAAAACATTGTTTCCATGTTGGTTAACATAGGTGTGAAATTAATACAAGGACATGAAAGGAAAGAATAAATAATTATAGACAGTGGTTGAGATCATTGATAATAGGAAATTGAATGATGAATGGAATGTTAGGGGCCTAAAATCCACAAATCTATGATGATTTAAAGGACTAGGTTATTTATCTGGTATAAAGGGAATATGATAACCTTTTTCTTTGATGATCATTTTCCTAGAGGTGATTAATTATATTACAATCTATAATTACAAGGTAATATAATTACATCTATGTTTCTAATTTATAAACATTATTTATTCCCCTAGTTGTGCTACAATCAATTTCGAATTCATATCTCACTCCAATTAATGAATATCCAAAAATGGATATTTTATAACTAAAGCAGGATACATCAATTTTAATGGAATGTAATATCTATAAAAGAGTGAAAATAATTTCCATCTTTCTCAATATATTTTTTTAACCCATTGCAGTTAGTAAGAGTTTTAAAATATAATAAATTAATATCTAAAACCATAAAGGTATCACCACTGGTTCATCATTAATATTTATTTTTCAAAAAATTTAATTAAAATTATTGAAATATTATTTTGGTCATCATATAGAATAGTGTTAGGTTCTATAAGATCAACATCCTTTAGTCAAGGGTTCAAGCCTTGTGGCCTTGCTGGACACATCAGGTTGTCACATGGTTTTTTTGTTTTTCTAAACAATATAAATATAATTCATATAATTTTTTAAAAAAATACAACTGATATCCTTGAAATAAAATTAATCATTAAATAACCTATTTACTGAGGATTTTAATACAACCCATTTCTCACAAAGTCTAAAAATATTAATTGACTATTACAACCATGTGATTAAAGATCATATTAGCCCTAAATGTTATTATTACCACTAAAATCTAAAAAATAAAATGTAAATCCATTATTGGTAAAATATAATTATATATTGACAACTATAAATTCCATAAATTTCTCCCAAAATATCTTTAATCTTGGTATACACCCATCACATAAAGAATACACATGTTGTTTAATTCATTGAATATATGATAAAAATTAAACTTATTTTCCCATAATGGTATTCATTACTCTTGAGTTAATTAACACATATATTGTATAAAACTTTAACACAATATGTAGAAATTTCATGAATCTTATAACAATATATTGAATCCCAGAATAAAAATACTTCATCTATTTAATTTCAAATGGGTCCTTCTTTGGTATAGGGGTTAACCTTTAGAGGATTTCATTGAAACAAATAATTCCCAGTTTCTCCATTTTTATGACAATTTTTTTAATAGAACCCAATGATGAGATTTACATACTACCATAAAACTCTTCATTTGACCTCAAAAAATGTTTTATTTATAACTTTTATTTTCAATCATTATGAGCTTTTCTATTAACGTGAGATAATTTACTGGGTGTCTGTTTCCATATTTCATACATGATGGAAATCATGTCTTCTTTACTCTATGTTCTCCACCACTGATGCTCTTAGAAAAATCAATCCTCCTTTTATTAGGTTATTAAGGGAATTGGTTAGAGTATAGGGTTTTAACCATAATTAAAGATATCTTATTTAGAATAGTTATAATATATTTCTCCTTTATAATTAATTTTTTTTGGTAGACCATAGTCACCACATTGTCCTTTTTGATCGATGTTAACATGATTCCTTTCAATTGTATCCATTGAATAAAATGAAAAATGATTTTATAAGAAACATTAATCATTGTTGGGGAAACCATATAATCATTTGTATTATTTACAAATCATCACACATTATTTTCAATCTAAGGCACCTTAGTATTGTCATTGGCCATTCCTTTTTAATATCTATTCATATCTTTTATAATGGTTCGTAATAGAAAACTAAATTATCCTATGAAGATTCCCTTGGAGTTTCAAACCAGTTGTGCAAAAAAACTTATTATCATGCACTAGGTGACGATCAGATCAAGGCCAATCATACCTTTTAGGATTTATTACCCATGCATACATATTTTCAAGAACCATGTCCAATTATAGTATCCATACAGGGATGTATTTTCCGTACATACCACACAATATATACCTTACCAAAACATTAGTGTTTTTTAAATTCTTATCATCAAATTATATCATAGGTTTATATTCCAAAAACATTTTACACTAAATCCAGTTCCAATATTCTCTACTAAACCTTTATCTGATACTGATAGTAGTGACCCTAACCCTAGTTGCTTGGAGCCAGTCCCTTATTTATTAAATTAGTATATGATATAAAGAATCATTACCCGATGGACTAAATATTTTTCATGGATTATTCTACTATATACAGAATTGAGCCTCACAATACATTATAATAATTAAAAAACAACATAATTTTTTTGAGAACAACATTTTTTCATCTCAAATATCCTTATATATAAATCATAGTAAAATTCATGGAATCTTAGGGACTAAAATAAAAATAAGGGTAATCTAAAATTCAATGTGAGGGTTAAGTACAATGTAAGAAATCATGAATAAATAAATCAATGTCAATAAGAAATCAACAGTATGTCATGATATATATCTAAACACAAATTAAATTTAAATAATTTACTATCATAGTCAATGGAAAGGTATATTATTGAAATCAAATTAAATATAATCAATAAACTAATTATCATAACTGGATAAGTCATAATCAATATGAAACGGTATATAACTGAAAACACATTCCATTAATAAATAACTAATAATGAAATATATTCAGAGATAATATCATTATTAAAATTTTGTGGATCATAATTACTGAACTATTAATGATGTAAATTATTAAATATTAGATGTCATGTTTTCCAGTAACATGATTCCTTTACCTTCATGAACTTTAAAAATATGGTTTTGGACATACTAAGTGAAAACCCACATAACTAAGGTTAGAAAACTGAATCATCCATTGAGACTACTAGTGAAATGAGGGGATTTATATAAACTGTCCCCAACCCATAGAATACATGTCTAAAGCATTCCTCATATATTGAATAATCTATTTAATTCATAAACAGTGTTCCTTATAATAATGTATCAGAACTGAGTAAAGAATATAGATTTATCAATATTTCCCCCATCAATCAAGTAACATTCGAAGTAAAAAACATTATATGGAAATGGTATATGGTTTATAAAACAATCAAATTTAGGATAAATAATATGGATATTTAGTGTAAATTTAAGGTCCAATGGAAAGTGAATAATTCAATGGAATGTTAGTGAATACAAGAATAAATCAATGAAGTGAATTTCAAAACTTTTATTGGTCAAAATGATCTTTAATCATCCAGATGAAGAATAAGGAAGGAATAATTACAACATATATCCACTGGATTAATAAAAAAGTGGTTTTGTTATCGATTAATAGAAATAGTATAAAAATTATTTAACATGATTCTTGAGGAAAAATTTCATATTCATAGTGAAAATGAATTTATAAACTTTATAACATTTTTAAAATCCATTTCATCGATAATCACTTTTAAAATTTGTATTATTATGAATTTTAATAAAAAATTTTCTATAAAAGGATACTCATAAAATTGAAATATAATAAAAAAAACTATGGTGGGTATATCCATACATACTATAAAAGTTAAAATAATATTACTTTTCACTATTAAAATGATAGAAAATCCCCATTTTCAAAAAATGATAATATGATTCCATTCACATTTTCAGTAAAATCCTAATGAGCGTAGTTTTTATGAAAATATTGAGTTCACATTGAAAACATTTTTAAAAAAGTAAAAATGGGTAAAAATGTATTTAATAAATAATTTTAAAAGTACTAAAAATAGTTTCGAAAACATTTTTATTAACATGGTTTTTAAAGAAACCTGATTTCTGATTGAAGAGAAAAATAAAGTATGATTTTAGTAGAAACATTTTATTAATATATTTAATTAAAAAATATTTTAAATTTTAATATTAATTGAAAATATCATTAATAAACATTTTATAATAAAATTAATGTGTTTATCAATCAAATATGAAGTAATTTTCTAGAATTAAAATTCACGATTAAACAGTATCGACTAAAATGAAATTATGTAGTAAACCCTTACAATGATATTAAAGTTTATGTGAGAATTATTCAATGAATACATTATATGTATTAACTATAAATATAAATTAATCAATTCTAAACAAAATATAAGGTAATAAAATGTAATTAAAAACATTATCTTTGAATATCAAAGAGGATGAAGAAGTAATATAACCTAATTAAAAGAAATTGATTTATGGAGTTCATTACCAATTGGTAAACCTCATGTAAAACCCCCTTAAATGAGATAATTCAAATTTAACTTTAAATACCTTTAATAATGAATAATTAATTATATTACATGTAAATTTTATATTACATAGAACATATAAAATAAACTAGGTACATAACATTACAATAAATACAATGAAATGAAATTAAGATGAAATCAATTACCACACACTTCCTTTTGGTTGAACGCTATTTGTTATACTTTATAGTGGTTTTAAACATTATATTAACTCATCCCAAAACCATATTAATATATATAACAATTTATTTAGTCCCTTTTGTAACTTCTTATTACCCATTCGGTAAAAATATTTCATTGTTTTCATTGTTTCTAGTATTAATTTTGTTTTTTTCATTCATGTTTTGTTAAAAAAATTTAAATTCTTAGGAGTATTATACATTTATATAACAATATAATAATAATTATGATATAGTATTAATATTTATAAACTTATTATTCTTTTAATACCAATTAGGAAAATTTTTTTCTGAGAAATGAAGTGTCTTACGATCATGGAGACCGTAGGTCATAGGTATGCATTAGTAACATTTACATTTTCCAATGATCTTTATGAAATGGTAAATGGTAATATATTTCCATTTTATAATTTTATTAATATCATTTATACCATATTATATACTTATATATATCATCCCTTTGTTTTGATGATGAAAATAGAGCCACATCATTTGGTGAAGACGGTAGTCCACATATACACGAATAATGTTATCATATTTTTGTGAGAGAAAAGTTAAGATTGAAAATGATATATATTATCAATACATAATGATAAATATTTCATTAATATAATAATTATTTCATTTATATAACATATAATCATTTAATATAACCTTATTACATTCCATTAGAGAATTAGTGAAATATGAATCACATTGCTTCATGAGGTGGTATTTCTCCAAACACACGACATGCATTATTGTATCCTCTTTTTAATAGAGTAAAAAAGTTATATATGATATAATGAATCCATAGGTATAAATATTATATAATTACCACATATATATAATTTATATATATCATCATAACCATCCATGAAATGTGATAATAGAAGAGAAAATGACATCGGTTCATAAGGAAGTAGTTCGTCGTCAAAAATAATGATGATTTCATAACCCATTTGATAAAAGTGCATATGGATGTCGGATATCTTGATATTATAAAAAAATCACAGTGTATTTATGATATATATTTTATTATATCATAATGTTTAAATAATAATTTTAGTTGGTGGAGAAAATAAATAAAATTAAAACTATTTTTGAATAACATTACCTCTTCTTCGACTATCCTCTATAGTTGTACAGAAAATTATTTATTAGATGGATTTGGATAAAAATAAGGCTTATAGTATGAAATTATTGATTTTCATAAGTTGGTTTGGACGTTATGAGGAAAAAAGTGCTTTTATGGTGTAAATAATATAGGAGAGGGGTGTCCTTTTATAAGTGGGGGATATGACACACATGGTGTTTATAAATAGAGTTGAGTGCACCTGCATGTTTCATATGTCACATGGGTCAAAATTGGACTATTTTATAATCTCATATGATTATTGGAAGAAATATGGACATATAATATATTTTATACAAGTGTATTGGTTATTTTTAGCCTTATATAATTTGTTAAACCCATGGTAAACTGATTTTTTCCATAACCATGGAAATTAATTTTTTTCATTCACAATTAATTTTGATGAACAATTATATAATAATAATTAGAAATTATAAATTTTTATGATTAAAAATACTGAATAAGTTTTTTCAAATTCAACTCAAATAAGTGACATTTTTTTTAATTTTTATGATAAATGGGACAAGAAGATGAGTTGTTAATGTGAAAATGCTCAAAAGATTACTATCTTTTTATATATAAATTTAATATGAAAATGATTCCAATGATAAAAATTGGATTAAATGAAATAAAATTTAAATAATTGTAAAATAAAAAATAAAAAATATTATTTTATATTATTAATTATATAAGATAAAAGTTAGTTTCCAATTAAAATCTATAATTTTTCTATATTAAAAAAATGAAAAATTTAGTCAAAATATTAAAAATTCTCCCTATTAAAATTTTGACGCCAAAAATTCCAAAATATATTTTATTTTTTAACATAAATTTCCGAAAAATTTAAAAAATGGTTTTAATTTATTTTTTGAATGGGTGATTAATTTGGATTTTAGGAAAAATATAGTTTTTTTAGAAAACATTTCTTTTTCTTCTAAATATTTTTTATTTTTTATAATAAATTGATAACCATAATTCCATAAAATAGTTATTCTTATTCATACCTACAAATTTATTTTTTATGTTATAACGGTTATATTAAATAATAATATTTTAATAACATTCCACATTTTGTTTAATCTTGATGTTTCATGTAACACAAGTTAAACTTAGTGTTCTGTGTATTATTATTGTTTTTGAGAGATGGAGGAACAAAATTAAAATACTATACTTATTCTACATGAGTTAATCATGAAAACTCATACCCAATACCTCATCAAGACCCCAAAAGACTGTTCACACTATGTAAAATGAGTGTTTCATATAATTCAAGCTAAACTTGGTTTTTCATGCAAGGAAATCTAAATTCAATGATGCATGTAATGAATGTTAAAATAATTGTGACATGTAACTCATGATATTTAAGATATTTTATTTATTTAAAAATATCATAATTTTTCAGGGTTTTATATCTTTTTATGATATATGATATCCATTACAATGTTCTCATTTTAGAATTTTGGGGTGTTACATGAATCTTATAAGGTGCACCAAAACCATATCCTCCATGTCTCGTTAATTATTTATTTATAATAGCACAATTCAAGTATAAGGAATGGTTTTTCATGACTAGAGGTACATATCATAGTTTTCCCATATAAGAACTTATGTTTCCATATTCCATCCTAATTTTAAATGAATCAAAATTTCATCATTTAAAATAATTTCAATTAAATTGTTAATTCCATGAAACACATAAAATGAAGTCCATAATTGAAGATACTATTCATTTGAAACTATAATGGTTACAATATTAAATGAAAACACTTCCATATAATTGTATCACAAAATCTAACAATCTTTAATAATTTTAAAATAAAATTTTAAATTTAATACAATCATGAAGGATTGAATAACAATGATATCACATTAAACTACCTACCATTATCAATGCAACCACTTACCAATGATGTGAATCAAAAATAAATGGGATGGTTATACCAATTGAATTGAAGAGGAAACCCTAAAATAAAAACCCATATCATTTTTTTTGGAATATAAAACAATAGTTCTTGAAGAAATTTGGGTAGGAAGAAAGTAATGAAAGATGTGAGAAGATAACCAAAGAAGAGAAGAGATACAGTTGGTGATTTCTTGAAGATCCTTAGTGAAAATCCCCCTAAAATAAATATTTTTCCATGATTAATGAGGGAATATATTAATGAGTGGTATAAAAGTTTTAATGATTAAAATAGATGTGATAAAGGGGTTAAAAAAGTTGGGGTAAATAGGGAATTTCATTCTTCTAAAAACTATTGAGAAATCCATAGTTTGAATACATTGTTTTCTAAAGTGTGTTCCAACCATCCAAGTCGAACTATATTAATTTGGGTGAAGTCACATGGTTTGGCCATAAAATTTGAAAAATCATTCACAAACAATGTAAACCCAACTAGAGATCCTACTTTCCCTTTAATAGGACAGGGTCATCGTAAGCACTAATCATGTTCTAACTATGTTCACATGATAAAATCCCTTATTTTCTTAATTTTCAAAGGAAAAACACCCATAAATTATAATGAATAATGAATATCAATAAATAATGAAATTTATCTATAAAAATGACATTGTGTGTTTAAAAATTATCCTCACCATATCAATTTATAACCCAATAATGTCAGACCAAATAAAATTAAACAATAAAGAGGCGAGGTAATTAATTCACATACAAGATTCATACTACATCATATAACGAGCATAACTAATGTGTTTACATAAAACCAGAATTGGAGAAATGAATTTACTATCTAGCATATTTTCCTTATAGAATGAAATTTAAATTAGTTTCTTGACTATAGAGACAACAAACTATAACTCATTATCATTCCATTTTTGAACATGAGATGGATCTGTGTGATACTTTTTCAAAAAATAAACAAGGGAGATATTATGAATTGATGAAAAATATGGAGGTAATACCACCTGGTAATCCCCCTTTGAAATCCTTTCAAAAATCTATAAGAGTCTAACAACCTGCAGGGAAATCTTACCCATCGTTTTTATGTCATTTTTGACCCATTCATGGATATGACATTCAAAAAAATCATCCCACAACCAAAAAATACAAATGTTGAACCTAAAAATATTTATAATATTAATTTCCACTATATTCCATAAATCCTATCTTCCATGTCACCTATCTCTTACCCATAATCTCCTATACAATTCTCAATCCTGCTAAATATGTCACACCTACCTCAGTCCAACATAGAAGAGGCCAACATGACTAAGCATAAAAACCCTTAAAATGAGATATCTTTATTGGATATGGATACCTTTTTTTATAACATAACTCTTGTAACATCCCAAAACAAGTTCCCTATACTATTTCCATGAGTTATATTGTTACATGGCCTCAAGAATACCTCCCCATACAGAAGATGCTGTCGACTAGTAGTGAGGATCTAATATATGTTTCCTGAGGATGATATTCCCTCTATATCAGAGTAACAAAATCGAAGAAATAAATCACCCATATATAATGATAATAAATAATAACCATAATAATACCATAACCTTTATATACCACTATCACATGACAATACAATGTAGGAAATGATATCAAAACCAAAATAGTAGATATTTCATACCATATAAGTGTTAATTTGAAAATTGAAAACAAAAAATAAATACTCACATACTACTCTAGAGTAGGTTCTAAAATCATGTTTGTTTCTCTCATCTATGATCCATCCCAACTAGTCCCTATAACATATGTGTCTTCCAATTATCTTGTCCAGAAAATATGAAATCTATTTGGGTACAATAATTTATACCAAGTAGAGTGTGATTAAAACTCAGTAGGCAAACAAAAGTAATTTCTAATCAATATCTAGTATGTATTAGTTTATGTAGTTGAATAAATACTATGAGAAAATGAACTATGTAAATATTTTTCATAGTCCATTATTCATCAATTAATTACATAAATTTATAGGTTTCACGATGAAACACAGACCATCAATAAATGTTTTGGATCATACAAGAGACTACACCATAAAACATTTGGAATAATGATTAATTATATCATGGTCTATCATCATTGATTTCAATTCAATTTAATTTCATTACTACATGGAACACAAGTCCAATGCCGATATTTTGGTCCAACAATGGATTTTCTAGCACCCTGTTATTACTGGGAGAATCAATCTATATCCCACACCCCATGGGTATTTGGATCATTCATCCCTTCCCAATACAATAATATTCACATTCATTCATTTGAGCCAATAAGTTTATGTATATCCCGCCTTGTGAATTTGGAGAACCAGTCCTTATCCCACATCATATTTATTAATCATCCATATATTGAATATATCACATTAATTATTTTTAATCATCACTAAACCTCTTATCAAACATTTTTAGGATGGTACACCATTTAAATTTATCACAACAATCATGGTTCTATAATTAAATGTCATGGACTAATATAAATTTTTTTCCATCAAACCATTTATCCATATTTAATCATAATATTCTTTAACCTTAAAAGGTTAATAAAACCAACCCTTTATTTCCAATTAGTATTCAGTCTCATAATCCCATTAATTTAACAATATCATAATTCTATATCCCACTAATTCCATAATCCCAATAACCTTCCAATTTTATAATTCCATTAGTTAATTTATCCTATTATTTTATCTAATTCAAATTTGAACTTCAAAAAATTTCAATTGAGATTTCACAATTACATAAACAAAACTATTATTAATGACAATCTTAATTGACATTTAGAACACACACCTAAAGGTCGTTGATATGTATTCTCCAAAATAAAAAATCCCAAAATCGAAGTGGAATGAATGAATTCCCAAAGGAGCAGCGGATTCATGACCAAATACATAGATCAAGTTCAAAAATATTAATATCCATGAAAACCTAGATCTAAACCATCGTAAATAGTAGATACAACAACCCTCTTTATCTAGAAAGTGAGATCAGAGAGATATTTTTGTAATCAGGGAAGAAAATACACACCAGATGAGATACAATCCTTCGATTGGAACATCTATTATTCAACAATAGTGCTTGAGGAGCCTTGTGACCATATGAGAAGCTTCATTTTTTTGGAATAGGTTTAGGGCCGATCTACAATGTTTCAGGGTTAATATCTAGGGGAGGGGGTTAGGGGTTTTAATTAAAATTTTCTGATGAATAAAAACCACACACAATGTTTCCATGGATGAGGAAAATAGTTTGGAAATATGTTCCCTAACCATATTCCTCATCATAGGGTTGAATGGATTCTATAATAATGGTGTATGATTTGAAAAAATATTTTCTAATAATTAAATTCCCCTCAGTCTGGGATTACATGGAATGCTGGGGGAGTATCATGGTTTTGGAAAACCATGCTCCAACCGTGCATTGTCCCTTTTTCTTTCAAAATTTTCAAATTTCACAAGAAACACACAAAAAGAAACCCACATGATTTATAAGAAAAATAAGTGTAACATATTTCTTCTAAATTAGCATGATACATATCTAGAAACTATTAGGATCTTAAAACTTATCTACATTATAAAACCTTATCCTTAAGCTTTACTCCCAAGCATCTCTAAGATTTCTATGTAAATAGATTCGGACACTAAGGCCACATTTCTTATTCTATCTCCAATGTTTTCTCCTAAACAAAGAAATGATTCCATAATACTTAGACTATATGCATATATTTTTCATTTTACACATTCTCATTGCAATCTATAACATGAATCTGATACTCTAAAAGGGACTTAACAACCTCAAGAACATCATCAACAACATCGGTCACATAAGAAAGGCTGGGGTGATACCAATGAAGATATGATGCATGAAAAACATTATGCATCCCACTGTACCCATGTCGAAGAGCCAATCGATACACAAATTGTCTGATTATTGATTAAATCCACAATATCTAAGGTGTGATAAACCTAGAAACCACCTTTCTCTACCTCTAGATCCTATAGTGGCCCCATCTAGGAGACACTAAAAGGAACCCATGATCACCCACTATATTCTCAAAGAGATTTCAATGTCTATAAACACATACCTTCTTCGACATTGAGCCATATCTATAGATTTCTGAATATTCTAAACCTACTATGAAATCTCTTGCATGAGACTCAATCCCAAAAACATTAACACACCTGTATCTATCCAACATAGAAGGGATTTTCATATCCAACTATAAATTTTCTCATATTGTACAATCTGAATGTTCTCCTAATAGTGATTGTTTTAAGTGAAATCAAAAAGGTATAAGGGATTCTCCCAAGAGCCTCAATATTATAGGAAGCATGACCAAATAATATCATCTAAAATCAGTCAAATAGGTTTTTATTACTCATCATTCCAAGGGTTGAAATTCATACTCAACAATACATATGTACCGAGCGCCTTTTTCAAGCCCTGAAAAAGTGTGATGTAAAATGTGAGTCATGGTCTAAAAGAATACTGTATGGGACCCTATGTCGACAAAATATATCCCGAACATAGTAGTCAATCAACTAATCAACTGATAAATACTACCATATAGGTATAAAATGATATACATTCATAATTTAGTTAATAATTTCCCAAATCTCATCACTCATCTGAGGAATCCTAGGGTGGCCAACCAAAAAATCCTTTTTTAATATCATCCCACTTCCATTCCAATAAAAAAATGGTTGTAGTAAGTCATTGGGTCCTTGATGCTTGACCTTATCCTATTGAAATGTGTAGAATCATGTCACGAAGCCTAAAAATTCATTTTTCTTACCTGGAAACCAATACTATTGACATAGGTAATTGTACATTTTGGTTAAACCGGTATGCACTATGAACTTTGAAGCATGAAATTCACATGTTAGATCCAACAACATACTCATAGGCACAAAAAAAATTCCTCTCATTGATGATCTCATCCTCATCTATCGTCCAATAAAATGGTGACTCCCCTTCTTCATGGAATTCCCTCAAGAACATACATTTGAAATTAGAATACATCCTCTCCCCGATTTAGCTCAAAAATTTGGAATCAATTGATACCTATATGAGGGTAATCTTTTCTTGGCCCTCAAGAACTGCAATATGCATCTATACTAGAAAATCCATCATATTCCATGAAGATCTATACTCCTAAATAGATTGAGTATGTGTTTTCCAACTCAAATCATCAAAAAAAAATATTTCCCAAATCATGTGTATATGCTAGATCAAAATCAAATGACTACATATACTCAACCCACCTCCATTGTATGATGTTCAAATAAAATTTCTAAAATGTATATGTTAATAAATTTTTATTTTCATTCACAATATAATTTTCTCCCCACAAATAATACTACCAAAAATTCATATAATATTCCAATTTCTCAAACATTAGATCATGCATAGGGTAGTTCCATTCTTGTGGTCACATATTCCATGATCCATAAGGCACAACATGATCACCTTGCATTAACACATCTCAAAGTGTCATCCCAGATGCATCAGAAAACAACATATACTCCTCGCCTAGATCAGGTAGGATCAAGATCAATGTGCTAGTCAAACATATATTTATCTACTGGAAAGAATTATCACATTATCTAGACCATTCCAACTTATCTCGATTCCCGGTAAGGCCCTAATGTGGTGCTTCCAAGTGGTAGAAGTCCTAGAAGAACCTATGGTAGTATCCCACTAAAACCAAAAAGGTATAGATACAAAAAACATTCATGGGATGCTCCCATGGAACCACTTCCTGTATCTTCTCTAGGTCTACTAACATACCATCCTCTAAGAGGACAAGATCTAAGAAATGTAACATGTCAATACAGAATTAGCTGTCATATTGCTTGGTGTATTTTCAAGGCTCTCTCAGTGTACTCAGGATGATGTCAATTTTTTGGTATTGATAGTCAAGAATCTTGGAGTACAAGAAGATTTCATCCATAAAAACCACCACAAACTGATCCAAATATGGTTATAGGATTTGGTTCATCAAGTCCATAAACAATTTTTGATCATTGAGTGGACCAAAAGGCATCACCACAAAATCATAATTTTCAAACATGATTTTGATTGTTTTATGAGGTATAATAGAGGGCCAAAAAATCAACTAATGAAACCCTAACCACAATTCAATCATGGATAAATTGAAATCTCCCTTTATCTAGTCAAATATATCATCAATACATGGATGAGGATACAAGTTCTTCACATTCATCTTGTTCAAGATCCAATAATTAAAACATAACTAAAAGTTACCATCATTCTTATTAGCGAACAGTAATGGAGAACCCTAAGGTGATGAAATCTGACAGATGAAACCCTTATCCTTCAAATTATCAAGCTAATTCTTATGTTATTTATGCTCTATTGGTGCCATTTTATAAGGTGTAATAGAAACTGGCTCAACACCTTGCATGAGCTCAGTCGAAAACTCAACTAATCTCTCAAGAGAAATCGTGCGAATTACTTGGTAAACACATCCTAGAATCGATATACTATGGGTTGTAAGGAACCAGAATTCACATACTCTTTATCGAAAAAAGCCTTATAACCAGGGAGATTTTCTCCCCTAAATGTTAATTAACTGTCCATGCAAAACATTCCTTAATATCCCACTATCCATGATGAACATAATTTTCACCCTCATGAGACTTAATGGTCACTCTCTGGTGGTAAAAATAAAATTATACTAGGTACACTACTAGAAAATCAATTCCCAATATCATGTCAAAACATGGAATGTCAAGAATGTAATGATCCCTGTAAAATGACACTCCCCATCCTCAAGAGAACACCCATATCATAAATATGTTTCTTTCGACTATATTCCCAATGGTGTATCAATCATACAAACCATGCTAAAAAACACCAATATCATAAAAAATGTGTTCACAAGTTGTGAATATATATATATATATATATATATATGAATGGGATCCACTAGTATCAAATAAGAAATAGGTATTGAGGTTTGGTCCCATTTAAACAAGAGTGATATAAGTTTCGCTGGTTGTTTTAAGAGCTAGTACTCCCTTGACTATGGGGTAGTGGAGTGGTGTGGGACTCTTTATAGTTCTTCAAACCTTGCGTTGAGTGCATTTCTCCATTAGTGTGATCTCTTATGATGGGATCTAGAGTTGGGATTATTATGTTGGTACCTGTAGATCCTCAAGTAGGAACATATTACTGGTGATGTAGTTGGAACCTCATGAGTATTAGTGCCTGAGATGAGTATAATTGGTGTTATTTTTGATTCTCCTTGTGGTGTTGTCACTTCTAGGTTGACACACCATGTGGTTTGAGCTGGCTAGTCAGGTTTAACCGAGGAAGGCCTCGAGATGGACTTTCTCTCTCATTTGGGTTCCCTCTGGATGGGTTGAGCAGACTATTGGCTTTCATTTTCTTCTTATCTTTTAGGGGTTTTGGGTCGCCAACTGAGTATTCTTATTCTCACCCCAGAAAAGGATTTTCCTGCATATATCTTATGTCTTGTGTAGAAAACATGATTTTTGATGGAGTCCCAGGAGGACCCATAGTAGGAGGATCATAGTGAGTTCGATTGACCTAGGTTTTCACCAGAGCTTAGATGAAGAGATTAATTGTGGTGGTTTGAAAAAGATCCCATCCTTTGGATAAGGTTGGACACTTTTTTAGTTTTTCTATTAGTGGGACCTTTATTTTCCACTTTATTACTTTTACTGAAATCTTGATGGGATAGATTTATTCATGATTTTCTATTCAGTATGTCAATATATCTCTACACTCTATCATGGCGTTGTATGTGGGTGTGTGTTTGTATAGATACCATAGTATAAGGTCTCCCATGTGCGTGATATCCTACATAGTGCATGTTTCCTGCCCCTATCCTATTGGTTGCGGGCTTTGGGAGTCATGACCCGAGCCCTGTTGGGTCAGTCCATGATAGAGTGGTATCAAAAATTGTTTCACCTTTGTCACCTCATATCGTATATTTTCTAGGTATGATCTTTGTTTGGGTTTCATGCCTATAATGTTTGGGTGATTTGAGTTTGACTATTATGCCAGGGACCCAAGTTTTGGTGTGATAGCCGACGCAAGAATTCACCAAGACATTGATAAACTACCATTAAACTTGGGACCTTATGATACTAGTTGCATGGAAATAATGGTAGATAGGACAGGGTTTTGGGTTTTCCTTGTCCTTCTTGTGTTAACTCCCCTGATATAATCTTTGACCATGTTACAGATTGTTGTTATTTCAAGATTCCTCCATGATGATGTCTAGATAGGGTTTCAAAATAGAAATTTGGTGAAAATACTCCTTAAGATGAGGCTTTGGGGCAGGTTATGAGTTCTGAGGATGGACATCATGGTGATCCTCCAGTTAAGCCACCACCTATTGAGAAGCAGGTAGTGCTGGTATGCAGGATGAGTGTGTGTGTAGGTTGAGTGTGCTGCATGATTTCCATAGGTAGAGGATTATATGGTTTTTGTGTATATCCCTAGGCAGTTGATTACAGGGTAGTGGCGGTCACATTAGTTTTACATCTAGTGAAGACATGTCCTGATCAGATGGTGGTCCAAGCGGTGAGCCTTTTTCAGGGTTCAGACGGGCGTAGGTGGAGTTTTTTTACACAGAACCACGATAATGAGTCACTCACCTGGGATGAGTTTTATCGGATCTTCATGGATGATTTTTATCTGGCCATGCTGAGGTCTGTACAAATAGTGGTGTTTATGTGGTTTCAGCAGGGTAGTATGAGTGTGGCTGAGTACTTGGCAATGTTTACCAACTTGTCATGATACTCTCTCGACATGGTTTGTGACCTGTTCTTCAAGGATCGGTATTTCGAGTAGGGCCTCCAAAGAGATATACAATAAGGTGTAGTCTCCTTGTCCCTACCCACATATGTGGGGGAATTAGAGCAAGCATCATTGGTCAAGATATTCCTAGATGCGGGACATGCAGATGTGGCCCGTAGTGGAGTTTTTGATGCTACTGTGTCTACCACAGCTGGGAGACAACGGGTGTTCAGATTGTAGCATAAGAGGCATTCACGTTCTTAGTCTCAGGTAGGTGGGCATGTGGGGAAGGAAATTGGCCAGGGTTCTGGTAAGATGTAGGTGAGGCACCACTACACTTGCACTAATTAGGGACATATTGACAGTGATTTCTTGACCTTTCCTGCTGTGGAGAGGGAGACAACATATAGAATGCCTTTGAAAAGGTATTGTTTTGAGCATAGAGGTCTACAAGGTGGAGGACGTGTTAGATGAGTGGGTGTAGTAGTAAGAGGTGAAATGTGGTGGGAGCTTCTACCACCACCACCCTAAGTATTTCACGTTAGGCTCAGGGATCCCAAGGATGGGGCTGAGGAAAACTGAAGGCCATAGAGGCTATTGACCTAGAGGCTCTGCCGTTGGATAGAGGAATGCTCTATGTCCTTTTTACCTTATGAGGTAGTATTTTTAGACACTAGTAAGTTGAACTATTTCCTTTCTATTGTTCTCAAATATTGTTCTATGTTTTTTGTAGTCACTTCAACTAAATGGGAAAGAGTGATACATTCCCCACCGAGTTGGGTTTTTACAATTTGATGAAAACCATGCAGGTGAGGTAGTGCCACCCAAAGTAGATAGTTTGAGTTGTGGAGGATGAGTCCCTCTGATTTGTGTGTTTGTAAAATGGTTTTGTGTTCATATTTTTGTGAGAAGGGCCTAGTAAGACCCATTGTGGTCTTTAGAATCCTTATTATTTTACCCTATGTGTTGAGACGTGAGGGCATGGTTCAGTTCGGTGTTTCTGCACCCGTAGCTTCGGCATTTCACCCGCAAGGTACGAGGTTTGATATTTTATCCTATTACTGTTGTTTCTTTATTATAATAGACTATTAATTATACATTTGATCTTATATTAGTGTCGGTAGGGATCCAAGGATCCAAGATCTCGTTTCAGATTTGAATTTAGAGCACTGGGGTGCACCTTGTGGTCCGAAGAATGATTTTCGGTGGGTATCAGCTCTGTCAGAGGATGGGTAGGTAGTGACGGTTGATGGGAAGTGTTGTGGAATTGGTTGATGTGTGGAGGAGGGATGAACGACTACAGTGGGTTGGCCCCGACGGGGGTAGACTGGCCAGTGTGGGCCTGCCCAGCCAGAATGGGGCGGGGGTTTTTCAAACCCCCATAAGTTGCAAACCCGGTATCCGATTTGCGACCCATATATGGTGATGTGACTCCCACATCGATATAGAACCCCTGTGTCTAGTTTATGAATTTAGATAATTGGTTTTCTGGCTCGGGGAAATAAAATTATGTAACAATAATAATATTTTATTATTATTCTACTTCAACCCGCCATAACATCTACATGAAGCATCCGATTGATGCGTTGTTAGTTTCATTATGACCATGATGGTAAGAATAATTTTTCTCAATAAATTTCGAGTGATTAATTTGAAATATGGTATTGGGATCCATGAGGACTGTTTTGTGGCCTTTAGTGTGAATAGTTCACTTTTTACTGGTTGGCTATTTTAGGAAACTAAGTAGCCTATCCTATGTTTTTTCCACGATGAATGCAATGGTTGTCACCAGTACAGCTTTAGGGACTCCCCACGCCATTGGAATATGTCTGTTACCATTGGGTAGTTTCTTCGTGGGGTGTTAATCCCTTGATGGGTTAGGGCGCTGGTTTCCCCATGGTATTTGTGTAGTTAGACTAATCCCCTGAAGTTTTAGGGAATAAGCTCTCCAAACATGTTCGATGGTAGGGTTGGTAATCCCTCACCATGATAGGGAATGGGTACCCTATCCTTGTAGTGGTGCTCCACTATCTTATTATGGTGAAGGCTCGTGTTTCCCAATGTGGTTCTCCCCTACGTACTGTGGGTGTGGTACCACGTCTCTCATGGTGGTGCTCCCCTACAATGGGTGTAGGCTCACATTTTCTGGAATGGTGATCCACTACCATGTTAGGCTATGGGATTACGTTTATTCGGGTGGTACTCCCATATAATACCAGGGAAGAAGTTCACATGTGCGAATTAGTGCTCCCCTGTGTTTGTGATACAGTGTGGAGCAGGCATGTCCACTTGTTACGCGTGCTTCTGGGTTAGGAGTTTGTGCTCCCTTGACGTACTAAGGTGAGGGCCCCTCTAGATACGAGCTACATAGGTTTCATTGGTTGGTTTAAGAGTTATTACTCACTCTAGTGTGGGGAATTTGTGAGGAATGGTTCTCTCCGTAGTTCTTATCACCTTGCACTTGGTGCCGATAATTATTGGCATGATCTCCTATGTTGGGTGCTAGAGCTGAGTTCAGCGCATTGTTTTCGGTAGATCCTCAAGTAGGAACCTACTACTAGTGATGAGGTCATAACATCCAGAGTCTTAGTTCCTAATAAGAGTGTATCTAGTGGTCTTTATGTGTCTCTTTGATGTGTTGTCACTTCTGGGTTGATGCACTATGTTCTTTGAGAAGACTAGTTGTGTTTAGCTGAGGATGGTCTCAAGATGGAGTTTCTATCTCATTTTCATTCCCTTTGGTCAGGATGGGAAGAATATTTCCTTTTAGTTTCTCCTTATGTTTTAGGGTTTTTTGGGATCCAACTATGTATTATAACAGTAACCCATACATAGGATTTTCCCGCACATGGCTTGTGTCTTTTGAAGACAACAAGTCATTCGATGGAGTCCCAAGAGGACCCGGAGCAGGCGATGCTTAGTGAGTTGGAATGACTACGGTTTCCACTAGAGCTCGGTTAAGGATATTACTAGAGGGTGTTTGATAGGTATACCCTCCATCAACGTAGGTTGGATGCTTTTGTTGTTTTTCTTTCGGTGGGCCCTGAATTTCCCCTATTTATCTTTTTCTATACTCTGGTTGGGATAGATGTATCCATGATTTTCTTTTATGTTTATCTATATATCTCTAAACTATTTCAAGGAGTTATATGTTGGGGTGTTAATATAGGTACCTTTGTTTAACGAGTCCAATGTATGTGATAGCATACTCGAGACTAGTCTCCAGCCCCTAGCCTATTGGCGGCGGGCTTGGGGAGTTTTGGCCCGAGCCCTGTTCGGTCCGGTCATGACAAAATGAATTTTGAATTTCCATCAATGTTGTCCCTGGAATCATAATATATATGTAAATATGAAAAATAAATAATTAATTATAATTTATATAATCTATCATCCTTTTACAATCATAATTACTTGGGTAAACATTATCTAATTAGCACAGATGGACTACTGTTGATTATATATGTTCTCATATTCACTATGTTTCCACATAAGGTCTTGGGTAACCTCGAGTGCATCCTTATACAACATGAACAATATTTCAATGAATTATTCATCCTTTTATTAGCACCATTCTATTTTAGTGTACTGAGAAGTTTCTTCTCCCATTAAATTATATTATTACCACTGAATTCACTATACACTTTATAGTCATAGTCTTATCCCTTTTCAAACAATAATTTCTTCAATATTGATTCAAACCATTTATCCACAAATGTACTCTTATTCTCAAACATGGAAAATACCTTAAAATTTCATTTCTAAATTTAAACCCAGACCTTCTATATTGCATCATTAATAAATTTCATATAACATTGTCACCCTCTAATGGAATGTAAAAGAACATTCACACAAACAATAGTGTGCACCAATTATAGCATCCCTTCCTTCAAGTTTATGCCTTCTTTTATAAATGATACCTTCTTCTAATATAAAATGATATAACATTCTCAAATTTCAACTTACAATAACATCAACTCTAATAACATTCATTTTTTTTAGTAGCAACTTTATCCCCATACAATTAATGTGTCCAAACCTATAATGTTAATGATGATAATACTCAACACAATTTGTTATTATAAACATTTCCAAACAACAATATATCATGTTTTATGGTGTTCCATTCTTTAATTCATGAGATATAACCATAAATCCCTTATTAATCTTCCATGAACCACCAGTGAAAGCAGTAATAAATCTTAAATCAACTTGTTTCTCAATAAAAATAATATTATTTATCATTATAGGAATATACCTTACATTTTCTAGAATGGGAAAACTCGCACTATTGATTTTAATATGAAAATCATTGTTACCTATAATCCTCAATGTTTCATCATTAGGAAAATATAACCTACCATAATTTATAGGAACATATTTTTTAGGAAGCCCTTCTCTAAAAATAATTGGAATACTCCCTTATGTCTAAAATGATTCAATCAATAAGGTTATCATTTATTATAATCACCACAATATAACATTATTCAACAATTTTGTTTTTTGTATTAATTTTAATTGGAATTTGTTTTTGTATGAAATCCTTTGTGATATGTGTTTTCCTCCAACAAATATAGTAGGTAGGAAAAGAACCCTTTTTGATGACATGATTCTTTCCCCTTGATTATTTTCATCTTTTGTGATTATCTCAAAACATGTATCTTCCTCTTCCTTCCATATTTAGAGTAAAGATAATGAATCTACTAAATTATTTCATCTGAACATCCTCACCGAGTATTTTCTCCTGCACATCATTCAGCTTCAACTTTATAGTTCTCAAGAAACATCCCACAATTGTTACATTATCTTCCCCACTGTTAGGTTATGGATATAGTAAAACCTATGGACACACATCATCATCTAAAATAATTCCCATAGATAACATTTGAATTGTGATGGGTGTTGAATTCATTTACATGATTAACAATAATAATAACCTCTCTCATCTTCATATTGAATAGTCATCACATTAGGTACACCTTGTTTTCTATAGAAGGATTCCCTTATATACTCATGAGATATTTTATTAGCCCATACATCAAAATCTCCTCTCTAATGAATAATTCCATGTTTTTGGACAAAATAATGTGCATAAATACCAGAACCATTCAATCCAGTAGCATTTAATATATTCTATATAACATTATGTCTTCCCCCATAAGTGAAAAGTGCACCATTTTCTGATAAATATTTTATTTAATCCACATCATCCTATATTCCCCCAGGGGTTCACTTCAGTCATACCCTCTATTAGTATCCCTCTATTTTGGGGGTAGTTAGCTTAGGATGGAGTCCCACATGGCTCAGACACTTTTCCTATTATAAATATGTATATTGAAACCCATTTTCTTAGATGTGGAATGTGAATCTATCCGGGTTGGTAGTCATTGCTTTGATTAAAAGGGGGACATAATTAAAAACCCAGTTTTTTCTAAAGTTTTTAGTTGAGTAGTTCCCACTTATTGTTCCCCCCTTTATCTCAGGGGAAAAGTTCATGATCAGGTCCCTCCAAGAATGGACACCATTCATATTAAAAATAGCATTTTACAATTCCATTTTCCTAGATTGTAATGTGTATCTATTCTAGTTATCAAACCCCACATTCAGCAAAATTGGGGGATTAACTGAAAACCACATTTCCCATATGGGTTTAGTTGAGTGGTAACCACTAGTTTTACCCCTCACTCTTTAAGATAACAGGATCTTGCTTGAGTCCCTCAAGGCTCAAACACTATTCATATTATCAACAGGGCTAATCAATCAAATTTTATTACTTGGAGAACATGTATCTACCTATGATGAAGGGCACACCTTCAGGTAAAGGGGGACATAATTTAAAAACATCATCCCTCACACTCTAGGGTAATTGGTTGAAGATTTAGTATCAAGAGTCTTACACAGTATTCATATAAAAAATATGGTTATTCAATGTTATTTTCTCATGTAAGGAATGTGTATCTACCTCAGTATGTAGTACCATATTATTGTAAATGGGGGAATTAATTGACAACCATGTTTTCCCCTACCCCACGGGTTTAGTCGAGTGGTACCCTCTGGTTGAACCACTTTATCATTGGGGGATCTAACACAAGCTTGATTAACACCAGGCTCAGGGACTATTCATATTATGAATTGGGATATTCAATTACATTTTATTTGATAGGGAACATATTTATAACTAGGTTCTAGGGCCCATGTTTTGGTAAAGGGAGTACTTAATTTAAAACCAAATTTTATCCTCACAGTTTTAGTTGAGTGGTACCAAATTGTTATACCTCAATCTCTTTAGGGGAAATAACTCTGGCTCTAGTCCTAATAGGCACAAGCACTATTAAAATTATTAGTATATATATTCAACTAATTTTTTATTATATTATTAATGTGTATATAATAGTGTTTGAAGGACCACCTTTAGCTAAAAGGGTGACTTAATTGACTACCATGTTTTTCAATTTGGGTGGCACCTAAGCGGTAAACCCCATAATATTAAATTGAAAAGACAAAGGTTCAAAATCAAAAAGTGAAAAATTTCAGATCTATTATAGAAGTTACTATAACATGTTCAGTATAAGTTATTATAGAATGTAATTTAGACATCACTTTAGTAGTTATTGTATTATTTATACTTGTTACAATACTATTTATCGAATTTTGGCCTACAAACACAATGTATAAATTTTTATAGAGGTGGTGGGGAGGGTGATGGAAAAGATGGATGATACTAGAGGGAATATAATAGTAGAGACCAAGATCATCTCTGATAATAATATGTATACATTTGAGGGTAATGGATCCTATACTATAAAACAATATGAGGGGGGACTCCTAGACATCCTTTGAAGTAAGAAAGATGTCAAATCTATTTCCATCATGCCAAGGGTGTCGAATCTCAATTATATTTATAATGAGTGTTTTACATTTTAAAACAAAAAAAAATTTACTAATCTGAAGTGGATATGAGACATTTGATAGATTTCAAAATTATCTTCAACTCATTTACCCCAAATCGAAAAAATGAAATATGATTAGCATATCTTGAGGCCACTAAGTAATGAATTGGCCGCTGCACATAGATAATCACCATGACCACATGATGAAATTATTTCAAAGATCAGTAATTCATTGGAATCATGAATGAAACCTCTCTTATAACATTATGTATTCATGGCTTTATGAGCCCTCAATGTTAAGCATGATGCCATAGTTGGGAGGATCCCATTGAATCCAATGCACCTGGGGGAGAATCTGGATGAAGGTTAAGGGTAAATTCTCACCATAATATCCCTTAAATAAGGTGATTCTTTCAATAATTTTAGATGATGGGAGAGATCAATGGTAAATCATGGCTCTCATGAAAACGGATCTTTTTGAAGTAGGGGATTCATTATGTCGGGTCCTGCTCATTTCGGCTCAGATAAACCAACAGCTAGTAGCATGGAGGAGGGTAAATTCCATATTATATTGGTTATTTTTACCCACACCAATGAAACATAGATGATGTAAGTCATTTATATAATCCATTGGTGACTAAATTTCGTATATGGACTACATATTTAGGCATTTAGACCATAGGCAATTCAGACCACCATAGGCCTTCATGCCATTGGGCCTTCAGTTCCCCAAATGAATTTGGTACGTGAGATTTTAATCCATAAATCCTTTGGTGTAAGGAGTAATTATGTCAGACCACATAGTATTATCTTCTATATTTGGAATTAAATCAACTAGTAACCACCCGAACAGACCTAACCAGATTGGGAATGTTGATAGGGTATGAAGACTTCACTATTATTACTGGGAATTGTACATCTATATATGATTAAATATAAGATTATAATCAATGTGAGGTGGAGAGATATTAAACATCAATGAAGAAGATTCTAGGAGGGTTAGTTCTAGTATATTCGGGTGATAGAGCCTTTCAGTCATGTATTGGGCCTTGTGCCTCTGGGCATTTGGGGCATATAATGAGCCTTGTGCCTTAAGACCTATGTGTAATGTTATAGATTCATTTCAACCTAGTTAAAAAGTATATTATCCAAAAGTAAGTAAAAAATATTCCTATGGCCCATTCCAAGAAGATATCATCCTATAGTGACTGATGTAAGATCCTTATAAATAGTAGATCTTCACTGCACCTTTTCCGCTTCCATCATTCAATTTGATAAAAAACAAAAATTGATCTTCATAACACAGTTTGTGAAAACATTTTTTTAGAAACATTAAGAGTAACCAATGACAATCTATTATGCATAATTATAGTAAAATATATAAAAACATAATAATCTAAAATGATGATCAAGAACTCCTGAGATTTGAATTTTTGGAGAACAATTCCTATACCTATAAATAGGAAGAAATATTCCAATATTTTTTGGGAGAATGATTATAGGTTTATGTCAATGTATCCATAAACACTAACTATGAAAGGTTATTAAAGGTATTTCTTGTTATAGTAATTCACATTGCTACTCTACCACCAACCACACAATAAGTCTATTATGCTACAATATCTAGTGTCTGGAAATCTACCAATTTATAGTGAATCATCCATGTGACTAATAACATGATGAAACAATACCATGTTGAAGTTCACACTGCAATAATGTCTCTTTGGTGTCATTTATCAACTATGATATAGTTTTTCATCATTGAAATTGTATGAAGCGTGAACAATTTTTCCTAGCTTCATCCAAAAAATAGGGTCCCACCATTCCATCATGAAGAGTTTTCCCAATCACTAACGAATAAAAACAAGTGATGGGGAATCTTGAATCACTCATTGAGAATGGTTTTCCCAATAAATCAATCAAGTGGGTCCTAACTAAGAACTCAAATTTTCATTTATATAATTCAGAGAGTCTTTTACTCGAATAAGTAGAACTAAAAGATTAACTCATTAACACAAAATAATATAAACAAAATATAAAGTTGTAGTAAAAACCATTTATTAAAATATAAAACATCATCAATAACATAAAAAAGAGAGGGGAAAAGAATATATATACTAAATAAATGGGATGGGAAGATGAAGTGGGGATACAAAAGTATACAACATGAAAAAAACCAGAATATAAAATACACCACTACCCATATTTGTGAGGCATAAGGGATCATTCCAACCATACCACCACCAACCCAAGAACTGTTAAAAATAATACACACAACCTCTATGTGGTTCCTTACATTTTTTATCATTTGTTAAAAATTATCTCTATATACACCAATTAGGTGTATATAGGGTGTTATCACAACTATATTAATAGGATCATGCTAATTGTTTCATGAGATTCTTTGTTCCAGAAATAAAATAATGATAGATTGAATGTAAACTATATAAAACCATATTGTTAACATTTTAAACATTAGAAACATATAAAATTATTTTTAATAGTTTAAATATGAAATTAAATCCCCTCTGAGTGGATATTGAAAATAAGAACCATGTGAATGTTATAGGGTTTCCAAGGTAAAGGCACCCTAGGATCCCTGTACAATCTCATGAGAAAACCAATAATACGCAATTAATGAGTGCGGTTTTAAGGAGAGCATCATAATGGCCTAAAGGTGCAGTGACAAAAATTTGATGGGACCATAAACATTTCATCAAAGTCTCAGAAATTATTTAGATAGTTTATGTGTGATACAAGGGTAGGTGGGAATTTTCTTTTAAAGAGGTTCATATCATATTCTTCTGACATATGTAGCTAAAATCCATATTCCATTCACTTTTTATGAGAATCATTAATTCATCATTTAAACCAATTTCAATTCAATGTAAATTTCCATCAAAAATCTGATATGATTCCCTTAATTCCATAAAAAACATTCTCTTTGTAAACCACATTACTTTCTAATATAAAAGGGAATAATTACAATCAATTATAACATATATAAAATCGTTTTAAAATTATTTAACATGCTTTAAATAATTTAAAAATCCATTTTTGGTAGTATCAAGAACTCACTGTTTGTTAATCAAAGACACCTGCTGATACCACATACTTTAAAAATGAATCATCTCTCCAATATAGTGGATCCATGAACAATAGAGCGGGGAAACCCTTCAATTCCATGTGGAAGCCCAAACATCACAAACAGTATCCTTTAGATTTTAGTAAAGAAAACCCTTGGTGTTATTGGAATTATGGTAGGATGGAATTACTGAAAGAATGGGGAACAAAACTAAAAATGAGAACGGAGAAAATTGGTTATTTATTTAAGAACTTTGGTGAAAATAGACAAAAAACCGGAGGATGAGGTTGAATGAAGCAGTGAAAAAAGATATTCCTATGAGTTTGAATGAGGGAAAATAGAGGGGGGATGATGTTATTACTAGTGGGGATAAAGGTAAAATTTAGCATTTTTTAATACCTGTCTAGAAAACATGGTTTAATCACATGGATTCCCAAAACGTTCACCAACTAGTTGAGTGACACTATACGAGCTTCAATAGTTTGGTCACCTGATTTGGAAAACTACATGCCAACACTGCACACCTCACTTGAGAGATCACATCCTTATTACATGAGTTAGGTTCATTTTTAGAACTAACCATTTTAAACCAAAACCCCTATCTAGATACTTCATTTTCAAAATATTCAAAGGAAAAAACTCAAAAAAGAGAGAGAATAAAAATAATCAATAAGTAATGAAATTCATACCTGAAAATGTCACTCAAGTGTGGAAATATTTATACATTAAATTTTGAATATGAAAATTATACATAAATGCATACAATTAAATATATATAATATTATATGAAAATATATATTTATGTATGTACATGAAACCATACACACATATATAAAGATTATATATATCAGTATTGACAAAGGGAACCTTTATCAGCATCACTAATGACAACTCATCTAAATATATTTATATGAATCTTGGGAGATGAGAGAGTTCGGAACCCCAATGCTCCTATGTAATATGGGTATAACCACATGACTCAACAAGCTTATCCAATGTAAAATCACACACACACATATATATATTGATATATTATGTATATATATATATATATATTCTTATTTATTTATATAACTAAAATTGAATTAATTGAGGATAAAAAATATATTTAAATAGTCAATATATATATAGAAAATTGAATATAAAAATTAAATTACTAGTAATTATTAATTAAATAAAATTTTTATTAATTATATTTAAAAACCATTGTTTATTATATAATTGAATAATTTCTAATATAATTGTATTTTAATTAATATTAATTATATTAAAATATAATTAAACATGGAGTAAATTATTAATAATACATAAATAAAAATATTACTAATTATATATAAATGAGTGTATATTTTCAATTAATATTAGAATATATATCTTCATAGATAGAGTAAATTAATAAATTTTAAAACATTAATAAAGATAGTTTCGGATTTTTAGGATTCTATAATACTTCATTCTATATGGTTAATAATGGATATTTTCTCTATTAATGTTTTAAAATGTTTCATGAAAAATAAAATAATTATTGGTAATTATATTAGAGCTCCTGGATATTGAATTTTATAATAATTTTTTAAAAAAATAATGCTTTAAAAACATAAACAATTATTATTATTATTTTCAAATTATATTATAATTATTTTTGGATGAGGTGGTGAACTAAGTATGTGAGTTTTTAGAGGCCTTGTAAGTGGTGGGACCTTAAATGGTATGTAGGAAAAAAAATAATTCAACGATGAAGGTAGTGGGGCATAAAGATACACAACAACAGAGTGCTGATAACCACAATTCGTGTTTTTTGATATTGTTTGTCTATTTAAAAATATATAAACTAAAAAAATCCATAATAAGGGATTGAAAATTCTGAAATATTTTTTTATTTACAAAATATTACCTTCATGTTTCAATAATAATAACAATAATAATAATAAATAATTTTTATAGAACAAAATTTGATCATTATCAATTTTATTAATTATCATAATTTTGAAATAAATTTAAATAAATTTCAAATATAGAAACTTGTATCATTAAATAAAGTGAATATATATATTAAAAAAATATAGTGATATTAAATAAAATTAGTTTAAAAAATATATATTCGCATAATATAAAAACCAAAAATGAAAATTTTAAATTCAAAAATTTGAACCCATTTTTGTTTTTGTTTTTTTATAATGTTAGTCATACACCAAAATTCAACATCGAGTATCTCATGGATATAAATTTATTTTAAAAAATAATAAAATTACATCTATAAAGACTATTTATTATGTGAGTCTCATGAAAAATTATTTTTAATATGAATAAATTAGCGGTATAAATTTTATATACCAAAAATGAATAAACTATTTAGTATTTGTGAATTAATCATATAGGAAATTTCAATTACATCATCAACAAGATTGTATAATTCTAAAGAAATATACAGCAATATGTTTTTAAGGATTATAATTAACAAAATCAAACAAGACGAATAATTCATATCGAGATAAACATATTCTTATCCAAAACAGATACAAGAATGTCATGTATATGAAGAACCAATACATAAAGAAAGATTTTATGACAATGGAAGGTAATGAAAATTTCAAGAAATATAGAAATATAAATTTTCAAACAAACAAATGGTAGTTTCAATAAAATCAAAAGAACTCGAACATGTTTGAATCACAACTAGAATATTGAAGAAAAAATAAATATGTAGTATATTAATGTTAATTAAAACTATATAGGGAATATGATTAAATGAGACAAGAGTATTTATATGCTTCATATAATGTCTCATCAGTCACAGGGAATGATCATTATCAGATTTCAGTATATAAATTAAAGGAGCACAAAAAAATGTGAAGGAAGAAAACACACAATAATATTGATTGTACATTATAATATTAATTGTATTATAGGATTCAAGCATATTGTTTGGAATTTGGTCATATTAATATCATTTTGAATGATATGGCCATTGACATGGGTACATGGAATCCACCAATTCAACCAAATAGTTTCTTCTGGATATGGATCATTATGATCAATCAATAATGGATTAAAAAACCTATTATAATTATTTGAAAGATTCAAATATTTATTCTCATTACATATATGAATTACGATTAACACACATAATCAAATGTTTGAAGATGAAAATTGAACTTGTCTATTGAATTAAGAAGTTATATATAAGGATATGATTCTTCCATTAGTGAATTTGAAACTTTCATTCCTATAACCAAAGATTTATTCATTCCCGGTTCTCAATTTGACTTCAAAGAAGATGGTGTTGAAAAACCTCTATATGTTCTAATAGCCCACTCATATAATAAAAGGATTCTAGTAGTCAGTGTTCAACCCCATGGAGAGGAGAGATGGTATTCTATCATTCTGGGATCTCTATCTCTCATACTACATCAAGATCAGTATAGATGGGGTACACTATGATTTAAGTGCACCCGTATATATTTCATGTCCATTATTCACATTTATTTTTGATAGAAATAGATAGACATTCAAATGGGATTCTTCCACTACATTGGACATGAAATTATACCAAAAAACCCATTATTATTAGTGAATCCATGTTCATCTACAAAGTACAATTATTTTCTATTAATTTTAGGAAGAATATGTATCTCATATGGTGATGGAGGCCATATTGTATCCCTTGTTATAAGGTGTATAATCATAATATGTTAGATCAATCTACTATAATATATGATATAAGATATCGTAGCACGTGAGTCACTGTTTTCATGGTTATAGGAAAGGACATGATGATTCATATTGTATGAATCATAAAAAATCAAGGTTTTGTTCTGTATCATAGGATAAAATTATGGATAACGTAGGTGGTAAAAGATAATTTTTGTTTCAAAAAATACAGGATCATGGAATAAAAATGAAATAACACATGTCGCAGTTTATGGTTGGCATTGAATCACATAGAAATGACCACCATTATCCTTGTCATAAGTTGGAAAACCACCACCATAAGAGTAATCAAAACACATTCATGGTTGTGAAAATTCTTATTCTTACTAAATCACCAAATATTACTAATTTATATATTATAAATATTGGGAATTCCAAATATAATGTATGAAATGTGGGCATCCTATATATGATTAAGTAAGCCCCTCCAACAGTAAGGGATAATCATTAATTATACTTCCTACATAAGAAATGAACACAACTAGTAAAAGATTAAACATGTAGCCATGTGATAATGATAATTGTTATTGCTGTCCAAATTATGGCCTATGACTAATAATAGTCCACTATATATCATTAGATATGATATAATACAAAATTGAAGAAATTTTTTAAATAATAAATATTTCGTAAGTTTTATAAATTATTTATAATTAAAAATTAATTTTCATTAAAAATTGGTAATTTTCATACCTATAATTAAAATGATATATTCATATTAATATCAATGATTTATTAAATAAATAAAATATTTATTTATTTTCTTGTTTTCTTTTTGAATAATCTTGTTTATAATATTTTTATATGATTTGAATAACATGTATGTTTAAATTTATTTGATAAATTGTCACAAACCATCCCCCAGGACCAAGGTTGTGACTACCCGAATCCCATCTCTAATAGACCAGGGGTTGGTGACTAGCACTGAGTAGGAATATCCCATAAATGGGAGGAATTAGCATGAGAACCTGCAGACACACACACAACTCCAAACCTATGATGCTGGGAAGTAAAAAAGACATGGAATATTTTCATGCAAAACACTAAGTATAACACAACCAGATTGGAACAAAAATAAAGTACATGTTGGAAAATTGGTCCAGTATACAAGCCCACCAAAAGAAATAAAGAACCTAAGTAAAACTCCAGGTCCCTGAATCGTGTCCACTGACAACCCTACCTAAAGGGTAGTTGAAGGGAAGCTTCCTGAAGCCATAAGAGTATGCCTTGTCTGTCTGATATTACTGAGCACTAGCTGGTCCTGGACCTCCTTGGACTACGTCAAAGTGTCTACTGTCTTCCCAAGACAAGACATGTACAGAAAAAGCCTATACAGGGGTGAGTAAAACAATACTCAATGGGACACCCTGAAACCACAATGGTAAATCACAAGGAAAAAACAATAAAGAAATGCACAGTCAGTTCCATACAGTTAAATTCTTATACCTATACCAAGAACAACTAGATATAATCATTTTAGACACTAAGAATCATAAGGTTCCAACCTCATAGACAGTAAAAGGATTCTCAAAATAAGTTCTAAAGGAAACACATAAAACCAAGAGAAACACACTCCACAAGATCATCCATCTATGATGGTACCCATATGAGAGGTACTCTCCATTGGGAACTACTATACCATTCCTAATGGTATGTATGAGAGAAAGAGCTCTATATAGAACATTTTACTTGGTCCAACATCTGTTCCCAACACCGGAGGTTCAGTTATTTTTTTCCTATGCCCAACACAATACAAAGGAAACCTAAGTGTAGAGGCCCACCCTCGCCACTATACACAGATGAGGGAGCCCTAATCTAAAAAATATCATGAAACCTCCGTCGCTCCTATATGGAGTGTCCCACAACTCTGTCTGTCGAGGGAGCACTATCTCCCATCTAGGAAATGTTCCCATCAAGTGGATGGGCATGCTGCTCACTATCATGTCCAAAACTTGGGGGAGATCCACCTCTATTCTCGGACCCCACCCAACCTGGTAGGGGAGTACTTCTCAGTGAATAGAGGACCCACACACTTTTATGATAGGGGAGTACCAACTCTATCATTCACGTGTGGAGGATCCGCTCCCTAGTATGATAGAGGAGTACCAACTCCTATCATTGATGAACTGCACCATACACGGTAGGGGAGTACAGACTCTGTTAGATCATTTGTGGTGGAACCATGCCGTAAAACAGTAATACAGTACTAAATCCTATCATATATGACATGCACCCTACCTGGTTGGGCTGTGCCACCTAAATGTAATTTAGATTTGGAGGACCCACACACTTTTCCTATTAGGGAGTAAAGACTCCACATTTAGTGGACCCACTCTATTGTCCCATACCGGAGTACGTTCTCTTCCTTAAATAGTATCTCCAAGAACCTACACCCTAGTCCTTCATGGGAGTGACACCCCCTTAGGGAGCTACCCAAAGGAAGTGAACCTTTACCCCAGGATGTGGGGTTTCTACCTTTGTGAAACACACCAATTTCTACTAAAGATTTGTTATACAAGAATAACGTACTAATAAAACCATTATGATGTCTTATAAATTTCATAAAAACTCAATTAATATATCCCCAAAGGATACTCTAATTTCAAGGGTCCCAACACCACAGACAACACATCAAATGGAAGCTCTTTTTACATATTATGGGTGTTTCAGCAAAAAGCATTGGGTGGGGTTTCGGTCCTGTCAGGAACAATCAAACCGACCCAAACCTAATTAGCATGGGCACTTCGTACCGAACCATTGCTTCTAGTCTGGCATGATGTCAGGTAATCCTGCTCAGTTGGGCTCAGCCCACCAGATTCAGCCTAGTCCGCATCAGAGTGGGCAAGTGGCACTTTCCTGGGATGTAGTAGCCACCCCCGCGTCCCCCTTCGTGAAACATGGCTAGTTTCCAGATCATCACGATCGTGGCCTTGTGCTACAGGTCCAATTCAATGGCACAACAGAGGCCACAACTTCCTCTATGTGGAAAACTACATGGATGCGGCAGTTTCTCCTGCAGCGGCGCGCCGCCTCTGCCGCTCAGCACAGAGCCTCCATCGCGTGTCGTTGCCGGCGTTGGTGCACCGACGGTTTTTTCTGTGGGCCAGCGAACTCAGTCCCGTGGTATATTTTCATTTCTATAAATTTTTTCAGATCCCTGAGGCAACCATGTTCACTACTATGGGCTCGTAGATTTTTTGTGACCCCCTCTACCAGAAAGCGCTTAACTGATGGTATCTCACACGCCGCTTCGATCCACCCATCGCCATCATACCACCCTCATTCCATGTCTATTATGAATCCATGATGTGAGATCATTGAACTAAGACCTATTGTACAATGATCCACCATTCTTCAACCCACGATGAATGAAAAGAATGTGAAGAATGCGCGTCAAATGGAAGGTGGAAAACCAAAAAAACAATTTGATGAATGAACCTCCACCATCATTATTCACATCATTAATCCTCTCCCATTAATAGGGTTTAGTAGAAAAATAAAATTGGAATTAACTTCCCCAAATTCTTCTATAGACAAGAATCTCCCACAAGAATGATCGAGCCATAGATCAACTTGTTCATGGGTTGATCCGTGTTCATTGTCTAAAACCATGAATGAGGAAAAACATAATCAAATAACAACCACTAACTAGAATTGGCTTGATCACGGATAGGGAAGAAGTCTATTCTCATAATTATTCAATCTGTATAAGAAAGATCCAATCTCTAATCATCTATCCATCATCTCATTGATGTTCACCATTAACCAATGAGCAGTTTCACCAAAAAATTTCTTCTCCAGAGCTGTCAGCTATTTTCTCCTAGATTTTCAATCTAATCATGTACCCCTGTTAAGACATTAAATGAAGAAACAAATTTCATCATTTCAACATTTCTATTATTGTAGATTTCCCATGTTTCATTTTTTAAAAGAAACGTGCTACCCCATCGTGGAATTGCAGCGCCCCTGCATTATTGCAAAACATAAGAAGAAATATTTTTACTAAATATTTTTACAATGTTCACGTCAAAAAACTAACTTTCACGCTTTACCCCTTCCTATCAAGGTTAGGACCCCAAATGAAATCACACCCTCACTAGCTCAACAATACTCTCAAATTTCCAATCTGAGTTACCGTTTATGATATATAGGATTTAAAAATAAAATAAAACAATTATTTTATTTATGATCATGTCGCAAAAACAAATTTCCATAGTTGTCATGCACCAGCCAATGTTAGGATCACCCTAAGGAAATTTCATCATCATGGTCTCAATGATGCTATCAAATTTGCAATCTGAGTCACCATCCGTGGGTTATAAGGATTTGAAGAAAGATAATTTTAATATTTTATTTATTGCTATTACATTTTGGTGTTTTCTCACTAGATGACCACACCGACTAAAGTTATGTCACAACTTGGGTAATCAAACCATCCTGAACATAGTGGTGCCCCCAAAGTTTTGATATGGGAACCCATTAAATAGTTATTCCACTTTTTTGGGAAAACCACTCACGCACTAGTTTAAACTTATCAATTTTCGATGAACCATTACAGGAACACCGGGCCTCAGAATCACATGACGTCTTAGTGAATGGTCTCATAATATTTCCAAGAATTTTATAAAAATAGAACCCAGAAAATAAAAGCAGGTAAATTACCCCAACCTTAAGGATTTACATCCTCAAAAATCCAGACATGTTTTAATCGAACAAAAGTTGATAGAACTAAGCATGAATATGAGCCTCCCACTCCAATGTGATCCACTTAAGATCCATGTTCTTCCATGATACATGAACCAAATGAGAAGTTCACAGATGAAGGATCCTTTTTTTCCTCTGTGAGAGTCTACCCGACAATGTCTGAGTTTTCTTTTCACTGACCAAGGAAACATCGTTCCATTACTGTGGATACACTGTACCCTTTGTTCCTAAAACAGTAAATCTATGAATGATAGATAGTTTTCCATACCGTGAATAATTTCATAAGGCTTCAACGCTACGACTAAGACATCCCAGACAAAACTATCACCTCTAAGAGTTGGGTCACACAATCAGTGTCAGTGTGTGATCATCGGGTCTCCTCCAGCAAGAGTCACTAAGCATGTGGGGCATGTCCACTGTTTGACTGGAACCTCTGTGTCTCAAAAAAAACTCATAGGAAATATAGGAAAAAAATCTCATGTGTCCATTAATATAGTAGACAGAAGGAAAAATCATAGTACGTACCTCAAATCTCTGATGGAGTATCTGGATTATATTCCATGACGGCATGCAGCTGTCGTTGCCCACGTCCTCCATCTCTTTGAGCCTAACGTGGACTACCAGCTGCACTTCCAGCTCCTCTGCCGTGACCGCCATTTTCAGAACTCCATTCTCCACGTTTTTTCTCTCCCAAGGTAGATCATCAGCTGGCTCCCTCTCAGTGGTATAAAGTGTTAAAAAAATATCTACCCCAGACATTTCAAGAATAACTCCACCTCTCCAATAGAAGATCTATTCATTAGTTCTGCTCATGCACCGCAATCCAACACATATGAGTTTGAGCAAGGGTGTTCATCGTATTCTGATATCCCATCATATATCATCATCAATATCATGTTGACTCCCCTGTCTCATGACATCTATTGTATGTTGCGTCCATATTCTACTCAGTGAGGGAAATCTTGACCACCAGTGCTCACTCAAGATCCCTAGCATAGGTAGGAATAGTGTACGGAACAACTGATGCCCTGATCTCTAAGGGTAATCCCTGCTCTAAGGTTCAATCTCGGAAAAACTGGTCTCTCACCATGTCCAGGGAATACCAAGACAAGTCAGTGAACCTCCCTAAAAATTGTGCCACTATCATGCTGCCCTGTAGAAGCTGCAGAAGCTCCAGGATACGCACTAACCTCAGCGTGGCTGGGAAAAACTCTTCCATAAAAAGTCATTCATACTCCTCCCAAGTGAGTGTCTCCTCATCATCCGACTGTATCACCTTGCTCCACCAGTGAACCAATAATCCATGAAGAAGGCTTGTGGCTAGGATGGCCATCTGATCAGGAGGTGTACTCAATAAAGTGAAAAATCAAGAGACTGCCTCAATCTTGTCATCTGCTACATAGGCTTCTGGATCACCCTAGTATCTCAAAGTTAATTACCTCTGGAACTTGTGTAGTGTTATTAGCCTATGTGCATCCTTGATCTGAACTATCAGAAAAACATGATGCTCTACTAGTGTATTCACCATCTATAGACCACCTGGTGGTAATGCCTCAGAATCGGTGCACTGTACTAAAGCCTCCCCATGGTGCATATCATCATCCCGATAAGGTTGTATAATCCTATATGGCTATCATCATGGGGGAATCCTGAAATGCATCAAGATGAACCACAATTTATATAGTATATCTAGAGAGCTGACTCATGAAGTAAATGGAAAACGTAAACCATTACTATATGAGGCAAGTACCATTTATTTCCTGAAAACCTATTTCCTAATCCCCTAAGTTGAAATGTGGTTCATCTGAGTCTCAGGGAATTGATAGATAGGCCACTACAAAAACACTAGAACCTCTGGCCTGAGATCCGAACTCAAAACATCTTAACACTATCGTAATTAAACCAAAACCAAGCTCAATACATTGTGGTCCTAAGGTATAACTGAACTCCTTTGATACCACTCTGTCATGACCCATCTGCTAGGGCCTATTCCACGACTACCCCAAGCCCGCCTCCGATAGGTCAGGGGCTAGCGACTACCACTGAGTAAGAATATTACATAAATTGGAGGCATCAGCCAAAGAACCTCCACACATGCACAAAACACCAAACCAATGATATTGGGAAGTAAAAAGTGAAGAAATATATTTATGAAAACCACTAAGTATAACAAAACCATATTTCAACAAAATTAATGTACAGGGTGTCAAACTGGGCCAATATACAAGCCCACCAAAAGAAGAACTAAACATTTGTAAAACTCCAATTCCTAAAAGCTCATCTTCAGATAACCCTATTTGAAGGGTAGGTGGAGGGTAAATTCTTGAAGAATTAGGTTTACTCCTCATCTGTCTAATCTCAACAACTACCACTTAGTCCTAGCCCTCCTTGGACTCCATCAAAGTGTCGAACATCTGCACAAGACATGACACATTCGGGAAATTCCCTTGTAGGGGTGAGTAAAATAATACGTAGTTGGACACCCAAAATCCCAAAGGTAAAGCACAAGGGAAACCCCAAAAGGAAATAAAAATTCAACTCCATACTAGTATATGCCTCTACATATGATAAGAACATCCAGAGATACTCATTTCAGACACTACGAATAACATTGTTCCAACCTCATAGCCAGTAAGAGGATTCTCATCATAGTTTAGAAAGGAAACACATAAACCCTGGAGAAACACGCTCTATGAGATCAGTTATCCATGATGGTATCCTTATGAGAGGTACACTCCATTGAGAACATAAATACCATTCCTAATGGTACATAAGAGAGAAGATGATCCATAGAGAACATCCCACTAGGTCTGTCTCTAGTGCCCAGCACCAGAGGTTTAATCATCGATGTCCTTCGCCCAACGTATGACTAAGGAAACCCAAGTGGAGAGGCCCACCCTTATCACTATACACAGATGAGGGAACCCTGCTCCTAGCCATCTCCAAAAACCTCTGTCGCTAATATATGGAGTGGCCTGCACATTTTTCCGTCGAGGGAGAACTAGCTCCTCTCTTGGAAAAATTCTTATCAAGTTGATGTGCACACTCCTCACTACTATGTATGACAGCTAAGGGAGACCTAACTCCAATCTATGAACCACACCCTATAGGGGAGTACTGACTGTATCATTCATGTGTCTAGGACCCATACCCTGGTATATAGGGGAGTACCAAAATTCTATCACAGTGGAACCGCACCCTACCAGGTAGGGGAGTACCAACTCTATTCGATCATGTGTGGAGAACCCACACCATGAAACCGCAAGGGAGTAATGGATCCTATCATAGAGGACGCACTTTCTACCCGACATGGGAGTACTGACTCTATATGCATTAGATATGGGGGAACTACACCCTTGTCTTATAAGGGATTACCGACTCCACAGATAGAGGACCCACTCCCTAGTTCCATAGGGAAATACCGACTCTACCATCACAAACATCTCTAGGAACCTATAACCAAGTACTCCAGGGGAGTGACACCCCCAGAGGAAGCTACCCAAAAGAAGCTAACATGCACCCCATAACATCGCGTTTTTACCATTACGAAACATGCCGATTCCTACTCATGAGTGTTTTTACCAGAATGACCTACCCCTCAAATAATTAACATGGCTAAAAAATTTCACAAAAACTAACATAAAGTCTCTCAAAAGGACAGTATCGTCATAAGGATTCCAATGACACATAAGAATCATAAAATGGAATCTCCTTTTGAGTGTTATGATAATTTGAGCAAAAAGGGGCTTGTTGGGTCAGGGTCTGGTCAGACCCAGTCAGACCGATCAGACCCTGCCCGGCCAAGGGACCAGCAACCCAACCTGTTGGGATAAACCTGGACTGACTAGGCCCAGTCCAACACACTGGGATTTATGTCCAGTTCGCCCGGTAGGGCTTAGCCTGTCGGATTCTATCGGGCCCGCACTAGAGCGGGCCAGTGGCGCTCGCCTGGGACGTGGCACCCGCCACCACGTCCCCCTTAAAAAACACAACCATCCATTTTTTGCCACCATATCAATATGCCCGAGGCTTTGTGCAGTAGGTCTGAGTTAATTCCACGATCAAGGATGTGACCTTCTCTGCATGGAAAACCATGTGGAAGAGGCTGTCGCTGCCGCAGTGGCGTGCCGCCTCCATCACCCGGCATGAGACCACCCCCACAACTAGAACTAAAACACGAAGAGGTTTTTCCATTGGCCACAAATCTCTCTTCGATGGTCTGATTTTGAATCGAGATGTTGTTTTGGATCCCTCGGGCCTCCCTCTTCTCTACTGTGGGCTCGTAACTTTGTTACGACCCCTTCCAATAGAAAGTGCTCGATTAACGGTATCAAGCACGCTGCTTTGTTGCACCCCCTGCCATAAACATCACACCACCTTCGTGCCATATCAATTATAGATCCATCACGTCATATCATTTCACTTTGAATAGTTTTTCTATGATTGATTGTTATTCATCTTACGAAGAATAGGGGAAAAGGGAAGAACGTGAAGAAAACACATCAAAGGGAAGGAGAAAATCAAACAAAAAGTTGAGGAAAGAACCTCCATAGTCATTTATCATGACATTAATCCACTCCCATTAGAGGGGTTTAGTATAAAAACCAGACTGAAATTAATTTCTGCAAAACATTACGCAATCATGAACCTCCTTCATGAACAATCGAACCGCAGGTCAACCTATTCATGAGTTGACCCATGTTAGGAATTTTAAACCATGAACGGGGAATAACATAATCAAACAACAAACCATACCTAGAATGGGAACGATCGCTGATAATGAAGGACCCCTGCTCATCATTTCTCAATCCATAGACCCTTGATCTGAACTATGGTTGTTGATCCGATCACTCGTTACTGTTCACTGTTCGTAATTGATAGGTTTTCCAACACTTTTCCTCTCTAGAGAAACCAGGAAATTTCTCCATGATTTTTAATATAATCCCGTACCCCTATCAAACCATTAATTGATGAAACATGTTTCAGAATTTGTACATTGCTATTATTGCAGCATTGCCATGATGCTTTATTTATTAAAGGAAACAGGCTGCCTCATTGTGGCATTGTAGTGTTGCTACGTTGTTGCGAAATGTCAATAAGAGATATTTTTATTAAATATTTTAATGATGTTCACGTCCAAAAAACTAACTTTCACCCTCAACCCATGCTGGTCATGGTTAAAACATGCCTAAAGAAAGCACACCCTCACGAGCTCAATGGTACTCTTGGATTTCAATTTGAGTTAATGTTTACAAGTTATAAGATTTGAAAACAAAATAATTTAATTATTTTATTTACAGTCGCATCCCAAAAACTACATTACACAGTTGGACTGCGCCAACCAATGTCAGGATCTTCCTAAGAAATGAACACCCTCAAAAGCTCAGTGGTGGTCTCAGATTTTTAATCTGGGTCACCATTCGTGAGTTATTAGGTTTTTCAAAAATAATATAAATTTATTTAATAATTTAATTTATGGTTATTCCATTTTTGGTTTTTTCTCAATGAAGGTCTGCACTGACTAATTTTATGTCACACCTAGTGTTAAATAACCATCCTAAACACAACAGTGCCATCATAATTTTGATCCGAGTACCTGTTTATGAGATATTCATTTTTTTTCAGGATAACGGCTTAGGCACTAGTTAAAACATTATAATTATCGACAGACCATTCTAGGAACACGTGGCTTCATAATCCCACGTTGTCTTACGTCCTGGTTTTGAAATTTTCCCAATAACTTTATAAAATTACAACATGGAAAATCAAAGCCGTAACATAAATTGCTTATAAAATTTTCAATCCATGCATTAGATCCTATATATGATGACATAATATAAAATCTTCAGCTACCTTGATATCAATTTTTTATTGAAGTTATTTCATTTAATTTAGATGTTGATTATACATTATACATATTACATACCCATCTTATAATGAATCTAAAAACTATCTAGTGAAGAATCCTTGGGTAGAGGGACATTGATTCAAACTTTCTACTAATTTGGAGGCTGAATTCTTGTCAAGAAAAATTGGGATTAGATATTAGTGGATCCTAGAATACTTTTGTGGGGATTATTAATTTCATAAAATTCTAAAACATTACATGAAGAGAGTTTCATTTACCATATATATTCACATAGTTTAGGGATTGAGTTACCTCTACCTATTATAGATGATCACCCACCATCTGAGTGATGTTATTGTTACATTTTTATGATATTTTGTATTAATATATGTTATTAATTTTATAATGAATTTAATTTTTCTATTTTTGTCTTTAGTGAAATTTTATTATTATAATGTATTTATTAAAATTTATTTATGATTAATTTTTTATTTTGATGTAAATAATATTTTTTATGGAAATCTATTCCCTATGAAAATATGTAGGTTAGAAATTATTTTTCATTAATTTCAAAATCCATTGAAAATAATATTTGTGAAACACAACTATCTTTATATAAAATAGTATAACCCTTTTATTAATTATGTTGATTCATCTAAAATAATATTAAGTATAATAAATTTTTTTGATGGTGTTTTTGTGATGGAATGTAATCACAAATAACATTTTATAGTAGGAGACCATCACATATATCCCATAAAAAATCATCCTTTTAAAGTGGTATAATGATTTTCTTATTAATAACTAAATAAAGCGTTCTTATTTATATAAGGTATTAATATTAAATTTTTATTTTTTATAAGAATAAAATAAAAAATTTCCAATTCCAAAAGAAGCCTACTTGGTTTTATTTGATCCTAATTTTTGTCTTCCTACGTGGAAATGCTTTCCTCAGTACTATTTTTTATCTACTTCAACATTAATAAATTAAATATTGTTTCTGAGTATGTGTTTATAAACATATATTTCTGATGCACAATTGATTTTTTACACCAAATCTAATGTTAGATAAATTTATGTGTATAACATCAACTTCCAAATCCTCGGAATTCATATCATTGCATAATTTCTCAAACATGAATACAAATGTTCATGTTTTTTATAGGGATGGCCTATAAGTTATATAAAAATGATAATTATGATACATGACAATGTCTATGACCATGATATATATTTATTTATGGGTTAGGGTCAATATGTTATCTTTTTATCATGTACATTTAATGAATATAATCATACTAAAAATATTAATTCATACATCTTTACCTTTAGTGGTCCAAGATCCATAATTCACTTTTTTTAGTCCATTATAGTTTTCCTATTAAAGAATAGTCATTTTGGCATACCATTAATCCAATTAAATCACATATGATTCCTAGATATTTTAGTATACAACCAATTTTCCAAATATATCTAATGGAAATATTTAACTCTTCTTCTATGGTATCATATCTCACAGGATTTCCCATCTAAGTGTAATCAAATCTCAAAAAAGGAGTTTGTTACCTAAATGTTAGAGTTAGCCATTTCCACCATTCCTTAAACAATATAATGTATGTGAACCATACTTTATCAGGAAGATTCCATGTTGGATGATATATCTATTGACATGTTTTTTATTTGGAAGAAATATCACACATAGTATTCAAAGTATTTTTTGGTCTCATAATTTTATTATAAATACTAAGTATATTAAATTCATTACAATTTAATCTCATGTAATATTTAATATCTCATGACTGATTAGTATATGTATTAACATGTCTAATGAGTTAGTTTTGAAATATTAATTCCTCCCAAAAAATTAACATGTTCAAACCATATCAATGTGTAAATATTTACAAAACTCATGGTTTATTAATGACGAATAAATAGAGTATAAATATATATCCACATATCCAAATAGATCCCACTCCAAAACTTATGTTATACCCTTTCCTGAATAGACTTAAAATCATTTGAAAATAGGAATAAATTAAAGATAATATATGGTGTGATGTGTAGGGAACTCCATATTTTCTTTGATATAGAATAATCTCATAGTACAATGAGTATTATAGCCCAAAATCCCACCAACCATGGTTCATTAATCAAGATATATATATATCAATTCCATGTTAATTATAACATCTAATATTCATAAACTATTCCAAATCTCATAATCAATTTTTATAACTCTATAAAAAATTAAACCAATGGAAAAAATAATTAAAATATTATATCATCATACCTAGTATATAATCTGATGACCTATGTCCAAATTGAATCAATTAAAGAGAAAATTAAGGTTTTCATGGGAATATGATTAATAAAAATGCGAGTCAATTTTATTTTTTGTTTTTGGTTGAGGGAATTTTTATGAGCAATAATATTTTTTGGAAATGAAGATGTGATATAATATGTTGTTATAGTTTTATTGAGTTTTTCTGTGAGTATTTGGGTTTTATGTAGTTTATTAGGTGGAAAGACTATAGTTTAGAACCACAGGTGGCACTTTGTGTGCAATGGGAGGTACCTGGTACTCATGGACCTTGGTAGAGGGCATAGTGGCTTCGGGGGGGGGGGGGATAGGTAACCTGTGGCCCATACACTGTACCTGGAGGGACAAGGTATAGTTTTTTTGAAAAGATATACATTTTTTATTTTAATTTGATTCCCATTTTATCCCCTTCCCCACCCCACCTTCAATCCATTATTCTCCAATTATATGAGAGTCATACCCTATGTCATTTGGGTCTTTTTCTTCCCCCTATTTTTGTCTTGATTCAATTTAGATGAAAGGATATATCTTAAGTAAAAATCAAAGGAAAATATTCATCATATTTCTCAATATCTTTCCCACCCCTCTCATTTTATATAAATTTTTCCCATCATAGTTTATGGGATTATATTAAATTATACCAATATATGGGTTATTCACTGAACATAATAGGGATTATACTTTCTTTCTCTAGTGGAAAATATAGATATTATTTTCCCTTATTTATCTATATTTTTATTCTACATTATTTGGATATTATTTCCACTTCTTATTTCAAACATTTGTGGTCATATTGGAATATTATTTGGTGGTTTTAATTACAAATTTTGGTGAAGATATTTTTGTATTATGATTTAGAGATATATTTCTTTGTTTTTATTTTCGTTTATCCCTTATTAATTATAGTTATTTTGTAATATTAGAACCCTATTTTTCTAATCTTTTTAACGATTATGACTTTCTTTCAAAGAATTGGGTTTTTATTTTGTTATTTATGGAAACGTGAATGGTTGATAGTGGATATGGTAAGTCACCTTGGCTAAATTATTTATTCTCAAGCTAATATTGAGATATTACTACATCAGTTTTCCAAACGTATTGATAATGAAACTCTTATATATTAGAAATATAAATATGTTCCATTATAATGATATTTTTTTATAATAATTTAAATATTTTAAAATAGTCAGCGTGTTAGTAAAGAATTATATTCAATCCCTAATTTTAATTTTGTGGATTTTTCTAAAATAATTCTTATTTTGTTTGATCATTTATATCATCTACCTTATTTGTTAAAAAGTATTTCAATGCATGAGTTAGGTGGAATAGTTGAGTTAGGTCACATAATATAATTTTCTCGATGAACAACACAATTTAGTTTGAAATTATTGTTGGGATGAAATGAAAAAATAACATTTTTTATTAGTGTTAAAACATATTGAGGAAATATTGAGACCATTAGATGCATTTTTGAACAAAACATTATTAGGCTGTTATAATATTTAAAATTTACATATTTTTAATACTTATTGTTGAATTATTAAATAACTAACTTATTCTCACTTAAAAAATAAATAAATGAAAGATATAAAACAATACTTAATAAATTATTAAGAGTGTCCTCTGGTAGAAATATAATGATTAATTTGACCAATTGAAAAGGGGCGAGTTGACATAAAAATATATCTAGTTTTAGAATAACATAAACATTATATATAAAAGAACATCAATAATTTATCCCAAATATTGAAATTTGGGAATATATATGTTATGAAATTTGTCTAATATATAGATTATTTTGAGAAACATTCTTGAATGCATTTTAATATTTATTTAAATTAATATTTAAACATGAATTCAAAACCCTTAATCTCCCTTTCTATTTTAATGTTGAATTATATAATAAAAAATTATAAATATTTCATTGAAATGGTTTGTGTGGGAATAGTTATAAATATTTTTTTAATTAGGATAATTTATAATCGATAATGTGTTTCTTTAGAATGTTGTTTAATAATCGTGGTTTATTTTGAGACAAGACTACAGATTAAATTAAATTGTTGATTTTATATCTCTCAATATTATGTTGATGATAAAATTGTTTTACCAAAAACACATTTCTAATTAGTTTTCAGTTTATAATTTTTTACAACATATTTAAGGGCCTTTTCCTACCCACATTATTCAAAAACCTTATATTTTTAGGTCGTAGTCGGTTCCTTGTTTTTATTGTTCATTCCATGTTAAAACTATTATATATTACTTTTCTATTTTCTTTCTGAAATTCTACTAGTATGTCCAAATTTTTATTTGTTTTACATGGTCTAGATTAAATTATTTTTATTTTATTGAATTTTATTTTTGAGTATCCCAGAAGATTTTTTTATCTTACATATTGTGACTGTTGTTATAATCATAGTACGTATTGATAGTAGTTTATATTGAGTATTTGTATAATCCTCATATAGATAATTTTAATTTTAATTTTCATAGAAAACATAAACTGATTCCAATTAGGTAATATATTTTTAATTTGGTATTGATCATATGTTTCCTTGATATGAATCATGTATACTGATTTGGAATGGGATATTTTTATTATAGACTACTTGAGAATATTTTCTAGAAAATGATGCACATTGTCTAATGGGGTGGGTGTCACAAAAAAACCACTATATAAGAATTTTATTTTAAGAGTTATTTTCTATAATATTCCTTTGATCGATTATATATGATTCTATTTCCCCTGGGGAAGGTCCTCTGGGCCCTGACTTGGTATGTAAACACACACACATGGGGTTGTGTATGTGTGTTCATGAATGTGTGTGTATATTTGGGTTTATGTGTAACATATACAGATGTTCAAATTACATCTGATGGAGGACGGAACTAATAAACCATTTTATATTATAGTCTAGACAGAAATCTGGTAAAATTGGTACGCACCCTCCTAATATAGAGAGTTATCAATTATAGTCGAGACTGATCTATGAATATATCCACTATTTATCTAATACTATAAATTATTTTATTGAAACCAAATCTACTTATATAAGTATCAATAAATTTTTATATATTTTATTACAAACACTTTTTTATTCACAATATGAGGTGAGACAACATTGGGGTTTCATTACTGAATACTAATACTCACACTCTATATGGGTACCATGAAGGAGATGTAATTTCACCAAATATTATTTTTCAAATATATAGGTATGAAAGTATCTATGGTGGTATTTTGATATTTTTCATGAAATCCGTGGGGTTGGTTTGAACTTATTACCATTCCATAGATGAGGGTGTGGTGGTTGGATGTCACATTTTTGGAAAATCACATATTCATTATTGATGCTTCGTCATCTTATGTCGTATTGGTGCATATCATTATCAGAAAATTTACAAAGATGAATTTCAATGTACTCATGAAAACTAATGAAGGATAAAAAAATAATTATAATGACGCATTGAGTTGAAAAAAGTTGGATTCTAGGATATGGAGATCTATAAGATAAAGGAAATAATATGGCTGACTGAACTATACATAAATGTATTCATGAAATGTGATGAAGGAAAAAAATAAATTTTAAAAAAATATATTTATTTTTAGAATTATGTTTATTATATATATAGATCAGGAACATATGACACATCTTATGATTATTGAACTATTTATTAAGTGAAAAAATTTATCGAAGACATTTCAATGTAATATCTATAATAATTGATAATATAAATGGTAGATTGTAAAGATCTTAATGAATGGTAAATACAATATATTGGTAGATTAGAGGAATTAGTAGATATATTGACTATTTTTGTTAAATATGGATGAAATAATTTGATTAGAAGTCACAATATATACTTCTAGTGAACTAAGAGTTGCTAGGATGTTGTGAATCTAGAATATGGAATGATAAGATGACTAAATGTGACTATGTGAAGAAAGAATAAGGTATGATGATCAGAAGGATGAGACATATTATAGAAATAAAAATATATATAACAATTATTCAAGATGAATTTATGGTGAATTTCACATTATAATTAGAGGATCCTAAAATTAATTTTTTAAAGGCATGAAGTGTATTATTCTCTATGCTACACCTGTGGATGTAGAGTCATGGGAATATACATAGAAAATTGTAATTGGAATATTTTTTATAATTGGAAGTAAAATATTACATAATGAATCCCTAGATAGTATAAACTCATAAAATCTCAAGACATAATATGTTGTATTATTCCATCAATGGAATAATTTCACAATATCATAAGAACATATATAATTCAAGATGACCTAATTGAATGACATATTGATCATGAAATGGAATAAGTAAACTCAGTTCATAATTCTCAATATGAGGTTAATAGGACATTTATGATATCATTGAATGTATTATTATTAGAAATGAGGTTATTACAATTATTGTTGATGCTAGGTTGACCATATAATTCAATGAACATGATGCTATTATGATCATTTACAATGATGAATTTTACTAATGATAAGGACCATGTATCATAATCATAAAAAACTATTCCAATTGTTGATATATGGGTGGTTGAGTTGACCAAGAAATATAATGATAAATTATTGTACTAATAAGAATATGTGGAAGAATATATGCACAAATGTTCAGAGAAGAAAAAGTTAGAGGCTGAAGTTGATCTGTAGATAGATTCATTGAATGATGGGAGAAATAAAAAAGATCACTATGTATAGAAGTCATATTATGATGAAAGTTGAATCTTGAAAATAGTTTTAGAGAAATTTTGGTTGTTTAGTATATTCCCATGAATCATATTTATGGTTTTTCAAAATAAAAACAAATGAAAGTGTTGGAGAAAGGTAGAAGATCGAAGGTTGGAATATCAGATGTAGTTTATAAAGAAGATGAACATTAATGATAATAAACTAATGCATCAAAAGAAATTTAATAATGAAAGAATAAAATAGTTACTTCTAAATTCTCACTTATCAGATAAAAAATATGGACAAAATGTTATTGTGTCATATTATTAGAATAAGAAAATATGGAAGATGAAGTTCATATATCTTTTAGTTTAAGGAAAGAAGATTAAAAAAACTGGAATCAAGACAAAATAATTTCAATGTACAAGGGTCTAGAATATATATATGTAATGAAAATAAAATTCTAGAAATTAAATGAGTTGATTTATTTCTATATACATACACACACTAGATGATTTATACTGACTTCATATGTATATGATTTCATGTTCATTGTTATGATGTTGAGTTGGATGTTTAGTGAATCATTATTCATAAATTAAATTTCTTGGTTCAAGACATTATTTGCGTAAGAGTAAAATATTGTTGTCTTTTATTTTTTATAGGATTTGATGGTGATGAACTATGGTATCATTGGAAGTAATATAAGGGTATTTACCAAAGAGTTAGAGTGATTAAGAGTTTCTAATTGAAGCCTACAGGTTCCACACATTTATCAAAAAACGTTTACATATATAAATGGTGAAAATTATTCAATTTTATTTTTTGACAATGAAGAATTTATAGATCTTATAATATTATTGTGAAGAAAAAAATATGGTAATTTATTTTACCATTTATATCAAAGAATATTTATTTAATTTAAGAAAATATAAAATTGGGACATAATGTTACTATGAAATGTGTGACTTATGTAGATTCAATTGATCAGAATATTTGATCTAGAATAAAATCAGGCAAAAACCTATCAAAATTCATAAGGTAAATGTTTTTTGAAGTGAGTACTATAAATTTTGTTGTCAGAAATAAGGATAGGTTGACATTCATGTTGTGTATAGTAAAAGAGTCATTGGTAGTCAATTATTTGTCCTAAAGGGAGATCATAAAGAAAATTTTAATACTCGTGGTTCCTATATAAATAACACCATCAAGCTAGTGGAATGCTGGAAGAAAAGGTGGGATGTTGTGTAAGTGAAGGATGCACTATGGATCTCAAATAATAACAACCCTACACCACACATAATTGTTAAACAAAATTAGTGGAGAATATAGGTATTGGGTTAATAACCAAACATAACAAGGATTTGGTTTCACATATTGGTTTCCATCCATATACAAAATATATCGGTGATACTATAGATTCTATTATCCATATTGTCTTCTATTGTATGTTTTGATTCACATAATAAGAATCATATATCCAAACGAATGATATATGATTTTTCAATTTAATGTGAAAAAAATATATTGAACTATTTTTTTTATAATTTGTTCACCCCTAATTCACACCATATTAGGGTGACCACATGCTCTGTTTTTTTATAGGAATAAGAATAATATTTGGTTTACTAATATTTTTATTCTTATTAGACTATATATAGGATAGTTAATACTAGAGAAGTATTCCATAATAATTCTTCAATCACCTCTTTATGGATGAATATCAAGTTACTAAGGGGAATTTGTTACTTAGTGGGCACCATCGGTTTTCCTCAAAAATAATATAATGGAACTCATGATGTGTGTATAGAGTTTGGTCAATATCTAACCACTATATTTGACTGTGAATCATATGTATATATTTATAGGTAATCAATTTGTGGTGTCATGACAAACGGTGTGTCTTACTTTGTATATATTATTGTTGGAATGAACTGGAAGATTGTATTAATTGAAACATATATAATAAATAGTTTCCCCAATATATATATTATAGGAAATTAGTTTAATATAAATCAATAAATAATTCACTTGATTGAATTGACTTTTCTCATTCCTATTGATCTCTAGTTTGTTCTATTAATTGTTTCATTATTAACCATGATCTACTTTTTCTCTATCCTATTATTGATCATGTCAATTACATTTTAATTGGTTTTATCTATTAAAAATGATACATGTATTGTATTTAGTAATATTGGTCAAGTATGACACTTTTTTTATCTCTATTTAATGTTATGCCACTGATCATGTTTCTTAATTCCAAAAAACATTTGTACCAATAGAATTCGTTTGGAAACATAGCCTATATACATAATAGATAATTCATTTTGATCTTTTTTAAATGGAACCCGTATCATTAGGTATGAATATACATGAGGATTCTATATGTTTCTTCAATTAAAGTAAATTTCATAATGAATTTAAGGTTAAAGAAGTGAATAATATAACTTAATTTTTATTTTTTCATTATGGAAGTATATTTTTTTTGAAAGGGGGAATTTTATTACATTAATACATGTTTCATCTATGATTATATATTGGTGGGAACATAGTGTTTTATAATTATATATTTTTTTTCAATATTTATCTAAATAATTAATAGATTAAAAAATATTCACCCATAAAAAATTCTCCAATATTGGGTGAATTTTGGAAAAATAAGGGAATTTTGGAGAATAGTTAAATTTAGAAATAGAATGGGAATGTTATTTTGAAACATAATTTAAATATTATTTTAATGTAAATATAATTCAATATATTTTTGGATATGATAATATGATAACTAGAAGGCAGACCCTGAAGCTGTGTTTTAAACCACATAGTGACTTAACCTTATGTCCACCATGGAATAATCTGAGACATTATGACACGAAGGCAAAAAAACAAAGATTATCCTCTTAGGTGAGAATCATTGATCTATCCTCTATTTTCTTGTTAATGTATCCTTATCAATTACTACCATTTTGTGATGGTGATTATGAAAATTTTTATCTCATATCATGAATGTTTAAATGTCAATCACTCATCACGACAATTCCATATGTACATTAAATTAATTAAAACATTTGAGCATTTTTGAAACACTTATTCAATAAAGGTAGAATATTTTGAGTTTCTTGAAGCCTATATTTGATGGTTAAAACCTCATGAGTTCAATTAAATTATAATGTTTCAAAATACTAGGTAAACTCACAGGAATCAAGATCATTTATAGTTCATGAATCTATTCTACCATTGAACATGTGGTTATAGAAAATCATTGAATTAGAGTGGTTATACCAGAGATTTTAGTGAATCCAATGATTTGTGGATACCTCAGGGAGAAGTATTATTTTAGCCTCCTATCAATGATCTCCACCAAATTATTTTGAATAGGTTTAATAATTCAGATCTACTAGAGTAAGTAATATAGTTCTTTTTATTTATTATATATTCTTTATAATCATATTGATATATTCTATCATTTATAGTGTTATAGAGTTATTCATTCACTATAGTTTGGTTGTTATAAATCCCTTCGATACTCTTCAGCAGTATCCTTGAAAATTTATTCATGTTGGGTTTAAATTGTGAATGTAAAAAAAACAAGAAAAACAAGTTGTTCAATTGACACAACATAGATGAATCCAAATTTCCCTTGAAAATTCATTACCATGGAATGTTTCTTTAAAAAATGCGAATCTCAATGCTTCCTGAAAATATATTATGATATAGTATTAGCAAAAAAATCATCTGAGGTGTCAAATGAATTTTTTTTAAACATAAAATCATGTGATTCTTCTCTATACCATGGTTTAAGGGATTCTATTTTATTTTTGAGCTCCACCATGAGGATTTTTCACATCATAAACCTAGTCATTTTAGACATATTAATTCCTATATAAGATGGTATTACTCTTAGGTCTTACATAATTATTTAATCTTACACATTCTATTTCAAAGGACCTGATAGTTGGGGAAATGGATTACTCTTGCAGATCCTGAACTAGTAAATATCCTTAAAACCCTCATCCAAATGGTTGTGGTCTACCCATGGAAAAAGTTGTAAAAAATTGTAAGGGCATTTCATTGTTCAATCCATATTATACATAATGTTATGAAACATTATTTATTATTATTACATTATTAAAAATTAAAAAAACATTAATTATGCGGGCCCTTTTGGCCCTTGTTGAATATTACATATTCATTAAACAGAATGAAAAAATGTTTTGGTAGTCTCGATCTAGGTTTATTATGTATTTATATTGTGAAATATTTTTACAATGTTTATAAATCAATTAAGGTAGAATATTAATGTGTTTATATTTATTTCTGAACTTTTTGAAAATATAAATATAAATTGATTATAATAATTCCTTATTTAGATAATATTTAAGTAATAAAGAATGGAGTATTGGATGAAGATTTGATTAATGGTTAAATAAATTTATTTATTTTACATTATATTCTGTTAAATTGTTTAAAAAATATAATCCACTTACTATATGGTAATAAATGTTTTCATAAAATATATAAAAAATTAAATATGGATGAATTCACATTAAAACCATTAAAAGGATTATATGAAATGACTATTTTTTTTGTAAAAATTCAAAATTTCATGTTTATCCATGACTAAATTATACATTTTTTATATTTTAGTACTGAATTTTCCATCAATTTTTTATCTCATGATTAAATATATGAATTTTATTTATTTATTTATTGCATAATATTTTCATATATTTAATGTTTTATATTTTGAATTGAGATTTATGGTTTATTAAATATTGTCAATCTGCCTCTAAAATATCATGCATGAATTCAGTGAGGTAAATCCTATGTGTGATAATTGATTTAGTTTTATTATACTATGAATATAGATTATATTAGGTTATGATAATGTAGTATTATGTTAATTATTATTTAAAAATATTTGGTGTTAGATTTGGGATGGGATTTCTATCACTTTGGAGTAATATATCCTCAGGGAGAGGAGAATTAGGTTAGACAACTCACAAGCCTGGAATCAAGTACCTTTTCTAAAAAATTTGGGGTTATATATTTATCAATCTAAGAATAATATTATGATTTTTTATTTTTGTTATTATATTACATTACATGATATGTTTTTGGTGTCTTATGTATAGAATATATTTTGTTATGTATTAAAATAGTGGAATTTTTATTTGGGATAGTAAAATAATCTATGATTTGTGTAATGTGTTTTGAATTAACATGTTTTAAATATATTGTTATTGATAGATGGAATAGGATAAAAACTAAATGACTAGAAGAATGCGTATATTTAAAAATAAATACATGAGATAGAATTGTGAGGTCAAATACCCATTGAAATAATAAGTGTGTTATTCTTTCCATAGTAGAAACTTATCAGAACATAAATCATCCAACTGTGTAGTTTCATGCCAAATTAGGTCCCCGAAGATTATCTTTTGTATGGAAAGAAAAATACAAGGTAACACTAAGAGTTATTTTCCCCAATTTTGGTATTTTATATGGGTCCCACTCACCCTTCCAAGATTAATATTTGTTATTATTGGGATAATTCCCTATCTAAAGAACTAAGTAGTGATAGGAACATAGAATTAGAATTTTTTGGGAAAAATGGGTCTTGGACAAATAAAATGTATGGTGACGTTATATTGGGAAATATTTTTAGGGTGATGTCACAAACCGTCCCCCAGGGCCCCTGAGGCGATAACCCCATGCCCGTCTCCCAAAGCCAAGGGCCTGGAGATTAGTGTTGAAAGCATAATCCTACAAGTGAGAGGAATTTTATGAGTACAAGTACACACAAAAAATCACAACTGAAGCCCTAAATTTGTAAAAAGAAAACATGATTTCCACTAAGACAACCACTGAATGTAGAAGTACCATATTTATGTAAAATGGGCAAGAAAACATATGTCAACCCTCCTTTTTATTACACAATTAAACATAATTTATTACATAAACAGCACTTGAAACAAGATAGATGATCGGGAGGTCTAGTGTCTTTGTGGATTAGGATCATCACATAACAACTTAAAACATGAAATACAATATCTTTATTGAAAACGTCTTCTACATGACCACTACATTCCCTCATACTTAGCATTGCATGGGATAAACTGAGGACATGCATAAGAAAAGGGTGAGCTATAAAGCCCAGTAAGTGAATAATCATGGAATAACACGAGGAATACAATACATATTATAAAATAGGAATATCAATAGATCACAAGAGAAGCATAAACATAAAGACATGATAAAGCATGATAATCATAACATGGAAATGTGGCAACAACACTTAATATGGAATTAGCATGAGCCAATGCTCATCACACATGGGGCATGAGTAAACCCTCATTGCTCATGAAGCACGAGTAAACCCTAATCACACTTGAATTAGAATGAATAATACCCCATTGCACATGACATATCATAATACTATACTTTACCAAATGCATTGGAGCACTTTAAATGCACACCCTTCTTAAACATTTCATTTCATGCATAAGTGTGACACATGGATCATAAAACATTGAATCATTCAACATAATCATTTATTCCATGAAAAATGAATGTGGAATAAATTCCTGAAACTATTTAAACAACAATTAAATGTGAATAAATGTGAATATGAGTGATAGAGAAATGGGAATGGTATTCACTACACATTGACTTTGGCTTGGAAAAGCGCGATGCAATTTCGGCAGCATAACAGCGTGACATAAAAACTCATAAATATGGTTGATGGGTGAGAAAGGGGTGTCTCATAATATTTACATGACATGGATAGTAAGGGGGATATATATATTCATATACCAACAAATTTAATGGAATTTAGATTCATGATACAAAATAATTTCTTGAATGTAAATGAGGAGAGTGAAATTTCATTCGGAATTTCAACATAGTAACAGGTGTACATGGGAGGAATTTAATTAGAGAGAATGGGGTATCCCATAATTCAAACATAAAAAGGGAAGTGTTGGGGAGGTGAGAAACCATACTCCAACATTTATAATTGAAATTAAAAGGGCATAACAATTTAATGAATAACAGACAAAAATGAGAAAGGAAGAAAAAATCTTACTTGGAAGTGTGCTTCAAAAGGTTTGAGAGATTCTTGAGAGAGGCTTCTTGAGAGATTGGGGCACCTTGGTTGGATTATAGAGATGAGAGGGTAGAGTTTGGATGAACTCTAAAGGCTTTGAGTGAGGAGGAAGTGGGAGTTTGGGTGGGTTTATGTAGAGAAGATGAGATAATTCTTTATTATTTAGGTTTGGGACCCCTCACATTAAACTAATCCAAACCACAAACAAACCCATGATTTTTGCCAATGGTTTTTGGAAAAGGGAAGTGGAAAACAATATTATATAAATCCAAAGTACAAACTTCTTAAAATAATGTGGTTTCTTATGGGGAGGTGAGTCACACTCCCAAGGAAAACAATTTAAAAAGACAAAATGTATAATAAGTCTTGAAGGGTCCACTAAAGCATTGTAAAATAAATAAATAAAACCTAAAATAACATTATTTTAATGGTAAAACATATATTGGCCGAACATAAAGTTTATAGTATTTTATTACATCACTATTGAGACATTATGATGTCATAAAACACATTATATATTTAAACGGTATTTAATTTTTACCCAAAAAAATTGATTGTCTCAGAAAATTATGAAAAATTCACCGTTGGATAATTTCAACATCCCAATTCCCGAAATAATATTCATTTTATCGATATAATTCTCTAAATTCGATAATTTTTACTTTTATAATAAAAACCGACCTTTATCATGAAATCCATGGTTCTGAAAAAAATGGCATTCAAACCTTAATAAAAATTACAATTGAATTCATAAAATTATACTATAATTTATATTTAATAAATATTAATTTAATAATTGAAATAATATTTTATTAAAATATTATTTAATTCAAAAATAAATTAATTCATCAAAATAGATTTCTTACTTGAACATTAACTAAAAATTCTATTTCTGCTTTAAAAACTATTTACAAGGTCACAATAATAAATTGAGAGTATATTCATTATTATATAAAAAAATAATGTTCATAACCATAGAACAAGGGTCCTGTTACATAACCCCTTATAACACCAGCATCAGACCGAAGAGTAAGGTGTGCGATGGTGACCGACTCTTGGGGTGGCTCTGATAACATTTCTCGGGTGGTAATCTCTATCAAATTCTAATTCACTCATAGGTGGTCACACTTGAGCTTAACACATTCAAGACCATCTTGGGATTGGTAAAGAGAAAAGCCCAAAGATGCAACCACCTTTTTGAGCTCTGAAAAATGGGCTTTGTGTGGGGCACATGTACTGGATGAGGCCATCGCTTCATTTGTATGAGTAAATTTGATTTTTAAAGCCTTCTTTTTATACTAATCATGTGATCACTGTTCAACAGCTATATGAGAAATGGGCACAATTCTTAACAGTGTTTTAAAATCCAATAACATAAAACCAATGATGTTGACATTTTATATGAACATTTTTCATAAAGATACATTTAATTAGATCTAGAAGGATTTCTATTAATGAATGGTTGGGTCGTTACAATATTCCCCCCTTAAGAAATTTTACCCTTGAAATTTCCTTTTTCCACACTAAAACAGATTTGGGTAACTCTGCTTCATCATTTCCTCTGATTCCCATGTTGCTTCGTCAAACTTGTGGTTTCACCACAACACCATGGCGAGGGAAATTGTCTTATTTTGTAGAACTTTATCTCTACAATCTAATATCTTCACTGATTGCTCCTCATAAGATAGATCATCCTCTAACTATACCACCACTGAAGAGAGTACATGTGAAGGGTAAGGCATCTACATCCTTACGAAGTATACATGAAAGACATCATGTACTTTGGCCATGGTAGGTGGAAGTGCTAGTCGATAGGCCACAACCCCAACACGATCAAAAATCTCGAAGGGGTTGATGCACCTTAGAACTAACTTCCCTTTCTTTCCAAACCTCTTGACCTTCTTCCATGGAGATATGCATAGAAATACCATGTATCCAACTCCAAACTCAAGGTCTCATCAACGGTTATCTGCATAACTCTTCTTTAGAATCTGGGATGCCTTTATATGCTGCTGAATGGGTTTTACCTTCTCCACCTTTTCATTGACCATTTCTGGTCCAAACAGATTACGCTCACCAACCTCATTCCAACACGCTGGTGTTTTACACCTTTTTCCATAAAGGGATTCATATAGTGCCATTTGGTTGCTCGAGTGGAATCTATTGTCATAAGAGAACTCACCAACAAGAAGATGTTGATCCCATCCTCTTTTAATGTCAATTGAGAATGCTCTCAACATGTCGTCAAGTGTTTGGATAGTCCGCTCGTATTGGCCATTGGTTTGAGGATGATAGGCCGTACTAAAGTTCAGTTTAATATTCAGAGAATGTTGAACACTCTTTCAAAACATAGAAGTGAATCTTGGATCTCGATCAGAAATAATAGATAGTGGTACTCCATGCAGCCTTACCCCTTCCCTAATATATATATGTATATATGTGCCAGTTGATCTAATGAGAAATCCTCCCGAATAGCAATGAAGTGTGCATCCTTTGAAAGACAATCCACAACAACCCAGATTGCATTGCTTCCTTTGGATGTCTTTGGAAGTATGGTGACAATGTCTATGGTGATGTTCTCCAATTTCCATTCTAGTATGGGAAATGGTTTCATCATCCCCTTAGACTTATTCCTCTCTTCATTCACTTGCTGACACACTAGGCACTTTGATGTATATTCAATGATCTTTTTCGTTATTTTATCCCACCAATAATTCTCTTGGATATCTCAATACATCTTTTCGTTTCATGGGTGAATAGAGAAATTTGAACTATGTTCATTTTCCAAAAGTTCATTCTTATGCTCCGTAATTGATGGAACACATGGTATTTTCGCAAATCTCATAATTTATTTTCTTCATTAACATTAAACTCTGAGGTTTCCATATTCCGATAGCTTCCACTTTTTCCTGAATTCCCACATCATCTTTTTGAGCATCGTTTAACCTTTCCAAAAGTGACGGTTGAGGAATAATTTGTGAAAGGATTGATGATGTTCCCTTCTTGTATGATTCCAATGTCCACATTCATCAAATCTATGAAGATTGGATCCTTTTCAATTCTCATCAATGATATAATCGATGGGTCCTTTCTACATAGCGAATCCACAACCTTGTTCACCTTCCCAGGGTGGTAATGGATTGAGCATTCGTAGTCTTTGATTATCTCTAACCATCTTCATTGGTGCATGTTCAAATATTTTTGTGTTAATATATACTTGAGGATTTTGTGGTCCGTATATATTTCCCACTTATCCCCAAAGAGATTATGCCGCCAAATTTTCAAAGAGAAGATCATTACAGCCAACTCATGGTCATGTGTTGGATAGTTTTATTCATGAACATTCAGATTCCTTGAATCATAGGCAATTACATTCTCATTTTTCATCAACACACATCCCAGGACCTTATTTGAAGCATCACTACATACCACAAAAAGTTCTCTACTTGTGGGTAAAGTTAGCACGGGTGCAATGATAAGACTTATTTTCACCTCCTTGATGCTTTCTTCGCATTAATAACTCCAAGAAAACATTACCCCCTTCCATATTAGCTTGGTAAGAGGGTTTTAAAATCATGAGAAATTTCTCACAAATCATCGATAATATCTAGCTAACCCCAAGAAGCTATTGATATCTATTGCAGATGTTGGTCTCAACCATCCCTCAATTGCATCTATTTTGGAGGGATCCATAGATATCCCATTGATAGTGATTATATGGCGCATGAATGAGACCTCCACCAACTAGAACTCACACTTTTTGTACTTTTCATAGAGCTTCTCCTTCCACAATGTCTCTAGTATAGTTCTTAGATGCTCTTAATGATCCTACATAGTTTTGGAGTACATCAGAATATCATCTACAATGAATACCAAAAATTTTCCATGGTAATATTTAAAGACTATATTAATCAATTCCATGAACATTACTATAGAATTAGTGATTCCAAAAGGCATTACTATGAATTATTAGTTCTCGAATCTTATACGAAAAGCAGTCTTGGGGATATCTTCCTTCTTCACCCTTAATTGATAATATCCCGATCGCAAATCCACTTTGGAGAAGTATTATACTCCACGCAGCTGATCAAAAAAGGCATCAATTCGTGGGATGGGATACTTTTTCTTTATCATTATTTCATTGAGCTCACGATAATTTATGCAAAGGTTTATTAACACATCCTTCTTCTTGATGAAGAGGACCAGTGGACCCCATGGTGAAGCACTTGGGCATATAATCCCTTTATCCAAGATTCTCCAATAGTTGTTTCTTCAGCTCTTCAAGCTCCACAATCGCCATTCTATATGGAGTCTTGGATATTTGAAAATCCCCATGTATAAGATCAATTGAGAATTCAACATCTCTTCTAGGAGGAAGACCAGGACATTCCTCAGGAAACACTTCAACAAATTCCGTCACAATAGGCATGTCTTCAAAGATGGTTGCTTCCTTAGAATCAATCATCCAAACCAGATACGCATTCTCATAGGGAATTAATATCAATGCTTGATATGATAGAGCTAAAAGAGATTCGTCTTCCTCCATGCACTTTTATATAATCGTGGGTCGATTATCCACATAGAGAGTGATTTTCCCCTCATGGCAATTTATGTTGGCTCTATATAAGGAAAGCCAATCCATGTCATGAATTGCCTCAAATTCCACCAAAGGAAGTATGATGAGGTTTTCCGGGATGTTTAATCCACAAATTATGATAGGGGAGGAGTTATATTCATGGGATTCAATTATTTCCCCATTTTCCATACTCACCAACATCTTCACTTCCATGATTTGTGGTGGTTATAGGACTGTTCTACTAATCTTTTGAGACATACAAGAATGCGTAGAACCTGAATCAAAAAGTATGTTCACTATTATTGAATGAATAACTAGTGTACCTATAACCACTTCCATGTCAGGGTTCACTTTGGAAGTAGTGATGGAAAAATCTCCCCCTTTCTACCTTGGAGGTTGTTGGATGCCTCTGAAATCCCTTAGCATAGGGAACTGATTTGCAAGATGCCCTAGTTCTTTGCTGTAGTAGAAATGATCCATGCATTGAGGTTTGAACATAACATTATTTTCCCCTATCGCATCTGTGGGTATTTCTTGCTAACAATTGATAGCCAAATTCCCTTTTTTTCCACACCTAAAGCATTTTCTCGTACCCTTAGGCAATTTCTAGGGTGATTTTTTCCGCACCTTTGGCAAGTGGGGTGATGGATCTTCATAGCACTGTTGGATTTATCCATCAGACCACCAGTATTGAAGTCCACCTTACGATTCCTACCCCCTTGATACCACTAAGACTCTTCTATCTCCATTTCTACCTTGGGGGCACATCAGAAAATTTCCTCATAGTTGTCGAACTCATAGATCGCCAGCGCTTTCCGCAGGCTAGGTTTCATCCCACCAAATAAGCGGTCAAACATGCATTCAAGAGTAATGACAAAGTCAGACACGTATCATGAAATCCTTAGGAATTTTTCCTCATACACTCCAACAGATTCGTCGTACTTTTTCTGGAGGGAATGCAATTCCCTTTCCATCTTATGACGGAGGGTGTACGGATAATATTTATCAAAAAACATATTTTGGAAATACTTCCATTCCAACGCCTCAATCTACACATCAGGCTTCATATTTTTGATCAATGTCCACCATTGATAAGCTTCACCCTCCATATGATAAGAATCCAAGAGAACCTTCTATTGTTCAGAACATTGAAGGATAGAGAAGATCTTTTCAATGGAGGTGATCCATTGTTCAGTGATTGAGGGATCAAATGATCCATTAAAAGTAGGAGTCCTTTGTCTCATGAAGCTCTCGATAGATACTTGTTCTTTCTGGGGGGGGGGGGGTTGTTTAACATTCTTCTTGACCCATGATTCTATTCAAATATTGAGTTAGCTGAGAGAAAAGTGTGCCAAAGTTCTTGATTCCCTCTCCCATTGGATTGGGCATCTCATTAGTACATTCATCACATTGATATTCACATCAGTTGTTATCTTGAGTCCTCCTATTACTGACCATTGGCTAGAATAAAAAAAATTAGGGGTAACACATAATGGATAATACAAGGAAAAAACTAATGAGTTAAAAAAACTTTTATTTTCTTAACATATGAATCTATTGTCTTCAGTCTATGTTATCAATGATCTACTTTCTAACATTTATTATTAGGGAATTTTTTTTAGTCCCTTAATAATGGTTCATACTATGCTTGTGAATTTATAAAATCATATCCCCTAGGATCTCGTAACCGAGAGTGCATCAAGGCCAATTTTCATGCACCATTTCCCATTCTAGATTAGCTCAAAGTGGTGTTTTCGGGTTTTACCTCTAGGATACATCTGTGCAAGAGGCGCCTCTCCCTACTCGTATCAAGAGAGAGATGTATTTACTTGATAAACCACTTAATCAATACTCACCAAAACATGGAGATGTTTTTATTTTACTTAGTCTTGTCCCTAAGGATTTACTAGGCTTTTCTAATCCTAATCCCAAAAATAACTAAACCTATCCACTGATACCAATTATGAAAACCCTCCTTTTTATTACCCAATTAAACATAATTTATTGCATAAAATTAAGTTGATAAAACATATAAGATCGAGAGGTCTAGTGTCTTTGGGGATTAGGATCATTACATAACATCATAAAATAAGAAATATGACATCATAATTGAAAACTTCCTTTACATGACCACTACATTCCCTCGTACTAAGCATTTCATGGGATAACCTGAGGACATGCATAAGAAAAGGGTGAGCTATAAATCCCAGTAAGGGAATAATAATGGAATAACATGATGAATACAATACATGTTATACAATAGGAATATCAATACAGCACAAGAGAAGCATAAACATGAAGGCATGACAAAGCATGATAATCATAAATGGAAATGTGGTAACAACATTTAACATGGAATTAGAATGAGCCAATTCTCATTGAACATAGAGCATGAGTAAACCCTCATTTCACATTAAGAACAAGTAAAAACACATAAAACTTGAATTATCATGAGTAAACACCCATTGCACATGACGTATCATGATACTATACTTTACCAAATGCATTGGAGCGCTATTAGGGTGCACCCTTCTTAAACATTTCATTTCATGCATAAGTGTGCCACATGGATAATAAAACAATAAATCATTCAAAAGAATCATTTATTCCAGGACAAACAAATGTGGAATACATTCATGAAACTATTTATACAATAAGAAAATGTTCATAAAGGTGAATACCATTGATAGAGAAATGGGCATGGTATTCACTACATAATGACTTTGTCTTTGAAAAGTGGGTGGAACTTCCACAGCATAACAACGTGACATAAGAACTCATTAATATTATTGATGAGAGAGAAAGGGGTGTCTTATCATATTTACATGACATGGACAGTAATGGGGTCATATGGATACATGTCCCTATAAATGTAATGGAATTTATATCCATGATACTGATGAATTTCTTGAATGTAAATGAGGAGAGGGAAATTCCTTTCAAAATTCCATCATAGTAATGGGTGTATATGGGATGCATTTAATGAGAGAGAAAGGGGTCTCGCATCATTCAAACATAAAAAGGGTAGTATGGGGGAGGTGTGAAACCATACCCCAACACTTATAATTAAAATTACAAGGGCATAACAATTTAAAAAATATTGGACAAAAATGAGAAAGGAAGAAAAACCCTTACTTGGATGTGTGCTTCCAAAGGCTTGAGAGAGGCATGAGAGAAGCTTCTTGAGAGATTAGAGAACCTTGAGAGGAATATAGAGAGAGGAGGGTAGGGGATGGATGAACCCCATAGTCTTTTAGTGATGAGGAAGTGGGAGCTTGGGTTGGTTTATATAGGAAAGGTGAGGGAATTATTTATTATTTAGGTTTGGGACCCCTCACATTAAACAAATCCAAACCACAAAGTAGCCCATGGGTTTTTCCCATATTTTTCGAAAAAAAGGATGTGAAAAATAATATTTTATAAGGCCAAAGTCCTAACTTCTTCAAATAATGGGGTTGCTTATATGGAGGCGAGTCACACTCCCAAGGAAAACAATTTAAAAAGACAACATGTTTAATATGTATTAAAGGGTCCACTAAAGCTCTGTAAAATAAATAAAACAAACCCAAAATTAAATTATATTGATGTTGAAATATATATTGGACAATCCAAAAGTTTATAGTATTTTATTACATAAGTGTTGGGTCATTATGATGTCATAAAACACATTATTTTTTTAAAAGGTATTTAATTTTTACCAAAAAATTTGACTCAGAAAATTATGAAAAATTCACCATTTGATAATTTAGATGTCTTGATTCCAGTAATAATTTTCATTTTATATAAATAATATTTTAAATATGTAAATTTTCACTTTAAAGAAATGCAACATTTATAAAAAATTCATGGGTTTTGTCAAAAATGGATTTCAAACCTTAATAAAAAATACAATTTCATTCATAAAATTATATGATAATTTATATTTAATAAAAAATAATTTAATAATAATAATATTTTATTAAAATATTATTTAATTCAAAAATCAATTTATTCATGAAAATAGATTTCTTAGTTGATAATTAACTAAAAATACTATTTTTGCTTTAAAAAGTATTTACAAGGTAACAATAATAAAATGACAGTATATTCATTTTTATATACAAAGGTAATGTGAATAACCATAGTACTGGGGTCTGGTTACATAACCCCTTATAACACCCACATAAGATCGAAGAGTATGGTGTGCGATGGTGACAGACTCTTGGGGTGGCTCAGATAACATTTCTCGGGTAGTAACCTCTATCATCTTCCACTTCTCTCCTAGGCGGTCCTACTCGAGCTTAACATATTAATGCTTGGCTTGGTCTTGGTCAAGAGCGAATCCCATAGATGCAACCTCCTTTACAAGCTCTGAAAAATGGGCTACGTTTGGGGAATTTCGGCTGGATGTGGCCATCGCTTCCTTTGTCTGACTAAATTGGATTTGTTAAATCCTTATATTTATACTAATCATGTGATCACTATTCAATAGCTATATGAGCAATGGTCACAATTCATAAAAGTGTTTTAAAATACAAAAACATAAAACCAAAGAAGTTAACATTTTATATAAACATTTTACATAATGTGAAATTTAATTAGATGAAGAGGGATTTCCATTAATGAAAATTTGGGTCGTTACAATACACACCCAACAAAAGGAAAGCTATAAACAAGAGAGTACATGGTCGGTGATAATCCACCTCTAGAAAACCCTACCTGAAGGGCAGGTATAGTGTATCTTCTAGAATCTGTAGGAGTACACCTCACCTGTTCGATCACACTGGGCACCCCCTAGTCCTGGGTCACCATGGGCTCTATCAAATAATCAGTCGTCTGCACAAGACACAACACGTGCAGGCGAAGCCTGTGCATGGGTGAGTAACACAATACTTAGTAGGGCCCCAAACCATAAAGAATGACCAAAAAGGAAAAGTTCAAGATATGATTTGGCAGTTCACACAAGTATAATATAAAGTATATAAAGAAATATTATCATTCATATAGATGAATATCTTGTACTGTTCAGGGACTCACCCCTGATGAGTCACTGAGGTATGTCGGGCCACTGAGGTCGTCTCGTCGGTTGGGCCACTAAGGTCCGTTAAGATACTAGGCTACTGATAAACACTAGTCTGCCAGGCCACTGATTTCCACATGGCTATCAAGAAGCTGAGGCCCACTCTTCTTCGAAGCCACTAATGTTTACTCAGCTACTAGGACACTAAGGTTCTCTCATCACTTCATTCTCCTCATAGTCGGCCACAAGAATTATGCTCGTAGAGTACATTATTCCAGGAGAATCTACTCATCAATCCATTGGTAATAACTCAACCACCATGGAAGCACATATATAGTATTTTAAAAATACCACCACATTATGGGGGTCCAAATGAAAAAATGGCTCTTCAATCGGACGTACGGTTTAAAAGTTATGGTTGTTTTAATTATATGGGGCCAGTTGGGTTCGGGTCCGGTCCCACCCAGTTCGGGGTCCACCGACCTAACCCATGTCAGCCAAACCGACCTAGTCTAGGTCTAACCCATCCTACTGGGCCCGACCAGACTAGATTTTACATGGGTGTGTCGTGTCCCCCTCAACTTCACTGGTCTTTGTGGGGTCCATCACTGCACTCCAGGTAGATAGTGGCCCTTTTTCCGTGTGACGCAGCCCGGATCACAACATCTGCTTATGCCGAAACTCCCAGCCATTTCCAGTGGCCCAATACACCACTCGCGATTGATGTCGCAGGACACCTCGCTGGTATGGAATGCATCCTTACCACACCTCCATGATCGTCAAGCCGTAACCCCTGTGTGCCACCCTGCGGGCCCCTACCGTGGGCTCTCTCTGCCACTGTGGGGCACCAGCAGTCTCTTCTGCGGGACACCACATTGGCTCTGATGGTCTGTTTTCCGATCAGCAAGCATATTTAGGATTTTCGGATCATCACCATAACTGCTACTATCTCAAAGTTGTCTAGCCGTCAATCTGAGGTTTCAGTCATGAAGAAAACAAGAACCCCCACAATGGAGAGATCCCAGCCTTGTTCGTGTCAGCATGATCCCTCCACATTATAGTTTAAAAAATGGGGGGGGGGAGTTAAGATTCAATCAAATATAACCCCGAATCAAATACCCCGTGATCTAGAACCCCCCCCCCCTCGCAAGAACAAACGACCCACAGATTATCTTGTTAGTTTTTTGATCCAAGATCAAATTTTAGAAAAAAAAGACGCGGAAACAATTTCATCAAGAACAAAACCCCACCATGACGTTGGATCATTCGTTGGTGAAGATTGCATCGATATGTTTTTTACTCCACAAAATGTCATTGGCATCCCTTCATCAATTATCACTCCGCAAAATAGAATCTCCCAAGGATCAGAGCAGTCCCAAATCATGCCAATGATCCGTCCTTAGCTATACCATTAAAAGCAGAAAATGGGTTTCAGAATTTCTATTACATTATAGCACCGCATTGTTATACTATTTCATTTATGAATAAATTTTTTGGTTACATTCAGGTTGCAATGATGTTACATTGTAACGAAATCGTAATTTCATATAAAATAAATTTTATGGTTTGATTTATTTCCCTTATGAAAAATAGTTTATTTTTTTATAAAATTAAAAAAACTAACTTTATCCCTCGACCCTCTAGGTCAATGTTTAGTCCATTTCTCAGGTAATGTATCCATTCTGGACACAATAATTGTCTTATATGTTTAATCTATGAACCTGTTTAGATGTTTCAAAAACCGCACACATGCACTATTTCAGGTAAACTTAAAGAAAAGTTTAAAAACCTATAATGGGATCACTAGACATCAGAATCAAGTGACTTCTAAGTGCATTGACTCTAAATAATTCCATATAATTTTAAAAAAAATTCACAGAATTCTGGGACATTACATTACCTCCAGTTGTACGGTTCTATGTCCTCGTAATCCAAAACAACGACTAAACACAAATATAGGGGTACTGAGCACGGATCTGAGCCTCCCGCTCCCATGTGCTTTTATGGTGATTCCCATACTACAACCGAATGTGCACTAAATAAATATTCCATCCATGAAGGATCCTCTCCTATCGATCAAAAATCTCTATCGAAGACTCCGCAAATGTCACCACATTGTCATTGTCTAAATGGCCCAGTCGATGAAGTGAGATCGAACATGCACATAACCCCTTAGATGAAATATGTGGTAGATATTATGCACATGGTGCATCTATGGGGGAAGTGATATGTGGTACACCACCTCGCCTAATATTCTTAGAATCTATAATGGGGTGATGAATCTCATAGACAACCTTCCGCCCCGACCATATCTCTACAATTGCCATTGGGGTGAGACCGAGAGAAACACATGGTCTCCCTCCTCAAACTCCATGGGCCTCCGTCTCCAATTTGTATAAGATTTGTGTCTTCTCTATGCAGTCCTCATCCACTCCTGGATAACCAAATCCTTCTTGGTTGTAACCCGTACCAACTCTGGACCCATGAGTGATGACGCCCCTTGGTCTGTACAGTATAATGGTGATCTTCTTGGTCACCCATGTTGTGCCTTGAATGGTTCCATACCAGTGGTGGAGTGGTAGATATTGATGTACGTGAACTCCACCAATGGTAGGTTATCTTCTCAACTACAAATGAAGTATGAGATGTAATCATGAAACATGTCCCCTAAAACCTGGGCTATCCTCTCAGTCTTTCCATCCTTCTAAGGGAGGAATGTTGCGATCAAGTAAAGATGAGTCTGAACGCCTCCTGTAATCCCTTACAAAATCGGGATGTAAATCTTGTGTCTTGATCCAACACTATATTCGATGGAACCCCATGGAGTCGAATAATATCATGAATATAGAGGCATCCCAATCTCTCAACCGAACCCTACTCTCAAATGGGTTGGATTTTGGGTGACTTGGTGAGTTATTAAACAATCACCCAGATGAAATCGTGACCCCTGTACATGTGGGGTAAACCCATTGCGAAGACCATATTGATACCATCCCACTTCCACTTAATAACCTTGTTTTGATGAGTCAATCCTATTATAACCTGATGTAATTCTTTCATTTTCTGAAAAGGGAGGCACTGCGAAAAGAAATTTTCCACTGCCTTCTTCATCCACGACCACCATTATTGACATCAGAGGGCATGATACATCTTTGACACTCTTGGATGTACCAAAAATGGGGAGGTGTGGAACTCCATCAGAACCACCTCACGTGATGCCACTGGCACAACGATGTTCTATCTAAACAGAATGATGTTCTCCCCACCTATAAAATATCCATCAGGATCTTATTTTGAGGATAACTAAGAACGTAGGGCCTCACAGTAAACATCCACAAGCTATGCCTCCAAAACTCTCTATATGAGTTGGGGAGTGATAGCCATGAACTGGATATGAGATTATCCTTCCACATACACGAAATATATCTACATCATGGCTAATGGATCTGATGCCTTTCTCAAAAACTGCAAACCAGATCTTCTTCTGAGTGTTTCTGCCACCACGCCCCCTTTCTAGGAGTGTTGGCTATCCAAAAGTCATAGTCATATAGAAAATATAACCACCACTGGTTCATTATGTTTATGTACTTCTGGGAGAAGATACACCAGAGTCTTTTGTGGTTAGAGTAGACAATAAACCTCTCACCCATCAAGTAGTGTCACAACAACTTCAAAAAAAAATACCACAAATACTTGGTCCAGGTCAGGGGTCACGTAGTTGTGCTCATTCTACCTCAACTATAATGAACCATAGGTGATCACTTATTTCCCCTACATCAGGAAACAACCATGTCCGGTCCCTGATGCATCACAAAATATTAGCTACCCAACGCCCTCCACTGGTAGTCTCATGATGGTGGAACTCGTTAGTCTCTTCCTTAGCTCCAGTAAACTTTGTTTTCACTTCTCTATACACACGAAGGGTTGTTCCATCTAGGTAAAAAACGATAAGGGTACTTAAAATATGGAAAGTTCAGGCAATAACCTCTTTTAGTATGCATAAAAACCAAATAAACTATGTACCTCCATCACACTCCTGGGTGGATACCAAGAAAGTATGGCTTCTATCTTTGGTGGATCCACTAAAAATTCAGCATCCAAAATAATGTGTCCCAAAAAGTAGACTTATCTATTCCAGAAATGACACTTTGAGAGATCCCATAAATGTTGGGTTGTCATAGTTTATCCTAGACTATCCACAGGTGAGTAGCATGCACATCCTTGGAGGCTGAGTACACAAGGATGCCATTAATGAAGACCACGAATAACTGGTCAAGGTAAGGCTAGAAGATCATATTCATGAGTCCCATGAACACTATTGGGGAATTGGATATTCTGAAAAGAATCACAAAAAACTCATAGAATCCATACATACATCTTAAAAATGTCTTTGGTATATCCTCATCTCGTACATGAAGCATAAGATTTACCGATCTAAGGAATATCATCAAGAACCATCTTGCTCGCTTCAGATGATTGAAGAAGTCACCAATCCTCTACAGTGGATAATTTTTCTTCACTGTCACCTGGTTTAGAGACTGGATGTCCATGCACATCCTCAAAATACCTTCTTCCTTCTTTTCTAAAAATACTAGGGTTGCCCATGGTGACACACTAGGCCTCACATAACCCCACCTATACAACTCCCCCATCTATGCCCTCAACAGACAGAGCTCCGCAGGAGCCATCTGATATGATGGTGTGGATATTGGTTTCATCCTATGGTATAGATCAACACATTAGTAAACCTCCCTATGAGGGGGTAATGCCAAAACATTCACATGAAATATGTATTTATACTCTTCCACCATAATGGGAATGTGAGGAATCTTATCGTCCACCACACCGTGGGTGAGGCTAGCCAACTGGTAAGTGATCAGTTGTACCCTACTCCCATAAAGTCTGTCCTATTCTGCAAGGGATACCTTATCACCAGTGAAGGAAAATCTGGTCCCATCATCGCGGACACAACACACACTACGCATAATACAATCGTTCTGGGCATGGACTGTGGATAACTACTCCATACCTAGGATGATGTCGTAAGGCCTCAGCACTGCTATGAGGAGATCCAAGCCAAAGATCTCACCTCTAAGAGTATGTTCACACTACCGACACTAACTTTTAATCATCGAATCCCCTCTCAAATGAGTTTCTTATCATAAGGATTGAGCCAATGGATCCACTGGAATCTCCAAGCTCTCAACTAGTTCAATGGCCATGAATGAAAGACCGGTTCCTATGTTTATAAGAACTACAACTATAGTGAAGAAGACACATATCGTATAACAAATTATCTTTGGAGCACTGTGGTTGTAGGCCTCCATTTCCACTAGTAGGACATTCCCCTATCCACAAGCTCTCAGGGCCCATGATGGACAATCTGGGGGTGGTGGTTGTTTCACTTCGAACCTCTTCCAACTACATGATGCTCTTCCAGATCCCTTGTGACATTCGATGCCCAAGTGACCTCTTTGATCGAACCTCTACCTCTGCCTCGGTAGTCCTTCGACCATCTACTATTCATATGCCCGTCGAGTTGGGAAATCACAAGCCATGTTCCCCTTCCCACCACATGGGCAGCACAAGCTTCCCCTATAACGCCTCCCTTTGCCATGGGGGTCTTGTATCACGGATCCTACATCCATGGGACATCCCAAATTATTCCTCTCCCGCATTGACAAACCTGTCTACTTACTACTACCTATAGATGAAGACCCAGCCACCGAGGTTCTACTGGTAGCCCCATATTCTGGAACCTACTCTTCTAGGTTGATTACCACGAGTAGGGCTCACTCCAACACCCCAGCCTGAGCAAGGATGCTAAGTAATACCTGGGATTCCCTATTCTCTCGGCGTAGTCGCTACTCAAAATATAGATCCTTATAGAATGATTCTTGCACCATGTCAATGGAGTAGCAATAAATCTCAAAGAATCTCCCTAAGTAATTTGCTACAATCACGCTACCCTACTATAGGTATAATAGTTCCTGTATGCAAATTGTGAGCAATGCCATTGGAATAAAATCCTCTTGAAAGAGGCGCTCAAAGTCTATCCAGGTGAGGGTCACCTCGTAGTGTGTCTGGATCTTCAATCTCCACCATCTCCCCACCATTCCCTTATGAAAAATTGCAGCTATGATTGCTATTTGGTCGAGATGCATTCTCACTAGACAGGAGAATCACATAACTTCCTCGAGCCAATCCTATGCCACCTAGTGGTTAGTCTCACCCCTAAAACAAGGAGGTCTCTACCTCTGAAACTTATGTATGTCAATGATGCTACGTGCATCCTCTACCGGTAGCACCAGTAGAATCTACTGACCAACGGGTTGTGGAAACGCTGCTGAACCTCCCGGTTGGGTCATGTCTAGTAACAGTCCCTTTACTGATGCCTCATCACTATGCATACCATCCTCATGAGAATTAACTAGAATTTTCACTAGCTATCTTGGTGGCGGAAGCCTAAAAAAGATCATGATTTACCAAATTCAATAGGTTATACCTTGTGAGGTGACTCAATAAGGATATGAGGAAACACTCAAAATCATATATGATATATGCAACCAGTTGTTCCATGTATTGAGTTGAAAAACATAATTCATTGACCTCGTGTTTGGATATATCATCCACAGAACCAAAATTGACTCCTCATGCCTAAAAGTTGAACACAAAACATTGAACACTGTTTCCCCAAAACAAAATCACCATCTCTCAGTCTTTAAGGTAGAACCGACCACTTATGATATCAATTTTTTAAAACACCTCACCCAAGGCATATGTCGCGACTACCCCAAGGCCGCCTCCCAAAGGGAAAAGGCTTGAGACAAGTGCCGAAGGATTTATCCTGAATGTGGGAGGAATATTCCAAGTACCGGTACCCACACACACACACAATTACGACACCAGCCCGAAACACAGAAAAGGAAAACATGCATTCCACTAAGACAACCACTAAATTTAGAATTACATGCCTTCAGTAAAATATGGAAGAATACAAACCCAACAAAAGGAAATATATAAACGAGGGTGTACAAGGTCTCGGATAATCCATCTTTAGAAAACACTACTAGAATGGTAGGTGTAGAGTAGCTGCTAGAAGCCATAGGAGTAATCCTCCCCTGTCTGATCTCACTAGGCATCACAAGGTCTTGGACCACAAAGGTCTTGATCCTGGCATCGGTTGTCTTCAGAAGAAATGACAACTGTGGGAAAATCCCTAGAATGGGTGAGTAACAAAAAACTTAGCAGGTACCGAAAACCACAAATAAAGACCACAAAGGAAAAGTACACACTAAGAATTGTCATCTCATATAGGTATAACCTAATGTATGGATGAGAATATTATCAGTTTATAAAGATGAACATATTGTAATACATGAGGAATTATCCCTAATGAGTCACTGATGTCTATTAGGTCACTGTGATCTACTCATCTACTTGGCCACTAAGGTCTGCTATACTACCAGGATACTCAGGCTCGCTTTTCTACCCGACTAGTGAGGTCCCCTCGACCACCGGGCCACTGAGGTCTGATTTTTTTCTCGGTCAATGTGGCCTGATATTATTCTTTTTCCTTGAGTTATGTTCAAAAATGGGTCCACTGATGTCCGCTCATCACTTATTTCACATTACAGCCAGCCGAAGGATTTATTCTTATAGCATGCTTGATTCTGATAGAATCTACTCCCCTAGAAATTGTCCATAACCCAACCTCTATGAAAACTCACTTGGAATATTTCAAAAGGAACGAATCATCGTGAGGGTCACAATTCCCTATACTCCTTGTCAATCAAACATACGTTTTGGATGTTATATCTATTTTACTAAAAAGGGGTCGGTTGGGTCTGGGTCTAGTCCCACCGGTCGGACAGACCACACCCGACCTAGTCTGTGGTCCACCAACCTGACCCATGTTTTTACTAACCTAGATTCGACCCGATCCGGGTCCGAACTGCACTTCTGGGCTGTGGCTTCATCCTGCTGGGCTGCCATGGGTCCGGCTGACTAGGCCGCTCATGGCGCCCCACCACCTTCTGGCCGGCCCGCCGTGAGTGAGCTGGCCTCCTCCGGCTGAGATGGAGTGGGTGTGCCACATCCCCCTCCATGCCACAGGTCTCCATGGGTTCCACTACCACAGTTATGGGGATTGTGACCCTAGAGCCCCGTGATGCGGTGTGGTTTGTCGAGTCCACTCACATTGTTGTCGCCAACCATTGTCGGCGGCCCGATCAACCGCCTGCAGTCGATGCCATGGGAAACATTCCCATCGCGGCATGCCGCCTTCCTGCACCACTGCTATAGTCAAGATGCAACCCTTGTGCACCACTTGATGCCCCTTGCCACGGTAATTTTCTGCCACCATGGTGCGCCGTTAGGGCACACCGCCTCTTGCATGCGGCTACCACCACGTTCTACCAGTGGTCTCTTCTACAAGCCACTAGGTCTGATTTGGGGGTCCGTTTTATGATCTATGAGAATATTTTGGATACTTGGATTGTTTACTTCACTTTTATGGGCTAAAATTTTCCTCATCTCCAATCTGGTGGTTCAGTCATGAAGTACACAACAATTTACATAGTGGAGAGATCCGGGCCTAGTTTGAGTCGGCCAGATCCCTCCATTGAAGAGTTTAAAAAAAGATAGGGGAGGATTTAAGATTCTATCAAGTATAACCTAGATTAAAAAACCCCAAGGTCATGTAACCCAATGGTAAGAACAAAAGACCTACAGATCAACCTATTAGTTGAATGATTCACATTCTTTATTTAGAAATAAAGAATGGAGAAACAATTTCATCAAGAACAAACCCATGCCTCGACGTTTGATCATTCATTGGAAAAGATCAAACCACTGCGTTCATCGCTCCACAATATGTCATTAGAGTCTATTCATAAATCATCTCTTGCCATTACCAAATCTCCAAGGGATCAGAGTGGCCCCAGATCATGCCAACAATCTGTGCTCAGATAAACCATTAAAAGGAGAAAATGCATTTCAGAATTACTTTTACATTCTTTGCATCATAGTTATGTTGTTTCGTTTATGAAATAGTGTTTTGGTTATTCTTTCGTTGAAAAAACTTTACGTTTCAACCAAACTTGAATTTAAAATAAAATAAACTTTACGGTTTATTTTATTTCCCTTAAGAAAAATATTTCATTTTATTTTTCATTAAAAGTCCTAAAATAGACTTTTTCCCTCAACCCGCACCATTTGAGGATAAGTCCTTTCCTAGGTAATGTAATCATTCAAAATGTAATGGTTCCATCATATTTTTAATCTGGGCACCCATTTAGAGGTTGCAAAAACTACACACATGAACTATTTTAAATAAACATAATGAAAAGATCAAACACTTATTTCAGGGTCACTGGGCCTCAGAATCAAATTCCATCTGATCATGTGGCTCAAAATAAACCAATATAATTAAAAAATCATATAAAATTCCGAGACATTACTCGTGACCACATATAATGAAATTCATAATTAAATGAATTCAAAACATGATACATATTTGATAAAATATTTAGTTATATATAAGAAATCATTATCATCATCCTATATAACTTTAAGATTAATAATTACAAAGAGATTTTAAAATTAAACACATATTAATCCATGATGTTAAGAAAATTTCATATAAAAAAGGTGAAAATTTATGTATATGTGAAACCCCTTATCCATTAAACTAATGTTGAATTTGTTCAACAAAGGGAATAGTGATTCTTATGTGAAGCTTAAAATTTTTAACATAAGATTTTAAATTCATTATATGCAATATGTCCACCATAATATCAATATGTTCTAATGTAATCAAAATGATATGGTAATTAAGGAAATTGGAAGACTACAAAATATTTGTATGGAATGGTATAACTATGAAATTAATTATTTTGGATGTGTTTTAAAAATGATAATAAGATGAATAAAGGATTTCCCAATTTTCTAAATTCATTGACTAGTTATGATCATGAAATATAATGCCTAATATCTAGTACTATATTTAGGGAATAATATGGAAGAAATTTGAGATAGGTATAGAATAATGGGCTTGTTCAACAGTCAGTCTGAGTTTTTAAAACCAAATGTTTTTGTGAGGGACGAGTAGAAATGATTCCATAGGATGGGAAAAATTATGATTATAAAAGGTACTTTTGGAGCTCTATAGAGATTCAGTTTAAGGTAATGGTGTTATTGAAATAAATTCTTGTATTTTTAAGGAAACATGATACAAAATGTGTACTTTAAAAATGTTGTGAGTTTCAATTATCATGTAATGAAATCGTGGGTTGTATAGTTTTAATTTAAATTATGGGGAAATGGGTTATTAAAACATGGTTTCAACAAAAAATAATTATTCATGGTCAAAAGAATCTAAATAAAGGATGTGGATAGTTATCTTTATTCTCTTATATTATAATAGAAATTTTTTATTATCAATATTTTTTTAGAATAACATGAGATGATGAATTTTATACACATGATCTATGATTCAACCAATTCTAAATCATTTTTAAAGAAGATAAGTATTAAATGATATTAATGTAGGATAATGTTTTTATCCATGTTTTTTTTGAAATATACGATGTATGATTACCCCAACGTCATTAGCCTATTTTTATGAATATATTACTATTTTCAAAAAAATAATAATAAAGACTCATGGAATATTATATATGATTTGGTGCTTAATATACTATTTAATATTCATAATCTATAGAATAATGGTTATTTTTCTAACAAAATATAGTCTTATTTTCATATAATTATATTATAATGTAATATAGGTTATAAGAGGCTACTGGGAAATTGTTTAAGATATAAACGTGTTCAAAGATAACAACTAAATATTATATCAATTTTTATTTAATGTGTCTATTACACAATATCATTAAATAGTGTAGGTTATGATGGTAACGAAAATTGTAAATATTTACATTTACTTGCAATAAAAAGGAAAATATCACCTTATATTATAGAAAATTTTAGGAGGTTTTTGTAAGAATATAATGTAATGAATTCCTTTTTCTACCGAAATAGTCTCAAGTAAATGTTTGTTGGAATGATTCATAGAATAATGTTGATGAAAAAATATAAAATAATTATTAATATAAAATAAAACCACACTCGACTCCCTGAACTGAGTCGGAAATCAGAAGTCAGGTTCCCGGTGTATGGATATGTCGGCCGCCGCACCAACACTGGACTTCCTGAACTGAAAACCACACTCAGTACCCTTTGCACTATTGCTTCACAAAAAATATCTGTGTCTTATGTTCTGTAGTAGAACCGACTCCCCTGATTCCAATTTTTCATGACTCGTCCCCTGGGGCCCGTACCGTGACTAACCCAAGCCCTCCTTCCATAGGCTAAGGGATAGCGACTCGCACCAAAGGCATAAATCCATAAAAATGGGAAGGCATTGCCTTTATAACCTAAAAACTCACACAACAGAGTACAAGCTGGAAGAAAAATACGAAGTAAATCAATATAACAAAAGAGTGCTGAAAAGTAATAGGGGCCGGAAGTACAATCCCAACTGTAAAGTACAAGTACTATAAAAAGGGAAAAATATCACCTGGACCGTCCACATGGTAATTCTTCCTGAAGGGTAGGTATAGATATCCTCCATAGCAACCCACGTTTGTCCATATCCTCCGTGTACCATCACGCTTTGTGGTCCACCTCCGGGTAACATCCAATCCAGGTATACTCAGCCTCGGTCAGTGCTGTCTGTCGTCTGTATCCAACACAATGAGGTGTAGGCATAACCCGTGTAGGGGTGATTATAACGTTATGCAGTAGGGACCCCGAGACCCTAAAAGTCCCACAAAATCCAACAAGGATAAAACACAAGGTATGTAATCAAAAGATAACCCCACTTAGTGATATGCCCATACATATACCTAAGTTATCAAGTAATCCATCTCAATCATCAGAAAAATAAAAATATACTAACTCAGCTCACACATGTATACAACTTATGTAGAGAGATAGAGATTATCAGATGTATCCACTGAATCATCTATTCTGTCGAACCCACACAGAATCTAGGAACAAGAATCAGAACTGTCGAACCCACATAGGATCCAGGTACAATAAACAGAGCTGTCGAACCCACAAAGGATCCAAGAATAGTCTTCACTACTCTCGAACCTACACAGAATCTAGGAACAGTCATCAGTGCTGTCGATCCGATATAGGATCCAAGAACAGTAGTCAGAGCTGTCGGAGCCACACAGGATCCTGGAACGGTCATCAGTGTTTTAAAACCCACATAGGATCTAGTAACAGTCATCAGAGCGCAGCCAGTCACACGGTTCCGAAAAAAGCATGCTTCATTCCAAGAGGGTCCGCTCCTCAAGACAAGTTTCTATACATAAACATATATTAAGTCCCAAACTGTTTTATCAAAAATATCCTTCTTTCCAAAAGTAACCCAATGCGATAGATGGTGTGTCAATCGGATGCCTGGTTTGAGAGTTATTGGCATTTTAGTCCCCGGGTCCAGGTTGGATTCGTGCTCGATCCAACCTGATCGTATCTCACCTACACCAAAAACACTAGTGGGGTATACTCAAAGGGACTGTCATGCCCAAATTTTTCCAGTACCGCTAACGGGTTGTCAAACGGATGTCCGGTGCCAAAGATATGGCCAAAGAAAGTAAAGGGTCGGTTGTGGGCCCAGGTTTGGTCCGACCCAGTCAGACCGACCCGGGCCAAATTAGTCTCGGACGACCCGGTTCGGGTCGATCCATCCTTAAACGATGGGTCCGGACCGACACGTTGGGTGGGCTGACCCGTTGGGTTTGGACCTTCCTGCTGGTCCCAGCCTAGTAGGCCACGAGTGCGGTCTGGCCCGGGCACGAGGCCAGTTCGGCCCGGGCATTGTGAGGTGGGGGGGGGGGGGGGGGGGCGACTCGGGAGGCCGATGCGGCTAGGGCACCGGTTTGGTTGGTTCGGGAGGCCGTATGGCTGGGATCCGGGAGGTAGCTCAGGGGGCGTCTGACCGTGCCGACAGAAGGCTAGGGGGCGGCTGGCAGGCTGCTGGTGGTGCCGGTAGGTCGGGTGGTGGCCAGACAGGCCGGGGGCATACAGACAAGCCGACGGGCAAGCTGGCGGGCGGCCGCGGTGCAGCTCAGGGAGCAGTGGGGCTGGCGGGGGCTCGTCCGCGGCCGATTCTGTCAGCGGCAGTGCGGGATGCCACAGGGGCGGTGCAGGTGGTGGAGGTCGCGGGTAGCACAACTTTTGTCTTCGCCGCCTTCATCACCTCATCCCAATGATGAAGGATATCACAAAATAGATCGAGAGAGGGAGTGGGGCCATGTTAGTTTTGCCTGCACCCTCCGTAATTAGGGTAATAACAATCGTTTCATCAAGGTGGGAGAATGAGGAACAACAACTCACCCATCAAAGGAAACATATCCTCATACTTCATTTTGAAATAAAAGAAGAACATGACACATAAAAGGAAACAACCTCTACCTTTGTTCGTTGATCATCGATGAAGTCACAGGAAGAAGACGAAGGTGATCTTTGTTCGTCGCATCCGCCGCACAGGTCCAATATTGAGCTCATGCGTCATCTCGTTGATGATGATGTGGAGGTAAGGTTGGTTGATGTCGTTCTACGTTGGTGGGATCCGAGGATGAAGGTCGAAGAAGATCGTTGTCAGCGTTCTTCATTGGAAGAACACGTTCATTGTTCTTCATTGGCGATGGATTTTTCTCTCTTCTCCCAAGATTCCACCAAAATGAATATTCCAAGACAAAAAATAGATTAAGTTAATATATTATATAATTTTTTGGGACAAAATTCAAAATGTGTGATTTAATTAACTTATATCCCCTTAATTAATTCAAGAGGATTTGGAACCATAAATGTTGTGTGTTGGCTCCATTAAGGTGGAGGGGTGGTGGAACCATTAAGTGGGGAGCTCAAGAGGTTTCTCCCCACTTAATGGGGAGTTCAAGAGGTTTCAACCTTGGGTGGTCCCCACCATATCCAACATGAATAGGAAGTTGGGTTTGGGCGGGCCCCACCTCCATAACCTCCCATGGGAGGTTATGGTGTGGTGGTCCCACCTCCAACTTCCATGTGGAGGTTTTAGCCAAAAAATAAAAATAAATCCACACACTTTATTTTTATTGAAATCATTCTCTAAAAACCCAAAAACTATCTTTTATTCTTGACCAACTACCATCGAGGTGAAATTCTTATTAAACAAATACCGGCACTGCGAGTTCAACGGTGGTTCAGATTTCAATTCCAAGTACCGAATCTAATGTTATAAAAACCCGCTCGTACGTTTACTGAATGTACCCGAACCGAACCTCAGAAATTGATTTTAGGAACACCAGGCCTCAGAATCATGCACCATAAATTCTTTCGGACTCGTAAAATTCCCATGTATTTAGGAAAAAAATTTCACAGGAATTCTGGGTCTTTAAAACAAAGGTAACATATTAAAATGAAAAATTTCTTGGGATACAACATGTGGAAATGGTTATAGAGATACATGTGATTGATCGAGTTTTTGAAAATCACAGTATAGATTGAGTTGAATTAATTCATTACTAAAGGATACAAATTTTATTTATATTTATTGATTTTTGAATTCATATCTACCATCAAATATTAAATAGATTATGGAGTCACACTTTGTGGTCTTTTGAATTAGGATCATGTTTATGGAACATTTTTGGCTTAACAAGAATTTTTTTGAGGGTATATGGATGGTTTTTGGGATAAATATTCACAGGGTATTATATATTTTTTTAAATTTACATAATTGATGATATATTTTACAAAAATATTTTTTGATATATATAAAAGGATTTATGGATATTTTTTCAAGAGTTGATTTATATGATGTATGATAAGGTGAAAGTGAACTATGTCTATGATGCCTTCAATAAAAGGGAGATATTGTTGGATATGGTCACTAAATTGATAACTATGGCATGATGGTTCTAAAAATTCCCTTTTCTATCTTATGTATACCATTATATGGTGTGATACTTTTTTTTGTGATGGTAATGCAAAGGGATAATTGTGTAACACAATAATCCCTAGTCTGGCCTCCATCTTCTATCCCCAATATAATTCTTTCTTATAACCATCAAGTGATGATGATTATAATGAGTTTGACCATATAACATGAATGATTAAAAATTTAACATTCATCATGAGGATTCAAGATGAATGTTACAAAATATGAAACTTTTGATCATTTTCTAAAATCATCATTTTATATATGTTTTCCATTTTGAGTTACTTGATGCCTATATAAGATACTTCAATCCTTATAAGTGGAGTTTAATTTCATAGTATCCAAATACGATGTATAACTCCTTGAAACCAAGACCATTTTTAGTTATTTATTATCTCTTACCATTTAAATAGTTATTTAAAAGAAACAATTTCTTAGTAGGGGTTATACCAATGCTTTGGGTGATTCTTTTAATATATGGATACCTTAGAAGAAAGGAGTCTTTTGTCCACATCTCAGTGATATTGACCATGTTATTATGAATAATTAAAAAATATTTATCAATTGGATTAAGGTAAACCATTATTTTTATTCATTTTATTTTCTTTATAAATATATAGATATATTCTCGGATATATTTCCTTTTGATGTTTATATTCCATTATATTTATTATGTAAGAAATACCACAAAAAACCATTATTCATAACTATTTTACCAGTTATCATTTATTGCACATGTGTTAATAAAAGATAAGTTGGGAATTTTTTCATCTATATATAGTTTTATAATGATTTAACTATGTTAAATGTTGTACATACCGAAATTAATTTTTATTGTGACATAAAAAATAAATAATGGTTCTCTATAAACCACTGTATAAGGGAATTTTTTGTATAAACTATATTTTAGTGCTAGTTAAGGTATATCAAATCCCTATTAAATTATTATTTTTTAGGGAAATTTAGATTATATTCAAACTAGTTGGTGGTATTTAGGTAATCATAATTGTGTTATTACATCCTTTAGAGTTATTTCATTGTGAATAATATTGATTAACATTAGTTTTAAAAGTAACTAATCGAGATCAAAGTGAGTGATTAAGATATAAGATTTTATGTTAGAAATATATAATAGAAATCCATATTATTAATTTTTTTTCTTGAATATGGGAGAATGAACTATATTTGAGGTGGATGTTTGGAGATACTTTCTAATCCATGTATTGGTTAAGTGACAAGTTTTTAGTGATTTTGGATGAGATGATAGACTAAATTAGTGATTATGTCAGGGTTTTTGTATTTGGGTGAGAATCACCATATACTTCTCAAGGATGTGATGTTGTATAGTGGGAGGTTGTGATGTCCTATGTCCTTTATTGATCAATAAAATAGAAAATTTTGGTTCTCATAGGAATTTGATTAATGAAAATATGAGGTTTTATTTTTTTGTTTTAGTTATGGGTTCTTTTCGTTTTGGTACTTGGATTTGACTTTAGAAAATTATAAAGATATAATATGATTTTTAGGTATTTATTGAGGCTTGGTAGAAGGTTTTTGGACTCACGTAGTCTAGTAGGTGGTACCACCGTTAATTTAGATATCCAGGTCGATCTGGTTACGTAATTAGAGATACCAGGAACTAGGTTATATGGAAAGAGGGAATGGTGGTATAGGGGTTATAATTGGAGTTGAGTGGCCCATACACGGTGCCAAGTATTACCGTGAATTGTGTGTGTCATTTTGGTATTTTCTTTTGAATCTCATTAAGTGTATCTGTTGTTCTAAGATCCTACCCATGCACCTAAGGCTTACCATGATGTAATTAATAGAATCCAGGGACTTTTAATTTTAAATCATAACACATAAAAACACAAATTTATAATAAAAAATCATTCATGATCTATGATAACCATACATGTGTATTTTATAATAACATGGGAAGTAATAACAAAAACATGATACACATATTATAATTACATTTATTATTCCAAAAGTGACATTATCCCATGGATTTTTTCATAAAATTAATTCCATAATTAATTATAATTCATGAATTAAATTTCAATTAAATATGTCAAATTATTTCATAATAAATCATTCAGGGAATTTTATGAAAAAAATTATGTGAAACATATAATTTAAAACAAAATTCATATTCCTTAAAAACAAATCCCCATATCATTTGTATACTGGGATATAAAATTTAAAATTAAATATTATACATCATTTATATCATGTATAACATTAATTTAAATGAAAACATCATTTAACACACTCAAACACTGCTAGTTATGGAGATAAACGAAAAAATATAGAGTTACCTACCGTATTGGGTTTATTAATAAATTTAATTAGGTATTTTCCCTGTAATATAAATCATGGTTACCTAAAGAGTAATATATATATATATACATATATATATATTATAAACCCAAAAAATTAAAAACATAATAATTCATTGATGACATTGAAGTTAAAACACTTACATAAAATTCGTATGATGAAATTGGAATCTGCAACAGGGTGTGGGTTTCACAAAAATGGATTTTCTAACACCCAAGCTAAATAAAAAAATTAGATTTTGTTTCTTCTAATTCATTTAAAAAACAAAATTTTTTATCATCTCTAAATGGATAATTTTTTTATGGAAATATATTAGTGAAGGGGAATATAGGAAGAGGAGAAAATGAGAGGGGGAAAACAATCCTTGTAACTATTTTTAATCATCTTATATTGAGACAATAGGATATGAATGAGAGGATAAGATCCCCCTCCACTGTTGGTTTCATTTTGAGGGATAGAGGGATTGAATAGGGTTTTCACCCCATATAAATGCAACCCTTATAATAGAAAATTAATATTAATTATAATTATAACTATAAAAAAAATAATAGGCACATGTATCACTTTTATTACCATCATATTTCTTTATATTTAATTTTATCCAAAAAAAATATTAATGGTTTTAATTACATGATGATATATTTATGATATAAATATTAGTATGATAATTTTAACAAATACAAATATACTTATTACTTAATAACAAATATATGTAATGAGGAACAAATGGTTGAAAATCTATATCACTATAGTAAATTATCATAAACATTTTTAACACATAATGTAATATTATAAAAATAAAATAGCTAATTATAATATGTATCAATAAGTATGTATATGATATTTTAATATTCATATATATTTTCAAGTTAAAGATTATTAATATTCATGGTTATTTAACCTATTCATCTTATCACGTGGAGCAACGACCTCAAAAAATCACCTAAAATAGTTAATACACATGGTCTACCTAATAATGTTTTTATCCATGATGTTCATAAAAATTAAAGGATTTTAGAAATTTCAAAATATTTTATGTAAAAAATAAAAACATTTTATTTAATAAAGTGGAAGATTTTAAAAAAATTGACATTACATATGTGTGTACAAACTCGTAGGGGTTAGATTGTGAGGGCTATTATTGTGTTTTTAAGGTATAGTTATGTCACGAATTCACACAAGCATGCAAGAATATATATATATATATATATATATATATATATGTATGTATGTATTTATGTATGTATTCATTTTTATGGAAGTATAATTATTTTCATGTAATGATTAGTTGGGTTGGTTGGACTTACCCTTGGTTGGGTTAAATTTATTAACGTGGTTCTACACACTAACACATTAGTATACTCGAATCACATTGGTGTACATCTGAGTTCATTAGAGGAAACTAATATGTATATTAGAATGCTCATACTTATTTCATATATAAGATTATGTTACCATGTTGGTGGAGGATTTTGGAATTTTCAAATCAATATCATTTTCATTTTATTGAATCTTTGATTTAGAGACCACTTTTGTTAGTGGTTTTTTTCATTTTAGATGATAGTTGTTGTTTTTAATGGGATATATTAGTTTTTTCCATATTGGTCAACAATCATAAATTATAAATTATTTATGATATCAGTTGATGATGATTTATTTAATTACTGTATTTATTATTACAATTTTTTTCTTTGGAAATATGTGATAAGAATATCATTCTTTTATGAGTGTTTATATCATCAACAATAGTCATCATCCTCAGACCAATTTGAGGTGAGCATGGGGAGGAACAATCAATATCATTTTCAGTTTAATGATGGGTTTTAATGGGATAGGGTTCTTCTATTTATTTGTCATGTTATTTATTTTTCTATCAAAAATTATTAATTCATAAAAAAATTTAATACATGTTGTAAATTTGAAAATTTATTTTTTATATTTAAATTTTTGTATTATATTAATAATTATTATTTCATATAAATATATTTTAGAGTAATTGATTATGATAAGATACATATTTATTTACTTTGATCAGATTTATTTCTAAATTTTAAACTATTAAATATTTTTTTTGAAATTCTAATATTTTATAAAGAAATTGATATTGTCCAATACTGATTAAAATAAGTATATTTTCTATTTTTGGAGAATAGGAGAAATATTTTACAAATATAAAAAAACAAAAACATTAGAAACCACCATCTTATGGGAAATGATTTTTTTGTCTTTTCACATTTATATAAATATAAATAATAAAATGACTTTAATTATTATTCAAATAGTGATCAATGGTAAATGTCACTATATTAGGATTTTAATTTATTATTTAACATATAGAGACCAACATTATAATTTTATAACTACACATATTTATTTTCATAGAAAATAGTCACTAGAATTTATTAGTCATGGGTCATCCAAATTCAAAATGAGTATATATAACAATCATTTTTGTTGATTTTTTAGGACCATTATTCTTATAATAATGATTTATCCGTTTAGAGTCACAAGTGCATAAAACATATTCCAAAACATAATCTGTGTATGGGTAGAAAGAAGTTTTTTGGAATAAGTCATTTATCATAAAATTTACCTAGTATAATATGGAATATTAAGGTAAAATGATTAGTTACATTATGAAATTTATTAATGAAATGAGTTTCCTAAAAATAATATTGTAAATAAAAAAGATGGATATTCTAATGTCATATGTCATTGATTGTGAACATATAATCAGTTCATTGAAGGATTGATGTCTCATGAAAACCATATCTAGTTGAGTTAGTAACATTTCACGTTCAATTTTAATAGTGTGTCATAAAAGGTAATCCATGGTTGTGATGTAAACACTATTGAGGGATCTATTCAACATTATTTGAGTAATATGTTGTAGTCCATTAGGACATGTGATGGTTTAAATTGGAAGATCATGGTTCTTGATATGTGATTTTAAGCATAGTTACTATAATTAGGGATAGATTAAATGTGGCCAATTGTATTTAAAACACATCTTGGTAAATTTAGAGGAAATAATAGGTATTTTTCTAGATTACATGAGGAATGAGGGATGTCTTCATTTGTAGAAAATTTTTAAAATAAGACATTTTTTATATAAACACATCATGTCTGTAATTGAATATATAAAAATTTAATATGTTAAAAAATATAGTATAAACTAAATAAATTCCATAAAATGATGTTATTTTTTGGATTAAGAATTTAGAAATGAAACAAAGTTATGGTTTAGGTGGACATTCATTTATTTTTTTTGAAACTAAGTTAAAATATTAAAAAATTACTAAAGCAATAATTGTATCTCTTATAACATCTCTAAGTCATTAGGATAGGTTTATATCCAATATGGGTGCCATTTCTAAGAATATTATTCACCAATTAAAAACATTATTCATGGGAATAATCAAATAAAATACTATATTGTTCTGTAAGTAATAGTTTTGATCAATTCAATGTGGTATCATAGTGGAATCATATTTTTATCTATTACTCTTATGGATGGATCATATAGATAGACATATTAGGATTTTTTTTATTTAGAATGGGTAATTGTGGAACTCATATTATGATTTTTATGAGTCATCATTAGGGGAATTATACTTTTATAAGTTATTTGATTCTAATCTATGTTTTTAAATATTAAATTATTTTACATAAGTTAGTTGATTTAGTGGTGGGTAAATTCTATCATTCTTGTGTAATTATTAGAATGTTACAAAATTTACATAACATTTGTGGGAAGAGGAAATTAAATTAGTATATAATAATATAAAAATTTGAAATATAGAAATTGTGTAAAATCAATGGGGTGGTAATTATCAAAATTTAATAGTGTAAATATGAATATAAGAGGAGCAATATTTATATGATGAAATTACATTTTACTTACCACTTATTATGATTATGTTAATAGTTTATTAAAGTGTGATCCTTTACGAAGATAATTTGTGTTTGTGACATTAATGATTTTTCAGAAATGAAATGTTTGAAGCTATGAATTTAAATACGTTATATTGTTCTAAATCATAGGTATGTATACTGAAATTTGTGGTCAGACCATGCGTAATTTGGTTATATTTTTCTTAGGATGTGTGTATGAACAATATAATAATATTTATGGTGTGAATGTTGATGTAATGTGAACTGTAGCTATATATTATAGTTTATTTTGCGATTTGATATATGTGGGAGTCAATAATATGTTGATTTTTAGGATGATAACTGTGTTAAATGTGTTTCCTTAATAATAATGTAAATGTGACAGAAGGATGTAATAACCCCTATTATTTATATGATGTTAGTAATGTTTTATTCGTTGATGTTGATTAGCTAGAGGGATGTGTTATTCCCAATATAGATACTATTTTATTTTTCACAGATGCTTTACTATAAGTATATTTTTATTGAAACTCTATGTTCATAATATATAATGATGGTTAATTTTCATGGTCATAGTTATATCATAATTATATGTATGGATAATTCGATGTGAAGGTTGATATGCATCGGTCGAGCTTATAAAGTAAATATTATATGTTTTGTGTGATGGATGACATCCAGTAGAGGTTTTCTTATGCTCATATTTCTCATGATTTTTGTGTTTATTTTATTGTGACATATATATGCTTTTTATTGATTATTTATTATTGAAAATCACTAGATAGAATTGAGGTTATATGAAGTACTTACTGGGTTTATTATTAAACTTATCCAACTATTTTCTATGGTTTTCAACCATTAATTATCCTTTTAAGGATATATTTTGTTATTTTAGTTTTGGAATGGGATGATCTAGTTAGAATTATTAGGAGTTTTGTGTTACTGTTTTCATTTTGATGTTAATGGATTTCTATGTATTTGATTAGTGGAATATAAAATCATGTGTTTATTTACTAATAAGGGAGATGGTTTTATTGGTTTATTATGGTCATGTTTTTTTAAATAAATAATTTTAATGCCTGAATTAATTTATAAATTCATACCCTTATTGGTAGTGTTAAACCTGTATCTTTTCTGACAGTGGGATTTTGTGATTACTCCAAATCTTTTTCTAGCATAGGTGAACTCTCATGTTTTTGGGACAAAAAAGTATGGTATCATAATTAGTGTTCTTTGTTAGTTTTAGATTATAAACCTTTATGAATTATATGGGTTCATAGGTATATCATGTTAAATTATTTTAGTATCTGAAGTATGTCATGTAATGGAACAAAGGATTTTTATGTCCCTTATGATTATAAGAACAAATATTTATTATTTATGAATTATTACTAAAGGGGTAACATATTTTTACTATAGTATTGATATAAGTGGAAGTTCATTCATCATGTAGTATTAAGACATCATGATTTCATGACATATTCACTGAATTATTAATTTTTATTAATATTGAGGTAGTTTAACTAAAAACAAATATATTATCCTTGGACTGAGTTGTTTGTTTACTAGTAGTTACGCTATCTATGTGTCAAAATCATGAAATAGTGGAATATAGGGTATTGAATGAACATATTATTATTCATATTATGGTAGACCTATCATCTTATAAATAATGTATAGTTACCTTAAATGAGTTTTAGGGGTATAGTTAATTGGTTTATGATGCAGCTTTTTTATTTAAGGAAATTGATCTGTAGATAATAAAAGTGAATACAACCTTTAATTTAATCTAGGTAATAAAGAAAAAATGATTCTATTTTTGGTTGGATTATTATATAGGGAATCATAAATGTGTTAGGATTTGTACTATAGAAATTGACATATATCTATCATTAAGATGTCAAATTTTGAGATATGTTTTTAGAGAAGATCATAACTGAAACTATTAATTCTAACCATTATCAAAATATATTTAACTTCTAGTAAGTGATTCATATTTTTTAGTATTATGGGGAGATGATCATCATAATATTATAGTATTACATGAATTTTAAGTGGATTAATTCATAGAGATATCTCCATATAATGAGGGGACAGGGGGAAGATATTTGACAACGAGATAATCCATTACTTTGAGGGAGTATACTAAGGTCTTGTAGAAGGTTGAGTTCATTGAGTGTAATATGGTGGGGACTAGTGTTATGTGTAATGTATAATGATATATATTTATTTTAGGTTTATCTAATAAGAGGAGTCCATAATTATAAGGGAAATTGGGTAATAGACATGGGCCCCAATAATAAAAATATAATCTTTTTATGAGATTATTTTCATAGTTTTTAGAATTTATAACCCCTAATTAATAAATTACCGGTAATTCTAAAAAAATAGCACTAACATCCAACCAAATTTTATTTGTTCATTTTTTAGATATTAGTATATTTAAAATATCCTTTACAATTATTTTGGTGTTGGTTAACATCCATCTATTGTTTTAAAAAACTAGTATTTCAATAAAGAATCTCATTAATTGTTTTAGTAAATAAAATTATAGAAAAGTAATAAATTGTTTAGAATTAGGTATGGAAATGGATTGGGTTCCCATTAAATTTAGGGTACCTAAACCCTAACTCATTAATTTTTAAAAAATTATAACTATGACTATAACCCATTAATTTTTTAAATTCACTACCCTTATCCTACCTTATTGTATTTTTAATGACACATTAAACTACTCTAACCCTTTTAATTACCCATTTATAAATTTCAATATTATTATTTTATTTTTAAATGTAGACTATACGTATAAAAAAATGAAGTATATATATTTTATATTTGTACACAATTTAGTAAAATATATTTAACAGACTCAAATTTGAAATATATGTATAAATAGAATATAAACCAATTTCAATGTAAATAAATATTTTTTATAATTATAATTTGATTTAAAATTTTATTATTTATGAATTAATAATAATTTCCACAATTGAGTTTGGGTTTATGATACCCTAAGTGTACTAAATTAACCATAGCTACTTATTGATCGTGTTTCCCATTTTCTACCCAAACCCCATAAATAATCATTTAAAATCTACCCTAACACAATTTAATAATGTCAGGTATTGTGAGGTGCCAAATTAATATTTATCAGTCATCAAACCTCTATAGAATACTAGATATTTTTTTTTAAAATATCAATTAAAAAATTAATCCCTCTATACCTCTCCTATATATTCAATTTTTCACTCCACACAACAGCCAAACAAATTTTAATCCCATTCCCAAAACCCATCAACACCATCCAGGATGATAAAATAGACATGTGTCTAGAAATAAAACTTTTTGAAACTATCAATTATTATAACATAAAATAATTTAGGTGTTTTGGGGTGGTTCACTCAAAATAGGGATGGATGTGTTGGCACAAATCAACTTATCTTCCACCAATTACAATTTCCTATGTGGTTATAATTGGTGTCCTTAAATAATGAAATGATGGGACATAGAATAACGGTACTGGAAATATGTGTAACATGATGTAAAAAGGACTAGTGGATTATAGTGATTCTTAGCTACACATCTGGACCTCAGGCCATCCCTTTTAGGTTCCATTGATATCCATTCAACAAGGCCTTTGGTCCATCAAGAAAATGGTCTTCTTGGTTATAAATATATAATAAAATATGTGATGTATGTGTTTCTCATCCCTTATAGGGTGGGATGAGGTATGAACCACTAGAGTGTCTTGTTGTGTTTGCTTTATGTGTTTTTAATCCCCTCTAACCACAATATATATATATGCATACATATAAGTTATTTATATACATACTTACACATATAATTATTTAATGTATTTATAAATAACTTCTTATACTTTATTTGAAATATGTTATTATAGTTAATTATTAATTACATATATTTGTAAATAATTATAAAAAATTTCATTAATAATTTTTTATTATAAATAATAAATTATTATTTACTTGGTTTTAATATTAATTAATAATGAAAAATTTCCAGATTTGGAAGATGAAGCTCACACTCTCAGTATACATTATCATTGAGTATAGCATAACATTATTAATACTCTGATTAATGTTGTTTTCATGATGTTTTTAGATGGTCTTAAGTTATTATTTTCAATTATGTTCATTTTTTATTCCATCTCATTTTTCTTACTTTATATTTGACTTATTCCTTCGGTTTAGTAGGGTTGCATGTCATGTATGAAGGTCTTCTCACACCAGTTGACAAAATTTTCTCTCTTTAGGTTATATTTAGTTTTATTGAGGATCACGAAACATTTTAACATATAGTATTTAATGGTGACCATGATGTGGAAGAAAGAAGTTTCATAACTAGTCAAGAACCGTTGTGAGGAATTGGTGTCTGAAATACATGATAGAAGTCAAAGAGAATAAAGGATTTCATACACGGATTAATCATGAAATCATAAGAGGTGTAAAAACACCATTAATTGTTGGAAGTATCCTAGACCATAATTAATCTAATTGTGGCCCAAACATGAATTTAAAATTCTATCCAAAATAGTTATATGAATTTCAAGACCAATCCCCCAATAGAATCATCATATTCAATGATAGAGAATAAATTTCAATGTTTATGTGAATGTTTTATTTAGTTAATTATTTTTGAAATTAGTGGGTCATTGTATTCCATGTCCTCATCAAGTATTGAATATCCAAAAAGAATTACATAGAAATTTTGACTTGGGAAAACTATAAGTTTCAGTTTATATCTCCTCTTTGGATATAAGTATTTATCTCTTTATAATCATGATACATAATGAATGAATGTATTGTCACTATGGTGATTTATTCTTGAATAGGTCATGTTATTTCATAGTTATATGACTTATTAATGTACTTTTTATCATTTATGGTGTCTTGTGGAAATGGGTCTTAGAGACAAGTTATATTTGGGTTCTACCTCAACTAATTTTCCCATCGTACTCATTTTCAAAGTCTGTAAACCATTATCCTTTTTTTCCTGTGAAGATTAAGAATATCAACACATAAAAATTTGAAAAATGATCCTTAGATTTTCCATAGAGATTCTTGGGTTAGCTATAATTTGGTATCAAATCCATCTTTATAGAAATTATTTTTTAACATTCATATATGTTACTATAACTTCATTTCAATTTAAATTTCCCAATGTAAATTATGGTCTATTTTATTCATCACATAAAAACATCATCCCTTCAAGAATTTGGATTTATAACATATTATTTTTAATGTTGAGAATATATTTTGTTCCCTTAAGGTGTAATCATTGAAATATATGTAAAAAATCATTAGATAAAGCATATTCAATTCCTGTGGTTGAATTATTAAATTTAAAAATTTGTCTATCTATCACATTAATTTCATTTGGAGTTTCAAATTATCAATTATCCCACATATACATAAAAAATGTTCAGTTTTTTCTTCATATATTCTCCAAAAAAATTTGGAAAAACTAAAAACTTGTTTAAAACCTCTCAACATTCTAAATCCTACATCCCATGATAATTTTCATCATATATTGTCATTCCTGAAAACAAATACGTCCTCTTGAACCCGTATCAAATTTTATCATTGAATTATCATTTTATATTACGACATTCTAAAGATCCATTATATTTATTGTAATTGAGGAGGATAACAATAGGAGGATTGTGAAGTGGCATAAGATAATAGAGTAAAATTTTATTAAAAAAATTTAAAAAAATTTAGTGAAAGCTGAGTAAACATATTGTTTTCACGAGAAAAAATATGAGGAGGTGTGTGATGTCCATATTTCTGCCACCTCATATTTTCATATAGGATTCCCAAATGGAGGAAGGCAGTGTTGCCAATTATATATACATTATGATATTCTTGAACGTTTTTAGAAAAATTAAAATATTTGAAAGTGATGATGGATAAATTACAATTCAGTTTGAATTTTAGAGAACTAATAGGATGGATAGATATTGATGAATATGACAACATCATTGTTTTCCATGAGTTTCCAATTTTTATAAATCAAACAATATTGTGGTAAACCAATGTTCTTAGTGGTGAAAATTTTTTTGTTATGGAATTTCAAGGTAAGAATGATCCCTCAACATATGTAGAATGGGAAAGAATGATTGAGAATATTTTTTGTTGTCACAAATATAAAATGTAAAAAAATGTGATGATGGAAGCCATTGAATTCACCAACTGTGCTAGTATTTGATGGGACCAAGTACAATTCAATAAATGATGATGTGGAGAAACACATATCTATAACTTGATAGAGATGAATGTGGTATTGTGAAAGGGGTTAATTTCTACAAACTATTATAATTATTTTTTATTATGTTTCATGGTTTAAAATAAGGATCAATATGTTTTTAGGATCATTTTAAATATATTCATTTCATCCTAATTATTAATAATATTAATGAGGAGAAATTGGAAACCATTAAAAGTTATTTGAATGGACTCATCCTTGACATAGAACACTTTTTGGACAATTTATACTATTTAGATATCAGGATATACTTAATTTGTATAATAAAAATAATAAGGATTGTAATGATAAGAAGGATATGATCCGAATATGAATATATTTGTCAAGGAAACCTCAATTTTTCTATAATTAATTAGGAATATTTGCTTTATGATGGATTAAAACATTACTAAAAATAATCATGAATCAAATCGGTATCTAAATAACCAAAAATTTAAAATGAAGGTGGGAATTTTCATTTTTAAATATGATTGTTTAGAAATCAGCCATATTATGAAATGGATACAAGAGTTTATAAAAAATAAAAAACACATTGGGAAAAGTGTATTCATGAACTAGCCTAGATACCCTGGTACCATGATGCCTTGCCCGACTTTGTCATGGCCCAAAGGGTGTTCCTGATACCCATATGTTGGAAACTAGCACCTAGCATCACATATAACCCTAGAGTGAACAAATCAGCCAAAATATCAGCAAAATAAAACATATTACACGTGACTATGATCAACACTCTAATAAGAGAAATTACTAAAACAAAATGTTACAAAAAACCCAATGAAGTACATTTATGTACTTAGTGAAAAAAGATGAACCGTCAAACATCCCATGAAACAAGTGGATAAAAACTCCACCAATCAACTCCATCATCACTCAATGGTCTTTATGATCAAGAACATACAAAACCATGTCTATGTGGTTATTTAAAATTTCTTAGAACTGGAATAAGAAATTTTATAAATGCCTACAGGACAAAATAGGGTGTTAGATATATAAAACATAGTATTTAATCACAAAATTTTCCATGATAAATACTGTAACAATTTTCCATTAATGATATTAGTTAAAACAAAAAAATACATGGAATTTCATTTGAATATTTCTATCCAAAAAAAGATTTCATGACAACTGGATGGAAGATATGTCCAAAAAAATTTCCAACATGTTTAAATGAACATTATATATAAAGAAGTTTGTATAAATCACTAGAATGAATAAAATACTCAAAACATCAATGGAAATTATATGAAATCAAAAAAATCATATAAAATAACCATGTAAAATACTATTGGTATGTATTTTTATTATGTAATTTGATCCTCAAACCTCTAATTATGATCATGGATCTAGTCAAGTGCATACACACAAACACACAACAATAGGGGAACCCATCATGGGAAGTCTACACCCTAATAGTGGAATATATTATGGATAGTCATGCCATGGTTGTTTTAGTAACAATTTACATCTCTAACCCATTCCTAGGGAGAAAAGATCTTATAATTGTGTACTAGTTACCACTAACTACCTATGATAACATGTTCATTGAATAATAAATAAACCAATAAACATCACTATCAATCATTTAAAAAAATAATTTCTTAATTTCAGTTTTCTAAATGCCTTCTCATTTAAAAAATAATAATATGTTTTTATCATTTTATTCCATTAGAAATTATATTTAAATTTGATCCATTTTCTAATGAATAATCATTAAATCATTTCATGAATGTGATTTCAAAATCAGACCATAATTTTTCATAAGTCCATCACATAATTAAAATTCGATTAGAATTGGGGTTTCTCTCCAATATCATGCCCATTTCTAATCAATGATCAAATAATCAGAAGTAATTGTTTTAAAAAATAAAAAAAATATCTTCAATTCAATAATGAAATTTATGGATTCAATAATATGGTAAAATATTAATGAAATACCTACCATTAAGTCAATGATTTGGAAATCAAAATCCGCATAAAGAGTCACCTTTAAAAAACCAACATGTTGAAGATCTAGGAAAACAACCTGGGGAAAATATTAATAAAAGGATAGGCTAGATACATGAGTTACATGGTGATATATCAAACTCCAATGAAGGGATAAGGGGTGTATAGAATAAACCACCTGAGATAACCTGCATATTTCAGTGCTCGAAGTGGAAGAAGTAAAACTGAAGGTCTTTAGTGATCGACCATGACTACTGGTAGGTATAATAAAATGAAAAAAAGTTAGTGATGTCCTCTCTCATAGATGGACACTAGATTCATAGTCTAATATAATATAAAATTTTTATGGTTCTATAGTTCACTGACCATTGGGAAACATGGAAATCCTCTATCACATATTTTCTCATTGATAGTGGAATAAAAAATAATTACAAAAATATTGGGTTACCTCAGAAGAGAACGCCTAATTACTGATGGTTTCTTTACCCTAAATAGATTCAAATTTTCAATCAAATTTATCTTCAAGATACTGATATTTAAGAATCCTATTGTGAAGAGTTGTGGCCAATGAACACTTTCCATGATAACCTTATAATTTTTCTCTCAAACTCCCAAATGCAACTATGCAAAAAAGATAAAAAGGATCCACTCTTCTAATGATTTAATCAGGGTATAGGTTGTAAATTTTCTTCTCAAATAAAATGAAATGAAATTTCCTTTCCCAGGTGAATAGGAAGTCCTAAAATCAAATGACTTCAGGTAATCCACCTTACTCCTCTTCTAAACATTTAAGTAGTTTTTAGAGAAGATATAGCCCAAAATTTTGTGGTTAGAAGACATGCTAAACCTTTTCCCAAATGGTTAATGCCTCCAATTCTTTAGAACATTCATCAAAACTATGAGTTCAACATAATGGGTAGGATATGTTCTCTTGTGTGGCATTAGTTTATGAGATCTCTATGCTTACACATAGTCACCCAACCTAAAAATGTTACCCATACCTCAACCCAATGCATCACAAAAATACCACATAGCTATACATTGCCTCTTGAGGAGTCAACATCAGTGCATATGTCAAAAGTTTTTTCATATCAATAAAATATTTCCAACAATCTTCATTGAATGTGAACATCACTCCCTACCATGTTATATTGGTCCTAGAATAACCCAGCATTGGTAAGTCCATTAAAAACTAATGGCAATTCCCCACTAAGACAATGAATATAGGAATCTTAGAAAAGTCAAATGATTTTTCCCATGTCATAATTGCTTTGACCTCCTCATTATCAATTGAGATACCATGTATCAACCCAGTTATCACAATTTCATCACATCCTAAATCTAGAATCATCATTTTGAAATCATTTAAAAAATTTGATGATATCTCCATGATCGACCTCATCTTTATTGTAATCCAGGATTTCTTCCACAAATACTACAATGAATGTGTTGTGGTCCTCATGGAATATCATTTTCATCAACAACATGAAAACTATAGGATCCTCGTTTTGACCAAATATTATGAAATCATATTCATAGTGTCCATAACTATTTCTAAAAGAGGTTTTGGGATGTCAAATTCAATAATTTTCAACTTGTGGTATCCATTCTAATGATCAATATTAAAGAACCAATTATTCCATTTGAAATGGTAAAATAAATCATCAATATAATTTAATGGATACATATTCTATATGGTAAATGGGTTGAGATTCTAGTAATCAACACATAGGTGATGCTCACTATCATATTAATTTACAGAGAGAACTGGTTCCACTAAAGGTAACACAATCAGGAATATAAATCATTTATAAATAACATCATACAATTTGGTACTCATCTATTTCAACTCTACTGGTTCCATATAGTAAGAAGGAATATATATTTATTGAGTTCTTTACACTAATTAAATATAATAATCTTCACCTCTTTCTAGTGGTGAACCAAAGAAATTCGTTGGAAAAACGTTTTTAGAAATTACATAAACTGGATGGTGATTATCACTCACTAATTCCCAATCCATGTCAAAATTTTACACTGATATCACTTTTCACATCTATGAGTAAGAATGTTTGACCCTACAACACCTTCTGTCCCATTCTCCTTGAATGACACAACACAACCCATCAGACATAATAATGAAGACCCATTGAATGTAGTAATCAGTTCAGGACTTATTAGTAAGGATCAAATCCATCTATAAAAATACATTAATAGGTTTCATGTTAAGAATGAAAAATTTAAAACCAAGATCAATCTCTCAATAAGAGAAGACACGTGAAGAAAATTAGAGACCCTTATCTATCTTCATTCTAAGGGGTGTATTAATATCATTCAAATAAGAAAAAATATCCATATAAAGATATAGAATGATCACAATACTAGTTGATATAAATAATTGGGATGAACCTATTACAATAAAAGTATTCACTAAATATGAAGATATAGTGATATTACCTCTCACAGTCGCATGACTTGTATCAACTTTCTCTAGAGACACTTCCATTACCCAAATAATCATTATTCCAGATGAATATGGATGCATCCCCGTAGGTACTGAAGCATATAACTACACCACAATACATTTTCATGACGATGATACCCTTCCAAAAATCATAGTATAAAGAAAATGAAATAATTTTTTTAGATAACATGAGAAACCAAAAGCATTGTAAAACTTTACTGCCTTAGTAAATATTTATCTTGAATTCCAAACTTGCATCAATTCCAAAATGTTAATGGACATCTTGTAGGTACTAAAGAGGTCTTAGAGGAATCCTTTTGTATTGAATCACCACAACACTCTTCACAATTCAAATTTACATGAAAGGAAATCACATAACGACCACTTAGAGAAAAATGAACTCCTTTCAACATAGAATTATCATCCATTTCATGCTAAACCATCGGCACCCTATCTAGTGTAATAGAATATGAAGTAGGTTTCATTCATAAGCTTATTAATGGGAATTAGATCAAATACCCATATTGAACTATTGAGCCTTCATCTTCTCATTCAAATCAATATCAATTGAGAACTACACAATCTTAACAAAGAAATTCACATACTGCATCATAAACCTATCACCCAGCTTGAGGTTGAAAAATACAGAACCATAGCATGTAGTACATATTCTAGATTGAACTAATTCGTGAAAAGAACAATAAATTCCTACTAGTCGAAACCCTCATGATTATTCACAATTACCATTGAATACCACTATCTCCTATTAGGCCCTTCCAACTTAAAGGTAACACACATTACGTTAATAGCATTGGTCATTTCCAATAAATCAAAACGACACACATTATTATTTAACCAATAATTATCCTATTTAGGATAACAAGTTTCTTGAAATTTAGGTGGATTATGGTGAATAAACAATTGAACATGATTACATGATTCTTACGTTTTAGGTTCTAAAACTGGATCATGAATAGGAAAATGTACAAGTTCTTTCCCTATATCAGGAACAACACACTTTAAAACCTTTACAAGATTTTATTTATTGAGAGGATTAGATCGTTTTGGTTCACTATCTGCGTCTTCGTGGTGCCTATTCAGTTATCTTCATGGAGATATAATGCTAAACAACATCAATTGAAAACCCTGAAGACACTAGAAGATTACTCATATCAATAACTCAGGCACGAGAAATGGGAATTTCAATCCCATTAGATATGATTTGATGATTTGGATTTCAAATTCCCTAAAAATAAATAAGGTAAAAGAAAAGACTTAGATCAAACATTCCTCACAACACCTTTCACCTAACGAACATGGTGACATAATGCTCATTACGATGAGAGATATCAAAGAACATGGTAACAATTACCTCACATGGACCATCATTTTTACCTCGTATCTACTAGAAAAACCCAAATTATATACATAAATTAAGGAAATATTCTTAACCTACACCTATGATGCCATTTTTCAATAACTTTCCCAGATACACTGGTACCCTAATATATGAACCATCTGTAAAATGGCCCGAATGCCATTCATGATCCCAATGAGTTAGGGACAATCACCTAGCATCATATATAATCAAATAAAGAATTAATTTTTCCCAAAACAATTGATGATAAAAGATTAAATGATCTAATGATTGAAACAACAAGGGGAGAAAGTACCTAACACAACAAGTATAAAAAACCATAGTAGTATTTCATTAATGAAATTTTTATAAAAAAATTATGAAAACTCAAACATCTCATGAAACTAGTGGATAACATCTCCACCAATCACCTCCATCATCACTACATGGTCCAATGTATTTAGAAAATATAACACCTACAGGTGCTGTTTTTTCCTTTTCTTGAATCTGGAAAAAGAATGATTTCAAACACCCAAAGTATAAGGTAAAATTTGTGCTGTAAAGCACAGTAGGGCCTCACGAGGTATCCCACAATCAATACCATAATTATTTACCACATATTCTCTCTGTTGAAATAAAACATTTCATGTAATTTCATTTTCATTTTTCAATCTATAACATTCAATAATTTTCAATGTATGGATGATATGTTAAAAATTTCAAACATGCTAAAATAAACCTTTTATATAAATATTTTATATAAATATATTGGCATGAATAAAAAATTTCAAACCATTAATGACATGTATATGAAATATAAAAATTACTACAAAGAACATGTAAAAAATCCCGATTGTTTGTTAGTTTATTAGGTAAAATGATCCCGAAACATCTCTTAATGTTCATGGTCTTAGGCAGGTGTGCACATAAATATAAACCCTAATAGTGGAACTCATCCTAGGATGTATACACTCCAATAGGGGAGACAATGATTTGAAATTATGTCATTATTTGTTTATCTATAATTGCAATATTCAAGCCATTTCATTGGAGTCTTGGTCCTAGAGTACTTTTACTAGTTACCACTAACTACCTAGGATATCATGTGCTAAAAAAACAAGGAAAAAATCAATTATTTTTATTTTCTCTTGATCAATAATCAAATAATTTTATAAAAAGGATTTCCAAATCCATGCATCACTTTCATAAATCATTCCCACAATTCCAATTCAATTGGAATTGGTTTTTTCTAAAAGTTCATTGCCATTTATAATAAATGATCTAATAATTGTAATTACATATTTGTGAACCATTTAAAAACTCAATTCAATTAAATGATGAAATTAAAGTTTTCAATCATTGGGAAATTAATTATGAAAGAACATACCTTTATATCAATGATTTGGAAATCAAAACTCCCAATGGGAATCACCAATGATAAATGAAGTAAAAAATATCTAGGATCACAAACTAGAATAAGTATCCCATAAAATGGAGTTTAGATACATCAATTATATGATGATCTTTCAAAATCTATTGAGACTGGAAGAAACTATACTATAAAAGATTCACTTACATGGAGGAGATCAAATGAGATCAATACGGCTATGATCCACCAAGAAATGTGTCTTTATATTCCAAAATAACCTCTTAGGATCCTCCAAGAGTGAATAAATCAGGAATGTTTCAAAATGGGTGACTGGGTACAAAAAATGGGGTGTTTTTAAATTTTTAATAATTTTTAAATTATTAATATCATGAAGGAATGGTTACAAGGGGGGAACTATTAGGGGAATCAATATTCCAACCAAGGGACCCTATAATTTGGGGGATGTTTTATCCTACGATGGTTCTTAATTTGGAATACAATGCACCAACCATGCATTCACCACTATCTTTGGGGTCCATGGTTTTCACTGTGGGGCACAATTTTGTGTAACCATGAACCAATAGTGCACAACCCAAAAATCCACTAAAAACTCCAAAATCTCATGAAACAACTCTGAAACAAGACCCAAATTAATAGTGGTAAAATCTTGGGTCAAGGGAAACCTATGAAATTTTAAAGGGATTTCATCGTTAAAGATAATTGTTTTTCACCCAAAAAAATAATTATGATGATCTTTTGAGGTAGAATGATTTTATTTAAAGGAAGATTGAAGATGTTGAATAGAATAATTAAGAGCATTATAAATTGTTGAAATATTCTCACAAAAATAATAAATATATTATTATTATTTTTTTCACATTGAAATGTTTAATTAAATATTTTTACCAAATCAATTTTCCTATATTTTATCTTCCCAAATTATTTTTCACTATGATTAACTTGTTAGTTTATATTATAAAATATTAAAGGGGGATAAAATTTATTTCTTTACGATCATATATTTATGAAGGGGGATAAGTTTTGGTGTGGTAACTTGGTAAATAATTATATATGGAGAGTTTATGAAATCATGGTAATTTTTTTACATTGAAAGTATTTTACTACTTTAATAATCTATTTTTATATTGTAATAAATGATGTTTAACTATAATAAATAAATACTTAATATCAAAATACATTTCAAAATGAACATTATATTTTTGAATCATAATTTTAAAATAGCTACTACAGTATAATATTTGAAAATTAAATTAAAAATAATGGACACAACTAGTGGGATAGAAACATAGACATATAAGTCACCCACATAATGATGAATTTTAAGTATCATACTATAAAAAGAATGGAAGATTTATATGATTCACCATTATTATGATGAAAAAATACATAATGGAATAAACATTTTATAATAACTAAGATAAGGATATAAATAATCGTTGGAATTTAAAATATTCTGTTTTACAATGGGTAATATGGGATTTCGAGTCTTACTATTGGAATATGATCCTTATAATATTACTCTAATAGTTATTCATCCAAGTGTCTAGTAAAAGAAAAAAACCATTGATAATATATAATTAGAAACTATTAAAAAATTATATTAACCATTAAATAGTTATAAAATTACAGACACATGACCTTGATTAAAATTGATTTACTATAGGAAACATATTTTTTTTTTGGTGCAAAAAACTTTATTTTTGAAAATAATACATTTTTATTTAATAATTAAAATTCTCATGTAAAAAAAATAATGACTTAAAATGGACTGTATATTATAAATTATTATGTCAAAATTATATAGTTGTAAATTATTTCAATTTTATATGAGTATTTATTTTTTTGATAAATATTAAAATATAATAAGCATATATCATAAGTATTATGGCATAATAACGAGGTAATAATGATTTAATAATTTTTATAAGTGAATAAATGACCAAACACTAGTTATTGTATCGATATAATGTATTTTAATTAATTAAATTATTTTTCAAACCAGTAAATAACATTCCAGATCCTAAAATGTAAATTTACAATTTCAGAATAATATTTTATAGAAAAATAAAATTTTCCTAAATAGAGTAATATAAATAATAGAGTTCAATTCTAAAATATTAAAATTTAAAAAACTAAAAATTAAATAACAATAATCCAGGAACTAAAACCATTGTTAAGACAATGGTAATTAATTTTCCTCCACCAATATTTCTAAGGCCAATGTTTAGAAATCAATAAACATGTCTCCCTCATTTATAATAAATACCAACCCACCCATCCATTTCATTTCACTAAAAAATTAGTGGTCATTTTTATCCTCCCACTTTCCACCTAAAGAATCCATCCATTGAGTTTCTATGATTCGATGGTTCTCTTCTTATGCTTTAAAAATATTTTTTTCAAGGAAAAGTTTTTCAATCCTAAAATTCCTTTTCAATTTTAAGTCCTTTTTTATAATATCATTTAAATTTAGTATTCACATATTTCTGGGATTTAAATTTCATGGTATTATCAATCATTTGATTTGTTTTTAAGGAATGATTACTAATTACCTCCCATTATTGTATATTACCGTGTGATTATTTTATTGATGTAAGGGTCACTAATCCCATATTATCCATTATTTTTGTAATCCTATCCAATTAGTTTTGTATTTTAATGTCAAATGATATTATTATTCATTTTAATATATTACTTGTCACATTATAAATGATATATCACAATTACATCTCATTATACTACCTTTAAAAGTCTTTATAATGATCAAACAATTGAAGAATCCCATGGGATATATCTAAATATAGGAAAACATCAAAAAATGCTAAGTAAAGATTTTGTTGATTCATAGTAATGAAATCCATTACTGGATACAAAAATTGGATTTATCCACTTGTTTTGATGAACATGGTGGTGATAACTATGAAAAATGGTTAGAGGAGCACTAACATGATCTTCACATAGTGCACAACACATGATCCTAACTACACACTCGGTTTTCCAATCATAATAGATATGATTTTTATTCCTCAAAAGATATCCATAGACTATATTTATATATTTTAATATATTTTTACACTATTCTAAAAAAATTAAATTTATGTATCTAATCTATGTATGAGGTGCAGCAGATCTAGAATTCTGGGTTAGTGGAAAGTTTTTGTTCCATCATTTCATAGGTCTCATACGATTGAAAAATATTAACTTCAATGACTATTTCCTATTGATATTCCTACATGGTGAGACTAATATTTATAAAATATCTATCATAATTCCTTTGATATGGGTATTTTCCCTTACATTATGAATATAATATTTTTTCATTGTTGATTGTGTAACATCCTGAGTTTAAAATAATAAAAAATTTATTAATTTATTATTTGTATTTTTAATTAAACATTAATTCAATGCTAATAATAATGATATTAATAAACAAAAAATCCAAAATGAATATTAAATTATCAATTAAAAAATGGTTAAATAAACTAAAATATTTCTGTTTTCAAACATATAATAATAAATTATTATTTTGAAGAAAGTATAATGTTTTTTTATAAATATGGTATTGTTATAATTAAAATTACTTTTTAATATATTTATTTGGTTTTTTGTTTTTATGAAACAAAACTGTTTTTCCATGATCATGTTTACAGAAATTATTTTAATTAAATTATTAAATATTGAAATAATAATTTACCTAAAACTATATAAATTAGTTATATTAAAAATATTATTATGAATATTAAAGGAAATATATTTCATGATATAATGTAACTAATGTAAAATTTATAAAATATTAAATTATTTACATATTTAAATATGAAATTATTTAAAATCATTAATTTTTTTTATTTTTCTTAAATTATATAATTATTTTAAAAATTATAATAATATAATTAGATGGAATTTTCTAATATAATAATTTTCATTTTAATAGAATAAATGAAAAATGAATATATGATCAGGTTAGGTGGATCTAGAAATCAGATAAGGATAGGCCGAGGTGAGTAGATGAGGACTATAGGGTCTCACTAGATAATGGGAGCATGTTGGGGATTTGTCTGTGATGTCGAGGCCAACGCAAGTCTGAGGAAGGTCATGATTGAGATGCAGGAGTGTCGAGCACAGGTTCATCTTCGGATGTGAGGTCGAAGGTGAGTGAGGAGTCTGGATCTAGATATGAGTCTGAGTCATTCCATGTTGAGTCTCATGACCATCAGAAATCAGATTCAAACACCATATTTTAGTCGCATGGAGGTTCTGAGTGGGATTTGGGGGGAAATATAATTCGATTTTAGAAGTTCTACCTCACTTCACCCTGATCTACAAGTCGATGTTGTTTATTAAATTTCTAGTTATCCAAATCTCTATGAAAATAATATCTATTTGATCAGTTCTAATGTATTAATATCCCATCAATAGTTTCCTTAAATTTCCATCATCTTGTTGGACTTAGTACTAATTTCTAAAGTTGTCCAAATCAGTTTCAACAATTTCAATTAGATATTGGATTTTGTTGGTTTTGAGTATCACTATTCATTGCCTTAACTTTTTCAAAGATGTCTCTGTTTATTTTTAGTACATGGATCAAATGTTAAAAAATTTTAATATCCATATTCTGAATTATCAAGCATCATGAATATGAATTTAATTTAATCTGAATCATAATAAAATGATGCCATCAGAATTAATACCTGATGTTTGACAAATTTTTCCAGTTATGCTTTTGCTAGATGTAATGGCCCGGGTTTTTGGGGTCCACTACTTTGTGAAAATCTGGTGCTGGGTTTTCTGGTATGAGAAATGACGGTGAAGTTTGGGAACGGTAGTCCTACCAGTAGCCTCATCCTACCGGTAGCAGGCCTACGGGTAGCTCAGTCTACCGGTAGCTGAGCCTACCGATAGCTCTGTCTACCGGTAGCTCGGTCTACCTATAGCTAAGCCTACCGGTAGCACTGTCTACCGGTAGCTCAGTCTACCAGTAGATGAGCCTACCGGTAGCTCTGTCTACCGGTAGCTCGGTCTACCGGTAGCTGAGCCTATGGGTGGCTGCAGCCTACCGGTAGCTCGGCCTACCGGTAGCTGCAGCTTAATGGTAGCTCGGCCTACAGGTAGCTGCTGCCTACCGGTAGCTCTGCCTACTGGTAGCTTCTGCCAACCGGTAGTTTGGCCTACCGGTAGCGGCTGCCTACCGGTAGCATGGTCTACCAGTATCCGCCGCCTACCGGTAGCTCGGCTACAATTAGCCACGACCTACCGGTAGCTCTCAGCTACCAGTGGCTCTAGTCTTCCCCCACAGGTTCTTTCCAGTGGCGTTCCTTCTTGTGAAATTAGGGTTTTAAACCCCATTCTGACTGGTTTGTGCATGTTTTAAAGACTGGTAATGCCCATAAATGTTCTAATTAATTAATTAATGAATTAATGAGTCGATTCAAAGCAACTGATCCCTTTAATAATGTGTGGGGCCACGTGGCCAACCCACGACCCCACGCCTTACATGGTTTCGCATTCTTATATCAAACGTCCGCGACCCTTATAAACTAAAGGGTTCATCGTGGGTTTCTCTTTTCTCGATCACCCTCGGCCAAGAGTACATTCTTCCCAACGATCAGATTTTGGTGCATCGGGCATGCCGCATCGTTATTCGTCATGTTCCGCGCCCGGCCTAAGCGTCGATCATCTATCAACAAGTACAAAATTTTCTCCTTCGCCTCTCTCTTTTGTGTATCATGTGGGGTGGGCGTGCTTTTGTTTCTATAGAATTGGATAAACCAGACCTAAATAAAGATAATGAACGGATTCTATAAAGAAAGAGGGGGGCTATGATCGTTGATGCTGTTTTATATTACGATCATCTTTCTGTGTTATGATGGCTTACACCTTCAGAAAATCGAGGCCATTGGTGGTCACTGTCTATGCACTAATGAACCCATCGTGGTGTTTTAGATGGCTTGTTTTGTAATTGTAAACTCCTCCTGTGAAAAGTAAATTGGTTAATCACGTATACCCGGCTGAATAAATTGATAGCACCAGGATCAATCCCTTCTATGCTAACCCCAGTTAAAACACACAGAAATTGAAATCATGGAGCGTGTAAAATATTTTAAATATAAAAATACCCGCGTGGACCTGTTTCCCTTGATGGTAGTGGTTTGATTGTTATTCTTTCATTTGCTGGTTGCTGGAGATGTGGGAGGGGATGGGATCCCAGGTTTTTATACTCTCGGCGGTTGTGACATTGGGAATAGGATTCCCTGTTGTTACGGATTCAGTGTTTGCGAGTTTTTTTAAGATCGGGTGGTTACCTTGTTTATATCACGAATTGGGGTGGGATTCTCTATTGTTGAGAACCGGGTGTGGGTGTTATGGTTGACACTTGACCGTTCACTTTCCTGGACTTGTGCCTATGCTTACTACTTGCCCAGTAGTGCATAAACTTATTTGAACATTATTACTGAACATGAAAACAAGAATGGGACAAATGGGTTTTGTTGGTGAGAGTTGTGACTCGGACTTGAGCGCTGTTGTGATCTATAGGTTGTCTGAAGAAAAACCTAACTTTGGGTGAGTGCTTGCTACCTATGTATATACTTGTAGTTTTGTGTTTCTTATTCGCACCCCACCCATGTTGAGCACTTAGTGCCGAACACCCCCATTTCATGGGGGAGGTTGTTTTCCCCAACACTAATCTTAGTGGTTGGTTATTAGCTCCTTTTCTTCTCCCTTTCCCAGATATCCCAAGTATCTTTGGGCAGGCTGTGATGGCCTGAGGTCCATTATTAGCCCAAGAACCACCAGGCGGGGTAGTGTGGTGGTTGGCCAGGTGTGTGTGGCAGGTGGTTTCCCATGTGTCTTCGGGATGAGGCCCATGTGTCTTCGGGCATGGAAGTGGATCTTCTAGCCTTGGTGTCTTCGGGCGTGGTGGTGGTTGTTCTGGACTAGAAGTTTGCAGGCGTGGTTAGGTGTGACAGTTGTGGCCCAGGTGTTTGCGGGGGGGATTCGGCAGTGGGACTGCGTGTGGTTGTGGCCCAAGTGTGTGCGGGCGTGTGTGGTAGTGGGACTACGGTGAGAATGGCAGGATTGGTTCGATGCATAGGATATCTCAATAAGCAGTGGGAAAGTTGCGCGAGGTACCCAAACATCAATGTTCTCTTATTATATATATTACTTGACTTGCGTTATTTGGGGAGTGTGCCCTGGTGAGGCTTGGGTGGATAGTTTACCTTGATAGGTGTTTGTCTTACGCCTTTTCTCACGGGACTTTAGTACGTTCCCCCACTTGTGCACGAGAGTATTTGGTTTTCCCTACTGAGTGTACTTGTATGCTAACCCTACGTATATAAAACTGCTTTCAGGTTTCTAGGAGGACTTCGGGGATCGCGCATGACCATACTAGCTCGGAGCATGGGGCAGTTTGAGTTGCTGTTTTGCTTTTTTTGGTACATACCTTTGTGGTCATTTTTGTAATTTTGGCTTTTACTTTTGGAACATGCATGTGAGAATGGTTTACTTTTGGCATTACTTTTCTTTTACCTTGGTGTTGTTGGGTTTCATCTTCTTATCTCTCGATCCTATAAAACAAAAATGGGTAATGCCTTCCATTTGTGTGAAATTCTATACCCTTTGTGCTAGTCGCCACTCTGGGACCTATTGAAGGCGGGTCTCGGGGGTCATTATCTCTCCTTCAACTTAAAGAAGGAAGGGCCTGGCAATCTGCTGACCCTTCCCTCCTTTTGGTGAAGGTGGGTCATGACAAAATGTTATCAAAGGGAGGTTGAGAGATAGGATGGAGTCTGGAGTTAGGCACAATGAGGATTGCATGGGATAGTAAGGCAACAGTGTTGGGTGACCTCGGTGCGTGAAATTAGGTCAGGGAAGACTGGCTAGGAAACAAGATTTTAGGGCCCCTCGTGATCCGATGCAAGGACTTTGGACCTATAGAACGACCAAGTGAGGCCACATTGATTGCAGGGTAGAGACCCTAGGAAAGGTACATGCATCATAATGACTTGTGTTCTCGTGTTTCTGAGCTGTTTTGGGAATTAAGAACAAATGAAAAGTTTAAGAAGTTTTAAAGACAATAATATTCAATACATGGGCTTAAGAATTCCTTGTTTACCTTGCAGCTATGACACCTGGATGGAGACCGCGTGTGTTATAGATGATCGAGGCCCCATAGACTACTTTGACCGATCGGCAAAGAGATGATCGAGAAGAAGAGGACGAACAGTGACAGAAGACTCTTTAGGCCTTCCAGCAACAGACCCTCAAGAAGTATGAGGGTAGCACCTCTGACATGAAGACAGAAGGCTGGCTAGAGGAGCTAGCGATAGCTTTCGGCATGATTCGGGCCCCGACCGAGTATTGGGTTCTTCTGGCTGTCAGCTAGATGCGGGGAGCGGCGCGTTAGTGGTGGATGCTTTACCTGGGGGAGAGGAGAGAGTCTGAGGTGGCATGGACTGATTTCAAGAGGGAGTTTCGGGCGGAATTCCTATCTTCGACGATGAAGGCAGAAAAGAGACAGGAGCTACTCTCCCTCCAGCAGGGGAGTATGTCCGTGAGGGAGCTTGGGATCAAGTTCAAGGACCTCCTATGTTTTTCTTCGGACCTCTTTCCCGACGAGGAGTCTCGGGCAAGACGTTTGGAGGAGGTGCTCCGACCCTCCCTCTAGTATGTTGTTACCCCCTTTACCCTTCCGACGTACATGGAGGTCTAGAAGAAGGCCGAAGTGGTGGAGAGGATGCATGATCTAGGAGGAGTGTCACGAGAGGGGATCCAGCTAGGACCATCGAATGGGAAGGCCGTCAGCACCAGGCCTCCAGCATCAGGACCCTCCATGTTCCGACCCGTAGGGAGCATGCCACAGTAGTTTCAGTTTCGATCCCATGGTCCTCGCCATTTTCCTGCGGGCCCAAGACTGCAGTGCTTCGTCTGTGGGAGCACTGGACATCTCTGAAGTCAGTGCCCGGACCGGGTACAGTACAGCGGTGGCGGACATCCCCACCAGCTGCCCCAGCAGCAGCTTCCAGCCAGGGCTTTCCAGCAGCAGAAGCAGGGACAACGAGATCCCTCCCCTCCGAGGGAAGACGCAGGAGGAGGAGGCCGACCTTAGGGCACTCTTTAGGGACCTCGACCGGGGCATGGACAGGGAGGTGGCCGACAGCCGAGGTTCAGGAGAGCTAGGTGTGGACAGTTACACGCCGTAGAGGTAGCAGTTCCAGCAGGACTGGAGGTTGTTCGAGGTACGATCAGTTTGTTTAGTACCCTTGCTTATGCCTTGTTCGATACCGGAGCTTCCCACTCCGTTGTTGCACCCAGTCCAGCCTGTGATTTGGTTCTAGATGGTGAGAGGCTGCCAGTGCTCCTAGTGTTGAGCACACCCGTTGGGGGTCAGACCGACTTGTTGTTTGTTTTTCGTGGATGCAGACTGATGATAGGGCCACATCAGTCGGTTAGGTATCTTCTTCTCCTACGGATATAGACATACAATGTCATCCTGGGCATCAACTATCTATTCTCGGTGTGTGCCATCATCGATTGCTTCTGAAGAAGGGTTGTGTTCTCAGACTTGGGCGGTTGGCGTATTGTTTTCACCGGCGAGTAGAGCAGTCAGAAGGGTGACATGCTAGAGGAACCCCTCCTCTCCTTGTTAGCTGAGCTGTCAGTAGGGTCAGTAGATGCTGAAATGTTGGAAGTGCTAGAGATCGTCCGTGAGTTTATGGAAATCTTCCCTGAGGTGGTGACTACTCTACCCCCTCGATGTGATATCGAGTTCGGGATAGACTTGCAGCCGGTGCTCATCGGATCTCGATGGATCCTTACTGGATGGTACCTTCAGAGCTGCGAGAGTTCGGATCCAAATTGACGATCTGATGAAGAGGGGTTATGTTCGACCGAGTTCTTCACTGTGGGGTGCCCTAGTCTTGTTCTCAAAGAAGGCAGATGGTGGTCTCAAGTTGTACATAGACTACATAAGGCTGAATCAGGTGACGATCAAGAATCACTACCCTCTTCCGAGGATATACGATCTTTTCAACTAGCTAAAAGGTGCAGGATGGTTCTCGAAGGTCGAACTGCAGTCTGGGTATCACCAACTGAGAGTGAAGGAGGTCAACATCCTGAAGACAACATTCAGATGCAGGTATGGACACTTTGAGTTCATGGTTATGCCCTTCGGTGTTACGAACTCCCCAGTTGTGTTCATGGGGCTTATGAACTCTATATTCTGGGATTACCTAGAATAGTTCGTAGTTGTGTTCATCAATGACATCCCGGTCTACTCTAGAGCACAGGAGTACTATGTAGAGCACTTGAGGACGGTTCTGGAGGTCCTACGACATCATCAGATCTATGGGACGTTGTCGAAATGAAATTTTTGGACGCGAGAAGTGCACTTCCTCGGGAACATGGTGTCCGAGCAGGGGGTAGCGGTGGACCCGTCAAAAGTTGAGGTAATTGTTTCTTGGGCATCACCCAAGAATGTGGAAGAGGTCCATAGTTTCCTTGGGATGGCGGGTCACTCTCGGAGGTTTGTACCCAAATTCTTCTAAGTAGCAGCCCCTTTAACAGCTCTGACCAAGAATGATCAGGCTTTCGTGTGGAGTGAGCAGTGTGAGTCAGCCTTCAGCTATCTGAAGGAGAAGTTGGTTAGTGCCCCAGTGATGAGATTACCAGAAGAATGGGAGGCTTATGAGGTGTTCTGCAATTCTTTAGGACAGGGCCTGGGATGTGTGTTGATGTAGCGACAAGGGGTGATCTCTTATGGGTCCAGGAAGCTACGCCCTCATGAGCGTAATTACGGCACCCACGACCTGGAGCATGCATCAGTCATTTTTACGCTAAAGTTTTAGCGGCACTACCTCATCGGAAAACGCTTTGTGATCTTCACAGATAACCAAATCTTGAGGTATTTCTTCTCCCAACAGGAACTAAACTTGCGACAGTGGAGATGGGTGGAGTTCCTCCAGGACTAAGACTTCTAGATCTCTTATACTGAGGGCAAGGGAAATGTAGTGGCTGATGCCTTGAGCAGGAGGATGCAGAAGGATGCAGTCTGAGAGTTGGCGGACGCCTAGATGGCAATGGAGGAGTTGGCTGGCTTACACCTGGATGCGAAGATGGATAGCGGTAGAGGTTTCCTATATCAGATGACAGTGCAATCATATCTGTTTCAGCATGTGGAGGAGTCTCAGTGGGGAGACCCAGAGTGCGAAGTAATGCATGACAGAGTTGACCGGGCAATGCTCCAGAAGGATGGACCGAGGATGGTCATAAAAGGATGCTTTTCCAAGGAAGGTTGTTCTTTCCGGAGGATATTCGCGACAAGGTTCTCATTGAGTTACAAAACTCACCCCTGGCGGTACACCCAGGAGTTTCCAAGATGTACCAGGGACTGAAGAGGTAGTTTTGGTGGCCCGTAGTTAAGCGAAGGGTGGCAGAGTTTGTGGCCATGTGCTTAGTATGTCAGCAAGTGAAGGCTGAACACCGAGTTCTAGGAGGCCTACTGCAACCCCTAGTTGACCCTGAGTGGAAGTGGGATGACATCTCGATGGATTTCGTCATGGTACTACCCAAGGTCCAAGTGGGATACGATTCCATCTGGGTGGTAGGGGACAGGTTGACGAAATCAGCTCACTTTCTGGCGATCAGGGAGTCGAGTGCAGTAAATGCCTTGACGCGATAATACGTGGATGAGGTGGTGCGGTTGAATGGTATTTTGAGTTATATAGTCTAGGATAGGGATGCATGGTTTACCTCGCGAGTCTGGAGAGGATTGAAGCATGATTTTGGAACCCAACTGCATCTTAGCACTGCTTTCTATCCCCAGACAGATGGGCAGAGAGAGCGCACCATCCAGACCTTGGAGGATATGCTGCCGGCATGTGTTTTTGACTCAGGAGGATCATGGGTGAGATACTTGCCTCTGGTAGAGTTTTCCTACAATAATAGCTACCACTCTACCATTGGTATGGCCCCGTTTGAAGCTTTGTATGGGAGGCACTACCGTTCACCTGTGTGTTGGACTGAAGTAAGAGAGGCAGGCATCCTTGGCCCGGAAGTGGTGAAGAGCACGACAGAGAAGGTTCAGCTCATACAGGAAGGATGAAGGTGGCCTAGGACTGACAGAAGTCGTATGCTGATACCAGGAGGAGGCCCTTGGAGTTTGAGGTCGTAGACCACGTGTTCTTGAAGGTCTCCCCTCGGTGTGGGCAGCGGAGGTTCAACAAGAGGAGTAAGCTTTCTCCCAGGTTCATTGGACCCTTCGAAGTGTTGCGGCGGGTTGGTGAAGTGGCTTATCATCTAGCATTACCACCGCTGCTACTGAGGATACATGATGTCGTCCATGTGTCCCAGCTCCACCAGTATCTGCATGACGATTCACACGTCCTTGATTCGGGTGAGATGGACATCGAGGATGACGTGACTTTTGTGGAGATACCAGTGATGATCGAGGATCGTAAGGAGAAGGTGATTTGTGGTAGAACTATTCCCTTGGTTCGTGTGTTGTGGAGACATGTTTTGCTTGAGGAAAGTATGAGGTAGAGGGATGAACAGATGCATACCCTGTACCCGGAGTTGTTTTGAGTTTTGTTCCTTATTGTACCTGTTGTGATAGAACGTTTTGTCTCTTTGGCTATGTGATATACTGGTTTTCATTCTTCTGAATGTGTATTAAAAGCCCTGGCTATGGCTATGGGGGAGGAGAGGACCCTACCCCTAATCAAGACGCATTAAGGTGGATGTGATTAAACCCGCACAGGCGAGTTAGTGCCACCCAAAGCGGATAATATCTTGACATGGGGGAGGAGACTCCCCAACCCACATGTCTGGGCAGTTTGGCATGGTATGTTTCTTGGTTCTTGACAGGGAAGTGTTTTTAGTTAGCATGGGTTCACTCCTAATAGGTATTTTTTGAGGTGGTTGTTCGGACCCTCTCTTTCCTTCTGGTTTGTTTTGATTCTCGAGGACGAGAATCATTTAAGAGGGTTCTAATGTAATGGCACGAGTTTTTGGGGTCCATTACTTTGTGAAAATCTCGTGTTTGGTTTTCTGGTCTGGGAAATCTCGGTGAAGTTTGGGAACGGTAGGCCTACCAGTAGCCTTAGCCTATCGGGAGCAGGCCTACCGGTAGCTCGGTCTACTGGTAGCTGAGCCTACCAGTAGCTTTGTCTACCGGTAGCTCAATATACTGGAAGTAGAGCCTACCTGTAGCATTGTCTACTGATATCTCGATTTACCGGTAGCTGATCCTACCGGTAGCTCGGTCTACCGGTAGCTCGGTCTACCGGTAGCGGAGCCTACTGGTAGCTGCAGCCTATCTGTAGCTCGACCTACGGGTAGCTGCAGCCTACCAGTAGCTCGGCCTACCAGTGGAGGCTGGCTACCGACCGGTACGCTAACAGCCACCGGTAGCACTCACCTACCGGTGGCTCTAGCCTACCCCCGCGGGTTCTTTCCAGTGGCGTTCCTTCTTACAAAATTAGGGTTTTAAACCCTATTTTCACTCGTTTAAGCATTTTTTAAAGACTGGTAATGCCCATAAATGTTTTAATTAATTAATCAATGAATTAATGAGTCGTTTTAAACCACCCGACCCCTTTAATAACATGTGGGGTGACGTGGCCACCCCACAACTCCGCGCCTTACGCGGTTTCACGTTCTTATCTCAACCGTCTGCGGCCCTTATAAACTAAAGGGTTCGCCGTTGGTTTCTTTTTTCTTGATCACCCTCGGCCAAGAGTACCTTCGTCCCGACGATCATATTTTGCTGCATCGGGCGACCTGCATCGTTATCTGTAATGTTTCGCACCCGATCTAAGCGTCGATCATCTATCAACATGTAGGGAATTTTCTCCTTCTTCTCTCTATTTTGTGTATCATGTGGGGTGGGTGTGCTTTTTTTGGTAAAATTGGATAAACCATACATAAATAAAGATAATGGACGGGTTCTATAAAGAAAGGGGAGGGCTGTGATCGTTGATGCTGTTTTATATTATGATCATCTTTCTGAGTTATGTTGGCTTACGCCTCATGAAAATCGAGGCCGTTGGTAGTCGTTGTCTGTGCACTAATGAACCCATCGTGGTGTTTTAGATGGCTTGTTTTGTAGTTGTAAACTCCTACTGTGAAAAGTAAATTGGTTAATCATGAATACTCGACTGAATAAATTGAACGCACTAGGATCAATCCCTTCTGTACTAACCCCGGCTAAAACACACGGAAATTGAAATCATGGAGCGTGTTAAACCTTTTAAATCTAAAAATACCAGCGTGGGCCTATTTCTCTTTACAGTAGTGGTTTGATTATTATTCTTCTATGGTCCAGTTGCTGGATATGTGGGAGGGGATGGGATACACAGTGTTTATACTGTCGGTGGTTGTGGAATTGGGAATAGGATTCCATATTGTTATGGATTCAGTTTTTATGAGTTTTTTTAAGACAGGGTGGTTACCTTGTTTATATCACGAATTGGGGTGGGATTCTCTGTTGTTGAGAACCAGGTGGGGGTGTTATGGTTTATGCTTGACCGTTTAATTTCATGGACATTTTTCTATGCTTACTAGTTTCCCAGTAGTGCATAAACATATTTGAACATTATTACTGAACATGAAAAAAATAATGGGACAAATGGGTTTTGTTGGCGAGAGTTATGACTTGGACTTGAGCGCTATTGTGATCTATAGGTTGTCTGAAGAAAAACCTAACTTTGGGTGAGTGCTTTCAACCTATGTAAATACTTGTAGTTTTATGTTTCTTATTCACGCCCCACCCAAGTTGATCACTTAGTGCCGAACACCCCCATTTCATGGGGGAGGGTGTTTTTCCAAACACTATTCTTAGTGGATGGGTATTAGCTCCTTTTTTGCTCCCTTTCCCAGATAGCCCAAGTATCTTTGGGTAGGCTGTGATGGCTTGAGGTCCATTATTAGGCCAAGAACCTTCGGGTGGGGTAGTGTGGTGCTTGGCCAGGTGTGTGCAGAAGGTGGTTTCCCAAGTGTCTTCAGGATGAGGCCCATGTGTCTTCGGGCCTGGCAGTGGATCTTCTTGTCTAAGTATCTTCGGGCGTGGTGGTGGTTGTTCTGGACTAGGTGTTTGCAGGCGTGGTTATGTGTGACAGTTGTTGCCTAGGTGTTTTTGGGCGGGATTCGGCAGTGGGACTACGTGTGGTTGTGGCCCAGGTGTGTGCAGGCAGGTGTTGCAGTGGGACTGCGGTGAGAATGGCAGGATTGGTTCGATGCGTTTGATGTCACAATAACTATTGGGAAAGTGGCATGGGGTACCCAAACATCGATGTTATCTTATTATATATATATTACCTGACTTGCGTTATTTTGGGAGTGTGCCTTGGTGAGGCTTGGGAGGATAGTTTACCTTGATAGGTGTTTGGCTTACTCCTTTTCTCACAGGACTTTATTATGTTTCCCCACTTGTGCACGAGAGTCTTTGATTTTCCCTACTGAGTTTACTTGTATGCTCACCCTACGCATATAAAACTGCTTTCAGGTTTCCAGGAGGACTTCGGGGACTGTGCAGGACCATACTAGCTCGGACCTTTGGGCAGTTGCAGTTGCTATTTTTCTTCTTTTGGTACTTACCTTTGTGGTCATCTTTTGTACTTTGTGGATTTTACTTTTGGAACATGCATGTGGGAATGGTTTACTTTTGGCTGTACTTTTCTTTTACATTGGTGTTGTTGGGTTTCATCTTCTTATCTCCGGATCCTATAAAACAAAAAGGAGTAATGCCTTCCATTTATGTGATATTCTATACCCTTGGTTCTAGTCGCCACTTCGGGACCTATTGAAGGCGGGTCTCAGGGGTCATTATCTCTCATTAAACTTATAGAAAGAAGGGCCTGGCAATCTACTTACCCTTCCCTCCTTTTGGTGAAGGCAGGTCGTGACACTAGAAGAGTAACATTAAAATCAAAAATTTTATTCATTTTATTTTAGACAATTATTTTTCATACTGGATGAGAAAAATATATAAATCTTATACTTTCCTTTATATTAAAATATTTATAGGTTAGAAGATTCTAGCGAAGAAGGCAGTAGCCTCTACCTTACATCCCCCATATATGTTTTCCAATTCTGAGAGTATAATAACTGAATAATTGCAATAAGAAGAAGAAAAAGTCATTTTCAAATGGAATTTCAAATGGAGAAGTATTTATTTTAAAAAAATTATTTATTTTCTAAAGGGATATAATTATTTTAATATAATAATTTATTTGAAATTTTGTTCTTTAAGAAAGATATTTTATTTTATTTTATGTTCATATTTTAATAATAAGGGATATATTTTTATAGTTTCAATTTTTTTATTCTCAATTCAAAAAAGATTATGTGAATTCCTTAATTTTATCAATACCTTTTTTAAAAATTCATTTTCAATAAAAAATAATTATATTTTTAGAAACTTTTAAGCCATGAAATAAAAGATACCATATTTGATTTTATTTGTCAAACTTATTATTCAAAATATGTAATTTATTTAGATAAGATTTTGGCAATTGAATGTATTCCTTTGATAAAGGCATTGGTTTATGCATATTTCTTATTTCAAACATGTTTTAAACTAAAAAAGTTTATTATTTAGTGTGCTCAAATAATATTTAAAATCATGGATTTTATTTATAAGATATGTCTATAACCTAAAATACATGACATGTCATTCATACATCTGTTTTTAACAATTTTATATGTATTTATTATGGTTAGAACATATTTTTTTATAGGAAACTATTTTTTAATTGGTGTATATAATTTTAATGAATCAAAATACTTTTAATATGTTAATAATTCATTCATTAACATTCTATTTAATTATTAGATGTCTAAAAGTGTAGAACTTAAATACCTCCAATTTATCATGGGTTTTGTTAATTATGTTATAAGTATAAATTTAATTATAATATATGTGAATATGTCATCAATATGTTTTTTAAATTTAGAGACCTAGTGAAAAAATTATATGTACATAAATAAATCTTAAAATTATTTCATCGAAGCAAGAACTTTGGAGTTTTAATTGTTATAGAGAATTATGGAGTAAACCCAATTCTCAGAATGTGGGTAAGCCTATGAGATCCTTTAGTGTTACAACTGGCATTAGTTTTGTTTCATTCAAAATATTTTTTAAATTTTTTAGAAATATCGATGGATTATTTTTAACGAAAATTTTGAGCATAAGTATTTTGGAAGTGGAATAGAATATTAAAGAGTAAATAATTTCATTTATGTTTTCATGAAGTATTTCTAAGTGTATATTAGAAACTAATTTCAAAATAATTTCAAAAGTATTTATAAAAATATATTTTCAAAAGGTTTTTTTCAAAAAGGGTATTCAATGAATTTAAAACCCCTTACTATGAAATTTTATTCTCATCTGTTATTTCAGAATGTTTTTCATAGAAATATTAATGTTATAAGATAAAATCCTAGATTTTGGAGTTTGCGTGTGAGGATTTATAGTAGGAATATTGTTTTATTTTTCAACACTCATAAATTGAAATATATAGTCTAATTTTCTAGAACCTTGACCGAAAAGGTAATCTACTTTATTACATGTTGTGTATTGTCCCATTTATATTTTTCTAAAGCACACAACTAGTTTCTATGAACAGAAGTTATGAGCATGTGTTTAAGGAATTATAATTGGCATTAATGGGATGGTCTAGAAAACATTTAATATTATATGTTTTCTTTTAGGTAATATAAAAACTCCACAATATATTTTACATTAAAATGTCAAGATAATTAATTTTATTTATATGTCCAATCAGTCTAATTCTGAATATGGAAATTCATAATTTATTAGGTCTGACAAATAAATTGTGAGGGATCAATTCATTTAGGGGGGGAGACTGTAACGTCTTGATTTTTAAATAATAAAATAATTATTTATTTTATTATTAGTATTTTTAATTAAAAATTAATTCAATTTTTCATATAATGATATTAAAAAAATACTAAATGAATATTAAATTATCTATTAAAAATGGTTAAATAAATAAGATAATAATGTTTTCAAGAATATAATATTAAATTATTATTTTGAATAATGTTAAATTTATTTATATAAATATTGTATTATTTTAATTAATATAATATTTTAATATATTTATTTGGTTTTTTTGGAAACTAATATGTTTTTCAATGATAATGTTTACAAAAAATATTATTTTTAAAATATTAAATAATGAAATAATATTTTACATGAACCCATATACATTACTTATATTAAAATTATTATTATAAATTTTAAAGATAATATATTTCATTATAAATGTATCTAAAATTATAATTTTTATAATTTTAAATTATATAAATATTGAAATATGAAATCATTGAAACATTATTGATTTTTATTTTTGTTAAAATTATTTATTTATAGTACAAATATTTAAAATAATTTTTTTTGATATCTAATATATTTATTTTCATTTTAATAGTATAATTGAAAAATGAATATATGACTAGGTTAAGTGGATCATGAACTCGTCTAAGGGGAGGTCGAGTTGAGTAGATGAAGATTATAGGGTCTCCCTGGATACCAAGAGGTCGGTGAGTGGTTGTATTCGATAGTCAAGGATGACACATGTCCGAGAAAGGTCATGAGTGAAATTGGGGAGAGTTAAGCGATAGTTCGTGTTCAGATGCGAGGTCGAAGTTGAGTGAGGAGTTCATATCAGGATTTGAGTTTGAGTAATTCAGAGTAGAGTCTGAAGATCATTGAGAGTCAGATTCAAGAACTAGATCTGAGTCACATGGAGGTTTCGAGTGGGATTTGGGGGAAAATGATGTTTGATTTGGGAAGTTCTACTACACATCATCTCTGTTTACAGGTCTGTGTTGTTTATTCAATTTCTTGGTATTTGAAAATCTATGAAAATATTATCCCTTTGATTGGTTCTAATGTATAAATACCCCATTTATCATTACCTTTGTTTTTCCTTCCTCATTGGTCATGAAACTAATTTTTAAATGCATCCAAATAAATTTCAAGGATTTTGATTAGATTTGTGATTTTGTTGGTTTCAATTTTATGATTGTCAATTCTAAAATTAGTAAGGGATTTCCTTAATTTTATCAATTAGTCTCTTCAGATAGAAATTTTTTATTTATTTTTCATTAAAATTGGAATAATATTTATATATAAATTTAAGATATGACATAAAAATTATCAATCATTGATTTAATGGGTTAAAAATATTATTTTAAATATGAAATTGATTTAGTTGAAATCTCAACATTTTTATTTATGACTTTGATATTGGTATGTATTTTTGTTTTTTTCTTATTTAAAACAAGTTTTTAATAATAAATGGTTATTATTTCGTGTCCACAAAGTGGATATAATATCATGGGTTTCATTTATAAGATATGGACATAATCTACAAGAATTGACATATCATGCATGCAATCATTTTAATCAATTGTGTATGAATGTGTTACGTTTAGAACATATTTATTCTAGGAAACTAATTTGGAAGTAGTTTTTATGATTTTAATGAATAAATTAATTTATATATTTTTAATAATTCTTTCATTAACATTCTATAATATTATGAGATGTTTAAAAGTGGAGAACTTTCGTTTCTCCAATTTAAATGGTATTTTTTAATATAATATAAGTGTAATTTTAATTATAGGAATATGTGAATGTGGAATCAATATTTTATTTGAACTAGTAAACTAATAAAAAATGTATATGGAAGTAAAAAAATATTAAATTTTTTTCATCAATCCCGACACAAGGACTAGTAAATATGGTAGGGAAATAGGGAGTAAACCCATCCCTCAACACGTGGATAGGCCCATGACAACCTTCAATGTTTCATCTAGCCTTAGTGTTATGTATTACAAATCATTTATAATATTTTTATAAAAATAAATGGATTATTTTTAGATCAATTTTTGAGTGTAATTGTTTTCAATGTGGAAGAGTAATTTTAATCATAATTAATTTCAGTATTGTTTTAAATAAGTATTTCTAAACTTATTTTAGAAATTTATTTCTAAATAATTTATAATTTTCTTATCATAAGGTATTTTCAAAGAAGTTTTCATAAAAGGTATTGAATGATTTTGAAACTCCATTATAGGAAATTTTATGCTCATCCCTTGTTTTCAAATGTTTTTCAAAGGAATCCTAATGTTCTAATATGAACATCCTTCATTTTGGAGTAAGTACGCACATAAGAATAATAGTAATATTGTTTTATTTTTTCACATTGATAAATTGTAAGATGTAGTCTAATTTTATAGAACATAGACCAGAAAAGGTCCTCTAATGTATTAAGTGATGTGTGTTATTTCATCTATCATTAAAAAAACAGAGAGCATGTTTATATGCATTTAATCAAGAAGTGCAGGTTCAGGGATTTATCAATTATGGTCAATTCTCTATGATATCTATATTGTTCAATTGAACGTGGATATATTAATATTATAAATATATAGTATTTCTATAGGGATAATTATTTATTACACACACATGATTCAGAATGTCATTCCTTAAGTAACATTATTATATTAATTTATCATTCATTTTATTCATATGAATGATTTATTAGACTTATTTTGAGATTGGTGGGGCCAGGAATTATATAGTCCCTTGATGAATCAATAGGTCTCGAGGGACAAACATTTTGTGGTATATAGTGTAGTCTATACCTATAAATTTATAATGTCATATCATGAGGTCTTAAAGGTAACGTTATGATATAATATGTTATGAAATCTATCCCCATGTGATTAGTTATTCTTGTCCATGAATTTCATTATCATCTTGTACTCGAATGATATATTATTTATATAGTTCCACTTTTTTAATTGTATCTATTCATATCAGTTTATTTACCCTGTGATTATGTATGGTAGCTTCTTTTATACACTACCCTTTAATTAAAATATGTGCTCTCCGATTTATATTATTTAAATTTCCCAAGGTGACAATGTAGATTAATACGTGTTACTAATGTATTTTAAATGAAAAAAAATAAATTTTTTGTCTATTTCGTTTAGTTATAATATGAAATTAATTTAATGAATTGTTCATTTAAGTATACTATTTTCCAAGACGTCTAAACTACTAGATCCTTTGTATTTTTATCTATTTATTCTGTAATATTTTTATAAAATAACCATCGGATGTGTGGTACCGGAGTTGGGGTGTTACTCAATTTTTTTTCAAATATGGGCTTATTGGTGAGTTATATTCTATATGAAATCATCTAAATACATGTTATTATGAATCATAAATCAATAATAATTTTACTAATGTTTACATAAACCATGTTTTTTAGTCTTTTTTTTTGTTTTTATCACCTTCAATGATTTCCCTATTTGTTATAGTTATTTGTAAATAGTCACATAACAAAATTATTTAAATCATTATCTGATGAATGAAAAATATTAAATCTATTATGGTTACTATTTGTAAATAAATATGATAAAGAATTTATAAGGATAGTTGGAAACCAAGTATCATATAATTTTTTTTTAAAATAAACATATTCTTAGTTAATAAATGGGAACAGTAAAATAATGTCTTTTGGGAGTGTATAATCTATGATTTAAATGGATACTATTATAATTCCATATTAAAATTCTCTTGAATCTCGTCGCACTTATCATCACTGTCCAAGGAAAATCATTTTTTCATCTAGAAATCATAGTGTTAGTTTTATTTTGGTTTTATGAAGGAGAAGTTAACTATTTACCATATCATTCAGCACCTATATAATGTTTTATATTTTATATTTGTCTTGATCATCAAATCATGGTTAAAAATGTGTGTTGATGTGTGATATATTTTTTTTATCATATTGGTCCATGAAGTTTCATCCTCATAAACATAACTATTCCAACCATGATCTTAGGTTTTCAAATATAGTTTTTTTCCATTGATTATGTATAAGGCCCCACCCTTAAACCTTACTTAATATTGAATTAAATTAATAATTGACATTGAGGATCTTTTCAGGTTTAGAGTTTTAGAGAATTAGTACATAAATATTACATCTGAAAAGATTACAAAGTAGACACTTCTACTATGTTTCTATAGAATAAAAACACTTAAAAAGAAACATGTCTTGTTCCATGTTTTATATAGCATGACTTTCCCTTGATCCCATCCTTGACCCTATTCCACATTAAGTCTTGTGAAAAACATTTCAAAAAAAAAACTTGGGGTGAGCATAAAAATCTCAGTAAGGGATACACAAAGAATGAAAACTGTTAGTTTATAAAAAATACAAGTAAACCATGTATACTTTATCAAAGTAATAATTTTCACCTTTATGAAGTATTAACAACTCTTCGCTGAATAAAAGATCATTACTTACCCTTTTGTAACCAAAAGATTACCATAAAACCCATATAAAGATCACATAACATATAAAGGTAACTTGGGACAAAAACATACTTAAATGGAATAACCATACGGTCGACTTCCACACATATCACTTAATGAAATAGCCATACGGCCGACTTCCATACCCAATGCATTGGAGGTTATAACGTAACCACCCGTCCTAGTATTCACGGCACCACCCGTCATATGGTTTATCACGTAACCACCCGTCAAATGTCCAAGTACCATTATAAAATCATAAGACATAAAAAAAATATAATGGAAAGAAAAAATTTCCAAAATTTTATCACAATATATCACTTAAATATATTGACATAACATATCCATTATAAAAACCATTTTCAATACCAAAATACATAAAAGAGTATATGGTATTTATTTCATTTTAAACACATTACGACTTGTTGAGGAAGCCAAAGACCAAATAATACTCGCGGCAGCAGAAAAGATCGTTGTCACCGCGTACGTTAAAAGAAACATTCCTTTTTGTCGTTTTGTAAAACATTTCGTAGAAAGAGATTCCTTTTGTATAAAATTAAAAGTCAAAGGGTTTTATACACCGTATAAAAGAAAGTTGTGTATAAAACGAAATATGGCTCAATGAAAGGAGATTGAGACGAAGTCCCTTATAAAGATCATTTTTTAAATATAATAGATCTATTATGTGTATTCACTATAAGTACACATAATGAATGTAAAAATACAAGATAGGACATAATAATATCATGACATAAATTGAAAGTAGGAGATTATCCCAAATAACGAAAATTGGGTTAAGAAGTTCCCTTACCTCGGGTCCGACTTGACTCGATCGTTCTTTAACGTCCTGAATAATAAACTTGAGTTAATTTATACTTGCTTAAGAACCTTTTTCATATTCATTATTACTTTTATATCACTTATTAAAATTTTATAAACATTATGTAATCATTTTAGTTAATAATGTTTGTTTTGTCGATATTTGGTTCTTAAGTCGAAAATTCACTTCTTACAATTACATGGTTTTCGTGTGGTCAGAGGTTCATTATATCCAGAATGATATTCATTACTTGGATATCATATATATCATATATATCCATCATATACATGTATCTATAATATTACATAATCATTTAGAGGTATGAAATGAAATGCACCATTCATGGAGATGGTAAGCCGTACGTACGCATGAACGCTACTTTCATTTCTATGTCATAGTAATGGAATTAAAAAAAAATGAGAGATATGTATATTTTAATTCCAGAATTTTATTAATCATTTAGATGTAACATACATCATATATATCCATTATATATATGTACTTATAATAGTAGGTTACATTTGGGGATAAGAAATGAAATGCACCGTTCATGGAGACGGTAAGCCGTACGTACGCTTGAACGCTACATTCATTGCTATCTCTTACATTAATGGAAAGAAATAATAATGATATAAAGGTATATTATAATTCCAGTATAACATAATATATAATAACTTTAAATCCATCCTTTATACATCCCACATATGACATTAGCGAATCAAATCATTTTGAGGGGGCGGTAGTCCGCACTTCCTAAAATGAAGATATCGCTTATACCCATAAGGGAAGCCATAAAGGTGTGCCATAAATGAGAAATAAAGAATATTAAGGAATAAATAAACATATTATATATCATATATAAATATAGTGACATCTTAATGGCCACCTTTGAAGGTGTTGGAAGAATATTGAACAATCATCGTTTTGTGTGGCAGAAATTCGCCATCCACAGAAACAGTATGTTCTTTAACCAGTAGATGTTGGTGTGTGTATGTTTAGATCTAATTATTCTTATAAAAACATCCTAGTATATTTAATATAATGTAGTTGTTACAAAATAAATTAATAAAAAAAATTTAGGGGGTTGGAGAAGCAAAATAAAACAAAAGAACACAAGTGAAGACATTACCTTAAAATCTGCTAACTCTCTTAGATTTGAGATCAAATTCTTCCTTGGGAAGACTTCTGCCCATAGTAGGGATTCTAGGAGTAAGAAAGGGATGTTGAGAGACAAAATGGGCATGGTTTGGACGAGACAAAGGCTTGAGAGGTGTGGGTAAGGTGGTAGAGGTGGGGGACTTTTACAAGAGGAGAGGAGGGGCACTCTTGGAAAGTTATAAAGGTTTACTTTATTATAAAATGATTTTCGGATTTTAAAGGTCCCACATTGATATAATTATAGGATATGGTGATAAGGGTTATAAATATACTCATACAATAGGTCTTTGACAAGTTTAAGTCTTATATTTTACATTATCTTTTCATTTTATTTAAATCGTTCATTAATGAGGTAATCGCTGCATCATCATGATGTGATAAATAATTTAATTTATTTAATGTCTAAAAATTATAAAAAAAACAACATGATGTAGGAAATAGTTTTATCTTTCTAATTAATATTTATAGTCAATAATATGACATGTATAACCCCATTTAAAAATTATTGTAGTAAAAAAACTCATGTTTATGACATTTTAATTTTAACATTAAATAAAAAGTTTTTAATGTCATTTTCCTACCAAAGTGGCTAAATGGGGTCCCCAAGTTTACCCATGGATTTTCATGGTCGGAAATCACACATAAAATTAGGGTAGGACATGTGTCAAGTTCATTTCATAATATTAAAACATTATTTTTACCTTAAACTACACTAATTACCTCTAATCACGATTAATAAACTTAAAAGATACTATTCACCAAAAAATTATTTTTATCCAATTGAACCACATTTTACTTCTTAATGACAACCATGTATGTCGTATTTTTTAAATTCTAAACACAGAGGTGGTAAAATTTTAATTTAAATGAAAAATCAGTTTTTAGGTACCACTTAGTGGTTTCACTATTCATCAAAAATTGAAGTTTTTCAGAAAAATACCAAAACTTTACCCTAAGCTATATTTGATATTACGAATTCAAAAATGAAGTCTATTTTACAAAATTAAAAACATATAATTTTCTTTAATTAATTTAATAATTAATTCCCGTTGTCAGAGCAAATATTGTGTTTTTATGAAACAATAAGTATCGAAAGATTGACACCAGTTTAAGTCCGATTTCAAAGTGAAATTAATTTCAACGACCACTATTGGATTAAATTGTAAAAATATATTCTAATTTAAATTTAAAACCATTTCAAACAATAATATAATCATATAAATAAATTATATTAAAAAGAGGTTTTGAATTAAAATACATTATTTTTCACTATTCATTAAAAAATGTACATTATCGGAAAAATACCAAAAATTTACACATAGTAAAATTTGATGTCCCAATTCTAAAGAAGAGTTTTATTTGGTCCAATAGAATGTATAAAAGTGACCAAAACTATATTTAATGATGGTTCTCCATGAAAAGGTGATAAGTGAACCTTTAGTGAAAATTAGGGTATATATGCCTAAAATTGAATTCTTTCTGTATTTTAAGCCTCTATCTTTTATTGGATAAATGTAAAAACATTTAAAAAAAATATAATCATATTTTAGTTATTTTTATCCATTCCTGCAAATACAATGGCTATGTGTTAACTACCATTTAAAATAATATTATTATATTACTTGTGTTCAACGTAAGATTTCAATGAAACTCATTGTTGCGTATCGGGTACGCTATCGAACATAGCAACCCCTTTAAAGTAAAATTAATATTTAATTCGTAAATATTAATAAATATGAAAACACTTTATTCTTTATTTACCTGGGATGTTACATCCTTCCCCCCTTTTGGGAATTGCGTCCTCACAATTTTATTCACTTATCAAAATAAGTGGGGGTATTTATCCCACATAGAATTTTCAGTTTCCCACATTGCCTCTTCAACCATATGGTTTTTTCCAAAAACCTTTACCTGGTGAATTACCTTATTTCACAACACCTCCTCTCTTCGGTCAAGAATCTGGACTGGTAGTTCTTCATAAGAGAGATTCTCTTCCAACTGAACTACTTCCGGGCTCAAAACATGATATGGATCTGGAATATACTTTCTCAACATTGAAACATGAAAAAAATTGTGTACCTGAGATAAACACGGAGGTAATTCCACTCTGTATGCAACTGATCCAACTCTCTCCAGAATTTCATATGGTCCAATGAACCTTGCACTCAGCTTTCCTTTCTTACCAAATCACATCACACTTTTCCATGGAGAAACCTTGAGAAAGAAATGTTCACCTACCTCGAAAGATAGATCCTTCCTCTGGTTATCCACATAACTTTTCTATCTTCTCTGAGCTGTTCTCATGTGTTTCTTAATCAACTAAACTTTTTCTTCCATCTCTTCTACCAATTATGGTCCCATCAGCTTCCTTTCACCCACTTCATTCCAAAAAGATGGAGTTCGACACTGCTTCCCATATAATGCCTCAAATGGTGCCATCTGTATACTGGAATGAAAACTGTTATTATAAGAAAACTCAACCAAAGAAAGATGTTGGTCCCAACTTCCCTGATAATCCATAGAACAAGCTCGTAGAAAATCCTCCAAGGTCCGAATTGTTCGTTCTGACTGCCCATCTGATTGCGGATGAAAAGCTATACAAAAATTTAATTCAGTATCCAATGACTTCTAAAGGCCTTTCCAAAAGTTAGAAGTAAACCTCAAGTCATGATCGGACCCAATGGAGAGGGGAACTACTTGTAACCTGACTATCTCTTTAAGATACAATCGAGAAAGTTGATCTAGGGAGAAAGTATCTCGAATAGGAAGGAAATGTGCAGATTTAGTCAAGCGATCAATAATAACCCAGATTGCATTATTACCATGAGATGTCTTCGGTAATCCCACAACAAAGTCCATGGACATGTTTTCCCATTTCCACTATGGCACTGGTAAAGGCTGATGCATCCCTTTCGGTAACTGCCGCTCTGCTTTAACCTGCTGACAAGTCAAACACTTCACAGTGAAATCAGCAATATCTTTTTTCATTCCATCCCACCAATAATACTCCCGCAGATCTCTGTACATCTTAGTACTTCCAGGATGAACTGAAAACGGGGAACTATGAGCCTCACATAACAAATAATTCTTCAACTGTGAATCACCAGGCACACATAATCTTTTCCCAAACCTTAAAACACAACGATTATCAATGTTGAATTCAGGGAACTTACCCTTCTGAACCAGCTCTACCTTTTTTTGCAACTCACTATCTTCCCTATGTTCTTGCTTAATTCTGTCTGATAGGGATGATATTTCTGATACCTAAAACAAAATAGAATAACTTCCTACACTAACAACTTCTATTCCAAAGTTCATCAAATCAAAAACCGAAGGATCTCGTTCCAAACGTAGCATGGTTAATGAAGCATTACTTTTTCGACTCAAAGCATCAACCACTTTATTTGCTTTTCCTCGATGGTAATTAATTGTAAAATCATAATCCTTGATTAATTCCAGCCATCTCTTCTATCTCATGTTCAATTCTTTCTGAGTGAATATATACTTTAAACTTTTTTGATCAGTATATAGTTCACACTTTACTCCATACAAATGATGCTTCCAAAATTTTAAAGCAAAAACAACATCAGCTAATTCCAAATCATGTGTAGGGTAATTTACCTCATGAATTTTCAACTGGCATGAAGCATAAGCAATTACCTGATCATTCTGCATAAGGACACAACCAAGTCCTTTCAATGAAGCATCACCATAGATAACAAACTCACCATTCCTGGAAGGAAGTTCCAAAACTAGATAATTCACCAATCTTCTTTTCAACTCCTGAGTCAACTGAGCCACCACTGCAACAAACTGTTTAGTTCTGATTCTGACCATCTCAGGAAAATGATTTGAAAGGTCATTTCCCTCTATATGCCTTCCCAGAAAATCTGTTCTGTTTCCTCTATGAAAAATGATTCTTAACACAGAAATATCATAGGAGAAGCAACATGGTAATATTTAAATGCTATATCATTTCAATCATACCATTAATTTATAATTTAACAATTTTCTAACTCCTAAAGTTGTCTAAACCGACCTCTGATACCAACTATAAGGCCCCGGCCTTAAACCTTACTTAATATTGAATTAAATGAATATATAACATTAAGGATCTTTTCAGGTTTAGAGTTTTAGAGAATTAGGACATAACTATTACATCTCAAAAGATTACAAAGTAGACACTTCTACTAAGTTTCAATACGATAAAAACTCTTAAAAATAAACATGTCTTGTTCCATGTTTTATATAGCATGACTTTCCCTTGATCCCATCCATGAACCTATTCCACATTAAGTCCTGTGAAAAACATTTCAAAAAAACTTGGGGTGAGCATAAAAATCTCAGTAAGGGATACACAATGAATAAAAACTGTTAGTTTATCAAAACAACAAGTAAAACAGGTATACTTTATCAAAGTAATACTTTTCACCTTTATGAAGTAGTAAAAACTCTTCACTGAATAAAAGATCATTACTTAGCCTTTTGTAACCAATCTATTACCATAAAATCCATATAAAGACCACATAACATATAAAGGTAACTTGGTACATAAACATACTTAAATGGAATAACTATACGTTTTACTTCCACACATATCACTTAATGGAATATCCAAATAGCCAACTTCCTTACCCATTGCATTGGAGGTTATAACGTAACCACCTGTCCTGGTATTCACGACACCACCCGTCATATGGTTTATCACGTAACCACCCATCAAATGTCCAAGTACCATTATAAAATCATAAGACATAAAACAAATATAATGGAAAGAAAACATTTCCACACTTTGATCACAATATATCACTTAAATATATTGAAAAAACATATCCATTATGAAAACCATTTTCAATACCAAAATACATAAAAGAGTATATGGTATTTATTTCATTTTAAAAACATTACGACTTGTTGAGGAAGCCAAAGACCAAATAATACTCACAGCGGCAGAAAAGATCGTTGTCACCGCGTACGTTAAAAGAACCATTCCTTTTTGTCATTTTGTAAAACGTTTCGTAGAAAAATATTCCTTTTGTATAAAATTAAAAGTCAAAGGGGTTATAACCCTTATAAAAGAATGTTGTGTATAAAATGAAATATGCCTCAATGAAAGGAGATTGAGACGAAGAACCTTACAAAGATCATTTTTAAATAAAATAGATCTATTATGTGTATTAACTATAATTACACATAAATAATGTAAAAATACAGGATAGAACATAATAACATCACGAAATAATTTGAAAGTAGGAGATTAACCCAAAGAGTGAAAATTGGGTTAAGAAGTTCCCTTACCTTGGGTTCGACTTGACTCAATCGTTCTTTAAAATCCTGAATAATAAATTAGAGTTAATTTCTACTTGCTTAAGAACATTTTTCACGTTCATTACTACTTTTATATCACTTATTAACATGTTATAAACATGATGTAATCATTTAAGTTAATAATGTTTGTTTTGTAGATATTTGGTTCTTAAGTCGAAAGTGGACTTCTTACAATTACATGTTATTCGTGTGGTCAGAGGTTCATTATATCCAGAATAATATTCATGATTTGGACATCATATATATCATATATATCCAGCATATACATGTATTTATAATATTACATTATCATTTAGAGGTAATAAATGAAATGCACCGTTCATGGAGACGGTAAGCCGTACGTACGCATGAGCACTGCTTTCATTTCTATATCATATTAATGGAATTAAAACTCAATGAGAGATATGTATATTTTAATTCTAGAATTAAATTAATAATTTAGATGTAACTTAAATAATATATATCCATTATATATATTTACTTATAATAGTACATTACATTTGGGGATAAGAAATGAAATGCACCGTTCATGGAGATCGTAAGCCGTACGTACGCATGAACGCTACTTTCATTTCTATCTCATACTTTAATGGAACGAAATAATAATGATATAAAGGTATATTATAATTCCAGTGTAACATCACATATAATACTTTAAATCCATCCTTTATACATCCCACATATGGCATTAGCGAATCAAATCACTTTGAGGGGGCGGTAGTCCGCACTTCCTAAAATAAAGATATCGCGTATACCCATAATGGAAGCCATAAAGGTGTGCCATAAATGGAAAATACAGAAGCTTAAGGAAGACATAAACATATAATATATCATATATAAATATAGTGACATATTAATGGCCACATTTGAAGGTTTTGGAAGAATATTGAACAATCATCATATCGTGTGGCAGAAATTCGCCATCCACAGAAACAGTATGTTCTTTAACCATTAGATGTTGGTGTGATTATGTGTATCTCAAATTATTCTTATAACAACATCCTATTATATTGAAGATACTAGAGTTTTTACAAAATAAATGAATAAAAAGAGTTTAGGGGGTTGCAGAAGAAAAATACAACAAAAGAACACAAGTGAAGGCGTTACCTTAAAATCGTGTAACTCTCTTAGATTTGAGCTCAAAGGTTTCCTTGGGAAGACTTCTTCCAAAATTGAGGCTTCTAGGAGTAATATAGGGATGTGGAGAGACAAAATGGGCAGGGGTTGGCCGATCCAAAGGCTTGAGAGGCGTGGTAAAGGTGGTAGAGGTGGGGGCCTTTTATAAGAGGAGAGGAGGGGCACTCTTGGAAAGTTATAAAAGTTTACTTTATTATAAAATGATTTTCGGATTTTAATGGTCCCACATTGATATAATTCTAGGATAAGATGATAAGGGTTCGAAATATTCTCAACCAATAGGTCTTTGACAAGTGTAAGTCTTAGATTTTACATTATCTTTTCATTTTATTTAAATCGTTCATTAATGAGGTAATCGCTGCATCATCAGGATGTCATAAATAATTTAATTTATATAATGTCTAAAAATTATAAAAAAAATAATGATGTAGGAAATATTTTTATATTTTTAATGAATATTTATAGTAAAAAATATGACTTGTATAACCCCATTTAAAAATTGTTTTAGTAAAACAACTCATGTTTGTGACATTTTAATTTTAACATTAAATAAAAAGTTTTTAATATCATTTTCCTTCCATAGTGGCTCCATGGGGTCCCCAAGATGACCCATGGATTGTCTTGGTCGGCCATGACACATCCAATAAGGGTAATACATGTGTGAAGTTCATTTCATATTATTAAAACATTTTTTTTATCTTAAACTACACTAATTACCTCTAATCGTGATTAATAAACTTAAAAGTTACTATTCACCAAAATATTATTTTAATCCCATTGAACCACATTTTACTTCTTAATGAAAACCATGTATGACGGATTTTTGAAATTCAAAACATAGAGGTGGTAAAATTTCATTTAAACGAAAGATCAGTTTTTTAAGTACCACTTAGTGGTTTCACTATTAATCAAAAATTGATGTTTTTCAGAAAAATACCAAAACTTCACCTTAAGCTATATTTGATATTTCGAATTCAAAAATGAACTCTATTTTACAAAATTCAAACATATAAGTTGCATTAATTAATTTAATAATTAATTCCCACTGTCAGAGCGAATAGCGTGTTTTTATGAAACAATAAGTATCAAAAGATTGACACTAGTTTAAGTCTGATTTCAAAGTAAAATTAATTCCAACAACCAGTATTGGGTTAAATGGTAAAAATATATTCTAATTTCACATTAAAACCAATTCAAATGATAATATAATCATATAAATAAATTATATTAAAAAGAGGTTTTGAATTAAAATACAACATTTTTCACTATTCATTAAAAATGAACTTTATCGGAAAAATACCAAATTTTTTCACAAAGTACATTTTGATGCCCTGATTCTAATGAAGAGTTTTATTTGGTCCAATAGAATGTATAAAAGTGACCAAAACTATATTTAATAACGGTTCGCCATTAAAAGGCGATAAGTGAACCTTTAGTGAAAATTAGGGTATATATGCCTAAAATTGAATTCTTTCCGTATTTTAAGCCTTTATCTTTTATTGGATAAATGTAAAAACATTTAAAAAAAATATAATCATATTTTAGTTATTTAAATCCATTCCCACCAATACAATGACTATGTGTTAACTACCATTTAAAATAATATTATTTTATTACTTGTGTGAAACGTATGATTTCAATGAAACTCATTATTGCGTATCGGGTACGCTATCGAACATAGAAACCCCTTTAAAGTAAAATTAATATTTAGTTCGTAACTATTAATCAATATGAAAATTATTTATTCTTTATTTACCTGGGATGTTACATTATGTACAAAAAATGACTAATTTTTAATGTTTTTTTATCGATAATTATAGGTTTTATTTATATTTTCTAATAGATATATAAATAATCTTGGATAGGGATGAGTATAGATTCACGAGGATTGAGATTTTAAAATTTAATATAATATAGTGATTGGTAGTATGGTAACTAACTAATTGATTAAAATGAATTATATTTATGTGTATTGGGATTATAGTGATGAATAAAATATTTTTTAGAAGTTTGTGAATTTTTATTTGGTCTTGGTTGATTTTTTTAGTGAAGGTTACTAGTATCACATGATAGTGCATTGTGATTTTTCTGAATAATTAGATGAGTGTTAGTTGGGAGGCCATAATGTGGAGGTGTAGAGAGATCATATTATTAGTAGAGAAGATTTTTAATTCATTGGAAATTATGGGAAAATAATGTATTATGTCATGGAATGTCATATGTTTATTAGATAAGGAGATAGTTAGTTTTACAAGAGTTTTCCAATTCAGCTATAGTGGTAGATCAAGATATTGGTAAGAAGAATCATGACATTAAGAATCAGTTTTTGTCGCAAAGGATGCACATGTTTATGAAATTTTTTATCTATATATCTTATAATTTTATAGTGATGGTTGAACCTTTCTTTATGGATGGTTTATTAAAACAACTAAATTCATAATAATGTGTGTGGGAGGACTTTTCAAAAGAATTTGTAACTATTTTACCTAGTTTTTCAAAATGGATGATTCTATTTGGTTCATTGTTGATTTATTCACTAATTTGAGTTATTTATAACCCGTTAGGGAGTCTATATCATGGTATTTCGTTATGTTGTACAATTTTCTAAATGATATCTTCATAATATGTGTTTTACTAAATCAAAATAGACTAATTATTTTATAAATGCTTAAATGAAGTTGATTTTTTTCGTTTTTTGTAGAGACCCACAATTCGTAATTACTCTATCCAAATTTTATATGTTATGAACCATCCTCACTCTAAAATGGAATCAATCAATATCCATGTAAATATAAATTCCAGAACTCGGTTGGTGACCATATATAATGATATATATTAAAGTTATTTTAATGGTATGTAGAAACTGATAATCTTCTTAATTTGTTTCAAACAATATTATTATCATATGTCTATAAGTAGAGGAAAAAGATTAATATTGAATATAAATATCAAATAGATAAAAATGATCACTATGATTGATGGTTAAATTTTTTTCCAACTTTTTTTTCAATTATTTGTCTTAAAGCCTTCATATAAAGAAGAATTAATTATTTACGTAGTAGAATTTTATTTTGATTTTTTTAATAATATACAAATTTATTATAAATGATGCAATCCCATGTTAATGAACTAGTGTTATCAATAATGTTCATTGAAGAAGCTATGGGGGTATGATCTTTTTGCATACTATATATGATCAAATAGTTTCACTATTAAAACATATGAATCAAGATAATTATTATTGATATTATAAACACGTTAAATTTTATGTATGAGAACATGAAATTCATTAATTAATAAAAAATTATGTATGTAATCGATCTTATAATTATGTTTTATAGTAACCAATTTATATGTGGCTACTCATTTTCAAGAATGATTTTTTATAATCTATTACATTATGTTAACTCTATATTAGATTTAGTTTTTGGATTCAATTATATAGTCCATAAAAATTACAAATCTTATGAATGATATTATTTCATATGTTTTTTTAAAAGTTAATCACCCCCTCTTGAAGCTTTCTATCTTGAAAAATTATTTTCATGAATTTTCCTAGAAAAAATAATAATAAATCATGGGGTTTTTTTTATGATCGCGTTCAAACATGATCCTTGTATTAAATCACGAATTTAAAATGGAATATAAGATTTATGTAGTACCTAATTTTTTACTAGAACCTTGGTACACCAATATAATGGTGTCTATATTTTTAACAATGAGGATTTATTTATTTTCAAAATGTATAATTGAACTACATTTTAATCAAATTGATGAATTAAATTTGTTATAAGATATTATATAATATACATTGAGGATATTTTTTTTATTGAATTTAGTAATATAATTAACTGTCTTTATTATTTAAATTTTTAATTTATAAGAATCATGTTATTCATTTAATAAAGGTCACGAATGGCTATATAAGTTAATCAACCAGGTTTTTCATTATGTGTCCCATGATTTCTAAACAGTATGATAATTTAAGATATTTTATTACGGTAATAGCTATCTTGATCAAATCCATATATTGAAATTAGTGATTCTTATAGCCTAATATTTTACCTTTTGAACCATTATTTTCTAATATTTTTCTAAGGGATACATTTTTTATCATAGATAAATAAAAGGGGTATCCCTTTCATTAAAATATTTTCTCTCAATAAACCCCCTTCTCTCAAAGTCTTTTTATTTAATTCCTTATGTATTTCAATGTTTTCCAAGAGAAACTACCTAGAGATTCTTGTTGGTGTTATATATTGTTCAGGATTTATGTTCTAAAGACTTTGTGATCATTATGAAAGAGTTAAAATATTTCTAAAACTATGTGACACTGACCATATATTTCATTACATACATTATGAATATAACATTATATCTCATAATATAGTGTATTAATCTTATTTATTTCCTATAATATTTAAAGATATATGCTCCTTTTTTCGGGTATCATAATTTATAAGTGATACTTTATAATATTCCATATTATCTTCTTGGTGGTTATCTTTATTCTTTAGTACGAAGTAATTACTAATTAGAAGTAATTGTTTCACATGAGGGATTTTGAGTACTATTTAGTGATGGAATGAGTTGTTATCGGAGATTGATACAATTTTATATGGTGGTTCATTCATTAGTGATGTGTTTTTTGAGTAAAAATTATAAAAGGAGATAAGTGGATTTGAAGGCCCACGTGGGTGATTAGGAAGGGGAAATTGCCATAATTATGTTCACCATGTTCTCTTTCTTGATGGTATGATTGTCAAAGTATCATTCCAACCATTCCTCTATCATTGAAGGTTTATTTTACTGAAATTGGTATATCAATTTACTATCTCCATCTACTTTCATTATTATATATATTAGTCGAAGGCCATAATATTTAGATTGTTTAGTGATTTTTTCTATTTTTTTGTGCATTTAAAGGAGTATTTATCATCTCTATAGTATTTGGATAGAAATAATTATCATGATGTGTTTAGTATGGTTAATACTACATAAATACTAAATTGTTTTTTTTTCCGGGTTTATAATGGGTAAAATATCTCCTGGTTTGGATTAATTCATATATTTTTCTCAATAAATGGGTTTATAATTTTCATTAGGTGTCTTCTGTTTTTCAATTCAGTTTAGATAAGTGGGTTTAGGATGGATATGAAGTTTCCTTGTTAATTATTTTATTTTCTTCATAGGATATGGATAATTGAATCAAAAGGAATAATGTGATTATTTATGGGTATACCCATTTTGGTTCATATGGGAGTTCCATTAGATATTTTTCTTTTGACGAGTTGAAATTTTTTCCTATAATAAGAGTTCAATTTATTATGATTACCTATTATGATATCATGTATCCTATCAGGAGAGTACCACTATTTTATTTAATGGATTATGGGATTGCATGTTTTATATTAGTTTTTATATTATTTTTATGTATCTAGTGGGTTTATTCCACATTTTACTAATTAACCACCACCCGAGTGTAGTTCCTCTCGTAGTTTCTACCCCTAAGAACATAATCTATACAATAAACTATCCCTTCCCATTAGAGATTATTTTTATAGATATGAATGTGTATCTAAATGTAATTTTGTGTGAGACTGTGTTTATGTGTCTGTATATGTATGTGCGTTTGTTTAAAATATCAATTTTTTTAAGAAATAGATTTATTTGAGATAAAGGTTAGTGGGGATGGTTGGACAATACAATTGTTGGTTGTATTACTTATTTTTCACTATATAAAGAGGATTTAGTATGCTCAATTAATATTATTTTATATGAAATTTTATAAGTTGTACAAACTAAAAATATGCATATATGCACCCCTAATTTTAAATTATGCTTTATAATACAAATTTAATTGGTTGGTTGAGAAATATTTTCTCAATCACAATGATTATATCCACATAACATAGAATTTTACTAAATCCATGTGTTTTTCTATATTTAATATGTTTAAGAATTTTTTTTCATGGGTAGTTTCAATTCATTCAAAGCTTCTTGATATTTACAAAACAAACAATATATATTATATCTCTTTATCATTGATTATAAATTAACCATTCCTTTGATAACATTTCTTTTATATATTCTATTGTAAATGAGAACAATAAATTTTATTTATAAGAATATATTTAGTTCATGAAATTCATTAACACTAGATCTATTAAAGAAGAACATGGGGAGGAATACTTTACCTCATTGTCGATATAGGGAGGGGTCCCAACAAGGTTTGGGTTTATCCTTTAATTTAAAAAATAGAAATTATTTATGCATGGTAAAAAAAATTAAAAAATTAAAATATATTAAAATTTTTAAGGGTAAATTCATGTAGTATTTGTTATATAATCCCATGTTATACATGTATTTAAATTATTGGATCCTAAAAAAATAGATTTTTCTTTTTTTCTTTTGGTGAGTAAAACTATTATAGAATCAAATGAAAATTCCATTGATTATAATCCATCCATTATGACATTTCAAAAAATTTATTGTGGTTCTAATTTTGATGGTGTCTTGTATTTCATAAAAGACCACATGGGAGATTTGTATAATGGTAAAAAGAAAAATTCTATCCTCATTTAAAGAAAATAAAGGGTGTAATCAATAGGTTTTATATATTAATATTTTTTTCTATATATAATATGTCATATATATATATATATTATTTATCTAATTTAATATTAACATATTTTAAATTACCTATAAAATTATTCAAAATGAATATGGATTCTTGACCCCTTGATGAAATTAATTTCAAGGGACACCATACATATGATCTATAAGATGAGAATCTATTTGAGGGTGAGAAACATGATGAAGGTGAGTGACATGATGAATGATAGAAACATTTAGAATGTAAGAAAAATGAAAAAAGTGACCATGCTATGAAAAAGAATGACTATCATATTTTTAAGGAGTTAGAAAAATTTCTTTTGGTATGAATTATATGCAAAAAATTATATATTTTCGGGAATGCATGTGGTCATCCTACTAACCCAAAGAAACCCATTTTTATTAAATAAACAGATGATAGATGTTAAATGCACATGATAATTAATTTCTAAAACTATAATAATAGTTTTCCCTTATTAGAGAATATAAATTTTGACATATAAGGGAATCATAATGATGCTTGATCCAATACCACTCTCCCCAATTTTCCTACCCATTTTGGGGAAGGTACTGTTATCCTCTAATTTCATACTCTCTTAGGTCTGTTCACTATCATCGTGTCTACTCATGATCTTTGGATTATTACATTTATCACTTGTGATCCCTTTTAGGATTTCATCATCCCTTTACTAGTATTTGGATATTTATTTTCATCCTGATGTTTATCACACTTTCAACTAAAAATAATACACATTTCCTGAGAACCCCGTACCATCTATCATTATTGATTCATAATGTTATCTGTCTCCATCACGTGTGAATATATCTGGACATCAATCACTATCACCTTTGTTTTTATCTCAGTTTTTATTATCATGAATCAATTATCACCTAATATCACCTTTTGGTATAATGTTTAAAATTTTTATGCATTTAATAATAATGAATAATAAAATATAATGGAAATTCAGAGCCTCTCTTAAAAAAAGAAAATTTGTTTATAATTTAACCTCAGAGAGTATTTTTATTTTTAAAGACTATATGATAAAATTTATATTTAGGGTTACATTAAATAGTTATAAAAAAATATCAAAAAATTATTTATAAAATTAATATTAAGGATACTTAGAAGTAATTATAATCTTCATAAACTAGTTTCATACACAGACAGTTTTATCCAAGAAACCTTGGATACTTTTGTTCCCCATCATGATGAAGAAGAATTTAAGGTTCACTATAAATAATTTTAATTTTTTGGAAATTACCTAAATGATTTAATTTTCTTTATCAATATTAATTTATAAAATAGTAAGGTATTTCATAAGGCAATCAATGTAAAATGAAGACAATGTACCCCTACTATAAAGAAAGGATTTGTTAAGTTGTAGTAAAAATAAAATGAACTGTATAATATATATATATATATATTTTAAAACAATTATAAGACATGAAACAAAATATTTTTATTTCCATAATTACACTTAGATGAATCATTCCGAATAATCGTGTAAATTTGTCCCACATCATGTGTTGTGAGGCTAAGAATTTTTAAATTAAAAGGGAAAAATAGTAAATAAAAACAAAGAAAAATCATGATAATAATTTGTAGTTATGAATTAAATAAAATTTATTATATTTTATTATATTAAATCTTTATAATAACCACATAATTTCCTATATTTGTATCTATTATATTATTAATAAGAGTCATTTATCATAGATTTATAATAGATACTATTAATTTATTTTAGTGACCAAAAATGCATTGTTACATTATACATGAATGTTTTTGAGTATTAATATAAGAATATTTCGTTAAATTAGAATCATAGGTGAAATATAAAAAAAATAAATAGGTGATTAATAAGACTGACAGTATGAAATGAAGAGTAAATATGAAAAATGAAGTAATAGATCATATCCTTTGAATGGATCATCTTGGACTATCAACAAAACATCAATGCCACTACATAGATTCATAAACCACCAATTTTGAGCACATTAATTAATCTTAAGCGACACTTTTTCAAAATGATATCTATGTTTTAATGATATTTTATGTAAATTGTGAAACATTATGATCCCAACCTGTTCTGGGTGTAACAGGACCTTGGTTACAGGTACTCCTTTTCCTTGTATTCAATATATCTTGTCTATCAATTATCATGGGTGTATTTTTATGAAATATGGAGAATTTTGGAATAAGGGGTGGGGGGTCATGTGTGGTTGGATCGAGGATTGTTCAAATTGTTCCCCAAGCCCAAAAAATTAGGTGAAAACAAGAACAATTGATTCGCAAGGTTAGCGTATGGTTTTTCAAACTCCGTTATCTCTTAGGAGTAACTATGTGACTCCTCAAGGTGTGGTGCACTATTAGGGTGAATGGTTTAGGGAAACCATTTGTTCCGAAAAGGAAACCGGGTGTAGAGGATATCAATCCCATGAGAATTAGATAAAAAATATGGAAACCTCCAACATTCACCGTAAATCAACCCTAACACTGATGTAAATGATTTATCTCGTTTTTGGAGGCTCCTAGATGAATTGTTAGGGATATTATCCTCCATTCATGATTTTTTGAAGCGCGAATTAATGATCCACACCTCTCTAAATAAGGAAATATCATCTTGATTGGTTTTTGGTCTTTATCTCATTTGTCTCTCTTCCATTGAAAGGAATGTTTCATCTATTTTCTATATATATATCTTGGTTTTAAGAGATTTAATCCATTTGATCTTGTGTATTGGTTTTGGATCTAGAACATGTTCTTTGTTTTAGATTTTACTATTTCATATCTACTTGTGGATTTTTGTTGGGTGAATGTCCATAAATGTGCAATAGGTTGGTTTTCAGGACTATAATCCGATATTCTTGATTTAATTACGTGTATGTAATTTTGAATTTCCAATTTCCATGCTCGGTAAATTGAATTTACAATTGAATTGTTTTCATTTAATTTACAAGTGATAATGATTTAGATTTTACTAGGGTAATTTAAATTGCATAATTTGATTAATTAGTTAGAGAATTAATTAATCAGATAATGATATTATAGTATTGGATTGATTAATTTGAGAATTAATCAATGTAATATCAATATTAATGAATTTTATTAATTAATTATTGATCTAATCAATAAATTGTAGTGATTTTTTAAATGGTTGAATTGAATTAATTAATTATGTAATTAATTAATGGTTTTTTAGATTATGTGGTTTGTGAATAAAATTAATTAATTTTATAATTAATTAATTTTACGTTTTCATTGTTTAATTCTTTAATTAATTGATTGAAGAATTGGTTAATTAATGTGGATATTTAACTGGTTAATTAATGAGTTGATTAATTAATTTACGGTTTTAAATTATGTGATTATTGGGTTAACCATATTTGGTTAAAGGGACATATGATGAAATGTTGATAAAGATAATAATAGTGATTTTTTCCTTTTTTATGCATGTGATTGATGTATTGACCATGATTTTTTTTGATAATTGAAATTGCATATCATGATGTGAAATTTTATGAGAGCGTTAATTTTTATTTAAATTGATAATGTTATATATTTTTTGTTGTGTTATATATGAAATACTTGTGTGGGAATGGTCTAGTTCATCAAAATATCATAGTGATAAATTGATAAATGTTTGTGGGATATAGTTTGTTGCATTAAAGAAAATAGTGATAAATGAGTTTGGTATATAGAATTATACATCAAAGGAAAACTTATGTGATTTTTTGATAAATGAGTTGGGGGATATGAACTGTTGCTTCAAATACCCATGTAGTCCTAGGCATAGTGATCTAGGCCCAAAATCTATTCATTGGAGTATGGTTCCAATTGAAAATGATATTGAATTTATGTGAAATGTAAAATGAAAGACAATTTGTTATAATGATTTTTGAATATATTTTATATTTGGTTTTGACTACGTCACGATCCAAAGTAGGTATTTATTGTTCAGGTGTCCTCAGAAACTAAGGTGTTATGTCGTCAAATAAAGAGTAATTTAATAAATCTAAATTTGTTATTTAATAATTTTATTTTATTTTATGTACATCATTATACACATTTATTGTTTTCATGTTGTTTGTACATCCTTGGTGGTGGCCTACTAAATTGTACTCACAACCTACTCGGGCTACCAGATTGGTACCTGAATATAAATCACGATTGAACAAGGGATAAGGGAAAGGGCCCCATGTTAGATGGATGAGTTGGTTTGGAGCATGGATTATAGAACCAAACATGATTCGGGACCGACTTTGGTGTTTTCAGTGTCATGATTTATTTTAGGTTTTTGGATATTGACACTTTACATGTTTTTTTCATGACACATTTCTACTGGGCATGTTTTGGTTATTGTACTTCTTGTTTTGTTCATCATTTGATACCGGTATGTTTTTTTAATTGGTTCTTTCATTTGTTTATTTTTTCTTTTTTTATATAGTTTTTATACTTTTTTCATGTTGTTATATTATCCACATAATCAATATTAGGACCTCGATTATAGTTGGAAGCCTCTGGCATATGGGCAGGTACACAGGAGGTCATGTGACGAACCAGGTCAGGGAACCATTGTATGAAACCAAGTTCCATATGTTACAAAAGAAAAAAATTATGGTTACCATTATTATAATAAAATATTATTATGTGAAATTAAATATGATTTATATTTAATAGCATCCACTGATTTCCTTATTGTGGGAGGAAAATGTGCAATATTGAATCTAATACTCTAAACCATAAATGACTTATAAAAGATCACTTAAGAGAATGTATTTGGATTTCTCATGATCATAGCATTGGGATCCTTATTCCACTTAATGATATTGGTACTAACAGGGTGGATAATGCTATAAAAAATTATAGAATGTAAATTTATTATTATAATGAAAAAAGGATTATAGAGTTCATCCATTTTAAAATTATAATAAATTGATGATATATTATCTTGACTAAAAATTTTCTAATCTAATACATGTTATGACAGGAAGGGAAATAAAATGATGGATCATGATAGTATAAATGATAAATTAGTTGATAGAAAATGTTTCTGTGGATACAACTAACCCATCATTCAATAGTCCACATTTATTGATGTTATATGTTTACATAGATAAAATTTCTCAAAATGAAGATACATTAGACATTGAATTTGAAGATAATATATATCAAACAATCAATCATAAAATTATTGGTCTTGAGAGAGTATAAAAGATTTCAAGCATCAATATGTAAAAGCCTTTGTTTTGAAAGTATACATGAGGTAAATTTTCACAAATTATTTTTCTAATAATTAGTGTATTATATTTATTAAAATTTAAAATAATTCATATTATTTTATAGATATATTTATAGATAAAAAATATTTTAACCGGAATACTTCTGAAAATTAATATAAAATACATGTAATTTATTATGAATTAGTATTACACTATAATAAATATATTATAAATATTATTCTAATAATATATTTTATTATGTAATTTTAAAATATTTACTATAGTAGCACATGATTTAGTTTTTTTGAAGTACCTTTTATGAGGACACTCAGAGCATAAAATATGTATATGGATTTCTCATAATATATATGTATTAAGTTATATAAATGGACATTTAATACCAAAATATATATATTAAAAAAATACTAAAATTTAAATTTTTTTTGTGGTGTCCAAAAAAATAGATGGATATAATTATAGTTATTACATTTTTATGTATTTTAAAATTTCATGTATTCAAAGAAAAAATCACATCCCTAAACATTTATTTATGAGAGAAGTAAAATTTCATTGATAATATTTATTATAAATCAGTAAATCTATATTTTTCTATACTAGGAGCATCATAAAATATTATATTATTCTAAGAAATTAGTATTTTTACAAATTATTAGGAAACCTATGTGGTGTTAGGATATTTATATACATCATAAATATGTGATTTCCTATCACATGAGTAAATTTTTAAGTTTCAATTACATTTCAAATATGTTTTCAATGTCAATATTCACTATAATTATAATTATTTCTATTTCACTTCAGTATATCATCCACATTATTTTAAATTTAATAGATTAAATATTGATTTTATATAAGAAATAACCATAATAAAAAAACTAAATTAATATTGGAAAATAAATTTCTCTTAGTTAATGAATTGTGATGAATTGGGTGATTTTTCACCCAAAGACATCCATACTGATGGTCGTTTCATGATACTTATAATGAAACCATCAGTGAGTATCAAATTTTCTTTACCATCCTGAATACACTATTTTAGAAATTGATATTTGATTAATTTATGACTCATTGGAAAAACATTCACATCAATCTAATGGTTAATGTGAATGGAATGATTAAATGTGAATTTTTATTTTCTATAAATGTTCCTAATATGATAAAAAAGTATAAATTTATATTATAATGCCATAAATATTTATGATAACAATATTTTTTCATTTGTGACTTGTAGAAAAATAATACATGATAAATTAATGAATGATTTCACTTGTATTAATTGATGAGTTTTTTTTAACATTTAAAAAACTTGAATGATATATTAACAATATTCTAACATTAATAACTTATAAAATAATCCTAGTTTATTCTGAAAATTTAGGGTTATGATAATTGATAAAATTATGACTAGTAGGAAAAACCTACATATCAATATGATGTCTGATGAGTGTTTTTTGATTCTTTCCATTGGGGATTTTTTTCTAGACTACAATGTTGATGGTTGTGGTTTGGATCTTGCACTCCAACATTCTAATAGTTGGTTGTTGATCACCATGAGCTAAATGATGAAGGTACCTTGATCATAATCAGGGGATGAGATGTTTGAACTTCTTTTTAAAGAGATTTTTTCCTATTCCAAGACTCCACATTAGATTTAATACATGCTCATGAATGTCATTTCTGATTCCATTTACATGTAGTCCAAAAACAATTACACCACAAGATTCTTTTTAAGTGTGAAAACCTTTTTTTCATAGTTTATCAGTAATTTTGGTACATTGGTAATCTATATGTTTCTTTATCAATATTACTCATGTTATGACATGTGGTAATCTTGTGCTCATTATAAAAGATAAAAAAGGGGTCTGTAGTTTGACATCTGGTAGGAATGTTATTTATCTTCCTCATGTTGGTACATGGGGGAATATTAGGCTCATCAAATATGGTATACAAGTATCATCACATGAGGACTCCTAGTCTCTTCACCTAATTAATTTTGTAATTATAACCTAAGAAATCCCATTATGCTTATAAATTATAACATTTACTTAGTAGGTGATTAATCTTTGAATGTTCTCACACGACATCCCATTCTCATCACATATATCATCATAGTAATGTAATTGAAGGAATGATTATTCTTTGATTCATTAGGGAGGTGGTTCAACCTATGACCGTCACATATGTTATATTATTATTATAAAATATGGCAATAAAGGAGTCATATTATCATCATCGCTTAAGGATGGTCATGATTTAATGTCTTGTGGGGATGCCATTTTTTGGGTCATCATATAAGAGTCATCAAAAATTTAATGCCCAATGGGAAAATAATCTAATTTTCATAACATAAAGGAATTAATGGTTTAATTATTTATGGGGATAATCTTATTATTACCATCACATAAGTTATTTTATGTTTTGATGTCTAGTGGGTGTTAATCTACCTATGCTCATAAAATAAGGCCATTCATGATATAATATCTAATTGGGACATATCGACTTATTATCATCACAGAATAGAGGCCATTGGTTAATATTTAATGGGGATCGACCCACTTATTCTCATGAAATGATATATATAAAATATTAATATATTGTGGGGACTAATCCACTAATGGTCATCACATAAGGCAAGTCTCATTTTATAATCTTTTGGCGACTGATCAACTTATCATTTTCATATATGGTTGGTCATTATTTAACATTTCATGGAGAATGGTCCCATTATACTCATCAAATATTTCCATTCACGGGTTCTCATCTAGTGGGTACGATCCTCATTTTCTCATAACATTGGGGTAGTCATTTTTTAAAGTCTAACATGGAATTTTGGGAGATTTTTTATACTCTATAAGTTGACCAGTCTTCAAGGATTCCCCCTCCCAATGGGGATATGGGATAGTAGTGGTATTGGTATGTTTGTATTTATCCTCCAAGATGATTCTTATGAATCATGTTGGACCATAAATTGCACACCATGTAGTTCCATTATATGTTTTAATGTTATGTTATAGGGCTAGTCTACGTGGTTAAAAATTATATGGTTTAGACTCTTGTATTTTTATAAAATCAAAAATGGAGTGAGTGGGTATTTTTTATAAGTGTCACATGGTTTGATTCAACCTATAAAATTTTTTATATGAATGTGGGTTATAGAGAATACATATAATTGGAGTTCCATAACGTGGCATTGATCATTGAGTATAATAGGTATAGGAACAACGGTGAGGACATGGTTGTGCGATAACCCTATGAAGAGGCCCAAAAATTTCATAGCAATCGAAAGAATATGTGTGTATATTAATAAAATATTTTGGTGTACTTATATAATCTAGAGGGCTTGAAGGTGCGATCTAGCTATTCTAGTTGTGTGTATAGAGCATTCACATGTGGTATTATATGTGGAGGATGTGGGTCCCATGATCCAATAATTATCATAGAAGTTGGAATTTTGTAGAGGAATGTAAGTGGGGGATTAATAACACAGTTTCACACAATAGTGGACATTCATGACACATTGACTCACATAAGGAAGTATGTGTTTGTGAAATGAATATTCACATAAGGGTGTTTTAAGAAAACTTATTGATTGATTAAAAATAATCTTATGGTCTTGAGTGGGGTAATTAAAATAATAATGTAACCCACAAGAGTGTGTGGTGGTAGCTAGTATTTGATAAAAAATAACAAGTTAATTTTCATGAGATGAGAGATTAGTATTCATTGAAATATGAAATTCCAATTCTGAACCTTTCAAATGAAATATTGAGTGACATTTGTAGGCATAATTATCATGGAATGTATATAATCACGAAATAAATTGGTGAATTCACAACCATAAAAATGTATGGAATTGTGTGACAAAAACTAATAGATATTGTCATCTCATGAAAGACAGGTACATGAAATGAAATTTCGACATTCATGCTTCCAAAAATAATAGAATCACATGACTATCCTACTCACATAATACATTCATGTGGATGTACTATTTATCTTTCACAACACCACATGTTATTGACTCGCTCAATTGGGATTGGGGAAGAGTCTTAATGGGACCTCTATATGTGATTAAAATTAATTGACTATATTTTATTATCATAATACCTATTTTAGATCTAAGTGTACTCAGATAGGATCTTTTGAAATTAATTATTTCCTTGGATATAATGTATCCCCATATAATGGGTTTTATATGCCCAAAAAGTGGTCATATGGAACTAAAATGGGTTTTTAAGAATCAACAACTCCATCCATCATAAATTGATGAAATACATATCCTATTCTATACATGTCATTCTCACTACTACATCATCATACTTGGTAACATTCTAAAAGGTCATACACCCCCTAGTGTGTGAGAAATCATGTGGCACATGGAGATCCTATTTGTATCTTATTTGTGAAAAATACATGCTTTTCTACTTACACTTGATTTTTGTTGTCAAAATGATTAATGTATCATTTATTATATGAAATATTGCATTTCCAAAATTCTACAATTAAAAAATTTATCCAAAATGGATTGTTTTAAAATTTCTATAAACATTCTATGTGAAATTATATTTAATAGAAAGAAAATGTATGTCATAATTGTTTTTAAGATAATCATATATTAATTAATAAATGTTAGAAAAAAAAACATACATTAAATTGGCCCATTATTTTTCTGTAATGATAAAACATGTTTGGGATTGTGTTTACTATTAAAAATATTTCAATTTATTCAAACATGTTTCTAAAGTTAATAACTCTTTACAAAACATAAAATTATGTAGAATCATTAAGAAAATTTTGTTTTATTTATTTATAACAAATATGATAAACCAAAACATTATATCAATTATGTTTTGTGATTACCATGACTAATGAAGCATTTTTATATTGTACAATGTTCTATTAAATGTGAAAAACTAATAATCCTTCATGGTAATGTCATAAATTATTTACAATGATCAGTGATGCATTTTTTATCTATAGGGGAAAAATACATGTCAAACTATTTTTCTTAAGAATTATACAAAGTGTTTTTTACTTTTAATAATATTATTAGTTATGTAAAAATTTTCATAACATTAATATCTCACTAAAAAATCATACTATCAAGTAAAATTTATTCAATTTTCTTTGATTCTATTGAGACATTTAAGAAATGTAACACCTTGAGATTTGATGAAAAATGTTCTTTTTAGTTTTATTAATGTCTTGTGTTGTACGCTACACCAAAAGGATCTTGCATAACATGCATCCTTGACTTTCCTTGCATTACACGCAATCACGACCTTCCTCGATAGCGTGTGTAGTACGCAATACCGAGTTTCACTAAACAACGATATGCTATTAAAATATTATTAAAACTAGCCGTTGTGAATAGTAATAACCACTTTTTGAACTTTTGTAAAATTTTATTTTTCAAAATGGACTTCATTTTTGGATTCGGAATATCGAAGTTAGATTAGGGTGAAATTTTGGTACTTTTCGGATAACTTTCATTTTCTGATCAATAGTGAAAATTACTAAATTTTAATTAAAAACAACATTTTTAATCGAAATAATTAATAGTGATAAATTATTAATTTGAGTGGTTTTAATGTATATTTATAATATATGTTTACAATTTAATACAATGTTGGTCATTCGATGTAATTTTACATTTAAACCAGACATTAACAAGTGTCAATCTGTTGATAGTTATTATCTCTAAAGAACACGCTATTTGTTTTGATGACGGGAATTAATTTTTAAATTAATTAATGCAACTGATATATTTTGAATTTGGTAAAATAGACATCATTTTTGAGTTCATAATATCAAATATAGCTTAGGCCTAATTTTTTGTATTTTTCTGGAAACTTTCATTTTTTGATGAATAGTGAAACCACTAAGTGGTAGTTAAAAAATTGATTTTTTCATAAAACTTAAGTTTATAGCTTCTATGAGTGGAATTTCAAAAATCTGACAGACACGGTTAATATCAAGTTCTAAAATGTGGTTCAATGGGATGAAAATAATTTTTGGTGAATAGTAACTTTTTACTTTTATTTACCATGGTTACAAGTAAATAGGATAATTAAGGGTAAAAATGATATAATTATTACCCTAACACATGTCCTAATTCTATTGGATAAGTGAAATTCGACCACAAACAACCTTAGGAACAAAATATGACCATTTAGGCCCACTTTGATTAGATTAGGACATTTATTATTAATTTATTTAAAGAAGGGTTATAATAGTTAAAATCAAAGTTTAATAAGTAAATCATTTTTAATATGGGGTTATACATAAGATAAATTCGACTATAAATATTTATTAGAAATATAAAAATATTTCCTACATAATGGTATTTTATATGTAATTTTTAGACATTAAATAATTTAATTTATTTATGACACAACGATGATGCATTAATTATCTTATTAATGAAATATTGACATAATTCATGTTATAAATACCTAAATAAATGTAATTTGAGACTTTTTATGAATTAAACTAATTTTATATGTTAATATGACATTTTAGTATTGATTTAATTAACTTGGTTCGAACTAATCATTCTGTTATGATTTTCACAAAAATCAATTACTAAATAGTGTCAAAATTGACAAAAAATAGTTTTTTAAAACTAACATTATATTATTAATTTCTATTTTATTCCTAAAAATCTAAGGTTCGGATAAATGACTTATATAAGGTTATATATATTAATAATAAACAACTTGGGGTTCTTTTGTCTTGATATAGTATGTTTATTGACCTTATAGTGTAAGAAAACAAGAAGACACGGTAAAAGTTAAATTATCTAACTTAAAGTTAAACCTAAATGATAAGGTTAAAATTGATACCTAAACTTGTCTAAATTCTATTGGATGAGAGTATTTATACCCATACCCACCTTATCCTATAAATATATCAATTTGGAGCTATTAAAAACCGAATTTGACTTTATAATAAAATTATATTTTTAGTTATTCCAAAGGTGCCCCTCTCCTCCCTTATAAAAGGGCACCTCCTCCCTCTCTTCCTCACACCACTTTGAGCCTTCAATCTCGGCCAAAACCTGAAAAATTCTCTTCTCCACTTCCCTAGAAACATCCTAGAGGTCCGGGTCTTATTAAAAGACCAATTTTAGTGCCCTAAGAGGAGGACTCAAAGAGGCGCTTCAAAGAAGAGGTAATGTCCGTTACCGATTCTTTCTACTTTATTTCTTCTTACACTTCTTATTCATAGGTTGTTTCATTATGAAGTAATAACATCAGTATCCCTCATATACTGATATGTCATTATAAGTATGAAAAAACCCTATTTCACCATCTATCCATCCTACGGAAAACGAAATCACCGCGCGTGCGTACGTACGGAATACCGTCTCCACGCCGTGGTGTAATCTACTTTCCACCACCACCTTACTTGGATGGGTATAATGGTGTAAATAATAACTATATATGATTATTGTAAAGTGATATTGATTCTTAAATAGTATACATAAACTCCAATACAATTCCATGATCATGATAACGATATCATCGCTCGTGCGTACGTACGGACTACCGTATCCACGACGCGATGAGATTCATTCTCCACGTTAACCATTCATGAATGATTATAAAGTATATATAATAAGTAATCATTAAATATATGACATAATAATGATACTAGATTTATGTGTATATATATGTATGTCATCTACTTAATTCCATTCAACTTAATAAGGAAATGAAAACAGCATTCATGCGTACGTACGGCCTACCGTCTCCATGAACGGTGTATTTCATTCTTTTATCGATCTACAATATATATTTATTTGATGAATATATATTATATATAAATCATGTTTTACATTCTGGAATTATTTAAATTAGGGTATAAGTAATAATATCAAGAATGACAAGTCGAAACACATATGATAAATAAAATGATTTTACCCAAAACGCTGCTTTAACATTGAATTTACAAAAGAACGGGTAATATAAAGTCATAAGTGAAACATTTATGATATCATAACAATGAATATAATTCTATAATAAGTCAATGACATTATTTAAATCATTATACAGGAGGTTTGGATACGTACGAAGCATATCGAATCTAAGGTAAGGGAAATATCACAATCTCATTTTCATCCGAGATTGTTTATACTTTGGTATTTACTGGGGTGTATTTTATCATCCACTTCCATGTTTCCTCAATATGTAATATTATTTCCATCCACCTAAAATTTTTTAAATCCATTTTTACCCTTTGGTGAGTTTATAGTAAAAGATATGAAAGGAATCATTTGTCGTTTTTCGTACGAGGTACTTTTTGACTTTTCCGAAAAAAGTACGATAAGAATGTTTTTTTAACTTATACGGCATGAATGAATTTTTAAAACATTATTTCCAAGAATCTTCCTTTAAAAGTTTTCAAATTTATTTTTAATCAACTTCTTTTACATTAAAATTGTATGACATGTTAAGAAAGGAAAATGTTTTTGAAGTAGAAAGGATATTATCCTCAAGAATGGTGTTCAAGTGTTTTATCAAAATTATTTTTCATCTAAGATAATATAGGGTTCTGTTTGTATCCCTATTATTAAATTAGTTTAATTATATTGTTATGGAGATATTTTTATTAATTCATTTATCTTTTATGAATTGTTTTATGATGTCATGATGTTTAAGAATACCATTTTTATTACATGGGTTATGCTATGATGTATGGTTTTTTGATTTTGTGGCACACATAAGAATGGTATCATTATGAGATGGGTTGGAACTATATCTCCCTCCAATGCATTGGTAAAGATTCTATATCTCATGAGATAGACATGGCTGGAACGGTATGTTAATCAGGTTCAGTGTTACAGGACTGAAATGAGAGGTGAACTCGATTCAGAATGGGACTTTGTCCACTAAGATGGTCTTGGAAGCAATGCCTTGGATACTATGGAAATCATTACATGTTCTTAATGGATGCCACAATTACATGTTTTATTCCCATGATATTTTATCATTCTTAATGTTTCTTTATGATCTATGCCTTACGTACTTCCATGTTTTATGTCATTTCTCAAGCTTTTTATCTTTAAAGATTATGTTTATGTTTTTATGTTCAAATGTATATGGTATGTTTTATTTTATCCATGCTTACCCTTAATGAGCATTTGAGCTCACCCTTTTTATGTTTTATTTTCCCCTGGATTAAAAGAAAGGTTTTATATAAGGAAACAAAAAGTATAAGATCATTATGGGAGATGTTGAAGATCTTTCACCACAACTAGAAGATTATGTTCCATGTTTCCAAAGACACTAAACTATTACGGTCCTTGTGTTTCTATTTTTGTTATGTACTAAGTATTCCGCAAAAGTAATGTAATGTCCATGTACATCAGGCTTCGAGTCTCTACAGTTGGTATCAGAGGAAAGGTTTAGTCAACCTTTGGAAACTAGGATGCGAAAACTTTAGTGAAATCCCTAGAGATATTTCTAAGGTATGTCTAGGGATGTACCTAAGGATAAGTATACGTATAGGATATAGTCCTAGAACTATGGTAACGATCTTAGAATTTAACCTAAGATGTCAGATATTGAGGGTGCTCCCCCTTTACTATGTTGTTTTCCCTGGCATGATTTTTTCCTCTCACACTATTCTTTTTGGGTTTTAGAAAATGGCTGGAAATAGGAAGATTCACGATAATGGAGGATATGATGGAAAATGGAATGATATTATTCATGAGAAACCAAATGAAACGGGATTTGGAAGTCCAAACACCGTTATTATGCCTAATCAGAAATCTCATAATATGATAAATAATCTCATCTTTGGTAAGTTTCCTGACTCGTCTAATAAGAGAAAGATAGAGTTTCATGATGATCATAGAGGAAAGAAAGTTCAATTTCCCCTATGTAAATCATGTGGGAAGAGTCATCAAGGAGAATGTTTCAAGGGAACTAGAAGATGCTTTGGGTGTGGAAAAGAAGGACACAAAGCTAGTAAGTGCAAAGGAAAAGGTTCAGTTAACACCAAGGATAAGGATAATGGTATTTCTACGACATAAAAATGGTTAAATGTTTTAAATGTGGAATGTACGAGCATTATGAAAACCAATTCCCTAAGGGAAAGTCTCATGAAGAGAATCAGTATGGTCGTATGGGTAGTATTTATGTTGATGATGATGAAGAGACTACAAATGATATGTGAGTTGAAATAATTGTTGAAGCTCGGTGAATGGTTTAAGAAGGTAGTGGAATGATTACATGTTTATCAAGTGTAATGTTGTATAAGTAATCTCATGGTACTATGGAATAAAGAGACATCTAAGGATTGTTACAATGTTGTCTTTCCTTGAGTTTTGAAAGTGTATGATGAATGGTACTAGTAACCATGAAAGGTTATTCAGATATTTTTGGAAGGTATATGATATGCGCATAATGAAGGGATAAGGAGAAATTTAAATGTTTGATAGTATTCATGAGATCATGACTGATATAAGGAGAAGGTGATATCATGGTTTGAGTATATATAATTTTTGCATTTTGGAAAGAGTTAACTTTTGACAGCATTCATGTTTTCACTAAGGCTTAATGGGTATTCATTTTTTTCAAGATAATACATGATTAAGGCCTTTAAATGTTTGGAATGTGACTAACAAGACATATCTCATTATATATGGGGATCAACAATGGTATTAACATGATAGTTGTGTGAACTCTTTGGTAATCGTTTTCACTAAAATATGAAATTAGACAGTATTATTTTGGATAAGCCTAAAGATTGGAATGGATTATGTTGGACATAAGATAGTATTGTTTAAGGATAGAAGATTTTCTGATATTATTTATGGGATGTTATAGTAATGTAGTTTTAGAAAAAGGAAAACCTGCAGGACAGGCGACAAACCATCACGTCGGACAAGGCTGTGGCAATCGAACCCAAAACCGAAGTGCAACTGGCCTTTATCACCTACAATTGGCCTACATGAAATCCCTATTCAGTAGAAACTAGTTTTATTATATTAATCAGTATGATATAAGAAGTATAAGTCCATTTTAGGAACCATATACGATTAAACTCACTATAGATGGACTTATGTATTTTTTTTGCTAACTTTTCTAACGTTTTGTTTGAGACAGATGGAATGACCCATCTTTCTATCACATGATCTGCTAACACATCACGAATGACAAATTCGACTTCATTTCTTTAAGAGATGAATTGGAAATTGTCCAAAGAACGACCAACGGTGAGACTATACCAAAATCACGAAAGTATTTCTTCTAATTCCAATTTCATCAACTTTAGGGAAATGATCTTGAAAACCAAAAATGTTGTCCTAGTGCTTTTATATCTGATGAATCAGATGGTACCTTATATCGTCACAAATTTATGGCTTTGTGATTGCTGGATTTTCCATAGCCATGTTCTCTACCACTCTCCATCAGAACATGATGGTTAGATTTCTCTTCCATATCCATATTATAACCTATGTGGAAACCCAGTGATTAGTTTATTTGGGTAACCATTACGTTTCTTACTTTGTTTTTAAATATTGGTTTTGGTATTCCTTTTTACGATGTGGGATTCTATTAAAGAAACTTTCGAGTAGTAAACCATTTATAACCCCGACGAATTTCGAGGGCGAAATTCATTTTAAAGGGGGTAGAATGTAACACCCCGAGATTTTATGAAAAATGTTATTTTTAATTTCATTAATGTCTTGTGTTGTACGCTACACCAAAAGGAGCTTTCAAAAAACTCATCCTTGACTGGCCTTGCATTACACGCAATCACGACCTTCCTCGATAGCGTGTGTAGTACGCAATACCGACTTTCACTAAACAACGATATGCTATTAAAATATTATTAAAACTAGCCATTGTGAATAGTAATAACCACTTTTTGAAATTTTGTAAAATTTTATTTTTCAAAATGGACTTCATTTTTGTATTTGGAATATCGAAATTATATTAGGGTTAAATTTTGGAACTTTTCGGATAAATTTCATTTTCTGATGAATAGTTAAAATTACTAAATTTTAATTAAAAACAACATTTTTAATCGAAATAATTAATAGTGATAAATTATTAATTTTATTGGTTTAAAGTATATTTATAATATATTTTTACAATTTAATACAATGTTGGTCATTCGATGTAATTTCACGTTTAAATCAGACATTAACAATTGTCAACCTTTTGATAGTTATTATCTCTTAAGAACGCGCTATTTTTTTGACGACAGGAATTAATTTTTAAATTAATTAATGCAACTGATATGTTTTGAAATTGGTAAAATAGGAATCATTTTTGAGTTCATAATATCAAATATAGCTTAGGCCTAATTTTTGATATTTTTCTAGAAACTTTCATTTTTTGGTGAATAGTGAAACCACTAAGTGGTAGTTAAAAAATTGATTTTTTCATAAAACTTAATTTTACAACTTCTGTGAGTGGAATTTCAAAAATCTGAGATACACGGTTAATATCAGGTACTAAAATTTTGTTCAATGAGATGAATATAATTTTTGGTGAATAGTAACTTTTTACTTTTATTTATCACGGTTAAAAGTAAATAGGATAATTAAGGATAACAATGATATTATTATTACCCTAACACATGTCCTAATTCTATTGGATAAGTGTAATTCGACCAAAAACAACCTTAGGAATAAAATATGACCATTTAGGCCCACTTGGATTAGATTAGGACATTTATTATTAATTTATTTAAAGAAGGGTTAAAATAGTTAATATCCAAGTTTAATAAGTAAATCATTTTTAATATGGGGTTATACATAAGATAAATTCGACTATAAATATTCATTAGAAATATAAAAATTGTTCCTACATAATGGTATTTTATTTTTAATTTTTAGACATTAAATAATTTAATTTATTTATGACACAACGATGATGCAGTAATTATCTTATTAATGAAATGTTGACATAATTGTTGTTATAAATACCCAAATAAATGTAATTTCAGACTTTTTATGAATTAAAATAATTATATAGGTTAATATGACATGTTAGTATTGATTTAATTAACTTGGTTTGAACTAATCATTCTGTTATGATTTTCACAAAAATCAATTACTAAATAGTGTTAAAATTGACATAAAATAGTTTTTTTAAAAATAATATTATATTATTAATTGTTATTGTATTCTTAAAAATCTAAGGTTCAGTCAAATGACTTAGATAAGGTTATATATATTAATAATAGACAACTTGGGGTTCGTTTGTCTTAATATATTTAGTTTATTAACCTTATAGTGTAAGAAAACAAGAAGACACGGTAAAAGTTAAATTATATAACTTAAAGTTAAACCTAAATGATATGGTTAAAATTGATAACTAAACTTGTCTAAATTCTATTGGATGAGAGGATTTCGACCCATACACACCTTATTTTCAAAAGATATCAATTTGGATCTATTAAAAACCGAATTTTACTTTATAATAAAATAATAATTTTAGTTATTCCAAAGGTGCCCCTCTCCTCCCTTATTAAAGGGCACCTCCTCCCTCTCTTCCTCACAGCACTTTGAGCCTTCATTCTCGGCCAAACCCTGCCAAATTCTCTTCTCCACTTCCCTAGAAACATCCTAGAGGTCCTGGATTATTAAAATACCAATTTTAGTGCCCTAAAAGGAGGACTCAAAGAGGCGCTTCAAAGAAGAGGTAATGTCCATTACCGATTATTTCAACTTTATTTCTTCTTCCACTTCTTCTTCTTAGGTTGTTTAATTATGAAGTAATAACATCAGTATCACTCATATACTAATATGTCATTTTAAGTATGAAAAAAAAACTATTTCACCATCTATCCATCCTACGGAAAACGAAATCACCGCGTGTGCGTACGTACGGAATACCGTCTCCACGCCGTGGTGTAATCTATTTTCCACCACCACCTTACTTGGATGGGTATAATGGTGTAAATAATAACTATATATGATTGGTGTAAAGTGATATTGATTCTGAAATAGTATACATAATCTCCAATACAATTCCACGATAATGAGAACGATATCATCGCTCGTGTGTACGTACGGACTACCGTCTCCACGACGCGATGAGATTCATTCTCCACGTTAACCATTCATTAATGATTATAAAGTATATATAATAAGTAATCATGAAATATATGACATAATAATGATACTATATTTATGTGTATATATATGTATGTCATCAACTTAATTCCATTCAACTTAATAAAAAAATGAAAACAGCGTTCATGCGTACGTACGACCTACCGTCTCCATGAACGGTGTATTTCATTCCTTTTATCAATCTATAATATATATGTATATGATGAATATATATTATATATAAATCATGTTTTACATTCTGGAATTATGTAAATCAGGATATAAGTAATAATATCAAGAATGACAAGTTGAAACACATACGATAAATAAAATGATTTTACCCAAAACGCTGCTTTAACATGGAATTTACAAAAGAACGGGTAATATAAAGTTATAAGTGAATCATATATGATATCATAAAAATTAATATAATTCTTTAATAAGTCAATGACATTATTTAAATCATTATACAGGAGTTTCGGATACGTACCAAGCATATCAGACCTAAGGTAAGGGAAATATCACAATCTCATTTTTAACCGAGATTATTTATACTTTGGTATTTACTAGGGTGTATTTTATCATCCACATCCATGTTTCCTCAATATGTAATATTATTTCCATACACCTACAATTTTTAAAATCCATTTTTACACTTTGATGAGTTTATAGTAAAAGATATGAAATGGATCTTTTGTCGTTTTTCGTACAAGGTACTTTTTGACTTTTCCGACAAAAGTACGATAAGAATTTTTTTTAACTTATACGACATGAATGAATTTTTAAAACATTATTTCCAAGAAGCTTCCTTTACAAGTTTTCAAATTTATTTTTAATGAAATTCTTTTAGATTAAAATTGTATGACATGTTAAGAATGGAAAATGTTTTTGAAGTAGAAAGGATATTTTCCTCAAGAATGGTGTTCAAGTGTTTTATCAAAATTATTTTTCATCTAAGATAATATAGGGTTCTGTTTGTATCCCTATTATTAAATTAATTTCATTATGCTGTGATGGAGATATTTTTATGAATTCCTTTATCTTATATGAATTGTTTTATGATTTCATGATGTTTAAGAATCCCATTTTTATTACATGGGTTATGCTATGATGTATGGTTTTTGATTTTGTGGCAGACATAAGAATGGTATCATTATGAGATGGGAGGGGCCTATATCTCCCTCCAATGCATTGGGTAAAGATTCTATATCTCATGAGATAGACATGGCTGGAACGGTATGTTAATCTGGTTTAGTGTTACAGGACTGAAACGAGGAGTGAACTCGATTCAGAATGGGACTTTGTCCACTAAGATGGTCTTAGAAGCAATGCCTTGGCTACTATGGAAATCATTACATGTGGTTAATGGATGCCACAATTACATGTTTTATTCCCATTCTATTTTATCATTCTTAATGTTTCTTTATGATCTATTCCTTACGTACTTCCATGTTTTATGTCATTTCTCACGCTTTTGATGTTTAAACATTATGTTTATGTTTTTATGTTCAAATGTATATGGTATGTTTTAATTTATCTATGCTTACCCTTACTGAGCATTTGAGCTCACCCTTTTTATGTTTTATTTTCCCTTAGGATTAAAAGAAAGGTTTTAGGTAAGGAACCAAAAAGTGGAAGATCATTATGGGAGATGTTGAAGATCTTTCACCACGATTAGAAGATTGCGTTCCAAGTTTCCAAAGACACTAAACTATTACGGTCTCTGTGTGTCTGTTTTTGTTATGTACTAAGTATTCCGCAAAAGTAATGTAATGTCCATGTACGTCAGGCTTCGGGTCTCTACAAGAAACATTCTCCTATCAATCTCCTATGACATGGATTCATAATTATTAAAAGTTAAATGTTATGTTTTATAAAAATTAATATTGTGATATAAAAATATTGAACCACATTTGAATGTTATAAAGATTTGTTGAAATTATAATTGATTTTTTTTGAACTATAGAAAAAAAATCATGTTAAATAGATGTGTGATTTATCTATAATAATTCAAAGTATGTTTTCCCTATTAAAAATCATTTTGGTTCTATAAATAAAAATTTGACATTAAAATTCAATAAGCCATCTAAAATTTTCATTAAATATTAGGAAAATTATCTTTGATTAGTTTATTATATATTTGAAAAACTTTAATAGGAATCCCATACGGAACTGACCAGAATGACTAAAAGTGCATTTCTAGGTTCTATAAATTTCCATTTAATGATCATCACTATGAAAAATTCATATAAGGTAAATAAAAATTTAGGACAATGATCATCGATCCATTTACGACCAAAAAGAAAATATTTTGTGTTAAACTGAAGTGTGGATTGTAAATAATTATAAATAGTGAATTTTTACTATTAAAAGAATTTTAGTTCTACAAATATGGGTAAAAACTTCATAATATATCTTAATTAAATCATATAATCTAAAATAATGAGGAATATGAATTTCAAATTATGTGTCACTTATAAGAAAAAATATATAAGTCAATTCAACATGTGACATATCACTAATTAACCAAAATGATTTTTTATAATTAAAAAAAGGTTTTTTTACAAAAATTTTACAATAGTCAAAAAAAATAAAACTACATGATATTGGCATGAAAATTTAAGGCAATGAGTTATGATTTATTTGAGAATTATTGAAATTAATTGAAAATCAATTCAATTTTTGATATCTTTGTAAAGATTCAATATACATTTTCAACTATAATCGACATTTTGTATTATTTTTATAGTTTAGATTATGATATGTGTTTCAATGTATTATCATATCTTTTTTAAATTATATATCATATCTCATAAAGAAGTATACATTGTATTATAATAAATTTTCCACATATTATATGACATTAAACAAATAATTAGTCTTCATTTATTTAGGTGGTATCAATTTATATTATCTGTAAAATATTTAACATAAATTGAATTATAAACTATATTTTCAATCCACATTATGATTCTAATTTAATATTAGATTTTTAATTTTATTTATATGTTAAAAAACTACAATATTGGATAATGGATTTTATTAGTGCTAGTGTTTAATGTCGAATATTTCATTTTTCATTAGTTATAAATAAACACAAATTTAATATTTAATTGACCAGATATTTTTTAGTAATAATAATTCTCTCTGGACAATATCATAAACAGAATTATCAAAACATTAAAAGCACTAATAAATGTTTTTTTAACTCTAATAAATGCAATATATATAGTAATATTTTTTATATTTATATAACATATTATAAAGATATAGATCTATATATAAATATAATATAACACACACACACACACCTATATAATTATTGATTATATATTTTATAATATTAAAATAATTATATGAAATAAATAATGATTTATAATGAATTTAAGGATATTTTATATTTTATAATATACATATGTAATATAATTTTGTATATGATTTTAATTAAATAAATGGAATTAAATAAAAATAAAAATAAAAAATACATAAAAATATATACTAATTGTTAAATAAATTATATTTAAGAATATATATATATATATATATATATATATAATATTTATAAAAAATACTAAGGAACATATATTAGTTATTTTAAAAAAACAATGATAGAGGTGGTCACCTTGTTTGATGAATATGTAGTACCTGCTAGTGGAGGAGTAGGGAAATATTAGTTCAACATAAGAGGATACATGTTGAAACATTGAGTTAAATATTGATTATGTATATCACTGATCCATATTTGTTCATTGAGTTTCTATGCCCTTTGTGGATTTGGGGTTGATTACTTATGGGTAGTTGTAGTTATATTCTTATTTCTTGTAATTTAGGAATTATACAAAGATTACAATATTCATTGATCTTGGATTCATTATATATATTATAAAGGAAGGGTCACAAGAAAATACAAACATACATGAAAATCTAAATCACTATGTTAGATTGGACCCCACCCCCCATTGTTTTTCTACCCTCATCCTATCCAAGAACATATTATAGATTTTGGATTAAATGTCATGGATAAACCATTATGCCCATGAATATTTTTATATCCCAATCCCAACATATCCTTTATATTTTTTTCCTAGGACAACCTAATTTTTCATGCCTTGTTTGTGTGAAGCCCGGTTCATATTGCATCCAACCACAACATTACACATTCTTTGCACATGACATATTCACATCATTAGTGAACTTATAAATTGATGATAATATCATCACACCACATCCAGCACAATTCATCCCTCATCATCTTCCAACTTCCACCCACTAGTGTCAAAGATCCCCTTACATGATGTTGTGATGTTTTCCTTACATTTTCATGTTTTTTTACATTTCTATAATCATAATCCTCATTCTATAGCTATCATGTTTGCATACCATATCCATTCTCCATCCCCTACATGATCTATCTCGTGTATTGTCGAAACATGCACTACTAAATTACAATTAAATGATAAATCATCTTGAAACATATAGATTTTTTGGGTCGAGCCCCATACCAAATATATTTGGTTTAGCAGCTAACACCACTGGGATATATATTGGACCTAAAAATTGATTATTTCTTCATCACATTATGAATTTCATTTTTTCGAATTAAAATATATATTTGGGAAATTTCAATCATTAATATGTGTTTATATAGTGAATGTGTGTTATCTTCCCTGAACATAATGCAGATGGGTCCATGGAGGAACTCCCAATCACACTAGTAGTATATGGAGCGGTCTCACCTTGTGATATATGTTATTCATTGAGTTCAATATCATTGTTCTGTGAATTAATTGTTTATTCCATGTGTATTGTTATCTCCAATTTTGTTTAATAATGTCCATTCCTTTTTTAGTGAAAGCCTATAATATACTTTCCTAAAAAACATATACTAATATCCGAAATCATGTAAATCCCTATGTCTCAATTTAACGATATCCCATTACAACTTTAATGATCAATAATAATATCGATAATTGTGTTTAAATATTCTATGTGTTATTCAAATCTGTTTGAATTATTTTTTTTTGTAGTGAAATGATCCACCTTTTTTATTATGCTGATCTTTCAATATTTATTGGATCATTTATTAAATCATATTGTAATTGACTATTACCTATTATATGGATTCATCATATTTTTTATTCTACAATATAGATTTTGGATAAGTATATATTGAATTTTTTATATCCTATTTTTATCTTGTTTTATACTATTTATTAGAATCTATATGTATATATTTTTATTCTAATTTTTGATTAGTGTGGAATCTTGTTGTTTTTGTAATTTTCACTACCATTTTGATTTATTCACTAATGTTTAAAATTTTTTTCACTCATATTCTTTAAAATATATATTGGAATTTATTTCTATTTGTTAGATTAATTTTTTATGAAACTAGAATAATTCACTATCATTATAGATTTCATTTTATTAAATTTTACAAAGAAAAATTATACCCATTGGATCATTGAAATTAAATGGGGTTTTATGTTTACCGTTATCTATAATATTAGGCATTAGATCTAAATTGGGCATAAATTTTTGGAAGTAAAAATTAAAATCAAATATTATTTTGTATTCAAATTAGTTGATTATAGATTATATATTTATAACACTATATTGTTTATTTTTTTTAGTTATAAAATTAATTATCTATCTATGTTATGTACATCAATTTTATTTATACATTATAGAGTCCCTTGATCATCCCCCTTTATTCCCCCCAGTAAAGACCATAGGTTAGTCTGATGCTATCTGAAATTGCATCTCTTGATCTTTATATAGTTTTCTCTTGGAAGGATTTTTCATTTCTACATAGCATCGATTTGTAGTCTTGTTCAGGACAATCTAGGTTTTTTGTCTTGTGTTTAGTCTATTTCCTTGGAAATTTAGAGGTTTTTTAGTTTATTGGTTCCCCCGTTTGTGTCAATAAGGAAGTTGTCTTTGGGTTTTCACTTGTTTCTAGTTTTTAAATTTTCATGGGATTTTAGTAAGTAAAATATCATTAGTATATGATTTGAATGGAGACTATTTACATAAAATATATATTTGATACTTTTAGAAATAAATAATAGGTTTACTTGGGTAAAGTTTCTAGTATTTAATTATGATGCTGCACTAAGATGTATTTAAATTACAAAGTAGCTAGACACCCTTCTATCGATGGTGTTTCTCATGTTTTAAGTCCATTATTTAGAACTTATAAGTAATGTTTTAATTCACTACTAAATATTAATCCATTAATAGAGCTAAAATTAGACTTTCTAATTAATTTTTTATTATAAAAATCAGATCTCAATTAAAATACCTATGTTTTTATCAATGTTAGAAAAAATATAATAAAATAATACTTTGTCAGCACTATAAAAAATACTAACAAAGATGATCATTATTATATCCTAATTAAGAAAATATAGAGGGCCCATTTTACATGATTTTATTTAGTGCTTATAATGAAAATATTTTTTAGTTATAGAAAAAGTACTAATATTGCAGTCTGTTTTCAGAACTATTAAAATTGATGATAAAGGGGAATACTTATATAGTGCCCTATTTAAATAACAACACACTAAATCAACAAAGACAAAAAATAATGTTCGAAAATGAAAATTTTATTTTATATAAATTTTTTAACACAAATGCAAGAAGAAATGAACTATATTATAAATAGTATAAACATTGGTTTATACAATTACATGATAAAATATAAATTATCACATACATTCAAAAGCAACACTGTTATTTTTCCTTATCCCCAAATCCCCAACCACTGGTCATGAAATTAGTTTTCAAAATAACCACACCAATTCAAGAAAAAGAACTCATCTATATAAGAAAACAACTATTATTTTCGTAATATTATAATTAAATAAATTAAAAACAAAGTGTTGATTTTGAACAAAAAACATATTCATTCTATCCTAATAGGCACACTATGTATCAGATTGAGTTTTAGTTTATTCTTACACCTCACATTATTTTGTTTTGTTCTCAAAATAATGTTTTATTGATTTTTTTCATATGTCATAATAAAAAACACTATACGAGTGATATCCAATACAACAATACTTGATTTTTTAGAAAACTAGTACCTCGCCCATGCATACATACAACGCTGTAATTAAAATATAATTTTCAAAAGTGTATTAATAGTTTTATTAGTAAATAATTATAAATTGCAAAAATATGTTAAAATTAACACTTTGTTGATATATAATAATGAAAATAAATGAAAAATAAGGACATGTATCTAAAAATATATATGAAAAGGAAAGAATAGGAAACAACATGATGTAAAAATATACAGAGAAACATGATGTATCATTTAGTATATATCCAAGGGAATGAGACATTATTTTCACCATGGAGAAATTAGAAAACATGGCGTATCAGAAATTAGAATTAAGAAATTGTGAAAATCAATATTGAAAAATTAAAAATGAAATTGTGATAGAGACATATTACAAATTTGTTTTGAAGGCAATGAAAAATAAGAACTTGACTAAAGATAATGCTTTCTTTGCAATAACATGTCTGAAAACATTAAAAATGGGTATTAGTTTTAGAGTATGTGAACATTGGTGCTAAATATGCAGCTCCCTCAAATTTTATAGCATCATAGATATCAATTATGGAATCATTCTTATTTCCAATGTTTGGATCCTTATAGCGAGGAATTATTTTTTTCATTCCCTTCCTATTTTTCAGACCTAATACTGGTATGGTACTACAACCTGAATGAAAATCTCATAAGGGTAATTAGGATACCTTAAGAGCAATGCATAAAATAATAATGACCACTCATAGTAAATAAAAGTAAGAGTATGTATGTAGTAAAACAACATATTTTTACCCACTGCAAGAAATTTCAGCATTGGAAAAGTCTTACAAGACAGTGTGTTTCTCCAAATTCGACTTCAAGTTATCTATATAACCATATATGGAGGATAGAAACCTTTCTCAGATAATAAATATACTAAATATTTTCAAAATATATTTTCTTCGATCATACTATTGCTATTAAAATTGGTAGTTAATTAGTACTAAGCATTACTTATAAAATTGGGCCACCTGTTAGGATTGTTGTCCCTGACAGGGCACTAAATCCAGATGCATTAAAGGGGAGGGATGGAGGAGCACTTCACGTTTCAACTTTGGGAGAACCTATTTTAGGGGAAAACATACTGATGTTTCCTCTGGGGATATTGAAGGTGTTCATATGGAGAAGCTTGCATTGGATGCTAGGAATGAACTTTTAAATTCCCCTTTATATTGGACTTCTGAGGGGCTATCCGGAAAGGGGGAAAGTGATTCTATGGGAGCATGGGTGGTCAGGACTATGCAGATCTTCATGAGGACGATTGCATACAATTTGGTAACAACAATTACAAGATAATATCAATCTTGATCTATGCTTGCTAACCTATTGAAGTTATGTTAAAGAATTATGGGGGTTCCCTAAAGGGTGTATCAGTGCACCTACATATGAGGAATGTGGGTCTGTCCTAGAAAGGAAGAGTACCAATGAGAATGAGGCCTCTTATAATCTCATGTCTTGCAAAAGTGCAGTCACCAAATATAATGTTGGAAGTCAGAGGAATACTTTTAATGAATCACCATCTGAGTATATGCTTGAAACAAAGGGGTAACTGGATGGATACAATGGGATGGATGATGTAAAAACTGTGGTCTCCTAGGCCTAGTTCAAAATCTCAGTGGTTAATACAGATTTTCCATCCCCAACATCCTGTCCAATAGATGGAAAGAAGGGGGAATCTAGGAAGTATATTATTCAGATAGTGAAGACCAGGAATTGGTCTGAGGTGGGTAGCCTTGTCCAACAAGGCGAGGCAGAGACTTCTCCAGGTAGTGCCAATGTTTCTGAAGCTCCTCAACATGGTGGGATCGAACCCAAATAAACCATACTTAGAATTGGTGTTTGTACAAACCCTCAATCAATCTAGATTGAATCTGCCTCCTAGTAAATTATAGACTAATAAAGACAATCCTAATAAGGGGGAGGTGGTGGGTGGTTTTGACCAGGGAAAGACCTCTCATTCACTCTCTGTGACATCTGCTAAGGATCATAACTCAAAAAATACACATTCTTTCTAGGTGGATTTTTTATAGGACTAATGGAACTGCAAAAATACCTTGTATACAGATCCTTTTGGCCACGATGTTGGTACTGTATGTGATGCTGATAAGGAAGTTGTTAAGAATTTAACTGTAAGAATACAGGGAAATAATCAACATCACTAAGCACTTCACATAATGAAACATTGAATTAGTATTTATTACAATGAATATAAGGAAATCATAAATTATTGGTAAAGAGAATAAATCTAAAAGTGTTCGCAAAATATATAGAAAATGAAGTTATGTATAGTAAACCTCAAAAAAGTTGGATATGAAATACATATACCAAACTAAAAAACATTGAAACAAAAAAGTTGGAATAAAATATGGGTATACTCAAATTTATGTTTTTTTGTATAAAGAAAAATCATTGTTATTGCTTATTAAAAAATTTAATGCTAAAAAAATAAATTCACATTTTTGGAACATAACATAAAACAATAGAAACACATAACCTCGGGATTTTTCATCATTAGAAATCAAGAAGCCAGTGATTAATGCACCTTTGTAGCTGCCCTCTGTAGACCATGAGCCTATGCTTGAGGTCACATCATATTCTATCTCATGTCTCTATTCTTCTCATATGATATATTATGGGATTCCAATCCTTCAATGGGACTACAATGCATAACCCCTCCAAAATTAGTAGATGAGAAAAAAATAATGAAAATGGATGGGATAATGTGGTGACATATGATGGAAAAGACTAATGAAACAAACTTTTATGATAATTTTCTCATATCATGAAAATGAAATATTATTAATGTACAATCCACTGTAGGTTTTAGTCCATAGAAAATGGTCGTAACCTTTGTTTTGAGAAAACATATCATTGTAGATAGTTTGAGAAGAAAAATTAATTTATTTTTTTGTTCCAACTGAAATACAAGTGAAACATTACATGTCTGGAAAAATCTAATGAGCATCTTCCATATTGGATTCTGCTACCATTTTACCAAATGAGAGTCATGATGTTTACATTTATCTATAGTAAGATATTTAGAAAAACTGAATAATAATGAACGATCAATTGAAGCTACATAATTCATTACAATTTCTTTGTTTGGGTCATTAACATAGGGTGTAACCATTGTTTGAGGAAAAAGATATCATAGTAAAATCCATTATAGGTGTTAATATGTAGTCATTTAAAATAAAAAATATATAGATTCCACTTCCATTACACCACACGATAGTCAAGAAGTCGACATTTTTCTACAATTAGTTGGTCATAAAAATATAATAAGAATGAATGATCAATTCAAGCAACATAATTGTGGACACTTTCCTTGTTTGGATAAAAAACATAGAGTTGTAACAATTTTTTGAGAAAAATTTATCACAGAACAATCTATTACAGGTATTAATCTGTATTCACATAAAAGAAAAAATGTAGGGAAATAACCCAATTAGAAACACATTTCTCATTAAAATGAAAATTCCTAAGCTACTAACAATAGTGTCAGGGGCTTCACCTTGTATGTACCTGAACCAAAGAACTCCATTTTTTAGAGAACAATGATTCCACTCATTGCTGTATATATACAAATTCAATGAAGATATGTGGGATAGATTCATCTAAGAAAAAGTAAGAGTTACAACATAGGCAATTATGGTTTATAAAATTCATGGAAATTAGTCAAATAAAAAAATTCCCACATTCGATGTTGTGGAAACATTCCATAAAGTTAAAAAAACTCCTGGTCATAGTGGGAAAATTTCATGCCTATCTGAGAACACACCTATGAAGTGGTTAATAAATTGAATAAAGGGAAAGAATAAATCTGATAATACATGGGATTGAACGAGTAACAACCTAGATAGTAGCCTCAAACTAGTGGATCCGGGCATACCCATTCAACCTCCTCATCTTGGTTTCCTACTTTTATCCATAAATGTAATTCATAAAAGCTATATTTGACACCCTTACTTGAAGAAATATATATATTCATCAGAAAATAAAATCAACCATTTACTTAACATTTTCACACATTATAAGAAATGAAGTCTACATGCTGAATATGCATTCCACATATACTGAATATGTAAAATGCATTCAATATACTATTTCTAAATATAATACTAGAAATATATATATTATGTATTATGAAAAAAAATTGATCACATGGAATATGATTGAACTCAAGAAATCCTACTAGAGGATTGGAATTAGAAGGCGAATGAGGTTGAACATGTGGAGGAAGTGCAGGAGGAGCCGGAGTAGAAGGAGGCAAAGGAGAAGGAGGTAGAGGAGGCTAAGGGCGACTGAGGTGGAGTAGCAAAAGTATGTATCTTATATGGTTTCAAAATCATTAGATATATTTCTGTAGTAGCAAAATTACAGCTACTTTGGGACAACATCTGAATAACAGAATGATAAATCCATACCTTAAACCAGCTTTGAATATTTTAGATAGTCTTATAAGATTTCAAAATATTTATAGATCACCTCAGTTTGACATCTATAGATTAGGTACTCATAAAAAAATAGTAGGTAACATAATATTAATTCTGCACTTTTTAGTAGCAGAACCACTGTCAATTAGCGGCATCTTTTGAATAACCAGGAGTCCGATTCAGAATTATTTATTGTTAAAAATATTTTATAAAATCTTGGTAGGTTTCTAACATCATAAGAAACACTTAATATAGACACCTGAAACTCCAAATATAGTCAGAAAATAGTAGGTATGTAAAATTTAAATTCCATAGAACAATATAAAATATCTTATATCATTTAATGATATTCAGCACTCATTTTAATATAGAACTTAATCCAATTATATAACATGTAATTGATGATTTCTAAGTGATAATAATTATAATATAAATAATTTAGCAACCATTTCAGCACATCATGATTAAATACATGAGAAGAAATTTTTCTATATGCACAAAACATAAACCAAATAACCAATAAGGAATATAAGTTATAACATTAGGGCATGAAGTATTCTGATATATAGTGGTAAAAATAGAAAACCTATTAATGGTAGTTTACAACGATGGATATCAAGAAGTATTCAATGGATATCAGAAAGTATTCTATGGGTAAACACAGATGTATATTTATGTACATAATCAAAAAATCATTATTTCTTCTAATCCAATATAATTATTCCACGGTTTTAAAAAAGAAATTGACTTGGCATATAAATGAAAACATCTGAAACAGATTAGTTGACAATTTAGAAGCATTATAAATAAATTATTTAGTGAATTTATCACCTTAAAAACACCCATATTCAGCCCTTGAGTATCTATATGAGCTCTCTAAAGAATCTCCCTCATCTCCCTAAGAATATTATTTGATCTATTCTGGGATGCGAAGTCTTTAGCAGGCCTGAAAGGCATAGATCCTCTAAATTCATTGTACCTATCAACAAATGTAAGAGGGATGTGATAATGCGATTAGATATGAATGAAAAAACTAAATATAAAATAAAATGTATCCCACACTATGATATGGAATATTATTAACAGAGGATGATATTTTTTAAATCTACTTCTATTGAATAAAGAGTTATTCACTATTACAAAACAGGAATAATTCATTTAAAATTCCCATATATAAAGTGCATGAAACTAAAACTGATAACTGGTAAATGGTTTATTAATAATTTAGATAAATAAATATAGGATAGTATGGTATGAAACCAATACTGTAAATGAAATATAATGTAAGAGATATTTGTCAGAGTTGTTCTGTTATAGAAATCATGGATTACATGCTATCATTGGAACAGACTGTATGCATACTCCTTACAGTATGCAAACAACTACCTTCAACATTAATTATACTATATTTTTTCTAAACAATAATATATTTTAATTAATATTTAGGAAAATCAAAGGTAAATGAAAAATAAAATAATTCATCCTTCGACGGTGAGAAAGAGTTATTCTTAAGAAGATTGGGAATGATGAAATCTTCGATAATGGTTAGTACTTCGAAAGCTGAGTATATGAACATTATGTGGCAATAGAATGTATAAATCTATGGAGGATGCAATGATAAGGAACAACCGAAATATTTTTGGTAAAGGTTTATAGAAATCGGAAATAGCATGTAAAACTAAAATTTTGAAACCTTTCATAGTGACGAACAATAGATATTCAGAGACACGTCAGATGTGAATTGAGGTACTTTGACAACCAAGAAATTATGTTACTAAGGAGAATATATTGTTGCAAATAGAGCATGACATAAAAGGCATGTACACAGAAAATACCCAAAAGCAGTCCAGTTAGTAAATTTTGGTCTTTCACCCTTGTGCCCCTACCAATTGGAATTAAGCAATTAAACTAAGAAAAATATTATTCCACAAAAGTAGTCAAGTTTGTAAATTTAAATACCATTTTAAAATTTAATCCTAGAAGATATTTCCAATGTATAGAGAGAATTTTAAAATCCACCACGATATAATAAAATTAAAAAATTGGAATAAAACTCGAATCAGGATTCCACTTTAGTGGTTTTATCTTTCATGTTTGTAGTCTGCCTAAAATTTCATGTCCACATCAAGATATAACATTAAATAATTAGATAATATAAGTGGAAATACAATATTAGAATATGAAAAATTTAAAGTGAAAAGTAATTAATTGTTCGAAACAAATGAGTAGATAATAGAAAGTAGAAAATCCAACATGAAAATTGAATTCATTCGAAAAGAAATCCATTCCCACTGTGAGAATATAATTTAAGGAATAATATGTAGTTGAATTGCATGCATTGAATAATTGAAGGAATGAACCATTAACATTATCATTAATAGTAGCAGTTTTTGTAAGATCTAATATTTTTAGCACTAATTTTTTTTTTGAAACACAGCTAAATTAAGAGAAATGAAACTATATGAAATGAAGATAAAATTGACCTTACTATTCTCATTTCTTGTACGATGAATGAATTTCTATTTTGGTGATAAAGTAAAATACAAAATATGAAATGTATGGGAGGGAATATGGGATATAAGAAGAATGCAGAGAAAGGAATGTGACTTCAATTTAAACAGCAAACCCAAAAATTCTTGGAAATTCCATTTGAAATTTCATGCTCTGGGGGGGGGGGGGTTGAAGGGAAGGACTAACAGTACATTGAAGAAAATATGAATGGATTTAATTGGATTCAAAGGGATAGAAGGAAGGTTATAGAGGAAGAAACTTACGTATTAGTGGCAGGTATAAACGGATTTGTGATCCGAATAAACTGTGAATGGAAATGCGAGTAAGAGAAAAAACACAGTGAAAATGTATGCTTTAACTTAGATTAGGAGGATTAAAACTTATGAGCACGATGGACTACAGAGAAATCAGGAGGAGGATGATGCAGGCGTCGGGAATTTGGGGGAACCCTATGTTGCAAACAGCAGAATCCCAACCATGATCGGAAGAATGAAAAACGCGGAGAGTGTAGTTCAAGTGAGGAGAAGGTGGAGGTTGGAGATAGAGGGCTCCAGACTGCGGGTTGATCAGAAGAGGGAGGATAATAGAGGCGGGGGTCGAGGGAAATCTAGGTCACGACCCACAAAAACCTCTGTGGGAGAAGGATAGGGAGGCGTAGAGAAAATGAGGTAGCACACAGTGGGGAGACATGTGTAACTGGAGAGAGGAAACGTAGAGAAAAAATGATGTGGAGGCACAGGAGATTGACATTTGGAATTGGAGAAAACCTATTTTTATTATATTTAGTAGAAGACTTCAACATTAACTCCATTTATTCTTCACCTTCAAGCATTATCACTATTAAAATTTACTAACTATGTTTAAGAAAAAATGGCAATGTAATTAATTAAGTAATTTTAGATAAAATGGTGAGAAAATAATATAATCTAGATTTATTGGTTTTAGGGATATCCTATGATTTTCAAAGTAAAATTACACATCTATTTTTGAAAAAACCCATATCGATTCATACTGACCACATTACATGTTTGATTGGCCTGAAATAAATTTATATACACCAAAAATGACTTATGAATCATTTTTTTAAAAAAATTATAGATTATATGAAAAAATTTCATTAGTTTTCATAGATTGCAACATGTAATATACAAAATTTTAATTTAAATCTGGTAATAAACACATTGAGTCATACAAGGAACATTGTGTATCATATTGAGGTGAGGATAACTTATACACATGAAAAATGTATTTTGGTTCATTTTCCTATACTATTAAACTGGTAATAGACACTTTGGTTTCAAACTGGTAATAGAAAAATTGGTTCATTTTCCTAAAGTATCAAAATAATCTGAATGCATTTTTCCAATTGTGATTATGTCACTTTTTTTTAATAAAATGTCATTTTTTTAAAAACGTTCACATTGATACATAACAATCACATAGTTTGTCAAATTGACATGCGATCAATTTATATACATAAGAAATGGATTCAAAATCATTTTCCTAAATTATAACGATAGTAATAGTATGTTTTATTAGTTTTTAGTGATTTACACTCATTTTGATCTAAAATTTCATCATTAAACTAATAACAGACACTTTTAATGATATTAAAAACACAGTTTATTAGATTGAGGTTTGACTGATTCAAATACCTCAAAAATGACTTATTGATCATTTTCGTATGGTAATGAAAAAACCTGAATGAATTTGGTCATTTTTTAGTTTGTTTCTTCTCTTTATAATAAAATTTACATTATAGGTAAAAAGACACAATTGGAGTCATACTGGTTACATCGTGAATTAGAATGGGGAATATTTGACTGCTATATGTCAAAAATTACTTATGGAATATTTTTCAACAGTATCAAAAACAATTTTAAGTGGTTTTATCTTTTTTGAGTATGCTACTTTTGGTTTATACTAAGAGGAAATTTTAAAATAAATACACACACTTTGAGTCATAATGGTCACATCGTACAACCGATTTATATGTTGATTAATTCCACACATAAAAAATTTAATATGGATCAGAATTATAAAGTATAAAAATAATATTAATGTGTTTTCATTATTTTGATTGTTTCAGTTATTTTTTATATTAAATATCATTTTAAATTGAAAACACACACATAAATGTATAATTGTAAAATCATCCTTCAGTTTTGTGTGAGGCGAATACCTACAATCAAAAAAAAAAATGTTGGATTATTTTTCTTGATTATAAATAAAAGATGATTTTTTTAGTTTTTAGTGAGTGATAGATTTTTTGAAATAAAATTTCATGTTTCAACTAATAAAAAATATTTTGAGTCAATCCAGTTACAACCTTTATCAGATAAAGGTTATGTTGATTCCTAAACATCAAAAATGACTAAGGTATTATGTTCCAATAGTATAGAAATAATACGTTTTTTATTTGTTTTTAGTTCTTAACTTGTGTTTTGTTACTAAAATGTCAATTTTAAACTCATTCCACAAAATTTGAGTAATACCTGGATATCCTTGAATCTGATTTAGGTGAATATTATTTCAAAATGCCAAACATGAAATATGGGTCATTTTACTAATTTATCAAAAAATATGAATTCATTTTTGGGTTTTAGGAATGTCACTTATATTTATTTACTGAAATATTATTTTAATTTAAAAACATCCACTTAAAGTCATAATGATCATATAAGATGTCATATTGATGTATGTTCCATTACTACACATCAAAAATTGATAATGAATTATTTTAATAAATCAGCATGAGGATCTAGGTTTTTTTTCAATGGGTGACACTCATTTTGAAGTAAAATGTGAATTTAAAATTAATAATGGAAACTTTGAGTCATTCCTAGATCACCATGTATCCTATTTAAGTTACAATGATTCCTACATATCAAAAATGATTTAAGGATTTTTCTCTTAAATTGTTGAAAAAAATACAAAATATTTTCCCCATTTTTTAATATGTCAAAAGTAATATTTACTAAAATTTCAATTCTAAATAAAAAAAGACTTAGAGTCGTATTGTTCACACCGTGCTTCTGATTCATAAATGTCACAAATGAAATATGTATCCTATCTATAATGTATCAAAATAATTGTATTATGTTTTATTATTTTTGATTATCTCACTTATTATTTTCCTTGAAATTTAAATATGGAGTGAAAGCCTACTCGTTGATTAATACCAGTCATGCTGTGTGTCATATTGATGCGAGTCTGATTCCTACATGTCAAAATCTTCCTATAAATATTTTTACTAATGTATCAATAAATAAAAATGGGGTTTACCAATATTTATTATTTCTCTTTTTTATTAAAATAAAAGTTAAAAACGAAAACCTGCACATTATGTCATATCTGTCACGTCATGGGTTGATTTGATGTGAGACTGATTCCTACACATCAAACAACGACTTATCATCCATTTTACTACATTATCCTGACAATCTATGCACACTTCCTTCGTATTTTTAGTGACACTCATGTTGATCTAAAATTTCAATATAAAATTAACCACAGAGATATTGAGTATTATCGAGAACACATTGTATAATATTGAGATTCATCTAATTCCAACATACTAAAAATGACTTACTAATAATTTTCCTAAAGTATTAGAATAATAAAAATTATTTTCATGGTTGTTCATATAATACTTATATTTTATAATAAAATGTCAATTTTAAATTCAAACCACACAATTTGATTAGTACCAATAACACCATGTCTCAAATTGAGGTGTGGATGATTCAAAAATGTAAAAATGACTTATCCATCATTTTACTAAAGTATCAAAAAATTTCCAAATTTGTTTTATTGGTTTTGAGTATGTCACTTGTTTTTTAACAATAAAAATATTATTTTAAACTGAAAACAAAAAAAATTATTCATACAAACCACATCAGGTGTTGAATAGTTGTGAGGTCAAATCAAAGATCATAAAAATTAATTATGGACAATTGTAAAACAATTATCAATATAAACCTTGTGTGTTTTCTTGGTTTTCAGTATGTGGTATAAATTTGAACTAAAACTTCCATTTTTAGCTCATAACTAACACATTGAGTCATATCGGGTTCACCATGTCTGAGATTGATGTTTGATAAATTTATACAAGTAAAAAATTACTTAAGGATCATTTTATTATAATATAAAAAACATAATGCATATTATTTGTTTTGAGAATGTCACTTTTCATTTTTACTAAAATGTAAATTTTAAATAAAAAGATACACTTGGAGTCATATTGATCTCATTGTATGTCTGATTAATTTGTGGTCAATTTATATAAATCAAAAATGATATATGAATTGTTTTCCTAAATTATCAAGATAATCTGGGAATGTATTACCATGTTTATTGAGTGACACACATTTTTAACAAAAATGTCAATTTCAAACTGATAATGGACACGTTGATTCATAACTAAAAAACCATGAATCATATTTAGGTGTATCATATTCTTATACATCAAAAGAAACTTATGGATAATTTTAATAAGGTTCCAAAAACATCCTAAATAGGTTTCTTGATTTAGCGTATACCATTTCTTTTTTTTACTAAAATGTCATTTTAAACTGAAAACATGCACTTCGAGTCAGAACAATCACATCATTTGTCAAATTGATGTACATTAATTTCCTACATGTAAATTTTTTATTAAAAACCATTTTCATAAATTATCGAGCTAATATGAATTTGTATCCTTGGTTTTTATCTTATAATGGGGGTTTTGAAATAATGTCTACCTTTAATAAAATTAGAAATAGCTAACAATAAAAATGACCTTAGTGAAAAAATAGAATAAATGATGATAAAACTATCTAAATAATTATTAGGAATTAAACTCTTAATGTTGTCTGTTTACATTCAGATAGCATGTATTCTGGTCATTCATTTCTATGCAAAACAATTTATACCATTATACTTCTCCAAGAAAAAAACCTAAAAACTATATATAACGATTTTGATAAATATTTGACACCCCAAAAATATATTTATAAGGTTTTAGACCATAATATATTAAAAAAAGTATATGTAATACCCTATATTTTATTTTGGAAAATATTCTAACACCATGTTTGTTTCCCACTCATCTTTAAACGAATTGACATCTTATTCTGAGAATTTATCTTGTAGTAATATTGGTAGTACTGAGAGAATATAAATAAAAAACAATTAAGAAATATTTCTGTTGAGAGTATAATTATCTTTATAAATTAGTTATTTGGATATTCTAGAATTTTGATGGTATATGAAATTTTTCATAAATCTGAAACCAAAATATCCACCATTGTTGTTGTTATCCTTCTTCAGACACATCATTAACAATGACTATAAAAAATTAATTTTGATGATTTTGTTTTGATAATAAATTATTTCTATATATACCTTTTCATGTTTCCATATAAAGTAATACATCTGCTAAATTTTTGTTATCCCTAAATTCATAACATGATTTAGCCTATATTTAGTGATCTTTATACCATAACAAAATTCTTCTTCAAACAAAAAAAAACATATAATTATAACATTATCTATATAATATGGATTATAATGCATTTAAAATTTACAATACAAATCATATGTGGCCGGTTTGTTGGAAATCCATGAATTGAATCCTAAAAAAATATTTTCTGTATCCAGATCAAATGCGGTTAGCATTTAGTTCATCCTAAAAAGAAAATATCTGACTAATATATATATATATATATATATATATATTATATGATTATATTGAATTGTTTTACCCTATCAGTATTGGAATAAAAAATAATCCATCTTCTGTTATTTTCTTTTCAAATGCCTTGATTTTCTCATACCTTTTCTTACCAATTTCTTTTAGCTCTAATGAATTTCATTCCATAGAGACAATATATAAATTAATCAATCCCAATCATGCATCACATGGTTTCCCTTTATGTATTAGCAATATAAAAACCTATAAAATATATATATTTTTAACATTAATGAACACATTAGATCATTTTGGGAAAGATGTATTATGAAAATGCACCATATGTATGTATTCAAAATTGAGACACCCAACCATACAAAATTAAAAATCTCATTTATACCGTAAATACAAACCACATATGTAATGATACATACAAATTTTATTTCTTCATATGTAATGATGGAAGCATATACATATTTGAATGTGGTGTCCACATAATGTTACAATGATAATATTTGTTTTAGTAGAATATGTGGGGAGAAGGTACTCTTGTAAGGTCTATTTGTTTCCATATTAATGTCACTAGATTTTCTTGATCATATAGTCTACTTCACTAATATTTTATTTATTTTTAAAACCATAAATCACATCATATTCTTTTTCACAAACTATTACTTGTTTTTAATTTTAATTTTTTTATGGCCATACCACATGTATCTTTATATGATTAATCGAATGTTCTAGGAAGTTTCTAACAACATAAATCACTATAGTAATATCCATATCATTAAGTTGAATATGAAACTCAATGATAAAATTTTGAGCTACTTCAATCCCCATACTCATGTTATCTTTTTGGATTTATCTGATATATAGTATGTATCCCTCAATATTATACATCAAACCCCTTAGAAAAAGGCAGTACATGGGTTTTGATAGATAGAAGTCACATACAAATTCACCCTATAGAACATTAGTAATAAAATGTTAACTACTATTTTTTGATTCAATCTTAGGAGAAATATTAATGAAAAAAACTAACTATATTAGGTAAGGTATGGGGTTTAGATCTATGACATGCCTTAAAGATAGTATATATATTTGGATATTCACGTGAGGATATTTATTCCACTTCCAATTCGTATTGATGATTTGATATATATTGGTCATCAAAATCATACTACTCAACATTATCATACATGGGATATATTTTTCAATTCTATAATTTTATCATCTGATATATATTTTCATGTAGTTTTTCCATCTCAAAATAAGTTCTATGATACTCTCAAAAAACCACACATCTGATGAAACCATATTTTTTCCTCTTTAAAGCTACTAAAATAATTTTTTCATCTCTTATGGTCACTAACAGTTCTTATGTCTAATCTATAGAAAAAATGAAAACATAAAACGAATTTTTTTATAATCCCATTATATTTCATAAGAATTAATATTACTTATTACAAAAACATGATTATCATTCTTATTTTGTGTTTTCATAAAAATATTTTCCCTCCTTGTTTATACATGCATCCTTCCATTACACAGGATGTGGGATGGAAGTGGCTTCTAATTTTCATTCATCAATGTTGATATAAAAAAGGAACATATGTTGTTTCATATCACATATATTTTTTATTGTTTATTTAAAATACATATCATTTTATTATTTAGAGAAGTATACCTCATCCTTTTTTTGTGATATAAGTACATTGGTTTTGATGCATGTCTTTTATTCTCATCCCTCTGTTTTTTATTAAAAAGTTTTATTTTTTGAATCACACTGGGCAAAATAAATAAGTTCAAATAACATTTTTTTGCATGAAATACACAATAAATGATTTATCATCATGAAGAATAATTAAATCATTCAATGTTTCATACATTATAATGTATTTATTTGTAATTTGTTTCCCCTTATCATCCATATGTTGAATCATTTTAAGATGTATAAAAATTCCTCTATGGTCTTTTCCAACAACCATTATGACATATTGTCTATAGAAATAATCTATAATAAATGATATATACATGGGATAATTAAAATTAAATCATTGTGTCGTTATTTAATTGTTTTTTTTGAAAAATAGAGGAATTATATCGTAAAAACCCCATAATATTTTTACAAAGGGTTTCATGCATTACATGATTAAAATGGCACCAGAAATCTATATCAATCAGTATATCCATCCTTATTGGTACTGAAACATAACCAATTAACATTGTCATGTTTGGGTTTACATATTGTTAGTATTGATCCCATCCAACCTCAAATTTTCTAACCCCACATATTTCCTTGATAACATTAGTTAACACTGTGAGGTTTTATCCTTCTTTTTCATCAACATGGTTTTTCCCCTAATAATTATATATTTTTTGAATTAACTAGCGGTTATTCCTTAAAATCGGTAACATCACCATGTGCAGAAGTTATTATTTTATTGAGTAGTCAAATATGTAAATAAAGTTATGTGAATAGAGTAGAGAAGCCATAATATTATGAGAAAAAATATAGTATATTAAAAAGGGCATTAACTTTCTCAAAGTACTCTCTTTATTATCATTAAATGTTGATGGGACTTGGATCCTCTATATATAATTAAAATAACCTCTTTATTGTGTCCTATAATGTAAAATAAAATTTCTTATTAGTATCATAATGTAATTATTGTGATATACTAAACACAGGTTCATCCTAAGTTGTATTTTCATCAGACCATATAGTTATTTTTCTGGTGAGCAAGACAATCAACCAATTCATATTTGATGGATCTATGACATAAAATAACTACACATCTTGTGATTCCATTATGAATGGATCATAATTTCCTCTATCACACTAAAATTCACCTTCATGAATCTAATTTGATTAACATTGACCACTCTTCTACTACCACCCCATTTTCACTAGCAATAATCAGTTGAAATATTGTGTAATGTAACTCATATATATGTTCAATGATGTAAAAATATGACATATACACATAAATTGTATCTATATATGTGGAACTGTATATGTGTATCACTTTTTACAAAATCTTAAATCCACTATTTTATATCATACTGTATTCAAGATGTTCTATTGTACAAAAGTTATTACCATTAATTACAGAACCCATGTAAGTCGCAACATTTTCATTTGGTCCCCTATTTAGACATCAATGTTTTTCGGTAGTTGAATTCATAATATTAGATAACTAATTGTAAATGTTATCATGTAAATATCCTATAAACTATTGATTTTTTGAATTTGATATCAATACCTCAACACTTGATGGATTAAAATTTTTAATAAATTATTTTTGGGGTTCAAAATATGGATTAAAATATTCATTAATATGTACAATGTAAAGGATATAATTCTTTTTCTTAGTGATGGTAATTATAAGAACATTTATTTTGGAAACCCCTTCTCCCATAAATAGAAACTATGTTGAGACTTTGGGAGAATGATTCTACCAACATATGATACGAAATAAATATATATTTCAATAGAATCATTAAAATTTTATCATATTACAGTAAATACTTTTGGCTGACATCAATTCATATTTTACACTTTAAAAATATTCATATACTATTCAATGGGGTACATCAATCCGTAATGGTTAATGACAAAATTATAAAACTCTCGATCCAAGTGAAACCATTTGGTAGACCATTATATCAAATAACAAATATGGGAAGAACATATGTAATTCAGAACATATTAATGAACATCTTTACTCATTATTAGAAATTTTTTTGGGTCGATTACATTTCTACAAATAGATTTGAAAAATAAGAAAAGTTTGGTAAATGTATATCATACATTCTGAGGAAGAATGAAATATAAAGCTACTAATATTAAATCATGAATCAAAACATGGAATTCATGTTTTTTTAATCATGGTAACTACACAATATTCATTGAAGAGACTTTCTTTATATTTTATGTATACCCCTATGGAACTTTTAAACCATTATATAAATTGAAAAATGTCGATTATTCTTTTCAAAATAGTGTCTAAGATATAAGGGGAGGAAAATTATGACTTTTAACCTCAACTGGGAATGAATATTCCCTTATCCTCGTTTCAATCATGTCCAACCTAGCCTTGATTCCATCATTTTTTATAGTGAACATTTAGTAACATCCCAATAACACTACCAAGTACATTTTTTAGACATGCATGACTTCAATAAAATTTCTAACATACAAACCATTATAATATGAAAATTTAATGAATATCCATCACATTTTCTAACCTAATTCCATAATAGTTTTAAAAAATGGTATATGAAAAAAGTTTTAATATCTTTTAAATTATCGAATAGTTGATAACATATTTGAGGAGGTAGTATTGTACCTTGTCCACTATTTCCATCAAACACGATCGTCCATGATCTATATTTTTTTATTGAGGTAAAAATTTGTTATTTATTAAAAACACAATCTTTGGGGAACGTTTCACCAAAATTGGGTGTGTTCATTCTTTAGAAATGGGAAACCCCAATATTCCATTAATGTTATAGCTAAAAAAATTTCCATAATAAGGAATGTTGTTTATCATCCCACACAACATTTCCCAATATATTAATTCATCCCTTCTATGAGAATCAAACATTGTAAGAAATGTATCCCACATCAATGTTAGACCATTGATCAATGTATCCAAATAGGAATCAATATCATTATCAGGTCTTTTTCAGGATGTAAGAAGATAAAAAATATTTTATTTTCACTTCATTTATTACAATCACATTATGTTATAATATACCTACAGAACTTGGACCTACCCTTACCTAGTAGCACAGATCCCATGATCATTTTATTAAAATTTCATAGATATAAGAGATCAGATCACAAATTATTTATTAGTTTAATAGTCTTTAGGAACTATATAAATTTTTGGTACCCTTATAACATTGGTAAATTAACATAAATCATAACAAGTGAAAATAAAATTAAACATCAACACTAATTCAAATATTTCAACTTCATAACATGTGGATGGAATACTAATGAAAGGGGTGACATAAAATTCTTGGTAAGGGTTATGTGAAACAATAAAAAGTGAAGAAAATTCAATAAGTAATAATCATAATGTGAATGTAAATAACTAAATCACACACGACAATAATAAATTTAGAATTTAAATACATAAATAGATTTTTGTTTCATATTTATATTCTCTTATAATGTAAAAATAGGATACCGAATGAAGAAAATGATTAATAAATATATGTTATGTCACTGGAATATGAACCATTATAATGCCAAGACAGTTTGTCTATGGTTAAAATCCAATAAAATTATTATATAAAATAATCATGAATGAGTTTTCACCCTTTTTTATCATGATACAAATCGATGCATTTAGGGGCTATCTATAAGTATGCCAAATCCATCAATGCAAGTCCAAATCAATATTCATAAAAACATTCAATTAAATAGAAACATTCAAAGAAAACACCATATATAGAAATTTTATACATGTAAGGTAATAATCATATCCATGATATATGAAACATGAATATTTTATTACATAATACATGAATGATGACCACAAATGAAAGGGAAGTATCCATACACCACATGAATAAAATAACCGGCCTATAGGAATATCATTATGGTATTGATGAATGAATGGATTTAAATATTATATCGACATTCATAAGTGAAAATAAGAATATATCATGAAAAATGATATCAAAATAAAGTCAAAACATGTAGAAAGAGTTTTTATGAAAATTTAGAGAAGACCCTCTTTAGTTTGATTAAATGAATATTATAAAAGGGGTTTTAATGTGGGAAAAGGCATAATTGTTTTCATAAAACAAAAAAATAAAAAAAAATAGATTTTCAGGATAAAATTATAGATTTTATAAAAATATTTGTAGGAAAAAACCGATTATTGATTGTAGTTTAAAATTGGGAATAAATTAGGATGTTCCCATTAATTGAGGTTTTTTATAGGTTGGAATCGAAAAGTGGATCATAAAAAACAAGCATTCCAATATCAAATAAAGAATAATATAGAATCTTATATATTTTGTAATATACACATATAACTTAAGAGGATTATATAATAATAATTGATATTTACATTGGGGTAAATATAGAGAAAATTTAACCCATAGGAAAAGTGGAAGTTCAAGGAGAATCTCTTAACTTTTATCTGAAATTTCTCTTCACTTACACATAATGTCATGGATAATGAAATTATATTGCATAATAATTTAACTCAAAACCTATTAAAAATGAATTTTCATTATTATAAATTTATTATGTTCATTAATTGACTTTTAGATGAGTTATAATATTAATTTTTTTATTTGGTGGTGTTCCTTTCCTTTTATTTCCTGAATATTTCAATTGTATACATGTATGAATGATTGTGTAAAATGGTAATAGCTTTCTAGAATTAAAATAATATTTTATTAATGAAATTAAATGTGATTTAGTGGAATTATATATCATTTTGTTTCCTTATATTTGGATGATTCATTTGGTAAACCATTAATGATAACTCTTTAGAATATTTTGGTTTTTTCGATCACCATGATCTAGTTTTTTTTATTTATTAATATTATATATGTGTACAGCTTCTTGAAAACCGAATAATTTTTAATATAAATTTTACAATATTTTTTAACTATTATAATGGTTTTATGAGAATCCCTAATTGTAGTAATGGAAAATGAAAACACATTATCCATGATGGCGGTAAATTGACACATCACAGATGATGGTTTCATTTTTTGAGTAGGAGGGATACTCGAAGGGGTTTGATGATATATATTCAATTAATATAATAAAAATATATTATATATAATATAATTTTTTATAATTCATGTTTTTATAGAGTAGGTAAATAATATATAAGAAAAGAAAACTAATTGAAAGAAAAATTAAAATAATGAGAGGGGATTTTACCTCTTGAATTTCTCTCGAGGAGAACCTCCTCAAGGAAAATTGAAATTTTATTTTGGGTGAGACCATAAAGACAAAAACATGCTATAGAGGTTTTTTAGAGGTATCGGGAGGAAATTAGGCATTCTACGAGGATTTAGAGGTGTGATGAGAAGAGGTTGTGAGGGATGCTATTTATAGTGGATGAGTGGTGTGTTTTTTTGTTTATTTATCCATATATTTATTATTTTTGGATCATTAATATGAATTTCCATGATTGTTGAGACTAAATATATTAACTAGTTCTTGTGAGTTAGAAATAATGGTGATTAAATGTTGCATTTATCATCCCTGACTCAATAATTCATGAATTAAACTTATACCATAAATTATTGTATTTTACTATTCAAAAAATCAAATATTTTATAAAAATAAAAAAAACTAAACATAAACATTTATTGAGGTGTAGAATTCAATAAATGGACTAAATTTTTAGCAATTATGTTTCTAAATATTATAAATTTAATCTTTAATTAAAATCATCATTTATCGATAAATAACGAATTTGAAATTATAACAGATTTTACGAGTCATTTAAAAATTAATCAGGTTCTCATAAAATTATCTTATAATAATAAGACAACCAAATATTATTTTAGGAAACTATGTTATGAAATTAAATTTTCTTTTAAATAATTATATTATTTTTAAAATTGTAAATGAATATTTATGATTCAAAAAAAAATAAAAAACAATGAAGTTATAATGCTTATCTATTTAAAATATGATATAAAAATATAATATTTCCATTCATAACATGAAAAATTTTATTTACACTTTCATAGGTTAGGTAACTATTGTATTGGCTGGGTTTTTATTACTGATGGTCATATAACTATTCCAATGGGCAAGTTTATATTTAATAGTATATTACTATTCAATTAAAGTCAATGTTGTGTGAAACATATGTTATTGAATGAATTGAGTTTATTTAAGAATATACATACCCTAAAATATTATGGTGTTTTATTTTCCATCCTTTGAAAATTACATCTTTGAAATTTTTCAGGAATATTTCCATCTAAATAGATGCAGTTTTTTCTTCTTCATAATGTCCTTAGGTTCCCACATCGCCTTTTTAATTTTTTGGTTTCTCAAAAGAACGTTTGCCTATTTAGTCATCTCATTTCTCAACTCTTTCTCTCTTATGTCATGAGTATCGATAGGATATTCACAGCATGCAAATTCAGGTTCTAATTCTATTTCGTCATAGGCGATTACATTTTTTGGGTCTCACATGTACTTAATTAAGAATTTTATGTGGAACACTTCATGAAATTTGGGGAGAATTTTGGGGGACTATATTTAGTAAGCTAAAAATCTATTTTTTTTAGAATTATAATGGTCCAGTGTACCTAGGGCTGATATTAACTTTCTTACCGAACCTAATGTCACACTTTCATGGGGATACATTAAAAAAAATATTTGATCTCCCATGTAAAATTCTAAATCCATTCTCCGATTGTCAGTATAACACATTTTTCATCTTTGAGATCCATTAATATGAGACTAAATCATCTTTACCTCTTTCTTTCTACCTTCAATAAGTTCTCATACTATATGTTTCCTCTCACTAACTTAATCCCAATAAGGTGGAGTTCGATGTCTCTTTCCATATAATTCATCATATGGAGCCATTTGAATAATAGAATAAAAGCTATTATTATGGAAAAAATACACCAAAGGTATATAATGATCCCACATACATTGATTCTCCTGGTAGAAATATGTCATCATATCATCAAATGTTTGAATAGCCTATTCAGACTATCTGTTGGTTTTAGGGTGATAATAAGTACTCATATGATGTTCAGTATCCAAATCCTTCTGTATAATATTCTAATATTCGTATATGAAACAGGGTTCTTGAATATACACAATCTATATTAGTGCACATGAAGTATTACAACTTCATTAATATATTGTCTTTATTGGAACTCAAGTTGAAAATCCTCCATTGTAGCGAGTAAAAGTACAGATTTTGTAAGTCATTCAACAATTACCCATATTGCATCATTTATTCTCCCAGTCTTTGGTAATATAGTGATGAAGTCCATAGTAATTTTTTCCCACCTCCATATAGAGATATCTTGAGGTTTCATGAATCCCCAAGGATGTCATATATCAGCCTTCACTTGTTTCTAAACTAGGAATCTGGAAAAATAGATTTCTGTTTCCCACTTCATATTATCCCACTAAAAAATATCCTTCAGATATCTATACAACATGGTACTAACATGATTTATAGAGATGTTTGAGCTATGACAATCATCTAATAGTTCCCTTTTTATACTAGGTGTTTATGGAACACATAACCTCATTCCAAATTTCTAAATTCTATTCTAATACACAATGTCTGAAAATCCTCCATCAATAATGGCTTGAATATTCTTTTATAAATTCTTATCATCATATTGAGATCTTTTTTATCTTATCCAAAAAATATGGATTAACAATAATTTGAAAAGGTATTAATGAATCCCCTTCCTATCAATTCTTGTGTCAATATTTACCATATCAATGAATATATTATCATTCCCCATCCTCATTTTGGTCAAAAGTCCATGATCATTCCAGATTAATGCACCTACTACCTTAATTATTTTTCTTGTGTGGTAATGTATAGATAAATAATAATCCTTGAGTAACAGATTCCATATTCAGTACCTCATGTTTAGTAAATTATATGTAAATAATTATTTCAAAATCTCATGACCTATATATATTTGACATGATTGACCATTGATATTGTGTCTCCCAATCTTATGTGTAAATATCATGACTGATAACTCAATATCATTAGTTGGTTAATTTTTTTCCCAAGTATTCAACTACCTTGATGGATGTGCAATAACATTATCCTTTTTTCATAAGCACACAACCCATTCCTTTCATCAATGCATCATTTTATACCATAAACCCATCATTTCCTGATGGTAAATAAAAAATTGGATCATTGACAAATCATCTATTAAATTATTCAAAATAAATTACTCATTGTTTTGTCCATACGAACTTAACACCTTTTCATATGATATTGGATAATGTTATATCCAATCACGCAATATTCTGACTGAAAAACTGATAGTGACCATCCAAACACAAAAAAAACTATGTACATCAATTATGATCACTAGTTTAGGCCATTACTGGACTGCCTCTGTCATCTTAATATCAACTTAGATTACACCCATATAAACAATATGGGAAAGAAAAGAAATATTTTGTTGTCAGAATGGTAACTTTCTTATCATTCATTATAACACTTTATTCTAAGAGTATCAAGAATACTTTGAAAGTGATTCTCATAGTCTTCATAGTTTTTAGAATACTACAAAACATCATTAGTTAATACTATAAAAAATCTTTAATATATTCCTTGTATAATATGTACATTAGATTCATGAAAATATAGGTTGAATTAGTTAATCCAAATGGCACTATTATAAACTTGTAATTTCCATACATCATATAAAAAGCTGTCTTCAGAATATCATCCTTCATTACTAGAAACTGAAGATACAAATAGTGATGGTAAATCATCCAGAAAATGTTTATCTCTATTAATTTTATCAAAAAAATCATCAATGTGATAGAAAGTATACATGTTCATTATTGTAATACCATTGAATTATCCATATTTGTTGCACAGACTCAATGATCCATCTTTATTATTGAAAACGAGAATAGGGGATCCCCAGAGAGAAACACAAGGGAGAATAAATATATTTTTACTCACATTCTTTAGTTTTTTCTTTAGATACACTAATTCAATAATGGTCATTCTATAAATTTTCTTTGATACAAGTCCTGCATCAGCGACTAAAATCAATAGTAAATTGAAAGTCATGTTATCGGGGGTGTCTATGTAATTTCTTAGGAAATACATCAAGGAATTAATGTATAATTGGTACATACTAAATTTGAAAATGATGTTCATCATAAATAGATATTTTTTTTATTCCTCCAAAATTATTTCATTCAGTATTTCTATAGGGCGTGGATCAAGATAATAATCTAATAATGATGTTTTTACTGTAATAATATGGGATTCTACATCTTTCTCACAAATCATATTTTTTGTTATTATTATAATAAATTACCTCATCATATTTTTAATGTTAATACATACAAAGGATTATAGAAATGTCTACCATGGTTATGATGACACGTTGAACAAATAAAGCGTCTTTATATTCCATGATGAGAATTGAAAAATACATTTTTGTTCCAACGAGTCTTCCCTTAGGGGTTTTGATTGACAACCCCCTTATTAAATCAAAATGTAAATATAATTTTTTTTTGGAAATTGGGTAGATATAAAATACTATGATCATTGATAGTAAAGTTAATCATTGGATAAATTTTAATATGGGATTATTGTACCTTCCACCAAATCATTGGGTACCTATACTTCATATACAGTCATCAAATAAGCATAGACATATCCACTTGACTCATTATTTAGTAAATTAACTTAACTATTGGGAAATTGATTTGAATAATTATTTGTTTCATTATACTAGAGATATTTAATATCATTTATTTTTTTATTCCCCTTATATTCATTAGCTCGGTGACACTTTTCTCTATAGTTATAACAAACTCTCCTACCTCCATGTATTTACCAGGATGATTTTTTCTGAAATTTTCAAATAATATAAATTTGTTCATTCTCTTAATCATAATTGATTATTCACCTTTTATATGGTTACCATAGGACCTATTAATTTCATGATTTCCATTGAAAAAATTGGATCTAGAAAATTCTTTCTCAATTATTTTGGAACATAATAATATTTTTTCGTATGGAGAATGTGGTTGAGAAGCCATTTCATTTTAGAGACATTCCTTAAGAACATTAATGAAATGATCAATCATTTTTTTTTGAATAATTTATTTAATCTATATCATATCTATATTTTCTTATAAAGGCTTCCTCATACTTTGAAACACTATCTTCTTCTCTTTTCACTAATATAAAGAGTTTTCTCTTTTTTCAGTTCGTTCCTCATGAGAGGAATATTATTCAAATATTGTTTCTTTAGAAGATCTCAATTCCATATCATCTTTTTTCATCCTCCCATTTATTATTTTGGATCAATTACCACCATTTATAAATATCTCTGTCAAGAAAATATACTCTTAATACTACATTTTCTCTTTCAATTCATCCCAATGCTAATAATATCTTTTCAAAGGAATTGATAGACTTCTCAATTTCCACTGGATTAGTAATCCCACTAATGATTGGGGTACTCTTCCACATAAAATGATCCGAAAAATCTATATTTTGGTTATTGATCTTAACATGAGTATGTTTTGCAAATATGGACCTGATCTACTAAGTTCCAACACTAATTGTTGTGACTTTCTCAGTGGGGTAATCCATACATTGTCTATGGGTATCAATTCCTTTCCTTCGATTAGGTTCCACCACTAAATAATGTCAAACAAGAATTTATCTCGTAATAATCCTGAGTATTGAACCAAAAATCACTATAAGGAGTTACTATAATTTTTATGTTTATTTGACATCATGTTCATAAGGTTTCTACTAAACTTTTTCTAATACCAAATATAACAACCCCGACCCAGTATCCCTAAGTTGGTTTTCATTTTACTGAAATGGCGTAGATACAAGAGATCACATCACCAAAGATTTATCATTTTAGTACTCTTAAAGAACTAGGGACATACATGGTACCATTATTACACTCGTAATCAAACAAAAAAACATAAAAAGGAAACTAAAAATATTCCTCTATACTTATTCAATGTGTTCATCTTCATAACATGAGGAAGGAAAAAATGAAATTGGCGAGCTCAGATTCTCAGTAAACATCATATGAAACAATAATAAGTGAAGAAAAGTAAATAATTCATTATCATATTTGAATTTAAAATATCCAAATAACACATGGAATCAATAAACTAAAAATGTAAATGAATCAATAGATTTTTTCATAGTGAAAATTCCATATAAAGTTAAAACTAATAGATTTTTTCTATCAGGTTGGGTCAGGTTAGCTCGCTCTATGTTGGGGTAATGGCCATTCTCACTGGGCAGAATATTTGTATGAAATGGATGTTGAAGATCACTGAAGCTGAGATATACTCTATTCTCATTCATAATTCAATTCATTGGTGGGGTACTATTCCTTGGTCTATATCTTATATTATTAGAAAATCGGAGAGAATCATTAGTGGAGATATTATAGTTTCTCATACCTTGTGGGAGGGTAACAAAGATACAGAATATCTTTCCTTGATGAATATCATTGGTTTAGAGTGTTTATTATTTTATGACTTGAAAAGTTTTAATTCGGATGGTGTCCATATCATTATAGAATATTCCCTCAATCTGTACTATTTTAGGCTCCCCTAATTCTCCCCCTCTACTTGGTCTATACATGTGGTCCTTGTCTTCTTTGTACTTTAAACATTTCTTTTGAATAAAATATTACATGATTATGATTAGTGAAGAAAATTATTAATTGTTGGACGTCATTTATGTGGCACATGAACCATTTTACCATCAAATATGGATTAATTATGTGGGTAACACCCATTATTATTCTTCTTGGAAATAAACCTTAAGGGTTTTCTGCCACTTTTGTTGTCTGAGGAGACCTATAGAAGCATACAGGGTGTATCTATAACTGGCCCCACCCTCACTATAAGTCAAAAGAATTATTTTCACATAAATTCAATTCAATAACAACCTTCCCTAAAAACACCATATCTAAAAATGTTATTCATAGAAGAAAATATTCATATCCATGATACATAAAATATGTATTCATAATGAAATATTCAATAATTGATGATCATTAATTAATGGGATGTATACGTACACCACACACAAAGAATAAGAGGTCCTAGGAAATATCTAAATTGTTTCCTTAAAATAAGAGATAAAATAAAACGTAGACATTAATAAGGGAAAATAGGCATAGATAATGATAAAATATGTCCAACTATAGTAAAAACACATAAATAGTTTTTTATGAAACATTAGAAAAATCATATTTAGTGCGATTGATGGAAAAGATTAAGAGTCAATAAAGTGGGAAAATGAATAACGACTTTCATAAATCCATAAATGAAAAAAGAATAGTTTTCAAGATATAATGAGTGATTTTATAAAAATATTGGTGTCTTAAAATAGATTATTAATTGTATTGGAAAATGGGTATGAAATTGGGAATTTCCTTTTATTCGGGCTTTCTTATCCTGATGAATTGAAAAGAGAATATTATAAATCATGAATTTACACATAAAAAGAATGAAAAACTGAGAAAAGTATATAACATTGGCTCATAAAAACAGAATTTTGGAGGATTACATAAGAATAATTATGAATCACATTGGGGTAATGAGAGAAAAAGAGTAACCCGAAGGAAAAAAGGAGTTCAAGGAGAATCCCTTACATTATGTCTGAAATTGTTCCCAACATTCACATAATGTCCTAGATAATTAAATTAGAATAATAAATAATTAAATTAAAAACCTATTAAACATGTATTTCATTTTTTATTATTTCTTAAGAATATTTATGGCTTTTTTATGAGGAATAAGAATCTCTTTTATCCTTCAAGAGTGTTTTTCCTCGGTTTCCATGATTGGTTCACTTGTATACATGAATAAATGATTGTGTAATGTGAGAATACTAATATAAAATTGAAATTATCTGTTTTTAATTAAATTATTGAATATTAAATGGTATTTTATAACATTTTAATTTATATTATTATTATTCATTAGATAATACAATTATGATAACCATTTATATAATTTTTTTGTTTTTCAATCATCAAGAATTTTTTTTTACTAATTAATATTATTAATTTATAGTGGGTCTAGAAAACTCATTATGTTTTAATATACATTTTACAATATTTTTTAACCATTACATTTTTTTTATAACCAGCATTCATTATAGAAATGTAAAATTAAATTGCATCATCCATGATGGTGGTAATTTAACACATCACAGATGATGTTTTCAATTTTAGAATAAAAATGATAGGAGAAGGGTTTTGATGATGAATTTTCCAATAATATAATAAAATTAAATTGTATATAATATACTAGAGTTTTTATTCTTGTTTGGATAATATAGGTATGAAAAATATATGAAATATAAATAAATTAAAATTAAAATTAAAATAATGAAATGAGAGTTTACCTCTTCAATTCCTCTCCTTTACATCCTCCGAACGGATCATTGAAACATAATTTTGGGTGAGAACAGAAAGTACATAACTTATTGAAGAGATTTGGTAGGGGTATTGGGATGAAATTGGACAAAATTAAATTCTTTAGTTGTGTAAATAGAACATCTGGTGTGGGGTGTATTTTATATTTTCTGTGAGGGGTGTTTCTTCTTTATTTCATTCATTAGATTATTATTTTGGATCAATAATATGAAAATTATTGATTGATGTTTCTAAATATTGTGAGATGTTCTATTGAGTTTGATCCAATGGTTCTTACTTCATAAATACATAATGAATGAATTAATAATTCATGTATTTGGATTCTACTATAAATTACAATACTTCACTTTTCACTAAAAAATCTATTTTTTTTAAAAAAAACCAAAAAAATAAGCCTATCCAATTTTTGATGTGTTGAATTTGAAAATAGACTCAATTTTTTGAAATTAAGATTCCTAATATGAATAATCTATCCTTTAATTAAAAGAATATTTTATTTGGAAAATTCTACTTTGGAAATTATAACTAGTTTTATGAAATTTTGAAAAATTAATTAATGTTTCGTAAAATTATATTATAATAAAAGACAAAAAATTAATAATCTATTAGTCTATTTTATGAAAATATATTTTTGTAATATCCATGTTGTTCACTTAGGTATGGATCCTTTAAATTTTTCCTAATTATAATTTATGGACCTATTATGGAAGACTAATGAGTTAGTAGAGTTTTGATGACTGGAAGAGGCATGATGAGAGTCTGAAGACAATATTTTTGTGCGAAAAGGCCTATTTCATGGTTTGATTAAATAATGTGAGGTATGATTCAGGGTTTTTTTAAATTGTGTGAGGCTGGACAATAGGGTTATATGAGCCGCACAAATTTCCTAAACCATGGGAAATGGACTGCACGACTATCCAATAATGTTTTCAAATTTTAAAAAGCTATTTCTCATGATTGGTGAAAAATTACATTAACTATTTGGCCTAACCATGCATATTCCCCTTCTTATAGCTTCCCATACATATTTGTGCATGGTTTGGCAAAACCGTATGGCCAAACAATGCAAAGGGTAATTTTTGGGTTAAAAGATGATTTTCCATTCATATATCATTTAACTTACCTCTACTTTTTTTCATTTCTAGAATACATAAGAGCCTCATTTCTCCCTTTTTAAGCATAATACTAATCAATTATAAAAATTGATTGTAAAGACCTGTAAAATTTAAAAAAATGTGTTTTTATTTTTCTTTGGAATTTTACAAGAACGCAGTTTCTGACGGCACCTGATTCCGAGGCCCGGTGTGCCCAGAATCATTTTCCGAAGTTTGGCTCGGGTACGTTCAGTGAACGAACGAGCGGGTTTTTCTAACATTTGAACCGGTGCTTGGAATCGAATTCTAAGGGCACCTATGGAATCATAGCGCCGGTATTTTCTTAGAAACGCCTTTTCCGGAGTTGAGTTTCCTCGGGTGTGGTGTTTAGTTTTTGGGGTTAAGTTAATAAATAAAATAAAGTGGTGCGACAACTTTATTTTATTTCACATAAAGCCACTTAAGATGAGTTGAAGCAGATAGGGTGGAACCCAAAATATCCTACCTACTTGGTAGGATATTTGTGAGGTGGGGCCCGCATGAGCCCCACCATTTCTATTCCTATAAGTAACGCACCCGCGAAAACCCCTTTTAAATGAAAGTCAACCGGTGCATTTTCTTTAATTCATAATGCCCCTATTAATTGGGTAGTTAAGCCATTACCATTAATTCATCGAATTAACGGTTCGTTTCTTAACTTTGTTTTTCATTTGGTGGCATAAGAATAAAATAAGACCAACACATGTGGGTGGCTTGTTGAGAGAGTTTGGAGAAACTCTAAGTTCTTCATCCTTCTTCGTGAAGATTTCGAATAACGTGAAGAATGCGAAGAACGCATCGTCGCCGACGAAGAATTCCAGCCTTCGACGAAAGGCGACGAAGAACGCTGAACCCTCGGAGATCGACGACACGACGCCGTCTACCGCGACGCCAATGATTCTCCTCCCGCGATTTTCTTCTGCGACGTTCCTTCCCTGCGACAACCTTCGATCAACAATCGATTGAGGTAGGGGATTGTGGTCCTTTTATTTTCCTTTGTGGATTATATCCTAAATGTGGATTTAATTGGTGCAATTAAATTGGTGTGTTTTTAACCCTCGGAGATCGTCCACGCGATGTTGTGTACCGCAACCAAAGCGACGCCCCTTTCGCGACGCGACGATCCTCTCTTTCCGCGATGAACTCACGATCGACGACAACGTTGAGGTAGGGGTTTTGATTCTTTAAATCTTTGTGATTTATTCCCGCGTCGTATGATCATACTTTTGTTGTGAAATATTTAAAAACGCTAACGCGGTGGGTTCGGACCAATGAACAAGTCCGAACCGACCGCCCCTTTCGTTCTTGGTGTGCGAAGCGGTGGACTTCGACAAAACAAGCCGCACGAGCGATGTGAGGTCCTCGCAGTGAAGGAAGGACCCCGGGAGGGCCTTTTGCGAAGACGACGTGAATTTCTGACCACCGGAACTCATCTGGTGGTCTGCGGAGCAACCCGCCGGCGCGCCGCCGTGGAGAACCACCGCGACTGAAGCCGTGGACGCCGGTCGGCCGTCCCGCGACTGCGCGGGACCGGCGAAGGATGGGGCGCGAAAGCCAGCCATGTCCTCTAGCAAGGGCGGCCCCACGCGGGGCCGCTGCTCCATCACGCGGGGGCAGCACGCCCCCCGCTCCGCTCGGCCGTAACCGGCCGAGCCGACCCGCTGGCCGGGCCAGGTCCCGCCCAGGCAGATCCAGGCCACCCCAGCCGGGCCGGGTCACGCCATCCTGGTCGGTCCAGGACCTAGTTCAGGTCGACCCGGTTCGGGTCGACCCTGGGGGGGGGGGGGGGGGGGGGTTGGGCTGGGTCGGTCCGGGCCCAGACCCCCCGTTTTCGGACCTTTTCGGTCTTTTTCTCATAACATGAGCTACAGGCCTCCGATCGATGCACCGTCAGTGGCGATGTGATCCTTGGATCAAGACGGTCGTTTCGGTATATTTAACTTAAGGTTTCGGAATACTTTGGGTTTGGCCGGGTTGGTTTGTACATGAAACCAACCAGGCCCTCGGAGCGAAAACGCTTATATCTTGAGCTGTGGACATCTGATTGACGTGTCGTCGACTTTGTTGAATTTCTATAAGTGAGATGGATCTTTTGGCTTAATCCACCCAAGTTTTGGACGTAGGTGGAGTACGGTCGGGTTGGTTTTGCCTTAAAAACCAATCGGGCCCCTGGGACGAAAAAACCAATAACACTCAGACCGGGCGTCCGATTGACGCGCCGTCTGCGACGTTGAGTTCCTATTGACAATACGGAACTTTTGGATACATCAACTCTGGACTATGTGTCATTTGATGTATCAGCCTCTCGGCTCGTGGAGCGGACCCTCCCGAACGAGCTTGCTGTGTGCGGGAACCCTAGAGCTGGCTGCGTTGCGACTGCGACGACGACGACTGTGCAGAGATCCTCAGTGGATTCGACGACGACTACAACACTCAGTGATCCTTTGTGGATCAGTCCCACCGATCATGTGTGGATCTGATCCTATGTGGGTCAGTGCTCAGCGGTCCTGTGTGGGCCAGCGCCTACAGATCCTGTGTGGGTCTTTGCGGGGGTTAGTTACCTATCGATCCTGTGTGGGTCAGATCTTTTGTGGGTCATTGTGGGGGTTAGTTACCTATCAATCCTGTGTGGGTCAGATCCTTTGTGGGTCATTGTGGGGGTTATTTACCTATCGATCCTCTGTGGGTCAAATCCTTTATGGGTCATTGCGGGGGTTAGTACCTATCGATCCTTTGTGGGTCCGACGACATAGATGAATCAATGGAAATATCTGATCATCTCTATCGTCATCAGAAGAGGTATACCTATGTGAGCTGAATCATGTTTTTCCTTCCTATGTAGATTGTGTTGTGCTATCCTGTGTGGATTATGTTTTGTTTTCCTATGTGGACTGGGTTGTACTTGAGCTCCGATGTTGGAGTGTACTGGAATTGTTGACTTAGGTATATGTATGGGCATATATCTAAGTAGTGTCGGATGTTACTTCGTGATTGTATCTTTCCTTTGTGGTTTATCCCTCATGGTTTTGGGGAGACCTTCGGGGGTCTCGGGGTCCCTACTGAGTAGCTTATACTCACCCCTGCACGGGCTACGCCGGCACTACGTTGTGTTGGTTGCAGACGACGGACAACGCTGATCGTGGTTGAGGCATGTGGAGTTGGACGGTACCTGGAGGTGGACCACTGGGCAGGACGTACTCGGAGCGGTCATCTGGACTCGAGGAGCAGTGGAGGCTATCTGTACCCACCCTTCAGGTGGGATTTCCAGTAGACAGCTCGACGTTGCGGCTTTACTTTTCAGTTGCTGTTTTCCCTTCCAGTTGTACTTTACTTTTAGTTTGGGATTATATACTGGCCCACTTACTATTCTGCACTTACTGTTGTACTCAGTTTTTACATAGTGTTTACATCCACTACTTTCTTGCTCTATGGTGTTTGTTTACTTTACAAATGAAATGAATTCCCTTTTTACCCGGATTTACGCCTTGCTGCTAGTCGCCGGCCCCTGGCCTAGGGAAGGCGAGCTTGGGGTAGTCACGACATGGGCCCCGAGGACGGGTCATGACAAATTGGTATCAGAGATTTTTGGTTCTACCGCAGAACATGGGACACTGATATTTTTCTATGTGAAGAAACTGTGTTAAGCGTATTGGGTGTGGTTATCAGTCTAGGGAGTCAAGTGTTGGTGCGGCAGCTGATGTATCCGTACACCAGGACCCTGACTTCTGATTTCCGACTTAATGCACGAAAACATAGATTTCATGTGTGTTTCAAGTTTTCTTTGTGATTACTTTGTGTCAGCTCACCAGGTATACTGTTCTGACAGTGGTGCACCAGTTTGCATTTCAGGATAGCCCCATGATGGCAGCCAGCTAGGGTTCCGAGTGTTGAGTGTGACGACAGCCCACCGAGCAGCGAGGCCTCAGTACACGGCCCTTTGACAGCTGAGGCATCAGTGGTACATTTACCCGCTGAGCCACCGATGCTTCCATCCCCATCCGCTGACGATGCACGTCGCCTTAGTGCACTGCATGAGTTCCAGCGCCAGCAACCACCCAGCTTACGTGGGGAGAAGGACCCCCAGGAAGCCGAGGATTGGCTGGAGGCAGTGGTTCGAGTTTTCAGATTAGTGAGGACACCAGAAAACCTCATCGTGATCCTCACAGCGAGCCTACTGCTTGAGACAGCAGGCAGATGGTGGAGCTTGACTCTCCAGGTGCACGATGAGGCATCTCTTCCCTGGATGGAATTTGAGAGCCTCTTCCTCTCGGATTTCGTCCCAGCCACCCTCCGTGCGGTGCGCATCCAGGAGCTTCTTCAACTGCGGCAGGGCAGCTTGACGGTCGCCCAGTACTCGGTGAGATTTACCGATCCCTCGCGCTACTCGACAGACATGGTACGGGACCCATTCATCCAGGCCCGGACCTTTGAGCAGGGATTGAGACATGAGATCAGGGCATTGCTGATCTCCCTCAGCATTCCAACTCAGGAAGGAGTACTGGAGAGATCCCTTTTGATCGAGATCTTTCTTACTGAGCCTTCTTCAGCAGCGAGACCTACCGCGGGGCAGCACGTAGAAGAGTCTTCTACAGCAGGCAGTCGACGGATGACTCATGGGTTCATGCAAACTAGACCCTCACGCAGACGACCTCAGGACACTGGATCAGTAGTGCGGGGCACACAATGCGGAGCCAGTCTTTCAAGAGGCATGCAATGCTACACATGCGGCGGGCAAGGCCACATGTCTCGTGACTGCCCGACCCACCGTGACGAGGAGCAACAGACGGTTGAGGGGCCACCTAGGCAGAGGCAGAGGGTTGACCGGGCGGTCCGAAGGGAGTAGGCGGACGAGGTAGAGAAGCTGGCCGAGCAGAAGGTGGTGGGCGAGGATTTGAGGCTCTACCACCACCACCACCAGGAGTTCCAACCCGGCTACAGGGAGATGGCGGGCAGAGATAGGCACATCTCCAGGCAGCGGAGGCCTAAGACCACGATGCGCCCAAGATTCTTCGAGGTACTATCTGTGCCTATTCCACCCTTATTTCAGTTCTTATAGACACATTAATGAGTCATTATTTCATAGCCACTACCCTTGTTTGGAACTCAGAGATTCCGATAGAGCCGTTGGCTCGATCCTTATGGCTAGAGACTCTTACGGGAGCAGACTCGATGATTACGCACTGGTGCCGGTAGTGTGAGCTTACTCTAGGAGGCAAGAGCATCGGCTGGGATCTTGTTGTAGCAGCGTTGAGGCCTTACGATGTCATCTTGGGCATGGATTGGTTATCTATAGTCCATGCTCATATTGACTGTATTAGGCACAAGGTGCGATGTGTACGCACCAACGGGAGCAGTTTCACCTTCACCGGAGAGAAGGGAGCCTTCGCAGCACAGGATGGACTCTCTCAGAGGAGAGGAAAACCCATCACACATCAGTTGTCTACCCTCATCCTAGGAGCAGTTGACGTGCAGAGTCCTAGTTTTCCTACAGTGGTGGATCAGTATGCAGACGTCTTTCCCGACGACGTTCCAGGACTACCTCCACGCAGAGAGGAAGACTTTTATATTGATCTGTACCCCATGACAGCCCCAATATCCACTCCAGCATATCGGATGGCTCCTTCCGAGCTTCGAGAGCTACAGGTACAGTTGGAGGACTTGCTGGGAAAGGTTTTCATCCGAACCAGTGTTTCACCCTGGGCTCCTCTGATATTGTTCGCCAAGAAGGCGGACGGGAGCTTGCGACTTTCTATCGAGTATCGTCGCCTGAACCAGGTGACGGTGAGGAACAAGTATCCGCTACCGAGGATTGATGACCTCTTCGACCAGCTCAAGGGAGCACTGTGGTTCTCAAAGATGGACCTCAGGTCATGCTATCATCAGCTCATAGTTTGAGACGAGGATGTGCAGAAGACAGCATTCAGATGTCAGTATTGCCACTATGAGTTCTTGGTTATGACTTTCGATGTAACCAATGCTCCGGAAATTTTCATGGGCTTCATGAACAGGATCTTTCAGCCATACCTCGATCGATTTGTCATGGTCTTGATATACTCGACGACTGAGGAAGAGCACGCCTACCACTTGCGGGTTGTAATAGACACACTCCGAGAGAACCAGCATTATGGAAATATCTCTAAGTGTCAGTTATGGATACGTGAGGTCCACTTCTTGGGACATGTCATCTTTGAGGCGGGAGTTGCGGTGGATCCGGTGAAGATCGAGGCAGTGCTAGCTTGGGATCCACCCAAGAGCGTGACAGAGGTGCGGAGTTTCTTAGGACTAGCTGGATACTACCGGAGATTTGAGCCAGACTTCTCCAGAGTTGCGGCACCACTCTCAGCATTGAATAAGAATGGGAAACCATTTTTGTGGTCAGACAGATGTCAGCAGAGCTTCCAGGAGCTGAGACAGAGATTGACCAGCCCACCTATCTTGAGGTTGCCTGAGGAGGGAGTAGGGTACGTAGTCTACTGCGATGCATCAGGGACCGGACTCGGATGTGTCCTAATGTAGGAGCGGGTGGTGATCACCTATGGATCACATCATTTGAGGCCGCATGAGCATAACTACGCTACCCTTGACCTGGAGTTAGCAGTAGTGGTCTTCGCTCTGAAGAAATGGAGACACTATCTGATGGGCGAGCTCTTTACAGTCTTTTCTGACCATCAGAGTCTCAGGTACATATTCTCTCAGAAGGACCTAAACCTGAGATAGCAGTGATGGCTTGAGTTCCTCCAGGACTATGAATTTGAGATAGTCTATACTCCTGGGAAGGAGAATGTAGTAGCCGATGCTCTCAGCAAGAGGAAGGGCATTCAGCTACTTGAGGAGGCGATAGAGCAGCTAGCCGCCTTGCAGATATCCTTTGTGGATAGAGATGGAGCAGCCTTCCTTCAGTTTCTCACAGTCACCCCTTCACTACTGCAGTGGGTCAGAGAGGCACAGCGTGGGGACGCTGACTGTGAGACACGTCATGCACATATATCCTCAAGACAAGCACTTGATGTTCTCTCCATTGGAGCAGAACACGACATCCTTTTCAGAGGACGTACCTTGGTACCACTATCTTTACGGGAGGAGGTGCTAAGAGAATTTCACACTTCTCCTTTGGTGGTACATCTTGGAGTGGCGAAAATGTACCAAGACCTCAGACGACAGCACTGGTGGCCAGGCATGAAGAAGGCTATGGCAGAGTTCGTTTGTCGATGCCTCACCTTCCAGCAGGTGAAGGCATAACACTAGGTACCAGCAGGCTTGGTACAAACCTTGGAGGTCCCAGAGTGGAAGTGGGACGACATATCTATGGACTTCGTGACTGGACTTCCACGCACTTCCAGAGGTCACGACTCCATTTGGGTGATTGTCGACCGACTCACCAAGTCGGCTCACTTCATACCCATCAGAGAGCAGAGCTCATTGGAGAGCTTGGGAAGTCTCTATGTTTAGGATATTTTATAGCTTCATGGTGTGCCATCATATATCATATCCAATCGATATTCTGGCTTTACTTCCCGACTTTGGAAGGGGTTGCAGGAGGCGTTCGGGACGCAGCTACGTCTGAGCACCGCCTTTCACCCTCAGACGGATGGTCAGACGGAGAGGACCATTCAGACTCTCGAGGACATGCTCTGCGCATGTGTTATTGACTTTGGTCATAGTTGGGAGGACCACCTACCCTTGGTGGAGTTTGCTTAAAACAACAGCTGCTACTCCACCATCGAGATCGCACCATACAAGGTGTTGTACGACAGACCTTGTAGATCTCCTTTGTGCTGGACAGACCCTGGGGAGTTAGCACTTGTGGGACCAGAGATGGTCCAGGCCATGACAGAGAAGGTCCGGGTCATCCAGGAGCGGATGAGGAAATCTCAGAGCCGGCATAAGTCTTATGCTAACAGAAGGAGGATGCCACTAGTGTTCGAGGATGGCGACCACGTATTCTTGCGTGTCTCACCTCAATGTGGATTACAAAGATTTTCCTGAGGCGGCAAGTTGTCTCCATGCTTCTTCGGACCATTCCAGGTCCTCAGCAGGATTGGTGAGGTGGCCTATCGCCTAGCTCTACCACCTCAGTTGCACCGGGTGCACGACGTCTTCCACGTATCTCAGCTGAGAAGATACATGAATGACCCGTCACATATCATTGACCATGGGGAGCTGGACGTTGATGATGGGGCGACTTTTGCGGAGGTCCCGGTGGAGATCGAGGATCGATAAGAGTGAGACCTATGTGGGCGGTCGATTCCTCTAGTGCGCATCAGATGGCATCACGGGAACCTCCAAGAGAGCACTTGGGAGCGGGAGGCTCAGATGCATGCTCCGTACCCAATTTTGTTTCCATAGTTTATGATGTATCTTTACGGGGACATAATTACCTGATGTGGGAGTAATGTAAAGACCCGTAAAATTAAATGAAATTTTTTTCTTAATTTTCATTGGAATTTTACAAGAATGCAGTTTCTAACAGCACCTGATTTCGAGGCCTGGTGTGCCAGAAATCATTTTCTGAAGTTTGGCTTGGGTACGTTCAGTGAACGAATGAGCGGGTTTTTCTAACTTTTGAACCGGTGGATGGAATCAAATTCCGAGGGCACTGATGGAATCACAGCGCCGATATTTTCATAGAAACGCCTTTTTCGGAGTTGTGTTTTCTCGGGTGTGGTTTTTAGTTTTTGGGGTTAAGTTATGAAATAAAATAAAGTGGTGTGACAACTTTATTTTATTTCACTGAAAGCCACATAAAGCTACTTAAGCTGAGTTGATGAAGATAGGGTGGAACCCAAAATATCCTAACCCCTTGGTAGGATATTTGTGAGGTGGGGCCCACACGAGCCCCACCATTTCTTTTCCTCTAAGTAACACACCCGCATAACCCCTTTTAAATGAAAGTCAACCGGTGCATTTTCATAAATTCTAAACGCCCCTATTAATTCGACAGTTAAGTCGTTACCATTAATTCATCGAATTAGTGGTTTGTTTCTTAACATTGTTTTTGTTTTGTTGGCATAAGAATAAAATAAGACCAACACATATGGGTGGCATGTAGAGAGAGTTTGGAGAAAATCTAAGTTATTCATCCTCCTTCACAATGAACGTGAAGAACACGAAGAATGCATCGTTGCCGACGAAGAACGCCGACCTTAGACGAAAGGCGACGAAGAACGCCGAACCCTCGGAGATCGATGACGTGAAGCCATTTACCGCGACGCCAACGATTCTCCTCCCGCGACGTTCTTCTGTGACGTTTATTCCCCGTGAAAACCTTCGATCAACAATCGATTGAGGTAGGGGATTGCGGTCCTTTTATTTTCATTTGTGGATTATATCCTCAACAGGGATTTAATTGGTGCAATTAAATCGGTGTGTTTTTAACACATAGAGATCGTCGACGCGACATCGTGTACCGCAACGACAGCGACGCCCCTTCCGCGACGCGATGATCCTCTCTTTCCGCGACGAACTCATGATCGACGACAACGTTGAGGTAGGGGTTTTGATTCTTTAAATCTTTGTGATTTATACCAGCATCGTATGATCAAAATTTTGTTGTGAAATAATTAAAACCGCTAACGCGGTGGGTGCGGACCAATGATCAAGTCAAAACCCACCGCCCCTTTCGTTCTTGATGTGTGAAACGGCGTATGTTGACAAAAAAATCCACACGGGCGATGTGAGGTCCTCACAGTGAAGGAAGGACCCCTAGAGGGCCTTTGGCGAAGATGACGTGAATTTCTGACCACCGGAACTCATCTGGTGGTCTGTGGAGCAACCCGTCGGCGTGCCACGCCGGCACGACGGTGGATGGCGGTGGCGCCCAGCGTGCCACTGTGGAGAATCACCGCGGTTGAAGCCGCGGAGGTGGGCCGGCCGTCACGATACCGCGCGGGACCAGCGAAGGACGGGACGCGGCAGCCAGCCGCATCCGCTGGAAAGGGCGGCCCCACACGGGGTCGCAGCTCCATCACGCGGGGGCAGCACGCCCCCCACTCCGCTTGGCCGTAACCGGCAGAGCCGACCAGCTGGCCGGGCCTGGTCGCGCCCAGGCCGGGCTAGGTCACGCCATCCGGGTCGGACCCGGACCCGATTTGGGAAGACCCATGGGGGTTGGACCAGGTCGGTCCGGGCCCAGACCCCCCCATTTTCGGACCTTTTCGGTATTTTGATAATAACATGAGATATGGGCCTCCGATCGATGCACCTTCAGTGGTGATATGATCCTTGGATCGAGACGGTTGTTTCGGTATATCGCACTCAAGGTTTAGGAATACTTTGTGTTTGTCCGGGTTGGTTCGTACACGAAACCAACCGGGCCCTCGGAGTGGAAACACTTATATCTTGAGCTTAGGATGTCTGATTGACGTGCCGTCGACATTTTTGAATTCCTCTAAGTGAGACGGATTTTTTGGTTTACTCCACCCGAGGTTTGGACGCAGGTGGAATACGGTCGGGTTGGTTTTTCCTTAAAATCCAATCGGGCCCCTGGGACGAATAAGCCAATAACTCTCAGACCGGGCGTCCGATTGACGCGCCGTCTGCGAAGTTGAGTTGTTGTTGACAATACGAAACTTTTGGATACATCATATCTGGACAATGTGTCAGTTGATGTATCAGCCTTTCGGCTCATGGAGCGGACCCTCCCGAACGAGCTTGATGTGTGTGGGAACCCTAGAGCTGGCTGCATTGCGACTGCGACGACGACTGTACAGAGATCCTCAGTGGATTCGACGACGACTACAACACTCATCGATCCATTGTGGATCAGTACCACCGATCCTGTGGGGGTCCGATCCTGTGTGGGTCAGCGCTCAGCAGTCCTATGTGGGCTAGCGCCTACAGATCCTGTGTGGGTCCGATCCTGTGTGAGTCTTTGCGGGGGTTAGTAACCTATCGATCCTGTGTGGGTCAGATCCTTTATGAGCCATTTCGGGGGTCAGTTACCTATCGATCCGGTGTGGGTCAGATCCTTTGGGGGTCATTGCGGTGGTTAGTTACCTATCGATCCTGTGTGGGTCAGATCCTTTTTGGGTCATTGCGGGGGTTAGTACCTATCGATCCTTTGTGGGTCCGACGACATAGATGAATCAGTGGCAATATCTGATCATCTCTATCATCATATGAAGAAGTATACCTGTGTGAGCCGAATCCTGTTTTGCCTTCCTATGTGGATTGTGTTGTGCTATCCTGTGTGGATTATGTTTTGTTTTCCTGTGTGGACTGGGTTGTACTTGAGCTCGGATGTTGGAGCGTACTGGAATTGATGACTTAGGTATATGTATAGGCATATATCTAAGCAGTCTCGGATGTTACTTCGTGATTGTATCTTTCCTTTGTGATTTATCCTTTGTGGATTCTGGGAGACCTTCGGGGGTCTCGGGGTCCCTACTGAGTAGCTTATACTCACCCCTGCATGGGCTATGCCCGCACTATGTTGTGTTGGTTTGAAACGACGGACAGCATTGATCATTGTTGAGGCTTGCGGACCAGGACGATACCTGGAGGTGGACCACTGGGCGGGAAGTACTCGGAGCGGTCAGCTAGACCCGAGGAGCAGTGGAGGCTATCTGTACCCACTATTCAAGTGGGATTTCCAGTGGACAGCTCGACGTTGTGGATTTACTTTTCAGTTGATATTTTCCCTTCCAGTTGTACTTTACTTTCATTTTGGGATTGTATACTGGCCCACTTACTTTTCTGCACTTACTGTTGTACTCAGTTTTTACTTAGTGTTTACTTTTACTACTTTCTTGCTCTATGGTGTTTGTTTACTTCACAAAGGCAGTGCCTTCCCTTTTTACCGGGATTTACGCCTTGGTGCTAGTCGCCAGCCCCTGGCCTATGGAAGGTGGGCTTGGGGTAGTCACGACACTAGCCCCAAGTACGGGTCCTGACATTGATCTCGATCATCTGTCTGGAGTCTTTATAGACCATCTTTTGTCTCACTAGATCTATTTTAGTTTCTTCTCGATTTCTTTTTAAATATTCTTCATTCTTCATTCTATCAAATGAAATTTGTAGATGTTGGATAAAATTCCCAAACATGAGTTCAATGATCTGTTCTTCATATATCATCCAATCAAGGCTGAACATGAGGGTGATATTGGATGATAAGAGTCATACGTGAATAAGGTAGGTGGTCTATAACTCGTCCCCCGTTATTTGTCATTTTATAAATTTTCATTTTATCACATCGATTGCATCAGGTGTTGTCTATTAAATTTATATGCATAACTAGTAGTTGTTGTGACTATTTCATAAGTCCCTTTCCATATATGTCATTCATTGTTTGTGGATACATCCTCAACTTCAACCACCACATGGAGGAACAAGTTCCATAATTGGGGTTGTAGTGTTTTGAGAGGTTTGATCCACTATTCGGGTGTGCTTCGGCTTGGACCTATTAATAGTAAGACTCCCTATTTTAAATGAACATTTAATTATTATTATTAGACTTGGAATACACACTTCTCCCATGTAAGGTAAATGGTTGAAATTTATTAATCAATGCTAAATGAAATGGAAATTATATTGAATCTATATGACTTGGCTGAGTTTATATTAAATGAAACACTTGTGGTTTATTATCCTTATAACTTCATTTTGATGTTTAGAAAGAAATATCATGGAACCTAGTGATTGAATATGAAATTAAATGATGGTTTCAAGCCCTTTGTCCTTGTCACGACAATGAAATGAAAGGAATGAACCAAATAACTTATTATGATATGCAAAAATTACAAGGATTAACTAATTAAATAAATCTTATGTAAGGTGACTAATTATATATATAGATATTGACATATTTATCAGATTTGTTGGAATAGATCTCTCCTTGGTTTCTCGAGGGAATTCCTTGAGCACTCGAGGACCCTATTTTGATTCAAGGATGGATGTTCCCAAGGTTTATAACCACCTTGGATCCCAGTCATCTACTATTAGTGGATGTCTCGAATGACACTGTAGGATCCCCCTTATATATTACAGGATTCCATGGATATACTCCTTAGATCCAACATGGTATCAATAGAAACAATGTTCCTTGGATATATCCATGGACCTAGCCATTTCTTATCCTCTTTCACATTGGAGTTATTCCTTGGACACTGTTAGATTTACACTATCATGGAATGCCTTGGACGATTCTCATTGGATAACACTCTTACCCTTATCTAGGTTACAATTACTACTGATTTGGACACCCATGATGTCTAGGATTCATTGGTTAATAAATTGGATTATTATAAATATTATTAATTATACAAGTTTCCAAGTCACATCATTGAACCTTCACTATTACCCTCACAAGGGGATGATAGTACTGGCTATTTCTAACATGAATTTAATATTTAAACTGGAAATTAATTAGTTAATGAACTGGTCACAAGTTCAGAATCCAACTGTGAATTTAAATAAGAACTTGAGTATTTATGATATTGTACTGCATAACTTTTATATTTGAATTTTTGCACACTAAGACATATTATATTACATGGATTGTATATTATAGATCTTTTTGGTGGTGGCCTACATAGATTTATCTTAAACACTATTTGGGAACCTCTGACAACTGGGAAGACTTAATATATGCAGGTGTTGAAAAATTGAAGTGTATATATCCAAACACTTGATTTTAGTCATTATTATGATGAATATAGAAGTAGATGACCATGATAGATAGTAGGATTCTTGGGATATATTTTTTTTCCTTTTGATACACTATTATTTAATGTTGTACTTGATTCTTATGTCCATATTCTTCAACTTTATAATTACATTTAATATCATAAGTAGATTTTTTATAACATGATCAACTGTTTAGTTGTTATTAAACTATTCTGTTTTTGTTGCGTTGTATACTATTATATTTAATTCACTACTTATCTCATGTCATTTCATACTAGTCTACTATGCTACACGAGGGAATAATCTCCCTACGTACTCTCCTAAGGCCCTCTAAACAAGTTGGCATCCTCTAGGATTTAGGGATATGTGCTTGAGGACATGTGGTCCACTGGGCATGGGTCACCTTATGTTGAAACTAGGTCTAAGGCATTAAAAAGTTTTTTTAGAGAGGTTACATTCTATATTTAATGTCTGAAGTCAATAGATTGAATATTTGGAATGATATGTGGGAATGAATCATTATTACATGCTTCACAATAGACAACTATAACTCACTTTTTATGAATATTTATTTTCCATATAGGTACATTTCTACCTTTTCATTTTTTGATATTCCATTGATTTTTGAGTGAGTCTCGATTTGTATATATGATTGTGCTAATTTTGGAATGTGATTGATTTATCTCGTGTCTTAATTACTGATATTTTATGGGTATCATGGGTTGGAATTTGTAATTTATTGAGTTGATCCATTATATTAAAATAAACTGGGTTTCATTTTCAGTGATTCAAAGTATGGGCCCTAATTCACTAGGAATGACAATATAATCTATATGTACCATTTTATATTGAAATAAGAAAATACAACAGAAAATTTAAACATGACTTCTAATATGTAATTGTTTCACATCCATAGCTCACCTTTTCATGGTTATGAATGGAAAGGGATTATACATCATAATAAAATATAAAATGAGACAAAATGGTTTCTTATAAATGATGAGGAAAGGTATGGTTGGACCATAATATACTGGAACCCATAAAACTTATCCTTTACCACATACCAATACATGTCCTTCAATGTAGGTAGTGGGGGTCGTATACTATTGGTAATTAGAATTTCTTACTTTCAGCTTCTTCTCGTGATGTTAACTTTCTCCATGATGATTTTTCTAAAGAATTTTCTAGGAATTTTTATAACAATACAACTATAATTTCTTCTTATTATGCACCAATCTCGTGACGAAAACCATGACCCAGACATGGTGGGATGAAATATTATAGTATTACCCCAAGGAGTTCCACTTGAAGAATCACCTTCTATACATTACCTGGGAACTGACGCTTAGGTTCGTCAAATTTTTCTATGATTGATGTAGTCCTTGAATGGTTCTCCATGTACTCTATCTATGATTGATTATCTGACATGTGAGTTCTAGCAGTAGCATCCCCCTACCTTCTTAGGGGATGGAGATCAACATGCTCCAAAGGCTTGGCTAGAGGACAAATTTTCTATCTATGATTATCTGGAGACACATCACTAGAGGAGGTTCAAGCATCATACTTACATGAAATGTGATTCAACTTTGTATGGGTCAGATTTTATTTCCTATGATAGTTTCCATATAGGAATGGTATAGGCTAATTTATAGTCTATTTGTATGAGTACATCATTCATCATATACTGAGAGTTGATAGGGTTAGATATTTCATGCTTCTCGAGTAGGGTTATGTGTTAATTATGTAATATTCAGGGTGTCTCATTGAGTAATAGTGATTTTCACCACATCTATCCTTTGATTATATTTCACATGATAGACACTTTGAGGATGGACATCAGTATTCCATCCATACTCATGTAAATGTCCAAATCCTATATATTTTTTATGAAATATTTAATTAGGCTCTTCTCATTGAGTGGAACCCGAGGGACAACAATAATATCGGGCATATAGGATCTATGCTGAGGCATGTCAATAGTTCTTTCCGGTTACATAAACTGATGTCTCAATTTTTTTCATCAGGGTAGTTGTAGTTAGAGTACCTATGCTCAGAGCTGAGTGGTGTGTCATCAATGTGTATAACAGAGGCACCTGAAGACTTAGTGTCACAGAGACACTCTAGAGTGTCGAGATTGGGGCTTTATCCATAATATTAATTGATTATTTTATAACTTTCCCTTAGCTACTTGTGTACATGGTTCCGAACTAAATTCACTTTCTATAGTAGGTTCTTTAACACCACATCGGGTGGAGAGTTCGAGTAGCACTAGTAGGTTTTTCCGAGGATGAGTTCATGGCCATATTAGCTAGTCCCAGATCAACAAACACACTAGAAGAGTAGTTTTGATCATGGTAGTTCTTCAATTTTACATTTCCACGGATCATGTCTGTTTCCTGCACTATAACCGATGCCTGAGGATAAGGTTTCATGACCATATATAGTATTATGTACTATTATAATAGCCTCTATGATAGTATATGATTTATTTTATACATCTGGTTAACACTATTTCATCTATGTATCTATCTTTGACTGTCTCAGGATATATATATTGTATTATTATTGGGTAATGACAAAAGATACACCATTAGGTGTATGGTTAGAGTGTATATGATAATGTAAAAACTGTACCATTGAGTGTAGGTAGTTACCCTTTCATGAAGGACAACATTTTTCATAAGATAACTATCATTGACATCATTCTCTTGAGGGATTTGTTAGTTATATATCACACCATTGTATAATACTATCACCGAAGGGTATTGTTCACATAACAAGAAGGGATAAGTTATCAAAACATGGGTGAGTTGGATGTCCTAGCTACTAGAGATGTACTAGAGAATCATGATCTAGGTGGAGTGACCCCCCATATTTCCACGCACTTCATGGAGGATGTAGGTTTACTTGAAGTCAAATTCCCCCAATAGTATATTATTTCAGGGACATCTTTCAAAATGATAATTCAATCATACTTATTTAGAGAGAGGTAGTGTTTACAAATGTAGTCATTTCAAGTGCAGATCCAATGTCCATTTATCCATACATGATGGAACCAACTATGCTCTAGGAGACCAAGTGTTTGTTAGAGGATCCTGAGGCTAAATGTTTAATACAACCCAGTAATTCCTTTTGGGGTATGCATATTTGTTTCCCTAAGAAGGAGGATGTGACTCTTCATCTATGAATGAAATATAGACTGTTGAATCTACATATGGTCAATAACTAGTGTCCACTTCATTTAATGGATAACCAATTTGACTATCTCTGAAGACCTAGCGTATTCTCTAAGATCAACCTAATATCGAGCATCCATCAGGTGTGAGTAAGGACAATATAAATACCACATAGAAAATTCCATAGTTTGAATAATCTATATTATTACATCATTATGTCATTTTGTATCACAAATGTACCTATAATTTCCAGGGATCAGATGAATATGGTGATACACACCTATCAATATTCCATTTTCATAGTATTTTTATAAGAAATCTTGGTTAATTATAACAATCATAAATACCATTATAATAACCATTAGATCATTTTGTGTACACTGAGAGAGAGACAAATTTATGAAATTCTCTCTATGTTCCACGTTAGGATCTAAAAATTTCACTTCATAGGTGATATAATCTCGAATCTAGGAGTGGTGTTTGATCTAAAGAAGGTGAGTGATGTGGTTTTTGAGGAGAATCCCAAGAACGTGGTTGATATATGGAGATTTTAGAGGTTGTGTGGTTACTATATGAATTTAATATTTGAAATATTGTACCTTGATTCACCCCTTACTAGTCTTTTAAAGAAGGGTGTTACATTCCATTGGGAAGAATAGTGTGACAATTCCTTTTAGGAAATGAAGGGTAGGCTTGTATCAGAAATTATTTTGATACTTATAGAGAACGGTAAAGGCTACAATGTGTTCATTGATGGATCATGCATCAAACATAGAGTAGTGATGATGTAATATGACAAAGTCACTAAGTACACATCTCTGTAATTAAGGCCCAATTAAAAAAATTATCTGATGCATGACATCGATCAAGTAATAAAATTTCAAGCCTTTGGTTACTGGAGACACAATCTATTGGGTGAGTGATTTTTAGTGTATACAGACCACAAGAGACTTAGATATATCTTTACATTTTATTGCTTGAATCTCAAATAGTGAATATCGATCAAATATCTACAGTCCTTTGATTTTGAGGAAAACTATATTCCATGTAAGGGGAATGTAGTAGAAGATGAGGTGGGCCAAAAATACATAGGAACTTGTTGTATGGTATGATAGTGTTGAATGGAATTTTATTCCCCTTCTACATGATCTACATCTGGAGTTTCACAATAGTAATGAGCTACACTCTATCCCAGCCTTAACAGTTACCTATTCCATCCTAGAAATGGTGATGATAAAGAAATTTTCATATCATGGGGAATTCAATATTCGTAAGAGTATTTCAAGTGATGAGCTGCCATGGTATTGTTATAACAATAGTGATGAAATCATGTTTTTACATGGAAGTGTATGTGTTCCTTAACATTTTTGAGAGGAGTTAATGTGAGATTCACAAGATTCACTATGGGAATTTATTATAGGAATATCTAAAATATATCAAGACATGCGAAACCAGTATTGGTGGCCCGAGATTAAACAATAGATTGCTGGTTTTACCACTTGGTGTTGCACCAGTCTGCAAGTGAAGGCAGAGCACCAGATACCTGTAGTATTATTACAACTGCTTATAGTTCTAGAATGAAAATGGGATGATTTTCTGTTGAATTTCAATTTAGTTTACCTATTTCACCTAGACTTAGGGATGATGTATTGGTTATCAATAACAGACTAAAAAACTAGACCACCCAATTCCTATTTCGGATGCTTTCTAAGTTGATGATGATGGAAGACTATATGACTTTGAGTCCATACGACTACACGAATTCCCATGTACTGTCATTTTAGATATTGGCTATCTTTTCACCTCATGGTTATAGAAGGGGTTTTAGAAGGCTATGGGTACATAGGTGGTTCTGATTTCATCCTTTCAACATCCGACCAAAGGAAAATATGAATAGAAGATACCGGTTCTAGAGGACATGCTCCGAGAATACATCAATGATTTATCATGGTCTTGGGAGAAGCATATCCCTATTTTTGAGTTATCATATAATAATCTATTTCTGGAGATAATTCTAATGGATCCTTTGAGGCCTTTTATGGTAGGCACAAAAAGTCACCTCTGTACTAGCTAGAGGTAGGGGAAACCATAATAGGTCCTTGTCTCATGCAGGAGACTTTGGAGATGGTTCAGCTAATCATGAAGCATATGTCTACTTCATAGTCTAGAAAAATATCTTATGTTGATCATCACCAATGTAATATGGAGTATTAGGATGAGGACTAGGTTTTATTGTTTCAATCTCCCAAGTTAAGGAATAGCATGATATAGATTCATGGGAAGATGTCATCACATTTTGAAGGGTCATTTTAGTTTCTATAGAGATTCATAATGATAGACTATTAGTTACAACTACCTCGTAGGTTTCCTAATATGCATTACATATTCCACATTTCATAGCTTCACCATTAACAAGGAGAACCATCACATACTTTTTATCATGAGAATGTTCAGCTAGATGTCGATTCTTCTTTTGAGGAATATCTTATATGCATCATTCACTAGAGCAGGAAGTATATTAGAGGCTAGTATAACCCTCTATTATAGGTGAGATTGAAGCATATCCATGTACATGAAGATGGTTGCGAGCGGGAGGCCCACATACATGCCCAGTGGAAAGCGTTATTCTAAGATAATGTTTCTCCACACCAGGAAGGTGAAATCGAGGATGAGTTCATTTAATGGGGGATGGTTGTAAGAACTTATTTTTTCACTCATGTATATATCCCATAAATTCTAGTATAATATTATTTTATGGACTAAATAAAAATTCCCAATGAGTTATTTGTGGTATTAGGGGTATTTGGGGAATGATCAGAGCCTGGAGCCTAGATGTGTTTTTGGAGAAAAAAGGCATGTTTCAAGGATACATAAAACAATGTGAGGCACCGTGTATTTTTTAAAACCGTGCGAGGATAGACAGTGGGCTTGCATGGGGCACACATGTTACCTCAAAAAAAGAATAATGGTCCACAAAATCATGTGTGAATTTCTACAAATTAAATGGATCTATTTCCTATAGTCGGTTCATGATTTACCAGGGTAGGCTCAGCCAAGGGATAATCCCTTGACCGTTTATTAGAATAAAAGAAAAAGACAGTAGCAAGCATCACAGATAAAGAGAAGCTTACATGACATCAAAAACATCCCCATCCTCACACCCCTGATATCCAACTTCATCCACAGTCGCCGTCTCCCATTCAGAGCTGTCATGATGCTTCAGGATCTTAGCGTATTTCCTCCGCAGATTCATCCGTTCCAAGGCTAAAAGCTCAGTATTGCCACCGGAAGACCTAGTGTTCACCGGCTTTGGCAGGTATGAGTAATCCTTTCTTGGCCTGCGACGCGGAGGAGCGGTCACAGCCTCCTGAGGATCCCTTATCTTCATCCTCCTACCTTGAACCACCTCACTGAAAGAGGGCTTGATCATGCCACCATGCTCCTCTTCACTCTCACAACAATCCCCCCAATTCCTATTGATGACCACATTCTGAAAAAGGTCCTCTTCGCCACAACCCTTCTGAGCGAGACACCTCGGCTGTTCCGCCGGCTCATAACAGATCAAAGCCCCCTGTTGCAGGTCTTCAGCTTCACTGCCACCCTTCTGCATCGAAGGCCCAATCTGCCTTTCAACCACTGGACAGCCATCATCCGAATTCTGTTGCACCATGTATTGGAGACAGCCACCAGCACCATTTGTGATGTTCGCACCCCCATCCTTCACAGTTATCCCTTGCTCCCCATTCGCATCATCTAACACCCCCAAGGAACCACTCCGACGGACAGCAGCATCCGACCCACTTCCATCCACCTTACCAGCTCCCTTGCACAAGTTCACATTCATCCCATCAGATACCATTGCACCCAGATCACACTGCAAGTCCTGCAGGACTGCATCTTCAGTCGCTGAGCAAACCAATTTCTCCCTATTAACAGAGTTCCCTGCATTAACTGACAAAGCCACCTTGTCCAACATCAGATCTTGGCGCATCCTTCTGAAAACAGCAGACACAGCAGGATTTGCAGATGCCTCTGCCTTCTTCAAAGGCACAGCATTCCGGTCCTCCATACCACCAGCAGCTCCAGAAGGCACACCCTCAGCAGGAAGCAACCTCGGCCCTTGAGACTTTCCAACTCTTTCCCTCGACTTGACACTTCCTCGAATTATAGCCTCACCATGACACCACAAGGACGCATGCCCCAAACGGCAGCAAGAATTGCAGTATTCAACCCAAGACTCGAATACCACAGACTGTCTCCATCTAAATTCTTCCCCTACCGCAAGCCATATCCAGTTAACTGGTGGCCTTGCAACATCAACCTCCACGCTTATGCGTGGATTGACAGGATGACTGATAGTGGACGTCCGAACATCGGAACATAAGTATCTTCCTACCATATTACCAATCATGCACAAAAACGCAGGATTTTGGAAGGGAAGTGGAAGCTGAGGGAGACTAACCCAAGTCGCAACAGTCGATGGATCACGATTCATGCATAAACCTTTTGTATACCCCTTCTTTCGAAATCCTGTGCATGGTTTGAGAACGTATTTTCCAACCCAAGTGTCCAAACCATGAAAAGGTTACTTTTTGGATGAAAACATGATTGTTCCCATAAATATCATTAAACTCACCCCTACTTTGGATTTCTTTTCCAATAGATAGGAGAGCCTCCACTATTCCTTTTTGAATACAAAAATTAATCTATTTTAGGAATTGATCTCGATCATCCGTCCAAAGTTTGAGTCAAACATCGTTCATCTAATTGGATTCATGCCGGTAATTTCTCAATTTCATTTTAATATATCATTTTTATTCTTTAAATAAATGATTATTTTTAGATGTAAGACAATATTCCCCAATTTTTGGGTATTGATCAATTCTAAATATTTCATCCAATCACAGTCGAACTAGATACTACTAATAGATAAGGTGAGTCCTAGGATAATGGGGTTGGTGTTCTATAACTCATCTCTCATCTATAATTATTTTATAAATTGTTGTATCATCATGAATAATTCCTTATGCGTCATATATAAAATTTATATGTATTTATTGTTGTCATTAGGACCCTATTTTAAGAAACTTTCCATATATTTTATTCATTATTGTCTAATATGTCCATAACCTCAACTACCACATGTAGGGTGATGTACCATAATTGGGTTTTTGGAGTTTTGACATTTTTGACCCACCATTTGGGTGTGCTTTTCCTTAACCATGTTAATGGTAAGCCTCACCATATTAAATGAATATCCAATTATGATGGTTAGACATAATATTCTCCAATTACACACCTAAGGTATGTGGTTGAAATTGATTAATCAATGATTAAGGAAAATGAAAGTATACTGAATGTCTATGAATTAGTGTAGTTTATATTAAATTAAAATCATGCAGTTTATATTCCTTAACAAACAATTTTATATTAAGAAAAATATGATAGAACCATGAGATTAAATATGAAATTACTTATATTACAGTATCCCCCTTGCCTTAGCACACAATTGAAAGGAAAGGATTGAAGTAAACTAATTGTTATATGATGTGACCATAACTTGGGTTAATTAATTAAATTAATATAATATATGTTTACTAATTATAGATATATATTTTTACATATTTATAAGAGTTTTTTTATTTGATATCCCCTTGGATTCACAAGGGAATGAATTTAGCACTCAAAGACACCATTCTGATTCAAGGATGACAGTTTCCATGGTTGATACCCACCTTGGAACCTAATCCTCATATATCAGCGGATTCTTGAAATTACACTGTAGGATCCCTCCATTAATATTACAGGATTACATGGATAAAAGCCACAGATCCATCATATTTTATTGGGAAATGAGGTGCCTTGGTTACATCCTTTTTCATACCCATTTCTCATTCTATTTTATCATAGATGTATTCCTTAGGCTTAGTTATATTTACACTATTGTGTAATGGCTTGGATTATTGTCCTTGGATCACACTCATACCCCATATCCAGGATGAAATTACTATTGACTTGAAAACCCTTGAGGCCTAGATTGAATTTTTTTTATTAACATGTAACCTCATCATTATTATTAATGATACATGGTTCATTATTACATCTTTTAACCTTCACTATTACACCCATGAGGTGTTATTAAGGCTGGCTATGCCTCACATGACATAAATATATAAACTAGATCATAAATAATGAATGAACTTGTTATATTTATAGACCCCAGCCAAGGGTTTAAGTAGACACTTCGGTATTTATGTTCTTATACTTTTTCAATTTTATATATTATTTCTTGCACACTATCAAAGTTTATATTACATGAATTGTATGTAATTGATTATATTGGTGGTGGAATAATGAAATTTTTTAGACATTATTAGAGTTCTTCTAGTACCCCAGATGACTATATGTGTGTAGGTGTTGATAATTTAAAGTACACAACTTCAGACACTTGATTTCTTGGTTTCTTAGGAATGGGATAGTAGAAGTTAACCGAGACAGAACTCATGGTACATGAGATAGTTTAGTTTACTTTTCTCACTTTTTTTAGATTTTTTAGCTAAATCTTGTATCCTTATTCTCCAGCATTATATTGACATGTCATATCATCATCAGACTTTGTATATCTTGATCATTTGTTCAGATGTTTTTACTTCATGCTTATATTGCTATGTTATTTATTATTATATGTATCCACTACTTATCTCATATTATATAATTATTATCTAATGTGTGACACTATGGTAATGTGTCTAGAGTCTCCCCACAAACTCATCTCATTCCCTCGCTTCTAGTAGGAAGCCAATTTCATTCAAGGAGATGTGCTTGAGGCCATGTGGCCCACCAGGATTAGGGCACCATCAGTGGAATCTGTGACTGAGACATCACAATTTTCATTGAAATCATTATAATAAATATAAAATTCTAAATGTAAATTAATCTTCCAAAAAAAATAAAAAAAAATTAATTTATCATTTAGAAAAATTTATCAACATAAACTATGATATAATATTTTTGTATTTTGATTTATAAGAACGCTAAATATTATTTATTCACTCATTGGTGAGGATACGATTCTAATTTTTGGATTACTATTCCTAATGTTAATATTACTAATTTAGTGGTTTGGTTACGATTTAATAGTATAATTTAGTTCATTTAAGTTTATTGTTGTGTGAAACATAAGCTATCAAATGAATTGAACTTATTTAAGGAGATACATACTATAAAATATTGGGATGTTATAGAACTTCCCATGTATTTTGAGTGGTACTCTTTGTAACAACTGGACTTAATCCACCTATAGATAACTCATGATGAAATTTTCAAAGTTCATTTCCAAATTTTGATCATCATAATATATTTTATTCCACTAGGGAGAGTCTACTGGTGAACATATTTACCCATATTTAAATCTTGTTTAGGTGTGCCATGTCAATTGTCTTATTTTTTCTGGACATCCATATAGTCTTCTAAACTGTGTAATGATAGGAATGTACCATTCATTTTTCAAAGGATTTTATTCACCATTCTTTTATTGATTTTTTTTAACACATAGGGAATTTTATTAAGGAATCATGTTCCTTGTGAAACAAATGAAATAATTTGGACAAGGAAGTATTTTTTAGAGATATTTCACAATGAACATAAAATTAGTTTAGCTTTATATGTTCCACATGGATGTTAATTTTCTTCTGGAAGTATATTGTTCACGAAACCAAGTAGATTAATAAAGTGTATGTCTTTCCATCCAATGCATGATATCAAATTATAAAAACTTCAATATAGATTTAAATGTTGTGTATTTAGTACAATTGTATAAAATGGCCTATGGTGATATCTATTTAACTTCTCAAAGATCATTGGAAAATCATAATGGTCATCTAAAATTTCTATTTTAATTTCATTCATATGATCACCATTATTATTTACACTGGTATCCAGATAAAGTGATCCAATGATCCGGAAACCATAGTTTCATCCTAATAAATGTTCTTGATCAGTTTTAACCATGTCGAGTACAACTATTATAGTTATGAACTTTTCTATGAAAAATCAAATGTTATTCCAACTCTTTGGAATAATTTTTCTTTAATTAAAACAATGTAAACATGGAAAAAGGATTTGGGAAGGGTAAAACTCATGCTGTATTTTATACGTGATGAAATGTTTATCTCCATCTTTATACTATTTTGACATACTATTAGATATCATTCATTTACAATTCAGATTCATCCTATTTGGTTCATCCAATATTAATTTTTCACAAGAAATAAAAAAACAAATATAACATAATAATAATCAATAGATAATTATATATATATTTATAATAAGAGAAAACAAAAATTATAATTTTATGGGAAATGATTCATGAAATTTTATTATATTACACAATACTAACCTAAAAAGAAAAACAGGGGCTAAATATTATGTGGTTATTCTAGTTTCTAGATTTTATGCCACGTAAGACCAAAAGGTATTACTAAATATGTTGGAAAATGAAATTTATTTATTATTGGATGGATGAATTCCCTTAGAAATTAATTTTCATTCTTGTAATTTAATTTTGACCATGCATTCAAAATTTGTGTAAACATATGTTTCAACATTACATACAAGGACATATAATCATGATATTTTTACATAGAGTCAAGGAACATGTAATTTCTTGAAAAAAAATGTATAATTTATTTATGATAAAAGTGAAGTTGAATCCATGTAAATCTCAATTTTTTTCTATAGATTATTCTAGACCACATATTATAGGAATACCAACAAATATATTTGTACCATAACCCACTGAGGAACCCCAATTTTATAACAAGTGTATTTATCAATCATAGGTATATTTAATGTATCATACAATATAAAAACCCATAATAAACCTCTTAAAAACATAAAAAGTCCTTTCCATTAATAAAAATTCAAAAATAATCAATTAAAATGTATTTCACATCATTGAGATCCAAAAATTTCTAATTTCTCCTTTGAAAATGACATAGGTCACTATAATGGATCTCCCATGTCTAGTAGTCAAAAACAACATAGTAAAATCCAAAGGAGTGTTTAGTTTTATAATAAAATCCGTACCACATTTATAGTTTGGGGATATTATTATATTCTTTATAAAATTCTCCAATTGGCTTCTAATCTAGTATGTGTCTGAAATAAATGTGTTTTAAATATGAAACATTCATGGATGAAACTCAGAAGAATATTAATGATACACAATAGATCAAAATAATAATATTATTATGTACATGGATTTTATGTTAAAATTAATTATATTTTATATACAAAACATTCATGTTATATTTTAGTTAAAATTAAATTAATGGGAATTGAAAATATATAACTACAAAACACAAAATAATGCATAACATTTTAATATAAAATTAATTCATTGAATACTGCTAATTATATTAAATAATGATTAAAATAAAAAAACAAAATAAGAGTACAGCCTTATAAATGAATAATCAAATAAAAAATCCACCAATATCACAAGGAATTTGAGTTTATAATGAAACCATATTTCATTGTATTTTGGTTTTTTTAAAACCAATCAAAATTGGAAGATAAAAATGTAATGGTTACTAAAAATAATATACCAAATGTCATAACATGTTATAAAAATTAATTATGGTTAAAATAAATGGGATTACTAGAGTTATGTTGAATAAAATTGGAACACTTGTTTGATTTTAATTCATATGGAAATAGGGATACTCAGAATGTTGATGAGATTACCAGTTGTGCACCAAAAAACATCCTACTTATCATTTTTAGTCAGCACCATACATGAGAAGTGGGAAGTGTTTTTATGGTAAACAACTATGAGATCAATGAAATCATAGTGAGATATAATGACAATTTAGTGAAGATTAATGTGAATGCTAGGAAGAGGGTGAACCAAAAATGAGTCAATGAAAAATAGATTGGGTGGAACATTGGTGTAGGAGGGATACATGGAATGTTTCTCTGATTTAATGCATTGAAATGAAATAACTCTACCTAATTATAATTTTAAGGTCACCACTTTATATGATATATGGTAAGGGGTTTTTTAGTGCACTACAAGGAGCTCAATGAAATTAGAGTGGAAAATAATGATGATCTTTTGAAAATGCTCATGAGAGTGAAGGGTAGGTCTAACAAATAATGTCTCAAAGAAAGAGATATTAGGTGGAGAATTAGTAAGGTTGATCAAACAGTGAAATTATCACATGAGTGAGTATTTGTCAAGCCATTTGATAAAATTAAAATCAGATAAATATGTTAAAGTGTGAGAAACAGATCATAAGTGATCAGATACCATGATTTTAATATATCATTATAATTTCAAAAACATAAAATAATAATAAATTTTAAAAAATTCAAATATAAGGAAATACATTTATTTCGTACAAAACCTTTGAAATCTAAAAAACAAATAAATTTTCAGCCTCAAAATCCATAAAACCTTTTTATTCCATACAAAATTCCCAAAACAGGAAATAAAATCGTAAATTCAATTTTATAAACACTTCAGAACACATTTAAATATCTCATTTGGTAAACAATTTTGTATATATGAAAAAACGTAATTCTATTAATATAAGAAAATGAGACATTATAGAATAATATTAAATTTTCAACACTTTTAAAAGACAACTTATAATTTAACTCAAGAAACAACAAACTTAAAATATTTATTTAAAACATTGCATTTCATAATAAAAATCATTTTAAAATTAAATTAGGTTTACTTTATTCTAGAAATTAAGTGTATCTAAAATCAAGGTACCTAGATATCATAAAATTTTATATATATATGAAAAACAAAAATATTAATTAATCCAATAAATACAAAAATTTAAAAATAAAAACATGATAATCAAATAATGTTTCTTGAATCCCTTAAAATAGAGAATATTCTACAAAAAAAAGTACACTAAAAAGGAGATATGTTTTCAATACATTAATTAAAAAAAAGTAACATGAAATTATGACATGATATATTTTTACATTATAAAAATGAAATTATTTAATTTTACCATCAAAAATAAATTTGGATATAAAAATATATTTAAAACTATATCCCTTAAAAAATGTTTATTTAAACATAGAATCATAATATTGATATCATTTTCCCTTAGAAAACTTATTATTTTAAACTCAAAATATTATGTAACTATAATATTAATTATTAAATGAGACTTCAATAAAAATATTTTTCTCTCTTTCCATATGCCGGTAACTAAACCATTATTTTCTATTTCCGAACTACCTCTTGATGGTAGTCGCCCATGAAATTCTCTCTCATACTAACTCACTTGGTGACTGAGAAACATGTGTGACACTCGAAAAAACTAAGAATGACTTGACATAATTTATGATGGATACAATTGTGTTAACCATATTCTATGTTTGATTCGATATATTGTGAAAAAGAATAAAAAAATAAATGATTAATGATTAAAAATATGTTCTTTATTGTTTGAGTGATAATAGATTATAGTAAACATTATAGTGAAATATATTCTATGATAGAATATATGAAATATTTGTTAAAGTATATTCCAACATTAATAAATCCTTAATAGTTATGGTATTCCCTTATGAGGCTATATTCATGCTCTTCCATTGCAAGCCTATAATATAGGGAAGTTGACGAGAACCAGTTCGTTGTAGTGCTCAAGAGTTCTTGGAATGTGGTGACACTAAGACAATGAGGATATCGTTGTTTATGGTGTGGGTTGGAATCAGAAATCCCAAAACACAACATCATGAACCGGGAAGGACCTATGGGATCTATATTATGGTAAAATTTGGAATACATGCCCCCAAAAACATGGTGCTGGAAGAAGAGGATCCATGATGACATGGACTTCATCGATAGATCTACTAAACATAGAACCATGAGACTAATGAAAAATGATTAAGTTATATTATCTCACAATACTAAACCCAAAAAATAATCCAATGAGGTTGGAGGAGAAAAAAATAACATACCTTAGATTTTATACATGATTCGTCTGAGAGAAGATTGAAGTGGAGTGGGAGCATAAATGAATTTATGTGAGAGCATGAACAGCGTGTTAGAAATCGTTTGGGATAGGGTTATTTTTAAATTATCATGGAGGGTTTTATCAACACTTACAAAAAATAACTAATAAAGAGGAGTTTTATCAGTACTTAAATTATTAGCACTGATAAATATTTTTAATTTTAATGATAAATATATTTATTGGTAGGTATATTTATAAATATTTTTCAAAAATTGTAAATATATTCTTACCATTATATATATTTATATAATTATATTTTGTTTATAAATATTTAAATATAAATATATTGTTTTTTAAGTGTCTACATTTTAAAAAATTGTTTTTATAAATAAATAAATAATTAATTAATTAATTACTTCTTTATAATTACATTTATAATTTTTTGAAAAAAGTATATTTATTTATTTATAACTATGAATATAAAATTTTATAAATATAGTGTGTATATATATTATATTTACAAATATTTATTTATAAATAATTTTTCAACATTGTTAATGAATATATAATCTAAAATGAATGAATGTTAAAAATGGGTGAAAATGATTATTTAAAAATGAGTAGACTTTAGAAATATTTTAGAAATTGATAAGTATAAATAATTATAAGAATTATTAAAAAAATAATATATGTATATATATTTAAGTAAGGATGAATACATTTTATAAATATTAAAACATAGTAAATTAATATGTATAAATAAATATTAGAAAATAATTGAATTGAAAAAAATTTAATTGACTAAATAATACAATATATAGTAATATTTAAAATAAATTTATAAAATTTACTAATTAAAAGCCTGATATGTTATATAAACTTTTTTAATAAATATAATTCAAAAATAAATATTAACATTTGAATAAAATTAATAAACATTAGGCGTATTTGTTTCAATATAAATTTCCTAAATTATATAAATATTAACTTTTTTGAAGTTAATTTGTACAAATATATACAAGTTTGATATATGTTATATTGAAAAATGACGTTATATATGATGTATCATCTATTATTGACCTAAATAATAATAAGACTGAATAATTTTTTAATGTGAATTACTCTTATTAATTATATATATAATTTTTTGAAAATTAAAATCAAAATTTATATATATTAAAGTGCAAATGAATACGTATTAATTGTATGAATTTCAACCATATTAAAAATAGTAAATTTTAATGAATAAACATGTATAAATAAATACTGAATATGGATAAAATTATAAACATATTGAATAATGAAAAATTGAAAATGAATAAATTGGGATAATATTAAAAAAAATAAGATTATTAATGAATTAATAGTATTTCAGATGGATAAATATGAAAAAATATAATAAAATGATTTTAATATTGTATATCTATTAAAATTATAAAAAATGATAAAATTTACTGATTAAAAACATAATATTTTTTAAATATACTATGTTAATATATATAACTCTATAAAAATATTAAAAATTGAATAAATTACAGATTTATTAGTTGTGTGTGTGTTTTATATAATAATGGATTAATTAGGTATATTTATCCATGAAATAAATTTAAAACACATTTAATATATGTTAAATTGAAAAATTAAACGACATTTAATTTAATGTTCATTACTCAATATAGTTAGTCAATATTTTTTATTAATATTAATTTTTAATTATAATCCATTTTCACTAATTATATGACTTATTTAATTTATTCATTAATATTCTATATTATATAAATAATAATTTAGTAAAGATTATATATATTGATATATTTATGAAGAGAGAGATATATGAATTTATTTTTAAATAATAAATATTAATTATATTAATCAATAATTAAGTATTAATACAACTAAAAACAAATAAACCAATAATACATATTTAATTATAACATATTATTAATTTTAACTATCTATATTTTATATATTTTATTTATTAATGTTGATAATTTAAATAAATAAATAAATATATATTAATTTATTATTTGTTATGAAAATTTTCTACCTTTAGAAATTATTTAATAAATTTTGTGATTTAATCATTTGTAATTTTTTGGTTTGATTATTAATGTTTTATAAATATATATATATATCATATGAAATTTATTAATATTTATAATTTATTTAAATATATATTAAATTTATAAAATTTGAAGAATAATTAATTATTTCATAATTTTTAATTATTTTTTCATTTTATCATTATTAATTATTATTTGTTTAATTATATAAATATAATAATTTTATATATCAAAATTGGGATATATAAAAGTAAGGGGTCATGGCCCGGGTGGGTTGGGACGTGTAAAATCCCATTTAGTGGAGTAGGTGTCCCGGGTCATGTGGGAGCCTTCAAAAAGTATATGGGTGGGATAATGCTTGGGGAGAAATGGGTAGGCTATACATGCACATGCTCATTGGCCAATATGATTTTGCATAAAGAGTTCATGTTGGAGCCCAACCCCGCAATAGTTTTCTCAGGTTAGGATGCTGCATAATCTTCTATAAAGAAGAGGCTGAACATCTGACATTATGATGTGGGACTCACACAAACAATTGATACATTTATCAGTGTTATAAAATTCACTGATAATGGTCACCCAATATCACTAAATAAAATAATGCACTAATTACAGTTCCCGTTATCAGTTCTTTTCTCTTGCGCCAATAAAGTCCAATATTGTATATTGCATGATTTATATTATTATTTTTTATATTACCCAAATATTGAGGAAGTAACAAATTAGAATAGTTTCAACTGGTAATCTCCTTTGGTGGTGAGTCTAGATCCAACCTTTCTTCATTCTATAGGTCATATTCATCAATAATATTGTTGTTTTTTAGTTTGTAGGATGTTTGTCTGAAATTAATTTTATTAGTGAATGATATTTTGATTCTCTCATTTTTGGATCAGGTGGAGATCGTCTTTCATTTTTATATACATTCTATGTTTATATTTTTTTTATTTAATTAATTTTCATTCCTAGGTTATTATATGGGATTTTTTTGAGAATTTTCTTATATCATGGTTTTATCAGATGTGTACTAATATTTTTCAACTTTAGTGAATGAACTAGTGGGTGGTATGAGACATCCATGATTGTAATATATCATAGAGAAAATCAGGTAAGCGCAGTCATGTATTTTTTTTGGTATTTATAGATATTTAATTCTAGGATTCCTAGTAGAAAATTAGAATATTCTTCAATTTTGGAAACATGTCACTATTGTGAATGTTAGTGATCGCCTTACTATAATAAACTATTGTTGTTTATAGTTTAGGTTGTGATGCCTAAATTTTCTAAAATAGATAGAGAAAAACATCGTGAGGATTAGGTATTTAATTTTCAACGTGTGGATGTGTGATAATCATGTTTCATATTCAATTTTTTAGGAATTTGATTTCCATGTTGGGGAACTTTGAATTTTGATTAACATTAGTGTTAATTAAATTCATGTCTAATATGTTGTGGATAATTGATTTTTAAATATATTTGTTTTTATTACTTTTATTATTCTAAATCAATACTTATGGGTGTTCTTTCGACTAGATTCATACTCTTTATCCAACTATCTACATGTATTGTGACTTATTTCAGTAACCTACAAGTTTAATATATTGTGATTAATTAGAATTATTAATATTTGATTTCTTATTAATTTTAATATGATTTATTGATACCTGAGAATGGGTTTTCTTCTGAAACCATAATCTATAGCATGATAATATAGTATCCCAGTCTTTCTTTCCCACATATATCTTTCTTGGCATCCTTAACACTAATACATTGATCTATCATATTGAACAATGCACGTGTTTCCATTATATAATGGTTCTATGTCTTTTCCTTTGCATACATCTTCCATGGATCTCATTTATCTCTTTTGGACCCTTCCAATGTGCCACATGTCCCACCAATTTATTTACTAGCAGTATTTGGGATTCATCTAGGTGATCTGCACTATCAACATCTCATGGGTGATACATACTTCACTACCACTATCATCTTATTGAACCATTGATCAATATAAACCATGTGTCCCCTTCTTGATAGTTTACCAAATAATTATTGAAAATTGAAAATCATGAAGCATTAGTTCTTGGTTCGTACTAGTTAAACCACATAGATAGAGATAGAGAGTTGTTTTGTGGAGCACCATAAGAGATACTGAAATCATGACCCCTTGGATTATGGTCTACCAATATGATAGATCATGTCAATGAATTTTCAAAACAATGAAATGAAACTCATTGAAACTATTAGTGTAGACCAACATAGAGGATCTTTGATAGTTCTGAACAATATCTGGTATAGGAAATTAAATTCTTTTTTATTTTTTATTTTGTTTAAATTTTTTTTACTTGTTTTGTAGTGGTTATTAAATATTTTTATTATCAAGTTCATCGAAGATCAAGGGAATATATCGCATCCACAGACTGTGATGGATACAAGTCACAGAGTGGGAAGATCATCATTATTGAAATGGATTCATTATTATATATGATCTTATATATTCCTCCTCATTTATTATACAACATTAATTTAAATATTCAAACCAAGAGATGATCCTATACATTGAATGTTGGTTTATTGCTAGAATCAATACATCACAGTGCTTTCTATTACTGGGATTCTTTTACCATTTTAACAACATGGAAACTATTGGATTTTAACTTCTTCTTCGATCATATATTTGTGATTGAATACAATTATTATTATTTTTTTTGCATCAAAGATCACATTAATTTTATGATGTGATAAGATTTATGTATTTCTAAAACTAATCAATTTTAACTTTTATTATTGTAACATTATTACTATATTGTTTCTTTATATACCAAGATAAATAATTTTAATTTTGGATAAGTAAATTTCGTATTTAGTATATCATATTATTATTATATTATTGTTATATTTTTTAAAACATGAATATATAGAATGTTTTATTATGTTATTGAGCATTATCAAAGATTAATGGTATTGTAATTCCCACTTCCTTTGTAATTAAATCAGTTTTATAAAATAATTTTTTTTATTCCTTACAATTAAAATATTTAACATTAATTTATTCATTTTTATTTGATTCATTTTTAATGAGGCAATAATAATAAATACCCTTGTTATATTTTTTTCAAATTTTTAATCCAACATTAAAATCATGGGATTTATGATATTGAATATGGCAGCATGATTAATTTTATCTATAATAATTTGTATCAATGAAAAAATGAGAATAATTGTGTGTTTGTAATATTTGAAATTTAATATCATATGTTTTCAAATTAATTTTTTATTACTTATTTTATTATATAATAATTTGATTGATTTTATTCAGATATTTCATTTATCATTTTTGGAATTATATAATTCTTTTTATATAAAATTCATAGTGTATCCCAACTACTCCAAATATTTTTTACTCTAGGTGAGTCCTTATGTAAATATGGAGTAATATAGAATTATGTATCTAGATATAGGGATGGGGTTATTTATGGGGTTTTCCTATGTGAGAGAGTTAGTTGCTAGATTGAAGTGGGGTGTATTCCAAGAATGGACATGATAGGTTTTTGCCACCAGTAATTAACTTGTTTCCTTAGGAGTAAAGATATTATTTTATTTTTTGATTCTTCCTCTATTTATTCCATGTAAAGATATTTTATCTGATTTTTATACTATTTTGAGGTAATGAATATATCTATGAAATGTGTAGGGGAAGCGTCTTGGGTAGATGTTTTGAATAACAACCAAATTCATAAAGTTATGTTTAGAACCTTTTGGTAATATGGAATAGATTACACAAGATTAAGGTTCCTATATTTAAGTATGATAAGAGACCAAGATTTGTATCTCTTGGATGGTATCTAGATTACTATATATTTCTTGTATTTTTTATGTTTTAAAGATTTCCTTAGGACCTATAAGGGAAGTGTGTGTTTCCCTTGGTATATTGAAATAGGGAACTATCATTTTCGAATAGTATTTAGCTTTTATCACTTTTGGTATAGATTATGTAACTGGAATTTAAGGATTTTTTTTAAAAAAAAAGGGTGACATGAATTCGTAACCCAATTCATGCCCCAATGGAATTTATTAAAATCAAAGGATAACAGTACAAACACGAGGTGTAAATAACTTACACCAATAGGGGATTGAGGGGACAATGAGATTTTCAATAATAACAAAAAGAAGCACTGAAAATGACCAAAATGAAAGACTTCCTCCAAGAAGGTTAGTAGAATATATCAAGAACCATTCATCTCTGAAAAAAAAACAGCCATAAAAAGAAGACAGACTGAAGCCAAACATAGTCACCAGCGTAAACTGCATCAGGACGCCCCAAGTAATAGGAAGGTTTCAAAATATTAAATTCACTCATCATAATAAAATCAGAAAGCCATCTAAGATCCTCCAGATGGAATAATGAAGTCTGATGAAGTTCATCCGTAGGTGGAGTCCAGTAGTACACATCATGTCTGCTTCAATAGAAGGGAGCCCAAAATCCCACAGGCCATAAAACCAAGAAGCAGCAGGTAGATACGAAACAACAGTAGCAAGGAATTCAGCAGAATCGACCCCTCATCGCATCTGTCCCATTAGTGAGGCAACCACCAATGCTCGTCAATGAATCGAATGTCTAAAAAACCATATCTGAAAAGAAAAGCTGCTTTTTTAGAAAGAACAGAGCTACAACATCATGAACCAAACCAAGTAGTCCATAAGACAAAGAAGTCACTTCCACAAAATGTCATTGTAGTTAAAATCTGTATGTTTCTTGAATTTTTCAACCATCTTCATGAACATTCGCTTTCTGATTTGTAGGTAAGTGTCCGCAATGTTTTCAACTTCCCTATATCTTATAAAAACAATTTCATCTTTATATTTTATCCAAGCTTCCAATTCATCACTCACTTCATCAGAATAATGATATGCTTCCCGCACCATAGGGTCTTCCTCATTGATATTTGTAGTGTGATCTTGTTTCTTCAATCAATGGATGCTGTTGGATGCTCAGTAACCAATGACGGTGGTGGAATCACAGTTTTTTCTTTCCGAGAGGCCTCTATGTTTCTAGTGAAAATTGTTCTCTCGAGGTTAGAGTAATCTTTATGTCTCTGAGACTTTTTGTATCTAGGAGTGATGTAGCCATCTAAATAAATAATTAGTTTTTTACCATTCCTTGCACCTGACCTTAAATAGTCTTCCTCAATCCTACAGGCTTTCTCATAATCATCATGCCTGGATTCACTAGAAATAGAGTGGAAGTTCCCATCCTCTTTATGCAAGGATTATGAGACATATCTAACAGTGAGTCTCTCAAACATGTTGGGGGGACTCCTAATACTCATCAAGAAGCTGAGCATTCTGATCAGCATCAACCCCTTCAAATAATTCCTTAGTAGTGGTGATAGTAAGAAGGTCCAGTCAGGATCTGATCAACATCATTCATAACAGTGTTTCCAGAATGTCCAGCAGAATTTGTCATCCCCCAGTGATCCCATTTTTCAACCCAAATTGAGTTGAATCTTGTGAGGGGGCATGCATAATGAGATTTGTTTTTGAAATGCATTTCATAATGTCTAATTTTATGTCATTAAGTGCAGTAATCTGGAAGAAGATCAAAGACAACATCTTGGAGGAGTCCAGCATCACCATTCTATATCCAGATGTGGGATGCAAGGGACTGTGAAATATCTATTTCAGAACAGATTCTAGAAAAAGGGGGTCAATAGAGTCTTCTAGTAGTGTAATCTAACTTGAGGGGTTTCTTAATAAGGCGATCAATCGAGAAAAGTGCTTCTTTCTTAAATATGTGTAGCATCAGACTAGGAAACCGAAACCAAATAGAGGAAATAGGAGGCTGAAGATCAGTGCGGAAGTAAGGGAACCATTTCAAAACCATCATGGAACAAACACCGAAGGACCATGAACCTATCATCCATAGACGATAATAGTCATTTTTAGACAGGAAACGAACCAGAACATGCGAAGAATTTAAAATACTAACATGAAAGTTCACCAAATAACGAGCTTCCAAGGTTTTTCTTAGGATGAATAATGAAGTTCTATGCTTGATAAACTATCCAACAAGAACGAAGCGTAAATCGGAAGCCAAGTGCCTAACTTCTTCCTTCAAGAATGATATTTCCAAAAGGCCCCTGTGTCGAAATTTCTTTGTTTCGATGTGTGTCGAGGGATTTGAGTCTCCGTGAAACGATTGAGCGCGCCTCGAAACTACATCCGTGAAGGATCTATGATCGGATTTAGGGATTTTCCATTGTACGCCCAGAGGCGTGCCTTCCCGCGGTTCCATCTCATTTTCCAATTTTTTTAAGGATTTGATAATCTCATTATATCAAAATTCATTCTATCTATAAAATATTTAGATGGTGTGTGTTGTGTAGTGACCCAAAAAAAATAATACCAGTGCCCGATACTTCTACCATTACTTTGGAACATGATACAAGGAAACACATCCTAATGGGCTGATCAGTGAAGTAGATTTGGTGAAATAGCTATATACATAATTCCAATATTACATGTGAATCCAAAAAATTACAACATTATTTGTTTCCTTTCTATTTTCAATAGAAATGTTATTTTATAGAGTGTATGTATTCATAGACTTCATAGTAAACCTTAGGGAATCATAGATAAATAAAACATAATAAGTGTTATTTTCATGGCTTAGTCAGGGTTGCATAAAGTAGAATATATTATTAATAAATAATGAATAATGTATATGGATTGATATATAACTGAACACACTTTTCATGTAAATAACTGGATAAGGAATATTCAGTATGGAAAGGTAAATAAGTAAACACATATTCCATTTAAATAACTACTTAAGGAATAATAAATATGGAATAGTATATAACTGAATACACATTCTATTTAAATAGCTTGATATATTATAATCAATATGGAAAGGGAAACAAATAAAAATTCCGGACATTTAACCAATAATCTGAGAATGAAATGCATGCATATATTTTTCATAGTGAGAATATCATTGATCAAAGTAACTATATTTTGGATAAAGGAAGTGCTTAAATATTTGATTCCATATACATGGAACATGACGCCACTAACATCAATACCATCTAGAAGAATGTATACACCACAGGTAACAACATGTTTAATACTTTCTTAAATGATTTATCCCATTAGACCTACCAATCCATCAAGGGTCTATATTATTCTTGGTCTCACCCATCACATTAGTTTTAAAGTAGTATTCATATATCAAATAATCGATGAAATTAATGAACTAATATGACTGAACCCCAAATAACTCTATCGAGTAATGGGTACAGATTTATCAATACATCCCCAGTAAAAGAAATAACATTCAATGTAAAAACCCATATGTAGAAACGAGATATTGTTTAATGAATAAGCATATACGTGATAAGCAATATGGTTTCCCACTTTCTTATTACATAAAATTTGATTACATTGTATAAAAAAGGATATCTTAATTTTAGTTTCTTTGAAATAATGTACATAATACTAGAAAACATAAAACCTTATTATATGTCTACATTAAGACACCTTTATATGTTCACTCTAAGTTATTTTTACTACATCTCATATCTTAGGGACATTCAACAATGGAAATGGGTAAGTATAAATCCCAATAAGTGAATAAGAAAGAGTGGCATATAGCATGTTATTAGGAGAAATAACAAAAAGAACACGAGGAATAATAATATGGCATAGAGAATATTTGTAACAATATAATGATAACATGAGTCATATCATAGAATTGTGACTACAACATTTAAATTAGACATTCATAAGCACATCACCAAGGTTTATCAGTAATGTGTCATAAATGAAAATTAGCATGGTCATTCACCAAGGTATCACAAAAAAATTAATATCTACAAATTAAATAACATAACCAATTAATTTGAGTAGTATCAGTGCAAACCCACTATAAGTAAATATATTTCCCCATGATGATGGCCCATCCACTTCTGACATCATATTCTTTCATCTTATTTTCTATGATGATTCTTAGTCCACCGTTTTGTTCCCTGCCTCACATTTGAAGGTTTTTACCTTCAAACTTATCTCTTTCTTGGATGGATTTATCTCCTTTAGTAATCAATGAATTCTCTAGGGACACTCTCTTGATGTGTTCCTATGCGTCTCTCCTCTACTCTCTCTCCACCCATCCCAATAAGGTGTTTCATTATCTCTAAAACCATGGATCATTTCCAATTCTTAGTTAGACTCAATCACAAATCTTCCTCCCATATCCATTACAATAGACACTATGCTGGTCTAATGTAGTGGCACATGTGGGGGGTTTGCTATGTGTTGGATGAGTTATCCACAGTTATCTAGGAGTCAGGATTCATGTTGTTTCCCACCTACCATAGGGTTTAAATGTCTTTCATAGGTTTCATTTGGGTATTTTATATTAGCTGGTGGTCTTTAAATAATGATGTTGTTTTCCATTCATGAATTTTATTGAAACTTTTGAACTTTTGTTTTTTTATGGTTTTCATCCTAGAAGATATCAACAGTTATTATTGTCAATGTTTCATCTCACTAGCATCCATTCTTACTCTGATCTTGCTCCAAGATTTGACAACTCTCCTCCCAGTCAGATATGTGTGGTGTTTTCATGGTGTCTTTGTAGGTGAGTTAGAGTGGTCAATGGTTTTCCAAGATCTATTAATTCTTAGTGATATTGGTTTTGTATGTTGCTGCTCTTTAGAAATTATATTTACTAGTTTTAAGAATATTGTTTCGCTCATAGTGTTGAGAATGATGATCTCACGTTCCCCCTTATCAATTAAAAGGTTCTCAATTTCATCCAATGGATACATGTGTTGCATTGATTGATCTCGATCAATGATAATATTAATGAAGATGATTGGATAATTGTAAATTGGGGATGTTAACTAGGTAGAGTGGCTCATGGTGGTTCATGACCTAAGGTGTTGACGTTTGGCTTCTTTGAATGATGTGTAATGTTATGAATTTGAAATTTGAAATTTAATTTTGAATTAGGGGGTTGGATTTTGAATCCCTTATGATATCAATGTTTGGAATATTTTAATTTTTTATCTAGTATTTTGAGGTTACACCTCAACTTTAATGTGGTTTATTTAGAAAATGAAAAAAGGATTTGGTGGAAAAGAGCTTAAATAATTTACCATTACATCATTTTTATCCCATGAAAAGGAAATGCAAGTTTCGTATGATAATATAAATAAATAAAATTATTTTTTACAAATAGATGATTACCAACAGAACATAATGTGGTTTTTATATTCATAGAGGAAAATAAAAAATAATTTCTTTTGTAGAGTTTGAAATTTGTGAAATACATTTGGTAGCATGACATGTATAAAATTTGATTTTTGAAAAGGGTAAATTGAGAGGGGATATGAGTCTCCCATTAATGAAACATAATCTGTATTTAAGGGAATGGTAAAAAGGGTAATAAAAGTGATAAAAAACTACATTTATAAGACATATAGATAGAGGTTCTTGAGTTGAATAGAAAGGAAAATCCATTAACTTGATGAGTTACTCACATAAATTGAGGAATAGAACCTTGGGGGATTGAGGAACCTTGGGGAGACACCCTAAGATCATAGACCACCATAAATTCATGGAGAATGGATTGGGAGTGAATGGAAATGGGTGAATGGGTGGGTATTTATTAAAAAAGTGGATGAATTGTTTAATAATTTAAAAATATGGGTTTTGGAAAACTAGGTAGTAGAAAATGAAAACCCATTAGATTATCAAGAGATTTCATACATGGTATTTAACATTTGGGCTAAAATTTAATTTATTTTAATTCACCAAAACCAGAAAACATTTTTTAATATTGTTTTGGCATGGAAGAGTTAATATTCCACAAAGTAATGTTTTTAAGGTATCCAATTTTCCTTTTTAGGATTTGGAATGTAACATATACTTTTCAAAATTTATTAAAGTATTTTAAAATAAAAAATATTCATCAAATAAAATATTTAAAGTAATTTACTAAGAATAATTTTTCATTTTTTCATTATTACATAACTATGAATTCATTAAATATACCAAAAACCAAAAATTTATTTTTTTTACAATTTTAATAATATAACATATTTTATAAAATTCTTATAAATATTCTTGAACCTAATTTCGAATGGATTATTTAAAAAATAGTATTTAGTTTTTGAAAAATATTCTAAATATGTTAATTTTACCTTTTAAAAATAAAAATCCATATTTATTTTAGAAATAATAGTTTTTATGGAACATTCAAATTTCATTATAAAAATATCATATGACAATATAAAATTATTTTATAACATATATTTAAATACGAGTGTTTTTTAAAAAATTAATTTAAAAAAGTTTATTCAGAAAAAAATAGATTATTATAAATATTAATTATCTCAGTTGAAAAAAAATTATGTTTTATTTGTGTCCAGAAGTCAATTTATTAAATTTATTCTCAATTAAAATTATATTTTATTAATCAAAATTATAATTAAAATAAATTAATATTATATGAATTTTATTTATAGAAATGAAATTAAATAGTAAGAAACTAATACGTAGACACATAACCCCTTAATACGTCTACATACGAATTAAGAGTAAGGTGTGTGTCAGATGTAGTTTCATAGGGTGGTTGGGATATCATTAAATGAATATTAATCTACACTAATTCAAACTTCTCTCATATGTGGTTTTATTAAAGCATCACTGGCTAATTCTTGGCTTGGTCTAAGTCAATGGATTACAAGGGTGACAATACCTCTCTACCATGTTATGACAAATTGGCTTCAAACGACCGGAATCTATTGGTTGAGGCCATCTATTAATCTTCATGTATCATTTGTCTTTGTCATTAGAACACATAATGACTAATTATAATGGTAAAATTATCATCCAATGGTATAGTTTCCAATGTTCATATTGACAAAATGTTTATATTGAAAAATGGTTAGATAGTGGTCGAATACTAATTGTCACATATCTCTTTATACCCTATAAATACCACTTCTTTCATTCACTCAAAATTGAAAACATTTACACTTATGCTTATATTTCATTTTCATTAGATGTTGATTGTTTTAATAATGTTTTTGATTATTTCTATAGTTTTTTCTATTGTACAAATGATTGTAGAAGATTTTAATGATTTTTATTTTCCCATTTTAGCTTTTCTATTTTATATTTTTTGTCAAGTTGTAGTGTTGGTAATTTTAATTTGTTTCATAACTGACTATTATAATGATATTTATCAAGGATAATATTTTTTTTGGTTCATCAATATTTTTGATATTTATAATATCATATAATATGTCAAAAATATTTTTTATGGAAACACATATCATTTAAAAAATTTGGTTCATTAAATTATTCCTCCTTATGAAATCATTTCCCTGAAATTTATTCTCATTCTCTCAGTTGAGAGAAGGTGAGGGTACATCTATCTAATATACTAATCTGGTTCCTAGGACACTTCGTAATATTTATGGTTACCCTACAAATATTTTATGAGGATGTTATTCTTTTTGAGTAGAGCCCTGACTCTATGTTCCATGATATCCACCAGCAAATACTTATATGAGAGTTCATGTTCCAGTTATACCTTCTCTAGATTCAATACAAGTGGGGGATTAGTTATTTACTTCATTAAGTGATTTATGTGGAATATATCTTCAACATTAGAAAGATTTGTTGGAAGTTCTAGCTGATACACTACAGCTCTAATGTGATCAAGGATCTCCAAGGAGATAATTTATCTAGATCTAAGAATCCCTTTATTTCCAAATCACATATATCTATTCCGTAGTGAATTCTGATAAAATATGTAGTTCCCAAAAAAACTACAAATCCCTTAAACTGGTGTAGCATAACTCTTTTGTCGACTAAAACTAGAATTTACATGTTTTTGGATGGAATAAGGATTTTTTGTCATCTCTTACAGAAGATCAGTCCCATGTATCTTTATATCACCAACTACATCCCAAAATGTATGTTTTCATAATATATTCCCATATATTACTCCATATGTATTAATTTGTATACTCTAGTGAACGCTACTATTATTTGAGAACTGAACTAATGGGAGGGGTAGATCCCATCCACAATTAAATTCCATTGATCATGTTCTTATCATTTTCTTAGCTATATGGATAGTCCTTTCAGATTGGACATCAGTTTTTGGGTGATAGGACATTCAATGATTCAATTAGGTACTTAAATCATGTTAATGAATTCTCCATAATTTTGATCTAAACCATTGATCATGATTAGAAATAATTGAAATTGGAACCCCGTGAAACATTACCACATCCTTCACATATACCATGGAAAGTTGTTCAAGGGAGAAATATTCTTGAATTGAGATGAAATGGGTGGTTTTAGTGAGTTTACCTTGTATAAAAAATAACGAATTTATTCCATTGATTTTGATGGGAGACTAGTGACGAAGTCTATTGTGATATTTTCCCACATAATGTTGTTTTGGGTTGTAGTTTCAATTCCTATTTTGGAATTTTTCATTCATTATTTACTTATTCACATACCGAAAACCATGTTGGGTAGTAATCAATATCCCCTTTCATATTATGCCACTGATAATGATCCTGAAGGTCCCTATATATTTGGGTTCCTATAGAATGTATAGATAATTTAACAGTATGATCTTCATCTACCATACCCTTCATTATATATGGGATAGAATGAACTTATATTATTTTATGAAATTTATTTTTAATAGAACTTCTAGATCAAAATTAAATTAAATAAACAACCAATTCTACATATCATCTATCATATTTTAAAAAAAGTATATTCTCTATGAAATTTCGTGATCGTATCTAGTAATTATGGTTGATAAATCATTTGTGATAATGTTGATGATTCCCCTTCCCATACTATTACCAGGTCTAATATCACTAGGTCCTTTATTTAAGGATCTCCTTTAATACCCTTTATTTCCATCACAACACGATCTTTGCAACATAATTCCCCATCAATATTGTTTTTTCTTAATGGGTGATAATGAATTTAACAGTCATAGTCTTTAAGAATAAACAACCATCTTATTTGAATAATGTTTAATTCATTATGTGTGAAAATATAATTCAAACATTAGTTGTATGCATATATATCACATTCCCCCCATAAAAATAGTTTCTCCATATCTTCAGATAAATAATAATTTCATATATCTCATTGTTATGTGTAGGATAAATCTAATCATGAGGTTTTAACTATTGAGATGAATAAGCAATCACCATGTCACCTTTCATGAGTATGTACCCAATCCCTTTAAGAGATACATCACTCTAAATAATGAATCCTTCTCTGATAGAGGGTAGAGTTAAAAATGGTTCATTAACAAATATCTTGATTAGTTGTTGGAGACATTACACAATATCCTTTTCCAAGATGAACTTCACCTTTTTTCGAGTTAACATGGTAAGTTGATTAGAAATTCGAGAAATGTTTTTTGATAAATATATTATAATACCCTATTTAACTAAGGAAACTAGAAATCTCAGTTACCAATTTAAGAAGAGACAACTCCTTTATTGTATTTTCCTTTATAGGGTCAACTGAGATTCCTTCATTGGTTATAATGTTCCAAAAGAATTTAACTTTTTGTAACTAGAATTCACATTTTTCAAAATTTCAAAACAGATTTTCCATCCATATAGTTCACAATAGAAACCCTAGATGATCACAATGGACCTTGTTACTTTTTAATATATATAAATAACCTCAATAAAACTAAAATAAATTTATCATTTTATTCCTCGGATAATATATTTATTTAATCCCTAAATATATAAGGAGAATTGTTAAAGATGGAAAGAATGACCAAAGAATCATAATGTTCATAAATTTTTTGGAAGACAGACTTATGAATATATTCATTATTCACTATCAATTGTAGACACTGAGATCAGAGGTAAATAATGGAGAATAATTAAGCCCCACAAAGCTGGTTAAATAAATCATCAATCCTATGGAGAGGGTACATGTTCTTTACTGTGATCCTGATATGTTCTCAATAATAAATGCATAACTGCATTAATCCGTCCTTCTTCTTCACAAATAGAACATATGCTTCCTAAGGAAACAAACCTGGTCAGATAAATCTCATCTAAAGTAGATCATGAATTTGTTTCCCTAATTCCCTGATGTCTACATTTTCCATAATATAAAGGGTCCTAGATATCATATTGGATGTAGTTATGAGTTAAATAGATAACTCTAATTATACATATAGGGTAGGTCTAGGTAACACTTTAAGAAAAACATCAACGTATTCTTGAATGATAGGGATATTATCTATCTTTAAAGTTTATTTTACTTATACCTCTTCTCCAATCATATCCATAATAATGAATCTAAGAGGTGCTTCTAGATAATGATTAGGTAAGGATATATATCTATTTTAAATGAATATTATTTTTATATTAATGACTACTAAAATTTCATTGATTCGAAAATTTATCTTAGAATTATATTTTGAGAGAAATTCTATCCCTTGAATGGTGTTGAATTCCACCATGGGAATGCTTTATAGATTTTCAATGAGGTTATACTCACAAAATCTAATAGTATAATTTCTATACAATTTTTATTCTAGGACAATTATTTTAGGATTATTGAATGATAACCCTACTTATAGTAGTTTGGGTATTGATTCTATATCTTTTCAATCATAAAAGAAATAAATGAATGTGTAGATCTAGAATAAAAAAATGTAATTTATGTATTAGAGAGCACAATGAGACTGCTTTCCTGAACATCATTTAAAACATATACCTTATCCGATGTGATAGAAAATAATACTCATTTCTATCTTCGCCCATGCTAAGGATGATGGTGGTTTCCCTCTAGCATCGTCAGATTTGGATATTTATTGGAAAATTCCCATGTTTTCCACACTTTAAGAATAGAACATCTGTCTTGGCCTGCACGATATCCAGTTTTCATTAGTATTGAGAGGTTGAGGATGAACCTCACCATGATAGTTTCGAGCTATATATCTATCTCATACAAAACTGTAGCAATTTCCACATTGAAGTAAGAAGTTTCCCAAATGCACCTTCACACTTTTTTGCATGTTCGATGTTTCAATTTCATTCCTCCTCTTCAATGTTCAAAGCTATTCCTTGAAATTGGATCCATTTCACTCTTCATTTCATTGGATAAAAATGAAAACTATGTATTTATAAACTCTAAATCACCCTTCACAGAAATCCTCACTATATCCTCATTTCCTTCAAAGTGTCGATTTTATTGATTCCTCCACAAATGGGGTCCTAGTGTATCGAATAATCTAAAATCTTTTATATAAGGATCCATAATAATACTAGAGGTGATAATATCTTGTATTGTAAATTTGATATCCTATATTACCACCTATTTATTTTCAATATGTTTGGCCTCTAGTTATTCCTTCTCTGTTAGTGTTTCCATATAACAATGGAAATATTTATTAAAAAATATTCCTCCAAAATATTCCAACTCCATAACATTGATATCCCTTCCTTGAATAGTGTTTTAATCAGTATCCATCACTTATCAACTTCTATTTATAATTGGTATACATCCATTGTGAATTTATCTTATTCTAAATAATTGTTATGGAAATGATCTTTTCTATAGATCATATATATTGTTCATAAATCAATAGGTCAGTAGATCCACTGAAAGAAGGCGTTCATTGATATATGGTCGAATCAATGGAAAGTAGTTCCATTTGAGTATAATGAAGTCTCTAAACACAATTCATGTTATTCTTCAAAGCATAAGATTGTTGATTCATCATCCTCATGATGTTTAAAATTCCTTTCTCCATCATTACATCATAAGTACATTTTCTATTTTCACTCATCATTTATGAGGTTCCTCTTATTTCTCGCTTTTTTCAAAAATATGAAAATTATAGTGAGAAATGTGTTAATTTTACAAATACTATAATTATTAAGGTATTTATTTCTAATAACATCATGCATACATATTTTATTAATATCCTATAATAATTATTAAAAATTCTATATATCCTTCTTAAAGGTTGATAAAAATATTTTTATTAACAAAACTTATCGCTTGGGGGGTTCAAACAAGTTATGTAGTAAGGCCAATTGTTAGAAGCACCTCATGTTTGAGTTTTGTTCAATGTGGAATATTCAGGTGTTACCCCTATGTATATCTATTCCAGATACACATCCACTTGTAGTATCTTCAAAGGAATATATTTTTTGGGAACCCACTTATATAATACATTCCAAAATATCATAATGTTTCGTGATATCTAGAATTGTCCTTGGGTTTCATAATAATGTTTTAATGTCCTAATTTATATAAATAACTAAACATCCATTTGATACCAACCATGGAATCCCACTTTTTTATTAATTATTTTTCATTATATGGTAAAAATAATGGATCATTTAAACATTAATTTCATGGAATTAAGGTATATAATGCATGAAAATTTAATTTTTCTTTCTAATTACAGTTGATGACACCCTCATGGGATCACCCTTTATTACATTTTCTGCATCTTATATCATGGGAACATACATCAAAGTAAAGTGGTGAGCATAAATAAAAATAGTGGTACAAGGTAGAGATACATATAACATGTGATCATGGGGCATATCAAAATGAACATGAGGTATAACAATATAGTGAAAAAATGATATATATCATTAGAATAAGAACTTGAATCATAACATGGAAATGTGGCTACAATATTTTAATGATTAATTCATAATCTTATCACCGTGGTTTATCTCTAAATTTTAGTAAATAAAATTACCAAGTTCATTCAATAAGGTATCCCTAAACATGTCATGTATATATATTAATTTATTTTGCCAATTAATTGGAGTGGTTTTAGGGAACACACATCATATTATATATGAACATGTTATCCTCATTTACCATAATCATTTTATTTAAAACCCATGGATAAAAAAATAATGAGACTCTTGTGAAAATCATGATATAAAAAAGAGCATAAAGACATCATCATTCATAATTTTTATCCCACAAAAATGAAATGTGGGTTTTTTATGTTTAAATCCTTGAATCAAATAAATCATTTTTTATGATAGGTTAATACCCCTAAAAAATATTGTGATTTTTGTATTCAAAAAAGTAAAATAAGAGAAAATTCATACGTATAAAGATAAATTTGAGAAGTAAACTCGGTATCATGACCTATATAAATCATGGTTTTAGAAAAGTATAAATTCAAAGGGGAGAAGGTTATCTGATTAATAAAACATAATTTCCTAGTTAGTGTATGATAAAAGGGTAATAAAATATATTAACAATAGATTTTAAAATACATATACAAAAATATGTTCTTGAACAGATGGGAATGGAAGGATAATCCCTTACCTTGAAGAGTTACTCCTAGATCATGATGAATGGAACCATGGGGGATTGAAGAAACCATAAAGAGACTAATTGAGAGGAAACTCTACCAGAACATCATGTATTATGTACTGGTACTAAATTTATATTGAGAAATGATTGGGAATTTATATAAAATGTGGAGGATTTGTTTTAATATCTTCCAAAGATAGGTCTTGAAAACTACATTGTAGAAAATGAAAACCCATTAGCTTACCCATGGGTTTTTTCATAATTATTTTCATTTTGGAAAATTTTATATAATTTTAATCGACCATTTTTAATATTTCATTTTTCATGGGTGAGTAAATATTCCACAAAATATTGTTTTTTTAAAAAATGGGATTTTTTTTTAGACATTGGAAAGTCACTTATAGTTTTAAAAATTGATTAAAATATATTTAAATACATTATATTTGTAAAATAAAAATTTTTACCTTAATTATTGTGGTTATTTAATATTTTCATCATTTGGACATAATTACAATGTTATTAAACATACTGAAAAACCTAAATATTATTTTTTTACTATTAACAAAAAATTAAATAATATTAGAAAATTTCCATAAATATTCCCCAACCTAATTTCAATGTTATGATTTCAAAAATATTTTTTTTACTGAATTAATTTTCTAAATAATGTTATTTTACCTTGTATATATATAAATCCTTAATATTTTAAAAATAACAGATTTACAGCACATTTATATATCTGACACTTATAAAAATATCTTAAGAAATTATATTATTTTTGTCATTTACATTTAAATATGAGTGTTTGAATATGATATTTAATTATAAAAATTATTATTTATAATACCTTGGTTTATTATATTTAAATATATGTTTTCAAAAAAAGTATGTGTTTAATTTGTGTACTGAAATCAAATTATCGAATTCTTCTTAGATAAAAAAATATTATATTAATAAAAAATATTCTTAAAATGAATTGATGAAATAATAATTTTATTTATTAAAATGAAATTAAACATTATTTAACTATCTCTAGGACACATAACCCGTTACTAAAACCATATACGCTCTAAGAGATAGGCATTTGATGGTCGTAGTTTCTTGGGGTGGCTCGAAAAACATTGACTGAGTGGTACTCTTTTGTAAATTGAAATTATCTCATTGAATATGTCATTCATGATTCACTTTAGGAATATAAGATTGTTCTTGGTAAATGTTAGACCCCAATTATAATACCTCACTTCCATGTTCTGAATAATTGGCATCAAACGATAGGACTCTACTAGTTGAGTCCATCTATTCTTCTTTTTGTATAAATTGAAACTTCGAATTACTACTTATAAACACTAATAATAATGGTAACATTATCATCCAAGGGTATAGTTTACAATGGTCATATTAACCAACTATCTTATTGACTAACAATTATATAATGGTTGAATCCCAATGGTAACATATCTAATTATACCCTATAAATTCCACTTCAATTTTTCACCCAAAATTCAATACAATCATTCATATTGATATATTTTAATTATAATAAAATTATGATTGATTTGATAAAATTTTGTTTTATTTCTATAGCACTTTCTGTCAGAGTTATGATTCTAGTCGGTTGGGAAAATATTTATTTTCCCATTTTAGTCGCTCAATTTTATAATTTTTTGTCTAGTTCTAATGTTTTCAATTTTAATTGGTATTATAGCTGAGTAATATAATGAAATTTATGAATGAATTTTTAAATTTTTTTGTATTAATATATACTTTTTACATGTTTAATTTCATTTAATATTTAATGAAAAATTATTTATGAATAAATTATCATTTTAAAAAGTCTAATCCATTACATATTATATGTGAATATAGGGGAAATTTCACTTATAATGATCACATGAATGTTATTATTTCCAAATGAAAGTAAGATAGTAATTTTAATAATATCCTCATTCAAAATAATCAAAAAACACCTAGAGGAATAATAAGGATGGTTTTAATATATACTTATTTTATTAGTAATAAAGGTTAGTTTTCATTTATGAATAATAATATAATAAAAATAACATTTAAAACAATCTTGATGAACTTGTATTTTTCATTTTGGATTTTTATTATAACCCCTCCTTTATTTAATATTACTTTAAAATATATTTCATTAAAAAAATATTGTAATCTTTCAATGGATTCTTCAATGAAGTTACAATGGGAAATTCTGTAAGAGATAAAAAGAATATTCCCTTTATATGGTAAAAATGAGAGAAAAGTAATTTTTTAGAATGATAAAAGAGGATTAATTTTTAAAAAAAAATTATAAAGAAAAATGTGTATAATTTTACATTAAAAATCATTTAGAAACAGTTCAAAAAAATGTCACATAGTGTTCGAAAAACTGTTTTCAATGATAAAAACTTTCTTACTGAAGATAGAAATAAATACGGATTTTAATAAAAAAATTAAAAAATAAATATTATGTACCAAAGAGTTTAAAATGTTTATTATTACTTCAAAAAAACATGAACAACCATAATATAATAAAAATAAAGGATTTTTTATAAAATTATTAAATAATTTTATTTAATGGAAATTTAAGTCAAGACAATCCAAAATTAAATGAGATTGTGAAGTAATTCTTTGAAAATATGATAATTTTGAATTTAGAATTAATTGATGAATCAAATATGTGTACTTCATATAAATCATAAGTAAACAAGTGTAAATAAAACAAAATATAAAAAAAATAAATTATATGCATAATCATAAAATATATAAAACACGATGAAATAATATAATATAATAAATAGAAAAAGAGTTTTAAAAATATTTATCACTTGGAAACATTTAATTAAAATTCCTATAGATTAAGTACATCAAATCGAAAAATAAAAAACAATGAAAAATGATGCAAACCTAATATTACAATTAATGGTGATGTATGTATACCATATATAAGTAATTAGGTTTATAGTATTATAACATTTTTCAATGTAATTAAATTGAGATGAAATCCATTACTACGTTTTTTGCATTTGGTCATACTAGCTTTATCAACATGTATTATAAATTCCAAAAGGATATAAACATATTCCAAAAATCATATTAATATCAATGATATCATATATGATCATTTTATTGTTGAGTTATAAGTTATATTTCATAATTTTCCATTACATTATTTTGGGAAATCACAAACACTAACATAAAATATTATTACATAATTTTAATATTCCAAGTGTTTTAGAGTGTTTTTTATGAAAACAGAACTTTATTTCTTACATATATAAATCTATAAGGTATTAATAATATAAAAATTATTTTTTATTACAATATTTAGAATGGGAATGTGTCCAATAAGTCATCCTCAGTATTATAGACCTGATATTGGACTTTAGTCCAGTCTTTCATACTAGAAAATTAATTGACAATTAGACTGATACCGATACCAATACAATTATATTTAACGCCATATGGTTTATAATATTGACATTATTATGGAATTACATCAGGCCAACTTAATATTATAATTAAAATACAGATGAACTATTTCTATTATAATTAAATATTTAGTATTGTAATGGTGTAAACCAATTCGATGTCATACATTCACTTATGATGAGCTATCATATTCCAGGTGTCCGAGGTAATTTTGTAAAAAACTCCAAAATATAAACTTTGGGATATAAAAATATGACCCTTAGAAGGATTTTTATAAATAAAAAGTCATTTCAAGATCATTGAGTTGGATGATTACATTCCCAGTCAAATTTTTAGAAGAATTAATAGTGTGAACTACTCATTATTTTTATTTTTATTTATTTATAGAGTTTTATTCTTAAGGAAACCAAGTTAGTTTGTCTCCCTATGAAATGTTATGTAATTGTAACTTGTATCCGAACATTATTATGATCAATGGATTTTATGGATAGGAATTTTTATAATTTTATCCATAAGATTGATGGATTACAATGATAGTAAGATGATATTGTTCATCATATCGAGGCCTTATAGGGATTGGACGACATAAGAATTCTGATATTCTAATCAATGTCACTCCTTGTAAGGAATGATTGACTTTTTTGTAATTATAAAATAGTTGATTCCTTGAGTAATGTTTATTAAATATCATTATCTTCAATTTAAAAGAGTTATCTTTTTAATAATCTCATGTAAGTCATTCTTACAATTACATTTCAATTGAATTTTTATTTCTTTACAAATATCTATTCCTATACATATATTTGAAATATATTCAACATATTCATCCAAATATTTTGATTTTATTTTTTGTAATACAATGATTATGATTAATGAAAATTAATTAATTATATCCAATGAGAATATGACCATTTAACTCTAATATAATCATACTACTATATGGTTCCAATTATGTGACTTTTTTAATCGTACTGAGTTTGAGTCAGATAAACATACATAGGAGTCTTTGTGTAATTGTTTTAGTTTAAGGTGTTTTAAACTAAAATTTTAAAATACAATTCACTGCCCTATTTTATGTATTCCCTAGATAAGTAGATATTACAATCCTGTAATTAATATTAGAGAATCTTTTTAATCCATAAATACATTTTTTATTTTACATCAATTACTATTACAATTTTTTTTATATGTTAAAAAAATTTATACAATAAAATTTATTGCGAGAAAATATTTTTTGTTTTTTATAATTTAAGGTAATAGTGTTGGATCAAAAGAAAATCTAAATCCAAACATACCACCTATCTTTTTTGATGATGATTATGATTACTAGAGATATTGGAGGAATACCTTTCGTATCAACAATGGAGTTGATAATTTTTTTGATGCTAATTGGGGATTATAATATACTTGTTTATAATGTTACTACATTTAATCATCAAGAAATATAGTATTATTAGTTATACTAATTATAATGGAATATATAGTTATGTTTTGCGATTAAAAGAATTTATAATTAATTATCTTCTTGTGAAGCTACTAACAGTATATGAAAAATTTTATTAGTCACATTCGTTGGAACCTCTTAAATGGTTGAAACTATAAGATGAATTATTATACTATATTATCAGGATTTTAATTTCTTACTGGGAGAATCAGCTACTAATATTCACAAGAGGTTAATGATAATTATAAATAGTTTACATTATATTGGTGAAAATAATTTTATGATGAAATTTTTTTAGAAGTGATTGTTGAAATCATTCCCAATGAGTGAGAATCGTAGATAACACATTATGATGTGTCAATTAAAATAAATAATTTTTCCTTCCATGAAATCACTGGAAATCTTATTGATATGAAGGTATATTGAGGAGAGAGAATGATAAAGAGAAAAAGGAAAATGGTGTTGTTACTTTTTCAACTACTTTTCAGTTTCTTCTAAAATTCAAACTCTTGAAAAGTTGTTAAATCATCGTGGAAGAAGAAAGTTGAAATTAAATTAGACCCATGTTCTTCCAAAAAATTCCATGAATTAATTAGATAATCCATTTTGAAGGTTAAATAGAATTTTTGTATTGAAATATTAAAAATATACATACAAAATGACTCCTAGGGATAATGGTCACAAGATAGATGAAGTGACTTGTTATGAGTTTAATAATGATGGAAATATCAAATGTATTTTTCCATATATGTAGAGGGAATAAATAAAGAATAAAATTTCAAAGGAATTTCATGAAATATTATAAATCATAGGGAATGAATGTTTTGAACACTACTGTCACTTTCAGTGAAATTGGAGGTGATTATTATGATAATTCTTGTTTTAATGATCCTTCTGAATAGACGAAAAAAAGAATTTTTAAAAAATTACACATCGTAAATCAAAACATTATGTAAATTTTTTGAACATATAAAATCATTAAAAATATTCTGTTAGGTTCAAATTATCCTAATGAGAAAAATTATGCATCCCCGGATGAGGAATCTTTCTCATCCAATGAAGATAATTCTTTATCTACGATGAAGATTCCCATTTTCATAAACTCATTGAAAATTAGTAATATAAAATTTTGTAAAATATATGATAATTTTAAGGCTAAAAATGTTACAGAAAATTCAAAAGTAAATGTATTAAAAATTTAATATCAGATATTTTAAATGATCTTATTGAAACTCTTTATGAAAATAATTCTATTTAAAAAGATTTTGTTAAAGTACTTTCTATGTAAAATATGATATAAACTGTATTTTATCAACATAATTACAAAACAATTATGAAATAACTTATTTGAAGAAACATTTACTAATGTTTACATAAGAAGAATAATGTTTTTGTAAAATGTATAAACAAATTATACCTCATTGTAATAATACTGAAATGGGTTTTACTCCTAAAATTTTTTTTAGTAACAATTACATTGGACCAAAAAGTTAACATTTTTGTAATAAATTTCAATGATGTGGAAATTGGAAAAATAATTATTTCATAAATAATGATCAATCCTTAAGATTCCATAAAACCTATTTTTCAAATGAAATGAAATCTTCTCAAAACAAAATCAGATAGATTTAGTTAGCTAAGATATTCTTCCTTTTCAATACTAGAGCCTTGAATTTTTGGATTCCAAATGGGTAATTTCATTTCATGAAAATAAAGAAAATACCAACAATAATAATACTTAGAACATAGATAGTAGATGTTTTACACATAGGAAATGTGAAAAATATATCTCCTAGAAGATAACAAAAATTAATAGTGGAAATTCACTTTCATAGATAATTCTCAACGAGATGTTATTGGAATATGTATAATTGGTCATCATGGTAAGGCTATTATTTCAAATCTTTTATTTTCTAATGTTTTAATCACAACCTTATAAGAATAAGTTAATAATGTGATGAATTATACCCTGTGATATTTATAAATAATTAATGTTTTTTTACTTTGTCCCAATGATTAAATTATTCATTTTGACTACTGGTTTAATAATTTTTATACACTTAACATAGAAGTCCATAGGATCCATGTCTTACATTGCGTTATTAAAATGGAAGATAAATCTTGGTTGTGAAATTGAAGGTTACCACATTGTATCCTTATGAACATATCCTTGTTGACAAATAAAGAACTTTGTAAGGATCTACCAAAGCATTGGTTTGATACTTCAGAACTCCTTGATACTAGTCAATATGGTAGGAAACAAAATTCAGGTTTTAAATATATTTTGGAATTACCAACATCTCAAAATTCTCACATAGTGGAGATGGACTTATTGGGTTAAACACAATGTGTATGTATTAATGGAAAATATTATGTAAATGCCTCACTAAATCATTACACAACATATACTTGGGATTATTTTATATCAAATAAATATGATGCCTTTTATTTTTTTTAAATTTTGTTGCAAATGTTTAAAATGAAAAAAAATTCCACTAATTACTCTCTATAGTGATCATGTTTGACAATTTTTAAATTATAATTTTCAAAAATTATATAGTAAGAAAGGTATTGAACATAAATTTTAAGAACCTAACCCCCCAATAATATAGTGTAGTTGAACGAAGAAATATGATTCCTTAATTAATAACTAGAACCATACTGAATGAATACTCAATTGCTAATAATATTTGGTCTGAAGTGGTTAGTACTGCCTACTATACTATAAATCATGTTTTAATTGGATTTTTTTAATAAAACCCCATATGAGTCGTGGAATAGAAGACAACCAAAAGTCTTTTATTTATTAGTTTTCAGTTTCAATGTATTCATTATGAATACTAATGATAACTTTCAAAAAATTTCCCCAAACTCTAGTGATGGTTTTTTTATTTCACTAATTTTATGGATTATAGTGTTGTTAATAATAAAAATTTCTTGTTGAGGAAAATGATAATGTTATGTCTGATGAAACAATTTAATTTCTTTTCAAAAAACCGTATCCTAAATCCACCTCAGATGTTGTTTATAAAACAAATTTTCAACTATTGATAGAAAGTACTTATCATGGGGGAGAAACTGAAGAATATTTTTCTAATGTTTTTCTTTATAAATATTTTCTACACATTATTGAAGAATATAAAAATAAAAATCCATGATGGTTGTTGTTTAATAAGAATCATTCTATTGAAAGTATCATTGCAGTAGTAGATCAACCAATTTGGGCTATATGTTTCTTATGAGATGAAATTTAACAACTATATTTCTTATCCCAAATTGAAACTAAGAATCCTGAAGATCCATTAAGTGATGACGATTGGATTATGGAAACGAAACCTGATATCAATTATTTTGATAGGGTCAAATATTTGAATTTATTTGAATGAACTAAGGAAAATTTTATAATTGGAGGAAAATGGGGTTCTCAGAACAAATGTGATGAGAATGGAATCATTTTTAGAATATAGATAGACTTTTGTAGAAGGGTAATAATGAGTAATATGGAATAGATAATGAAGAATCCAATGCACTGGTATGAAGACTTGAATGTATATAAATAATTGTTTACTTTTCAAAATTATTTCAATTCAAAAATATCAAATGGATGAGAAGTGTGAATTTTTTAATATATATATATTGAATGAAGTTTATGTTTAAAACACCCTGGGTTTTGAAAATAAAAAATTCCCTATATATTTATAATAACTTACCAAATCATTATATGTTTATAAACAATCCCCTATATATTTCTATGATTGGTTAACATGATTTATGTTAAAAAACCATTTCTTTATGGGAGCTATTGATGAAACATTTATATATAAAATTAGATAACATAATATTATGTTTATTCAAATTTAGGTTTATGAAATAATTTTATTATCAACTCAAAAATAATTAATAGATTCATTTATTGATCTTATGAAATATGAGTTTGAAATGTGTATAATGGGTGAGATAATATATTATCATAGATTTAAAATTTTACAAAAACCATGAGTAACTTTTACATCTCAACAAAAGTATAATATATGTCATATTAATTAATTTGGTTATGATAATTCTAATAGAATTAATACTTCCATCGGCACCTCAAATACATTACATCCTGATGAGGCTGAGAAACCAGTTGATCAAATGATTATTAGAGAGATGATATGATGTTTAAATTACATAAGTGATAATTATCCATATTTAATGTTTTCTATATGATTATGAGAATGATATTAATAAAATGTGTTAAAATGATTTTTTCATTATCTTAATGGGACTATGATTTTTGGAAATTTATATTCTTCTAGAAATGTTTGTAAACTATTTTTTTGATACTAACGTTGCTGGATATAGAATCGATAAGAAAAATGCATCTAAATATTTTAATTTTTTCGGATATTATTTAGTTTTTGGTTTATGCAATAAACATCACTCAGTAGTAATTTCCATTTCTAAATCCAAATATGTGGCAGCTAGAATTTTTTGTGCTTAAGTGTTGTGGATGAACCACCCTCTTAATTACTATGACTATAGTTTTACTAAAATTAAATTATTTTTTGATAATAGAATCACTATTTCATTATATATGAACCCAACACATCACCCGTGTGCTATGAACATATATATATATATATATATATATATGATACTATTTTCTTTGGGATCACACACTTACGAGGGATATTATTTTACAATTCATTAGAATAAAATATTAACTTGATGAAATTTTTACATAACCCTATGTTCTAATAGACATGAATATATAAAATAGGATATTGTAATGATCAACATAAAGTAATCAATCATATCTACATCTTTTTTATCAATATACTTACCTTATGTTACTCCTTTGCATAGGGGGAGTATATAAGTTTCCTTTTTTAAATCATTTAGTTTTTCTTATATCTATTTAGTATTTAATTTTTTTTAGATTTCAAAAAACATTTATATTGGTTATATATGACTCAACCATTTTATATCTATTTCTGAGTATGAATTATCAAAATTATTTATAGACTCTAAACGTGTTATAAAATTACCAGAATCAAAATTTATTAAAAGGCATTTTGAATTCAAAAAAAATTGTTAAATATTTTTCAAATAAAATTATTTTTTTTTTCGTAAGAATATTATAATTACTTTTATGAAAAAAATATCATAATTATTTCATAAAAAAATACTATCATATTAATTTTTTTTGAAAACAAATATCATAATATGTTTTTTTACAAAAACTAAACAGAATAGTTTATTCATTCCAATAGATCTTGCCAACTAAATGACACTATTATGTTGTTTTTTTCAATCAATATCATTAGTTTATTCTTTGATTGTTTTTTGTCTTCTTTTTTGTTTTTATAAAAAAAGTAATGATTTTTAAAAATATTATTAATTGGATTCAACAATAATCTTATAAACACTTTAAAGCCTATGGAGTTGAAAATTTTATTTATAACATTCTTCATAGTAATCTTGTCCATCATATCAAAGAATTATTCATCTCAACTATTGGTTTTTTCATGGAAGATGTCTCTTAAAAATTATACATATATAAAGGAGTTCCTCCTCCATCCCACATCATGTGTTCACATATTTTTCACCTGATTTACAACACCCTTTATGATCCTTAGTCAGAAAAATAATGTTCTTTCTCTATGATTCTTGGAATCTATTTTAGTACTCATGGGAGAAATACAATATTTTGTGAGTTTTTTTAGGGGGATATTAATTAAAAGATAATTCTATGATAAGTATGACTATACCTTGATGAATTTTTTTTTCATTTAATGGTTCTGAACACTATTGGTTCGAAAAAAATAAGGAATTTCATCATAAATTCCATTATATTGTTCTTTAAATTTTTGCATCCATTCAATTTCTAATGGAATACGGGAATGATAAAAATATTATCATTATATATAGAAAAAGGTATACAATTTCCTGTAATAATATTTCTAATATTTTTGGAATTCCATTATAAGGGGAATAATATTTTACATCACATTAGTTTCCCTAAATTATACATACTTTTAACAAAAAAGAGCCAATGAATATTTTTTTCCGAATCTAAAAATGTGATAATGGATTCATATTTAAAATTGGATTTCCATGTGGTAACATTTTAGAAGAAATGCTTCATAATTACAATAGGAGGTTATAGAGATATACTAAAGGTATGTGATGTGTCTATTTCAGTATCTTTGGTCAATATAAGGATGATAAACTTGGAGATGTTTATCCTTCTCAACATAGAAAACATCAAACCAAATCCATCAAATCTATGATTATGATTTATTCAATATTTTTTATCAACATGGTGGAAATGTTCATGGATATTTTCAAAGTGTAAAATAAGTAATATCTAATGAAGGAAATGATTGAATTTATAAGTGATTATATGATTAATTGAATGATTATAGTATTTGAAGATAAATGAACCATGTTTGTTTTTCAGGTTGATGGAGATTTTTTTGAAGAACATCAGTTAGGAATATAAGATAATTCTGATAAAAAATGGGGAAGAAATTTACCATTAATCATAATAAAAAATGAGTAAAAATAATGTACCATTAGGAAATTTTAATATAATTAAAAAATATAAAGTTGAAAAGAAACCACGGGATCCATAAAATAGAATCAAACCAGCAGTGTATAAGTCCTTATATGTTTTTTCATTATAAATTAGTGGAAGAATATGTAAAGAATAATAAAAATAGAAGGTTTTCAAAGATCCAATGTGTGAAATATCATTGAAAGGAGTTGAAAGTGACTTAGAGAATCTCGTGATGCCCACTTACCTTACCGATCATGTAAACCCAGAAGCATGTTTAGTCTTTGAGGAAACCACTATTGTTTATTTAGATGTTTCTTCTGTCATAAAAGTGAAATAAAAGAAGTTGTTGGTGATGAATGGGATTGAGAAGGTCATTAAAATCAATCAAAATCAGAACTAGTTGGTAATGTAACTCTTACAACATCAAGTTATCTCAAGGATAAGCTTGATTTGGATGTTGATCATAAAATTAATATAAAATAAGACGATAAAAAAGGATATGTTGTAGACCAATAATATGAATAATTTTATAACGAAATTGAAGAATATGGATAAGAATAAAAAGAATAAATTGATGCGAATAAAGAGGGAGATGATAATGAAGAAACTGAATTCGATAAGATGTTTTCAGATTCATCATCATCATCATCATTAGATCAAAACTCCAATGACGATAGAGAAGAAAAATCTTAATTCTCCCAAAATGAAGAATAAACCACATCAGAAAGAGTCTAGTCATATTCATTAAAAGAAAAAGATGCTCAAAATTAAAAAACCAATGTTTACGATGAAGTTGATGATAATGAATTCATCCACATTCTGAAATTATCTTCTCATAATTATTTCTCAAATTAAAATGATGAATTTTTCCAAAAATTCATTAATAGAAAGGAAATGATGTTGATAATGGGACACGAATAACATAACCTTCTAAGGTTCAATATATGCATTCAGATTCACAAAAAAAAATATCTCTAGAATGAGTTTATTATATTGTCCATACATGGAAATTGTTAGAAAGAATTATTCCATATTTATAAAAAATAAATCATTGATCCATTATATTACTTAATGTCTTAATGATATGTTAGAAATAGTAAATGTTTTAACATAGAAACTTATTCATATTAATGATCAGGTGAGTGTTTTTAAAGAATATTCTTAGTCATCTAAACATACAGTTAAATGGCCTTATTAGGGTTATAGCGATATTCAAATTCAAAATGAACAATTTTTTGATGTGAAAACACATACGATATAATTTTCATAGTCATTCAATCAGTTATCAAAAGACAACGAAAATATCGTGATATTTTTTTTAAGAATTATGATATACAACCAATGATGGAACCGAGGTATTTAATATTATGAAAAATTTGAAACAATATAAATAGTTAAATATGTCCAGATTCTTATATATTGATGCTAAACATTTCACTATGAAGTAGGATAATATCAAGATATATGATAATGTTAAACAAGATAATTATCAACAAGAAATTATAGTGAAACTAGAAAAACATCGCAAGGAGTTCTTGAAAATAATGCCCCTATGAAGACCATAATAAAGAAACATTGAATTCATTTTCATATGAAATCTTAATTAGTTGTTTTTTATAACATTCTAATGTATGTAACTGATTATCAAAATCATCCAAAACCAATTTTATTGAATGTTTTACACTTCATATTGGTTTAATGTTTATTAATATTATTTATGGATGATTATTTAGTTCACTTGCCTTTCATTTTTTTTCTTTCTAAAACTTTTTTGGAAACATCTAATTTTATTCTATATTCCTATTTAAAAATCACAAAGGGTGAGAGAATCTATAAATTTTGAGAAATTATTTAATGATGGAAAGTTTTTTTAAAGGAGGAGTTATTAATGTAAAGGGTAGAAAACATTTAAGTGGAATAAATGTTTTATCAAATGATGAGATATTATCCTAATGGGGAGTCTATTGTATTCAAAATTATATCCTCCATCATATTCATAAGAGTTATAAACTAAAGAGGAGTTAGTAATAAAAAATAAATATGAATAAAATTTTCTTAAAAGAATTAGGCTTTATGTTTTTACTGGAATTTTTAATTTATGATTTGGGGTTTTTATTTCCAAAATATAGGGATTATTTAGTAAGAAGTTATACTTCATACTTTTCCATTCCAATTGTATTTTAAATCACAAAAGCCAACTTAATATATGTGTACTAAAATATTATGACCTAGAAATTTAAACATGTTTTTCTAGAAAACATTATATTTTACCACTTTTAGAAAAAGTTATTAAGTATTACTAATATAAAAATTAATTTTATTCATTACTGTAATTATAATGAGAATGCTTATGATAAATCAGACTCATATTTTTTAGACCAGGATTTGGAATTTAGTCATTTCTTTCATACTGATAAAATTCGTTAAAATCAGACTAATACCTATATTGATACAATCAGACATACCCTTATATGGTTTTTCATATTGACATTATAAAGGAATTACTTCAGACTGAATTAAAATTATAATCATAATATTGAAGAATTATTTATATCATAATGAAATATATTAACATTATAATGGTGTTAACCAATATAAGTTTGGGTATTCAGTTATGATGATATGTCAAGTGCTATGTGTCTGAGGCCATTGTAATAAATTTAGAAATATAACAATAGGGAGATCAAAAAATGCCCATTGTTAGGATTCTTATAAATATGAAGTCATTTGAGGATTTTGGAGTATGTTTATTACAACGGCTCTAAAATTTTCAAAATAATTCTTAGTCTAAACTGCTTGTTCTTAGTCTTTTTATGTCTTTAGAGTGTCTTCTTCTTAAGTAAACCTTGTCTGGTTCTCTCCTTAAATTTTTTTGTAACTGTAACTTGCGTACAATAATTTTTGTGGTCACAGTATTTCAAGGATGGAAAGATAGAGAAACGGATCCATCCGATTGGGGAAAATAGGGATATCAATACAGATTTGATCATCATATTGAGTGCTTCCATGGATAGGATGATAGAGATATTATGGTAATTGTATTGAGGGATTTAATGGTAAGGGATGAGTGAAATTACTATAAGTATAAAATATTGGATACATTTATTCAAGGTTATTTAACACCTTTATCTTAAAATTAAACGAGTAATATTTTTTGAAAATAACATATAAGTCATTCTTAAAATTACATTTCAATTTTATTTCTTATTTCGTTACATGTAACTATTCCATTGCATATATTATAATGTGTATCATCATATTCATATTTTAACTTTCTTTTTTTCTATGTTAAGGAGATTATGATAAATAAAAATTGATTAATTATATCTATTAGGATTCTTATCTTTTAACTCTGATATAATCAGACTGGTGTCATGTTCCAATTATATGACATTGTTGATCAGACATAGTCTGATTCCTACAACCATACCTAAGTGGGATACTATATTTTTTATTTTACGGTGTTTAAAATATGTTTTAATATACCCTGCAATTATAATTATTGACATTATAAGGTGGTATTGTGATCTTAAATTTATACCATATTATTACCCATTAATTAATAACCATTCATTATTTTCATTATTTCTAGTTTTATTTGCCTTATTTTTTTGAATAGGTAATGACCTATTACTATTTATGTTCCTTTTAGATAGAACCTGATTTAATCATCTCTATAATGTCAAGCATAATGAAAATATCATATAGACTCATTATATATGTATTTAGAGTAACCCATAATTTTTGTGATAGTGTAAAAAATTAACCATTCATGGAGATGATAGGTCGTACGTACACATGAATGTTGTTTCCTTTTTCTTATCATATTAATTTAAATAAAATAAAATGATACATAAATATATATATTATAATTAAAATTTAATTGTTTTTGTAATATATATCACATATTTTTACTAAACTCATCCTTAATACATTTTATGTAATGCATGAATTAATCAAATCATATCATGAGGCGGTTTTCCACCATACACATGAACAATTTTATTGTCTATCCAAAAAATAGAAATCAAGAATTTTTGTGTGGTATAATAATTAAATAACAATAATAAAATTATAAATATCATATATATAATATACAAACAATAAATCCTTAATTATTCATATCCTTGAATGGTGGTAATGGGAGAATGAATGAAATCGATTTTCAAGGTTGTAGTCCTTCGTACACAAGAACAATGATTGAGTATCCTATTTGATGGAATTGTGTGGAGTTCAATATTTCACCCATAACAAAAAAATCTAATAATAATTATTATAATTATGTTATTAAATAATAATGGTACATTATTAATTTGAGCGGAAAAGAATGAAATAAAATTAAAAACCCTTTTTGAAAAACAATACCTCTTCTTCAGGTATCTCTTATTTGTTTGAACTAAAACATTCAAAGGATTGATTATCAAAAATAGAAGGAACCTATTATTAGGGTATGGAATTTGGGAAGTGATTTTGGATGTGGTTGGTTTAGTCAACAATATTGGGATGTGTGAACAATTGATGGGAATGAGTGACCTTTTATATTAGAGGATGAGTGATATTCTTATAAATAAAAAATGTAAACACTATCGAGAAGTCTCACTTACCTCATCTTCCTAAAATAACAAACTATTTTTATCTACTTGAAAAATGGTCAAACATTTCCATCCAATGGGTGTTGTACAAGTGTCACATTCAATTTTCCTATTAAGTTTATAGTTTAGTCACATGATGAAATCTTTTTTTATTTAAATCACTGTATAAATTTTTAAAACATTTCACTTATAATTTTGGTCAAAAATTACGTATAAAATATTATAAATTATAATTTATGATGATTAATAATATAGAAATTTTTTAAAATTAAAATCATAATTGTGGAAGATGTTAAATTAAAATTAATCCCAGAGACTGGATGAGAAAATATGTTTTTGATGTGAAAAAGCTCAAAATTTTACAAGGTTTTAATTTCTAAATTTAGTTTAAAATTGATTCAAATGAAAAAAAATTATACTAATAAAGGTATTATTGATCTCATTAAGCATTTAAAACTATTTAAATTATAAACTAACATTATAAAATATTTAGATGAGAAATCATCTTCAATTAAAACTCAGTATTTTTCACTCTTCGTCAAAAAAAGATACTTTTCATAAAAATACACAAAATTCACCCAATGATATTTTGACATTAAAATTTTAAAAATAATATGTAATTTTTATAATGAAATTTGTAAATGTTTCAATATTTATTTTGAAAAAAATTTCTCCCCTAGGAGTCGGAAAAACTGTCTTTAGAAAAATTAATATTTTTATGAATAAAATTGGGTTTATTCTTGCCATATTCATATAAAAGCGATTTTAGGAATACAAATTTTTTAATTGAATATATTGAATTTAAATTTCATTAATATAATTCGAAAATGATTTTTATTTATTTATCTGGATAAAACACTTTTAGTCTTATAAAAATAGTTTTTTATAACATTTCATTAATATTGAATTGGTCTTGTGTTAATTTTTAATTAATTAGTAACCAATGAATTAAACCTTATATTTTTATATGTTACAAAGTTCTATTTATAATCAATATTTTAGCAGCTCTATTATATCCTATTAAAATAAATCATAATGTTTTTATTATATATTGTTGATCAGCAAAACTCGAACTTTCCAGTAATGAATGACAATGAAGAAAGTCATTTTTCATGTAATGTAAGCTAACACAGGGGATCATGCATTTAAATATATATAATAGATTAAATTTATTTAAAATATATCAATATGTTTTTTGATGTAATGCTCATTTATATACTTGGTGTTCCATGTATAAAACACTATCAAATTTGAAGTTCATATTCTGAACTATTGGGGTGTTCTATTATGCCGACTTTAAATAAATTACATCCTAGAAATTTAAAATTCATATTGGTACTCAGGAAATAGATATTTGAAAATAATACTTTTAAAAATCGTCATCATGAATGTTTTAATAAAATATCCCCTTAATATGGAGTATAATAAGTAAACATTTTCTAAAGAATAAAAAATAACATTGTTTCTAGGTATGAGAAAATTAGTGGAATGTGAAAATATGGACTTGGAGGAAAAATATAAAATTATAAGAAGTGATTGAGTTTTACAATAATAATAAATTTAATGAACAATGGAAATTTTAGTCCCAAGAATCAATAAATCACTGTTGATTTTAAAGTCCTAGAAATCCACAAAAATAATGAATTAACATAACATTTTTGATCATTTTCTTAATGTAGTTTAATTATAATACAACATAATTAAATAAGGATATATACATACATGTCATATTAATATTTCATAAACCAAATTTATTCCTTTGGTATTTCTTTGATCAGTGTCTACTTTATCCATATACTTTATGAAATAAAAATCAAACAATTATATTTTTTGCGTCCTGAATCACTAAAATTTACTTTTAGTGGTTAATACGATATATATAACTTGTTGATATATGTTTTCAAACTATTTATCAAAACATATATGCATAATAACATAATCACTAATCCAAAAAAATTAAAACTAATAGTTGATGATAAATATTTATTTGTCAATATGATTTAGCTTAAAGAAATGAATCATTAAAGAGGAAACCACATAGGTTAGAGGTAGGTGTAAAACCCTTTCTACCTTTCAGTCATGGTTTCAAGGACCACTAAATTTATAAATGAAATTGGTTTTTACCATACATGAGATATTTAATTTTTATAAACTATATTCCAATTATATTCCCAATAACATGATGGAAATTCATGAATGTAAATTAATCATTAAATAACCATATAATAATATTTTCAACACATCCTTTTTTACAAAGTCAAACAATAATATTTTTATATCAACCCTAATTTTTATCAATAATATTAAACTTATGACTACAAAATTTAATTGAATTATTCCATAAATAAATTTTCCAAAAAAACTAGTACTGATGTAATGTGTTTTATTTTTATAAATTTCATCTAAAATATACTTAATCTTAGTAGACACCACAAACATATAACATAAAATAGTTTTTATGTAATTTATATCATTTTCCATCTTCAAATCAATAACCCATGATGGTATCCATAAATATTTTTTAATGAACACATAATTGCATCTAATATTTAACAGAATCTATTTATTTTTCATCATTCCTGTAAAAAATAGAGTATTGATTAAACACTTCAATAATTTATTTTTTGAATAAATATATATAAGAAATATACCTATTTGATTTCCACTTTGGTACATTAATGGTATATGATGTACCCATAAAAATATGTAATTTATTCATGTAATGTCTAGGTTCTACACATATAAAGCAGAAAACTAAATATAGATCCTTAAGATGCGATTAATTTCTATACATCATACTAAGAATTTTTTTTCACAACGATTCTTTTTGTGATGGAATCCGTTTCCACGCAAAATGAACTTCCACCTTCCTCTAAAACACTTTCCCTAGTTGTATCCTTCCACATTTTAGGCTTTATAGAAATTTATCCTTCTTTTATTCTTGTTGTCCACCACATGTGTTTCAAGAAAATTCCATCCTTATCTTCATTGGTGAGTTCAAGAGTTTGTTATGGTATATATTCCTAATCATAATTTGAAAAAAAATGATTTAGCATAAAATATATATCTTATACTCTATTCAAAATCCCCTTTGGTTTCACATTGGCATCACCTTATCCTTCATTTTTTAATTTAACATGATTCATTTATTTTCTAGGAATTTACTAAATCCAAAAATCATAGTGTGAGCAATTGAAATCCTTTTGAGGAAAATATATTAGGATTTATAATAGTTTTAAATAAGGAAACCTTATTTTCAACCTAAAACACCTTGGGATTAATCTATGTTATCCATTTTCATAATCTATCCAAATCCCTCAATGTGATTTTCAAAGAAAATGTGAATTATCTTAAGAATATCCCATGGGAGCGTCAAACTAGGCCTGATGTAAGGCAGTATTTTATTTACTAGGATTGTCTCCCGTCAAGGACAATATTCCCATTTTGAAGTTATTACCCCTTGTTACAACTGTTCCAGAACCTGGTCCACATGTAGTATCTATATAGGGATGTATTTCAATTAAAACCACATAGTCTATATCTTACCAAAACATTAGTATCTTATTTTATAATAATCCTCTATGTCAATCATAGGGCTGTCTTTTCAAATATATGTTCTCCTAAACCTTGTTTTCGTGGTTTCTACTACGCATCATTTGATACTAAATATATTGACATGACACCTATAATCATCGAGCCAGTGCCTACTACCATTTCATTATCATATTATACAAGGAAACACATAAAAAAGTACCGATTAATTTTTTTAGTCTTAGTAATATAGACATACATATATTATTCTCATAAATTTGCAAATAGAAAACTACAACATAATTTTGTTTCTTTTCTTTTCTTTTCATGAATAAATGTATTCAATCTATTATATGCCTACATATATTTCGTATTAAAACACATGGAATCATGGGTAATATAAATGAAATAATAGTGAGCACAATTTCTTAGTATGGGATTACTACATAGGAAGATATCGTGAATCAATAATGAAAAATCCATATGGAAAGGAAAATAGTTGAACACAGATGAAATTTAAATAAATAAATAAGGAATAATAAATATTTAAATGTAAATAAATTAAAACACATTCTGTTAGAAATATTGGCTAATTAATAATAAAAATAGAAAGGTAAATAACATTACACACATTCTATTTAAATAAATAGATATGGAATAATTAATATTTAAATGTAAATAACTGAATATGGATGCAATTTAATCAATAAACTAAGAATTAAATGCATCCATATATTTTTTATAGTTAAAATATCATGGAAAATAACAACTAAATTCGTAATAAAGGCACTGATAAAGTATTATGCTTTATGTATATGGGAAATTAAACCACTATAGTCTAGAAAATCTACAAGAGTGTATAACCTATCGGTAACTACCCATCTAATAATAGAATATCATATTTTTCTCATGAGACATACCAATGCATCTAGGTGATATATTATACCGAGACCCACCAATAACATCTGGTCTAAAGTATTCCTCATATATAAGACAACCAATTTAATTCTTGAATCAATATTCCATAACATCAAATATTCAAATCTAGTAAAGCATATGGGTTTATCAACACTTCCCATGTAAATTAATAAAATTTCAATGTAAAACATCATATGAATAATTGAGATTCAATTTATACAATAATAATATACATTATAAATATTATGGATATTTAGGGAATGTTCATTGTCAAATCATTTCAATTAAGTTGGTATTTTAAAATAAGTCATGGAATGGAATGTAAGTACTATCCTAATTCAAAATAATCATAATTCAGCTAGATGAAGAATATGGGTGGTATTAATATATACCAATTGGATTAAGAATAATGTTTTTTTATTATTTGTGAATATAAATATTATCAAAATATATTTAAAAACATCCTTGATAAAAATATCCTTTTCATTTTAGAAAACATCAATAAAACCAATTTTCCAAGATAATAACATTTAATTTTTTTTACAAAATATTATTGTTAAATTACAAATAAATCATCAATTAAATGATGTTAGGTAACTCTATATAGCATAAAAATAATATTAATCTTTCATGGTAAAATGATATAAAAGTGATTTTTTCTGGAAAGTGATAGGAAGATAACGTTGAAATATTTTTTTTAAATGAAAAAATTCTTAAAATTTACTCTTAATAAGAAATTTTTAAATGGTTTAATGAAAATTTAAAAATATTTTTTGAAAAAACATTTTGGGAAGAAAATTCTTTTATGACCGAATAGAGAAATTATGTTAGATATTCAATAAACATTTTCAATAAAATCATGTTCCAATGATTGTTAAATGGTTCTGTTATTTTAAGACTTCATTAATGAATATAGTATTATAAAATTAAATTATTTATTAGACACATATAAAAAATATTCCTTTAATGTAAATTAAAATGAAAATAATCCCGACTAAAATGAGACAGTAAAGAAATCCCATGTAAATAACATAATATTTAATTGAGAATTAATCAATGGATCAAATATGTGTATTAGATGTAAATACACATAAAACAAATTGAAATAAAATTATATAATAAAAATATGTTATACACATAATCTTATAAAATCAATGAAAATGGGGATTTAATATAACACAATGAAATGAAATTGAGTTATAAAAATCATTGCCACTTGGTAACATTTAATTAAATTATCCATAGATAAAATAATTCAAATTAAAGCATAAAATTTAATTAATAATGAAATATTAATGATACTACATATCTAGTGGAATTTTTAAACTATATAAAATTAATTTGGTTCCTGACATTACAATATTCTTTAATGAAATGAAATTTAGGCAAAATCTATAACCTCTCAAATTCTGTTTGAGTGTAATAGATTAAAATTCATGTATAGTGGTTTTAAAAATGTTATAATATTATTAAAAACCATTATTAATGTTCATTATACTCTATGTGATCCTTTTATAACATATTATTACCTGTTTATTAATAATATTTAATTATTTTTATTTTTTCCGGTGTTAAATTCCTTGTTTTGTGAGTATATTTTGACTTTTTATTTTTTTCCTTATATAAAGATCATGATTTAAACATATAAATAATTTAAACCATGGTTTAAATATCAAATATATTTAATATATATCTATTTGTAGTAATACCTAAACTTTAGTTATAGGAAATGAAATTAGCTATTCATTGAGACTGTAGGTCGTACGCATGCAAGAACACTACAATAATGTTCTTGTTATGTTAAATAAAGAAAAGTAAAATATATATCTATAATATATTCTTACAGTAAAATATTTATGTTATATATATATCATTTGTTTATAAAAATAATCCTCAATACATTCCATTTAAATTCGGGACAAACCACATCACTCCGTGTGGCGGTAGTCAGCTGTACACATGGGCGACATTATCATATTATTGAAAAATGGAAATTACGATTGTGTGTTTGGTAAAATAATTACATAATAATAATATTATTATAAATACAATTCATACCATATATAATCTATTTATCTATCATTAATCACAAACTTGAAATATTGTAATGGAAGAATGAATGACATCGGTTCGTGAGGCATTAGTTCATCAGACACCCGAATAATGATTATGTATCCCATTTGATGGATATGTAGGATGTTTTAGTTCATATTCATTTCATAAAATAAAATAAAATAATATTTATAATAATTTGGTTATTATATAATAATTTTATGTGAGTAATTTATGGTGGCGTGGAAATATATTAATTTAAAACACTTTTAGAAACACTGTAACTCTTCTTCAGGTATCTCGTGTTGGTTTTCACTAAAACCATAAATGTTTTAATTTCACAAAAAAAATAATGCTTCTAATTATAGGGTAGTTATTTTATGAAGAAATTTTTTTAGTTCTTTAAGTAAATATTAAATGGGAGGTGTGAATAAGTGAGGTGAATGAGTACCCTTTTATAGCAGAGGAGGAGTGACATTCTTGTAAATTCCAAAAAGTAAACACTATTAAGAAGTCTCCTTTTCCACATGTGCCTCCAATAATGATTCTTTTTATAAACAATATAATATATGCTCTAAATATGTCCATAGAAGTGTTTTTGGACATTTTTCTTCAACATTATTACCTTTATGATCAAATTTTAGTCTCTTGATAAACTCATTTTTTATTTTATAACGATAATTTATTTTAACAACTTTAAAAAATTATTTTGGTATAAAATTAATTTTACCTTATTATTAATAATAAATTATTCTTATTCCAATATTAGAATACATTTTTCCAAATTAAAATAATATAGTTTTAAGTAATTAATTTAAAATTAATCTCATAGACCAGACGAGAAAGCATGGTTTTAAAGTGAATATGTTCAATAGTTTACTAAGAATTTATATCTAAATTCACAATTAAATTAATTCCAATGACATAAATCGTATATATATATATAATTAATATTATTTAACAATGAAAAAAAATTTAATATATACTTTATTAGTATATATATTTTAGATGAAATATATGTTTTAATTAAAAATCATTATTTTCATTATTCATCAAATAATGAAATTTATTAGAAAAATTCAAAAAATTCACCCTATTTTTTTTGATATTACGATTAAAAAAATTAAGTTTATATTTTAATATATAATTCATTAATGTTTAAACATTTATTTTTAAAATAGGATCTATATTAAAAGGTGGCAAACCTAGGTTTAGAAAAATATATCTTTTTATGCGTAAAATTGGGTTTGTTATTATCTTACGCATATCAAATATATTTTAGAAAAGTAATAAAATTATATTTAATTAATAATATATTAATTTCTTTATTTAGATTAAATATTAGTAAATAATTAAATTTATTAGGATGAAATTCCTCTGGGTGAAAAAACAATTTTTTAATGAAAACATTCCTTTCTATCCAATGGGTTTTTATATTCATTTATAATTAATAGGTAACCCAAAAATTAAAAAATATAATTTTATATGTTTTATAATCTTATTCATAATTTCAAATTTAATTGATAGGTTATATCTTATAATATAAAATAATAATATTTTAATAATATAGTGTTCTTCATTTAATCTCGGTCTTGCGTGTAAGCCAAACTATATAAGAAAGTCATTATTTCATGTAACATAAGAAAACACAGTTATACATTCATTAAAGGGTATATTATAGACTAAATTTATTTAAATTATATCATAATCTCTTAGGATGTTTTATTAATTTCTACACATGGTGGGACATATCATACACACTATCAAATATTATGTTCATATTTTGAACATGTGGGGTGTTACATGTTAGATTGGAGCTACCAATGATAGTTGTTTCAACTAGTTCCATTTTGGGTTTTTGTGAAGATTATCTTTTTTTAATAACTATTCTTGTTTTATTTTTTTATACATTAATTATTTAATTATATTTTATGGAACATTATTTATTAATTTTTCTATGATATTTATTTTTCCATGGTGTTAGAGTGTGGGTAATACTTTTCTTACTATATCTAGGTATGTACTGTTGTGTACAATAGAACATTATTACCAGAACATTATTAAAGGGTGACTCTAATAAGATTACTTACATGATATATATATGACTAACATTATTTACCTCTCATTGTGTTATAAATATATTATAATATCATTCAATTTGGATAGCTTGTTCCACTATGATGTGTATTATTGCTCAGTAGGATGATAAACAATGTAATTTTTTCCATTCTCATATTGATGAAAAAACTTATCAACCATGGTTTTAAAATATCATCACCTGGTTTAGGGATTTAATTTGAAAATTAATGTTGTGTTTTAATTATTTTTAATATTAAATATATTCTTGAATTTAATTTTCAAGGTGGGGAGTTTATATTTTTATTCTATTTAATATTATTAATTAAATACATGTTTCATATTATATGTTTAAATTTTATATTTTAATTTTATATTTTAATTTCATTCAATATGTTGTACTGATAAATTTGGTATGGGAATTGGCTTCAGCCTTACTCTATTGGCCACATATCATCTTGGAATATGCCATATTTTCATAATATGTATAATTGATTTGTTTGATCAATTAGTATCATGATTTTTTATTATTTAGTTGTAATATTATATATTAATACATATAGAAGGTATTTCTACTTGGGAATTTCTCTCTTTCCTTATTATCCACTTCCACATGCCTCATTTCCCAAATTTTCACTTCTTTATAACATTTGACATATACCATTCATCATTGAAATCTATCGGAAATGGTGGTTCAATTTAATTCAGGTTTGGTGTGTTTTTCTAATATCTATAACACTATAGATCATTTTTGAATATTTAAATCCTCTATATTCATAAAATATGTCCTGATTGGTTATTACATGACATGATTTAAGATCCACATAACAGATTTTGGCTATCTACATGTCCTAGATAGATTGAATTTTATGCCTCCATCATCAATAATTTTGTTCAAAAATGTATTTAACGAACACCATTAATTTTCATTTGATAAATGGGTCCATATTCAAATCCAACAATAAAGAGTGAACCACATTGATTCAATACTTTCCTTGGTCTAGACAGAGTTATAGTGTGGGAATAATTCTTTTTTTTTTATTATAAAATAAGTCAAATATGAGATTAAATCCATATTTCTTCTTGATTGATCTAAGTTAAAAAAAATTGATTGAATAGAGGAGATTTTCAATGGATCTTTCTAATAGATTATGGTTTTACAGTCCCATATAGTGTGATGAATGAGGATGATATATTTTGTTGACAATAATTCTTGAATGTCAGGAAAATCTATGTAAATCATGAGTGATGAGTAGGTTGTAGGATCTCTAATAGAAGAGAAAAATCCACAATAAAGGGGATTTAATCTATTTATCATATTCTTATTAGTATTTCTCAATTAATGTATATTTTTTCTAGTGTTTATTTTTTTTATGTGTGATAGATTATATCAGTGATTGAATGAATATGTTACATCCTCAGTTTGTGATAGATGCGAGTCCTATCATAGTGTAAACCTCTATATTGAGTTGGATTATTTAATCCTTATACGGTTCTATAATACTTCAAAAATATTTTAGTTCAATTTTTTATAGTAAAATCTTGTTATGATCCTACCCCATGCTTATAGATCAATCATATAAAGCATGTTATTCAAGTGTGTATTTTTAAATAATTTCTTCTACTTTTTTAATAACCTTGAATATATTGGATGTTTTCTTGTATTTTTATCTTCTATGTGGGATTATAACTTGTTTATGTTATTTTATTGGTCTCGAAACTATATTTTTTGTTATTGTGTTGAAAATTTTTTATTTCATGAATTTTTTATTTCTTACCAATTTCCTTAATCATTCTTATTGGAATGATTATTCATATAACTGAATATTTTATATCAATTCTCGAGAAGTATTTTTTTAAATATTCTTATATTATTTCATTTAGTTTATTATAATCATTTTGAAATTTTTATATTATTTTTTAAAATTATCCATGATGTTGATTTTATAATATCCACTGCATTGATGATTAATTCACTTTTGTTAAATAATATGTTCATTCCTTATTTTTGGAATCTCTTATGAAAATTTATGAATGTAAAATATATTCACTTATCATGAAATTGTAACAACAAAAAATATTTTTGGATTTCATTTTCTTAATTTTTAGGTTCATTCATAACATTAGCATTAATAATTATTATCAAAGCCAAATTGGGCATAATTTCTGGTAATTAATATTCAATAATTAAAATTATTAATCTTAAAAGTATTTTTATGTGGGTTAATATCTTATAGTATGATTTGATTTCTTCTTTTAAATAAGTCATTTACAGACTATTTCCATTTTGTAATTCTTTTCTATCTTTTATTGATATTGTTTCTGTACTGCTCCACTTTTTTCCCCAAGTTGAGAGCTTGGTCAGCCTTCTACTTTCTAAACTATTATTTTTGGAACAAGGATAAGAGGGAAATTTTTTAAATTGGTTAAGGTTAGAGTATTAGAAGTGGTTATCAAATTAATATTTGTGCTAGTAGAGTATCTCTAGAATTGTTGTATGTCACATATGATATTTCTTTTTTTTTTCTTAACAGTTTTTTATTTTTTTCAATTCTAGTGTATTCCTCTATTTGAGTCCTTTAATTTTATTTTATTTGGATTTTGTTATATTATGATTCATAAATTAATCAAAGAGTTTATAAAAGCATATTTTCATGCATAGATGCTTGGAATGGCATCCATGTTCATGAAAACATTATGGGTACATTTTATATATATATCATAATTTATCTAGTAATATGGTTCACAGATTTCATTATGATGAATTTTTAAGATTTATTTATATTTTTCATTACAAAACAACCGTTTATCATTAGTTTTTATCATGTTTTTGAAATATACCTTACTACATATATGGTTGTTTTTATAAGCACTAACGTGTTATTGTTGAGGAACTCACCTATTAGAATTGTATTGGTCGTTTATATCCTTATGTAGAGATTATGAATGTAATATTTATTGATTTTATATGTTCCATGTATCAATATATTCTATCTTTTTGTTGTATCCTTATTGTGTCTTCGGACTTAGAGCCGATGATGCATGTTGTTTCATATCTATCATTTTTCAGGGTTCCAGTAGAGACTTTATTTCATTATTAGATGATTTTATTTTGATAAAACATTCATTATTACACTATTATTAATGTGTTCTACATAGTTAATTGGTATGAGATTTATTTTTTTCATGGTTTTAGGGTGTGGTAATACTTTTGTTTACATATATTGTGTATGAGATGGTGGGAAATCTGGAACTTCCTCAATGGCACTTACTAAGAGGGAATCTCATCTAAATATATATAGATATTATGTTTTATGATTTTATGGTTTAATTATACCCCTGATATTTTAATTTTTTAATATCATTGGATTTGGGTTGTATGTGTCACTATGATGCATGTTAGAGGTCATCCAGCCGGTGCACCGTATAATTGTTTCCTATTAGTGTTTTTAGGCCCTGATTTTTTTTGATTTAGGATATATATAATCATCATGAGGTATATGGATTTAATTATAAAGTTAATGTTGTGTGATGCTTTTATTTTATATTAAATTTGTTTGTGCAATTGATTCTCAAGGAGGACAATTTCAAATTTCAAATCTAATTAGAATGGTTAATTACATATTTGTTTAATTTGATCTGGTTAATTGGTATGTATAAATATTTCCATTTTATTTGTTTTAACATACTAGATTTATACATTTGACTAAGATATATTCTTGGTCCTTACAGGCTAATCGACTTTTCATCTAGGCTCATTCAAAATTACCCTAATTCTTATGTCTAATATATTATGGTTAAATGGTATATTTAATTTTTTTTTCATCTTCATTTATTTTAATATTTTAAAATGATTCAGTTGGGTAGGATTAATACTTAATTTATAGTCTCTTACCCACTTATCTTATCTTTTAGTTCCATATCTCCCTAATCCAACCCTCATTGCATTATATACCATTAGTTTTAAGTCCCTATAGTAAGAAGGTGTTGGTGGTTCCCTTCTTTAATTTTGAAAATTATGTTTTTATTTTGATGTATCATACTAAGATCTTGATTACCTGATTATTTCATTGGATATGAATCAATGTTCCTTAATATGTTGTTTTGTGACATTATCTAGTATGCATCCAATCAATCTATGACATATTCATGTCAACAATGGTGAAATCTTTTCCACCCCATCTACGAATAAGATCATTAGTTAGTTTATACTATATACTCCATAAAATAATCCATTAGTTATGAGATCTCATTCAGATCCATCAATCAAGAGATAACCGATGCATTTTGGGAATTTCAATTACTAATATTGATAATAATCATAGTCTTCATTCTTAATGTTTCACTTAATAAAAATTTAATAGGGTGAGAAATATCAAATTTCTTCTTGGATTACAAAATTAGAACCAAAGGGATATAGAAGGGGATTTGGTTTGTAGAGCACTATAATGGATCTAGAATTTTCAATCCCATAGAGTCTGATATAGTAGGATGAAATATTTTCTTGATGATAGTTTTAGATAATGACCCAGACTTCAAAACAAACATGGGAGTCATCCAATATAGTGGTTTATCACATGGGATATTCCAATAAATTAAAAGAGAGATTTAATATATTTTTTCCATTCTTTTGGGTTTATCAATTATTGTAAATGTTCTTTAGTGGTAAATTTGTTTATGTGTGATTGAGTCCTTCTTTGATCAAGATAATTTTTCATATCTATAGCTTGAAATGGATGTTTTAAGAAACCAACCCAGGAATCCTTGTAACTAGTACTCGAACCAATACGATAATGACTCGAATGGAATTTATCACCTCTAGGGGATGAATACTAGAACATAGTAATCGAACAATGACCATAGGTAATTATTTCACCCAAGATGAAGCTAGATACATTATATATATACAAATCATAAATCATGAACTGGAGAAGAATTTTTCCACAAAAAAGATAAACAATGGTTGCGATACATCCCTATAGTAACAGATAACATCCAAATCACATGTACAACATCCAAAAATGGTAACTATAGTTAGAAGTAGATACTCTACCTAATATATGGGAAATTTCAAAAAATCTCATCACTAGCTACCCATACCAACTCAGATAAACCTCACCACCTCACTTTGAGGCCCTTCCCTCTAATTATTTATAAGACAACACAATTTTTACATACACATGATGGGGTGTTCAAGGTTTGAACATAACAAGGTATGTAGGATCCCACACAAGTTTTTCATATAATATTTTTGTAGTTAATAAGAATAATCCATGAGGGTAGTTATTCATTTATTATATAACATAATGGTAAACAGTGTCACATTTTTTCTTATAGTTAGAAAAAAAATCATGGTAAAATAGTTTCAAAGAATATTTCAAATAACCATTTTACCATGATTTTATATAAAAACTACTTAGCTTATATCATGCCTTGTTTTTATTAAAACATTTTCAAATTGGGATTTTTTATAGATACATGATATGGATCATCTAGTGGGGATAATACTAATATTATATAGCTCATATCCTAAACACTCAATCAGGAAAATATAGATCATGTACTTTATTATGATGAATTAAAAAATTAAAGCACTATAGTGAGTTTGTATTTTATATCATCTTTGAATGGTTATATTATGGTGATATTTTTTTAAATTTACCACATAAAATGTGTAGTTTCTATTTCTAGTTTGTGTAGTACATTTTATTTATTGGGCATGTGCTATGGATTTTATTTTTTATACTTCTATTGTGTTGCTTTGGTTATTTCTATTATTAAGAGAAAATATCTTATATAGTTCCTTCTTTAAACTATGTATATATTTTATTTATCCTATTTTAGGTTGGAAAAAATCTTTCACTTTTTTCATTGTTTATGTCCCTGGTGATAGTCACCAACTGGTAAGGATTTGGAATGACAATTGGGTTAGTAGCATCTCGGTTTGAGTACCGGTTCGGGGTATAACAGGTTGCTTCATTAATAATTTTTATCAAAGTTAATAGTCATAGTTATTGATGGGAATTAAATAGATAAGTCATATGGTTGTCAGGACTCAATAGGTAGCTTACGGTTAGTCTATAGATAGCTCTTTCCATGAAGAGACTATGGTTACCATAGAATATTTGGATGTGTGTCACATATTCTGGGTCATTACAATAATCTCAATTTTTTCTTTTTGCATTTGATTTAAACTGATATTATCTTATTGTGTGATCATCTTCTTCAATTCATGTGTTTATTAACATTACATTTATATGCCTTCCACTAGTTCTGTAAGAGGGTGTAGCGAGAGATTCTACTTAAGTGAATATTCTTTTGGTACATAGTCTTTTTTTGGATATAATATAGGAGTTTTGTGATTTTGGCTAGAATGTACCCTTATATTAGAAGAATGTTATTTCACCATAACCAAGATCTGAGATAGACATTTGATCAATATTAAGTGTCTCTATATGAGAAAACCATTTTTTAAGGGTATGAATGTAACCGAATAGGTGGATGAATGTCTAGATAGATGGATCATGTCTTCAAATTTATTGATAAACTAGAGACCATAAAGGTGAAATGTGGAATGTTGAAGCACTGGGTTCTATAAAATTTGTGGTGGAATTCTTTGATAAACCATCACATTAGACTGGATTGGAAGGATTTCATGTCCTTTTCTTTCAGTATTTTTTCCTATCCTATTTGATTATTATAGAGTTTCTGGAGTTCCACATTTGTATTAGGGAGATAAATCAGTGTTGGAGTAAAAAATTGAGTTTTTGAGATAGTTCATTTTTTCCTAAGGTGGTGATGAATGATTATATGGGAGCATAGAAATATCTACATGGTTTTTGACCAAATATTTGTTCATAGTTTTATATGTTGAATCACATCACCTATGTTGAAAAGGATAATAATTATTTGATAGATTAAATATATACAATAGGAATTATTGGCTTCTCCTCCCATTCTCTTCCACCTAATTGTAGATTCATTAGTGAAAGGGTATGAAAGTGGAAGTTGAATGATAATCACAATGGTAGTGGAGGTGGTTCTCAATACTAACTCTCATCTTCTCAATCAGAAGAAATAAATAGTTTTCTTCTAACTTTCTATTAGTGATTCATCTTAGATAACACCCAACATACTTTTCCCACACCTATGTTAACATTCAGTGCTTGTATCAATCAATTCCATTTTTAGAGTCTCTTATAGACTATGTCCAGTCCCTTTTATGGTTAGGTATCCTCAGTTCTAATGGGAAATATTTCAAAGTTAGATTATTCAATGTTTAAATGGATCTATTCAAAATTGTAAATATTTAATGAAATTCATTAAGTGTATGTCTTTCTAGAGGAGTTTTATGATGGCCAAACTATATTGAGAAGTAATTTTTATACCTTTTGTAGCTACTAATTTTTTTGATACATGTTCCTCACATACATTTGTATCTTCATGTTTTTTATGTACTAAAACATCCAATTGATATCATGTCATTTTTTATAGGTCTAGATACACCTCTTAAAAATAGGGTTGAGTGTGGGTTTAGTGTCCTATGTGTTCTCTATTGATAGCTGATGTAGAGTTAGTCTGAAATTTCATGGTTCTCAATATATATATATTGAATGTAATCATTGGTATGAATTGAAATGTTTCTTGTGATAATAATATTGATTATTATCACCATAATGTATCTTTATATGTATTTGAATGGGGATTTTGGGTGTTTTAGGGGGATTGAGATCAAACATTCTATCATTCGATTACATCCCACCTAGATCTTAGGCGGTTTTTGTGTGCCACTACTGGTGATCTCGATGGTGATTCTTCTATTACACAATTTCTCCTGGTTGTTTGGTCATTTTATTATTTTTTTTCCTATATTAATTATCTATCCTTACTCCATAAAATATGTTATAGTTACTTATTGATAAGGTGTTGGGTTTGCATCCAATTTTAAACCCCTTTATTTCATGGAACCTGCTGATTTGAATGAGCTTAGGATCCAGTTTGATGATATCATAGAAAAATATTTTGTTCACCTTATTATTTCATAGGGGTAATCCCAAGATCTATTTTCTCAAAAGGATAATGGTTCACTTTTTTTGTACATGGTCTATTGAATGATGAATCAGGTGGATCATATGAATAAGCACCCATCTCCATGCATAGATAACCTATTTGATTAGTTAAATGGGTAATGTGGTTTTCAAAAATTAACCTCTGATCAATTTGTCAATGGATCTCAGGTAGTGAGGATATATTCTAAAAATCACTTTTAAGAGAATTAATTCCCATTATGAATATTAGTTGTAGTTTTTTTTTGAAAAACCCCTCCTATATTGTTTATGGATTTCATGAACTATATATTCTATTAGTATATTGACAAATTTTTCATTATGTTTGTTAATGATATATTGGTTTATTCATGATTAGAGAATGACAATTAAAATCATCTGAATATGGTTCTAGAGATCAAGAGAAGTCAACACCTTTATGTGAATATTTTAAAATGAAATATTCAAATCTGAGAATAAAATCTCCCAAGGAAGGTAATTTCAAAATGTGGCCTTTTAGTCGATCCTAAGAAAGAGATGTTTTTTCTTTCCTGGGAAGAGCCATAAAAAATATTTGATTTTTGAATCTTTATATGCATGGATGAATATTATTTTTAGTTCTTTAAGGATTTCATAAAGTTGGAATCACTATCAACAACACTTACCATCAATTTTGTAATATTTATATGGAATAATAAATGTTTGAATTCCTCTTATTAGTGAAAAATGCCTATGAAATTAGCTCTTGTTTTGTCCATAATAGATCCCCACAATGAACATGTGGTACATTATGATGATTTGGGAGATAGTTTGGGTTGTGTGATAACACAAGATGGACACAACATTGTATTCCACTCTCCTTTTATTATGACACTTCAGAAAAAATACCACACATTTAATTTTGATCCATCCACTATTATGCATGTTAATATGTGTTGAATACACAATATTATTAGGGATAGGTTCATAGTTTTTTCTGATTATAATATTTAGATTTATATGTTTTTTCATATGCACATGAATCTTAGGTACATGTGATGGGTTTAATATCATTAGAAGTTCTATTTTAATATTTCCTACTCTGTAGGGAGGGGGAATGGCATCACAATCACTCTCAGTTTGAATGTTCCAACACATTCGATCTTATAATAAATCTAAGTGTGGAATTTTATGGAAATATTTGTTCATTTTCATTAAGATTAATATGAAGACGATTAATGTTTGGTTTTGAAAAGTTTTTTGTTTTCATTATCTCTCTAGGAGGCTATACATTTAGAAAAATAGTAGGATGACATGTTTATGATAATATGGGTCACCCTTTTATGTGGGAAAAATATTTCTATATGGTCTCTCCTTTCATAAGGGATTCATTACTTCATGACTTTTTTTATTATTCAATTATCATTGAGTAATTCATTATATCATTATTGTCACGGCTATATAGGGGTCTTTCATCCCATAACTGTGAAGATGTATTATGATATTAGATAGTGTTTAATGGGGCTGGTTATGAATCACCACAATGCTAGTAATGTGCCTCATTTTTACACTATCATGTAGATAATGGCAGTGATCCTAAATCATATTGGTCTGTTGTAGCCTATTCTTGTGTTATTTTGAAAATGGGATGAGGCTTCCATGGATGTTATCACTTTATTTCCATGTACTCTCCATGGAATCAATTTTATCTTGGTGGTTATTGGTCTTTTGATGAAATTATCTCCATTAATTTTTATTAGGGATTCCACAAATCTTAGAGATCTAGGTAGAATGTATAGGATAAATGTCTATGAGATTGCATGTGTTCTCTCATCCATTGTCTCTCAAAAGGATCAAAGGTTAACATCTATATTCTGGAAGAGTCTTCTAGAGTAAATGGGAACTCAAATTAGGTTGAGTACATAATACCATCCATATATGGATGGATAGATGAAGCATGCTATTTAGATCCTAGAGAATATGATTTTTTCCTACATCTTGTATTTCTATTGAGTGTGGTAAATCCATAGTGGAAGGGTAGAGTTTTTTTATAATAATGGTTATCCATTGTTGATCCAATTCACACCCATAGAGGCATGGTATGGTCATCCATTTCGGTCACCTTTTTTATTGGGAATTGGTGGGAGATGCATCACCCGTGGAACCAAGTCTCATATAAGATATTTCAAAAAAGGCCTTTGGATATTATTTTATACTTTCTTATATATTAGATTTGGTAGAAATATTATGTGGATCATTGTAACCATCTTGTGGTATTTTCAATAGTGACCATGTTTTTTAGAAAAGTTATCCTCTGTTGAGTCATTACCTTCTTCCGAAATAAGGGAAGCTATCATTGAGGTATATTTGGCTATTTTAGATCAATGAGTTACTTATTCGAGTTTCTTATCAATTGGAGTTTCAATCTTAGTTTAAAGAATTTATGTTAGTCTCCACATATCTTAACTTACAAAATACAACCCTAATCAACTACATGTTTTCATTTCATAACAAACTAATTTGGTGCCGTTAGTTTTTTTTATAATGATAACCGTGGATATTTTTTGTTCTCATACAAAATTCCTAAATGATAATCCTAATTTGTTGGTCAATGTTATATTGTTTTCTGTATTGGATTATGTGAAGACTTAGGAAAATGAATAATTAGTGATAGAGTAGTGACTTCACCTCTTTCTAGAATATACTTCTTCTATAATACATTATGGGAATAGAATGTCCAATGGGGGGATAATTTTAACATACTGGTTATGGTAAAAAAAAATTAATGTTCAATAGGTTGTAATATAGGTTCTGAGAGTGTTAGAAGAAATATATGGGTTTTATAATGATTTTTGTTCTGCGCTGACTCTAGGAGATAGTTCACACTATGAATTATATATTCATGATGTGAATTTAGTATTGGAAGAATCCATGAATGACTTTTTCTTGCCCTCAAATGAATTCAGGGTTTGAATAATATTCATTATATTAATTCTTCAACTGAGATTTTACTATGATGTAATTTCTTTTTTTTAAATACACGTAACACAAAAAATTCACATATTTAATGGGGTATTTATGATGTGTAATTTCACTTCCCAGTGGGTTTTCATATGGTACATTCAGGAATAACCTCAAATTCAATTTTCATATTCTTCCATCAAAACTAGGTTTTCTCTATTGATTTTGGTTGGGTTAATATTTTCTGGAATCCCCATGCTGGCCTTCCATCTTCATATTGGTTGATTTACCTTCAAGTATATGCATTTTTTCACTTACCCTTAGATTCGTTTCTCTAGGTTTTGGTAGTTGTTTTTTGATTAGTTTATAGAATTTTTAACCATGTGATGTTTCTTATTTATTCCCTTATAGTTCTAATGGGTGATCTTATACTAAAAAACATATTCTTTGATGGTTGTGATGTGGAAAATGTGTTTGTTAAGGTATGTGTTGATATAACCTCTTTACTAACCCTTTTAAAAATATAACTTTATTTTATGTTGTGAGAATTGATTCTAAGGTATCTATTCATTTTTACTCATTACCATACTAGTATGGGTGGATCTTGTCATTGTTTTATTGCATACCTAGATTAATTTTGGTGGTTCCATCTCTAGACTATGTTCTATGAAGCATGAATTCACTTTATATGATAAATGGGTTTCGTATGGAATGGCAATGATTAATTGATTTGTGTGTATGAGATGGATTTTTGTGAAAATATTCATTTTTCCACTCATTTGGGTAAATGAAAAGGTATTTTAATAGCCATGTAAAATGGGTTTTCAAAGAATGTATTGATTGAATAATGTGGTATTGGGAATTTATTTAAAATGTGATACCCCATGGAAAGAGATTTGAATTATTCCGCACATGGGATCCATGGGTACATAGATGGAAGGTGAATTGTTGGGAACCAGCCTTCCGTATTAGCATGTGGTTCACATTTTAGAGTGTTTATTACTCTAAAATATAGTACCATGTTATAGGACATGTTTAACCCATCAATTGGTTACCTTTATGGGGTGTTCCTATTCTAAATTGACATGATTTATGAGTTATAGGGACTTGTATTGTGCATAAGTAATTGATGAGGTATGATTGATCCATCTATCCTAAATTCTGTTATCCTTTACATGTTGGAATTGAATGACTTTATTTGATATGAAGTGATATATGATTTAACTAAGGAAACTAGTTATTTTTAATATTCATTGAAACTATTTTACCAATATTTTATTAGAAAATTATTAAAGGGGAAATAATTTTCCATTATATTATATTAAAACTTCTTGACTACTATCATTCCTTTTTTTTCTTTGAAACTAATTATATTTGGCTTATTGTATAAAAATTTGATATTGAACTCTTTGGTTGGATCTTAAAGAGAACATTTAGGTTACACCCTATAATCTCCCTTTGGGGTTTGTAGACATTGTATTCTCTAATGATGATGGAAATGGTATGGTGCCATAGTGAGAAACAATTATTATGTTATCTAGTACTGGCTAGCTAGCAGTGAGATAGTGGGATATTGTTCACATATATCTATAGTATTTGTTTTTAGTTGTTGTTATACTTTTTTGTTTATTCTATGTGAGATTTGGATTTCATATATTACTTCTGGGTTATATTTATATTACGGTTTTTCTTGTTTATAGAATAACTCTTCTCTAGTTCCTTTTTTCCGATGTGTATATATATCATACATATTGTTTCAGGGTCGGGGAAATTCTTCTTGTTTGTAATTATTTGATTCCCATGTGCTATTATCTACAAAGTGGGGATCAGAATGAACTTTGTTTTAGTAATGGATTAGTTTAGGTGGTAGTTAGAATGTATCCTGAGTTAATTAGTTATATATGTTAGTCTAAAGTGAATGGATTATCATTATTTTTATAAATTAGTAAATCCTTGTTTATGGTCATTGTAAGACTCTATAATGACCAATGCAATAAAAGAAAACCACTTGAATTTATTATATATCATCTTAAAAACAACATTTTGATGAAAAATATGAAATAAAAATCACCATACCTCAATCATAGTGTTCACCATATCTTCTAATCTTGATGGAGTATGTTTGATAGAGATCATAAAGTGATGACAGATAGACCATGACATTCATAGGGATGTTCACCAACCACTAAAATCCATTTATACTATAAGTAGATCATGTGAACTCCATGATATGTTCTATAAACTTATTCATTGATGAAAATGGATAACCATAAATGATACTATATCTATATTTTAGAATGATTGTTTAATATTCATCAAATGGATGATGGTATCCTTATATTTACATCCTTCATTTAATGAAGGAGGTGGGGAATCTGCTTCTAATGTTTGGAAGCCAATGTATATTAACTATAAAACATTCTTATTTAGAATATATTCATTTTAATGTTTCAAATTATGATATTATTCTTATGAAGGATTAAATGAATCATTTTTATTATTTATAGGTGAAAAACAATTCAGTAATCATGGTGAAATTCATTCACCCAAATTGTAGTCTCTATCATTCAAAATGATACTAGAGTCATATTCTATACATTATATATGAATTCTAAAATATGATTCCTATTTTAGATAAAATAGAATAATATTCCACTTTCACTAAATCTTGTAACAAATTTATGTAAACCTTTATAACTATTTGTAAATCCATACAAACTACTTTGGATATGGTTTATCGAGATCTCTTTATTTTGGAACAGACAATTTGTTCTTAATTTAAACCATATTCTGAGGCCTATTGGTGATAACCTATGGTACATATTTCAATAATAATAAATATGAAATCTTGGATTCATATATGTAATCACAGATCATTCTACTTAAAAATCAATTCTACTCAAGCTACAAAAGGTTCTGGAGTGATTGTGAAAAATTGTACTCGTATCTCTATATGAAAATATCCAACATTTAATTTATCATATACATAGTATATAAACCAATATATTCACTCTTACTATAAAATTTAATAACTACTAGACATGGAAAAATTAAATCTCTTATATTCCATCTCATATATTCATCATTCTTTGAAATAAACTAACTGGTTTTATTGAATACATCACGAGCCATTAATATATGCTGTCGAGAACATCACATGTTACTCAAATAGCAATGGCCATGCATTTCTACAGTCGAATTTAATCTGGTTCTTATATTTATTTTCTCATCATACACGTTTAAAAATCATATCTTAGTTGAGATCCAATCAATATAATTAACAATAACATACCCAAACACTCATTGATTAGCTAAGACATAATTATTACAAAACAAATGAATGAAATTATGATAGTTATCATACAAGGTATCTCTTCTACATTAGGTAACAAGGATTAATAATATAATAATCCAAAAATTATATCAATTAATATATGAAATACCATGTGATATACTCTAGGAGATCAGTCCATATAATAAATCATGACTTATTTTCTCTTGGGTCTTTTCATTTTACTACAAATTACTCATTGTAATGAGTATAAGAATATACTCATGAGAATATTACTATATCATCATAACCTATAATACACATAAATGATTAAAAATTAATTACAACTCAAAACCATACCTGTAATAGATATTTTCATTCCACTATTCATTTAATATATGTGTAATATACCTGAATAAATCATAAATGAAAATTCATTTATTATAAAACCATTATATATTTTACAACAGCTACATCCAGTATCTCATGTATTTAATACTATGATATTCAACATTACCACCATGATTTCAATTCTAATAACACCTCATAATGATATATTGAATTATATGTTATTATTGTTAGATTTGTTTGGTCCTTTGGTGAGATCATGGTTCCTTTTCATGGGAAATAGTTCCATCATCTTCAAGGTAAATCTCAATTACTCCCTCGATTATAGGAACCACCCCAAATTTAGTGATGACTTTATTTATCTAAAAACCACCTTTATAGTAATTGATATAGCAATGTACTCTACCACTATTATTGAGTTTGTTATGTATGACTGAATGGAACTCATTAAACTAATATCTCTACTATTTCGGTAAAAAACGAAACCAGATTGAGATTTCATATAACCATTTCCAAATTGGAAACTAGCATCAATGTAACCCTTTATAATGAAATCATCAACTATAGTATTGAAAAGGTGAATATTCTTACATTTTGATTATTTCTATGATTTATTCAATGAAGCAGTGGTAAACTCGCATTATTTTAATTATCTATGCTAAACTAAATTAGCATTATAAGAACCTGATATTTTATGATATATATATTCTTCAAATAAATTACGTTATATGATATTTTGTGATAAACACTACCCTAATTCGAAGTGAAACATAATATAGTATATCCATTAATCCTATCTCTTAAAATGGAGAAGATAATAGGAATACATAAATTTTGTAAAAAATATTTTTTATGATTTTGTAAAAAGAAAATATATTGATAATTATGTACTCAATTTTTAATAAAGTGATTATATGATTAAAAAAACACAATTCTCCCACAAAATGATATTTATTTCTTTATTATTGCTAATAAATAATATAACTACATCCACACAAATTTTTAAAATTTATCTAAAATAATGAACATCACTTTTTAAATTATCATGTCAAAATTATACTCTAGTTATTTTTTTAATCATCTAAAAATATTGGGTTTTCAATGAATAATGAGAATTATATATTTTTATTTAAAAACACTTTTTTTTCAATAATTTATAACGCAATTAACTGTTTTTAAAACAATTTAAAAGTAAAATTAGTTCATTTATATTATCAGTAGTTAAATTATGTTAATTTTAATTAATATTATTTTTTATTTTGGAAAAAAATTATACATAAAAAAACATTTTTATTGAGAACTTATTTTCGTCAAATTTTGCATGTTTAATTTTAAATTAAACTATAAAAAGACAATTAATTGAACTTGATAAAATTGATTAAATATTTTAAATCAGAATATCTAAAATTGTAGGATTATTTAACCTTAAATTTTGGTCATACTGAATTGTAAAAACAATAAAACATCATTGCCTTGGTTATTGATAAAACTGGTTTAAGCGGGATTAAACCAAGAGATAAGGAAAGGTTTTCTATTTATACCAATCCAAATCATTTTATTTGACATATTTATACCATTTAATATTCCACATATGAATATTTTTCCATTTTTAAGCTTCTGGATAGAGTAATATATTATTATATTTTAATCTTTTCAGAAATTCAATGTTTTTTCTCACCCCCAATTATAAATTGATACCACTCTATTATATTCTTTAAACAACATTTAGACATCTATATCAACAAACAAATTCAAAATTATATTATAAACATACTTATACAATACTTATATATTTTTTCATACTGAAGGATCGTTGTAACGATCCTTGTGAGGGATCTAAAGGATGCCTATAGATGAAGAGGTAATCATCCAACCACACCTCTTTCAGTATACTACTTCTTCTATCTATGAAAAAATATCACATTCATCATAAAAAAATTATTCTAAAATTTTATAATTATTATACATGTACCATTATTCTTCCACTTTTCCATCAAATGGAAATGAATGTGTCTCTAATGCGTACGTGTGGACTATGACCTCAAAGTAGTGATGTAATTCATTTTAAATCACCATATTTCATGGATAGTTATTATGATGGTTTTAATATTTTATATGATATTAAATAAATAATAATTATTTAAAAATGTTAGTACTATATATAATTTCTTACATTCCTATCTATTGGAAAATGATAATGTCTCTTGTGCATACGTGTTGAAAATCACCTCTATGAAGAGATATGACTAATTTCCCATTTCAAATTTATATTTATGGTAACAAGGATATATTTAATATTTAATACTTTATTAATCATATAATTATGTTGTTTTAATTATAAAATATTATATTTCTTTCTTTCATTATTTTTGGTAGAAAATGAAAGCATTGTTCATAAATTTGTATTGTTTATTGTATCCATAAACAGTGTAAATAAATATTATATATCAATATTTTAATGATGAATATATATATATATATTAATATTTATTATATTTATATCATGATTAACATGATGGATATTATGTAACCATGATTAACGTCGAAGAACATGAATTTTTGAGTTGAAACTATCAAGAAAAATGAAATAGTTAAGACACAAAAATAATAATTTTAATAATGAATTATTAATAAATGTGCATTTGAATATTATATGTGGATAAAAGATTATATTATTATTATTACAATGAATGTTTTATATAAATATAATAAATTTAAATTTATTATAAATGAGGTTATACAACTTTTAAAGAAAAAAACTTTAGGTAATGGATTTTTGTGTAACTGTTACTTCTATGAGACACATACAATATTAACCACTTATTTATTTTATTTGGTGTATATAATAAAAATTAATTTAATTTATAATTATTATCATGAAAATTGTAGTGATATACATATTCATCTAATTGTCCCTCATTTATTTTGTTTTGGTTTGATAGTTACCCAAGTGGTAAGGGGTTTATATTACAGTAAGATTTTTGTTAGGATTCTCTATTCGTGAATTTACATTAAAGGAAATGATATGAATTGGTTTTTGATCAACCCCATTTATTTTCTCCCCCTCTGTTCATACATGAAATTATCATGTAATATTTCCACATTTGTTATTTTGTTACATAAAATGATTATGTTGTTTTCTTAAGAAAAACAGGATGTATTTCCACTTGGTTAATAACCATTTTATCCCATGTATTTTTATTTATTTATGAAAATTTAAATAAAATTTTTGATATATTAATTTTATCTTTTAAATTTATTTCTAACAATTTTTATTGTCTATTGAAAATTTAGAATAATCTTGTAATAATTTTATGAATTAAATAATTTTGTGCTTTTACAAAAAATATGATAGTAATATTTGTTTTCATGTCGAGGAAATTAACCGAATTTTCCATCATCATGACCACTAAATCATAAAATATTCCTTTAAAAATATCCAATGTAATTTTAAAATAAAATTTTTTATTTTTATTTTTAAAATTTTTATATTTGAAATATGTGTTTTCAAAATGAAAACGGTATTTTACTTAAGAAATATTCCATGTTAGATCTTATAGGATTTTTTTTCATTTAAGATAACATCTTTTATATTATGTATACTTTATAAGGGATATAATCCAATGATAAAATACTTATTCTATATCTATATGGTTAATTATTAATTCACTGAGATGATTATGAAACCCATTTATTTTTCAACGGTTTTTTATGATGATATGTTGAGATGTTTATAAAACCCATTACCAATCCATAGGTTAAAATATATAATGAATGATTAAGGATGATATAGAATAAATTTCAATGTATTATGATTAGGTTACTAGTGGGCCAGAAATTATATATCCCTAAATTGAATTGGGTAAATATGATTATCTCATTAGAAAATAAAGACTAGAATAAGGGGAAAACCTTGTTCTATATGGGACTCTGTCGACTATAACAGTCTGTGGAGTGAACCTCAACATTTGATATGATGGTATCGGGAGTGATCCAAATCTAATATGATAGTGTTGTAAGAGATAATTGACTATGAAATGATTTTATTTGATTATGTGTATTCCATACACTAATTTCTTATGCCAATATTATGCTCTCATGGACCATGGTATTTGATTCATTTATGTTAATTTTCTTTTGATATACCAATCCTTATTCCATGATATATGTTTTTGATATAATAAATTGTGGGTATGGTTTTCAAATTCCATTCTCATGTTCTCATACCCGTATTTTTATGTTATGCTTATATGATCAATGGTATCTCTATTTTTCACCTATTAAAAAATTGATGTCACACATTTTCATATTTTCTATTATATATGATATGAAGAATCGTTTTATGTATTATATTTCTAAGAAGAGTTATAGATGTGAGACAATAGTGTCCCACCTGTATATATATTTTCATATACTATTCTAGTTCCTATTGTGAACTTTATTTTTTCACTTGAGTTTCATGTGGTTGATGATTGTATTTTTTAAATGGTCATTATTCATTCTTAGTGCCATGGTTATTCTATAGTTACCCAAAAGAGTATATTTTTTAAAAAAAAATGGAGTTTTTTTCTTTGATGGAGCTATCTCAAAATGGGTGGATGGTTGTGGGATACCATTCCCCCATTACAGGGAAACCATATAGTTAATTTCATTTTTGGGCACTAGATACTGCGTGGTTCTTACATGTTTTGGTAAACCATGAATGCTAGCAATGAAGATTTACCTTCTTGGATTGTGGTGGCTACAAGGTTATCACATTGTTTTGTAAAACGTGGAGGCATATTGTGTGTCTTGTACTAGTGGATAAAAAATGATATTTTACATTTCTACCCTATTGAAATTTTAACCCCAAATGTCAATTTATCTATTCTCTTGGTTTCTTTAACCCAATGGATGACCAAATATTAGTCTCCAAGGCTCTTATACTATCCCAAGGTATACATCTAGGTATTTCATCATGTTATATGGTTTATTACTCAAGAAAATCTCTTCCCATATTCCATATCCCTTACTTTCTTCCATTTTATCTTCAGTTCTTCTTCTCCCATCTCTATGTAGAAATAGGGTTCATGTTTCCATTGATTTAATTAATGGGTTTCTATATTTATCATTCATTTGGGGATTTCATTCACCTTCATAGCTTTGCAGTGTGTGTTTTGGTTAGCGTTATAGAACGACATGTGATTCGAGGTACGTTTCCCTTTGAACATGTCCATTAAATATATGAATTGTTGGTTTCATAATTTTCTCAAAATCTGTAAATATTAAATTATGATTTGTGATGGTTGAAAAAAACTTGTTTGATGTGAAATAAAGTGGATATTATAATTATTTTGATGTATATGACACTGTTTTTTATAATATCCACACCCATTTTTGATGAATTTCTCACCAGGATTTTATATGAGATATGCGGATTTTAAGGCATGGGATTTCCTTGAAAATGTATTTTTTGTTGAGAAAGTGTTGTTTTCAACAACACATAATATTTTTATTAAAAAGGGGGAGATTGGTGAGAACAATAATTTATCTCTATGATGATTTTGATGCTCACAAATACCCTTAATTTTTTTCTATTGATTTTATTTTTTAAGAATATTTCTGGAATTTATTATTTATTTTTTAATTTATGGAAGAAATATTTATGTTCTTGAACAATGAGATTTATTTGCTAAATTATTCGCATTAATGAGTTCTGGAAACACTGTTCATGCACTACATATTCGGGAATTTCTTAAGCATGTTCTGGAAACACTGTTCATACTCTATGTGGAGAAATGGAGCATAAGATGAAATGTGATGTATTCTTTATGAGATATCAAAAAAGTATGGTTAATCAACTATATGTTATCAGAAATGTATGAAAAAATAACCGTACGTTAGGAAGGAACCCTATGTTTGGGTTATTGAAAATGTATGGAAGAAGAACTGTACGTAAGTTTTAAATGTTACGTTTGTTTCTTAAAAGTATGGTTCATCAACCTTTCTTTTGTAGGAAATATTATGTTTCATCAAAAGTATGCATTATGTTTCTTACGTTTCGAAGCTTATAAATTTATGGATCATTTATCATATATTTTAATGTTGAAAAGAAAAGTATGGTTCATCAACCCTATGATTGTAATCAACCATACATTTGAAGGACGTGACATCAACCCTTCGTTGGTGTTCAACAATACATTTGAAAGATGCATGCAATAAAGTTCAACGTTACGTTTGGTATCAGAGAATTAAAGATGTTATTATTATGCAACGGCCTGAAAGTGGATTATTAGGCGAATTTCCAGTCGGATTTAAAGCGGATTTAAAGTGCATATTTGACTGATTCAAAGTTGTTTTATCAATTATTTAAAGTATCAATTTAAAAGGATCTTTTTATACTAGATTTCAACGAATGTTATGAAAACTCTGTTAATTCAAATTTTTTAATATAGAGAGTCAGAAGGAAACATTTTTTGATCTAAATTTGCAAGAGAAGTGCTCGTTGTTATTATATAGATGTGATATTTATAGAGAGAAGATATACGAGATTTTTCTAACAGAAACATCGATCATTTCATAAAAATAAGGAAAGCAGAGACAATAAAAAACCATTGATCTGCTGATTCAAAAGAGCGACAAAGCCCTGTTTAATGAAGAAGAAGAAACACGATAGAAGATTCAATCATTCTACATCGAATATCTACTATGAATCTTCTACTGCTGAAGTTGTGAATTATATTTTTATATCTACTACAATAGGATTGACTTAGAATGACTCTTATTTGAAGATCATTATTTCAGAAGGCTATGATCCATCTACTATCAATTCAATTCTGTTGAAATTTTGAAGAACAAAAGGAAAGTATTTTCAATGTAAAAATACGTTTCTTTTCTATTCTTGAGTGATCAACTTGTCATACTAAGATGTATAGGTTCTGTGAGTCAACTAGAAGGCTTTATTTTTCCTTAGATTATAAAGGTGTCAACTGCCTTTTCTCAACTGTAGAATGGTCTGTTGAAATGAGGACCAGATAGTGAAAATCACCAAGCTCGTGGAGTAGAGCACTGGTGGAGTGGACTAGGGGCCTTCTATTCCCAAAACCACTATACATCGTGTGTCTCTACTAGTTAAATTTCCATAGCATTAATTAATCGGATTAATGTTAAAGGGAGGAACACAATATAGCGAAGAATTTTTAAAAGACACAACTCACCCCCTCTGGTGTATATTTGGAATAATCTGATCCATTAATTGGTATCAGAGGTTGATCTTTCTGATAAACCCTTAACATGCTGAAAGTGATTACACACAGAGAAAGATGACTGATACAAGAGAGGGAATGTCTATGGTTAGAGCACCATACTTCAATTGAGAAAATTATGGATGATAGAAATAGACAATGATAATATATCTGAAAAATCATGGATACAATTTATAATCAATGATTCTGACTCCTTATGAAATACCAGACAAACCTCAGACACAAAGTGTAACTGCTGAAGCAGAATATGATATGAACTCGAAGGCAATGAATGCAATTATATCTGGTCTAATAAATTATAAACTCAATAGAGTATCTCAATTCCCAATAGCATATGAGATGTGACAAACTATTTCTATTTCTTATGAAGGAACTAAAAATGTGAGGAAAATGAGATATGCTACTTCCAAGATTAAGTTCGACACATTCAGAATGTTTAATGGTGAAATCATTACTCAAATTGATAGAATATTAACAGATATTTTCAATAATATAACATCTTGGGGTGGCCCATTCAAGCATGCAGATCAAGCTTTAAATGTTATGAGAGTACTGCATACTAAATGGAATGAAATATCTACAGCAATCAGACAGTCAACACCTTTCAAAGAATTAACCATGAGAGAGTTGGTTGGAACACTTATGATGTATGAAGCTGAGATGAAAGATAATGTAAATGATCATGAGGTTCTAATCAAGATATAAGACACTTCCTTAAAAGGTTCATTTAATGTTAATGGAAAAAAGCTAAAGAAAATTGATGTAAAGGTGGAATCTGAAAATTCTGAATCATCAAATTCTGATATAGAACTGGCTTAGATAGCCATAAAGTTGAGTAATTTCTACAGAAATAAGTATGGTTTCAAAAAAACTTCAAAATGGATGACAAGGAAGTCAGATGTTATGAGTTCAAGAAGATGGATCATATCAGACCTGACTGTCCACAATTAAAAGAAGAAAAGAAGAAGAGTTTCTTCAAAATGAATGATTATGATCAAAAAGACAAGAAATCAATGAAAGCTATATGGAGTGTGTTTGAAGACTCCAACGGCTCATCAGAATCAGATCCAGATATGGATGAAGTAAATCTGAAATCCAACATTTCTTTTATGGTAGAAACATATGAGGTACAAATATACTACACTTCTGACTCTGACTCTAGTTCTAAAACAATCTATTGTAATGAAAAACTTGCAGCCTACTGCAACATGTTTGAAGAAAAATATGACTCTCTTTTTAAGAAACATAACTCATTAAAAAATATTTACAAGGCTGTTACGGATGAAAGAGATACAATACTAAATCAATTTAAGGAGTTAACGGATTAGTATAATTCAATGAACGTTGACTATAAAGATCAAGAAGATAAAATAAAAACACTGCAAATCGAAGTAGAAACATATAAAAGTTCATCCCTTATTTTTACCAATGGAGAAAACTAATTGAAAAAAATTCTTGGAAAACTGTTATTAAGAAAGAATGATTTGGAATAGGTAGTGAAGGTTAAAAACCTAAGCTTTACAAGAATTATTTTTATTCCAAGCACAAAAAGATTAAATTGTAATTACTGTGGAAAAAGGGGACATATTTCTAAAAACATTTTCTTAAGACAATTATAAATAAGTTGTATTAATAAAGATTTTGTTTCAAATAATTTATTTGATTCTTTAGATTTTAGAAAAACAAAGTGAGTCTGGATTCCCAGATCTTTACTGGCTAACACTACTGGACCCAATAGAATATGAGTACCAAAGAAACTTTTTTAAATTCCTTTGCTGGAATTAGGTCACAAAATCAAAAGGACCATATGGTATATAGACAGTGGTTGCTCAAGTCATATGTGTTGAAGCTTATCGAATTTCTCTACACTCAATCCAAAAGATGGTGTACTTGTCACTTATGGTGACTGTGCCAAAAGGACGATCATTATCACTTGAACAGTTGGAGATCCAGAAGCTGTCTCAATCAACAATGTACATTATGTACATGGATTGAAACTCAATCTGACGAGTATCTCTCAACTATGTGATGATGGTTACACTGTTGATTTTTTTAACAATTGTTGTTCTGTATCCAAAAATAAACTGCATAAATTTAGAGCACCTAGAACTAACAATCTGTATACCCTGGATTAAAATTTCTTACGTAAACAACAATTAAACTGATTGACTGCTAAGATAAATGAACCTTGGATCTGGCATAGAAGACTTGGACATTGCAATATATATTCTTTACAAAAATTATCCATGAAACAATTAGTTTCTGATTTTCCTAGTCTCAAGTTTGAATGTAATTGATTATGTGATACATGTCATCTTGCCAAGCAGCACAAATCATCCTTAAAATCTGTTATCAAAATTGCTACATCTAAACCTCTAGAAATTATCCATATGGATTTGTTTGGACCATCAAGAGTAGAATTCTTGGATGTTAAATTATATGTATATTATTGATTACTATTCAATATTTACATGGGTTTTCTTTTTAAAATCTAAAAATGAAGCTTTTACATTATTTGAATGTTTCTGAAAAGGTGTTCAAAATGAAAAAGGATTTAAAATAATTTCATTAAGAAGTGATCATGGGGGAGAATTTGAGAATCTTTAATTCAATTCATTTTTCACAAATATGGGTATTAAAACACCCTCTCTCCACCTAGAATGGATCAACAAAATGGAATTGTTGAAAGAGGAAATAGGAATATTCAGGAAATGGCTAGGACTATGTTAAATGAATAGTCTTCCTACCTATTATTGGGTAGAAGCTGTAAGAACAACCTGGTATATAATGAATAGAGTTTTAATTGGACCAATTTTAAAAAATACACCCTATGAACTCTTGAATAATATAAAACCTAAAGTAAATTAATATAATGTTTTTGGATGCATGGTTTACACCTTAAACACCAAATACAATCTGGGTAAGTTTGATCCAAAATCTGATGAAGGCATTTTCTTAGGATAATCCTCTACTTCCAAAGCTTATAGATTTTTTAATAAAAAGACAAGGATTATTGAAGAATTAGTTCATGTGAAATATGATGAATCTATACCCTTTGATAAAAAGATTGATCAAATGTGTGAGCTTGATTATAATGATAACATGAGACTTGAGAACCTGAAGGATGATTTTGAAAATGATATAAATGAAATCATGTCCAGTCCAGAAGAACTTGACACTGAAGAACCTATATATGTACTACCTAGACAGTCAAGGACCATATAGAATCACCATTTAGAATGTAATAGGATACTTAGAAACTTGAATAAAAACTAGAATGAACCTAGGAAATCATAGTGAGTTTTTTGCCTTTCGATCCCAATTAGAACCAAAGTCTATAGAAGAAGATTTAGATGATAAAAGTTGGATGATAGCAATGCAAGAAGAACTAAACTAGTTCAAAAGAAATGAAGTCTTGAAATTATTTGAAAGACCTTATAATTATCCACTTATTGGAACCAAATGGGTTTTTATAAATAAACAATATGATCAAGGAAAAATAACTAGAAATTAAGAAAGACTATTAGGTAAATGATATAATCAAGCAGAAGGTATAGATTATGATGACACTATTGCACCTGTAGCTAGATTACAAGCCATTAGAATTCTCTTACCATATCCATGTCATATGAATTTTAAATTATATCAGATGGATGTTAAGTCTATCTTTTAAATTGTTATTTGATGGATGATGTTTATGTTGAGAAACCTCCTGGTTTTGAAAATTCTCAAAAACCAGATTTTGTTTTTAAACATACTAAATCTATTTATGGCCTTAAACAAAACATAGGGCATGGTATGAAAAATAAATATCATTTACTTTTAAAAATGATTTTACTATCGGGATGGCTGATGAAACACTATTTAAGAAAACTATAAATTCTAATATTTTATTGGTTCTAATTTATGTTGATGATGTAATTTTTGGATCAACTAATAAATCCCTTTTTCATGAGTTTTCAAATATAATGCAAAAAAAAATTAATTGAGTATGATGGGAGAATTAAATTTCTTTTTAGGAATTCAAATTTATCAAGAATATTTTTTCAATATTTTAAATCAAACAAAATGCATTAATGATTTACTAAAGAATTTTGGACCTGAAAACAGCAAGACATATACTACTGCTAAGTGTAAAAATATAAAACATGATTTGGATGAAACTGGAAAATAATTTGACAACATGTAATATAGAGGTATGATTAGAATTTTATTATATATTACTGCTAGAATTCCAAATATAATGTATTCAGTATGTCTTTATGCAATATTTCAATTAAATCCTAGAGAATCCCTTTTAACTATTGTTAAAATAATTTTTGGATATTTAAAAGGAACTGTTTTTTAATCTATTCATTATCCTAAAATTTGTAATTTTAATTTAATTTCATATTCAGATGCAGAATTTGGGAGTTGTAGATTAGATAGGAAAATCAGTTAATGTACTTGTCACTTTTTAGGAAATTCCGTAGTGTCGTGGTCAAGTATGAAAAAACACTCCGTTACCCTATCAACATCTGAGACAGAATATGTATCTGCTGGCAGCTTCTGTGAACATGTTTTATAGATAAAAAACACTCTTATGGATTTTAGTCCAAATTATAATAGTACGCCTATTTTATGTGATAATACTAGTGCTATAAATATTTCAAAAATCCTATAAATAATTCTAGGACTAAGAATATTGATATCAAACATCATTTTATAAGAGATCATATTGTTAAAAAGGATATAACTTTGGAATTTTTATGTACTGAAATTCAATTAGCCGATATTTGTACTAAACCACTTCCCACTGCAAGGATTGATTTAATTAAGAGGGAGCTAGGTTTAATTAATTATAAATAATATTTTATTTTATTATGTTTTTTTTGTTTTAATACTGTTTAAAATAAATTAGATATTTGTTTTTAAAATAGATTATGTTTTTTTTGCGCGACCAATATTATTCTTTTTTAAAATCTATGTAATAATTATTGATGACAGGGGAATCAAGGCTTTCAGAAAAAATTCGAATCTTGAATTGTTTCATTTTCTACCAAAAACCCCTTCGAACCTGTGGCTCTTTACCACTCTTTGTCTACTTGAACCTGAACCTTCTAAACCCTAATCCTATTTGGAACCATCACATCTTTTTTCGATATAAATGGACTAGAACAAGAGAATCGATGAAGTTGAAACCAGAACAGCAAAGAAACTGCACTTTGAAGAATGAAAAATTTTCCCTGGAAATGTCATAGACCTGGAATGTCTATTTTAGACGAATCTTCTGCTAAAACAAGCTCTCTCTATTAAAAATCTAGAGTAGACCATCAATGGTGAGACGTCTTAGATTTTTTATGAGATAGAACTGTGATATTTCTTTATGTCTCTCTAATTTAGTTTGGTAGAAGATAAGGATACTATGGTAGCGAAGATTCAAGATAAAGATGTTTTGATATCCTCTGTATAGATTGGTCAGATCTTGAACTACCCTCATGAGGGATTTTTTCATTTGGATTTGAAGAACATAAGAGATTTAGTTCATAAGTCTGAAGATATCATGTCTTTTATTTTTGGTTCAGCCCATATAAGGAAGATGTTGATAAAGGACCTGGAGCCATATCATAAAATCCCTGTGAAATTTTTGCAAACAGGGATTGCACCGAGGATGTCTGAATTGGAGAAAATATTGTATCCATACATGTATATAATGTTTCTGTTAATGACTGGTATAAGGCTTAATTTTCATAGTTACATGGTACGATATATTTATTATTGTTGTAAATTAGATGCCCGCATGAATTTTTATCCGTTTGGTAGATTCATTTCGAAAATTCTGTTAAAAAGGATATGGTGAGGCTGGTGGATGCCAGAGTTAGATGTCATCATAGTAACAATTTTGGTACTGGGACCCTAAGAAAAATTGGTTACTTATGGAGTACATTGAAAGGAAAAAATTTTCCAGTAAGGGATGAGGAAGAAGAAGAGAGTGCTCAAGCTCAGTCTACAAAGTCCAAGGAGGGATTGGCTGAATTGAGAGTGAGCACTACTATAAGAAGAATAAAATTTGAATGTTCTGAAAATCAAGAAGAAGGACGTCTGGAGGGACTTCAGATTCAAAGAAAAAGAACTACTAATGAGGATCTTGTTTCACCTGTTTTAATAAAAAGAGATTTACTCCCTTACAGTTTTGTCAGAGAAGAATATATTTATAAGCCACAAGAATAGGATACTACTCAAATAACAGTGAATCCTCAAGTACAAACTGAAATTAAACCCCAAATTGTAATTGAAGCTGATGTTATAGTTGAAAAGGAAAATGAGGAAGAGCCTGATGATGGTGTGGCCAGTTCTCAAGAAAATCAAGAACATATTATTTTAGAAAATCCAATGGAAGAACAGATTACTGATGTTCACTATGAGAATGTTTCTGAAGTTCAAACAGAGGTAATTCATGAGGATTTTTCTATGGCAGAGTCTGGAAAATACTATGAGGAAAAGTCTGGGGACTGTCCAGCTCAGGATGAAGCAAAATAAAAATCTGATGCAGACTCTTTGCCATTAGTACTTCTGCATCACATTGAACTTGAAAATGAGAATCAAGCACATGGTGCCTCATATTCAGTGAATAAGGAAGTAGAAGAGCTGTACAGAAAGATTCTTATTTCGGAATTTGGAAATGTTGCTCTGAGGAGATCTTTAGAGAAATAAATTTTGAGCAATAAATGTTGAGGGAGGTACACAAGATGAAATTAGAAATGGTGATGAAGTCAAATATATCAGAATTCAAAACCTATATGGAGACACATTTTGCATCTATCAGAACTAGTGAAGCTAGTGGATCAGGTACTTAACCTAATTTAATCAGAAGATTTCAAGATATCACCACAACAATGAGAAATATGAAGGATAGATTGCAGGATCTTCAATGCAATATTTCACCTTTGTTCGTTTTCTTAGATAATAAAAAGTTTTAGGTTGACCAGTTGACCTCAAGTGAACCATGCATTTGAACTGTGCTGACTTAGTTCACAGATAAGGTAACTCTGTTTATGGATAAGGAAGAGAGACATCATGAGTTATTCAGATTAAACATGATAGAAGATATTCATATGACTCAGGAGAATCGAGATCTTATTATCAAACTGGGAGATGGATTGATGGAAAGGCAAAGGGAGAAGTTGATAGAAATCAAGACAGTAGTTCAGAGGAGATAGAACCTATCTCATTCTCTTACCATACCTAGATTCATGTGATCATCTTGATGGTGCATATTACATGTTTTTAATGAAATTTTGATTCACATTATCTTTGTCTGTTTTTTTACTGCCTTTGTATATATATGCCAATAATTTAAGTTTAATTATTGACAAATGTTTAATAATAGCATTTAATTAACTTCAGTGCTACATTAAATGTGTTATATTCTATATTATATATTTTATTTTGATATCACGAAAAGGGGGAGAAATTTGGATAAACACAAAATTTATTTTTATCCTTTTCAAATATTAAGCTTTATCTTAATCCTTTAATGGGGGAGAAATTGAGTTAATTCTAATATTGTATTTATCATTGCAAAATTCAAAACTATATGTAACTAATTTTGTAAGTTATTCTCATTGGTTATATTATGAGTTTTGTGATCATGAAAAATGGGGAGATTTTTGAGCAACTGTTGTTTTTAACAACACATAATATTTTTATTAAAAAGGGGGAGATTTTTGAGAATAATACTCTATCTCTATGATGGTTTTGATCCTCACAAATTTCCATAATTGTTTTCTAATGATTTTATTTTTTAGGTATATTTTAGAAATTTATTTTTTATTATTTTATTTCTAGAAGAAATATTTACATTCTTGAACAATGAGATTTAATTGCTAAAGTATTCACATTAGCGAGTTCTGGAAAAACTGTTCATTCTCTACATATTCATGAATTGTTTAAGCTTGTTTTGGAAACACTGTTCATTCCCTACATGGAGAAACGTAGCGTAAGGATGAAATGCGATGTATACTTTATGAGATATTAGAAAAGTATCATTAATCAATCTTACGTTATCGGAAAAGTATGGAAGAGGAACCCCACGTTAAAAAGGAACCCTATATTTGGGTTATTGAAAAAGTATGGAAGAATAATCGTATGTATGTTTTAAATGTTATGTTTGTTTCTCAAAAGTATGGTTCATCAACCTTAATTTTGTAAACAATATTAAGTTTCATCAAAATTATGGATCATGTTCCTCAATTTTGGAAGTTTCATTTATCATATTTTTTAATGTTGAAAAGAAAAGTATGGTCCATCAATCCTACATTAGTAATCAACCTTACGTTTGAAGGGTGCGACATCAACCCTACATTTTTGTGCAACCTTACGTTTGAATGATGCATTCTATATAGTTCAACCTTACGTTTTGCGTCAGAGAATTAAAGATGATATTATTATGAAATGACCTACAAGAAAATTACTAGGCTTATTTCAAGCCAGATTTAAAGCTGATTTTAAAGCGCATCTTTGACTGAATGAAATATATTTTATCAATGATTTAAAGGATTAATTTTAAAGGAGATTTTTATGCCGAATTTCAAGGGATGTTATGACTACTCTGTTAATTTATATTTTTGAATATCACAAGTCATAAAGTGAATTTTATGGATCTAAATTTACAAGATAAGTTCTCATCATTATTATATAGATGTGATATATACACAGAGAAGATATAAGAGTATTTCCTAACAGCAACGTCGAACATTTCATAAAATGAAAGAAAACAGAGACTATCGAAAACACAGATATGCAGATTCAAAAGAGTGACAAAGCTCTGTTTATTGAAGAAGAAGAAACACAATAGAAGATTCACTCATTCTACATCTAAGATCTAATGTGAATCAGTTATTACTGATGTTTTGAATTATATTTTTATATCTACTACAACAAGTCAACTCAGAATGAATCTTATTTGAAGATCATTATTTCTGAAAGCTAGGATTCATCTACTATAAATTGAATTCTGTTGCAATTATGATGAAAAATGGGAAAGTATTTTCAAAGTAAAAATACCTTTCTTATCTATTCTTGAGTGATCAGATTCTCGTACTAAGCTGTATAGTTTCTATGAGTGAACCAGAAGGCTTTATTTTTTCATCGATTGTAAAGGTGTCAACTACCTATAATCAGTTGTGAAATGGTCTATTGAAACGAGGACCATATAGTGAAAATCACCAAGTTCATGGAGTAGAACGTTGGTGGAGTGGACTACGGGCCTTCTATTCCCCGAACCACTATATATCGCGTGTCTCTACTATTTAAATTTTTGTATCATTAATTAATCTAATTAAAGTTAAAGGGCAGAACACGATCATGCAAATAATTTGTAAATGACACAATTCACCCCCCTCTTGTGTATATTTGGTATAATCCAATCCAACATTTTTATCATCTATAATTGTTTTTTTATTTATATAATGGATTTCCAAATGTTATAGACATGAATGTGGGGTGCGTTTGGTTTTCTACAAATGGATGGACATGTGGTGATCTGGTGTGGCCTCTTTGTAGTTTTTAATGAAATATGCCTTGGGATTCAAATGTGGTGTGAATGGATAAAATGAATTTTATAAATTGATGTAAAATGGAAGAATTATGTTTGAACATATTTGAAATGTTGAATTTGGTTCTTTGGAAAATGAATGATTTGTCAAATGGTGATTAAGGCCCAATTGGCATTTTTATAAAAATATATAATCTTGAATAAATAACCATGGACAATTTTCTTTCGATGTTTATGTTGAATGGGTATAATTTCCATACTTTGGAATCCTCATGATCTATTTATGTTTAATGGATGGGAAATCCCCACTTTGGACTCCTCATGTTACATTTACTTCAAGAGGATTGGAATATCCTCACTTTGGAATCCTTTGAACTCAATGAGTTTAAAGGCAATATATTACTACCAGGGGTATGTTGGGGGGGACTTGTTTTGTGAATTGTTTATATATTATATTTGGGCATGTGATTATATGATTAGATAGAATGAATGTCTCAACCTCACTTTTTTATTTTCATGGTAACCTAGCATTGCTAGTACTTTTTTAGTGTGTTATTGATCAACTAGATTATGATTATGTTATGGATTGTTTACTATACATGGGGTTTTATTTTGTTTATTATTATTATGGTACAACTCCCCTATTTCAAAATAGGTTTTCTATGATCAAGAGTGTTAGTGAAATTTTATGTTAACAAGAATGTAGTTCCTTTCGAATATGTCAAGATGTATTGTATGTTTCAAATTATTAAATCGAGATCATAGTTTTTCCCATATTCTATTGGGAATTAGTTTTTTGTGGTAGATTATTGAGTTTCTTGGTGGATTTTTAGTCCTATATTATATTTCTTACATCATATGTTATGTGATTACTGATGTTTCCTAATATATTGGTATTATTTTATTTAAAGTAATGAAATTTGTTTTTAATATTTTTTGGAGAATATTAAGAAAATGTTTTATACTCATTTTCTACCTTATAAATTAAAGCATAATATTCTTTCTGGAAAATGATAATGTATTCTTATTGGTGTAAGATATCAATTTAAATGGGAATAAGGGAAGTGAAACATGATTTTTTCAAGATGAAAATGTGTGGATGAATAGTTTTATATTTTTAATTTAAAACATGAAACTGATGATGGTTTTATTTAAATTATAAGAATAGGGAATAGATTTTCATGGGTACACCCAATGAATTTTAATACTCACACTTATAGTTCATTAGTGATTTTAGATTTTTTTATAGTTTTTTTCTTGGTTTTAATCGCCATGGGTGATGGTTGGTTTTTGTATTAAAGACTGGCCATTGGGGTCACATGGAGATAATGTGGTTTTCATGTTCATTTTGAATATTAATATATAGTTTTTTTGTATTTTATGTTTTTTTATAAAATACATTTATTTTGAAATATATTTATTCTTATTATACACTCTCTATTGTGTACAATTGTTTTATTAATATATTGGGTGAATATGTTCCCTCGGTTACTAAATTGATTCCCTAGAACTATTTTTCTACCTGAGAGGATCTAGAATGCCTCACGGGGCATGCCTTGTATCGATTCAGGTGACAGGTGTGGGGTAGACTCATATTCATTCATGAAAAAATAGAATCAGTAATAGGATATGTTCTTTGGAGTTCCTTTATTTAAGAGTTACATATATCAGTTAGTTTTTATTTTATATTGAATAAGACTCTCTGAATCATCAGGTGTTTTTATGAGGTAGTTTACGGCCAATACATTCTATATCCAGCCTGGGATTTCCATGGTTGTTGAGTATTATTTAGTTTATATGGTTCTTGTTTATTATTTAATGTTTGGGAAATGAAGTTGGATTTGGGATAGTGGTCTTCTTGAGCTCATTGGACATGACAAGAAGTATGGAGCCAAGGAAATGGTTTTAAAATAATATATGTGATGAATTCATTATTGAAATATGGTCGCAAACCATATGGTCATGTCACCCATAAACACTATTTTCATATTATGAGTTGTTTTGGGACTTCTTTAATTCTAAAAATAATTTTGAAACCTACATTTTGAAATTATGAAAAATCAATTTTTAATGTTAATGGTTTGGTTTGGGGATAAAGGAAAATGAATTTTTAGATTTATTATAAATAAATCTTCATAAAATGGATTTCTATGAGAAGATTTTTGGGTAAAACAAGAATTTGATTTCTATAATAGAAACATCGAGTGTATTGAAATTAATTATTTTGAAATATAAAATTATTTTTAATAGTATCAAAGAAATATTTTTTAAAGGGGAAATAAAAAGGTTTTAATTAAATTATGTTCGGACGGAACGAGATTTTTTATGTTTCTAAAATTGTTTTGAATGGAATGAGTTTTTTTTTTGAATAGAACTCATGGGTTTTCATATTTTAAAGGAGAAAAATGGATATGGTGTCTGGATATTGAAAATGAATTTTTATGTAGTGGTTAATGATATTTTGAATTAAGCTTGTTAATATTTAAATGTGATGTAAATTATGAAGCTGAAAAAAAGGATTGAATGTTTTGTTTTGCAAAGTGGAACAGTTTTTTATGACATTTCATATTTCCATGAGTAACCAAATGAATGGATATATAGGTAAATGTGGATGGTTGAAGACATGTGTGGATGTGTTATGTTATTTTCATTAGTTAATAGGTTCCTAGTTTGTCATGAGAATATGCATGTGTGCGGATACATGGAATACCATTGGTGGGTGTGCAAAATATCACGTTTGTTTACATTTAAAAAGTGTTTTAAGAGTAAAATTGTGATTTTATGAAAACAGTTGGTTATTTATAATGTTTCCTTGTTATTGGGGTTCGTTTTTTTATGTGGTGCATTCAGTATTGGAAATTCTTGTCGATGAGTTGGTTTTGAAATAATTATTAGGATGCTATTTTGAATAATTGTTTGGGAAGCCTTTTTTTTGGTACCCTTTGTGTGTTGGGTGGTTATTTTGGTGATTTTTTATGATGGATTAGATTTTATTAGGTTCTTGGTTTTCATGATTAGCTTGTGTATTCACACACAATGATTAGATGGATATTGGAAGTGAGGCCACATGTGGGTCACCATGGCAGACCCTCCTATTGATCAATCCACATACATTATTCTTGATTTATGAAATTTGAATCCTCCTCTATTTTTGAGTCAAGAAGAACCTCTTGATATTGAAGATTTTATGTGAAAAATTGAGATAAATAATAGTTTCCTTGAGTTTCCAATGTTTTTAGAGGAAATGTTTTCTACCATTTTTCTTGATGGTAATCCATTAAGAGTTAGAAGCCAGCATCTCAATGAAGCCTTATAATTATCTAATGTGGGATTTATTCAAGGATTTATTCATCCATCGATATTTCCCTAAGGTGGTAACGTATGGGAAGGGTAAGGGGAAGGAGATGTGTTGTATTCAGTAAGGCGATAGATCAGAGCATGAGTGATGGAATCATTATTTGGATCCAGTTCCTCTCATTCTAGTGTGGGTTGTGGAAGATCCCTATAAAGATCGACGATTTGACTATGAGATTCATACAAATCTATAGTTGATATTTTCAGAGTATATTCTAACCTCCTTTGATGATGTGGAAAGGAATTATGTTTTGGTTTAAGCAGTTATTTCTGGTTTTCTTGAGGCATTCAACACTTCTCAAGTCACCAAAATTAAAGAGGGTAGTTTCATTAAAGTAATTCTAAATCAACCTAATATTGTCGGTGTTAGTCACGAGATTATAATTTCCTTATACATTTATTTGGATTCTTCTAAGCATAGAACCATGTTGTTTTATTAATGAGACAATATGAATCATAAGAAGTAGTCATTTTAGTGTGCTCTAATGACCTACTATTCTTGTGGATGCCTTGGTCCCTTGAAACAGTTTTGTTGGGGTGTTTCTACGAAGCGTCGTAGAGCCAGATCCACCCCATCAAAAAACTTCCCAACACATTTTCAAGTGTATTGTGATACTTTGGGACCGATTTAATGTATTTTACTATTCACTGATTCCTCCTATTGTGATGGATGTTTCCACTAGTGTTTTTTGGTATGGTTTTCTCTTTGAATTATGAATGTATATGTTCTAGATCAAATGGGAACTCATATTTTATTTGAATCATGGGTCTGTTTTGAAATTCAGAACCTCAATGTTTTAAGTGGAGGTGTGATCTATGGGTTCTTGATAATTTCTGTTTTACTATAAGAGAACAATATAATGATTAATATGTATCCCATGAATCCCTATCTCAGTATATTTTCCTTGTTGAAGTGAAGTGAGTTCCATGGTTTGTTTTCCTCTCTTGGTTCTACTAGGATTTTCTTTTTGATACTTATGGAATGAAATCAAGGGATTCAAATATAGTATTTTAATCTAGTGAATGTAGGTTAGAAGATGAATCATTAAATTAGGCCTCTAACCATAGGCCTCGGACCGAATAGTTACACACAGTCAGAAATCGATGAGGGTGTGGGAAACATTAACTTAACTTTTATCTCATATTGTTTTTAGGATGTTAAAATGTTTCTATTGTGGTATTCCTTATTTTTGAGAGTTCCTAGTTGGTGAAAACTGATTGGGGATATGGCCGTAATGAAATTTCTTTGGTTATTCCTTTTAGATGCACATCTCTATTTGGTTGTCCATGGGTGGCCCCACTTGTGAAACATTTTTTTTGTGTTTTTATTCACCTAGTGACAATTGGGTTTTATAACCATTAATAATCAGGGAATGGTGTGATTTTCTCTTGGTTGGGAGTTTCTTACATCAGACCCTATTGTGGAAGGATTTCATCAATGTTGATTAGTGATGTAAAATTATAAAATGGTGGAGAGAACCACTTTTTAAATCAGTTTGTTTTCTTCTAGTGTTGGTTAGTGTTACTTGGTTTCTAATGGTAAGGACTCCATTCTATCCTCCCATGTTGATATTATATTTTATATTCTGGTGTTGTTTTCGAAATGGGTGGTTTCAATATTATTTATTTAATTTCTTATATGTCCCCATTTTGTAAAAACATTGGGCTTTTGGATCACACTCAATGGTTTTGTTTGTGGCTGGGTTGTGTAGGTTGTAGTTTGAGTTTTATGTTATTAAAGAGAAATTATTTGGGTTCATTTTGTTATAGTAACAGATATGAGTACTATTTTTTAATGATTGCGGTTTTCATACTTTTAAAGGGTAGATCATGCAGTTATATAAATAATTTATCTCTGATCGACCAACAAAAATTTTTTGTTGATTTTTGGATGGGAAGAAAGCATGATGGTGGGGATTATTTTTTAACTTAGGTTATTATTTTCTTCCCTTATTCTATATGATCATGTGAAACATGGTGTTTTTTATCAAGTTACAAGTGTTTGAAGCTTTTTTTTGAAGTGTTCATTTTTATTTCATGGTTTTGTGGTCATTTTGTAGTTCCCCCAAATATTTTTGTATGAAAAATGGATGTTTTCATCTTTGTAGTTGGAGGTTTATAGTTGGTGCACAGTCTTGGTAAATCTGTTACCATTAACTTGAAACAGTGCAACTAATTTCATTTTTGATAGTGGTAACCCCACTATAGTCACACAGTTTGGAAATCTGTGTGGAATAACCATACAGCTTGTCCCTCTTGGACAATGGGGACCACCTGGTTTCTGGATGGGTTGAAAAACCTTCTGGGATAAACATGGAACTTGTCTAGGTGGACTGAAAATGTGATTTTACCTTTCCACCATATTGGATTTTTATGCCCGAATTGCCATTTCTCACTTCTCCTAGTTCATTCGACCAAATGGGAGCCCCTCTGTTCTTCCCTAAGCCTCCTATCCATTCCCAATCTATATATTCAGAATTTTCTTCCTATTTTAATGGCTATTTCTCTCGGTAATCTTCTCTTCTCTTCTACCTCTTCCTATTTCTTCCATTTTATCATGAGTTACTATTATCCCTTGGTCATTTAAATCTAGGGTTCATGTTTTCATTAATTTAATTTTGTTTTTCTATGTGTTTAAGGTTTATTGTGGGTTTTAATGCTTTTTAAGGCCTTTTTGGTGTTTTTTCATGATGTCATTGTTGAAGAGCACACGATTTGAGGTTGGTTCCCCTTTTAACATTTAGTTCAAATTAAAAAATAATTTGTTTCTTATTTTTTACACATTTATTTAATTTTAAATATTATTGTGTGATCATTGAAATAATTGTATGATGTGAAATGATATAGCATTCATAATTATTTTAATTATTTGGCATTGTTTTGTTATGATATGCACACCATGTGTTTGATAAAATTCCCAGTTGGGTATTCCATGTGATATGTGGAATTTAAACAATGGTTTGGCATTGAAAATATATTATTTATATATAATGATGGTTTTCAGTTATCAAATGGATTTTCAATTGTATAGACTTGAAAGTGTAGTGTGTATGGATCATTAAAATTTTCTTGACATGTGATTATGGATTGTGCCCCGTTTGATATTTTTAATTAAAGAAACCATGGGTTAAAATGTGGTTGAGATTCTTAAACGGATGTTTCTAAATTATTTTTAAATTGGAAATTGTGTGTTCTCAATTCTTTGAAATGATGGATTTAGTATCTTGGAAAAAAAATAATTTATGGAATGGAGCTTGAGGCCCAATTGTCTTTTTATAAAGATGGATGATCTTGAAAAAATATCCTTTCAAAACACTCAAATAAAATTTATGATTAAGGGATCGTATTTCCTCATTTTGGAATCCTCATGGTCCGTATATGTTGAATGGATGGGATTTACTCACTATGGACTCAGCGAGATCCATTTACTTCGAGTGGAATAACATATCCTTGTTGTGGACTCCTTTGTGATCTACGAGTGGTAAGTGAAGATATTATTCCCTAGGGTGGCTTTAGGGTCACATGTTTTTGTGAATTATATATATATGATATATGTGCAAGTGATTGGATTTGTGGTTAGAACTATTGGGTCACCCCCACATTAGTCTTAACATGGGATCCTTGAACAGATTGCGTATTTTTTTTTTGAATTGTTACTACACTAGCACATTATTATACTCTGGATAGTATCTATAGAAAAGTGTTTTATTTTATTTGTAGTTTCTATGGGATAGTTTCCCTTGGTGGGACCAGGTATGGTGCGATCAAGCATATTGAAGAAATTTGATGTTATCAAGTAAGTCTTGCATTCAGGATATTTTATGATGTATAGTATGTTCTTGATTATTCCCTTGATCTCCAAGGTTATCCCATGTTTTCAGGGAACTTAGTTGTTTGGGGAGGGTGATTGTGTTTCATATTGGTTGGTTACTCTTGGTGTGATTTTTTCTACGACCATTATTAAATGATTATTGTTTATACCTTTTATCTTAGTATTCTATTATGAAATTTAATTAAATGGGTTTGTAATGGATTCACAGATAATGTGGAGAAAATGAATTATACACATTTTCACACTAGTAAAATAAAACACCATCTTTATTCTTGAAATTTTAATGTCTACATCATGAAATAGGATTAGGATTTGAATGGGAAGAAAGAAAATAAACAATGATTTTTTTGATGATTTTTTTTTGAATTCATGGATTTATATATTATATTTCTATAATGAAAATTAATATTCTTTTATTTAATGGAAGTGGATTCAGAATAGAATTTTTGGTCCATGCTTATTTAGTTTTTATACACAGACCAATATTTCATTCTTTTTTTTAGATTTTTATGCAGGTTCATCTAGGTTTTAATTATAGTGGGGGATGGATGCTTTTGGTATCAAAGAGTGACCCATGAGTTCACTAGGAGATGTTGGGTTCATCTGGTTTATTTTAGATATTATTTTATAATTTGGATTTATTTTCAATTTTGTATAAAAGATGATTAGTTAGAAATATTTTTATTATTCAGCTGCTCTGTTTTCCACAAATCATTTTATTTTTATATTTGGAGAAATTAATCCCTTGGTTACTCTATTGATTCCTTGTCACTAGCTTCCTTTTCAAGAGTATTGTGAATTCCCTCTCGTTATTGTCTTGGATCGACATGGGTGACCGGTTTTGGGTCAACAGGTGATAGTTTGTGATAGAGTGAGGGATGATGTATATCTTTTATATACTTGGTTTATTCATATATGTGTTTCCAAAGAAACTATACCATTACAATCCTTAGGGGTTTATATTAAAAATATATTTAATATTTATATATTAATATGTATGATCTATGTATGAATGGTATGGGTCACTATTATTGGTATTTAATGAGGTTTTAGATAATATTTTGTGAATAGGATAAGATAAATTTGGTTAAAACATTGGGGATAATCCTAAATATATGATAACATCCAATTGTATGGGAAAGGTAGAGAAAATGTAGTTTACATATCAATACAACCATGTATAGATACTGCAATGGGACAAGGTCTTTGAATAGATTAATCTAGGGGTAATATATTGGGAATGTGTTGGTTGAGTATATTTCGTACATCATTATAGTGAATGTTCATTATACCCTTACTATGCACCTAGTTTGACACTCCTTGATTATATGGTTTGGTTAATTCACGTATTCATTTGGAATAATTATGATGGATTTGAATATATGACCACCATGAATGACCAAGGTTACAGATAAGGTGTCATTGATTTAAAATAATGTGCAATATATCAAAATCCTATATACGACTTCCCAAGATTATGTGGCTTCCCACTATGATTAATTTTTATCACACTGTGATTCTTTTAGTTAATGGTTGGAAATATAAAGAACTACGTTAATGATGAATGTGTCAAAAAATGAAATGTTTATCCTTATCGGAAACAAAATGTTTTGGGATCAAGAATACAAACTAGAATTGTTATGTTTAGGGAAATTTCCCAATCTATAAATAATGTATAGCTTCCAGACATGAATGTAGGGAAAATATTCTATTGAGTCCTACTTGAGGAAACATCCACCTTAATTTATTGGATCCATTGATCCACTGGTGGACGACTAATGGATCAATACCTCTGAATATATATTTTCTATTCTCTTGTTTTTTAAAAATAAGAAATTTATTATAGTTTTTATCATATAGAAGGTGAAATAGGTAAATAGTGGTCTCTTACCATGAAATCAAGCAAACTAAATGAAGTTTTCTCCAAGGAGTGGGATGTGGTTTGAAGAGTATTTTTCAATAAGGAATTTCTGTGAATTATTCTCATGAAAATGGATAAATAATTCATTATTATATAGAATAAGGATGATTAATCCATTAGTACCCATGCATAATATTTTACTAGACCAGTGTGGTATGTTTTTTGTATTATCATCCAAAATGAAAAAAATATTGAATATTTAGTGGCAAAAAAAAAGTATCTAAAGGGTGTTATCTATAAGATAATTGAGAATCCATAAATAAGTCATTTGATATGATATAGAGATGGAAATAGAAACTAGATTTAACCATAAAATTCATGGTTTTGATAAAAAATGGAATCCAATGGTAATTATAACAATAAACCACTTGGAGGGAATACGATGAGATTTTATTTATCCTTGACATGTATACGTAAACCTGGATTAAATATTTTTAAGGTGACTATTAAATTTATTAAGTTTGGAAAGGAATTTATTTAGGAAATCAAATGTTGAAATCATAGAAAGAAGTAGTTAGATAATGATAGAGATACATTACCATAGAATGAACCACTCACACTGTAGCGTTTTACATTTATAGAGAATAGGAATTATTCTAACTAGTGCACAATTCAAGATATTAACAAAAATGATTGACATCAGGAACCTCCTATCCCATAGATAAATGAAAATTTCACATGACCAGTATTATCAATGCGCAGTATGACAAAGAAGGGGTCAAAGTTACACTCACCATATAATCAATAACAATTAATGTATTATTTTAATATCAATCTATCCATTCTATTATACTTCAATTCTTTTATATGGTTATGAAAATACCAACCCAACCAATATTTATTGTAATAGAAGTGAAACACGTAATTGTATTATGAACGCATTTCAAGTGTACGATTCTTATCTTATTGATGTTTGTGGGGATTTACATATTATAAATCATTTTATTCTAAATATAGTTTAATTTGATGTTATTTTAGGCATATATTGACTTTATTTATATGAATAACATATCAACTACCAGTGAATGGATGTCATGTTTTATATCAAAAAATACCCAATGATTATCAATCATTACTACTATAAATATTAATGTCTAAAAGAAATTAAATGAAATATAGGAGTCATGATTCATATTCGAAAGGCGTTTCAATCTTATATGTTTGTGGAGAAACTAAAAATCAAATATATACCAATTATATATGAGTTTGTTGATGTATTTGTAGAAAATATTTCATCTGTTCCTCCAAATTGTGAAGTTGAGTTTTGAATAGAACTCATGTATGGGGCTACACCTATTTCAATGAATCCATATAAAATATCCCAAACTGAGTTATATATATATAAGAATAAAATATAAAAAAATATCAATAGGGGATTCATCTAGCCACTTTCATCACCATGGGGTTCACATGTTCTTTTTGTTAAGAAGATAGATGGATCAATGCGACCTTTTATTAATTTTAAAAGAATGATGGATAAATTTTTCCATGAATTTATTATCTTGAAATTAACATGGTCTTGATAAATAATAAGTATCCCATACCACATATTTATGACATGTTTAAACAATTACAAGGAAATAAATATATTTCTATGATTTTTCTCTGATCTAGATACTATAAGTTAAGGGTAAAATGTGAATTCATAAATAATAAAACATTACATATAAGGTATGAACACACAATATTTATAGTGTCTTTGTATCGTAGTGCTTGTTATGTTAGTAAAATAATACTGATAGGTAGAATTATAAGGGGATGTTACAACAATAACTCGTACTAGAATAGAAATGGAAAAATGTTATCCAGGATTCCTTCATATGAGGACCCAAGCTATATAAATGACATATAGTTATTTTGGATGTAGTCTTTCACCTTATCAAAACAATACAATATATTTCTATCAAAATAGAATTATCTATTTATCATCATTACAGAATGTAAATTAAGGATTTCATATCGTTACATAAAGTACCACATTATATTATATCTAATCCTTATCTGAGGATGACCTCAAAGTTCAGGTGATGTCTTTAGAATTATATGGATTCAGAGTTGTTTTTCATTACTACTTATCATCCTTAGATACATGGCCATTCTTAGAGGACCATTCAAAACATAGATTATTATCCAAGAACTTATTCTATGGATTTTAATGGTGGTTGGGATCGACCCCTTCCTCTAATCAAGTCTTCTTAAAACAATAGATTTCACTATAGAATTTAGATGGATACAAATGATGACTTGCATGGAAAGAAGTGGAAAAATCCAATGTTCATTGATGAAGATGGATAAAGAAATCCTTTTGGATCTATTCTAGCTAGGGAAATTGAAAATAATGTCTGATCTATTCATCATCAAATCAAGGTAGCTCAGAGTCGAAAAAAGTGTCTTGATAGTAAAAATTGGTGAAATATGGAAGTTAAAGTTTGTGAGAAGGTATTCCTATATATTTCTACATAGAATGGGGTTATGTGTTTTATAATTTTGATAATTCTAATCCCAGGTATGTTATCTTCTAATCAATTCTTGATCGAGTTGGTGTGGTATCTTATATCTTTTCATTTGCATCAAAAAAATTTCATATTGATGATGTGAATTATGTATCCCTCCTAAAAAGTTTATAAATGATCCTTAAAATGTAAATCAATCTTAATTTATATTTCAATATCATGGTCTTTTATTTGATGGAAAAATTTTTAAATATTGAATAATGGTGAAATGTTCTTCTGGACAAGACTAATAACCTGGTTAATGTTCATTAATTGAATTGAAAATTTTAATTTTCTACATGGGATCCCAAGGATGTGATGAAATATAGATATAATATTTTTTTAAATTGTATTGAGGAAATTTTATAGTTGAAATTATGTTTAACGCGGTATAATGAAACACACATAGATCTTATGATAGATTTATCTTCAAATAAACATAATATCTTTAATACCTTGAGATACATGAAAACTCGAGTCTAAATGAAATATAATATAGTATACTGTTATACCATAGACATTAAATTAAAGGATAGAAAATGAATAAACAAGTTTTTAAAATAAAATTTAGTTGTTTTAGATAAGTAAAATGTATAATGCCTTGAAATTTTAAACTAAGAACATTGTATTCGATTACATGTATGACCTGCAACACTAAGAGCATTATGGATTATAATATGCAAACCCATTAATATAATTGAGATATTAAATAACTTTAATCAACAATATATCTATAAATTCTTGAAATACTAAGATTGCTTATTTTACACATAACGAATACTTTCTTTGATAGTTTCCATTTTACACAACACATAGTTTTACTAAAGAGAAATATATTATTAAAATAATATTGTTTAATATGTTAATGATTATTATAACCATTAAATTAGTGTTGGTTAATATTATTAACTAACTTAATAAAATATATGGTGTATACATATATAAGATGAATTCATTGGTTACTAAATAATTACAATCTAAAATTTAAACTAATTTAATACTATTGAAATATATTATATTATGCTCCCAGAGTTGGTTTGTATCAATAAACTAAATAAATATCAATTAGTGAATGATATTAATAAAATATATGTGTTACATATATAATAAAATATTTTTAATATTTATAAAATTGAAATTATATTCATAAGAAGAGAACAAACCTAATTTTACGCATATAAACATTTATTTTTATAAAGGCACTTTTACCACACTTTAATATAGAACATATTTAAAATGTAATTTTGTCTCATTTATATATTTTTAATGTCACAATAAACTTTATAAATGAATATAAACATAATAATTATATTAGTGTTTTTTCAATGATGTTTGATTTTTTGATGAAGAGTTAAAAATATTGAAATTTATTTAAAAAATTATTCCTCATCCAATTTATCGATATGGATAAATTATAATATTGATTTGATTTAATTTTTTTAGAAAATAATAAATACATTAATCTAATTTAGTTCTTTGGAATCAATTTCACATTGAAATTTGATATATAAACATAGAAATTTTTTGATTCCTTTTACATTAAAAACCAGGTTTGTCATCCTGTTAGTGACATTATATTTTAATTAATTTCTTCCACTTCGATGATGGGAAATTTTTCAAATGGATTCCATATATGGAATAAGAATAAATAATAATCTCTAACATGTTAAAATTAGTTTGGACAAAAAATAATAGTGAAAGTGAATAAAATTAATTAGAGCGATTAAAAGAAAAATTAGGTTAACAAATGACTAAACATTAAACTTATGGACCAAAATGACCTATAATATTCATAATGATCCATTGGATGGACATAATTATACCATATTCTCCATTTAATATTTTTATTAGATCCACTTTACATTGATAAAATGTGGTTTAAATTTTCTTTCAAAAAATTTATTAGACTGCCACTCCTTCACCACTATAAAAGGGTACACAACTCTCACATTTTTCCACACCTTTCATTCCTTTTGAATCACCCAAAATATAGTCAAATAATATCATAATATCTATATACTCATCCTAGAATCATCACTTTTGGAATAAATCCATCCATGGAATCCCTTTGGTACAAAATAAAAGGAGTTTTCAAAAGAAGAGGTAACATCCTTGTGAGCTTTATTTATTTATTTCTCCAATCCTTCAATTCACATTATTATATTATTGTATATTAAAATAATTATAATGAATAAAATAATATTTTTTTATTTTCTGATTTCTACCAACACCAACACAAACTTCCATTAAAATATTAATGGACTTACTGATTCATGTACAATTAACTACTGCCTCACCAAATGATGTCGTTCGTTTTTTCCATTACCAACACTCATGGTAGAGAATTTTATCCAAAAAATATATGTAAATGATATATATTAAGGTTTTAATTTATTCATTGTTTTTTAAATTTTATATAACATATACCATTTTAATTTATATTTTTTCTAATGATGATAAAATCGTTTGTGGGGGTGTGGAATACTGCCTTTGCAATGCGATGCAATTCATCCACACTATAGATGGAATGTATTAAGGATGGGTTTAATACACATATTTCATATATATGAAATAAAAATGATACTTTTATTATAATATATATATATATATATATTTATTTATATATCATTTTTTATTCATTATTTTAAATAAAACATTGATATGGAAGGAGGGATTATTCATACGTACGGTCTACCGTCACCATGAATGGTGCATTTCATCTCTTATCTCCGGATATTATGCATTATTATGGTTTAAGTTCTGTAGATTATGAAATAATTATTTATATATTGAGAACAAAAAATAAAAATTCAAAATATACTCGAAATACTTGGCTGTTAACACCTAAAAAAGTGATAAAAATGAAACATTATTATAAAATGGGTTATAAAATATTATAAGAAGATAATATATGATATTATAAACATGAATATGGTTCTAGACTAAGTTATTGACATGTTTAAACCCCTTAAATATAATTTTAATGGATTTTATCCATAATGGAAATGCATGTTAAGTGATTTTGGTCTCATATTTCATTCTGTGTGGCATATACGATTTTCACCACTAAGTTAGTTTTTTTGTGGTTAATAAACATTACCTTTTGATATGTTATATCATCAGTTATTTTATCTTAATGGTATTTAGAACATTCATTTAATGTTATTCCTTAATGATGATTATGATTCAAAAGCTTTAATGTGGGATAATACACTTTGTAATTTTTAAAGATTATTTTCCCGATAAATAACTTTAATGGGTTTTCATTGTTATTTCCATTAATCAACATAAAAAATCATTACTGATACATATCCTCTACTATAGAATTTTTTGATAAAATATTATTATTCTATAAATATGGATATATGATGAAAAGGGTAATTATTTATTAATTAAATTTAATATTCGATGTATGGGGAATGCTTTCGACAGGTATGACACTGGTGGGGCCTAATTATAGATAGCCCAGGATGCATCATCAGTCTCATGAGACAAATATGATTGGGAAATTAGATGGTTTTACCTTATAAGATAAACTATATTGTGAAAGGACTTTCCAGAAATAGAACCATATACCAAAGAAACATGGAATCCAATAATTAAGTGTTTCCATCATTTAGGATCAATTTTTAATTATTAATGACATTTTTGTAATAGAATATATATGGATTCATTCTGTTCATAGTTTATTGATTAAAATGCATGTTTTTTAGTTTCTAACCTTTCCATATAGATTATGCCATATCTACATATTTGAATGGCTTGTGTCATTCGGTATTTATATTTTCATGTTTATTATTCTCATCAATTCATTATTAATTAAACATTACATACCAATAATGATCACATGAAATCACCCTTACTATGTTTATTTAAACTAGTTTATGTAGAATAAATATTTGAATAAAATTTCATGGAGTCTATTCAATTAATTTTATTATATATCATGTTTCATTTAAATTTTCCAATACACTAATAGAAAATGGATTTATACCCATAGTTTTCCCAAAACAATGGGTATGGGTATAGTATGGGACCATATACCCTCAGTTCTAGGAAACTGTGGGTATATGATATTTTTCAAGACCTATACCCATGGTTTTATATAAACTATTGGTATATGGTTTTTTTTCAAGACCTATACAAACCGGATTAGTAAAATAATTGGTGTAGGGTTATTTTTTTGAAGGCATATACCAATGATTTATCAAAATAGTGTGTATAGCTATCCCACCTTATGGGAGGGAAAACGATTTTGTAGGACAAAAAATGATTTTCATGGTGACGCATATTCCCACATTTTTCTACCTATATACACAGATAATGTAAATATATATAAGTGAATATATATGTATATTCCAATAAGAGAAATAGATTAGTGGTTAGGCGTATGAAGAATAAAGGGGTGGACCATGGGTCAAATTTTGTGGCCATGTATTTTTTCAAAGCTATACCCAGATTTTTACAAACCATGGCTAAAAGTTATTAACATCATGAGAGAGGTAATTCAATTCACATATTCCAATGGTTTCAAACCGTTGTTATATCCACCTACACCGACACCACTATATCCCATAGTCAACCAAACCATCGGTATAGCCTATACGAATGGTTTGGGAACCTATAACAATTGTTAAAAATCATTGGTATTGGTCTAATTTCTATTAGTGATTTATTAGGGGTATCATGTATGTAATCAAGCTATATAAAACTTCTAAACCATTAGGACCTTCAGGATTTAGTTCCTTATACTCATTCAAGTGTAATAAAATAATGCACTAGCACTAGTATTTTGTATTTGTGTTTTTATAAAATATATTGACAAACAACTACTAATTTTTATCTAATTTCTTAATATTCCTTAAAAATAAAATTTTGTCCTTTAAATTGGTTTTAGTTATTTTTTTGAGAGAACAATATAATTAAAAATATGAGACTTTTAGAAAAATTATTTCTAAATTCTAACTTTATTTTTGAAATAATCATGTCAAAATTATCTTATATTGATTTTTTTTATAATTTTATAAAGATACTGGTTTTTCATTAAATAACAAAAAATAAAATTTTCTTGACTATTTTCTATTCGTTTCAAGATTTTTAATTTTTTTTTTAAAAATTGTTCTAAAACTAAAATTAACTTATTTATATTATTAATAATCCAATTAATTTCATACTAAGTAATTTTATGTTTTATTTTTGAATAAAAAAGTTTATACATTAAAAAACCTCTTCTATAGAAAATAACTTATTTTTTCTTGTTTTCCCGGATTCATTGTAAATTTAATTCTATCACTTATGTGAATTTAATTTTTTAAAATTTATTCCATAATTTTAATTAGAATAATTTATATTATATAAATATTTTAACATAATTTTTTGTCATAATTAAAATTAAAAACATGATAAAAATAATATTTAATATGGTTAAAGTAAAAAATGGTTTACCTGAGGATAAACCATGAGATATGGGTATGTTTTACAATTAAAAATGTTTAAATCATATTTTATAGCCATATCTAGAGAATATATTATCCCAACATTGAATATATATACATTTGGAATCATTTATCTTTAGTATGGAGTTGTTATATTTTAATCATTTAAGAATATCTATGTTTGTTCTCTCCCCCATTTGTAATAGGACACCACTCCATTCTCCTTTTTATACCACTTTGAGAAATAAATCTTTTCCAATCCCATAACAATTAAACATAAAAATTATTGATATAAGATATAGAAGATTTTATGTTCCTAAAATACCATTCCTGGTGTCCATAAGAAGGGATTTAAAGGGGGGCCATCGAAGAAGAGGTTATTATCCAAACTGACCTTTTTGAATTTATTTCTACATATAAATCCTATAAATAATTGATATAAAAAATAAAACAATAACCTAAGAATCCTAAATGTACTAAAATTTTATTACTGTTATGTAACCAATATTATTCTGCATCTTTTCCATCCAATTGGGAATTGAATGTATCAATTGTGCGAGTGTGTGGACCACCACATCCAAGTTAAGATACAATTCATTTTATGTCACCATATTTCATGGATGGTTATTAAGATGAATTTAACATTTATATTTAATATATATGACATAATTATTCTTTTTAAATTACCGAATTTTATATACATTATTTCTTTATCATATGTTGGAAAATGATAATGTCGCTCGTGTGTACGTGTAGACCACCACCTACATGAAGTAATTTGTTATATTTTTCATTGTTTATTTACTTGGATAGTAATAAGGATATTATATATATATATATATATATAAATTTTATTAATAATATTATTATGGTTTTATAATTATGAAATAATATATATTTTCTTCCTTTTTTGTTAGAAATTTAAATATGGGTTCCTGGAAATGTATGGCCTTCAATCTCCATGAACGGTTTAAATCAACATTATTTCTGAAGAATTACTGGACGAATCTCTATATATATAATTAATATATGTTATATTTCTATCATTATTATAATTCTATAAAATATGTAACTTTGATAAATGTTTAATGACCAGAAATTCCATAATGAAACTCTTATGAAAAATCAATGAGTTAACTCCCAAAATAACTATTTAAATATAGAATAATTAATAAATACCTGTTGAAATGTTATAAGTGGATTATATATGTTATAATAAGAATTTAAATGATTCAGGTATATAATTATAATAAATTTAAATTTATTATATAGGATGATATAGTTCATTTAAAGCAATCCAAACATAGGGAAATATATATTTTCATCTCACATTTATTTATGTGAGAAACATTTGAAGTTCACCACTTGTTTATTTTATATAGTGTATATACAAAACATGATTGTAATTTATGATTATTAAAAAAGAATATTCTTTACATATACATGTCCATATAATTTTCTCACTTTCGTGGGGGTTTTATTTGAATGTTACTAAAGCGATAATGGGTTTATGTTTCAATCATATCATTATCCAAGAAATATATGCTTGAATTTTCAGTGAAGAAATTTTTATAATCATTTTATGATAAAACCCTTAAATTTTATTATCTTCAATTTTTCCATGAAACTTTGAAATTATATTAAAAAAATTTTCTCTCGTTAACCTAATATATTTGTTAAAATTATAGTAAGACTAACAAAATGTATTTCCTCTTGTTTGGGAACCTTTTTTCTTCATGTCCATGTGTTATTTAAAATGATTTCAAGAGTTTTTTTCTATTCATATATGATTTTTTAAATATATATTTACCCATGTTTTAATTTCTAGAATAAAATTAAAAGGAAACTTATTTTCATTCTACAAATGAAATAATTTGTAATTTTTACAGAAAATGTGAATAGAGTCAATATTTTAACAAACACAACATGAATTTAATTTCCCTCTATAATAATTCCTAAATTATTTAAATATTCCACTTAAAATTTCCATGGTCATTTTCAAATAAAAATTTCCCCCTTAATATATTGGAATTTTTCATATTTTAAATAAGTTGTTTCAAAATGGAAAGGGTATTTTCCTGAATAAAAATTCCATGTGATATTTTAAAGTAATTTTCATTATAGATAACATAATTTGATGTTACATATTATTTTTTAGCTATGTGACCCAATGAAACCACTGAAATTATTTATTTGGATTTTTTATTATAGTTATCGTTATATTTTCATGAAAAAAATTTATTTTCCATGGTGTTTTATTATGATTAAAACATGAACTAGTTTTTAAACTCATTTCATTTCCATAGGTTATGATATATGATGAACAATTTATGATCATGTGGCACACATTTGAATGTATTATGATTATTTTATGGGTGTGGATGAAATTTTATAACCATCTAATGAATTGGATAATAAAGGATATCTCATGATATTATAAGGACTAGAATATAGTGTGATCCTAGTTTTGTTAGGGGATATATCCACTAGGATAGTCTAGGGAACAAACCTTGGATTAGGATTTGATTAAATGGAAAGTAAACCTGATCCACTAGGATAATAGTTTACTAGATACTTGAATATAAAAATTAATTTATATAATTACATGTATTCCAAAATCTTAATTATTATGATAGTATTATACTCACATGGATCATGTTCTTGGATTCTGTTACGATTCATGTCTTATATTCCTACAATCTCTACTCCTTGAATCTTTTTTTTATCTAATAACTGTTGGTTATGATTTTAAAATTTATGATCATGTGGAAATAAAATTATAATAACGTTATTATTATAATATCATTGTTATCTCACTCATTTATCCTTACTGATCATTTATGAAAACCCTTGTTTGGGTTTCCTTTTCTATATAAAATAGATAAATTTTCATGTATGATATATTTAAAAAGATTGTTAATTACGATAAACTAATTCTGGGATGATTTAAATATTTTACATAAGATTTTTTTCATATAAATGTTTCAATAGACTCTAAAACCTTATGGTTATCAATTTAGTAATTGTAAATTATATGTATGATTAAACCATTAAGATGTAATATAGATGTGTGAAAAGTATAGGCCTCTATAATCACTTTACCAATATATGATTTTTACTTGGTATTATAAATATCTTCGATATATCTCTATAGATATTCACACACATTATATATGGTTCATATCCATTTCATTCATTGAGAATCGTTTTCTCAACCATAAATTTATAGAATTTGAAGTTAGGATATAATTATTTCTGAGAACCATGTCATGAACATACAATATATTAAATACCACAACACTCCCACAAATACCTTTTTTTATTGAAACAAAACACATTGATTAGATCATCATACTAGATATTCATACTCTAATAATATTTCTTCAATACATTAATAGATCATTGTAATTTTAAAACCATATTACTCATTTTGGAACTTCAAATCATCTCATCTGTGTCATATACATTTGCTTGACTGATTTTCTTTAAATTAGTTTTTTACATCCATTTTATAAATTTCATAACCATATTGTTCTACTCTAGGGAGAAATAACATTATGGAATTTATCATAAAAACTAGTGAAATTATTTCCTTATAGTTAATACCATGATTTTTTATTACCCTTTTCCACAATTTGAGATTTATATGTAGAAAATATACTATCCATGTCAGTTTCCTTCTAAAATCCTATTTGAACTATAGGTTTCTCTCCCCTTTAGGCATATCCATGAGGTTCAAAACCTGGTAAGTGTGCAAGGAGTCCATTTTAGATTTAATGTAATTTAACCATTTCAAGGAATCATAAATTTTAATATAATCTCAGTAGGTAGTAGTGTCATCATCCATAGACATTATCTCATAATTATTTTCCATAATAATTCTATACATATTAGTATTTTGATGATTCATTTTAGACCAATGGGATTATTGTGTAACCTTAGTTATTTCATCTTTCCTAAACCTTTATGGAACCATCTCTAAATCCATCTCATGAACACATACTATCTTTTATTTATTAAATTTTAAAAGTTAAATTCTCTTCATATTAACCCCTAAATTCTTATATTATTTCTCAAATAATATAATAAATTGTTCTGAAAAAACATTTTTCGTAATAATATTATAGAAATTACATCCATTAGTTTTATTGAAAAAAAACAAATAATTATTTATCATACTTAATGTAATTTGTTTCAGAATCTAAGAGATATAAGTATACTTCACATACAAATATTTTTATAAAATAAATATTATTTTCATCTCTGTCTATATACCATATGGTGTCTTTATGACTTCTTTATATGGAACATGGTTATGTAGGAATGCATCAATTCTAGAGAAGATCCCCATAATCTAATATGAACGTTACATTGATTCATCATTGATAAAACCATGTCTAATTGGGTACACATACTCTTATAAGGAAAATTTTTTAATGTGTTTTTACTAGGGGAGTTAGTTTTGAAACAATTCAATAATATCTCTCATGAACAGTGATAACACTTTTAAAGTATTCACCCCTCTAATCTTAGAGTAAAATCATAATATGTCCTCCTAGAAAATTATATATGTAATTTTAAACTCTTTGATATTTTCAAATGATGCATGATAGTATCTCATTAGAGACACAAAACAATACATAATTATGTAATTGGTGAATGATACAAAGTACCTATTACATCAACTTCTTAGAGTGAATGTTGGTCAGTATACATCACTATGTATTACTTCCAAAATATTAATATCCCTTTCATCATTTCCACTAAAAACATAATTAGTTATTTTATATAATAGTTAATATTTTCATTTAATAAATGTTTCATAATCTTATGAGTTTAATTATCCATGTCTACATAATATTTGAATCAGTTTCCCAGTTATATATTCATGAAGATAGTGCCAATGGTATGTGGCATTAAAATAACTATAGACTTCTTATTCTAAATGTTATAAATAGGTTTATCCATATCATGAATATAAAAACCATTCACAATATTCCATATTCAATAGAATATTTCATATATATACGTGACAAATTTTATTCATTATATTGAATGAAAATGAAATATTTCTTAAACAAGACACATAAATCAACATTCTCGTTTTTTTGAAGAACACAATATTTTTTTTCAAAATCTAAAATTTGTACACATCAATCCATATAATAGATGGACCCAAAACTATATAAATTTATAAAATATATTTAACATTATATATCAAAATATAAATAAATTATTAATGAATAATATATAACATCTTTTGATGATGCAATCTAAAATTTTGACTCCCAACTTTGTGTGTGACATAACTTCTCACTCGAATCTATCGACCAGAACATAATCATCTCTTAAAAATATCACATATCAAATAGTCATGAAATCCATCTCATGCCTAGGCCAGAATATTATCGGGTTGATGAAACACACAAGTTTCATTAAGGATTTTTGGAGATTCTCTCCCTATAACTCTCTTCTAATTCTTATATAAAAATTAATAGAAAATGTCACATATGTAAGACTCCCATGCTCCAAAAATTATGGGTCTGATGATATCATCATTTTGAGACATAAAACCCTGTAAATATTTTATAATATTGTAAATTTAAAATTATATATATTTAAAATGTAACACCTCGAGCTTCCACGATGCGCTTCTCTTTCAATAATTCAATAGGTTGCATTGTACGCATGTTGGAGATTCTAACACACCGCCACCAATCAAAATAGCCATTATGAATAGTAATACCCACCTTTTGAAATTATATATATTTTATATTTCATAATGGACTTCATTTAAGGATTCGGAATATCGAAATTATCCTATGATGAATTTTTGGTATTTTTCTGAGAACGTCAAATTTTTTATGGATAGTGAAAAATACATAAAAATAACTTTTTTAATCAAAATAAATTATAGTGATAAATTATGATATAGAGTGGTTTTAAAGTATAAGTAGATATATTTTTACCATTTTATCCAATGGTGGCCATTAGAATTAATTTCACTTTGAAATTGGACATAAACAATTGTCAATCTTTTGATATATATTGTTTCTTAAAGACACGCTATTTGTTGTGACAGCGGGAATTAATTATAAAATTAATTAATGAAACTTATATGTTTGGAATTTTTTAAAATAGACCTCATTTTTGAATTCAGAATATCAATTATATCTTTGGGTGAAATTTTTTCATTGTTCTGAAAAACTACAATTTTTGATGAATAGTGAAACCACTAAGTGGTAGTTAAAAAAACTGATTTTTCATTTAAATGAAACATTACCAATTCTGTGATTTGATTTTCAAAAATCCGACATACATGGTTGTCATTAGGAAGTAAACTGTGGTTCAATGAGATTATATTTTTTTTGGTAAATAGTAACTTTTAAGTTTAATTAATCGTGATTAAAGGTAATTAGTGAAATTTTTGGTAAAAATGATATTATAAAAATACGAAAATATCATTACACTTGTCCTACCCTTATTGGATGAGTCATGGCCGACCATGAAAATCTAGGGGGTAAACTTGGGGACCCCATGGAGCCACTTGGGTAAGAAAATGACATTAATAACTTTTTATTTAAAGTAAGAATAAAATTGTCACAAACATGTGTTGTTTTACTAAAACAATTATTACATGGGGTTATATAAGTTAAAAATTTTACCATAAATAGTAATTGGAAATCTAAAACTATTTCCTAAATCATGGTAATTTTTTTTATAATTTTTAGAAATTAAATATATTAAATTTTTAATGACACCATGATGATGCATCGATTACCTCATTAATTCACGATTTTAATAAAATGGAATGATAATGTAAAATCTAAGAATTAAAAATGTACAAAGCCTATTGGATGAGTAGATTTAGAACCCTTATCACCTTATCCTCGAAATATATAAGTGTGGTAAATTTAAAATTTGAAACTCATTATATAATAAAGTAACATTACATTACTTTCCAAGAGTGTCCCTCCTCTCCTCTTATAAAAGGTGCCCACCACTAGCACCTTATTCACGCCTTCCAAGACATTTGGATCGGCCAACCTCTACCCAAATACTCTCCCAAATTTTCTCTCTTACTCCTAGAATACTAACTTTGGGAATAATTCTTCCCAAGGAAGCCTTTGGCTAAAATAAAAAAGAGTTACCCGTTTTAAATGTAGTGTTTTCTCTTGTGTTCTTATGTTTTATTTTGCTTCTCCGACCCCCTAAACTCTTTTTATTCATTTCTTTTGTAACAAAAACAGTATCATAAATATACTAGGATGTTGTTATAAGAAGTATTCGAGCTACACTTACACACACCTAAATCTAATGGTTAAATAACATATTGTTTCTGTGGATAGCGAATTTCTGCCTCACGAAACGATGATTGTTCAACACTCATATAACACCTTAAAAGGTGGCCATTAAGATGTCACTATATTTATATATGATATATAATATGTTTCTGTTTTACTTAAGATTATGTATTTTTCATTTATGGCATACCTTTATGGTTTCCATTATGGGTAAACATGATATTTTCATTTTAGGAAGTGCGGACTACCACCCCCTCAAAGTGATTTGAATCGTTAATGCCATATGTGGGATGTATAAAGGATGGAGTAAATGGTATTATACATTATATTATACTGTAATTATAGTATAAATTTATATAATTATAATTTCATTCCATTAAATACGAAATAGAAATGAAAGTAGCGTTCATGCGTACGTACGACTTACCGTCTCCATGAACAGTGCATTTCATTTATTAACTCTAAATGTTATGTAATATTACAAATGCATATATATAATGGATATATATGATATATATGATATCTACATCATGAATATAATTTTGTATATAATGCATATTTCAACACATGAACAACTTGTAATTATAAGAAGTTTATTTTTGACTCAAGTACCAAAGATCGACAAAATAACTGTTATTAACTTATATAATTACATAATGTTCATAACATGGTAATAAGTGATAGAAAAGTAATAATTAACTTCAAAAATGTTCTTAAAAAATTAGAAATTAACTCTAGTTTGTTATTCATGAGGATAAAGAACGGTTGAGTCATGTCGGACATGAGGTAAGGGAACTTCTTAACCCAATTTCCATTCTTTGGGTTAATCTCCTAATTTCAAATAATGTCATGATATTATTTTGTCCTATATTGTATTTTTACTTTATTTATGTGTACTTATAGTGAATACACCTAATATATCTATTTTATTTAACAAAATTATCTTTGTAAGGGACTTCATCTCAATCTCCTTTCATTGAGGCATACATTTTTTATTCACAACTTACTTTTATACGGTGTATTAACCCCTTTAAATTTTACGTTTATTCATAAGGTATATTTTTATACGAAGAATTTTACTAAACGACAAAAAGGAATGTTTTTTTGTCGTACGTATGTAGAAATAATGACTTCTTCACTGCCATGACCATTATTTGAGTTTCGGCTTCCTTTGCAAGCCATAACCTTTTTTAAATGATTTAAAAAAGAGAGAGCTATATTTCTCCCAAATGTATGAAAATCCAGTGAAAATGTATACGTATTTAATAAAAGATTAAAATTGTTTTCAAAAAACCCAACTCTCGAGTGTGGTAGATAGGAAGGGATTGGGCGTGGACCCATCATGGTCTGTAATTAGTCGAGCAGTATCAGAATTAGTTATTTTGTTTTCAGAAGCTTGCATAATGTTTTCAGAAAAACAATGGAGTATATTTGAGCAATTTTAAATGTAAGTATCTTCTAAAAATCGAACTAGTATTTTGATACCGCAATTAATTTCAAACGGTATTTTAAAAAATGGTATTCCTAAATTTTTATATACCATTTTTCATATAAGGAATGCATTAGACTTAATAAGTGACGGGTGGAGACCGTCATAGCTCCTCGATGCATCGACATGTCTCATGAGACAAACTAGTGTCTTGGCACGAGGCCTTGACAAAATCTTATTTTTAGTCTTGGCACGAGGCCCTGGCTACATTGTTATGATAGTCAGGCATTATTCATTCCATCATTATGAAAGTGGTTATTGATATTTCATGTGGTTATTCGACCAGTAGAATATCCATGTGAATAAGTAAATGGCATTATCTCATTTTACATTTTCCATATTATGTTGAAGTTCAAGTTTAAAAGGATTTTGTTTTAGTTATACATTATCTTAAATTTTTATGTTTATTTATGAAAGCCTCCGCTATATTTTTATCCTTACTGAGCATCTGAGCTCACCCCTTCCAATGTTTTAAATTTTCCAGGATGTGAAGAAGTATATTATGAATGACCTATAGGGATTGTATGAGGGGATATGAAGACAAGATTTTTTTGTAGTTTTTTATTACTTTATGATGTAATGTAAAACTTGTGAATGTATCTAGTGTTTCAAGGATACTAAACTAATCGGTCTTTCAAGACTTGATCTTTGTGATCATGCCAATGTTACGCAATAATGCACCGACTCTGGGTAACTGGGGTCAGGGTGTTACAGTTGGTATCAGAGGCAGTTCAGTACTAACCTTGGAAGCTAGATTTAGATAAACTATGAATAGAGAACATAGCCCAAAGATATAATTTGAGGATTAGTATAAAAGTACTTTCTAGAATTTTGGTATTATAGTGATTTTGTGAGTCTTCCGAGCAATACAACCCTGTCTGGATACGAGCAGGTAAAGGAGACTCTGGCACAGATGTACCTAGGGGTAAAACCGGAAAACACCGCTTTGAGCTAGACTCAAATGGGAACTGGTGCACAACAACGGGCCTTGCTGCACTCTTGGTTACGACACTCTCAGGGGATATGCTTAGGATAATTCTCATTTTATTTACAAATCATTATGAAGGGTTTATGAATATATACATCCTCAAAGAAAACATTTTTATGATTATGGATTGTATCCAAAAATAGTTCAATTTATGTTAAGTGTTTTTCAAGTTTGTTATTATGTATTTTGATTCATAAACTAACCTAGTTTATGCCATTGTATAGAAATGGCACCCAGTAGAAGGAATGTGAACTCCATCAATACGTATGATCCAAAGAGTAAGAAAGATCATATCTTTCACGGTACTAATCAAAAATTTAGAGGGGAAATAGTCTCCCATTTGTTCTCAACATATGAAGAAATTGTATCATGTGTAAATAAGATAAGTAGAGAATTCTCTGAGTCTTATGGATTTGAAGTGATGAAAGAGAAGAGAAGGATGGAAGAGAGAATGATGGATAAAGGGACGAGGGAAAAGAAGAATTTTCCAATATGTGATAACTGTGGGAAGAAACACCTTCGAACATTCCTAAAGGGAATGGGAGTTTGTTATAAGTGTGGAGAAAAAGGTCACCATGTGCGTGACAGCAAGGGTAAGAAAAAGGTTTCAAATGTACAATGCTTCATCTGCAAGGAGTGGGGACACTATGCAAACCAATGTCCAAATCATCAGAGTATTCCCCAAATGATGTTATTAAATAATAATCAAGTTATGATACTACCACATATGAGGATGAATGATTAGAGTTCTTATGTTGTCATTAAAGAATTTTTCCATTTGAGTGTTGTATCAATGATGTACTGGTTATAATTATTATGGAGTTTATAAGGACTGTACTGTAGCACTATTTCATCAAGGACATGAGATTGTGTGGAATCAAGAAAAGTGACTCCACCGCAGGTTAAATTTTTGGAAAATATATGGTTGGGAGAAAGATAAACCATAATATGGTTCAGAAACCGAGATAGTGATTTTGGAATAATACATGATTGATTTGGATAAATTATATTGGATATTCTTAACTTCCTTGAAACTGATTAATGATTTGTATACATTTTTGGATAGAAGGAGTATATCTAGTATTCTATAAGGAATAAGGGATCATGAATGTTATCAATAAGGATTTATGGTAATTCAGTATATTGCAGTGTATTAAAAGAATACATGATGAAGGTGTTCACATGTTGTTACATGGAAAAAATGATCTTAATTATGTTTACCTTCCTTATAAAATTTGGGATGTGAGTTGGACAGAAGTATTTTGGATAACTATAAAGGTTGGAATGGATTAAGTTGATCTTTGGATAGTATTTTTCAAGGTTAAAACATTTTTGAATTTTTTTTTTGGAATATTATAATACTATTGTTTTAGGAAAAGGACAACATGCAGGGTGGGGCATAACCCGTCGTGTTGGACAAAGCTGCAGGAATCGAACCCATAACCATAGTGCGACATGCCTTTATTACCTAGCACTAGCCTACAAGAATTCCCTGGTTGTTAGAAAATATTTTTCCTAATCTAAATGGTATGTGGTAATATTTTGAACTTTATACAATTAGGATAAATAGAATATTTTGGAGTTCTGTTACCATTTGGAGTGAAAGATGGGTTTGTGGTAAAAATTTATTAAAGAATGAAAGTCTACATGACAAGTAAGTATATTTCCTTATGTTCTTAGTAAATCTCTTAAATAAATTCCTTAACATTATGAAAGGTAACTTAAAACAAAAACGTTGTCGGTTAACTTTTCCAACTGGGGATTCAATGACCATTTAACCAATCACAAGTTTGGGATTTTCTTGTGGATAACATTCTCCTAATCCCGTTTTCTACAACTCTCCATCAGACCATGATGGTTTGTTTTTCCTCCATATCCATATTTTCATATAATCCTAGTATTGGCTATCTCAGGTGACCTTTGTACTTCTCTTTCTTTCTTTTAATGTTATATTTTTATTAACCCTATTTCCAACGTGGGTTTTCCAAAAAGGTATTTTCTATTTTCAACCTTTTATTTTCAATGAAAATTTTCAAATTGCGAGGAGGAAATTTATTGAAGGAGGGGAGAATGTAACATCCCGAGCTTCCACAATACGCTTCTCTTTCAATAATGCAATAGCTTGCATTGTACGCAAGTTCTAGATTCTAACACACCTCGACCAATCAAAATAGTCATTATGAATAGTAATACCCACTTATTAAAAATATATATATTTTATATTTCAAAATGGGCTTCATTTGAGGATTATGAAAATAGAAATTAGCCTATGATGAATTTTTGGTATTTTTCTGAGAACATCCAATTTTTTATGAATATGAAAAATACTTAAAAACAAATTTTTTAATCAAAAAAAGTTATAGTGATAAATTATACTATAGAGTGGTTTTAAAGAATAATTAGAATATATTTTTACCATTTTATCCAATGGTGGTCATTAGAATTAATTTCACTTTGAAATTTGACATAAACAATTGTCAATCTTTTGATATATATTGTTTCTTAAAGACACGCTATTTGTTGTGACAGCGGGAATTAATTATAAAATTAATTAATGCAACTTATATTTTTGTAATTTTTTAAAATAGACATCATTTTTGAATTCGGAATATCAATTATTTCTTAGGGTGAAATTTTGGCTTTGTTCTGAAAAACTTCAATTTTGATGAATAGTGAAACCACTAAGTGGTAGTTAAAAAAACTGATTTTTTGATTAAATGAAACATTACCACTTCTGTGATTTGATTTTCAAAAATCCAACATACATGGTTTTCATTATGAAGTAAAATGTGGTTCAATGGGATTAAAATAATTTTTTGTGAATAGTAACTTTTAAGTTTAATTAATCGCGATTAAAGGTAATTAGTTAAATTTAAGGTAAAAATGATCTTATAAAAATATGAAAATACCATTACACTTGTCATACACTTATTGAATGAGTCATGTCCGACCAAGACAACCCATGGGTCAACTTGGGGACCCCATGGATCCACGTGGGTAAGAAAATGTCATTAATAACTTTTTATTTAAAGTAAAAATAAAATTGTCACAATCATTTGTTGTTTTACTAAAACAATTATTACATGGGGTTATTTAAGTTAACATTTTGACCATAAATATTAATTGGAAAGATAAAACGATATCCTAAATCATGGTAATTTTTTTATAAATTTTATACATTAAATATATTAAATTTTTAATGACACCATGATGATGCAGCGATTACCTCATTAATTAATGATTTTGATAAAATGGAAGGATAATGTAAAATATAAGAATTAAACATGTCCAAAGCCTATTGGATGAGTATATTTAGAATCCTTATCACCTTATCCTCTAAATATATAAGTTTGGGACCTTTAAAATCCGAAACTCATTATATAATAAAGTAACATTACATTACTTTCCAAGAGTGCCCCTCCTCTCCTCTTATAAAAGGCCCCCCACCACTACCACCTTATTCACACCTTCCAAGCCATTTGGAATGGAAAACCATTTCCAAAATACTCTCCAAAATTCTTTATATTACTCCTAGAAGCCTCACTTTGGGGATAATTCTTCCAAAGGAAGCCTTTGGCTAAAATCAAAAAGAGTTACCCGTTTTAAAGGTAGTATTTTCTCTTGTGTTCTTATGTTTTATTTTTCTTCTCCGACCCCCTAAACTCTTTTTATTCATTTAATTTGTAAAAACAAAAGTATCCTAAATATACTATCATGTTGTTATAATAATTATTCGAGCTTCACTTACACACACCTACATCTAATGGTTAAAGAACATACTGTTTTTGTGGATGCCGAATTTCTGCCTCACTGAACGATGATTGTTCAACACTCATATAACACCTTCAATGGTAGCTATTAAGATGTCACTATATTTATATATGATATATAATATGTTTATGTTTTACTTAAGCTTCTGTATTTTTCATTTATGTCATACCTTTATGGTTTCCATTATTGGTAAACATGATATTTTCATTTTAGGAAGTGCAGACTACCGCACCCTCAAAGTGATTTTAATCGTTAATTCCATATGTGGGATGTATAAAGGATTAAGTAAATGGTATTATACATTATATTATACTGTAATTATAGTATAACTTTATATAATTATAATTTCATTCCATTAAATATGAAATAGAAATTAAAGTAGCGTTCATACGTACGTACGGCTTACCGTCTCCATGAACGGTGCATTTCATTTCTTAACTCTAAATGTTATGTAATATTATAAATGAATATATATACTGGATATAAATGACATATATGATATATAAATCATGATTATTATTCTGGATATAATGGATATTTCACCACATGAACAACTTGTAATTATAAGAAGTTTATTTATGTATCAAGTACCAAAGATCGACAAAATAACCATTATTAACTTAAATAATTACATAATGTTCATAACATGGTAATAAGTGATATAAAAAGAATAATGAACTGGAAAATGGTTCTTAAGAAAGTATAAATTAACTCTAGTTTATTATTCTGGAGGTTCAAGAATGGTCGAGTCAAGTCGGACACGAGGTAAGGGAACTTCTTAACTCAATTTCCATTCTTTGGGTTAATCTCCTACATTCAAATTATGTCATGATATTATTTTGTCCTATCTTGTATTTGTACTTTCTTTATGTGTACTTATAGTGAATACATCTAATAGATCTAATTTTTTTTAAAAATGAACTTTGTAAGGGACTTCGTCTCAATCTCCTTTCATTGAGGCATACCTTGTTTTATACACAACTTACTTTTATACGGTGTATAAACCCATTTGACTTTTTTGTTTATTCAAAAGGTATATTTTTAGACGAAGCATTTTACTAAACGATAAAAAGGAATGTTTTTTTGTCGTATGTATGTGGCAACAATGAATTCTTCGCCGCCATGACCATTATTTGAGTTTTGGCTTCCTCTTCAAGCCACAACCTTTTTTAAATGATTTAAAAAAGAGAGAGAGATATTTCTCCAAAATGTATGAAAATCAAGTGAAAATGTATACGTATTTAACACATGATTAAAATTGTTTTAAAAAAACCTGACTCTCGAGTGTGGTAGACAGGAAGGGATTGGGCGTGGACCCATCGTGGCCTGTAATTAGTCGAGGAGTCTCAGAATTAGTTATTTTGTTTTCAGATGCTTGCATGATGTTTTTAGAAAAACACTGGAGTATATTTGAGAAATTTTAAATGTAAGTATCTTCTAAAAATCAAACTGGTATTTTGATACTGCAATTAATTTCAAACGGTATTTTAAAAAATTGTATTCCTAAATGTTTATATACCATTTTTCATATAAGGAATGCATTGGAATTAATAAGTGATGGGTGGAGCCCGCTATATCTCCTCAATGCATCGACAGGTCTCAGGAGACAAACTAGTGTCTTGGAATGAGGCCATGACAATATCTTATTTGTAGTCTTGGCACGAGGCCTTGGCTATGTGGTTATGATACTGTTCCATTATGCATTCCATCCTTATGAAAGTGGTTATTGATATTTCATGTGGTTATTCGACCATTAGAATATACATGTGAATAAGTAAATGGCATTATCTCATTTTACTTTTGCCATATTATGTTGAAGTTAAAGTTTAAAAGGATTTTGTTTTAGTTATACACTATCTTAAATGTTTGTGTTTATTTATGAAATCTTCCGCTCTATTGTTATCCTTACTAGGCATCTGAGCTCACCCCTTCCAATGTTTTAATTTTTTCAGGATGTGAAGAAGTATATTATGAATGACCTACAGGGATTGTATGAGGGGATATGAAGACAAGCTGTTTTTGTAGTTTTGTATTTCTTTATGATGTAATGTAAAACTTATGAATGTATCTAGTGTTTCAAAGCTACTAAACTAATCGGTCTTTCGAGACTTGATCTTTGTGATCATGCCAATGTTACGCAATAATGCACCGACTCTGGGTAACTAGGGTCAGGGCGTTACATAAAATAATATTCATTATTATTTACATACCTTCTGCTGATCGAACATGAAATCATGCACATTGCAAGAAACATAATCCCATCAGACCCATGGAGCCGAAAAGTGGTTTTTGTTAATAAAAATATCCCCTACAAGGGATACATTTGGTAAACTATGAAAATAATATTAATTTTTAACACAATTAATAAGAAAAAAAAAATAAATGAAAACAAAATAAAATTCATAGTTAAACCTACTTCATTCGATGAGGATTGAAATGTACAGAAGTACTCAAACCCTCCTAGAAGTTTTTATTACATATGTACCCTCAATCAACAAAGTAGGAGGCTCATCACAGGGTAGCCCATCTTTTGTTAAGCATCACATCAACTAATCAAAATACATTTGATACAACTGAAAAAAATAATTAGTTACATATTATACATTCATTATAAATTATAAATAATATAAAAATAGTTTAAAACTTTTTGACATTATTTAGGATATTTTATTTATTAATCATTTTATTTTAAGACAATTATACCACATATCATTAATATAATAATATTTATTTCTTTAAAAAATATTTTATAAAAAAAATCACTACATGTCTATCATTCATTATAGAGTTTTATTTATTAAATATTATATTCTTAATAAATTTTTTACATTAAATAACATTTTCTATTAAGATTTTATTCATAAAAAGGTTATTCATTTATAATTTAAAAATATAATAAAGTCGTTTTTATTTTTATTGTAATAATTTTTTATTCATTTTATCATATGTTTATTTGAATATATAAAAATATAAATAATTTATAAATGATTAATTTTTTTTATCTTTTTTATAATATTTTATATTGTTAAATATATTATATTTAGTAGATTAAATTATTTTCTCATTTATAGTATTAATAAATTAAAATTATTTTTTTATTTTTTTATCTTTCTTTATATGGTTTTATTTATTAGTTATTTTCGTCTCAAAACGTATTTATTTTAATTTTATTATCAATATATATATTTTTATAAATGTGTTTTTAAATTTTTTTTAAAAATATTTTTTCTTCTATTATTTATTTATAACACCAATTTTTATTTTTTCTTAATTTTATAATAGGTTTCTTTTCAAAATAAATTATTAAATAATTATTTATTTTATTATTAATATATTTATGATAATAATTTATTTAATTTTTATATTATTTATAATACATAATAATATATTTGATTAATATTAGAATATTTATTATATATATATAAATATATAAATAATATATATATATATATATATTCATTTTTATCTTTTATTATAAGTTTTTATTTATTAGTTATTATATTTTAAATAAATTTTAAATTTTAAATTTTTTTATTTAAATAAATTTTGTATGCTAGTTTTTGAAGATTTAATGTATATATTTTTTGTAGTTTATCAAGAAAAATTGTTTATTAGGTTATTATAATGAAATTTTGTCTACTCCTCTCAACCATTTTGATAAGTTAAAATTAATTAATAAGTTTATCTTTAAAATTTTTTATTAATTTTTAATTCTTTATTGGGTTAAAATCTGTTATATAATTTGAAATAATAGTATAATATATTGACTATAATATTAATAAGATTTTATATTTTAAATGTTATGCTATTTATGAGTATTTTTATTTAAAAAATTTAATAAATTAAAATATCTTTTATTATCTAAATTTATATATATAATTTACAAATGATATTATATTAACAAATAGATAAAAAAATCAAATAAATAAATAAATAAATAATTTTTGTTCAAATAAAAAAGTTCTGAATCTGGTTGTTGAATTGAAAATTATGATTGTAAATATTTTTTTAAGGAAATTATGATAAATACTATGTGTATTATCTATAATTCCAAGAGAATAGTAGTGGGGTGCACTGGTTTTTATAATTAGTTAGTTTGTGATGGAAAATTAAGGTGGATGTGTCTATCACCTCTTATTCATATTTTTCCTAATATTTTGGATGAATCATCTATAAAAAATATTTTCTGGGATATAATTTCCATCATCCATTACAAATAGTCACCAAAATAATAATTTTTTTTTCAATTTTTGAAAACCTTTTTCTATAAATGCAGTCCCTCAAAAAACTCTTCGGACATACATTTTTCAGAAAACCATCACAATTTCTATATTTTGTAACATCTTTTTTTCAATCCATGAAAACACCCACCTATATAAATACTTCATCATATTTTATATAAATGTTTTTAATAGACATGGATCTTTATAAAAATTTTACCATTTTTATACAACGATCCATGTCAAATATTTATTGTAATGAATTTATATTGAATAATCCTGACACCATTAATTTTTTTATGAATAAATTTTTTTATATTTATTAATTAATATAAATTATGTAGTTAATCAGATATAATTTATTGGAAAAACATTTCCTATAAATTTCATTCAATCACTAGGTGTTAATATTTTTTTGAGTTGGATTTTTCAATCCATTTCAAATAGTTTTTTTAGACCATAACATGAGGAAACCAAAGATAAATATTTTATAATAGACAAATAATTCACCTCCAAATCACATTGAAAAAAAAACATATTTAGGATAAAAGGACCATCCATCAAACAAAATATTTTATATGAAACTATTTTAGGTTGGATTTTCATTCTATCATAATTCATTCATTTCAAAAAACATATTCTGCTATGGTATATACATAAATATATGAATAAAATGTTTTATAGAATTGGAAATGTAATTGATAGTTTATATGTTTTGGACAAGGATAACACAATCTATAAAAATCCAGATAAAAAGATCATCATTGATTATTTCACTGATAATCATTGTACTTATCTCATTAAACAGGAAAAAGAAAAATTCATATTAAAATCTATAGATATGTATTGTTGGACTCATTCGATTAAAAATCTTTTAAAAATTTTGAATCGTATTTCATAGGTAAAATGATCAAAACATATTATTGTAGAAAATGGTTAGATGACTGGTAAACCATTAGGGCTTGAACATAGTGATATATATTGAGGAATGAGTACTCAAGTAAGGGGTGATTATAGGCACTTAATATCCTATATCACTGATTTCAGACCGCATGGCCAGGTGTTTCCCATGAGACACAAGTTTTTAACCATTTAAATGTTACTGTTGTTCAAAATTTTACTATATAATCAACATGGAAGGATAATTAAGATTCTCTAATCATATCTTGGTGATGAATACTTGATCCTGGTGTAACTCCTCGACCCAAGAAGCATGGACCCAATGCATTATTTTATTATTTTTGAATTATTAAGAGGAATCAAATCCCGAAGGATCATTTAGTTTTGTTGTCTTGGAAAGACAGATTACATACATGATATACATAATACATTGGGAAAAGAAAATAAAAAAATCTACACAATATCAAAAATTAGTTCCATCCTTGAAATCTTAAATTAATGTTCTCTTCATTATAACCTAGGAAAAAACATAATAAGGGTGACATCAAATGCTCAGTAAGGATAAATACATTAGAATAAAAAATGAACCAATATATTTAAAAAGGTAAATAATTGAACACACATTCAATTTAAATAAAAAATAAAGAATAAGTTATATGGAAAGTAAGAAACTAAAACACATTCCATAAATCAGTAATCTAATAATAAAATGCATCCATAGAAAAGTCAACAAAAAATATCATTGATAAATAATAAATAAAACTAAATGTGGTATGTTCATTATCATTGGGAACCTTGTTTTCTAGTGACATGGATCCAATACCATCAAGACCTTTCAAAAAATGGTTTAACTATTGGGTAAAACCCCATCAAGGTGGCTAGCCATGTATTTCGTCTTATGAGACTACCGATGCATCGGGGGGATATAAAATGTACAGGGCCCATCCATCACTACATGTCTGAATAACTCTTCATATAAAAACTAAATATTGTTCCTTACCAAATATCAATACTGAAAAAGGAATGTGTATTTATCAATAATTCCATAGATTTGGGTAAGTAACAATAATGGTTGTTATCATTGATGAAAAAAATGAATATCTTTTAGATACACTCTTGAGGATAATAACCTTTTTCTAAAATATTTTGAAATTATATATCATTGAAAATTATTTTTTAAAAAAATTAATAAAAAATAAACCATTTAACATTGAAAAGGAGGCTTAAAAAAATGACGGAAGATGAATTTTTACATGTCGTATGAGGCAAAAAAAATATTTCTTTTGTGTGGTAAAAAGTTTTGAAAAATTAATTGTTGAGAAAGAGAAAAGAATATTCCTATTAAAACATGGGTAAATACAAAATGGGTAAAAATATCATTAAAAAATAATAATTAATATGTGAAACCATTTTTTGTTACATTTTTCTAAAACATGGGTTTTAAATGAAAAAATGTTCTCCGACTAATGCGAGAAATAATGTAGGGTTTTCATTAAAAAATATATAAAATACCATGAGTACCAGAGAATGAAAACATTGTAGATGAAAATGGTCATGAATAACCAGTTGAGAATAAAAATATTTATTGAAATTTTTTTAATTATTTTCCTAAAAAGGAAATTCCATTGAAATATTATTTGTATTATTTTTTAGGAAACAAATATTTAATATTAGCAAAGTGTGCCATACAACTTTGAGACATTATAAATCATAGAATAATTATGGAATAAAGTCAAATAATACCATGATTATATGGAAATTCATTATATATCATGTAAAATTTCATTACACACACTGTATAAACGAAAAATAGTGGATAAAAAAAATTACGTATTAATAGAATGTAAATTGAGATGAAAATACCTTAACCTATCCTTAGATTTTATTGTGTGATCATTTGAATCCTATATAGTGGTTTATAACACTTTATAGGATTGTAATAAAACCATAATCATGTTTATAAAACATATATTATCATTTTATAATGTCTCATTTCCCATTTGTTAACAAACATTCATTATTTTAAATATATAATGTGTTAATTTCTTAGTTCATCAAGTATGTTTTAACATTTTATGTGTTTTTATTATCATTTTTTCATCATATTTAGAATTGAATCCCTGATTTTGATATCATATATATCTAGTATATTTGAATCTTGAGTAATATATAATTTTTTGGAGATATGAATTAAAATTCACCATTCATGGAGACGGTAGTCTGTTCATACTCATGGACGATACATTGATTTCTTTGTTATAATACCTGGATAAGGATTAAATGGTACATATTTAAATCAAAATTCATATTTAATATCCATTTTCGATATGTTACAAACATTTATTGAAATTATCTTTAATATGTTCCATTTACACCGTGAACGGATTACATTGCTTTGAGGGGGTGGTGGTCCTCACATCCCCAAACGATGTTATTGGTTTTACATAAAATGGAATGTATAAGGTTATCTGTTTGAAAACAACTACATATCTTTAAAGTAAAAAATAAATATTATATATAAAATATATAAACATATATTCCAACATAATTTCCACAATGAGAGGCGGTAATGGAAAATCAAACAATCATCGTTTAGGGAGGCGATAGTCCCCCTACACGTAAACATTACGTTAGTTACCCATTGGATGGAGAAGTGTGTATTTGTAGGATAAAATAATAAGATAAAAAGATCCTAGTATATTTTTGATACTATAGTTGTTATATATTATTGGAATAATAATATTTTAAGGAGTATAGAATGGAAATAATATATAAGAGTTTAAGGGGGGGTATTGCCTCTTAATCGAGTATCTTCTTTTAGTTTTCCACAAAATACTTCCTTGGAAAGATTTTTCCCAAATAAATGATTCAAGGAGGATGGGAGGGATGTTGGTTAATTGTTAAGAGTGTATCTTAACTTATGAGGGTTGAGAGGTTTGAGGAATTGGAAGTGAAAGAGGCCTTTTATAATGGAGGAGGGCTGGAATCTGTTGTAAGATTTTGATAGGAAGGAACCCGACACATATATAATTTATGAAAAGATAATAAGTAATTGTAAAAAGACTAGAAAAGGGAGGATAGGGTCCATATACTTCCATAAAATAGGTCTTTGAAAAGTTTATAGGACGAATAAGGCTTTAAGGTTATGGTTTATTATGCTATTAATCTTAATTAAACCATAATTATTGTAATTAATTTTAATTACATTCACAATGCATTTTTTTCAAAAACTATTTTGACCTTATAAGAAATTATTAATTATTATTATTCTAAACATTTAATCATTTTTTCAAAATTTCAATCACATAAGTAACATAAATTAATTTATATTTAATCCTGTAGATGGGACGACAATGCAGGGTTTTAAAGTAAAAATCGCATAATGTTTGCAATGTTTTTATAGTCAATATCAAATTGAAATTGATTACAATGACATTAATTGGATTAATAAAATAAAAATTATCTAATTAACCTTGAAAAATTATACAAAACATATTTTAGTCTTATAATTATATAATATGAAAACCCAGTTTTCAACTAATATTCAATATTTTTAATTATTAATTACAAAATAAAACATCACATAAAGAAACAAAAAATTCTTCCTAAATAATTTTTATGTTCATATTCCAAATATAATTAATATATTTACATATAATATTTATTAAATGCTCAAAAATTGGATTTAAAATGGGTTCACCATTAAAAGGTGGTAAAAGTGCATAAATAAAAATATAGGACTTTATGTGTGATATTGATTTTATTTATGTCTATAACATCTATTGTATGGGAGTCAAAAATAATTTATTGAATATATAACATATATATATCATTAATTTCATTTGACAATTTTAATAAATTTAATTTTTATGAAAAAATTCCTTGTTAGCATAAAAATAATTATATTCACATTATATTATATTGCTTTGTATTTTCATTTATAATAAGTTGGTATCCTATTAAGTCATTATATATTTGTATAATCTATATATTTTCAAATTATAGTTAATAATATTCATAACAACTAATTTAAAGGCAATTTTTAGTATTATTATGTTAAATAATAATATTTTAATAATATATTTTTGTTCAGAAAAACTCATCCTTGTGTATAAAGCAAGATATCGAAGAAGGTTGTTGTTGCATGTTTCGTATGATAAATCAGTGTTCCATGAGTTTGAAAATATAAAATCTATAAATCTATATTAAATATTCAATATTTTTTTAATGTATATGGATATTATATCCCCTTATCTGTATGTTGTCGCATGTTATGAAGCCATTGAATATAAGGTTTCTAGTTTCTTAATTCATAACATTACATTCTCGCCACATTAAATAAATTTGGTGCCCATAGTTTAATCATGATATTATAAATTTAGGGATTTAAAATAAACTATTTTTTAAAAAACCCACATCGTAAAAAGTTTATATATCACATCTTTATAATAATAGAGAATGGAAAGTAAAAAACGTCACATCTCTAGGTTCTTGAGTTAGAGAACATTTGTGGAAAATATAAACATGGATATAGAAGAAAAATATATCCATCAGGTTCTGATGGATAATTATATAATCATGGTTAGAATAAAGCTAACAATCAAATGGCCCTAAATATGAAATGATCTAAGAGGCTAATTGATTCATCGGAAACAATAGTATTAGGACACCATTTTTGTTTTCAAGATCACTATTCTGGGAGTTGAGTAATTATTTCACTATCTATGAATATAAGTATATATATATTTTTTTAGACATAAAATTTTCCTTTCATTATGCCTTAAACTATTTCTAATTTGTTTCTAATAACATGATGCATCATATGGTGAAGTAACACATTATCCTCTAAAATCTCATCAAATGATAAAAATAGAAAATTTTATAAATACTTACCATTTAAAAAATATTATGATCCAACACATTAATAAAGAAGGTAACTAAATTTCCATGATAAAATTATCATTATCCATTCATCAACATGGAGGAGATCTAACTTTTTACATTCTAAACATGTGAATAACATCATAATGTACCTTCTTGAAATATCGTAATACCTAGAATTACTATTAAACATTATTGGAATTAGGCATTCTTCATTATTATTTATGTAAGGAACATTTTATTGGATATATTTCTTAAATCCAAATGTGTTGTAAAATACATTAATGATATCATAGAACATTTATCGAGAATTCATGAAACAGTTTGATGGTATTCAATACTTATATAAATAAATCACTTCTTCATCATTATATAAACATCAGGAATATATTAAGGGGTTCCTTTCCTGTAATCGCATGTTTTCCAAAATGTATAACTTTGTACTGAATATATTTTCATTGTACCATTCAACATGTTGTCTCAAATCCTTAATTAAAAATCATTACAGTACAATCATGATATATTCCCAAATTATTATAACCAGTGAATTGATGATAAAATATTCAAATGAAATAAATCTTCAGTTGAATAATAAATCATTCCTCTCCATATATGGCAGTATCATGACTAAATCATTTTCCAATAGAATCATTTGCGGTAAATTCATTTTATGTTTGGGGAATTCATTTGAATCATTCCCCATCTCCTTTAAGTTAAAGCATTGTACATTGGAAACCATTTTCTTACCCTTTCAATCAGAAAGTGGGGTTACTTTTTCTCCACACATATAAAAAACTCAAATTCCCTTCAACCAATTAGCATGGGGATTTTTTTACAAAATTATCACTTGTAAGAAACCCCTTATTTAACTTCTTCCCATTATCTATCTTTATCTATGAAATCCTCTTCTTCTTTTTCTCCCCTTCAAATCTAAATGACTCAGAGAATTATATTCTTATCTTGTTCACACATGATATTATTTATCCATATTATTAGAGTACTCGGGTGAATATCTCTCTCCGAAATGATGGCTTAATACCATGAAATAAATTATCCTCATTACTCTTTTCATAACATGCATTGGTGGATTTCTCATTACTTCTACTAAGAACCATTTATAAACAATTATATGTTCTATATAATATCATAAAATTATGAACATTCAATGCTTCTAAACATACTAAAGCATATAATATAAATTTATGCCTCATAAGTCCTTGAACCATATAATTTGGTTACATTAGGGAACAAATCCTTCATAATGGTGTGTAAAAAAAATTTGAATTATCCTATGCATATCACCAATGAGTGTCAAACATGGTGTATAGTATGGCCCGTTTTCATATACTAGGTTACCCCGAGTCATTCTTGGAAATCCATTTTAGAGTGATTACACCTAGGTACATCTGTCCCCGAACCATGTCCTCTTGTACTATCTATAAAGGGATTTATTATTAGGAAGTCCCAAATAATGTACACATTAAAAATATTCTAGGATTTTGATCTATACTTATCCACATGATCTACCTTATATATATGTTCTCTAATATATGTTTTCCTAAATCTAGTTCTTAACGTTTCTATTAAACTTCCTCCAATTCCAACTGTAACGTCCCAACCCTAGAATCCTAGAACTGATGCATTATGATATTAAATTGGAATTATAACAACGAATCAAATCCTGAAAGCCCGTTTTGTTTAAGATACTTGAAAATCTAGATTACATAAATGATGTACATAATATATTTGGAAAACAAAATAAAACATTATTCACAATAACTAAAGTAAACTGCATCCTTGAATGTAGAAATCAATGTTTTGTTCTTCATAACCTGGTAAAAAACATAATTAAGTTGATCTCAAATTCTTAGTAATGGTAAACAAAAACATAATTAATCAATCAATATATAAAAATAAATATATCAACACATATTATGTTTAAAAAATGGAAGAATTCATAAATAATGTGGAATGTAAAAACAAAAACTCATTCCATAAATCAATAAACTGATAATGAACTACATTCATAGATAAGTCGATGAAAAATATCATGGATAACTAATAAATAAAAATAAATGATGGAAATGCTTTATCATTGGATTATATGTTCCCAATGCACATGGAACCAGTACATTTAATACCTTTGTCACTACGGTTTAACTATTGGGTAAAACCCATCAAAGGTGGAAAGACACCTATTTTGTCTCATGAGACTACTGATGCATTGTGAGCTATATAAAGTCCAAGCCCACAAATCACAACATATACAAGGCATTTACTATATAAAAACAAAATATTATGACTTATAAAATATAGATACTAAATAAATAACATGGATTTATCAATAATACCTCACAAGAGGGTAAGTAATAACATCGGTTGCTATCGTTGATGAAATAATAGAATAAATCTTAAAAATATTCATGAGGAAAATATCATTTTCTTTTGAAAATCAGTTTGAAATTTTTTTTCACTATAAATATCTTTTAAAAACATTTTATATAAAAATAAACCTTTTAAACATGGAAAATAGGCTTCAATGAAATGACAATGGATAAATCTGTACATGTTGTTTGAGGTAAAAAAAATATTTCTTATGTACTGTAAAAGGGGTTGAACAATGTCTTTTTAGAAAAGAGATATGAAAATTCCATCAAGGATGGGTATATAAAAAAAATGGTAAAAACATCTTTACAAATTCATTTTGAAAATTAAAAAACAATTTTGAAAACATATTAATAAAACATTGTTTTTAGAAAAAATACAGGTTCTCCGACCAAATAGAGAAATAAAGTCGATTAAAAAAACATTTTCTAATACACTTTGACTACCAAATAGTGGAAAATTGTCTTTGGAAATGGTCTTGAATAACTAGAAGTTAATTTAATGATTTATATAAAAATAAATAAATAAATTCCTCCAATGGAAATACTATTGAATGGCTGTTAGTATTATTTTGGAGGAAAATAATCTACAAACAATTACCAAGATTCCCATTCCACTTATAAAAATTTTAAATCATAACCTCATGAAGGAATAAAATTAAATAATATCATTATAGTAATTATATTCATGATATATCTTGTAAAAGGGTATTACGTAGACCATATAAAAGAAACTAGGTGAATAACAACAATTACATCTCAATGGAATATAAATTATGATGAAAATCATATAACTTATCCTTCTTTTTTGTTGTCTGATATTTAGGATCATGTATAGTGGTATAAGGTTTGTTACTATATAATACCATAACCAGGCATAGGTTTATTACACCATATATTATATTCTTATTGTTTCACATTACCCATTTATTAACAAACATTCCTTATTTTAACTATATCAGGTGTTAATTGCCTAGTTCATCTAGTATGTTTTAACATTTTATTTTCTATTATTATCATGGTTTCATCATATATAGAGTTTAAACCATGTTTTTGATATCAAATACATTCATTATATATTAATCCTGAATAATATATAATTTTTTGGAGATAAGAAATTAAATGCACCGTTCATGGAGACAGTTGCCCTTTCATACGCATGAACGCAACATTCATTTCTTTTTCATGATAAAAAAATAATGATTAAATGATTAATAATTATATAATAATTTATGTATCATATAAGTTTCATATATGTTACATAGATTTATTAAATTTATCCTTAATATGTTCAATGAACAGTATGAACGAATCAAATCACTTTGAGGGGGCGATAGTCCACAATTCCAAAAACGATGTTATCATTTTTAATGTAAAACAAGTATCAACTTATGTGTTATCAAATAATTAAATAAAATTAAATACATAATAATTATTATATATAACATATATAAAAATAGTTTCTATAATAATGGACACTATGAGATGCACTAATGAAAAATTGAACAGTCATCATTTAGCGAGGCGGTGGTCCACATACAGGTAAACATTATCTTTCTTACTCATCAGATGGAGGTTTTTCTAAGTGTATATTTAAATATTATCATAAAAACCCTATTATATTAATGATACTATATTTTATATAAATTTGGAATAATAATATTTGAAGGAGTGTGGAATAGAAATAATATAGAGGTGTTTGTGGGGGGGTGTTACCTCTTAATGAGGTAACTTGTTTTGGATTGCACCTAAATACTTCCCTGGAATTACTTATTCCAAATGAAAGGCATAGAATAATAAATTATGATTGTTGAGGAGTTAATTTTGATTTATTTTTATATCTTATTTTGCTTGATAGGTTTTAGTAAGTGGCAGTGAGGGAGGAATTTTATAATGGATGAGGTGTGGAATCTCCAGTAATATTTAAACAAAAGGAACCCCACCCAAGTATTTTTTATTTCAAGTGATAAATAATGGTCCAAATTCGAGACAAGTGAGGATAGGATCGAAATATTTTCATCCAATATGTCTTGGACTATTTTATTGGTAAATTTAGTCCTCAAGGTTTTGGTTTAGTCACTTATTAAGCCTAATTTGATCTTAATCATTGTAATTAATTTTAATTACTTTCACTCATATTTTTGGTCAAAAAATAATTTTATCTTGTTAGAAATTATAAATTATACTGATTCGAAATATGGAATCCATTTTTCCAAATTTTAATCACATATGTGATAAAAATTAAAATAATTTTATTCCCATAAATCGGACGACAATGTGTGTTTTTAATGTAAAAACATCCTAAAGTTTTCTATGTTTTGGTAGTCAATTTAAAAGTGAAATTGATTAAAATGGAATAAATTGGATTATTTTGAAATAAATATTTCCGAATTAAACATTACAAAAAAATATATAACATAATTAATCCTTATAATTAAATTATATGAAAAAATATGTCTGAATAATTTTTTTTGATTATTCATTAAAAATAAATCATCAAATAAAAACCACAAATTCACCCTAACATAATTTTTATATTTCTATTTCAATGATTAAATTTATTTTAGAGCATATGATTTATTAAATGGTGAAAAAGTTGGATTTAAAAAGTTTTATCCCTTGAAAGGCAGTAAACTCACCAAAATAAATATATAGATTTGTATGTGTGATATTGAGTATATTTTTATCTAATGTCGACTGAATCTATTGGATGATAATTAAAAAATACATTAATGGATTTATAACATATAAATTTCATTAATATCATTTAATAATATTAATTAGTTTAATAAATTATGAATTAACACCTCACGACCATAAAAACGAGAGTATTCCCTTTATATTGAAGTGGATTCGATTTTCATTTATAAATAATTTGTTACCGATTAATTTATTTTATATTTGCGTAAAAAAATATATATTCATATGTTAGTTAATAAAATTCATGTCCACTAATTTAACGGCTCTGTTTTGTATTATTATATTAAATAAGGATATTTTAATAATATATCATTGTTCGGTAATTCCTGGTCTTGTGTATAGCACAAGCTATCGAAGAAGGTCGTTGTTTCGTGTAATGCATGATAACATTATGTTGTGTGAATTTCAAAATATAAAATAGAAAATAATATATATATATATATATATATAATATTAAATATATTTAAATGTATCAGGATATTATATCCCTTTACGTTCTTAGTGTCACATGTTATACACTCAATTGAATATAAGGTTCTTACTTTATAATTTCAGGGTGTTACACCTAGAATTTAATGATCATATGACATATTTTTGAATTGTTCAACCACTCTATTCTCCTTGAACACCATAGTTGAACGATTTGTATGAAAGGAGGAATCATACATGGTTGAACATGGTTCATTTGATGATGAGTTGGTGTTACCTTCCGCTATCATTCCATAGATACGATCTAGATGCCGTTATCTTCCATCTTAACTATATTCCATTTAAATAAGTGAAATAGACACCATATGATATATGGAATGGGAAAAAAATTAAATTTTTTAGAGTATTTAGGGTTTTTTATCATAGACACGATGTAGTATTTTTTATAAACCTGACCATAAATAATTTTTTATATATTTATTGGTTACCCTAAGTAAATTATGTGATATTTTATCTATATTTCAACTATGAAAAATGTTTTTATAGCCTGATATGGAATTTTCATTAATAATGGACACATTAATCGTGTAATTAGAGGAAGGAATGTTTATCTTTTAAATGTTCAAGACTGATAAATAGTATTGGATCCCAAGATGGATGCTAAGACAGTAACACAAGAGGTTTTTTAAAAATTCCAAATTAAGTTACATAAGAACCATGATAGTCTGTTAGGAATCATTAGGATCCTAAGAGATGGATTTATTATAGAAAAATATATTAATTTAATGATCATATATGATGATCCTACTACCTATAATGTTACCATTGAGAGTTATGATTATAATAAAGGGATATATTTTATAAAATATAAAATACAATCCATGTATTCTATCCCTCTTTGTAACTTTGTTCTTTCACCTAAAGGGTTACAAATAATAATTCACATGGGGTTCCACTATTAAAACTAATAAAAATGGTATATTTCAACCAAAAATTATATTTTGGTAGATAAATGATAGAAATGAATTAATTTTATTGAAATCAAAGAGAATTTTTTATATTTGAGACGACAAAGTACATTTGGATATTGAATTACGTAAGAGTTCATTATTATTATGAGATATATCGAATAGATGTCAAAACTATTATGAAAAATAAGAATTTAGTCATGGATGTTTATATACAACAACCTATTGTTTTTTTATTCCATATTGAGCATGAAAAGGTTTGCTATTTTATATGTCACATTTATGAATTAGAGCATGATTCTATGAGCTTGATCATATATTTTGATAATGCAATTAAAAATTTAGTTTAATCAGGAATATATATGAATCTGGAAAATATAAGTTGGTAAGTTGTACATTATCATAACCCCTTACAAGGAGTTTTTATTCGTTAATTGGAAGGCACATATTAGTGAAAATATTTATAATGACTTTGTCTTTAACAATAATGTATTTCAACACATCAGTACATTAACTCAAATAATTAAATACTTTCTTTAAAATAATTTTGTGACTCTCAATAGGATTGTATTGTTATATACATGTTATGCTCATTGTATAAGAAAATTTTTATTGGGTACATAACACAACATACATGATATATCCTAGAGATAAAATATATGTAATCCTATCCATTTATTATAACAGTTTATAAGTATCCCGAATCATTTTTAGATTCATTCAATGATGTATTACTAAAGAACCCTTCTTGGAGTTTTCCAAATCAAATATATTTACCAATTTACTTATATATGTGTTTTTGACCCAATCCAAGTAAGCTATTTTATATATCCCTAAAAATAATCTTTCATATGTATTGGATAATTTACCAATGCCTTATATGTATTTTCTAAATGGTGGAGCTGTCATTTGGAAGAGTCCAAAACAATCCAGATTGGAAGAAATGAAAAAATGGATAGAGTAAATTTCATTGTTAGTTGTTTGGAAAGAAGATAATTATATCTACAATTTTATTACAAATATGGTGTGATTCCATGAATTGAGGTATTTTTTAAGCTTAACTATGAATATAAATGATCTATTGTTCAATCTATTGAACCATATTCTCACCGAAGGACCAAAAACATCCTTCCCAAATACTAACTCTTTTGATAAATCATTGAGATATGAATTGTAAATATTTTTTGTGGATACATATGAAAACATAGAATATCCATTAATGAATCCATCACAACCCCAAAAACATGAGGGTAGTATTGAAAATCTAAGTATTAGATACATGAGAGTATGGATGAAATTCTTGTGAAAAGATTCATGGTTTTATAATAATGGATATATCTATCTATCAATCACTTATGTTTTTTTTCATTTACCAGGAAAGATAAGTGGAAGGATAAAACCAATTTAAATTATGACTATGGATTATCCCTAAAAAAATGTAATCATGGAGTATTATGGGATTTGCTGGTATATAATGATCACCATCAGTAAATTTCTAATATATGTTATAGAGTAAACTAATGAGGTAATTAGTCAAGAGTTATTATCTATATTAAACCATGAAATTATATCACAAAGAATTGAATTTGGTCATTCATATACATAATTCTCTAATGATTAATGTGAATCCCTATTACTTGAGGTTAATAAGTTACATAAAATGAGAAACATTATACTCTCATTCATTTCCTACATCAACCTTGGGACTGAGATGATCAAGGTGTCATTGGGTACAATTTTTATTATTTCATTCATCATGATCATCCAAGATGGATTTTCCAATTTTTTTACTGGAATAAATAACTTGGCCATTGATGAATTTTACTAGGGAAATTAATGTCCATTCATGGTTGAGATTCATGTGATGTTCACAAATACATTGATAAATGGAATGTAATATATTAATTCAACGTGGTTATTTTATTTCATTGAATATTGAATCTTGGAGTTTTCCTATACTATATAATGTTGTTACATGTATATCAGTCACTCAGTTCCATATAAAAAGTATTTTATAAGTATAGGTTTGCTGTATTAGTTAAATTTTATTGTGGAACTTTTAATATTGATATATGATTATGTTTGAGGGAGATCATTCCATAACCCATTATCGATTCAGTAGAAATGATGTGTTACTAGAGGATTCTTTTTTTACATCCTAGAATTGGAGGACTCATATTTTTCTTAAAATTTGTATTGGCTTGTTGGGTCCTATAGTTAGTTCACATGAGTATTGATGGATTCAAAATCAGTAGATAATTTTATATAACGTCCTTGTTGGATTTTTTTGAATGTGTTGGATTGATTTAAATGTACTAAAATATTTTAAAGATATAATACAATTTAATATTGTATAATAATCTATTATCTTAATGTGTTTCATATACATGGAAATTATATGGGGCTATATTGTTTTCCATAGTGATAACGAGATTCATTAATTATATGATTGATCACATGGATTACAATATATTCAATCAAATTTAATGTCAGTATTCTATTAGGAAACCAAAATTTCTCTATGTATAAAAAACCCACTTGAAAGGGGATCCTTATTCCCACATAACATCATACAATATAGGTTTTTCATAGAGAAAATGAGGCATCTAAATGTTCAAATTCCACGACCAAGTGTACATGAACTGGGAATTTAAATTATCCTTCTTGCCAAAAAAAATTATCCTCAAAACAAGTTAAGAATAACAAAAAAAGAATGCAATGAAACAAAAGTATACATTATGGATGTATATAATGTGATGAATTGACACAAGATATTAATATGCATCAGAATAATTTCCCCACATGCATGGTATAAACACCGTGATTTTAGTAATTCATTAGATGAAAACAAATTGTTCCTCTAAAAAATATCCATTAGATTTTATTAAAGAGAAATTAATCATAGTAATATTTAGATTCACTGTGAACTTTTATTTTGAACTACACATTGAACTCCAAAACTGTGCTAAATTTCCCTTCATTCCTTTTATTGGAATCTTTATCTGGTTGTCCAGGTTACATCACCTTCTAATATTAATAGAAAAGAATCATTGTTTAAAGTGAGTAGTGATATATATTTATTCCATTAATATCAAACTCTTTCAGTTAAAATCACATATCGAAATTTCATTCTATATTCTTCACTGAATATTATAGTCCTCTACTAATATCATTAGAATATAAAAACATTTGATCTGCACGATGCATCTAAGAGAGACACTATAAGAAAAAACACCAATTTCCATTGGAAATAATTGTCCATTGTTATTGTACACCTATAGCCATGGGAAGGTTTGTCTATATCAAAATGAAATGTTTGTATATATGGGACACCTATAGCCACATGAATGATGGGATATAGTATATATGAATTGGTAATATTTATTTCACATGTGAATTTAACCTGAAATGATATAGTAATGAAAATTACATGCTTGTGTCTATTTACTAATATTATTCCATGGGAATTGATTTCAGTGGAAATACAAATATATTAAATCATGGATATATATGTATATATATAATTATTTTCAAAAAAAATATAATGATTTTTTGGTGTTGTAGGTGAGTGGAGGTGTCAACCATTATAAACCATGAACATTGGTTTTAAACCTGAAATCACCAAATTTTATAGAGCCTTATATATATTTAAACATTTTATGAATAAATTCAAAAAATTGACATAACATGAGTGGAGATATCTACTGTTTCTACTACATGAACTTTTGGTCGAAATCTACTGACCATTGTTTAATATTTAATTATTATATATATATATATATATATATTTGTGATATATTATCAGAATTTAGTCCAGTGAAGTCGAATGGGTCTTTGAATGTTACCGACATGGCATATGATCATTCTCTAGTTCGAATCAGGATGGATTATAGTTAATTTTTTAGAAAATATATAAATATAATCATATTTATAGAACATGGTACTATTATTTGGTTTTTTCTCCTCTATGTTAAGGGTGAGGACAAGATCAATCATCGAAAATAATTTATTTTTATAATTAAATGTATTCACAGAACGATTGACCCTAATAATTGATTTTTCAACATGAAACACTATAAATACACATGAAAATTTAAGGGCTATTTATAAATATGACTATGGATATATCACATGGATATAGGTCCCACTGGTAGGATAAGATATAACCATTATCATTTCCTATTTCTCAAGGCTATAGTCATGTTAATTGGGGTTATTGTCACAAGAATGAATAATAATTATAGGTCATGTCCCTTTTAGAATTTCTTATTTCCAAGGGTGTCACATATGGTAATATTCTTCTCACATGTGGCTATATCAAATGGTTATAGGCATGAAAATATGAATCGAGGGACTATGCATGTGGTTATATCCTATTTTTCAACTTCTTATAATGATATACCATTATCTGTAGATTACATTAAACCATGTTCCACTAAAATCTCTCTTAAATGTAATTACATTTAATGGAACTTCGTTAAAATGAAACCCAAACATCACATCCCAAAAATATCCCGATTCAATTCTTTTTTAGGAAAAAATTATCTCATCTCCAACATTTAGTAAATCCTTCCCTTCTTATTCGTACATCATGTTTAGTGTTTCTACACTTCATTGTGTTCACAAATGTACTGTTGAGGTACAATTCGGCCTCATATTTTCTTAAACGATTATTTTTTGAACAAGTATTTTGGATTTTGTTTACTAAACACCTTCAAGAAAACTAACACTCTATCCTCCTATATTTTTTATGGATTTCTACATTAGGTCAATATTCATTTTCCATTCCTGAAAAACTTGATTATCACATGATAAAATCCCTCTTTCATAGTTTCTCCCATGATTATTTTGTAAAAAATTTAGCCAAACCCACTCCATACCTTCTTCAATTACACAAATGTACCCATACACTATAATAAAAAAATTAAAATTTTCATTATCCATGATGTTCAACAGATCAATATTCCTCTATATGTAAAACAAGGATTATCATGTTCTTTTTCATCTTTGAATCTATCAAAAGTTCATATATTTACAATACATTATAGAGTATATTCCTCTCTAAATAGTGATTTTACATCTTTAATTCCTTTAAAATACCAAAGGATCTATTTGCATACTTCCTATTGTTATTTTATGGGGTTCAATATACATTAACATAAAACTCCCACATCAAATTCTATATCGATACAATTATAAATTCTTTCATACATCAAAATTATAATATTTTATGCATATGGTACTCTATCTATGTACTGTAATTTGTCTTTAGTTCTTGGTTATTCTTCCATCAATAATTTGATGTGTCTGAAAAGAGGTGTATAAATTATCCTATATAAACAAATTTAAAACTTTTCACCACCATTCATGTTTTATTCTCTAAATTATAGAACAATGGTTGTAACTCTCTTATATCACTCTATTTTATCCCCAATATCTTATTATATTCCCTTGTATTAATCATCAAAAAACATTCTTACAACATTTACTTCAATTTCTGAATCATTATTTCATCTGATCCAACCAGTAACATGTCATCAATATACTAGAGTAAAATATCGAAATTTACATCCTCTAATTACTTCCAATAACAGTTTCGATCTACATTGCACCTATAAAATATTTATTCTAATAAATAACAATAAAATTTCTATTTCTTTTTCGTAGATGCTTAATTCAAACAATAAAGTCCATTATTTAACGTATAGAATATGATTATTGTTTCATATTCTGGGGAACATACTGGTTGCTTCATAAATATTTTTTCCACCAACTCAATATGATAGATTTCCATTATTACATCTATTCAATCTATGAAAAAATGTTAAAAATATACTATTATCAACACTATCTATATTGTTTTATGTTTAAATACTAGTGGGAATATTTTTGAAAAATTAATCTCTTCATTCAATTAAAATACAACCTCTACTAGCTGTAAATTGTAACTTTTCATTCCACTATAACCCAATAACCAAAAATCCCACCAAATCTATAGTCATTTCATCCATTCTAGTACATTATTAATCTATTATGATTCATTGGAAAATAATAATGACATTTTAAATTCCATTGGTGAAATCCATAATTTTACAGTAATATGTCAGACCACTTCTTCAGTGACAATTATCTCTCCTACATCCTTTAAGTGTAAAAAGTTCATGTTATCAATGATCTATAGTACATGGTTTATAAAACTTTTTAATCTTATTAATTGAGTAATTTAAATATACTTATAAAAGAATATATTATTTCAGGTACCTAAAAATTAATTATATTGAACATTTTATCCCTTACATCTAGTGATCCATCTTGAGCTTCATCAATTTTTTAACATTGTGGCATCACTTATACTAATATCCACACTATAATTATAGTGATTTCATCATTATCATCAGAGTTCTAAAATGATAAAATTATTTTGAATTATTATTCAGATCAACCTAAATTTGAATTATTGAGTTACCTCTCTCAAATTATTTTTTTCCAGGTTTAATTCCATCAATCGAACAATATCATTAAATAATAAATCATTACCCATGATGAATTATCAATTTTCGTTATCACATAGTAGATATCTAAACTTTTCTAAATCATATCTGATGATTGATTTTTTTTTCATGGATATTTTATCAATCCTTATTATCAACATTAAGAGATGTAATACTTTCTAATATTGTATGATGGATAACTTTTTGTCATTTTCTAGACTATAGATCCTCTAGAATATTCTTCACCTCTTGTGATACTAGAATATTATTTGAAGGATATGCTTTTATGTTGAGTGAATCTACCCAAATTCCATTAGAGGTTTTTGCATAAACCCTCAATCTTCATGAATACATTTTAATGTATGATTAATATTTTTTACAATTTTGATTAGGGGTGGTGTCATGATAACTATCTTCTAGAACCTTGTATCTAGTGTATTCACCTCCATTGTTTGTATAAACATTCTTTAATATCCGTTCACATTCTATTTTCTCCATGTTATTCCATTGATTGAAAATCAGAAATACATCAGACTTATGCTTCACAAAGTAAATTCATATATTCCTATCAAAACTATCCATAAATGTTTTAATGTAGAGAGAACTATTGTTTGACTGAATATGGGTTGGTCCCCAACCATTTGAGTCCACTAAATTAAAATATTATTATTTGGGATTCATTATACTTATATTTTTGGATATCGTTGTATGGGACCCTGACACATAAATTTTACCTCTTCCAATTCCCATGTGATCATGATTTAACATGCCTTTTTGTGTTATCCCTTTTATATTCTTATCACATAGGTGAAACTTCTTAAAATTCCAAACATATAGACCATAAATAGTTATACACTCATCAAATCAAAGTATATATGAACTTTTTATTAAATAAAAATTTACATCCATTACACTACATGAAACAACCCTGGATCCATGATTTATATTCCATGCAACATTAACAAAGGTAGTTACAAATCTTATCCCATCAAGCCATATAATGAAAATACTTTTTTTCAATATCTTAAAGATTTATTTTAATTCAATGTTCTTTAATAATCTTCCATTACCTATTAATATGTATAATTATTCTTTTCTAAAAACATAGACGGCTTAATCATCTTCTAGATGAACTCTAATAATCTTTCAAAATACAAAATTCACTATTTATCTTCGACCACCAGTTGAATAAAATGATGCTCTAAAGTCAATTACTAAATATACTACCAAATTATTAACACATAAATGTTATTTGATTTCTCCTTCCATTATAAAAATAAAATTTTAACTTCCATGGTTCTACACCATTTGGGTGCTCTTCTTGAGAATGTAAACATTCATATATATAGGCCCTTTAATCCCATCATTCAAACATGTTTAACCATGGACATCTGACACACTATATTTATTTTCAACATAAATATCATGTGATATTTTATTTCGTTACCAACTTCAGGATACCATCCTAATCCATCAGTCTTAATCAGATCTCAAGATGGTAATGTTCTTATTTCAGAGTTATTCATTTTCCATTGGGTTATGGATATACATAATCATCATAAATTTTTATATTATATTTTATTTATTTTCCCCCTTTTTCCCCTATAATTTTCAAAGAGAAGACAATATATGTAGATCTTATATAAAATATATGAATATTAACTTCACTGATACCAGAAACCCATGGATAATTTTGATTTCATTCACATGATATGATGTTGGTCTTCCCTCTAATAATGTTATGATCAACGACCTCCCCATCATGAATATATTTTTTAGATCCATATATTTTTCATAAATTTCTTCCTATGAATTCATTAAATCAATTGTAGTTTAATTTTACCCATTATTGAAAAATATTTTTCTTTCCAAATATATCATCACTAGCATTGGTGCCTTCGTATCACACCATTTCCATTTTTCCTCATCTATTATCTATGTAAATATACTTAATATCATAATTTCATGATTCTTTCGAATCAAATGGTCCATAAATTATATTCTCTAAAATATAAAATCCTTTTGATCAAATTGTTTTATCTAGATCATGCCATTGTTTGATTCCATAACATGTACTATTAGTACAATCCCATTGAAAAATCAAATAATGGGAATAGAAAGAGATGGAAATACATGATATACGTGTGTTATGGGGAGAGTAGAATAACATTCATTCTTTGATAATACCTATTGAAAAATACAACCATCCATTATTTGAATTAGGTGACTAGAAGGATGGTCATTAGTCCATTAGAACTTTATATATTGGATGCTATATGTAGTGGAAATGATACTTTTGGATGTTTTCTTCCCCCTACTTAGTATACAAGATGTTCAAAAACAATTTACCCCACCCACTATAAAAAGTAAACCCCAAATACACGCCAATAAAAATAAATAAATTTTAAAATAAATGGAATTACAAAAAATTAATTCACACAATGAATGGAAATTAAACAAGAAATTAACATTATTGAGAGGAGTTTTCCTATATGCAAGGTATAAACACTTCTACTATGATATATTAACTAGAAATAAAATATCATTTTCAATTAAAAAACTAATAATCAGATTTCATTACAAAATATTAACTCACTATAATATTTTCATTCCTTGTTCACATTGATTATTCAATATACATTTAACTTATACCCTATATTAAAGATTCCCACATCCATATTATAGAAAACTCTAAAAGATAGTCCACATATATGTTCATTCCAATATATATTGGAAATAATCCATTTTTAATTTTATTGGTGATATCTAATCACTCTATTCAACTCAACCACATTCAATAGTAAATATATCTAGAATCCTTAATCTAGTTAATTTTCTAAACATCACGGACCACGTACGTTACCATTGGAAGATAAAAGCATCTGATACACCTAATTCCATATAGATAGAATGAACAGTTATATATTTCACAGTTAGTCTAGGGACCATCTTCTGATTGATTTCTGGTGAACATAAATCTGGTGAATGATTTTCCGCTAAACTAAAAACTAGGTTGGGAGTATCAATAGTTTCAAAGAATCTCAAATAATTTATTATTGGTTATAAATATTGTTTCCTATTTCTTTATGAATATAAAATTAATTATGAATATAAAAAAATTTAATGAAAATATACGTCAAATGAATTTATTTTACATATTTTATTGGGTGGATGGCAATTATTGGAAGAGGATCATGGGCTCTTTCATTGATCAGAGCGGGGATATAAAAATCATATTATATATTGAATTTATGAGTGTGTTGGATTATCAATCTAATCCATAATTATTTTCTTCGCTGTGAATCCATTTTCATAAAGTAGAGGGTGATAGAACACTGTTAAGATATTTAGTGGTCATCATATTGTCTACATGTATCATTGTGGGTAATGTGATAAATTTATCTAAAATATAACGAGTGTAACATTTTAGAAATATTAACTATGCATATTCTATTAGTATAGAGCTCATTGGACCAGAGGTATTCACATTGTCTTATGTTATTCATTATACATGTTCATTCTATAATGAATGATTTGATACTAAAATGCGTTTATTATTCTATTTATGAGTATGTGACATTCTAATGAAACACATTATATGAGAGAAACAATCATCAAAACACATGTTTCAGGTTATGTTGGAGTTTTTTGGAAAAACATTTTATAGTGATCATTGAGTTATATTGGATATCAAGAAATTATATATTAATGGTGAATAGTGATTATATTTTATTTATAGGATATTTTTCAGTATAGAAATATAAATGTTATTTAAATTAAAAAAATTCATCAATTGGAAGTAAATGTATGAAATATTTTTGGGTTTATCAATTATGTTTAATTGGATACATACTATGAAAATAAACTTTTAATGTCATTCAATGAGTTTATTTGTGCTATATGGTCAGATGAATGTTGTGGGAGACCATACGAGTATTGCCAAAAATATGTTTGGTTTGTTTTAGTATTTTTCTTACAATTACTCCATATATTTATTAATTGTGTTAGTGATATATATTTTATTTAAATTAATTTTTTATATGGTATTCTATAGATTTTGTTGATTATAATGATAATTCATATATTTAGGGAATATTACTGATTCATGAATCCCTCACAAGTCCTTGTAATTCCTCATGATGGATTATTAGATAATTTGGTGCTAAATAATTCATTAGTTGATCAAATTTTGATAAATATAGTTATTTAGACTTTGTGGGATATAGAAATGGAATAAATTCCTAGTATAATGAAATGATGAGATATAGATCAAAAAATTCATCATCAAAATATCCATACTTTATAATGTATTATAGATCAAAAATAATCATAGAATTGGATATGGAATATTGAGAGGAATTTTTAATTCCATGAGAAACCTGATACCTCTATGGTGAAGTGTACTACATTCAGGATTCGGGGCCCTAGAAACAAGAGAAGGTAGTCTTCATTCCAAGATGAATTTTTTTGAATATATTATGGAAATGTTTCTAGACCATGTTCAATTAATTGTTTTATCATGCTATGATGATGTAGGATAAAGAATGAGATATTTTTTTCCCCTTATGCCATAAAATTAAATTATTATATTGTATATGAAATGATATTGAATGATAATATAATTTTAATAATATTTCATCGTCAATTAAATGGTAAATGGTTAAATTTTTTGGAATGTGCATACACCATAATATATGATGAATGATAATTTCCATTCATGATATCCTAATATTCTAAAGCAGTGGATAAATAATTGATTTTATAGATATATCATGAACAATTATCTATAATTGGTGAAGGTTTTTATATTACTATTGGAATTAATGGTTTCTTTTTATAAAATAAAATGAAGCATGATGATTTTAGTTAAGGAAATCATGGAAGATTAAGGGATCAATATAACTCCAATTCTTCATCACCTATGGGGAATATTCCACTCATATATCATTGGTGGGAAAACTATAACACTTTATGACTTTTTGTCTGGAGGGTCTAATGGATTTTTATTATTAAATCATTATATGTCAACATAAATTTTTTTTATAGAACTAAACCTTTGGGAAATTATTTTTCACATTCTTTATCCCAGTGAAGATCAAAAATATAGTGTGAATACATTATGGAAATGTAGTATCATTCGTAGTATTTTAGAGGTAGGGTCGACTCTTTCTATGAGTGGGTGTATTTGACATGTTATCCTTATTTTAGTGGGAGATCTCAAATTTTTTGTCGATATGTGTGCATATTTATAGTTGAGAAAACACCAACTAAACATGAATATGGATATTACTTAGTTTGGGGTACTATACATATTATAATTTCAATAGATATTGAAATGTTTAATAAATTTTCATCTCATTCATTTATATTTACTTAAATTCAATGATTATTAAACTATTCATCTAAAAAAGGATAATAAAATAGGGTTGAATTGGGATGTGTTGATTTTAAATTATATCTTTCCAAGGATATTATCGCCCTTTTCTTAGGGACTCTTATATATTTTAACTATTCTATATAAAATAATAAATTATTATATGGATAAAAAATTTCTACTTAGATCAAAAACAATTTATAATCCATTGAGAATTCATGACAATGTTTTAATTCATTAGAAACCATTAACTTACTAATTTTGTTACAATTTTAGAAATCAACATTGACACTTCAATACTACAACCATTATTAAAATAAATCTAAATAAACAAATCTAATGCACTTCCGCACAATGAATTTATACTGCTAACCTCTCCGAAAAGATAGTGATACTACACGAATGTCAGTGTATTAATTTTATACACATTCGATAAAATTGAATAAATGCTCAAAAACATCAAATTAAAAGTTCCAAGAATACCGTCCTCTTCACTTCCACCATTCCTTGTGGTCTATAAATGCTCTTCTATTCTATTAAAAGTACACATCTCCTTGTCATTTTTCATCAAATTTTCAATGTAAGATTGAATCCTCATTTTTTATATTAAATAATTATATATATATATAAATTATAATAATAAGTTCTACAACCTTCAAAAACCCAAATTTCGAACAGTGTTAAATATCATGAAGTTTATAAGTGATCCCTATATAGTAGGAAAAAAACATTTTAGTATTTTCTAAACCATATGACGAACCTTGTGAATTTGAATTAACCATATGATGAACATTAGATATTTTTTTTCTAAATTAAGAAGTTCTCTCAACATTTTGATTTAGAGATACAACCATATGAAGTTTTATAAACCTCATAGTGTGTGAGAAAATAGCCTTATAAAGATTTAATTCTAAAATTAGATCCCTAGGACCATTGTCTTTCTCTATTATTTACCAAAAATCATCCTTATGGTTTTCTATTGATCCTTAAAAATATAGGATGGCTATATTGAAATTTCTAAAAAAAATCTTCCACGAACATAGGTAAAACATTTGACATACATGATCCATGTCACCAATTGGACATTAGAAAAAATTAGAAACCATCACCATTATAAAATTCATATATTTTACTCGTGAATCTCTATAAAATACTTTCATCATTATTTCTAATAGTTCCACATGACTTATAAGAATATTTTGAAATTCCCTCACCATAATTGTTTCATATTAACATGAAAATACTCTTAAGTGTATTTTTTCCAATAAAAACCTCATATATAAACTAATGCAATATTAGATGAAGAAATATAATTCTATTCGAATGAATAAGGATAAAGGATTTTGATTCCCCTCATTAATTTTAATTATATTGAATGTATATGTAGTTTATGATTTCCATGTTTAGACATAGGTTTATTTCATCTTATTCTATCAATTTATTGGATGATTGAGTTTAACTCCCATATCATTTTTTTATCATCAAAGAGTATTCATAGTTTATTATGATTTGAATTGTCATCTATTTTAAGTTCAATGATATCCTAGATTAAGTTGAGTTGGGGAAACACATTATAATGTTAGTTAATTTTCAAGTGGTTATTCATCTCTTCTAGTGGACTTTGTTATCAATAATTCATTAAATGAGCTTCCTCTTATGTTGAAATATTTCCCTAAGTAATTTCTTGATGATTTTTCATGGTTTCCTCCAATTAAAATAGTAAAGTTTTCTATCAATATTATTCTCAAAATGAAACTTATATATTTACATGGAAATCATATGTATCCAAATTAATTATTGTATTTGAATATTCAAATTGATTATTTCAAAGAAAAAATATTCTTTCATCTCAATGATTTACCAGGAGCTGTATAATATGATAATGGTGTGATATGGCATTGTATCATTTATGAAAATATTTATTAGTTGAAAATAAGGAATAAATAATATTTTCCATTTATTATTGTAATTTTTGGAATATTTAACAAGGAATAGTGTTTCTCTAAAATTGATCATATATTTGAGTATCATTACCTTAGGGTGATGGAATACAATACTCCTAAAAATAACTTCCAAATAAAATAAGATCATTCTTAGTATCTTGGAATGCCATTTGGTAAGAAATATTTTCTTATATTTCTCATTGATCCTATAAAATATATTATTTATAAATGTCATGATTCTTTAATCATTGTATTCATTGATGAAATATTGATTTATTCAAAATTAAAGTATGTGAATTACTTCAGATTCGTGTTGTGACATTTTAGAGATCACTGCTTTTGTGAAATGTTATCCAATATTCATTTCTATATGCATGAATTAATTTGGATGAAACTTTTTTTAGAAAAAAATATTGATACAAAAAAGTAGGAATACATTTAAAATTATGATATTTTAAAAAAATTATTTAGGATATAAATATTCTTGGTGTTTGTAGGATATTATCAATTATTTGTAAGATATTTCTCCATGTTTTCAATATCACTGATGTATTTCACTCATAATGAGGTGAAATATTTTTGAATTTCTAATTTAAATTTTGTTTTTCCAAAGCTGATTCATATATTGACATCTTATTATTTTCCAATTTTACCTAAAAAATAGAAGGGTGTCTCATTTATTGTGATGTATCTCACATAATATTGGGTTTCATGATTATATATAATAATCATATTGTAGTATATATTTCTCACCAATAACAACCATATTATAAAAACATAATAACCCATTAGTATGATTTGGTTTTTGTTATATATACATTGATGTGTTGGAAACACATTCTATTTAGTGAAATGTTGATATTTTTTACCAATCATCAAAATTTTGCATTAGACCATTTTATAGAGTATTTGAATAAAAAATGTAGGCATTGGGTAGAATATCATTAGTAATTTTATTTTGGCCTAACCAATAGTATTAGTAAAGGATACATTATCTCTTCCAATTTTAGTATAATGTTTTCATATTAGGTCGAGAATGTATCCATTGAATAATGAAAATTCATGAGTCTCATTGATAACATGATCCATGAGGTGGTATAGGTGTTGAAACTGATGTAAATATCAAATAAAAAATATTAAACCATCTCATAAATGTTTTATTAGTCATGTTCAACCATCAAATTTAGTTTTCAATAATAGTAGAATAGTTCTATATTGTGGTGTGACCATAGGTGGATGGTTTCATTATTTTTTTCATTATCAATATAATGAACCATGTTGTGAGGGGTCTGTAAATTTCTTAGGGAGTTTATAATTTTGGATTCCGATTAAGGAGTGGGAATTGATGTCATTATTAAGTGGTTTTTGGGTTGTTTTAGGTTTATACATGAGATGTAATCTCACCAAAAGAGAGTTTATATGTTTTAGTGTATGAATCATATAGCAGTTAGAGTTTATGCTTTAACCATAGGGTGATTTTGTGAAAATTCATGGATAGATAGTGCATGTCTGATAAATATTGGATATCATGATATGAAAAGAATGAGACATGTCATGATTAATCATAGTGAAGTATGTATTCCTTATTCATTATGAGATTTATAGTGGGACCTGGACAGGTTAAACTGTGACCATTTCTATCCAACAGAGGCCACATTATATTAGGGGACATCCTGATATGAGCATGAGGGGTCATACCACGACAAATTTTCTTTATATTTTCATTAAGGACGGAATCATGTTTTATTAGGGGATCTAATTTGGGAACCCCCCCCCCCACATTTCGTTAGCTCATTTCATGGAATTAGGGAGGTAGATACCTCTTCTGTGCTCTCTTGGGATTCACTTATCATCAAAATTATCCGGCACATTTATGAGGGGTTTCTCAGGTCAATTCATGGAATGAATTCCTCCTCTTATATTCATTATACATCCCATAGGGTTTTTTACTAATTTTTGGTTTATCTAATAAGGGTTTCAAAGAGTCTTTTCCACTAAATAATGTTGCAACCATTCTTCTACTCTAGGATTTCATGTACAACTCATAGATGAGGTCCCATAAGGGGGTGTTCATGCAATTTTTTCGTTAATCTTATGGTATGTTGTTCCACATGATTATTTAGTTTTTATTTATTTTTTTTGTAAATTTCTATTATATTAGGTGTAATATATGTTTATTTCATGTGTTTTAGGTTTTTGTTTAGGTGAGGACTATAGAGAACAAGCTTTATCATAGATTAGCACTATTATTTCTTCAGGTGAGTTTGGCATCAATTATTCATTCATGGAATTTTTTTTGGAAGTTATTTTTATTTATTTTATTGAGTTTAGGTTAGGATCGGTTTTTTGGTACTTAGTTATTGTAGTTACGGGAATGAGATGGATGCGCGGGACATAGTTTGATGAAGGTGTCTCAATCAATAATTATTTTAATTTAATTTCGGAATTTATTTCACATTTTGATCAATGATTTGAATCTAATTAAAAGTGGATTTAACATGAATCAAATAGTGTTTTCTATATTTAGAAATTGATATTTTAAATGATTAATGGAAAAGGAAAAGATTGTGTGCATAATGATTTTAAATATAGGGAATTCATTTTTGTTGGAAAAATAATTCATATTCCTATGATGGTCATGGATATATATTTTTTTCCTTGTTTTTTAATGTTTTTTAAGTTTTTTTGATCATATATTCTTCATATTTTGATTTAAGTATTTTAGGGAGATGTTAATGAAGGATTTTAATATTTTTAAACCATTTTCTAAAAAATATTTTTTGATGGATTTTTCTTTCTGGAGAGGATATTACAAATATATTTTATAAAATATAGTTCTAATGGTTCGTTTGATACATTTGTAAGGGGGGTTTTTTCACATAAATATTTCCTTTAAGAAATACCCTTTGAGTTATTTTTTTATCGTCAAAATGATATGGGTATTATGTGGATTAATTTTATTTTCATGTTTATGGGATTTAATGATTATATTTTATTTTTAATGATAAATTGAATACTTTAGTGAATGATGTTTGATGGTGATAAAGTTTACAATTCTTGATTGTTATATTTTTCTTAATATTTTATTGAGATTCAATGTTTTATGTGATATATTTATTGTACTTGTACTCCCCATTATAGAGTCAGAAATGGGAAACCTAGATGTTTATGTTTGGAAATCTAGGATTAAGTGGATCTTTAGATTTCACAACATTAACAAAACAATAATAAAATTTTGTTATAGTTACCTTAGATGGGTGTCACCACACAATTAGACCAAGACATTTACTCCTTTGCATCATGCACATATATTGTAATTTATTTTTTCATATTACAAGATTGTCTAAGGATCTTATTTTTATTAGATCTCAGTAACCATGGGATACTCACAATATGACAGTTTTCCTTTATTTTCCATTATTCTAGTGACTTTACGACTATTTATTTTTTTCTATTTTATTTATCTTTGAGATAATATTTAATTTTAATATTCATTCATAGTGTTTCTATTATTCTAGGATACTTTTAGGACCTTCTATTTCATGTATGTAACCCATTATTTATTTATTTTAGGTATTCAATTTTTTGGATGAAGTTTGGGAGGTTTTAGAGGACTTTTGGAATGTTTTTGTGGATTTTATGGAGGTGCACGATTTGATCATGGTTATTAAAAACCATGAAACTCCTATAAAAATTTTGAAAAGTGAGGAGTTTTCTTTTGGGTAGGCACACCATTTGGCCAGAATCATCAGCCTTGTATGATAAACTATGTCTTTGGAGACTGACGTATATGAATAATTAGTTAACTATTTGACTAATAAGGTGACATTACCATGCATGGTTAAAAGTTATATCCTAAAATTGTTGATCTCATATGGAATTGGTTCTAAATGACGTTTCTAGACCTAGATCAATAAAATGTTAGTTTTAACTCTTCCAAAAATATGTGTAGACTCATCCCTTTGATTAGGGAGTGATCTGTTTGAAAATTATTGTGTGTTGATGGTCATATTGGAGGGGAGGTCTATGTTCTTGGTGTTTTCCCTTAGATATATTCCTCCAATGGCCCGAAGGCCTTCATTTTTTTTATTGAATTTGATAATCCACCTTTCAATGGGTGAGTTGGAACCCGTAAGAGGCCCATAAGGTGGAATTACTAAGGAATGATTTTGGAGATTAGACCTCATTTTTTTAAGAATTTAGGGCATTCTTAATTTTGGAAATAATTTTCGAGATAGGTGGTTTCAATCATGTATCCTATTATATGTAAAATTAATGCTTAGATTCAATTAATTTTATTTATTTGGAATTGATTGGGAAATTGATTTTATAATCATGGAAAAAACTGTCCTTAGCGAAGATTTGTAGATTTTTTATATTTGGTTTTGGAAAAGTGTTATCGGTTTATGGAATTTAAGATGTATATTTTAAAATGTTTTGAATAAATACTACATGGTAGATTTAAAATATTTTTGGGATGATTGGGTTTGTTGAAAAATATGGTTTCCATGATCAATTATGGAGATCTTGAGAGATTATTGGAATGGTATGATGAAAAATATCCAAGATAATGGAATGGATTACCTATAAGTGGTGAACTCAGGGATTTTGAAAAATACGAGCATCATCATTTTCATGATGGTTGTATGGGAAGATTCTCGACTATGAAAACCTCACATGGTGCTTTGATATGATATAAAAAAAGTGACAAAAATTTAGGAGTTCTGTGAAACTGTAATTACATGGCTGGAAGGTTCTCAAATCTGTGGAAACACCTATATGTAGGAATCTACCCCCATCCGAAAAGAATAACGACATATAGATGGTCTCAAGCATTTGGATTCAGGAAGGTGGATTGCAATGGTGACTCTTGAAAAAAAAAGTTAGTGATGGCTATAACAGCCAACCGAATGTTTTGAGAATAATGAAGCTAGTGGTATTCACAAAGGATATAAAGAGACGACCTAAATGTGTAGGAATCATAAAGCTAAGGAGATTCATGAAATGAAGTTTCTTCATGAAGGATGGTTGATCATTATGAATGTTTTTGGAATTGATAAGGTTAAATTTACTTGTTAATAATTGTTCTACCTTATGAAGGTGGTGTAATGTTTGTGAATTCATTGAGCTGCATAATGTATGTGAGCTTCATGAGGACTCAATGAGCTTCATGAAAGAGGGAGAAAATATAAGGAAGTGATCATAGTGAATGTTTTTAAAAGATATTTCATGGTAAATAATTGGTAATGTGGTATTCATAAATTGGATGACTGTGTGACCTAAAAATGGAATCTACCTACTTTTGAGGATTTGATCATTCATGCATCAGATATGACTTACAATTCCATAAACATCAAGCTGAATCCCATCCAAAAACACTATGTGAAGGGAGAAGAAGTATACGATCCTTTGTATTGGGAGTGATCCATAGAAATGGAAATAGAGAGTGAATGATTGTAATGAAGGGATAAAACCCTCAACCTTGTGAAGTAAGGGATCTCTAGCATAGTTGTGATCTATCTCGAACAACCATTTTTAGCAGTGAGCCTTAGTGGATTTGGTACAATCGTAACAATGTCGATGTATGCTCTATGATTATAGCCCAGTGAGGGTGAACAAAATTAAAATATCTTTGTATATCTACTTTCTTTCCTGTATTACATTCAAATAATTATCCTCAAATAAAGAAGATAAGAATAATATCATTTTCGAAACATAAGTAAAAAAAGGTTACCCTTAAAATAAATATGTCATGATCTATTGGGGAAGGAATAATTTAAAAAATAATATCCTTACCCGATTCACCCTCCCCCCTCTCAAGGTATCTCGTTTTCTTCTGGACCTAATATATAATGTGAGGTTGTTTTAATTCATAAAATCGTTTTGTTGGAAAAAAATTTAAAAAAATAATCGTTTTATTGGAATGGTATGAAAGTATTGAATTCACTTAGATTTTTGGAATAATGGATGGTTTGTGTTCATGTTCATAGGGATGGATAATAGTATGATGTTTCCCGCATCATTAGTGGGATGGATAGGTATATGATATTTTCCCCATCGAAATGCTTCACCATGTGATAGATTGGTTAAAGGATGACTCACCATGCAAGTATAGGGTGGTCCAACGATGCATGTATGGATTGAGGTCTGAATATGTGGAATTTAATGGGTTATTTCAAAAATTTATGTTTTGAAAGTATTTTAAGGAATTGTTTGGTTTATTTCCTTGTAAATGGTTTTGTTTTGGGAAAACAGTTTTTCATGGTTGTAGTTTTATTTTCCAATATGTTCTATTTTAAATTTTTTTATATCAACTTTTTTATTTAAATTTAATAAATTTTTATATACTAGTGGAAGTAGATCATATTTAATTTGGGGAAAAGATAATGAGTTTAATTACTGACCACAGACATTGGAACATTGGTGCTTTTATAGATTTTTTTTGTTGAGATATAGGAAAAGGAAAGGAATCTAATTTTGTTAGTGATTTATCATGATATATTGAATATTTAATGGGGAGTGAGATATTGGAGAATTTTTGGAGCTGTAGAGCTAGATTCATTGGATTATTTTAGTTTTTTTGGTTATTCCATTTTCTTTAAACTCTGATATTGGTTTTCAGCTTCAGCAATGAACTCTAATATGGGATATGATATAGTTTTATATTTTTTCCATTTATATTACACTGGTTACATGCATCATTTAGAGGTTTTTTGGTATTCTTATACTTATTTTGGTTGTTTATTTTAATAGGGAAAATCATTACCCAATTGTATTGAAGTCCTTGGCATTTATTTAAAGCCATTTCATCTTTGGGATGTTTTTAAGGCCAAACTCTAATTCCTCCTCGAATCACAACATTGAGGACGGGCAGGATATTAAATGTTGTATCATTCATGGTCGAGCCAATTTAAATTTTGGGACATGTGGTGTTAGATTTTTCGACCCTTGGTTGTCAGTAGTGTTGGTCATGGAGTTTAAAATTCATTCATCCTTGTTTATTGAGTTCAGATGGTAGAAAATAGTAATATTATAGGAACACAAAATTTAGAAAATTAAAAGGCTTAAATAACATATTTATGTTGAACATAAATTTAGAAGGGTGTTGGGTATATTAGTGATTTTGAGACACCTATATGTGTTTTAATCTCATTGTCATGGGTCTAGACCACGAGAATAACCTAATGTTCATTGATAGAAATGAATTCCCACTATGAGTTCATATATCACATTAAGTAATGATCTATTATTTGGTGAAAAAATGATGATTTTGGAAAAGAATATATTTATTTATGTGGCATTTTTAAAATTGTTTGATAATGGTATTTTGAAACTAGTTTGATTTTCAAAAGTATGGTGTAATTTTAAAAAATGGGTTGAAAAAATAATATGTTGAATTTTTAGAATTACAATTTCTGATAGATGTGATATGGTAAATCTGAAATTGATATAAATTCAGTTGTTAGAGAGTGGGACTTATGGAATTTGTTTTCTTATAGAAATTACACTCGGTGGGCATAGAAGAAACCATCCAGATATAGATTCAAAGAATGTGGCGGCTCCCGAGACACAAGTGAACCAACATCTATTTCAGATTATTGTCAAAATATTCATGATTTATATATAGGGAACATGATGGACTAACCATGTCATGTGGATCATTCCTTCCCATTCTAGAGAAGGGTTTCACCTATATTTTCGGGTTATTCAGAACAAGTGAATGTATAGCTGTGGCTTAATTAGTTGACTAAAATATTAAATTACATAGGCACACCAGAAAAGTTGAATATAAAGTACGAAATATATATTTTGGAAGATCTTACATTCCGATGATGGGATTTAGCAGTTTTGGAAAAATTTGACCAAGTAATGTCATGGGGGGATCTTAAAGAATTTCTCAAGAAAAAATTCTATTCACATAGGTTCAGGATTTCATGAATGATATTCTTTTTCAGCTTAATGTAGGAGAACCTCTTAGTGACCTAGTATGTGGAAAAATTATGAATTTTGTCTATTTTCACCTGATATTTCTTCTAGTGCCACCTTGAAGGAACACATTTTTTAACTGGGTTGAGGAAATAAATTTGTTTGAAGATTGTGTTTCTTTTTATAATAAAATATAAAAATACAGTCAACAAAAATACTATGTCATAAAGGGACATCTTAGGTAGTATTTGTGTGTGTGTGGGGGGGGGGGTAAGCATGATGATACCTATAGGAAATTTTGGGAACTCTAATTCTGCGAAGAAGTGAAAGAGGGACATATATTTATATGGTAGTGGGATGACATAAAATCACATGGTTAGGTAATTAATTCTTCTTTCAAAACCATAGAGAAAGACTGTATTTTTTAAATGTGGTTCATTCGAATAAGAGATTTGAGATTATACGACACCGCCATGAGAATTACACAATTGAAACCTAATGGGACATCATCAGACCTATTTTCCAGTTCCCCAATGTGGTGTTTTTAGGATATATCTCATGTTGTACAAATGTTTTATACTTGAATAAGATGAGTGATGTAGAAAAATAATTTTTTGCAGAGCTGACCTTCCAACTGTTATTCTAGGAAAACAATGACTTCTTGAAAAGGAAAATGTCAATATGGAAATAAATAATAAAGTGTAGTGAGTATGAGATTGTATAAAGCTGAATATTTTATTGTAGATGATCAATATATACTATTGATGTTAGGAGGTATGGTTCATTTGAATTATACACTTATGTACGCTTTACGTGATATGGGTGAATCCCATTTGTTTATTTCTTCTCATATTTTTTATCTTTTGGTTTTAAATGTTGAGATGGAACCATCTATATTGGAACATGAAACTCTAATTTTTCAAATATAATGTATATCATTTATGTGATAGGAATGTTGAATAATTATTGATGAATCAAATAATGTTGGGACTTATATATTCTTAAGATGGATATCTATGATATTATCCTCGGTATGGAATTGTTGATTGTGTTCAAGTATGACATGGATTGTTATACATGAACAATTAGTTTTACAATGAACGATGGAATTGAACATATCTTTAGAGGAGAAAGGAATGAAAACTCAGGTTCAGAAGGCTTAAAACATTGATTAGTTTGAAGGATCTCATGCCATTTGGACGATTTGACCTTAGCATTAGGGGAAGATATTGTGAGATGAAGTTTTTTAGTAGTTATTGATGAGTATCCAGATGTTTTTCTAGAAACTTCATTAGGGATAACACCCATAATAGATGTTCATTTTACAATTTATCTTATATTGTGTACCAATAATATATCACTTCCATATTATCGAATGGAACCAAAAAAATGACGGAATTGAAATTGTTTTTAGGAAGAGCTATAACGCAAAGGGTTCATCAACCTAGAACATCACAATGAATAGAACCAGTATTTTTTCAATAAGGCATACGGATGTATCCAGATTTGTGTGGATTATCTCAATATTAACCATGTTGAGACAAATAATTGGTTTCACATCCATGTATTGGTGATATGTTCAATCATTTATATGGAGATAAGTGGTTATCTTGGATTAAATTATGATCAGGATATCAATAATTCTAGGATTGGAAGGAGGATATTATAAAGGATGATTTTCGGATTATATTTTGCCTTTATGAGTATGTGGTTTTTCCTTTTGGTATTACAAGTGAACCAGCAGTATTTATTTCATTGATGAATCTAATATTTTAGAGATGTCTAGATTCTTTTTTTGTGATGTTTGTGGATCACATAATGGGGTATTCATGGACAAGGGATGAGCATCAGCAACACTTGTTGATAGTGTTGGGAATTTTATGGGAAAATAGTTTATATACAAACATATTAAAATGTGATTTTTGATTCAATATGTACAGTTTCATTTAAATATAATTTATGAAAAATGTGTTTCTATATATCCAAAAAAGACAGAGGCTGTTATATCTTGGAAACTGTCAAAGAAAATATTTAAGATATGCAGTTTCCATGGATCTGTGGATTATTACAAATGGGTTTTTGTGATATTTCACAACTATATTCACCTATTATGTAATTGAAAAGGGTAAATTTTACATTCTAATGGAATGATGAATGTCAGACATCTTTTCAAGAAATTCATGATCACCTTACAACAACACCAATCTTTATTTTTCCAGAATCTGGATAAGGGCTCATACTGAATTGTAATGATTTTGGATCTAGGATGGGATGTGTTATCATGTATGGAGTTCATTTTTTTCCTTATGTCTCACATATGATATGGTTTTATGTGAAAAAATACCCAACACACAATTTTTAGTTAGCTGTCATAGTCCATTCTTTGACTACATGGCATCATTATCTCCTTCGTGATAAATTTACTAATTTTAAAGACCATAAGAGATTGAAACCTATTTTCTCACAATTATACGTAAAACTAATACCATGATGATATATGGATTATACCAATGTATTTTTTTACATTATGTACACCAATGATAATGTTAATTTAGTGACAAACGAATTTAATAGAAATCCATTTGATCAGAGGGAGAAGGAGGCATCATATCATTGTAATTTAATGTTCATAATAGCCGATATGCACAAGGATTGTGAAGACCGAGGTAGAGTTTAATTTTTTATTCTATTTTAGTTTGTTCTTGATTTTGATGATATAGAAAATGTAGAATAGAAATCTGAACAATATTTGTAGGGATATGGTTGAAACTCAATAGTTGGGAGACAGTTAAGGGATGGAATCTAGATGGGAGTTCATTCTTGTGGTTTCAAAATCATATGGTCATACCAATGACTTTCAAGGAAAAAACATCCTTCTTAGATAAATTTTAGATGGGTTATTCATCCCAAAATACAGAACATGAATAAAGATCTTAAAGCATTGTATTGGGATATGAGTACAAAAAAAGTAAGTTGGATGAGTTTTTTTACATGACGTCTCAATTTTGACTAGGTTATGATAGAGTAAAAGTGGTGGGTGGGTATATTATAGTCTATACCAATTCCTATTTGGAAATGGGAGAAAATAGCCATTGATTTTGTAATAGGTCTCCCTAGAATGGTTCAAAAACACGATGACATATGGGTCATAGTGGATTAGTTCACAAATTCATCCTATTTCATCCATATTTTTAAATCTCATATTGTGGGGGACATATCTAAAATATATATAACTGAAATCATAAAAAGGCATGGTGTACATTTTTTGATAATATCATATCGATATCTAACGTTTATTTCTTGTTTTTAAAAATCCTTACAATAATTCCTCCAAATATAGTTGACTATGTGTAAGGTGTATCATACTATGATGGATGGGAAATCATAATGGATGATACAAATGTTGGAAGCCATTTGGTGGGCTATTTTAAAAGAATTTTTTAATCCTAGAAGAAGAAAGTAATTCATAGTGTTCTCATAAAACATCATTTTTCATTCCATGATATATATGGATTCATTTGAACCATTTTATCATAAACCATATCATTATTCACTTTTTTAGTGAAAACATTTGATACTTCACTAGTTGGGATTAGCATTTTCCAATACAAAATAGTGTATATTCAGATGATCACTAAGATAATAGAGACAACTCAATGTCCACATATATCATATAAAGATCATCATCAATGATTATTGTTCATCTTAGCGACTAATCATATGTTCTTGATAATATCTACAAGGCATGGTGATCATATTTTTGGAAATAATTGTAACATATCACCTGGATACATTGTCCCTTTTGAGATACATGAATGGGTTTGTGATGTGGAATATCAGTTGTCATCTCCTCCATTGATCACTTTAGTGAATAATGTGTTTAATGTATAACAGTTAAAGAAGTATCAGCATGATCCTGACCATGTGATTTGATGAAATCATGCTGAATTAGAGACTGATGCTTCATCAGATCATATAACAATTCAGATCGTGGATGGGAATGAAAAATTCAAATGTTGGAAAAAATTGTTCTAGTGTGGGTTTTGTTGACTCATGGTATAATTCATAAAGAAACTTGGCAATTGTTTAAGTAAATGGTTGAGTAACGACCCAAACTATTTTAGGCTAACAGGTTTTTTCTAATATCTTGCGATAGAATGTCTAGTGGTTGGAAGAATCTATCTCCACTTATTCCTTTTTAGAAACACATTAATTATTTATTTTATGAATTTAATGTCTTTGGATGATGTATTGGATAGTTTGGAGGGCATTTGAAATGTTTTTGGGTGAATTTTCTAGAGTTTCATTGTCTGGTTATGGTTAGTACCAACAATGAAAATCCTACTAAAAACAATGAAAGGTGAGTAGTGGCATCAAGGTAGGTGCATGATAACGTCCATGGTTTATGAAAACGATATGGACCTGAATGAGAATTAATTATTTTTTAGATATAGGTTTATGCACGGTTCTTCCATGGTTTTACAAATAGCACGACATAACAATATACAATTAAAATATAGATTATAAAATTATGGACCTCACATTAAATTTCATTTAATCCACTCATTTTTTCCATATATAGATAGTAAAACATTTTTACCTTCTTTTAATGGATATAAGGACTCTTCCCATCGATATGGGTGTGATATTTTGGAAAATCATAGTGTATTGAAGTCTAGATTGTTTGGTAAGACTATATTCATGGTGGTTTTCCTTATATATATTCTTCTCCACTCAATAAGATTCATATATCTAGTCTTTTGGTGGCTATTCATTGACAATTGATTCTAATCATGATCAAATACTTCTATTTTGATGATATGGAAAAAGATATATGTCAGATTTCTGTTGATTCAACCCTATATTATTAAATAATTCACATCATTCTTCATTTTGGCAATTGTTTCAAAGGTAAGTGTCTTCACTCTCAAATCTTATTATTTAAACATTATGGATTAGATTTAAATTATTTAAATATTTGGAAAAAATATTTTGAAGTATTTTTGCATAGAAATGTATAAATCCATTGTAGTGATGGGTTTTCTATTTATGAAATTTGGAATTAGTGAATGGTTCTTGGTCTAGGGATTTTAAAATCTGAATTTATTTTGATTTGTGGAAAATATTACATGGTTTCATTTTAAATAAATGAAAATTTCCATTGAAATTAATGGAAATTGTTTATTTGGGATTTTTTTGGAATAATGGAAGGTGTGTGTTAATGGGAAGTGGGATAGATAAGGTTATAGAGATTCCCCCATAATTAATTTGATGGATATGGGTATGATCATTCCCCAATAAAAATAGTCCACCAAGTGACAACATGGTGGAGGGATTACTCACCACCCATGAGTATAGGGATGTCCAAGGATTCAAGCATTATTGGAGATTTTTATATGCATAATTGAAAGGGTTATGAAATTTAAAATTTTTTAAAAAATTTTAACGATTTGTTTTTTCTTTCCCTGGAAATGGGTTTCTTTTGGGAAAAATGTTTTGGTATGGAAATTCTTTTATATTATGATATAAAATAATTTAAATTATTTGAAATAATTTTTTAATATAAATGTGAGAACTGGATCTATAATAGTGTGAGGGGTGAGGATGTAATTTGTGGAAAACCTATCGAGTTTAATCACTCACACACATCTTTATCACTTTGGTGTTATTTAAAAAAATTATCAAGGAAAAGGTAAAAGAAAATTTTCCCAATTTTTTAGCGATGCATAGTGATACCTTGAGCATGGATTGGGGAGTTATATCTTGGAGCATGATGGGACTTGTGGAGTTAGTGTCTTTGGACTATTTTAGTTTTTTTTGATTTCCTCTTTTGTATTATTGTATGATAATGGTTTTTTTATTCCACATTATACAATAATATGAGTAATGGTATTGCATTTTTTTTTCTATTTGATAGGTTTCATCCATCATTTAGAGACTATTTGGTTTTGGTATGTTATTTGTGGTTGTATATTTTAAAAGGTAAACCCATACCCCAATTGTATTGAATCCCTAGAAATTTATTTCTAGCCTTTGGAATCTTGGGGATGTCGCCTAATTGTATTATAACAATTCACCCATGACTCACGCCAATGAAGAGATCTAGGATGTTACACTTCTAGTTTTTTCAATATGTTTTCATATATGTAATGATTTTTTACAATCTATATATTATTTTGGAGAATTTTTTATATGTATATTATGTTATGATTATGCATATATGGGAGTTTCCATTATTTCAATATTAATAACATTATCTCTATAGTTGTTTCCCAGTGGATTTTAAAAAAGTACACCTAAATGTCTGTTATTTATCATTACCTCTAAATTTTTTTAATTGTTTAAATGGAAAATTTTGAAATTTTTCCTTTTTTCCAATACATTTTTACAAAATATCTTGTATTTAATAAGTTTTTATGGGTGGAATTCGTACGTTAGATTAAATAAAAAGAATATTTAGATTTATTTAAAATTCATTACTAAAAAAATTAATACATTATTTATTCGAATTTATCTATAAACTAGTATGAAAAGAATTTAATATTACTGATTATGAATGTTTTATTTTAATGTTACCTATGATGAATTGGGATCTTGGATAAATACATTTTAGTTTTAGTGACTGATTTTTTTGTAATAGTTATTATTGGGGTTTATTTAAGGTTGCGTGATGGTTCTATGATATTGTTTACTCTCTTGAAATTTGGAGATAGGTGATCATGTACCTCAGTTTATGTGGGTATTTTACTAATCACAAATAACTTTCCATATCAGTTTTATTTTTTGGATATTTTTTAATTTATTAATTAATTAATCTTTTCTCATTTTAATAGGAAGCAATGGTTATTCTATATTTTATTCCTTATTTGGGTTTTCTATCTTATTACAACTATATATTTTGTATCCTTGATTATATGATCTCTAGAGTGGAGATGTTGGAACATCATGTTGAAATTCAATGCCATCCCTATTTCATTAGGAAGAATCATTCCCAATTTTAATAATTTGATTCCTAGAAAATAGGTTCTAGATTATGGGCATTGGAAATTTCTTTTGAACCTTTCCAAAGGCAGGATTGGGAACCCAAATCAAGGGTGTACTTATTTAGATCATGATAATATGATATCAAATATTTATTATTCATGTAATTTAGTGATTCATGTTATATAATAGATATGATAATTTGAACATAAGATATAGGATATGAGTTAGTGTCTAATCAATACCATTTATACCAACCACCGAGTTACCATGTGATTTCCAGATTGAGTGATTATCATTTTCATTTTAAAAAATCATTATATATGTATATTATCCTATATCTAAAAGAATTGGAAGATTGAAAAATGAGTTTCATGGTATATTAACACCTTACATTGTTCAAGTATCTTAATGGGAAATGGTGTTGATTTGTATTTTATTTTTAATGTTTTCTGATAATATTCATTGATCTTGTGGAATTTTTCTATTGATATTTATTTTTTTATGATCATTGATCACTTTTTGCATATTTATTTTAAATGTTAGGTGAATTTAGATGCGTTACTTTAGTAATTATTGTTTAATTATGTTTGTGCTCATAAATTTATTTCCTTTTGTGTTCTGTTTTTAAATTTAATCCTTCTGGGAAATTATTTGCAAATATAAAATGTGTTTTTTCATTTTTCAAATGGATGACTATTTTATTTTTGAACATATACATTTTTAAATAAGGAACATTTATTTAATATATGGGTAGTTTTCAAATATGTGATAGTTTCAACTACTAGAAATGTTTTATAATTTAATGCAGCTTAATATAGGGTTGTAATGGAGAGATTAAAATACCATAATATTTGAACTTTTAGAAGGATTGATGTTGGGATTTTAGAGATATTAATATTTTTATATATTGAAAAACATTATCAGTTATTTTAGAAAATATTTATATTCATGTGTTGGTTATTATTATTATTGTTAACTTACAACAATTATAACTGAAAATGAGTTGTATTTTTTGAGTTGGGTTGATTAACAAGAATATTTTGTTGGTTTTTGTTTGTTATAAACTATAGTGAGACTTGTATCAATTTAATTATCATTAGATAATTTGTATAACCTAAGATAATTTATTTACTCATGCAGAAACCAACATGGAAAGAGGTAACTAGTTCACTATAAGGTATAATGTGTTTTAATTAGGGTTATTTTTGTTTCTATTTTATGGGTGTGATGATATGGTCAGTATTATTTTGTTTTCCTCTTATAGACTCCTTAAACAGAAAATTACTATATGTTTTATCATGGACATGATTCTTTTATAAAATGGAATAATTTTTAAAACTGTTTTTGTTAAACTAGAAAAATTGTTCAATTTAAATTAATTTTGAAATAATTTTTTTAATAATGAATGGGGTTTGATTCTCATCATTGTAGATATTGGTTTTCATTTTGTATGTTTAGTGATAAATTACATAGTTTTGAAGTGGTGTTTTTATTAATCCATGATTGGATTTAAAATTTGGGAACTATTTCATTTGATGGAATAAAATTTCTATATTAATCGTATTTATTTGTGTTAAAGATATTTTTTGTCTTGATGATGGGTTTATGATCAAGAGTTTTTATTGAATCTGATTTATCAGTATTAAAAGTTTCTGATTATTTTAATCGGTTACTTTTTTATTTTTCTATTCATTGTTGATGATTTTTACTTATTTGGATCACATTATGATTGAATTATGATGGGGGATTAGGATTATGTGTTCCTATTTATTTTAATTTTTTTAATGGTTTTATTTTCCATTAATTAGTTTTCATTGGTGCTATGAGCCTCTGAGCGGTGGATACCTTTTCCCCTCGCGCAGCTAGGGTTTCCTTTTGAAATATTTCTCCTCCCCTCCTCCGAGATGACCCGATGATATTGGTGTCAGCTACTGGCTCTTGGTGCGAAGTCACCACGCCTCAGTGTTACTCCGATGGTATCTGGTTTCGAGATCTCGGCTCGGCGGCGCTCACCACGGTGCAGCTCGGTGATGGCATCACATCTCTTAGACGCGGCTCAGCGTCGGCGTCAAGATCTCACTTTAGCAGCGGTGTGGCCCATTTTCAGCTCTGGAAGCTCCTTTCCGGCATGTTCGGTGTCAGATTAGGGTGGTTCGGAGGGGGGACATCTTTTTTAGTTCGTATTTTTGAAGGTGGTTTTGATGATTTGGGATTGTGTGTTTTTGTTTGTTGGATTTTTTCTGGATGTTCAGTTGATTCAATGCGGCGTCGCGACACTTACCATAAGGGGAAGAGCACCGCTAGGGTTTCTCTCACATTTCCTTCTCTATCCCAGATCAGCTCTGCTTCCCTTCCATTGCTCAGCGGTTCAAGGCAATGGTCTTTTTGCTGTGGAGGCTCTGTTTTGGCTCGCCTTGCACGCACTGGTGTCTGTCTAGTGGCACAGTGTTGAATCAGCGCCTGAGCCCTTGCCTCGACGGTTTAAGAACAATGCCTCATTCACAGATCTGGGCATTGAGAGGTTGAGTTTAGTCTTCATGGATGTTTCTAATGGAGGTGATGGGATGTAGTGCCTGTGCTGTTTGGTTCTGGTTTCTCTCTACTGGGGAGGATGCGACGGCGGCAGTGAAGGTTTCATCTCTCGGTGTTCCTAGGTGATGCGTAAATGGAGCATATGGTTGCGGATGTGGTCCTTATTTGGTTTTTATCATGTTGATTCATCTGTTCTTGGGTTTCGATCTGATTTAGGGTGTGGTGTTTTGGTGTTTGAGTTTGTATTTGTGAGTTGATTTCATGCTTTTGGCCGATTCGAATGGGGATGATAGTGAGCTGGACTTTGTTTGTCGGCTTGAGATGAAGATGAAGGGCGCCGGTGCAGCTCCCCAGTGTTCCGGCTGATTCGGATTTGTCAGTATCATCGGGTGTGTGTCTCGAGGCTCTTGAAACATGATGCTGCAGTTTGCGGGTGATCTCATGGTTTGAGGCTGGTGTGTGGGTTCGCGGCTCGAGGTGTCGCACGGTTTCCACCTGTTTTGAGTTGATCTTTTGAATTTTGAATTGTATGATGTGATGTGTCTGTCGTTTTGATGGTTGTACTCTCTGGGTCCTGGATACCCTTAAACCGACTTTTATAAAATGAAAAAAATGATTTGCAGTCAAGAATTTTCATTGGCATGATTATTAATTTTATGATTCTTGGTTTTTTAGTAAGAGAAATAATTATTAATTAAGGATTACCCCAAATATTTATGGGGTTTTAATGATATTTTTAGGAGTGGTATTAAAATGTTTGGTGTTACTGAAAAAGTTAGGTAACAGATTTTTTTTATGTTGGGTAGGATATAATGAACCACACCATTAAAGACCAATAAATATTCATGGGTGTCTAAATTTATTAATTTAGATCAATCATTGTTAATTTTGGTCATAATTTTATTATTCTCTTTGATATATTTGGCCTATATCTATGGAAAAAACATTCTAATAGAGAGTTTAGAGTGTTACTGTTGGAATCATATAGTATAAAGCAGTTACATCATAATAGTTCTTATCTTGGGAGTTTCATTCCATCACTTATAAGTGGAGAAAGCCTGATATGGATGGGTCATGCCATGACTGAGATTGGATAATCCTATTGGCCATCTTTCTTTAAGAGGTCATACATTGAAATAGTTGGGCCTAACCATTACTGTGTCTAGGAATAGTAGGCCCCTATACCATGGGGGAGGTTGTTCTATAGCCCATATGGGTCACGCCATGACTGGTGTGTTCGGATTTTTTAGTGGACTGGATTGTCTCTTCCATTTGAATCCTATTATAGATTCCCTCAACTTTCTAAAACATTAGTAATAGGAATGTTGGGAGGTGATATAGCATTTAATCTATTTTGGATTCCCCTTTTCTCCCATAAATCATAATCATTTAGAAGGGGTGTTTCATATTTATTCATGTTAATAATTCCCCATCATTTATCTATTGTCCTTATTCTTTATTTTCATCTAATTTATATTATATCTTAGGTTCTGGAAATCATATTTCATAAAAGAGTGGCTAATGTATTCCATTTCATAGTGATTTTATGTGTGACTCATAGAGTAGGTCCCATAAATGATGTCCATATAGACATTTTTTATATCGATGAATGTTATTACATGAGTTTATTTATAGGTATTAGTGTCTCATGGTATAATTGAATATAAATACAGGTGTATTTTTTTGTTATATCATATGTATTTGGCCATGGTGTGTATGAGTACTAAGACCCACCGTCTTGGATCTAGTTTTATGGTTGTAAAATAATCCAATGATTTTAGAATCAACTATTATTGTGACACATGTTATAAGGCCCCAGCCTTAAACCTTACTTAATATTGAATTAAATGATAATTCACATTTAGGATCTTTTTAGGTTTAGAGTTTTAGAGAATTAGATCATAAATCATGAATTACATTCCACATTTAAACAAAGTGGTTACATAAAAGATAGTATTCATTTTTTCCATTAACAGAAACATATTTAAAATAAAACATGGATTCTCTCTTGACACTTCCTTGACATTATAATCATATCATGCACCTTTCCCTTGACCTGTGAAAAACATTTCAAAAACTTGGGATGAGCATAAAAAGCTCAGTAAGGGATATACAAGTATGAAAAGAAAACATTAGTCCATGTATGAAAACATACTTTACTCATAAAACATAATCACTTTAACATACTTCATCAAATCATGAATAAATCATAGAAATCATAAGACATAAAGGTAACTTGAGGCATTCATAACATTCTTACGTATGGAGTAACCCTCTTGGTTACGTTTAGAATACCCATCACAGTATATTCCCTAAATCTCTTCAGAGAAACCTCAACGTTTAACCCCTTCGCGTTACCCAATGCATTGGAGAGCTATATCGGGCTCACCCCCCCTTAGTTTATCATGGAACCAACCATTTTCATAACAATGCCAAAGAACCATAAAAAAACATATCACATAAAACATGCATAATGTAAACAAAACATTTCCACATTTAAATCACAATATAACATTTTATGATATTGAAATAATGAATCCATTTAAAAAACCATTTTCAAAACCATTTAAAACATTTAATAAAGAGATTTTTGAATCAAAGTGTCCCATACCACCTTGAATCTTTTAAGATTTTAAACAATTAATATCCATATAAATAAATCCTTAAAACCATTTTGAAAACATGGATATTAATAAGAACAAATCATTAAAATATTTAAAGCGATATTTTGGTTAAAGGGTTTTTACCAAAATTAGAGACACTTGAATACAATAATTGAGGAATAACATTTAATCAGAACTTTATAATATCATGAAAATAAATGTATTCATGATATAATATTCAAAAGAACAGTATATACATCATATAAGAGTGAATTGGTGCATAACAACAATGAAGTCTCGATAGAAATTTAAAATGAGATGAAATCCCTTATAAAGAAGGTATCCTTAAATTAAGGATAAATCAATCTCAAAATTATGTGTGACAAATAAAAATACAACCAATATAAGTGGATATTAAGTGTAAAACAATAAATTTTCATTCACAACTATTCAAATTATGACATATTCAATAACTACATGTTGAACCAAAAGAAATCGAAATTTGGTTGAAAAGTTCCCTTGGTAAAATTTGACAGCCTATCGGCGACACTTCAAAATTCAGAAAATGAGTTGATGAGAGATAAAAAGGGTATCTCATCACTTGGACATAAAATTTACATAAATAAGGATATAGAAGAACATATCCCAACTTAATATTATGTGAATTAAAAGACTTAACAAAAGAAGTCTTTTAAAAAGAGGAGGGTGAAAGGTTCCCTTACCAACTTGGGTAACTTTCGAAACGTACACCGCATTATAGAAGGGTCATAAAATGAATATGTAAATACCCATAAATGAAATTATCTTACAGATGTATTATAATAATTGGAATTACATACACCACTCAAAGGAAATGGTGGAAAATGTAGCATAAATCTCACGTGAACAAAAGTGAGATGAAAAACCCCTTACGAAAACTCAGCAGCCTAATGACGCCACTTAAAACATCCAAAAATGGATTTATGAGATCAAATATGTTATCTCTTCATATTAAAATGAAATTTAGAGAAAGATAAATACAAAAGAACATCACCCAACATAACAAATAGGAGCTTGAAAGAAGTGACATAAAGGAGAGTACTTAAAAAGAAAGAGAGAAGTAGGATCTCTTACCTCATGTCCGACATGACTCGATCGTTATTTAATCTCCTGAATAATAAAATTTGGTCAATTTATAATTTCATAAGGACCTAATTTAAATATTTTTATTCAGTTAATATCACATATTATAATGTTGTAATAATTGGTTAATAACGTGAGTTCATATCAGTCGTTTTTGTCGTTGTTTGGTACATGAGTAAAAATCGAACTTGTTGGAAAAGGATTTTCCATGTAGTTATAGGTACATCATATCCAGAATAGTATTTACGTTTTAAATATCATATATATCCAGTATATATTCATTTTATACTATTACATATCATTTGGAGAAAAAAAATTAAAAGCACCGTTCATGGAGACGGTAGGTCGTACGTACGCATGAACGCTACTTCCATTTTTTGTCATATTAATGGAATTAAAAAATGAGAGAGATATATATTTTAATTCCAGAATTATATCCATAATTTAGATCTAATGTATTACATATATATCCAATATATATATGTACTTATAATAGTACATAACATATGGAGATATGAAATGAAATGAACCGTTCATGGAGACGGTAAGCTGTACGTTCGCGTGAACGCTACTTTCATTTCTTTTTTTTTTGTATTCAATAGAATTAAATAATAATGATATAAAGGTATATTATAATTCTAGTAGTATATCATATGTAATACCATTAATTCCATCCTTTATAAGTCCCACATATGGCATTAACGAATAAAATCACTTTTAGGGGGCCGTAGTCCGCACTTCCTAAAATGAAGATATCGCGTTTACCCATAATGGAAACCATAAAGGTATGCCATAAATGAAAAATACATAAGCTTAAGGAAAACATAAACATATTATATATCATATATAAATATAGTGACATCTTAATGTCCACCTTTGATGGTGTTAATATAATATTGAACAATCATCATTTTGTGAGGCAGTAATTCGCCATCCACAGAAATAGTATGTTCTTTAACCATTAGACATAGTTGTGTGAAATTTTAGGTCAAATACTTCTTATAAAAACATCCTATTATATTTATGATACTGGATTTGTTACAATAAAAAGTAATAAAATGAGTTTAGGGGTTTGGAGAAGAAAAATAAAACAAAAGAACACAAGGGAAGACATTACCTTTAAATCGGGTAACTCTCTTTAATTTTAGCTCAAAGGCTTCCTTGGAAAAGATTATTCCCAAAGTGAAGCTTCAATGATTAAGAGAGGGATTTGGAGAGATGCAATGGGAATGGTTTGGCCGAGCCAAAGGCTTGAGAGGTGTGTGTAAGGTGGTAGAGGCGGGGGCCTTTTATAACAGGAGAGGAGGGGAACTCTTGGAAAGTTATAAAATATTACTTTATTATAAAATTATTTTCGGATATAAAATGTCCCAAAAGGATATATTTTGAGTATAAGGTGATAAGGTTTCGAAATCCACCCATACATTAGGTTTTTGACAAGTGTAAGACTTAGATTTGACCCTATCTTCTCATTTTATTTAAATCATTCATTTATGAGGTAATCACTGCATCATCACAGTGTCATAAATAAATTAATTTATTTAACATATAAAAATTATAAAACAAATATCATGACATAAGAAATATTGGTATATTTATAATTAATATTTATAGTAAAAAATATGACTTTTATAACCCCATCTAAAAATTGTTTTAGTAAAACAACACATGTTTGTGACATTTTAATTTTAACTTTAAATAAAAAGGTATTAATGTCATTTTCCAAGAAAAGTGGCTCCATGGGGTCCCCAAGTAGAGCCATGGGTTGTCTTGGTCGGATATGACCCTTACAATGAGGGTAGGACACGTGTCTAGGTCATTTCATATTTTTAAAACATTATTTTTACCTTAAACTACATTAATTACCTCTAATCACGATTAAAACTTAAAAGTTACTATTCACCCAAAAAAATTATTTTAATGCCATTGAACCAAATTTTACTTCTTAATGACAACAATGTATATAGGATTTTTGAAATTCAAAACATAGAGGTGGTAAAATTCTATTTAAACGAAAAATCAGTTTTTTAAGTACCACTTAGTGGTTTCACTATTCATCAAAAATTGAAGTTTTCCAGAAAAATACCAAAAATTTACCCAAAGCTATATTTGATATTACGTATTCAAAAATTATGTATATTTTACAAAATTCAAAACATAAAAGTAACATTAATTAATTTAATAATTAATTCCCACTGTCAGAGCAAATAGCGTGTTTTTATGAAACAATAAGTATCAAAAGATTGCCACTAGTTTATGTTCAATTTCAAGATGAAATTAATTCCAACGACCACAATTGGATTAAATGGTAAAAATATATTATAATTTAACTTTAAAACAAAATCAAAAGATAATCTATGTAACACCCCAAGATTTCATAGTGTGTTATTTCTTCAAAATAATTCAATAACTTGCACTACACGCAACACTGAGTTCAAACACACCATGACTTACAAAAAAAAAGCCATTCAAAAGAGGTTATGAATAGTATTATCTAAATTTTAAACTTTATATAATCCTTATAATTTTAGAATCCATATTATGAGTTTCTTAGATATAATGCAAGAACAAATTCATTTTCAGTATTGCACTTTTATCAACTTTTAATAGTGAACCCTTTTTAAATACAATATTTTAAACTTTTTGACTAAATGGGGACATCAAAAATTTAAAATGAAACATCCCAAGCTTCCACGGTACACTTTCTTTGAATAATGCGATAGCGTGTGTTGTACGCAACCTCGAGTTCTAACACACACCACAACTAATTAAACTAGTCGTTGTGAATAGTAATACCTACTTTTTGAAATCATATATATTTTATATTTCAAAATAGACTTCATTTTTGGATTCGGAATATCTAATTTAGCCTAAGGTGAAATTTTGGTACTTTTCGGATAACTTTCATATTTTGATGAATAGTGAAAATTACTAAATTTTAATTAAAAACAACTTTTTTAATCAAAATAATTAATAGTGATAAATTGTGAATTTGAGTGGTTTTAAAGTATATTTAGAATATATTTTTACCATTTAATATAATGTTGGTCATTGGACATAATTTTACAATTAAACCGAACATAAACAAGTGTCAATCTTTTGATAGTTCTTATCTCTTAAAAACACGCTTTTTGTTTTGACAGCGGGAATTAATTTTAAATTAATTTCTGCCACTTCTGTGTTTTGAATTTAGGAAAATGGATTCCATATTTGGAATCAGGATGTTCAAATTGTGTAAATAGGTAACTTTTATTTTTAGACATTTTGAATAATTACTGCGGTAAATATTTTATTTACCATGGTTAAGGGTAAATCCGGTAAATAAGGGTTAAAAAATAATATTATAATAATACTAAATTACCCTAAAACGTGTCTTAACCCTATTGGTTGATACATGGTCGACCATGGGAATCTTTGGGTCTATTTTGGGACCCCATGGATCCACTTGTAAGTGATAATGACACTTTATTTTAATTAAGTTAAAATGAATACAAAAATGACACAAGCATATATCTTTTAGAAAAACAATTTTTACATAGGGTTATACATGTTGGATTTTCGATTATAAATATTAATTATAAAGATAAAAAGAGTTCCTACATAATGATATTTTATTTATAATTTTTAGACATTAAATAATGTATTTTATATATGACACAATGTTGATGCAGTAATTACTATAATAGTGAAAAATTAAAATAATTGATATTATAAATACCCAAATAAATATAATATGAAACTTTTAATGAATTAAACTAATTTTATAGGATAATATGATATATTAGGGTTGATTTAATTTACTTTTTTCGAAGTAATCAATCTGTTATGAGTTTCACAAAAATCAACTATTGAATAGTGTCAAAATTGACATAAAAGAGTTCTTAAAACAAATATTATATTATTAATTGATATTAAATTCCTAAAAATCTAAGGTTCTTCCAAGAGACTTATATCATGATAGGTTCATCATTAATGGACCACTTGGGGGTCTCTTGGATGTATATAGTAAGTTTATTAACCATATTATATAAAAATACAAAGAGACATTGTAAAAGTGAAACTAATTAACTTAGAGTTAATACTTAAAGATAAGGTTAATATAAGTACCAAAACCTGTCTAAATTCTATTGGTTGAGTGGTTTTCGACCTATCCCCACCTTATCCTTTGAATAGTCAACTTTGGAGCCATTGGAAACCGAATATGAATTTATTATAAATTAATATTTCTATCTTTTCCAAAGGTTCCCCTCACCCCTCTTATAAAAGGGCACTCCTCCTTCTCATTTCTTCACACCTTCAAAGCCTTTTGGTTCGGCCAAACTCTGCCCAAATACTCTCCCAACATCCCTCACTACAACCTAGAGTCCTTAGTTTGATCATAAAGGCAACCTAAGGAGCCCTTTTGATCAAATCAAAAGGAAGAACCCGAAGAAGAGGTAATGATTTCACCACCCTTTTCTAAGTTCCTTTCTTCTTCCACTTCCTCTTTCTTTGTTCTTACCATTCTAAAATAATAACTCCAGTATCTTACATATACTGTGATGTTATTATAAATATGGTACAACCATATTCAGTATTCTATCCACCCTTTGAATAACATGTCACCATACGTGCGTACGTACGGCTTACCGTCTCCACGTCGTGGTGTAATTGTTATTCAATATAATATTATTTGGATGGGTATAATAATGATGTGTAACTCATGTAAATAATAAATATAACATATTAATGATTCTGTATATATTATATACCATCCATTTATATATTATTTTAATATCAAAAGAATGATATTATCGCTCGTGCGTACGTACGGACTACCGTCTCCACGAACGCGATGAGATTCATTCTCCATCGTAACCATTAAAGTATAATTATCATTTGATGATTTAAAAATGATTTATAAGGACTTGATATCATTCTGGATATGAATAATATACAACCTATCCTTTACAAACATGTCTTACGTAACAAAACATATAAAAGAAAACAAGTAAGTTAACACCCGAAACGACGATAATTATAAGATATTACTAACAAATCAATGTTAAAAGATCATATATGATATCATATTAATATATATGATTCTTGTATAATTTAATAACAATTATTTCACCATTATACAGGAGGTTAACCTACCCCAACCAAGGAAAAGTACAAGGTAAGGGATTTTCTTATCTCACATTCAATTCCGTGAGATTTCCATTGTTCGCCACTAAATTATTGAAAGTGGTGTATTGTGTACTGCCATTTGATATATATTATCATGATTCTATTTATATTCATGTTATTCTGTAAATAATTTGGTGGTTATTAACTTTTGGCCATACGACTTAGTTGATTAACGTGGTAAGGGGTTTTCATCTCACTCCTTATTCTCATGAGATTCATGCCATATTGCCACCATTACCTTTTGTGTGGTGTATGTACTGCCCATAATTATATTCTTTGTGTAATACACTCTAATTTATGTGTACTTACATATTCATTGTATGATACCTCTTTCATGGGTTCTATGTTTCATAAGTTACCAAACTGGTAAGGGTTTACTTTACAACCTCTTCATTATCCAAGGTTGTTTATACGTAATAATCTACTGGGATCTCTTTATCATCCACATCCATGTTTCTTAAAAATGAATTTCAAAACATTTTTACTATTTACTAAGATATGAGTTAAATTCATTTATACCCTTGTTTGACTTTTTATAATAGGTTTATAAAGGAATCTTTCCATCGTTTTCCAAACAAGGTGATTTTTAACCTTTTCGACAAAATTAAGGTAAGAATGTTCTTTTAACTTATACAGAGGCTGCGGCTATTTACCGCCGTTATAAAATTTTAAAAGCTTCCCTTACAATCTTACAAGGATATTTTCAAAGTAAATGTTTTATTTTATAATTATGTGACTTTTAAATTATTTCAAAATGAATATTTTAAGAATTTTGGAAGGGTACTCTTTATCAAAATCAGAATTTTAAATGTTTTAAAGATTTATCTTTCTAAATATTTTTAATTAATGTCCATGTCTTCAAAATGGTTTTTAAGGATTTATTTATATGGACATGAATGTTTTTAAAATGTTAATTCCTTTCAAAAGTTTCAAAGTGGTATGGGACACTTTGATTTAAAATTCTCTTTTTAATTACTTCTTTATAAATGTGTGACTTTTAAATGATTTCAAAAAAAGACATATTTCTCTCAAATAGTTTTGATTTCATCTATGTCAGCATCCTTTTATGGATTTTACACTTATTTGAAGTTGGTTTATTATGATACAAAACTTCTATTTTGTATTGAAGGTTTTGTGATATGTTTGACTGTGGATGTGCTATTTTTATACCATTCATAGTTTATGGTGAAAGTATTGACATTTCGTATGCTAGTTTTAATACGAATGTTTATGTTATATTTAATCCTTTTCATATGGGAATGCATTGGACTTAATATGTGACGGGTGGAGCCCGCTATAGCTCCCCGATTCATCGGTAGGACTCATGAGACAAACTAGTGTCTTGGCACAAGGCCTTGACAAAATCTTATTTGTAGTCTTGGCACGAGGCCTTGGCTATGTGGTTATGATAGTCTGGCATTATGCATTCCAACATTATGAAAGTGGTTATTGATATTGCATGTGATTATTCGATTAGTAGAATATCCATGTGAACAAGTAAATGGCATTATTTCATTTTACTTTTGCCATACCATGTTGAATGTTAATATTTAAAAGGCTTTTGTTTTAGTAATTCATTGCCTTAAATGTTTATGCTTATTTTGAATGTTCCTCTATATTGTTATCCTTACTGGGCATTTGAGCTCACCCCTTTTCTATGTTTTATTTTTCCCAGGTAGTGAAGAAGTAATTTATGAATGACTTGCAGGGATATTATGAGGGGTTAATAGTGTGGATATGAAGACTTTGTTGTTGTAGTAGTTTTTCCCTTTGAAATGTAATGTAAAACTTTATGATTATATCTAGTGTTTCCAAGGCTACTAAACCAATCGGTCTTTCGGGATTTGATCTTTCTTGTGATCATGCCAATGTTACGAAGTAATGCACCGACTCTGGGCAGCTGGGGTCGGGGCGTTACAGTTGGTATCAGAGAAAGTTTAGTACAAAACTTGGAAACTAGATTTAGATAAACTCTGATTAGAGCACGTAGACCTAAGATGAACTTTGAGGATTAGTATATAAGAACTTCCTAGAATTTTGGTATTGTAGAGATTTTGTGAGTTTTCCGAGCCATACATCCCTGTCTAGATACGAGCAGGTAGAGGCGGCTCTGGCACAGATGTACCTAGGGGTAAAACCCGAAAATACCGCTTTGATCTAGACTCGAACGGGAACTGGTGCACGACAACGGGCCTTGCTGCACTCTTGGTTACCACACTCCCGGGGGATATGCTTAGGATAACTCTCATTTTCTTTACAAATCATTATGAATGGTTTATGAGTATATACTTCCTCAAAGAAAACATTTTTATGATTATGGATTATATCCATAAATAGTTCAATTTATGTTAAGTGTTTTATAAGTATGGGATTATGTATTTTGATTCATAAACTGATCTAGTTTATTCCATTGTTTAGAAATGGCGCCCAGTAGAAGGAATGAGAACTCCAGAAATACACATGATTCAAAGAGAAGGAAGGATCATATCTTTCATGGTCTTAAGCTAGAATTTATAAGAGAAATAGTCTCCCATGTATTATCATCTTATGAAGAAATAATATCATGTGTTGATAAGATATGTAAAGAGTTTACTAAGTCCTATGGATTTGAAGGGAAGCAAGAGAAGAAAAGGATGGAAGAGAGAAAGATGGATAAAGGGAAGAGGGAAAAGAATAATTTTCCCATATGTGTTAACTGTGGAAAGAAACACCCTGGAACTTTCTTGAAAGGAATGGGAGTTTGTTATAAGTGTGGAGGAAAAGGGCACAAAGTACGTGACTGTAAGGGTAAGAAAATGGTTTCAAATGTACAATGCTTCATTTGCAAGGAGTTTGGACACTACGCGAACCTATGTCCCAGTCATCAGACTATGCCGCAAATGATGCTATTGGATAACAATCAAGATATGATACTACCACAGATGAAGAGGAATGATTAGAGTTCTTATGTTGATTATGTCAATTGAGTGTTGTATCAACAATGTACTTGTTATAATAATTATGGAGTATATAAGGATTGTACTGCAGTACTATTTCATTAAGGACTTGAGATTGTGTGGAACAAAGAAATGTGACTCAATAGTAGGATAAATTTTTAGAAAATATATGGTTGAGAGAAAGATAAACCATAATATGGTTCTGATACCGAGGTAGTGATTTTAGAATAATACATGATTGATTTGGATAAATTATATTGGATATTATTGACTACCTTGAAGCTGATTAATGATTTGTATATTCCATCATTATTGGGGTTTAAAACATTTTTGGATTGATGAAGTATATCCAGCATTCTATATGGAATAAGGGAGCATGAATGTAACCAATAAGTATTATGGTAATTTAGGATGTTTCAGTGTTTTAAAAGAATACATGATGAAGGTATTCATATGCTATTACGGGGTAAAAAAGATCTATATTATGTTTCCCTTCCTTATAAAAGTTGGACTGTGAGTTTGGACAGAAGTATTTTGGATAGTTCTAGTTTGGATTATTTTGGATTACCATAAAAGGACAACCCGGAGGTCGGGCGGCAACCCGTCGCGTCCGGCAAGGCTGCGAGAATTGAACCCGCAACCGAAGGGCGACAAGGGTGTATCACCTACCACTGGCCCACGAGATGTCCTGGATTAAATAATGTAGTTTTTATTAAATGATCTTTTAGATGAATTATAAATTCGTTTATTTTGGAACCCTATACGAATAGTGTAAATAGAATTTTTTTTACATTCTATTATCTTTTAGAGTGAAAGATGAGTTTGTGGTAGAAATTTATTAATGGATAAAACTCTAATTATAAAGTAAGTATATCTCCATATGATCTTTTCCAATCTCATAAAAAAATTCCTCAATATTAAGAAAAGAAAATTAGAACAAAAATGTTTTCCAAGATGGTACCTTAAATCATCACTAATTTATGGCTTTGGGATTGTTAGCCTTTTCATAGCCATGTTCTCTACCACTCTCCATCAGATAATTGATGGTTAGATTTTTCTCCCATATCCATATTTTACTACATGGAACCCTAGTATGTGTTCTTTTCGGTAATCTTCATACTTTCCACTCTTTATTTTAAATAGAGGCCTCGTTAATTCATTTTTCGATGTGGGATTTCAACTAAGATATTTTGAAACGTCAAAAATGTGTTATCCCAATACCCTATATTTTGTTGAACCGATGGTACTTCAAATCATAATAGATTTATGAGTTTAAGGACCTCAATTTTATACTTTTTGTGATTGATGACCTCAATCACTACCTATAAATATTTACGTTTTTCCTCCAATTATCTGTCTCTAATTGCCACCAATGTTCTCCTAATCAAGATCATAATTTGGTGGTGACCCTTTCATTTCTCTTTTCCTCATATTAAGACTAAATTTTAGTAACCCAATTTCCGATGTGGGTTTTCCCACAAATATATTTTCTATTTTCAACCTTTTATTTTCGAAGAACAATTTCAAATTGCGAGGACGCAATTTATTGAAGGAGGGGAGAACGTAACACCCCAAGATTTCATAGTGTGTTATTTCTTCAAAATAATTCAATAACTTGCACTACACGCAACACTGAGTTCAATCACACCATGACTTACAAAAAAAAGCCATTCAAAAGAGGTTATGAATAGTATTATCTAAATTTTAAACTTTATATAATCCTTATAATTTTAGAATCCATATTATGAGTTTCTTAGATATAATGCAAGAACAAATTCATTTTCAGTATTGCACTTTTATCAACTTTTAATAGTGAACCCTTTTTAAATACAATATTTTAAACTTTTTGACTAAATGGGGACATCAAAAATTTAAAATGAAACATCCCAAGCTTCCACGGTACACTTTCTTTGAATAATGCGATAGCGTGTGTTGTACGCAACCTCGAGTTCTAACACACACCACAACTAATTAAACTAGCTGTTGTGAATAGTAATACCTACTTTTTGAAATCATATATATTTTATATTTCAAAATAGACTTCATTTTTGTATTCGGAATATCTAATTTAGCCTTAGGTGAAATTTTGGTACTTTTCGGATAACTTTCATATTTTGATGAATAGTGAAAATTACTAAATTATAATTAAAAACAACTTTTTTAATCAAAATAATTAATAGTGATAAATTGTGAATTTGAGTGGTTTTAAAGTATATTTAGAATATATTTTTACCATTTAATATAATTTTGGTCATTGGACATAATTTTACAATTAAACCGAACATAAAAAAGTGTCAATCTTTTGATAGTTATTATCTCTTAAAAACACGCTTTTTGTTTTGACAGCGGGAATTAATTTTAAATTAATTTCTGCCACTTCTGTGTTTTGAATTTAGGAAAATGGATTCCATATTTGGAATCAGGATGTTCAAATTGTGTAAATAGGTAACTTTTATTTTTAGACATTTTGAATAATTACTGCGGTAAATATTTTATTTACCATGGTTAAGGGTAAATCCGGTAAATAAGGGTCAAAAAATAATATTATAATAATACTAAATTACCCTAAAACGTGTATTAACCCTATTGGTTGATACATGGTCGACCATGGGAATCTTTGGGTCTATTTTGGGACCCCATGGATCCACTTGTAAGTGATAATGACACTTTCTTTTAATTAAGTTAAAATGAATACAAAAATGACACAAGCATATATCTTTTAGAAAAACAATTTTTACATAGGGTTATACATGTTGGATTTTCGATTATAAATATTCATTAGAAAGATAAAAAGATTTCCTACATAATTATATTTTATTTATAATTTGTAGACATTAAATAATGTATTTTATATATGACACAATGATGATGCAGTAATTACTATAATAGTGAAAAATTAAAATAATTGATATTATAAATACCCAAATAAATATAATATGAAACTTTTAATGAATTAAACTAATTTTCTAGGATAATATGATATATTAGGATTGATTTAATTTACTTTTTTCGAAGTAATCAATCTGTTATGAGTTTCACAAAAATCAACTATTGAATAGTGTCAAAATTGACATAAAAGAGTTCTTAAAACAAATATTATATTATTAATTGATATTAAATTCCTAAAAATATAAGGATCGGCCAAGAGACTTATATCATTATTGGTTCATCATTAATGGACCACTTGGTGGTCTCTTGGATGTATATAGTATGTTTATTAACCATATTATATAAAAATACAAAGAGACATTGTAAAAGTGAAACTAATTAACTTAGAGTTAATACTTAAAGATAAGGTTAATATAAGTACCAAAACCGGTCTAAATTCTATTGGTTGAGTGGTTTTCGACCTAGCCCCACCTTATCCTTTGAATAGTCAACTTTGGAGCCATTGTAAACCGAATATGAATTTATTATAAATTAATATTTCTAGCTTTTCCAAAGGTGCCCCTCACCCCTCTTATAAAAGGGCACTCCTCCTTCTCATTTCTTCACACCTTCAAAGCCTTTTGGTTCGGCCAAACTCTGCCCAAATACTCTCCCAACATCCCTCACTACAACCTAGAGGCCTTATTTTGATCCGAAAGCCAACCTAAGGAGCCCTTTTGATCAAATCAAAAGGAAGAACCCGAAGAAGAGGTAATGATTTCACCACCCTTTTCTATGTTCCTTTCTTCTTCCACTTCCTCTTTCTTTGTTCTTACCATTCTAAAATAATAACTCCAGTATCTTACATATACTATGATGTTATTATAAATAAGGTATAACCATATTCAGTATTCTATCCACCCTTTGAATAACATGTCACCATACGTGCGTACGTACGGCTTACCGTCTCCACGTCGTGGTGTAATTGTTATTCAATATAATATTATTTGGATGGGTATAATAATGATGTGTAACTCATGTAAATAATAAATATAACATATTAATGATTCTGTATATATTATATACCATCCATTTATATATTATTTTAATATCAAAAGAATGATATTATCGCTCGTGCGTACGTACGGACTACCGTCTCCACGAACGCGATGAGATTCATTCTCCATCGTAACCATTAAAGTATAATTATCATTTGATGATATAAAAATGATGTTTAAGGACTTGATATCATTCTGGATATGAATAATATACAACCTATCCTTTACAAACATGTCTTACGTAACAAAACATATAAAAGAAAACAAGTAAGTTAACACCCGAAACGACGATAATTATAAGATATTATTAACAAATCAATGTTAAAAGATCATATATGATATCATATTAATATATATGATTCTTGTATAATTTAATAACAATTATTTCACCATTATACAGGAGGTTAACCTACCCCAACCAAGGAAAAGTACAAGGTAAGGGATTTTCTTATCTCACATTCAATTCCGTGAGATTTCCATTGTTCGCCACTAAATTATTGAAAGTGGTGTATTGTGTACTGCCATTTGATATATATTATCATGATTCTCTTTATATTCATGTTATTCTGTAAATAATTTGGTGGTTATTAACTTTTGGCCATATGACTTAGTCGATTAACGTGGTAAGGGGTTTTCATCTCACTCCTTATTCTCATGAGATTCATGCCATATTGCCACCATTACCTTTTGTGTGGTGTATATACTGCCCATAATTATATTCTTTGTGTAATACACTCTAATTTATGTGTACTTACATATTCATTGTATGATACCTCTTTCATGGGTTGTATGTTTCATAAGTTACCAAACTGGTAAGGGTTTACTTTACAACCTCTTCATTATCCAATGTTGTTTATACGTAATAATCTACTGGGATCTCTTTATCATCCACATCCATGTTTCTTAAAAATGAATTTCAAAACATTTTTACTATTTACTAAGATATGAGTTAAATTCATTTATACCCTTGTTTGACTTTTTATAAGAGGTTTATAAAGGAATCTTTCCATCGTTTTCCAAACAAGGTGATTTTTAACCTTTTCGACAAAATTAAGGTAAGAATGGTCTTTTAACTTATACGGCGGCTGCGGCTATTTACCGCAGTTATAAAATTTTAAAAGCTTCCCTTACAATCGTACAAGGATATTTTCAAAGTAAATGTTTTATTTTATAATTATGTGACTTTTAAATTATTTCAAAATGAATATTTTAAGAATTTTGGAAGGGTACTCTTTATCAAAATCAGAATTTTAAATGTTTTAAAGATTTATCTTTCTAAATATTTTTAATTAATGTCCATGTCTTCAAAATGGTTTTTAAGGATTTATTTATATGGACATGAATGTTTTTAAAATGTTAATTCCTTTCAAAAGTTTCAAAGTGGTATGGGACACTTTGATTTAAAATTCTCTTTTTAATTACTTCCTTTATAAATGTGTGACTTTTAAATGATTTCAAAAAAAGAGATATTTCTCTCAAATAGTTTTGATTTCATCTATGTCAGCATCCTTTTATGGATTTTACGCTTATTTGAAGTTGGTTTATTATGATACAAAACTTCTATATTGTATTTAAGGTTTTGTGATATGTTTGACTATGGATGTGCTATTTTTATACCATTCATAGTTTATGGTGAAAGTATTGACATTTCGTATGCTAGTTTTAATACGAATGTTTATGTTATATTTAAACCTTTTCATATGGGAATGCATTGGACTTAATATGTGACGGGTGGAGCCCGCTATAGCTCCTCGATGCATCGGTAGGTCTCCTGAGACAAACTAGTGTCTTGGCACAAGGCCTTGACAAAATCTTATTTGTAGTCTTGGCACGAGGCCTTGGCTATGTGGTTATGATAGTCTGGCATTATGCATTCCAACATTATGAAAGTGGTTATTGATATTGCATGTGATTATTCGATTAGTAGAATATCCATGTGAACAAGTAAATGGCATTATTTCATTTTACTTTTGCCATACCATGTTGAAAGTTAATATTTAAAAGGCTTTTGTTTTAGTAATTCATTGCCTTAAATGTTTATGCTTATTTTGAATGTTCCGCTATATTGTTATCCTTACTGGGCATTTGAGCTCACCCCTTTTCTATGTTTTATTTTTCCCATGTAGTGAAGAAGTAATTTATGAATGACTTGCAGGGATATTATGAGGGGTTAATAGTGTGGATATGAAGACTTTGTTGTTGTAGTAGTTTTTCACTTTGAAATGTAATGTAAAACTTTATGATTATATCTAGTGTTTCCAAGGCTACTAAACCAATCGGTCTTTCGGGATTTGATCTTTCTTGTGATCATGCCAATGTTACGAAGTAATGCACCGACTCTGGGCAGCTGGGGTCGGGGCGTTACAATCTAATCATATAAATAAATTATACTAAAAAGAGGTTTTGAAATAAAATACAACATTTTTCACTATTCATTAAAAATGACCTTTATCAGAAAAATACCAAAAATTTACACAAAGTAAATTTTGATGTCCCGATTCTAAAGAAGAATTTGTTTTGTGAAATATAAGACATAAAATTTTCAAAAAGTGGATTTAAAAGAGGTTCACCATCAAAAAGAAGTTAATCGACTTTTTAAGGAATATTAGAATGTTTTCGCTTAAAATTGGATTCATTCTCATTTTTAATCCTCTACCGTTTATTGTAAAAAATGAAAATATTTGACAAACATATATAATCATTTTGTAGTTAGTTCTTTTAATTCCCATCATTACAACGACTAGGTGTTAACTACCATTTAAAATAAAATTATTTTATTATTAGAGTGCAATGTATGATTTCAAAGGAACTCATTGTTGTGTATTGGGTACGCCATCGAGCATAGCGTTCCCTTTAATGTAATTTTAATATTTTATTCACAAATATGGATAAATATAAAAATTTCATATTCTTTATTTACCTGGGGTGTTATATCCTTCCCCCCTTTTGGGAATTGCGTCCTTGCAATTTTAAAATTGGTCTTGGAAACATCATTGAAGGTCCCACATCGGAACAAGACTCAGTAAAAAAATCACATTAAAAGAAAGAAAGAGAAGTACAGAGGTCACTCGAGTTAACCCATACTAGGACTCCATGTAAGAAAACATGGACATGGAGGAAAAATAAAAGGGTCATGTTCTAAGGTAGAGTGATAGAAAACATGTTTAGGATAATGTTAACCACAAGAAAATCACAAACTTGTGGCGGGTTAAACGGCATTCGAGTCCCTAGTAGGAAAAGTTAATAGACAACATTTTTGTTTTAAGTTACTTTTCATTGAGGAGTTTATTTTTGATCTTAAGGAGACATACTTAATTGTCATGTTGACTTTCAACTTTTACTAGATTTCATACACAAACTCATACTTTCCCCAAATGATGAGTATTTAGGAAGACTTGTTTACATTAAGAGAGCTATAATCAAATTCTAGAGAATCACCTAATCCAAAAAAGAGAACTATATAATTCCCATGTCTTTAGACTTTAACAAAAACCAAAACCAAAAAGGTTAGTACAAGATCAGATAATCCAGAAAAGGATAACCCTTTATAAAAAGAAAATCTATTCTCCCAACTTTGTCCAACAAAACCCAAAGTTTAACGAAGACCATTCGATAAAAAATTGTCCATAAAATTCATCAAAGTAATCCAAACTAATATTGAAACTAAAATATTTGAAGGATTTAATCACATAGTCTTCCAAGGTACAAATTAACTTTTATCTCCAAATAACATCAGTTGCTCTTAAATTCTCATATTGAAAAGTAATTAAACTAATCACATATCCTCGATGATAGGTTAATAATTTCCATAGATAACCCAAAATAAAATTACTCTTGATTCCTAAAACCATCTAACTAAAAAAGAATTAGTCAAACAAACTAGGGACTTCACGTAGTCCAGTGGTAGGCAATAAATACCAGTCGCACTTTGGTTGTGGGTTCGATTCCTGCTGCTTTGTCCGACACGACGGGTTGTCACACGATCTGTGTGTTGTCTTTTTTCCAAAACTATATAATTCTTAAAACATTACCCAAAACGAGATAAAATATTCAAAAATAATCATAATATATTTTAACCTCAAGTTTATCTCATGCCTTTCATTTTCCATCATATCATAGAGTAACCCATAATTACCTAGAAAGTAAGGATCATATAAACCCTAATGGTTAACTTTATAATTATTACCTTAACTTACACATCGAGTTGGTCATCTCGTACATGATGCATTAGTGAACTCACCAAGTTTCAAGTGGTTGATCAGGACTCCTTGATAGTTGGTTTAGAACAACCATGAGATTCAACATTGAATCCCCCATTTCATCTAGTCTCTTAATCAAAGAACCACCACAGTTTCCTTCAAACCTATTGTCACTTTGGTGGCTGCTAGATCCATCCATTCACTAAAAACAGAAATGTCAGTGTGAGTATATCAACATAACCATCATGTACTAAAGAGGAAGATAAAAACTAAGATATACTTACTCATTCTGTTTATCTAAAACTATGACTCTTTCTGAAATCCTAGCCATTATTGTAATGTCACTTATTCTTAGAGAATACACTAACCTCTAAAGTTGTCTAAACCGACCTCTGATACCAACTATACGGCCCCGGCCTTAATCCTTACTTAATATTGAATTAAATGAATAATCAACATTGAGGATCTTTTTAGGTTTAGTGTTTTATAGAATTAGATCATAAATCATGAATTACATTCCACATTTAAACAAAGTGGTTACATAAAAGATAGTATTCGTTTTTTCCCATCAATTGAAACATATTTAAAATAAAACATGGATTCTTTCTTGACACTTATTTGACACTATCATCATATCATGCACATTCCCCTGACCAGTGAAAAACATTTCAAAAACATGGGATGAGCATAAAAAGCTCAATAAGGGATATAAAAGTATGAAAAGAAAACATTAGTCCATGTATGAAAACATACTTTACTCATAAAACATAATCATTTTAACATACCTCATCAAATCGTGAATAAATCACAGAAATCATAAGACATATAGGTAACTTGAGGAATTCTTAACATTCTTACATAGGGAGTAACCCTCTTGGTTACGTTTGGAATACCCATCACAGTATATTCCCTAAATCTTTTCGGAGAAACCTCAACGTTTAACCCCTTCGCGTTACCCAATGCATTGGTGAGCTATATCGGGCTCACCCACCCTTAGTTTATCACAGAACCACCCATTTTAATAATAATTCCAAAGAACCATAACATAAACATATCACATAAAACATGCATAAATTAAACATAACATTTCCACATTTCAATCACAGTATAACATTTTAAGATATTGAATTAATGAATCCATTAAAAAAAACCATTTTCAAAACCATTTAAAACATTTAATAATGAGATTTTTGAATAAAAGTTTCCCATACCACCTTAAAGATTTTAAAATTTTAAACCATTAATATCTATATAAATAAATCCTTAAAACCATTTTGAAAACATGGATATTAATAGCAATAAATCATTAAAATATTTAAAGCGATATTTTGGTTAAAGGGTTTTTACCAAAATTAGAGACACTTGAATACAATAATTAAGGAATAACATTTAATCATAACTTTATAATATCATGAGAATAAATGGATTCATGATACAATATTCCAAAGGACAGTATATACACCATATAAGAGTGAATTTGTGCATATCAACAATGATGTCTCAATAGAAATGTAAAATGAGATGAAATCCCTTATAAAGAAGGTATCCTTAAATTAAGGATAAATCAATCTCAAAATTATGTGTGAAAAATGAAAATAAACCCAAAATAAGTGTATATTAAGTGTAAAACAATAAAAGTTCATTCACAAATATTCAAAGGATGACATATTCAGTAACTACATGTTGAACCCAAAGAAATCGAAATTGGGTTGAAAAGTTCCCTTGGTAAAATTCGACAGCCTATCGGCGACACTTCAAAGTTCAGAAAATGAGTTGATGAGAGATAAAAAGGGTATCTCATCACTTGGAAATAAAATTTAAATCAATAATGATAGATAATAACATATCAAAACATAAGATTATGTGACTTAAAATACATAATAAAAGAAGTCTGTTAAAAAGAGGAGGGTGAATGGTTCCCTTACCGACATGGGTAACTTTCATAACGTACACCCCATTGAAGAAGGGTCATACAATGAATATTTAAATACCCATAAATGAAATTATATTACACAAGGATTATAATAATGGGGAGTACATACACCACTCAAAGGAAATGGTGGAAACTGTAGCATAAATCTCACGGGAACAAAAGTGAGATGAAAAATCCATTACGAAAACTCGGTAGCCTAATGACGCCACTTAAAACTTCCAAAAATGGATTGATGAGATCAAATAGGGTCTCTCATCATAATAAAATGAAATGTAAATAAAGATAAATATAACATAACATCCACCAACATAACAAAGAGGAGCTTGAAAGAAGTGACATAAAGGGGAGTACTTAAAAGGAAAGAGAGAAGTGGGATCCCTTACCTCATGTCGGACATGACTCGGTCGTTATTTAATCTCCTGAATAATAAAATTTGGTCAATTTATAATTTCTTAAGGTCCTACATTAAAGATTATTATTTAGTTAACATCACATATTATAATTTTATAATAATTTGTTAATAAAGTGAGTTCATATCAGACGTTTTTGTCGATGTTTGGTACATGAGTAAAAATCGAACTTGTTGGAAAAGAATTTTCCATGTAGTTATAGGTACATCATATCCATAATAGTATTTATGTTTTAAATATAATATATATCCATTATATATTCATTTATACTATTCCATAGAATTTGGAGACAAAAAATTAAAAGCACCGTTCATGGAGACGGTAGGCCGTACGTACGCATGAATGCTACTTCCATTTTTTGTCATATTAATGGAATTAAAAAAATGAGATATATATATATATATATTATAATTTCAGAATGATATCCATAATTTAGATGTAATATATTACATATATACCCAATATATATATGTACATATAATAGTTCATAACATTTGGAGATAAGAAATGAAATGTATCGTTCATGGAGATGGTAAGTCGTACGTACGCATGAACGCTAGTTTCATTTCTTTTTTTTTTGTATTCAATGGAATTAAATAATAATGATATAAAGGTATATTACAATTCCAGTAGGATATCATATGTAATACCATTACATCCATCCATTATACATCCCACATATGGCATTAACGAATCAAATCACTTTGAGGTGGCGGTAGTCCACACTTCCTAAAATGAAGATATCGCGTTTACCCATAGTGGAAACCATATAGGTATGCCATAAATGAAAAATACATAAGACTATAGAAAACATAAAAATATTATATATCATATATAAATATAGTGACATCTTAATTTCCACCTTTGAAGGTGTTAAAATAATATTGAACAATCATCGTTTCGTGAGGCAATAATTCTCCATCCACAGAAATAGTATGTTCTTTTACCATTTGATGGAGGTGTGTGAAAGTGCATCTCGAATCCTTATTATATAAAATCCTATTATATTTAAGATACTGGTTTTGTTACAAAAAAAAGTAATAAAAACAGTTTAGGGGTTTGGAGAAGAAAAATAAAACAAAAGAACACAATGGAAGACATTACATTTAAATCGGGTAACTCTCTTTGATTTGAGTTCAAAGGCTTCATTAATAAGGATTATGCCCAAAGTGAGGCTTAAATGATGAAGAGTGGGATGTGGAGAGATGAAATGGTCTGGTTTAGCTGAGGAAAATGCTTGAGAGGTGTGTGTAAGGTGGTAGAGGTGGGGGCATTTTATAAGAGGATAAGAGGGGCACTGTTGGAATATTATAAAATTATACTTTATCATAAAATGGTTTTTGGATTTAAAAGGTCCCAAAAGGATATATTTCGAGGATAAGGTGATACGATTTATAAATCCACCAATACAATAGGTTTGTGACAAAATTAAGACTTAAATTTCATCCTATCGTTTCATTTTATTTAAATCATTCATTTAAGATGTAATCACTACATCATCACAGTGTCATAAATAAATAAATTTACTTAACATCTAAAAGTTATAAAAAAATATAATGATGTTCTAAATCTTTTTATATTTATAATTAATATTTATAGTCAAAAATATGACTTGTATAACCCCATCTAAAAATTGTTTTAGTAAAACAACACATGTCTGTGACATTTTAATTTAAACTTTAAATAAAAAGGTATTAATGTCATTTTCCAAGAAAGGTGGCTCCATGGGATCCCCAAGATGACCCATGGGTTGTCTGGGTCGGCCATTGACTCATAAAATGAGGGTAGGACATGTTTCTAGGTCATTTAATATTATTAAAACATTATTTTTACCTTAAACTATACTAATTACCTCTAATCGCGATCAAAACATAAAAGTAACTATTCACAAAAAAAATTATTTTAATCCCATTGAACCACATTTTACTTCTTAATGACAACCATGTATGTCGGATTTTTGAAATTCAAAACACAGAGGTGGTAAAATTCCATTTAAATGAAAAATCAGTTTTTTAAGTTCCACTTAGTGGTTTCACTATTCATCAAAAATTGAAGTTTTCCAGAAAAATACCAAAAATTTACCCTAAGCTATATTTGATATTACGAATTCAAAAATGATGTCTATTTTAAAAAATTTAAAACATATAAGTTACATTAATTAATTTAATAATTAATTCCCACTGTCAGAGCAAATAGCCTGTTTTTATGAAACAATAAGTATCAAAATATTGACACTAGTTTAAGTCCAATTTCAAGATGAAATTAATTCCAACGACCAATATTGGATTAAATGGTAAAAATGTATTCTAATTTCACTTTAAAAACATTTCAAAGAATAATCTAATCATATAAATAAAATACATTAAAAAGAGGTTTTGAATTAAAATACAACATTTTTCACTATTCATTAAAAAATGAACTTTATCGGAAAAATACCAAAAAATTACACAAAGTAAATTTTGATGTCCCGATTCTAAAGAAGAATTTTATTTTGTCAAATATAACACATAAAATTTTCAAAATGTGGATTTAAAAGTGGTTTGCCATCAAAAATCGGTTAATCGACTTTTTAAGGAATATTAGAATGTTTGCGCTTAAAATTGGATTCATTCGCATTTTTAATCCTCTAAAATTTATTGTAAAAAATAAAAATATTTGAAAAACATATATAATAATTTTGTAGTTAGTTCTTTTCATTCATGTCCTTATAATGGCTAGGTGTTAACTACCATTTAAAATAAAATTATTTTATTATTAGAGTGAAATCTAAGATTTCAAATGAACTCATTGTTGTGTATTGGGTACACCATCGAGCATAGTGTTCCCTTTAAAGTAATATTAATATTTTATTCAAAAATATGGATAAACATAAAAATTTCATATTCTTTATTTACCTGGTGTGTTACACATGTTGGCTCACATGTATTTATTTATTTTTTGAGTTTTTATTTTAAATTAATTTACTTTGGAGCTTTTGGGGTTCATGGGAGGAAAATATAAATTTTTAGTGAAACATGATAGGGTTCATGGTTAGTGTGTGATTTGTTTTAATTGTGTACCTAGATGATCTTGTGGCGGGGGAATTTAAGAGTATTTTCTAAGGTTACCATGAGGTTTTATTAACTATGTGGGGTCATCTAGGTATCATTGTATCCCACATTGTATTAGGTTGGTAACCATCATGGTTGGAAAAAATGTTTGGCATACCTTAAATCCAAACCATGTGATACACCGAGATTACAAAAAAAATTAATTTCATAATTATTACCATATGTATTCAAATCCCTTTTTCCATTAAACCCACATTTGATCAAGTGAATTTTCCATCCACTGCTTCTATCCATAGATTTAATGAGGAAAATATCCTGGTTTTAGTTGTTTTCATTGATGAATGACATGATTCTCCCTGGGTTTCCCCATCTTTTATCCCCATATCACTTGTTCATTCTATCCTTTTCTAGTTATATAAAACTAATAATGATGGATGGATGGACCTAGTGTTTGGTTTTTTATTTTCCCTATATTTATTTTTCTTAATTTTGGAAAGGGTCTTTCTCTTTCTATTTATTAGCTATTTTTATAAGGGGATGTGTTGTGGAGGATGTTGAGGTATATTTTTGTATATAACTTTGATTGTACTTTAGTATGAATTATATTCATGGTATTTGATTTGTTTATTTACATTATTAAATATTTTGGGGAAGACTTTTGGATAGATGATGTGTTTGTCATAAATATCAAATTCAGTTGTATATTCTGTAGAAAATCTATTTTATGCCTTCAGAGTGGTCAAAAAAATGTTTAAATGGGATACCATGTTATTTATATGAGTTTTTAAATATTATTTTGAATGTAAATTTGATTTAAAACAATATTATTGATTTTTGGATGTGGTTTTTCCTTTAGATATTGATTTGGCATGGTTATTGATTTTGGTGCAATATAGGGGATGTAAAGACCCCGATCCTAGTAGCCTATTATTGATGCTTACATTAAAAAATTGGAATAAGGTACATTATATGAAATCCAAAAGGAATGAATAGTATACATTTAAAATTAAACTAGATTCATACTTGAATCTCACATTAGATCTGAAAACATAAGACATAACACAATATTTTATTTGAAAAAATAATTGTTTTCTCTAGAATATCCTTACAGTAATTCATAGTATGCTTCAAAGAATCATTGAGAACGAAAATTGAATAAGGGAGAGACCATAGGAGAAGTAAGGGCTAAGTATAGTGGATATAATTGTAACACCCTAACCCCTCTAGACTAGAGCTGGTTCATTACATGAGATATTGGAATGGTTAAAAGGAATTAAAATCTTTAAGGAATGATTAGTTTAGTAGTCTTGAAGAAACTAGATACCTAGATGTTACTAAAATCACATTGGAAAATTTATAAAATACAATACATAATCAATACTATAAATAGAATCCATAAGAGCTCAATAAATGATCTCCTCTATGTCACCTGTTGAAGGTAAACAATGAAAGTGGTGAGCTCAAATTCTTAGTAAGAGTTACAATAATAGAAGCATGAAAACAATAACAAGTGAATCATAATCAATCTAACATAATCAATATGGAATGGTGAATAAATGTAAAACTCACACCATTAATCTACTGAGAATGAAACTGCATCCATAGATTTTGTCATAGTGAAAACCTCATGGATAGTAAAAACTGATAATGAATAAAGAGAATGTTTATTAATTGGACATAATGTATCTGGAACATGAACCATAATACCATAAAAATGGTTTAGTTCTATGGGTGGAAACCCGTCTGATATTTGAAAAAAAAACTCAAAGGGTTTGTCACCAAAATGATTTGTCTCATGAGACCTACTGATGCATCTACGGGATATTAGGGGCCCCACCCTTCGCTACATGTCCAAATAATTATTTATGCATTGATTTATTACAAGATCAATATGACTTATCAATATCTGTATAGAGTAGAGTATACAGATTCATCAATATTTCCATAATTAAAATAACATTCCAAATAAAAATTTTATGTAAAATTGTATATGGTTTAGAAAAAATCTTATCCATGATATGAGATTATGGATATTTAATATAAATATAATTTCAAATGAAAATTGACCTCAAATGGGAAGTAGGTACACCACAAAAGTATTATTAGGTGAAAAATACAAAGTTAGTTACAACAAAATAGTAGTTGAGACAAAGTCTCTTACCACAACGTAATCAATTGAATTATATGACCAGAACATTATAACCCTCAAATTAATCATTGAGTAACATTAATATAATGAGAATAATTTTATTATATATCAAATATAAGTACACATTTACCACATACAAGAAATAAGTGGTGAATAATGAAAATCTCACAGAAATGAAAGTGAGATGAGAAAACCCTTACAAACATTTCAGCATGGTAACAACTGTTATTGTGAGGGCTCAATGAGAGGTAAAGGGTTATTCCATTATTTATATGTTACAATAGAATTATGTGGTAGGTTTTAAAACACACCCTATCATAAGGAATTAAAAATAAAAGGTCACAACATATGGGAGATTCTTGAAAAAAAGTGGGAGAGAGGATCCCTTACCTCATTCTTGAAGGTGTTCTTGACCTGTTATTTAAGACATGAATAAAAAAATCAGTCTTATTAATTCATAATTACAACACCTCTTATATATGTAAATGATTTATTAAAACCCTTTTTATTCCATTCAAGGACTTTTTGATTAGTTATAAGGTTCAATTTCATTTTTCGGGCTCGTTTGTTTACTTGGTTTTAAATGATCGGTTCACTTATATTAATGTTCAGATAAATATATATGCTGGATTTGGTTGCCCAGAAATGATGTTATATTCTCATAGTGAACATAGAGAAGATTACATGGTTTTAAATAAAATTTGGTTACTTAGAGTGAAGTCGAATTATTATATATATAACCTTAGTGACAACCATTTTGGCTAAATGGTGGGTTTGATTACAATCAACGTGTTTTGATTTATAACTTAATACCATTTGTACAAAATAATTAAAGAACCAAATAATAGGATATATTACATATATATTAATCTTCTTCAACCATAATACAAATGGTTTCATGACCAGAAATAAATATTATAATAGAAATTGACAAACTGTTGTCCTTGAATTTGCTGAATTAGCACATCACATATGGTACATTCATTTCATTCAAATAAATGGACGGTAAAGGAGATAAGGTAATGAAATATACCATTATCATGAAGAATTTCAAATACATGTACATTAATGGACTTATTATACTATTATGGTGAAGAAAGAAACAAAAAGAAAAGAACTTAAAATAATTGAATGAATTAGAAATTGGAATTTACCTCTTGAGACTTCCTCCTTTGAGAACCGCTTAAGGGGAGAGGTTATGGTATTTTGAAGTGGATATGAGATTTTGGACATGGGGGGTGATCTTGGGGAGATACCTGGGCCGAATATTGGTAAGGAACATGTCTTTAGTGGTGTGAGAGGAAGAGGAGATGATGGGTTCTTTATATAGTGGAGGGAGAGGAGTTTTCTTAATATTATAATCATTAATTTATTATTTCCCCTCAAGACCTCGAATAGTTATTATTCCATGACCAAGAATAGTAATATATGCATGTGACATCGAACCAATTGGTATTACATCAGTAGATCATCATTAATGACTCAATTAATCCATTATTTAGCATTTATTGTGAATTATCGGATTTTACTATTAACCAAAATTTTAATTATTTCAGAAAAATCTCAAAAAAATAACCTAACAATTTTTCGATGTGTACAATCCAAAAATAAAGTCCATTATTCAAAAATAATTATCTAAATATGATTAATTAAATTTATAATTAAAATAATTATTTAATTGAAAAATATAAACACTTAAAATATTAATCTTTAATTTTAAGGTGCCTAAATTCATTTATACATACGAGGGAATGGATACCATTCATTAGAGTCATATTAATATTCATAAGGGTAAGTTACGGTTCATAAGGGTAGGTTAATAATCATAAGTCACTGAAAAATAATTATCTTTTTCCAACAGGGGTATATCTGTTGGTAAAAGTTTATTTTTTGTTGGTAAAACATTTTACCAACAAAAATGGTCATGTCACTAATTTGTTGGTAAAAAATCTGTCACTAAATGTTATTGCGACAGATAAAATAGTTCTCTTGGAATGATAATATTACCAACAGATAAAATATGTGTTGGTCAATATGTTTAACAATAGATTTTATAAACAATATATATGCTGGTGATATTATTATCAAATTTTATAACTAATACCAATAATTAATATTTTTTTTGTAATTTATATTTTAAATAAGATATTTTTTTTTGGTATTTCAATATTTATTTAATAAATTTTATATTATCTTTATTAATTTATCATATACACAACACAAGTTTTTATTATCAAACAGAAGAAGATTTTCACACAATTTCAAACTTAGAAAAAAGATTAGTCATATTAATAATGAAAGATAATACAAAATGAATCAATACATAGTTATTAAGTTTTATATCTAAAAATATCATAAAAAATAAAAAAAACCCAAGATCCAACACCCCGCCCCCTACCCTTAAATGAAAAAGTGAATGTCATCTCTTGACTCCAATCCTCTATAACCCATAATAGTAGAAATATAGTTACTCTCGTCAATGATCTTTCATAACCCCCTAAGAGTATAGTTACTCCCATCAATGATCTTTCATCACCCCTGTGTAGGTCATTAGAAGAAACAAACCAAGTCATCTCCTGTACCAGTGAGTAACCTCAAGTTATTATTCCACACCCTTCAGCTCCAAGATCTACACTGCAAATAACCAAAGGACATACCCAAAAATTAGTGCAACATATTGGTATGAATTGAAACAAAAAAATGGAAGTATAAAAAAATGAACTTAATATAATGATCATTTTTCATTCATCATCCCTGTTGACATATCAACAAATCATGTCAGCTACAGTACAAGTGAGGAACCTCAATTCGCTGCTATGTCACACCCTTCATCTCCAAGATCTACACTACACACAACCAAAGATAATACCCAAAAATCAGTGAAAAATTTCTACATGAAATGAATGTAAAATATATATAAAGGAAAATATAAAAAATGATATGCATATAGATTTTTTTCATTCATCATCTCAATTGGCATATCTGCAAATCATGTCAGTTCGAGTGCCTGTGAGAAACTTGAAATCAATTTTATTCAACACCATTCATCTATATGATCTACACCACACATAACCAAAGATCATAGCCAAAAATCTGTTAAAATTATCTGCATGAATTGACACCAAAATAGAAATAAATAAAAGTAATAAAAAATGAAGTGAATGTGAATGACATAATAAGAATGAAAAAATTATATAATTCTTTGAGTTTACTAAAGGAAAGTGTTTTTAAATCAGGTATATAGAATAATTAACTGATTTTGATCTTGATTTTTATAAGGGAATTAACCTAAAGAGAAGCAACATACCTGGCGATGCATTTCTGCTGAGTGTTCATTTCAACTGAAATAACCATCACATGGCCCCAATAAGCTTCCCCTCTACTTTCTCATCTGGAATCTTCAAAATAGACTTCCGAACATGGCACTAGACCTACACCTTCATGACCAGTTTCCACAATAAACTGATGTGCATTTGATTCTACTGTTGTAGATAGCTGCTTGGCATCCGGTAACCCAACAGTCCCTATTGAAACATTATTATTAGGAACCAAAACCGAAAATGGATGGTGAATCAGCATATAAGGGACCCCTGGTTGCTGAAATGCTACTGCTGACCATAAATTACTATCTATTATAGATGGAATTGGGGAGTAATGTATGTTAAATGAAGTTGTTAGGTTTAAGTGATTGAAGCCCAAATAGACCAAAAATATCTTGATGATCTTCAAACCTCTTAACCTCCACCATGAGTTTCTTACTAGTGATATGATAGTCCAGAACCTCCTGCGGGTCACACTTCACGTTTCACATGTCATAGATTTCAAATCTATTACATCAGTATCAATGAAAAAGTACATTCAGCACATGATTTTAAGGGCCCATAATAGGAAATTCATAATGAAATTAACCTCTTAAAATAAATTATGTCCGAGGATAGAGAAAAAAATGTAAAAGCCAATCAGTGAACAAGTTGAACATTGTTGTCAATGTTATTTGAGGTGAAACCCAGAAAATATCAGAATATATTGACAGGTAGAGTCCAAGGTCTATTACTAAAAGAATTTCTCTTGAATTCCTACACCACATAAAACAAACATAAGTACAATTAAAATATATTAAGCATTTACAAAAAAAATAAATGACTAGTAATGCAGAACAATCATAGTATGATATTAATCCTTAACAGTCTACTATACTATTAAAAATATAGAATAGTCTACCATGAAAACGTACGTTAATAGTTGTTGCATGTAAATACCTAAAATATGATAGATGATTGAACTATAAAAGGAATTTTTACATTAATAGAATATAAAACTACTAAACAACCCATTGAATTGTGTTTGTGTGTGTGTGGAGTCTAAGGTAATCATATTTCATTCCCAAAAGAGAATATATAAAAATAAAATTATGTTCTATATCTAGCGGATCGCACCTTGGTGATTTTCATTTAAGACAATCTTTCTCTCTAGTTGGAGGATTGTGTCAAAACCACCATGAAATTTATGGAATTCATGTTTGAGACAAATCATTGCTAAAAACACCCTTATTTGGACTTGTTTTTAAAATATTGATGAAGTTCAACATAGATATCATGTGATGAGAACCAATGCGTGATGTGCTTCCTAATATTGATACAGCACTCATCCATTTCATGAAAATGCGGAACTTATTAATCTAGGGTTCATGTCATCTCTCTTAGGGTAATTTTTATAGTTTTGAAAAATATGGGAATCATCTCAACCATGAAAAGTGGATTGAATGTCATTTTTAGAGACTTATCAATCCAAACTAATGGTCTAACAGTCCCTTGTTCTGTCGGGAGAGGATCATGTCTAGAAGATTATTTTCAAAGTATCTGCGGATTCCATTGATGTGATGGATGATGATGAAGATGATATTCCAGATCATATTCTATGTATTAATTAAGGGATAAATATGTAATGAAGAAGAAGAATAATTACTCATGACATGTTTAGAGTACCCATTTGTCGCATCTAGTATTTATTACTCCCCCCAGAGACTCTTTAGAGAGGTATCCTATGATATTAAAAATGTAGAAAATTATACTATGATATTAACCAAGAATAGTGTACGATAATAATCTTGAGTTGTCTCCTTCAGCAAGACCCTTAAAGTAGATCAAAATACTATGATATTAAAAGTACAGTTTTCAAAGTGTATAATAAGCTACGAGGGAAACACATAACTGAAAAAAAAAAATCATGCAATAACATGACAATTTTAGTCACAAGATGCTAGAATTCATTGGCATACTGTTGAATTGAATCAGATATGTAATATCATAATCCTACTAAGTTAAACATATGTTGCTTTTGGAGATAATTTCAACGTTTCCAGTGATGCTTGACAACACCCTGCCAATCTTCAGCTATATCAATTCTCTAGTAGCATCCACATCATGCGGCCCTTTTCCACATATCAATTTTAGACCATCCTGATAACAACCCTCTACAAAGAAATGATATATCATTAGCACCAGCGCTCCACCATAAAGAACCATTATAAACAAGCGTGAGAAATCATAAATGAACAAAAATAATGAATAAAAATTAACTAAAACTTTTTTTAACACGAGGGACCTGATGCCTTACATTGGTTCCCATAAGGTGTTGATGGGTCTGTTTAACTTCCTCCATTATCTGTGTTAGGTACAGAAGGCTGAACTGGTCTAAGTCTAGTGGGTTGAGCGTAGGTTTCAAGGGGAAGTGATATATACCCATTTAAGGAAAAAAAATTTACAAATACTTTAACATCATAATGCTACCATAATTAGTAGTTCTCCATCTCAAAGCATCAGAATTTGGTCAATTATCAAGAAAATGGTTTCCTTATGAAAAATATGAAATCATCCAACTTGCAAAAATTCTTATTATAACCATTCCAATGATTCTTTTACTAAACAATGAGACCTGATTTGGTTTCCTAACCCATTACCCTAAATAAATTAATAAATAACATGAAGTGTACAATGAAAACATGGGGTGCAATGATCTTACACCATCAAGGAAATAAAATAGATAACACACAACCTGACATGAAACATGCTTTAGAGGAGATACCTGGAAAATCTCTTAATTCAAGTCTCTCCTCAATCCATCCCCATGTGCATCTCAAACCTCTCAGGGTAGTGACACCAAAATCTGCTAATGTATTAGGTGAACTCCAACTCTCTGAATGATGATTCCTTTCAAGCTTCATCAGAATGTCATTTCAGCCTAGCTAGTCCTTAATTAAGCAGATGAGAGCCAAGATTTCTGGTAACATCAAAATTATAATATGATAGTTATCATAAATATAATAAAGACCTTTTTCCTTTCATACCATCAGGTGTAGTATGAATAATTTCCTTCGGGCGCTTATGAAAAGAAGAGACATGGTGATTTTTCAGAGTGCCATACGTATATTGTGAAATATCCTGAACAAGACACACAAGTTGTGCCATTAAACTCCAAAATGCATTCAACAACATTAGAAGTGGCATTATAGCATAAATCCCTCTAACATAATAACATAGATTACAAACATTTTCATCATTTGTATCCAATTCAAAGAAATAATCAGTTAAAACATGAAAATTCAACACAAACCAATAGAAAATTATAAACCATCCCAGAAAACATCAAAGAACCATATCAAGACTGAGAGGCCATTTTCAGTAATGAAAAAACAAGCTGGCAATCTTCAAATAGGGGAGAAATAAAAGGAACTCATTGCCATGGAATTTATATGAAATTAAAGTCAGGATTTCACTTAAATTACACTACCAAGGATATTAATAAATTTTATTACAATTTAATATTGTTTATAAAATTAATTAACATGGAAAAAAACTAGAAAATTTATATCATAAATGGAAACAAAGTAAAATAGTATATTAATTTTTCATTTGTTTCATAGTTTTGAGGGAAACAGAAGAAATAGATGGCTTAGATAAAAATTATCTCTTGTGCTGTAGAATATCAAGAAATATAGGGCCACATTAAAGGACGATTTATTAAAATAATGAAGAAGATATAATATGAACAAAAGTAAAAAAACTCTAAGTCAAAGATTAATAGTGTAACTTGATGTGAAAACCAAGTAACATCAACTAGAGAATTTAATGTTTCCATGGTACCTTCTAGGGAATCAAAACGTATGGGATTTTGTGTCACTGGACCATCCTGGTGGTGATTTGGGATCGCGAGGAGATTTCATGAGCGCAGAAATGGATTGGAGGTGGAGACTGTGTGGGGCAGACTAATCATGGTTAGAGATGTGTTGGAGTCTCCGGTCGAATGGTAGGGGATAGTTTTTTTTAAAATTAAAATCAAATAATTAAAATATAAAATAACAAATATCAATTTATATTTTAAATTAGAAAAATAATATGTGTATGAATAATTCCAATTTGAAAAAAAATTACTAATAGACTAATATTACATAATTTATTATTATATTTTTATTTATTAAATTTAAATAATTTATTTTTTGAATTTATTTTGATTAGATTTAATTATGCTTACTAAATTTAAATATAAAAATTAAATTATCATGTATCAGGGATATATGTAAATATATCAAATATAGGAATGATTTAAATTATTATTTTTATAAAGTATATAAAATCATTGAAAAATATAAAAACTATTAATATTTGGATAAATTTTAAAATTGAAATCAATTAATGAGATTTTTTTGAAATTACTCCAGTAAATAGATATTGACATTGGTCATAAAAATAATAATTTGTATAATTTTTTTGTTTCTCTTAATTGGTTATTGATAACATATTTTTTTTATTTAATGGGTTTTTGTGAAAAAAAATTATTTATGGTAATATATTTGTTGGTAATAGTTATTATTAAAACATATTTATGTGTCGGTAAAAAAATTCATCATATTAGTATGATAATGCAACAGATATTATTGTTGTTAAAATATTTGTTGGTATTGAACCATTGATATAAACAGATATATCTATTGGTAAAAAAACTGTTGGTAGTCAAAATTAATAACAATAAAACTTAATATCTATTGTAATTACTCATTTTTACCAACATATATATTACCTATCACTAAATTTCTGTTGGAAAAAGAGAAATATTTTTTAGTGAGGGTAGGTTACTATTAATTGAAAATTATGTTAATTTTATCAGACTCTAATTATCATCTTGATCACAACCATGTATGTTAGATTTTTAAAAATTAAATCACAGAGATAAAAAAATTAAGTTTTATGGCTAGGTTATGGCTATCTTTTATAAGTTACCATGTTCTAGTCCATAAAGGCTCAGTGATTCTTGAAATATAGGATATAAGTAAAATGTATTTAAAAGAAACATACCATAAAATGTTTGGGATGCTACATTATTCCCTCCTTCGGAAATTTATTCCTCAAAATTTTACGTATGAAACTCACCAAAAAGATGTTGGTGAAATTCCTTCATAACATCCTCAGGTTCCCATGTTGCTTCCTCCATATTCTGGTTTCTCCAAAGAACCTTTACTAGACGAGTCTTATGATTTCTCAATACTTTATGCATGGTGTCAAGAATCCTGATAGGATTTTCATAATATGAAAAATTAGGTTCCAGTTCAATTTCCTCATATGCGAGTACATTAATTTGGTTTGGATGTATTTCTTTAACAATGACAGGTGGAATAGATCATGAACTTTTGAGAGATTTGGCAACATCTTTAAATGGTAAGCTACAACTCTGATTCTTTCTAGAATTTCAAATGGTACAGTGTACATGGGGCTCATTTTCCTTTTCTTACCAAACCTTAAGACAACCTTCCATGGAGATACATTCATAAAAACCTGATCCCCCACTTGGAATTCCATGACCTTTCACCTGTTGTCAGTATAACTCTTCTGCCTACTTTGGGCTACTTTAATATGGGCTTTTATCTTCTTCACCTCTGTCGTGGTCTCTTGGATACGTTATGGGCCTATAAGTTTTCTCTCAACAACTTCATCCCAAAAAGTTGGAGTTTGGCATCTCTTTCTATATAATACTTCATGTGGATCCATTTTAATACTAGAATGGAAACTATTGTTTTAGGAAAATTTCACCAAAGGAAGTATTGATCCCACATACCATGGAAGTCAATAGATCATGACCTCAACATATCTTATAGAGTTTGAACGGTTCTTTCAAACTATCCATCATTTTTTGGGTGATAAGCAGTACTTATACAAAACTCAGTATTCAAAGCATTCTGGAGACTTTTCCAAACTTTTGATGTAAACTGGGGATCTTGATCAGACACAATAGATAGAGGTGCACAATGATGTCTTAAAACGTCATTAATATAATGCCTTTCTAAGAGATCAAGTGGAAAATCGTCTCTTACAAGAAGGAAATGTTCTGATTTTGTGAGACAATCAACAATCACCCACATTGCATCATTTTTTCTAGGTTTCCTTTGTAGTCTGGTGAAAAAATCCACCATAATGTTATCCCTCTTCCACATAGGAATAGTTATAGGTTGCATAAATCCTTTGGGATGTTGTATCACTTCCTTCACTTGTTGACAAAATAGACATCTTGACACGTAGTCAACAATTTCCCACTTCAAATTATCCCACCAAATATATTCCTTCAGATCTCTATACATCTTGGTGCTACCTGGGTGTATAGAGAAATTTGATCTATGAGCATCGTCTAATAGTTCCTTTTTTAGATGAGGTACTGATGGAATGCACAATATCTTTCTAAATTTCAGAACTCCTTTTTTATACACGAAGTATGCCAGTCTCCAATCCTTGACAGCATTAATTTTCTTATGCATGTTCTCATCATCAGATTGAGATCTTTTTATCTTCTGTAATAATGATGGTTTAGTAATCATTTGAAATAATAAAGATGATTCCATTTCATTATCAATTCCCATATCCATCTCTAGAAAATCAAAAAATATCGGATCTCTCTCAATCATCATTTGAGTTAGAAGTCCATGATATTTCCTACTTAATTCATATGCCACCTTATTCGCCTTTCCGCAGTGGTAGTGTATTGAAAAATCGTAATCTTTGAGTAACTCAAGCCATCTCCTCTGCCTCATGTTGAGTTATTTTTTTAAGAAAATGTATTTCAGACTCTTGTGGTCTGTATAAATATCACATCTCTCTCCGTAGAGATAATTCCACCATATTTTCAGAGCATAGATTATGGATGCAAACTCAAGATCATGAGTTGGATAATTTTTAACAATAGTCTTCAACCATCTTGATACATAAGCAATAACATTTTCGTTTTCCATAAGGATGCAACCCAACCCATTTTTTTATGCATCAATGTATATTAAAAATCCACCACTTCTAGATGTAAGAGACAAAATTGGAGCATTGACCAATCTTCTTTTCAATTCATCGAATCATTTTGTACATTATTTTTGTCGACACAAACTTAACTCCTTTACATGTGATCTTGGTTAGCGGGTTAGCCAGTCGGGAAAAATTCTGAACGAAACTCCGATAGTAACCTATTAAGCCAATAAAAATGTGTACCTCGGTTATTCTTGTTGGCATGGGCCAATCTTGGATTTCCTTTGTCTCCACATGATCAATTAGGATTCCATCATTGGAGACAATATGTCCTAGAAAAGAAACTGATTGAAGCTAGAATTCGCACTTTCTAAACTTCCCATATAATTTGTTTCATCTAAGAATTCTCATAATAACCCCAAGTGATTCTCATGGTCTTCATAGCTTTTTGAGTACATGAGAATATCATCGAAGAATACCACAACTATCTTATCAAGATATTCCTTGAAAAAACTGTTCGTTAAATCCATGAAAACAGATGGTGCATTCGTCAGTCCCAAATGCATCACTATAAACTCGCAATGCCCATACCTGGTTCGAAATGCTGTCTTTAGAATATCTTCCATCCTCATATGTAGTTGACGATATCTGGATCGAAGGTAAATCTTAGTAAATTATTGATCTCCATGAAGTTGATCAAATAAATCATCAATCTGGGGCAGGTGATACTTATTCATTATTTTAATTGCATTGATTTCCCTATAATCAATACAAAGCCTCATGGATCCCTCCTTCTTCTTGACAAAGAGGACAGGGGCTCCCAATGGAGAAAAACTAGGTCAAATGAATCCTTTTTCACTCAAATTATCTAGTTGTTTATTTAACTATACTAATTAAATAGAGGCCATTCTATAGAGTTTCTTTGATATTGGTCTTGCATCAAGAATTAAATTAATAGAGAACTGAACTTCCCACTCTGGAGGATGTCCAGGTAAATCCTCTGGAAATTCATCAATGTACTCTTGCACTATGTGCAGATTTTAAATTTGAATATTTATTTCCACACCCATAGATATTGGTTTATCTTCCTCTCAAAGTATTGAATTTAGTAGATCTACTGGGGGTTATTCTAGATAAGAATCATGTGATGATGTTTCTTTCCTCAAGACAAGGGATTCTACACCATTTTCAAAAATTGTAACTTCCTTCTTCATAAAATAAAATTCCGCATCATAATTGGAAATCCAATCCATAATGATAATTATATCAAATTCAGTCATTGGTATGATGATAAGTTTAGAAACTAAAGCACATTTTGGTGTCTAGAGGGGGACTATCCGACATGCCTCTTTTGCAATGATAAATCCCTGTGGAGTTTTGACTGAAACATCCTTTATTAAATCAAATTTGACATATCTAAATTTCTTGGAAAACTGAGATGATATAAATGAATTCCATGATCCAAAATCAAATAATGTGTTTTCTAAGTTTGAAGAAACAATTAATGTACTTGCCACCACATCATTAGGAATTTCAACCTCAACAGTTGTAATCGCATTGGCTCTCCCTTGTTCTCTTGGATTTTTCTAAGCCATGTTTCATTGGCACATAAGACAGTCATTTGCATAGCATCCCATCTCTCTACAATTATATCATTGAATAACATTCAATTTTTTATTCCCCTTGCATTCATCAGATCGATGACCCTTTTCTCTGTAGTTATAGCAGACTCCCATTCCTTTCATGCATTTCCCAAGATGAATCTTTCCATAGTTCTCACATAATGGGAATAGATTAGTTCCCTTGATTTTTATTGGTTCTTCTACTTTTCTTTTGTTATGAGAGTACCTCTTCTTATCTTGGTTTCCTTTCAAAAGATTTGATCTAGAAAATTCCAGCTCCGTTTTGATGTCACTTGATACAATTTCATCATACGATGAAAATGATTGAGATGCCAGTGCCCTTTGAAGACATGGCCTAAGACTTCTAATTAAATGGAAAATATTATAAACCGATTCACGTACATAATCTATGGCATACCTAGCCAGCCTTGTGAATGTAGCCTCAAACTCTGCAACACTGTCTTCTCCCCTTTGTTTTAAGCTAGGGAATTTCCTCTTCATTTCAGTTCATTGCTCACGAGGGTAATATTTTTTGAAGAATATTTCTTTAAAAGTCCTCCATTGCATATCATCTATTTCTTCTTTCTCCATGGTATTCTGAATCAAAGACCACCATTTATTAGCATCGACCTTGAGACAATATACCGCTAGTAATAAATTTTCATTTTCATTGCATCTTAATTCCATGAATATTTTTTCTAGGGATTTGATCCATTGCTCAAAAACCACTGGATTAGTAGTCCTGCTGAAAGATGCGGGCTTCTTCCGCATGAAATGATCCAACATATTGATGGAATGGTTATTTGTTACAACCTGAGTAAGTTGTACCAATATTTTCATGATCTGATTTGATCCAACATTGATCGTGTTGACTTGCTCAGTGGGAATATCCCTACATTTTCCACGAGTATTGATTCTCCTTATTCCGTTAGATTCCATTTCTAAATAATTTCACACACTAGATTAGGGTATGAATCATAATGTATAATATTTACTTAACAAAATACTTAGCATAGTTCAAGATCCTACGCATGGCTAATCCCATAATCGGAAAAAAAAAATTGTTTCTTTGAGGAATAATTTACATTTCAATACTTCATAAAGGCCTGTAATAAAAATATGAATTATCCTAAACATATCCACCAGGAGTGTCGTAACCAAGAGTGCAGCAAGTCCTATTGTTTTGTACCAGTTCCCGTTTGAGTCTAGCTCAAAGTGGTGTTTTCGAGTTTTACCCCTAGATATATTTGTGCCAGAGCCAACTCTACCTGCTTGTATGTAGATAGGGATTCGTTGCTTGAATTATCCACTTAATATATTCATTACTAAAATACCAGTACGCTCTTATATGTTTATCCTAAAAGTCTTACCCTATGGACACTTCCCTAATCTACATTTTCTACATCTAGATTCCGAGTTTCCTACTAAACTTCCTCCAATACCAACTGTAACACCCCGACCCCTCTAGACTGTAGCCAGTGCATTACTTGTAATATTTTCATGGTTATAAGGAATTAAAATCGTGAAGGAATGATCAGTTTAGCTGTCTTGAAGAAACTAGATACATAGATGTTACTAAAATTACATTGGAAAAGTTTTCAAAATATAATACATAATCAAAACTATAAACGTCATCCACAAGAGCTCAATAAATGATCTCCTCTTTGTCATCTGTTGAAAGTAAACAATGAAAGGGGTGTGCTCAAATGATCAGTAATGTTTAAAATAGCTGAAGCATGAATAAAATAATAAGTGAATCATAATCAATCTGACATAATCAATATGGCCTGGTGAATAAATGAAAAACTCACGCCATTAATCAATTGAGAATGAAACTGCATCCATAGATTTTATCACAGTGAAAACTCATGGATAGTAATAACTGATAATGAATAAAGATAATTATTATTAATTGGACATCATGTATCTGGAAAATGAACCATAATACCGTAAAAACGGTTTAGTTCTATGTGTGTAAACCCGTCGGATTTTTGGAATCAAAGTCGAAGGGTTTGTCGCCAAACTGATTCGTCTCATGAGACCTACTGATGCATCGATGGGCTATAGAGGGCCCCACCCTCTGCTTCATGTCCAAATAATTATTTATACATTGATTCAATACAAGATATATATTCTTTATCAATATTTGTATAGAGTAGGGTATACAAATTCATCAATATTTCCATAATTAAAATAACTTTCCAAATAAACGCCGTATGTAAAATTGCATATGGTTTAGAAAACAAACATATCCATGATACGAGATTATGAATATTTAATATAAATATAATTTCAAATAAAAAGTGATCTCAAATGGGCTGTAGGTACACCACATAAGGATTATTATATGCACAATACAATGTTATTTACAACAAAATAGTAGTAGAGATAAAGTCTCTTACAACAACGTAATTTGTTGAATTGTATGAACTGAACTTAATATCTGTAAAATTAATCATTGAATGACATTAATATAAAGATAATAATGTTATTATATATCAAATATAAGTACACATATACCACATACATGAAATAATTGGGGAACAATGAAAATCTCCCAGAATTGAAAGTGAGATGAGAACTCCCTTACAAACATTTCGGCATGGTAACGAGTGTTATTACGAGGGCGTAATGAGAGGTAAAGGGGTATTACATTATTTATATGTCATAAGGGAAGTATGGGTGAGGTTCAAAAACATACCCCATCATTAGGAATTAAAAATAAAAGGTCGCAACACAGGGGAGATTCTTGACCAAAAGTGAGAGAGAGGATCACTTACCATATGCTTGAAGGTGTTCTTGACTTGTTATTTAAGACCTGAATAATCAAATTAGGCATATTAATTCATAATTACAGAACCTATTTTATATTTAATTGATTTATTATAACCCTTTTTAGTTCATTCAAGGCGTTTTTGATTAGTTATAAGGTTTAATTTCATTAGTTGGGCTCGTTTGTTTACTTGGTTTTAAATGATCAGTTCACTTATATTCAAGTTCGGATAAATATAAATGATGGATGTGGTTGTCCAGAAATGAAGATTTATTCTCTTAGTGAACATCCAGATGATTACATGGTTTTTAATTTAATTTGGTTACAAAGTGTAAAGTCTAATTATTATATATATAAACTTAGTGACAACTGTTTTGGATAAACAGTGGGTTGGATTACAATGAACATGTTTTTCTTTATAACTTAATACCATTTGTACAAAATGATTACAGAACCAAAAATAGGATATATTACATATATAATAATATGGTTCAAGAATAACACAAATGGTTTCATGACCAGAATTAAATCTTATAGTAGAAATTGACAAACCATTGTCATTGAATGTGCTAAATTAGCACATCTCAAACAGTGCATTCATTTCTTTCAAATAAATGGTGGGGAAAAAAGAGAAGGTAATGAAATATACCATTAGTATGAAAACATTCTAGTACTTGTATTTTAATGGATTTATCATACTATAATGGTGAAGAAAGAATCAAAAAGAAAAAAACATAAAATAATTTAAGGAATTTGAAAGAGTAATTTACCTCTTGAGAATTCCTCCTTTGAGAACCTCTTAAGGGGAGTGGTTGTGGTATTTCGAAGAGGCTAGTAGCTTTTGGACGTGGGAAAGGATCTTAGGGATATACTTGGGAATAATATCGGCAAGGCACTTGTCCTGAGTGGCATGAGAGGAAGAGGGGGTGAGGGGTGCTTTATATAGTGGAGGGGAAATGTGTTTTCCTAATATTATAATAATTAATTTATTCATTATTCTTTATTAAACAAAAATATCATATAATATTTCTAGTCTAATAATTTTAAATAAAAAAATCATCATATCAAATATCCTTGTTGAATAAAGAATACATAATTATCAACATTTCTTCGAATAATAAAATTACTGGTAAAGTAGATGCCAAATATAAAATGAAATACTATTTAGGGAATAATATTATCTGTGATAAATGAAATGGACAATTAGGGGAAATTAAATGTAAAATGATCATTGGATATTGAATATTTCATGGGTACTAAAAAATAAATCATGTAAATATATATGAATCGTAACCTTAGAGAAATCAATCAAAAACCATCCGGAGGATGAATAAATATGGAATCAATACAACACATCCCAATTGGAGTAAAAATAAAGGGTTTTTGTCCTCTACGAAAAAGAATTAGAACATTAAAAAAATTCTTGATAAAATCAAAATCCATGTGAAAATACATTTACCTTTTAAATACCCTTTAAAATAATTACATTAAATGTAAAAAATTTAAAATTACATGGGAAGAATCATAGAAACAATTGTTTAAAAATCTGTACATTTCGTATGAGGTAAAAAGAAACATTCCTTTTGTAAGGTAAAAATGGTTGAAGAACGTCATGTTTGGAAAGCGATAAATGAATTCCTTTGAAAACATTAGTAAAATAAAAAAGAGTAAATATGTATTTATGAAACCATTTTGAAAACAATTTTAAATAAATTTTATAAAACATAGTCCTTAATACAAAACTGGTTCTTTGATTAAGGAGAGAAATAAATTTGGGGTGTGATAAATACATTTTTTAAAACATTTCAAGTACCAAAGTGTTTGAAAATGGTATGAATACATGAAAATAGTAATGAATAACAGGTTATAGTAAAATTAAAAGTTTTATTGAACAATTGTCATATAATTTCCTCGATTGTAAAGGAAAGATCTTTAGAATTATTCTTAATGAAAATAATATTTAAATATTCCAATGTGTCTAATACCACCTTTAAAATTTTTAAATAATTAACCTATTGAAGTATTAATATAAAATGAAAGTGTTAAATACCATGAAGATAAAATAATTCAGGATATAATATATAAAAAATGGTAGTATATAGACCCCCCAAAATATGTAAGTGGTGAACATGGCATTTATCTCACAAATGTAAATAAGTGAGATGAGAAGCCCTTACCTTGTGTTTGATTTTTCTCATGTATATTTATATTCCTGAATTTAAAACTAATATTTAATATTTAATTTTTTATAACATTTATCAAGTTTATAATAACTTTTTTTAAATTAATACTATTTTGTATCAATATACTTAATCAATTATGTTTACATCGGTTTTTTTTTTGACCAAATTCAGTTTGTGTATCAAAAAAACATTGGATGGTCAACTATGGTCAAACAGGTCATCATAGAAGATGTCCATAATTTTAGTCATGAAATAATTATCATATTTATAGATCAATTATACTATGTAAATTTATAATTACTTATGTTTATAAAAAATGAATCAATATTAAAATCATGGAGACGGTATGTTGTACATACACTTGAGCAACGTTCCAATTTTTCCATGATCATTATGGAAAGAAGGTTAGAAACATTTTATCATTCAAAAATTATCATTATACCATTTCTGAATTTTTTTAATTATATATATTCTTATTTATAGAGTTATTGTGATTTAAAATGAACCGCATCTTATCAAGGAGGCGGTAGTCCACACGCCCATGACCGACGTAATCACATTCATAATGTGTGAAAAGGATAAATAAAAATGATATAGTATATTTTCAGAAAGGTAATTATGTCATAAATAACATATATATATAATTTATTTCACATATTTTTAATTAAACCCATCCATTATATGTTTCATGTGTAGATTGAATGGATCACCTTGCTTTGAGTATGTGATAGTCCACACTATCATAAACGATGTTATCATTTTTTTAACAAAGTGGAATGTATAAGAGTATGTGTTGTAAAATAATTAAATCAGATTAAAGAAAAAATATTTATCAAATATAAAATATAAAATCCTTTTTTCTGTTATTATAGCACAGTGAGAGGTGGTAATGGAAAATTGAACAATCATCGTTTCATGAGGTCATAGTTTTTCATCCATGTAAATGGTATGTTTGTTACCAATTATATAGAGGTGTGTCTAAGTGTAGGTATAAACCTTATCATAAAATAATCCTAGTATATTTATGATAAATAATAAGTTTTGAAATAATTGAATAAGAAGATTTTGGGGAGTGGAGAATGGAATTGAAACTAAATTGATGTAGGATGTTTGTTACCTCTTTTTTGGGGAACTCCTTTTCGTTTCAACCATAGGGCTTCATTGAATTGATTTATGCTCATGGTTGGCTTCTAATATCTTTTTAGGTATGATTATTATATATTTGGTTGGATTATGGTTGAGATAAAGTGGTTGATATGTGTGATGAATTAGGAGGAGAGTATTCCTTTAATAGTGGAGGGAGTAGACAGACATTGTATTTTCGAAAAGTAGATAGGTGTACACATGTTCTTATCAAAAAAAAATCATCCAAAACCAACCAAACTGAGTAATGGAAGGTCAATTTCAAAATTATGTCCATACAATGGGTCTTTGAATATTTTTTAGTTTATTTCGGTCTTTAAATATTAGGTTTAGTCATTTTAAGCATAATTTTATCTTAAGCATTATAATAAATTTTAATCACTTTCACTAATAAATTTGGTAAAAAAACTGATATGAAATTATTTTATATTAAAAATAATATACATATTATAATATTTTTTTAAATATTCAATAGATATATGTGGCTAAATTAATATTATTGATAATTTCACTTATGTGACGAAATAATAGGTTTTTTAATCTAGGAAAATATTAAAATATTTCTTATGTTGTTATATTCAATTGCAACCTAAAATTGATTATAATAAACTAAATTGTTTTAATAGAATTATAATTTATCTAATGTGACTTTAAAAAATTTCAAATAAAATTTTATATTATTAATTTTGAAAATGAAAAACAATTTCTTAACTAAAACACAATATTTTTCACTATTCATAAAAAATGATGGTTCTAAAAAAAATACAAAAAATTCTCTCTTAGATAATTTTGAAATTTAAAATTAAAAACATATTTGGTATATCTATTAAATTTTTAAGAGTTTCAAAATTTGTATTTAAATTATGGTCTCCATTAAAAAGAGATAAAATCGCCCTTATAAAAATATATATTTTTACGTGTCAAATTGGATTTGTTCTTATCTTATGATTATAAAATATATTTGATGAATATGAAAAATATTTTATATAATATATAAAATATATATTTCATTAAATTGATTCATTAATTTTTATTAGGATAAAACATCTTTGTGTTCTTATAAGTGGGTTTATATAAAAAAAATCTGTTTATATTCAATTGGTTCATATAATCATTTCTGATTAATTTTAAACCTAATAATTAATATTATAGTATAATAAAACATATATTTCAATTTTTTAGTTAATACTGTTAATAATTGATAACACAACTCCATAGTTATATAAGATATTATTAAATAATAATTTCTTAATTATATATTGTATGTTGATAAGATTATGTATTGTGTATAATGCAAGAAATCGAAGAAAGGCCATTACTATGTGAAATATATACTAACTCAATTCCATGTTCATTGTAATATATAAATAAAATTTAATTTATTTATAATTATATATATATAATTAATTTCTAGGATATTATATTACCTTTAGACTTCATGTTATGTGGCATACAAGCTATTGAAAACAAAGTTGTACATTATAATTTTGTGGTGTCACACTCTAGATCGAGTTGGTGATCTTGGATCTAATTTTATGAGAATTATAAGAACCCATTTTGAAATATTTCATAATTGTGATGTCCTATTATCCTTCAATGTATATTAGGTGGAATATATTAAATTCTTTAATATAATGGGTTTTTGAGCATTTGAGCCCATATAAAAAATAATATTTATGATTTTCCGTCAGATCTTCTCTTTCGTTGCTCGGCTTGATGGTATAATTCTAATCACATAGGAATCTTACATATTCATTCTAATGATCAAGGAAATAATTTTACGGTGTTATATAATAATGATAATTTCATCCTTATCCCAATTCTCTGGGTCTTTATATGCAATACACATCGCATGTTCTCATGAGTATTGTGAACATGGAATATGAGATATTTTTTTCTATAGGGGGAATTCATCCATCAAACCTCCCATATAATAATCCACAGGAATAAAATTCTGTTTCCAAATGAATTATTCACCAATAATTTTCTTCATTAACCTCCCTTAATCTCATTTTGATATTTAGAATTGGAATTATTATATAAAGTTGCAGTTCCATGGAAATTATTAGATCATAGTATTCTACAACATCGTTGGTACAACCTTCTTATAATATGAAAGATTAAGGCCACATTTCTTTTTTTGAAGATATGTTAATAATACCTAGGACATCTAAATTGAGTTTTGGGTATATTATCCTTATAACATTTAGTATTTTGGATTTACCATGGTAATATATCTCCCATGTCTAGGGAGTGCCATGAATAGATAATACTTCTTTAGTTGGTTGTTAAATGTCCACTAAAATGGTTACTGAATTTGGATGTGGTAAGAGAAATTATGGTAGTTCTTTTCCATCTAATGAATATAATGGCATGAATTTGATATCAATGTACTCTAAGATGAAGACCCAATGGGATGAATGTCCTATCAATAGGATACAGTTGAGGATGCATTTGAGAAAGTCAATACAATATACCAAATATTCTTTCACATGATACAAGTAGTGTATCAGTTTGAAAAAAAAATGAATATTAGTGTAAGAAAATTCATCTTGTTTTCAAAATATCAAGTCTCAGTGTCATGTAGGTTTCTTTTTAGATAGTATAGAACATTTTTTTACTTATTTCATTATTCATTTATGTGACGAAGGAACCCAAATATTGTTCCAATTCTACCACGTAAAAAAATTAGTGTCTTTAATTTAATTGGAGGAGTCAATAATACTGTTTTTTATAGGTATTTCCACAGAAATTCATAATAATATTATCAATATTCATCCCACATATAGATTTATTTATTCATTATAAGCGTGGTGAAAGGCATGACCTTTCCTTCTAGGTTCAATATAATGAATTTATTGTAGAGAAGATTTCCTTTAATCCATTTCATGTATTTGGTATTTTTGGGGAGTTTGATGTTAATTATCACAAAGGTTTTATTAGGATTAGCCATGATTTTACGATAGAGTACCAGAAAGTTGAGTAATTTTCCTCATTCCCTCTAGATAGCACACTTTGGGGGGGGGGTCATTTTTAGCGTATTATATCATATATTATTGAAAACTAACTCCTATTTAGTAATATGATCAATGTGTCACTGAGATTTGTTCACTAGATCATCCATATAATTTTCCTTATTGTTCCTTAGAAAGGTCCTGATGATATGGTAAATGACATGTTGATATGAGGTTATAATTTTCTTCAATAAGAAAGTAATTACTTTAAAGCCTTGAGGATCCTGAAAAGTAGTGGAATAATAATTTTTTTTTGATCCATGTAAATCTATTTATATTTGTAATATACATCCAAAAAAAGAGGGCTTATAAATATGTAGTTAAATCAATAAACTGATCAACAAAAAAATAAATAATCTTTTAGAAAATTCCTATATACATCCGAGAATTCAATGAAATCAATTATAATCTCATTCTTAATTTTTACTGGTAAATTGATGGCACCACAATTAAGGTAATAAAATTCCGGAATGAATATTGATTTAATTATATTTTCTATATTAGCATCTACCATTTCATCATGGTTAAATTCATCTAGATGCCGACTTGTATCAATGATAGTCATTAGGTAGTCCTAAACGATAGCTGGACATATCATGGTCATTTATATTCATCTCTATTTAGTTCCCCAAGAAAATTTTTTATTGTTATTTTAGGAATGATATATATTTAGTTTTCTATAGGATACTTGACAAAAATAAACAAGGTAGGATATGGGTATTAATCTATACACATATTCACTTGTCTAATATCACCAATGAGGGTGGATACACAATTCTAAAATATTTTAGGGGAACCTATGTGATCATAATCTTCCTCTTTCTGTACTTCAATACTAGTAGAACTGATTGATGAATGAATGTTTTAATTAGTTAGAGAAAATGTGGTGTATTTTTTACATCTCAAAATTAATCATAATATTCTCTAAATCCTAATAGTAGTAATTAATTAGAATCAATTTAAGGGATGTTTTGAGTAATATCTTCCTCATACCCCTTATCAACAAGGTTGAAGAATTATCAACATCATGAAATTCATCAGATGAAATTTCTCAATTTTCATGGTCATACATTTAAACAATGGAATTTTATGATCACAATAGTGATGCATGGATCACATTAGGTCATATAGAACATAGAGGTGAATTCTCTTATTTCATAACATTTTACTTGCAAGGATCACAAGATTATTTTTACATTAATATTTTGTAATTAAAATGGATATCATGAAGCTATGAGAAATCATAAAAATCGTAGAGTAATTTCCTCAATATATTTAAATAGAAAAATAATTTCTTCACTCAGATAATAAATGGGTTGAAGGGGGATACTTTTCCTCCATTAGGGTTGTGTCCCAGACACCACTATTATACATTTAATTTTTTCCCCTTCATAGAAATGTAATATCTATTTATTTTTATTCAAAGGATTCTAATGGAGAACTATAAATAATAGAAATTTGGATTTTATAGTAGTAGAGTACTTGATAAACAAGTGGTATGATGAAGGAACCACTTGTTCTGAAGGAAACAATGGTCATCCAAACAGATCGTTTAAATATGTGTCATGTTAGAAAACCATGATCTCTGAATCATAGACAAGGTCTAAAAAAAAGCTCTATGATTTATTCATCCAATATTTGTTTTCTCTATTTTATTATATGGTTAGATTGTAAAAGTGGAGTAGATAAGTCAGCCATTCCATGGTGCAAAAAAAACTTTATATGAATGGGGATGAGATCGTTCCCCAAGAAATTATGACTCAGATCTTTTCCAGAATAAATATAAACCAATTCTCTAGTTATATACATGTGAATGATGTGTCCATGTATGCTAGCATCCCTATCATACTCTATAATGGATACGACCACATGAAATTCCATAGGGTCAATCTCTTCATGATATACTTCTTCTGTAATGACATCAACTTCATATTATTATTGGCTTTGAAATTAAATAACAAGTTATTCTCAATTATCTAATGGAAATTTAATAGAGTTAAGTATTTAAATCATGACTCAAAAAAACAAATTATTTTAAAATATCATATTGTTTATCCAAATGCCTTAGGGTACCCACAATAGATACTCCTTGGTATAAGGATTCATAGGTGAGGAAACTTATTCTGGTGGCTTTCATCTATGAATAGAACTCAAGGGGAATCATTTATTGATAATGGTAAGGTAATTTCACCATATTCATATTCCAATAAGATATATATTGTTTTTTATTCTATTTTCTATTATGATTTCTCTTGAAGGATACTTGGATGATTCCAGAGTATATTGGTTCTCCTACATTATCAGATCGAGTGCTTATAGATGGGTTTTTGTAGAATAAATTGATCCAATAACGATGTGAACTAATTTTTGACATCCATTATGACATCATCACCCTTAACCACATAATCATTATTGACCTATTCTTATGGGTATATGATTTTGAGGCTGGAAATCATTATTGTATATATTTTTTAAATTAGATAAGTGAACTTTTATGTGAATAAAATTAACAGAGACATATAGAGACTGATCATATGACAAGGATTTATATTTTTCTGGTTTTTCATGTTGAAATATTTTTTTGGGGTTTTGAATGTCGTAAATGTGCTAGGGGAATTACATAAATGATGGTTTGAATAGGATTGATTATTAATTCTAGTTCATCATCATGTGACATTCTCATGTTACACATGTTACACAAATTCATTGACGGAAGGATATTAGAGGGTTCTGGTGATGATTAACTATGATTATTAAGGACAATATAGTTAGTTTACCTTTCTATGGTAACATTAAAAAACATTTCTCCATATATTTTATGATGTAACTAGGAACCTAATGCTTGCAGAAATAATATTTTTTTATCACCATACGAGATGTGTTTCTTCTTTCATCACTATTTTTGATGAGAATGTTAATATTTTCATTATCATTATTGAGGAGGTACCATGTGATATTATGTAATTTTTGTTTCTAGAGAAAATATTAGATATTACATTAAGTGTCACACTCACTTTTCCACTTTCCTAGTACTCCTTCTTTAATACTTCAGGCATATCTATTGCTTGGGCTTAGTCCACCAAATAGAATCTAGAAACCAATGTTCAACCATATAACACTAAACAATACCTCCATAGAATTTTTTTGTATTTAGTGATATTTATAATACATCATTGATACTCATTATTGAGATTCACAACAATACTTTGTGATGGAGTTTTCTATTCATGAAATATGTTAAAACCATCACAATTAAAAACATATCATTGACCTTCTCAGTATCAGGTTGTTTAGAATTTAGAGTTTGTGACCACTGTAATTATTAGTATAGAGCCAAATTGGAAGATTAATTTTAGGTGCATGTATTCCCATCCTATGAAAAATTGGTCTAGAAGATTACTATACCATTGAATTAATGGAAACGCCAGAGTTTATACAAAGAATCTAATTTTTTCTTCCTCTATCTAATCTAGGGTTCCCCTCTTGGGACAACATCATGAAACGATGTTTGTTCGATACTAATCAAGGTACCTAGTTCCATGGAATGTCGAGAAAGATCAATATGTCAAATTCCAGGACTATAGATTGTTTATAAATATTATTATTTTGTAGTTGTTTTAGAAAACTGACATATAACATGGTTTCAGGACAAATGTTACATTGGTTTTCTGAGTTATGTTGTGATTTCACTCATGTACCATAAAATGCTTTTTAGTTGTTGTTTTTAATTTTTTTGGAGTTTTTTCCATCAAATAAAAATAGTAAATATATAATATCATATTGTAGTGTTTTAGATCACTACTTAAATTTAACATATTCAGTGGTATCTTAAACCACTGTTATATTTATTGCTATATATAGTAGGGTTTTGAACCTCAATTATGTATAGATGTAAAAAATATATATTATTTCTACCCCCAACAGAATTAAAATCTAGAAACAATATCAAGTAACACATCTCAAATCATCATTCACAATAGATATTTTCAAATATATAATCTATAATATACATTCATATCATATAGAATTTTTTAAATTAAAATTACAAACACATATTTTTCATTCAATAATAAATGTAACAAATAATGAGTTTAGTTATTCAACATCAACATTGATATAAAAGTGAATACTTATTACAACTTAATGATGATCCAAAATAATTTACTACTCTTATTCCATCTCCACCTCCATATTCATCACACTCTCCACTATCTTCGCCTAATACATGTATGAATCTTCTCTTTTAAATTATAGAATTATTTATATTTGAATTTAAACATAATCTTAATAAAACATGTTATTATAAATGAATATGAAGTTGTGAAATTTACTTACTAAATTGAATAATCTATCAATGAAATGTTACCAGGGACATATATACTCTTATACATATATAATTCAACTAATTATTTTTAATGATCAATGTCCTTTTCATCCTACATTTGTATATGATTTCCTAGAAGCTATACTTTTCCGCTGTTCTTTTATTGGGTTTTAAATCTCATGAAATATTATATGATATTTTTGATGGAGCGATAAAATATAACCAAAAGTATATTTTCTTGTAGTCCGAAATGACTTACCAAAGTCCTTAATTGGTGGGGGGCCAGATCCCATCACATAGGAATGATCATGAAGCTATTTTCTAGGTAGATTACCAAAATGATCATCTTGGGAGACCAAGAATGTTTGTTTGATATTCACAACCCAATATTATATGAACATATAAGTTTAATATATTTCAAATAAAAATAAAAATATATTAATTAAAGACCAAATTAAATAGAAATTTATATGTCATAAATAATTACATATTAAACATATCCCATCAATGATACCATATTAATGTGAAAAAAGTGGCATGAATATTTACATCACATTTTATGGAAAAAATAATGACTATGTAACTCAAAAATGATTGCTAACAAAAATTCAATATAGTTTAAATTGGTTTTAATGTAAGAAATGGAAATATTTTATCATACTGTCAGAAGTGATAATTTAATAATTTATCATTATATCCATTACTATAAGAATAATAAATATCCATATAAACATCACCATATATTATATCATTTAAATTAATTATCCTCTATATGAAATAAATGAATCACCCAAAACATGTGACAAGAGACAAATCATAATGAATCTTAATTTACAATGTATTATTTATTCCTTTGGAGGAATAAAAAAGTTTGTTCTCTTTATTTTTTAGATTATTTATTATATTTTAAAGGATTATAATTCTAATAAAATATATCAAAATGATATTACACAGTAAAAAATATTTCAAGGAAAATCTTTTTGAATTTTAATGTTATAAAAATATCAAATCAAAATTTAATTTTTTCAGATGTTTCATTTAACAAATATAATTTAATAAAAAAGGTTTATATGAGATTATAGAATGAATAATTTGTTTCATAATTTAATAAAATGTAATGACTACTGTGATAGCTATTTTATTATGAAAGAAAATTTTTACCCTATAATCATGGTAGGTTCATTCACATTACACCCATCAAAATTCATATTGACATCTAACTAATCAATTGACCAAGATACATTGTGCAATATCTTCTTTAACTATACTAAATATATAAAAATAAATTTTTTAATATATGAAACACAAAATGTTATCATATAAAAAATTTTACTAATGAAAATATTACCATAGTTAGTCTATTTATTAAAAAACTCATTGAACTGTATGTGTGAGTGATGATCTGTTTTATACTTCTTTATACATTTTTTCTTGAATATTTCTAAACTAAATAACTGATAATTTAATAATAATGAATAAAATTAAATATTATTATCATAATCAGGTATATATAAAATTATATTAAAATAATAATATATTATTCAATTCCATATGACTTTTATATTAATGATTATCAACAAAAACATTCCACTACTCTTGAGGTACACATTTTTGGTTTCTAATCTTACATTTATTAAATAGTCAATTATTTATCAATGAAATTTTCCCACAGTTGCAAATTAAAATAATTAGTTTTCTTACCATTTTTTTTAAAATCCATTTATTTGAAATAACATGATATGTAGTAATGTGGAGGAAAATATTCAAAAATACATTCCTTCAAAATATCATAATTTTATTATAAACTGACAATAAATTAAAACATAATTTATCTCAATTTCCTTTAGCTATGAATAAATTAAATCATTAGTCAAATATATAGTCTTATGTATAATCATAATTTTTAATGGTAGGGGTCACTGGCTTAGATTCCAACTAGTTCCAAATATGACAATAATATTCAAGTAGCATTCCCTATCAGGACACCAAAACAATTACAATGGATAAATATCTTCAATATATTAATATCTCACACTTGAAAACAGTTATTTTTTTCTTATTATATTTTCTTCTATATATTATGAAAATATGTTTGAATAAAAAATTATACAGAGTTCCACATTAAATTTTATACCTAGAATTGTGACCACCCAATATGTTCTTGAAGAAACTGTTGTGACCACCTATTCCCTCGCATCATGAACATCATGTTATAAACCATGTTAACTAGTGGGTAAGGTGTAATATGATTTAGAGAGGTAGATAAATTGTATCCTAGATTTTATTTGGTGGGATATGAGGGCATGACATGTGTCACCAATATGGAGTCAATGGATATCCCACATATAACAAGTGAGGGTTCATATGGAAATATCGATGATGTCTCCAAGTCTGGGGGAACATTATGTTGAAATCAACTTGAGTATGTGAATCACCATTACATCAGTTTTATTGTCATTTATACATGTTAAAATTTATTACAAATAAATATTTTTAGTGAATTATAACATTATTTTTAAAAAAAATAGGCAATTCATGCATAAAATGAAATTTAATATTGATAACATAGGAAAAATACTCAAAATAAAAAACATAATAAAAAGTTATTTTAAAATTCAATATATAAATTCACAAACAAATAATTATTACATTTTCTTTTCAAAATTAATGAAATAATAATATAGAAAATTAAATTTACAATTTTTTAAAAATCCAGATTACTAAATATGAGAAACATATTTCATGGGTAAGATAATATATGAAACCACATATAAGAAAATACAATTATAAAAATTTTAAGAGTATATATTTAATAAATGAAAGTTTTAAACATTATAAGTGCTATATAGTATTTAAAATTAATAACATGATATATAGTTAATTGTTAAATTAATTGATGAATGTATATATAATTATTTTCAGTATAACTAATATCATAATCATGATCTATTATTAAATCTAGTTTATCCAACCCAGGACAAAAAATATTCTAAATGTCATCATTTAAAAAATATCTATTTATTTTCATTTATTGGATAAAATGTTTGATCTTAAATATTATAGTTCATCAGCCATGTCTTTATAATCACTTTATTTTATAGGAAATGCCAAACTCCACCCATTATCTATTGTAAATTATATATGATACACCATTTTATCCTATGATTAAATTATATGCAGATTATATACATCATGGTCACAAACATAAATCTAGAAAGATAATTACAACTATGTAAATTTTAAAGAATCTTTCTTAATATTCTTGATATTATTTTCCCATTTTCACCTAAATAAAACTATATAAAAATTACCAATGTAGTTTAATTAAATAATATTATAAAAAATTCCTTATTATACCAATTAATAACCAGTAAATATAGCACTATTATGTGTTTTTAATCATTATTACCAATGAATGGTAGGAAATTTGAAACCTTCATCATTGTAGGACGTAAATTTACTTACATTCTATAGAGGACCTCGAGACATAAATATCAAATATTATCTCAATTCTGCACGAATATTGATATTCAGGGCCTATAAAAAATACAAAAAATAGATTTATATAATTTATATTGTAACATAATTAATATCAATGTTTATTTAAGTAGTTATAAACATATAGGAAATGAAAATCATTCTATAAGGTCCCTATTAATAACCTTTATTATATATATATCTAATTTTATACTCGACTTTTAAATAATGTATTCATTTGAATAATTATATCTTCAATTAATTGATCTAAAATTTGAGTATTTTATTTTACATCTCTATTTTGTGGTTATAATTATAAATTTTTTAGAATAATATTTGAGAGCCTCCCAACTATTCATCCAATAGCTGGAATGATTGTTCATTTTCTGGGTAGTTGTGATTGAGTCAAGATAACACCATAAATTCCATCTATGTTGAATGAAATCTCAATATCATATAGGTTTCAAGAAGAAAATTTAATGAACTTTCTTTCTAGGTAGAATTTGAAATAGTGGATTCTAGTTGAGAGTTATTTTTCCCAAAAGATTTCAAAGGATAGAGTTATCTATAAAAAAAGAATGAAGCATACTTACTTAATCAATTTAATTACAAAAATAGTTGAGATACTATTAAAAAATTATAAATATATTTTATATCAATCGGATAAATTCATCGATAATTCACACGGATTCTTAGTTTATTATCCCTATAAAAATGAATAGATATATTTATCATGGAAAAAATGATAGAGGAATGACCATCTCCCTTTCACAAAGGGTTAGTAAAAATAGTTTCTAATGTTTTAAATAATCAATTGGTTATTGATTTTTCTCAAATAATTTTCTAAAGATTGTGAAGAACTATGGTAGAGATACACCTTCTAATTTAGATAGAATTGTATGAAAGTGGAAATAGAAGTAACAATTATAGAAAAAAATGAATCCTGAATTTTAAATCCGTACAACATATGATGGATTACATCAATACCCTTTGAGATGTTACTAGAATACTCATATGGTAAATTCAAATGTTTCTATAATTTAAGGAATAAATATATCTCCTAATATTTTAAATTGTAAAAAAATATTTTAGAATAATTTCCTTTATCATGTGGCTATAAATAATGCTTTATATTGATTGCTTATAATAGAATTTATTTATTGAGATGATATTTTTATTTTCTATACTCTTTTAGTATATAAATGGTCAAATTGTTAAAAAATTCTTTTCAATATAATAAAATTAAGATAATGAAACAAAATATAAAAGGACCAATATTTTACTATAATGTATATACATTTTCCTTCCACTACTATCTTCTAATATTAATTGATGATGTACTTCAAAATAATTTCCTAGAATTATTGAACAAATCGACCATCCCAAATTCTCATTCATTATTTACTAATTTTTTTAATATTTTAAAACCAGACATTGAATTTAATGATGGTGTATGATCAATAAATCCATTTCATTTTGACTTTATAGGCTGATGAATTTGTGATGCATCATGAAATCTATGATGATGCAAGAAGAACCATTTTTTACATCATGTTCATCATTTATGCACAAAATAAATGTTATAATTTGCAAAACCCAAACCCATGTATGTGTTCCATATAGTTATGTTCCCATGTATAGGGAAGTCACCAATTGTGTACATTATGGAAAACTGCATTGTGAACATTATTTCTGTAGGTTCATCAAAAATCCAAACACCGTTTATCTATAAATACGTCAATTATTCAATTAAAGGGACTAATTATACCTAAATATCATTTCGAATATTCTTTTCCTGAAATAATCATTGAATTTGATATGGGATTTTGTTGCATACACATCCATAATAGTATAATTTTAGGGACCTAATGACCGACCAAATTCTACAACGGGTACACAAAGTCTTCAATGGGTTGAATCCATTGGTAGACATTCCCAATATCAAATTTCTATATAATAATGATAAATATATATGTAATTAATGAAATAACTTCCATAATGTGTTATCTATTTGACATTATATTAACCCATCACTATTATTTTCTATAGTATTCCGCTTCATGAACTCATTAGTTTTTTATTACGTGAATAATACTTCAAATTGGGGTTTTAAAATTATATAACCCCATGCATCTATATGTGTGTTATTTTTTATGCTTCTTCATAGTTGTTTATTTATTTAAACTTTTTACACTACTCATTCTATTCCACCTAGAAGGAAAACATTTTTTTACTCTTGTATACATTAATACACTTCATAATAAAGTATAGAATCATTAAGAAAATAATCATTTTGGTTAATTTTTTAAATGATTGTTAATAACATTCTTCATGTCATAATACAACACAAGTATCATAGCTTATTGAATTTAATCATGGAAAACATTCAATATCAATGAAGTTTCATTATTTTAAATCGACATTGGAATTTTATATGGTACAACATCAGTAGAAAAGAACATTTTTATTACTTTATAAATCCATCATACAACTCTTGATTTCTATCCTCAACTAAATCATGAAACACATTTTTATTCTCAATACACTTCCCCTTTTTACTATTATATACAGTATTAGGATTCTAATCCCTTGATATGTTACAATATTGATCTGGTTATCTTAGTCTCCCAAAAACATCATCTATCAAGTTAATATTTTTAGAAACCATTAGTTGTTGTAAAATGTTTTTTATGTTGATGATTTCTCCCTAGAATAACTAAAGCACCATTAAAATGGTTATGAATTTCATTTTCCATTGTTGAGGAAGATTCATTCTCATTCTATTAACTAACAAAAATATCCAAATATTCAGTAACATTTGATTCTCTATTGTAAAATCCAACACAGATATTGAGCACTTAATTTCCCAAATATCATGTTCTAAAAAAATATTTCCCATTAACCATCTATTAAATTATTTATAATACATTTACACATTATTCACTAACCAATAGATCGATATACTATTTTAAAATCTTGTATATCGTCAAAACACTTAGTATTTTTAGGTTTATTCTTAAGTAATGTGATGCATATTTTATCAATATTGCGCAACTTCTAAAACATTTATAATTAGAATTAAATTCAAACATTATCATAACAACCAAATTTGAAAAAAAGAACATATCAAATAATATTTCATTTAAAATAATTTGTTTTAACTTCTTCAAATATTTGTGAAACCTTAAATAAATAAAAAGAATATATTCTAGGAATCAAATATTATAAAAAATCCTCCACAACATACTAAATTAATTTCTCTTATAAAATAAAATAAATTACACAACTGAAATGGTAATAAAAACATATAGTTATTTAATTCTTAATTAAATAATCAATTTCAATGAAATATTTTTTCCTCATAATTGAATGAATGAAAAATAAACATTAAAATTTTCAATAAAAAGTAATTTAAATAGAAAAACAATAGATTACGTCAAAAAAATTAATTTATTCATTATTTTTTTTATTTCAATGATATGAAAAAAATAATTTTAAGATAAATAATCATAATAAAAATAAATAGATTTCACACTAAACAAACACATTAATACACAAAAACCATTCTATAAAATTAAAATTCACAATATAAAAAATTTATTCCAAGATAATTACCTCAAAAAACATTTAATTTAATTTATTAATTTTTGTTATATTAGTAATGTTACTTCAAATTAAATTTTTTACTATAAAATTTTTTTCCCTAAAAACATTTGATGTTACATTATGATAATAGATAAAATGTGAAAAAATCATTAAATTTCATTTTCCTTTGTATATATTGATATACATTAGAACTTAATTTTAAATGTTGTGAACTAACGTATATATTTATATATATATACCTGTAGAATTATTAAGAAAAATCTAAAAGAAAAAAATAAATAAATGAAGAAATATTTCTGTTGTTTTTTATTTTTCATGAATTAATTAATGAAAAAAATGTATAATCAAATTAAAAAAACAAAGAGTTATTTTATTGAATATATATAGTTGTTTTAGTTTTTTATAACAGTAAATTGAATAATTTATGGAAACGTGATTACATAAATATTAATGACTTCATCTATAATGTATCAATTATAAAAAATATTTTTCTAAAATGATGATTATCAAAAAATTCACCAAACATATGACCATGCATGGTTTCCAATGAGTAGGTCAATTGTAAAAAACCTATGTTTTTCCTCAATAATGAATACATTAATTAAATTAAATCTGGAATACTTACATGATTATTTTTCTAATAACATGTATTTTGATGAATTTCATTGGGTTATATTTTTTAATGTTTAAAACATCACCAATAGATATGTTTCAATGATTAAAAATTGTGAATTATAAAATATACAAACACCTCATATTAAAAAGTCTCAATGTTTTGTACTATCTCTTCAATTAAAAATGAAAAAATATAAAATAAAGAAAAACTAACAATAACTAATATAAATTTTTCATAAAAAATGGGAGGGTAATGATATAATGAATCCAGGTTATATTCATAATGTGATGGTTTATAATCTATTTGATACTCACTAACACCTAGTTATAAAAAATAAAATTTTTGAGGTATCCTGGTAGAAGTAAAATTTAAAAAATATTTATTGAATAGTTTACATAGTTAGTAAATTCAATCCATACAATATGGAATAATTTTAATGAACGATGAGTCAATTTTATTAAATATTTTTTAATTAATCACAATAGAATTTAGAATTATATTATCAAATATATTTCATTTTTGTATCATCAATATATAATAAAATTAATCATTCTTTATAAGAGTGATTACAACACTTTCAAATAAAATAGGGAATATATTTCATCTTTATCCAACCTCCAAGGTGATTATCTATCGTAAAATTATGTTGCAAAAAATGAGGGTAAGGGTGATGGTAAGGGAAGGTATCTAACAAAATGAAGTCAAGGAATAAATTGTTGAGGGTAAGGATCTGTGGAAAGATAATACTGGAAAGGAAAGGGCACTGAGGGAATGTTCCTAGGGGATAGGGTGGGGTGGGGGTGGCTCGGGGCGTGAGGACCTTAGAGAGATTAATTTAGCATATAGTTCTTGACGGATGAAGGGATACTAAATTTTATGAATATCAACCAATTTTTACGGGAGGTTTTCGAAAAATCCTAGATAAAAAAATTAAAATTTATTTTGTAGTGGCTTGAAAAACTACAATTACATAGCCACATATAAACTATAAAAATTGTACAAAGGTATAAAAATTAGTACTTCTCAAAACCCATTAAATATATCTTTCCCTTCTTACTCTAGTGGTTTAAACCACCTTTCTATATAACCCCTTTGAGCTGTAAGAATTTGGGGGAGTAGAAGTATTCTTGAGGAACAATTGGGTTTCCAAAAAAATGTATAGAGAATACTGGTGGAGCCTAATATGGTCTTTTCGCCCATGTTTATGGATGTTAAATATTTTGGGTCAAACAATGGTATCTCACATAGAATAGTTCTAGATACTTCCCTAGTGGTGGAAGCATTTAATATTATTATACCGTGTCCAAATAGACTAGTTTCTTGGATCCTATATTAGTTCTAGGATTTGAATATTATACCATATATATATTAACATCTCTATTTGAAGGGGGATTTACTTATAGTGAAACATGTGTCTCTTCTTGAAGGTAATACTCATCTGTAATGTAATATATTATTGATTTATTATTGAGTCTCTTTATCTCCTTCATATTTGTTTCCTTTTTGGAAACTCTTTCTTCTGTGATAAGAGGTTCAATATCATTTGGTAACAAGTGGGATATATCCACCCATCATCCATTTTCCCCAATTAATTTCATCCAAAGAGGTGAATAAAATTATTCATGGGAGCAACCAAAATTTTAAATTTCTTTAGATAAATAGTATAAACACCATGTTCATGTATTTTGGTGTGGACACTATTTCAGATAGTGGAACCTCACTATGACCATCTATTTTGGCAGCAAATTCAATATCATAACATGGTATAATTATAATGAGTTTTTCCATTATATATTATACTACAACATCTGTGTCCTCATAAATAAATATGGGCATATGTCCCCGTTTATATATATTCTAATTGACATGTCATAATTATCCTTTATATTTCAATTATTTATAGACTACTTCAGCTTACTACCCTCTCAAGGATTTTTCTTTTCCTTCTAATACACTACTATAATGGATCTATGAAGATAGATACTAGGTGATTCACAATAAACCCTTGTTATGGGTATTCCTAAGCCAATAAATGTGTTTTTCAAGGATAGAATCAATGAAGGCCTTTCTTATGATGTTTTTATAATCATAGATAATATTAATTGTGTCGGATGAATATGTAGATATGATAAAAAAATCCTCTATCCATGTAGGATGGGGTTATTCTTGTTTGAAAATATTCAAATCTTGAACCTACAAAGTATTTGATGATCTTTCGGGTGGAAATGGAGGTAAAAATTCACTCTGTTCTTTTGGAATAAGGTTGTTCCTGTATAATAATTACTATGGATATTGATGTTTTCATTGAGGTTTTATATCCATTTTCCCAATCATTAGTTGTGTATTATAAATGTTTGAAGAGGATGTTGGTTACTATAGAGGATAGTAATTTAGTTGAATATTTATCTTTTATCAAATGAGGATCATCCTCTCCCTTTTTAGAATCCTAATATATGAGTGTATCAATGAGTTATTCCAACTAGTATCATCGTTTCTGGGAATTAGAGACGAGGGGTTCTTATTTTATGAGACAATGAATATGTGATGGGATCGGGTCTGGGACCCATCCCAAAGTGATAACATTTCATGATGTCTATTGGTAAAGGATCTATTGAATGGGGAGTAGATTTAAATTAAACTCTATATTATCACCCCATCATTTTATATAGATATATTATGGTGTTCCAAAAATCAATTGACACTAGGTCCAAATATTATTAAGCTGGAACCCTACATCTCTCTTTACTACCTATCCAATTTTGGTATTCTCTCAACTCAATGGATAGAAATTTTTATATTATTTTGAATTTTATTATTCTATAATGTGCTTTTCATATTTTTATACGTTTGGAAATTTACCTTCAAATGACGAAGACATTTCCATATATTCAGATGAAGACAGATCATGCATCCCTCTATCAATGTTTTCAGAATGTCATGTTGAGGAGTGTCCATGATCCCTAATAGGACCAATATATTGTCATTGTCTTGTAGTTTATTCATTATCATCTAATTCTATTCATATTGAATTAGAGATTATTTTAGATGACAGGAAAAGAGAATTCCCATACCTATAAACTTACTATGGGGAAATAGATTATTGAAAATATCTTCAACATTATTGAGAAATGTGTGATCTATAAAAAGTATGCAAAATAACCACTACCCTAGACTATCTTTTAATTGAGAATGTATATCACTCATCTGATAAATTATTCTCTTTGTAGATTGAATTTTTCTCTCATGTGCCTCAAGATATTAGATATTTCATAGGGAAACATTTGGATATAGAGGTCATTATTTATAAAATGTGATATCAATGCTGGGATGATCTTCATAGAAAATATCATCATTGGTAGGACTTCCATCATAGCACATTATATATATAATGAGTTGAATACTACCATATATTTCATAGGGATGAACATCACAGTTCACAATGGAAATTGTATAACATATTGTCAGCTGATAATCAGAATTTGAGGAGGATTTCTATAGCCCTCTCTTGGGAATGAATATTGTTGATCATTGTTGATATCTTATTGTGTATGAAATTTGTGGTGGGTGCTCTAGGGATAATGTCCAGATATTTTTGTAGAAATATTTTTGTGTAAACCTTATAAAATAAAACAACTTATTATAACTTATTATGTTTAAATCAATTCTCGAGCCACTATTAAATTATGTTTTAGTGCCTCAAGTATTCTAGAATTTATAAATATAAAGTATATGGTATAATAAAATATTTTTGGATACCCCCATTGATATTTTTTCATGGATATTATTCATTGCGAATATGAGTCTAGAAATTATGAAATATAATTTTTAAATGTGGAATTATTTTAGGTAACACCTAGATTTATATTTAAATTTATTGATATATTTCTTTATATAGATATAGATCTAGAATATTATCCCATTATTGATATTTTACCGAAGTATACTAGTGGGCTCTATTTTTTCAGTAATATGCTCTTCACCTAATGTTGTAATCGTAATGGTTTAATGAACTCCAGTTGAAAGTAGAATATATTCTAGATACTATTATGCATTCTTCATGAGGATGTGTTGATGAACCTTATAAATGGGATATAGAATATTTTCTATATATTGAGTATCTCACAATGTATATAGAGGAGTTTTACCAGTGGGGGGAGGCATATGTCTCTACCACTACTGGTTCTCAGGATATTCCAATGGGTGTCTTTTAATTCCACTACCATGATATGAAATGGATTTTTTTGTATGTGAGAAGGGATATAAGCCTACCATCTATTGAGACTAGAATAAATTAGCAGTCTTATAGAGCAGGAAGGAGGATATATGTAAAATCCATTTAGAGAGTGGGTATATTATCCTAGACATGTCCTCGAGTTTCCTCCAAGATATAATGATGAGATTCATGTATGGGGGTGGGAATATGTGACTTACCCATAGTTTCTGATGAGATATATCCACATATTTCCTTCAATTGAAAAATTGTATGTTTTCAATATTATAGAGTGTGAATAGATATATGGTCATTCTGATTTTTTATAGCCCCATTATTATAAAAAGATTCTTTAAATGATGTGGGTATATGGGAGTATCCCCTATGTTTGGTATCTCACCACCCTTTGTAGGATCCCCTTAATTATCTATTCTGGGTGACTGGAAAAGGGATCCATGAGGTGGAATTAATAGTTTTTTTTGTGACTAATGATGCATATTTCTAGAAATAATGAATAATTATAAAATTCATCCTCATGACTCTTGTGTAGGGGTTAGGTCCTGGTTTAACTCTTGATAGACCTCCCTAATATTGGTGAGGCACTTATTGTTGCATTTTTGGGAAATAATCCTAAATTGGTATAAGGTGGTAACTTGATCCTCATTATCTTTCATGAACTATCATTAAGTGAGCAGATGATAGAATCCATGTCAATAAAATATTCACCCACATCCTCCATGGTTGGAATGGTACTGTTGTGGTGGTACTCCCTAATCAATTTGTTCATCACATAATATTTGGGGTGTTTCATTATATTTTATTCCCCAAATTAATATTTAATTAAGTATTGATGGTTTGGGATTATCAAAAAATGTAAAAAAAGCATTAAATGTAGAATGAAAATAAAAAATAGGTTTTTCAATCACATTCATAGTTAAATGTTTCATGATGGGTTAGACATTTTTGTTTTGGTGGTAGAAATGAAAACAAATACCCCAATGTTTTATTGTGAAAGGATTGTATAGTAGAAAAAATCATATTAGGTTCAATGTTTTTATTAACAAAATAAACCATAAAGTAAATACCGTGTCTATGGTGGTTTGATGTGATGGTCTCTATAGGTGTATCATTCTAATGGTCGGTGGTCACTAGGTTATTTTACTAGTGATGTTTAAGATTTATCATTAGTCGAGAAGGTGGGAATTCATGTTCATCACACATTTATGAGGGAATACTTTCATACTATTAGAATCTATTATTGATTAATGAATTTTTTAAACCCTTACATTACCTAATGTGGGATAGGTTACCCTTATTCTCATAGTTTCTCGGTAATATATATATTGTTGTTAGCATATATTCACATTAGATATATCGCATAAATTTTAAAACGTGTATACATAAGAGGTTATCTATTGATTGTAAAATCTATACATATTAATGGTTCCAAATATTTTTTTGTACATGTTAGCGATTATTAATATTAAGATTCATTAGATAAAAGGAAAATAGTTTAACATTATGAACATTATCACCATCCAAGGATGTGGTCGGTGTTGATAGTGTTGGGGTAAATCCCATGAAAGGGGATCATATGCATCCTCTTTAAAAGAATCTATATTTTTTAGTTTCATTCAACTTAATGGTACATGTTATTCATTTTAAGGTTGTTTGATAAAGACCTATGCATGATGTTTTACATCATTTGGAAATGATGACTAGGGGAAAGATTGACATTAATGGTTTATGTATAACATATTAATAAGTGAACCGTATTGGTATATATCAAAGGGTATATATCCAAATGGGTATGAGTATTGTTCTCCCAATGAATATATAATTTGGAGTTAGATATGATCAGATCATGAATATGATATGATAAGAAAGATACGGTGGTCATAATGAAGGAATGTTCCCCTCAGAGTTCTTGAATAATTTCATTGACAATATGGCTTGAAGGAAGGTTGGTCTACAAGTAATATGTCCTTTATTGTATTAAGTGATGTCTTAGAGGGAATATGGACCAATGAGTGATAAAATCCAGTCACAAGAAGAATATAAAATAATGACCATGCAAATAAGTGGAATTAAGAGGAATATGGCCCCATGAGGATAAATTTGAGAGATTGGTGATTGAGTTGGTAATGTTTTTTTTCAACCTATTGGAGGTATCATACATATCTTGTTTAATAGGAATGGAATCCCAAATAGTTGAACACTAATAGTTTATATTTTTTTGATAGGTCCACCCGATGTAGTTTTACATAATGCAGTAACGATATTATCATCAAATTTTACATCATGTGGCTAGGATAGTTTCCAAAGAACTAAATATCATGGTATGATGATGTTGTTATGTGTAGTTTAAATTCCCAGATATAGGAATTTGGCATAAGAACCTCATCCTAGTTTTTGAGGACACGTAAATTGCATCTAAGAGACCCAAGATCAATGCCAAGTGGAAGAATAATTTTCGAGTTTCTGTAGAAGTACTATAGCAGTTAATGTTTGGTATTGTAGCAGTGGGAAATATTCTCCTGTTTGGGCCTTTGGGACATTGGATCGGTCTTATGGTCATTCAAGGCCTTCGGGCCACCCATGTCCTTTAGGACAGTAAGGATTTTGGGCCTCCACATGGCCTTCCAGCCACCTCAAGGCCTTCAGTCCACATCAAAGGTTTTCGAGACACATGATCAATGCAGTTTCCCAGATAGACTCGACAAAAAGTAGCCCCAGATGAGGATTCAGAGTAGGTTCACCCACCAGAGCAGAACCAATGCGTTTGGAAGAATTATAGGGTTTGGAAATTACATCAAGACCAGCATGTTCTTGCACAGAATGTTTAGTTGGGAGGACATGTAATAGTGGAGTGCTGCCATCACAAAGCAGATGATGGGGAGGGAAATTATTTGTTGTTACAGTCTGGATGAATTCATTATGACCTTTGGGTCATATAATGTCCCATAAAACTTCAATCCATGTAATAACTAAACCTACAAGCCATGTAAGGGTTCCCCCTCATCCCTTGAAATGGGGGTTATCAAAAATCAATAAACAAAATAAGGTCATTGAGCTATTCGGGTAGATAAAAATTTTGTTGTCAAATGCTACATAATATATTATGAAGTGGGGTTTACACATATAGGTCTTACCATAGGCATACGTTATGGAGAAGTAGTCCATTATGGATCCATAAATTCATTCAGATATACTTATAGCAGAAGAATATCCTTATATTTTCATGTTTTTGATAGTCATGGATAAATGATGGAGGTGCACTAATTATAAGTGGATTGGAAGAGTGGATGGTTATATTATTACATATTTGGTTTCCTCTCATATTGAGTTGAATTTTGTGTTGACTATAAACCTGAGATAATTAGATTAGGGATAAGGTTGGAATGATTAGGTTCCATGGAAGAATAATTTTCACGTAGTTTTCTATAATTTGTAGACCCTCAATATAAAGGGATGCACAATTATATATCTATAAAGGACTCAATCAGGTATGGGGAATAGGAAAAGGCAACTTTTTATCTATGAAATACATGATCGAAGGAGGGGTAACTACATTGTTCCTAGTAGTTGGGTCATATTCATTGGGTGACATTGGAGGAGGTATCCTATATTCATTCTAAATGATTCCTTAGAATTAAAATTCATAGGAATATCATATTTCCTATACATAGGAATCAATGGATGGAGGGTATAATTAAATTCCATTTGGGATGATCTGTATGATAATATCATTTTATGATGGAATCTCTATGCAGAAGGCTTGGATAGGATTCTTCCTCGCATGATACATATGTGGGTAGTAGATACTAATCTTCCAGCTAGGCATATAGTGGAAATAGGTCTATATGATATTTGGTCACATGGAAGCCTGAGATTCCTGAGTAACAGATGTAGGATATTGGTCACAATGGTAAGACAGGTAAAGAGGTACAATCTGATAAGGTATACATGAAGGTATTGTTTCATGTGGTCGGTAGTTTCATGGAAGGAATAGATGTCTGATAGAGCTACAGGGTGTTCTCAACCTCTTTCATGATGTGTGAAGAATGATCATCCCACCCATGGTATGCATGATGAAGGGGGATTCTTGATATAGACTAATGGAAAATGAACAAACATATAATACTCTCTACATGGCCCTCATGGTGAAAACAATTTCTCTTGACACCTAGATTGCAGGAATTAACATAGAAAATGATTATTTTCACTCATATTCATTTGAGTCTATTTGGAATCTCTAATTTTTCTTCATCCCTATTCCATAAATGGAAGTCATTTTTTTCTATAGGCATTGATTGGGTAAAATGGTTCCAAAAATTAGTGACCATATAATCAAGAATGCATGACCACTTGTTTCCACGTCTTGTGATTTTCACATTAGGGTTGTTCACCTATTGAACATGTGATAGACAATAACAACATATGATTTAGGTGTTCACCAGGGTGATGGGAGGTCAGGTTGTTTGAACTTCTTAGATTAACATGAATTGTATGTGAGCATGTGATTGGTGATTGGTCACCTAGGTGATGGTCAATTGAGAGATATCTCCATCATAGAATCACACTATTAAAAGGTGGAATTATGGTAAATCGACAATGTATATGTTTATCTTAATAGCGGATCCTCTATTAATTAACTTTTGTGAGTCTATGGGAATCAATTAGAATTTCCAATTTTAGTTATTTAATACCACATTAGAAATCACATAACTTATATTCTACCCTATATATACCTGATGATGAATATCATCCTTGTGATTAAAACCATTAATGTAAAAAATCATCAAGATAAACATAAGAAAATAATATCAACATAATATTATATTGGAAATAAAAATTAGTTGTGTATCACTGTAAATGTATTACTTCCCAAATTTTTTGCAGTTATTATGAAAATACATATGAAACCTAATTATAAATTGGATGTAGAAGAAATGGCCCATTTCCACGTAAACTTATTCCCACTCATGAATTTGGAAGAAAGGAACTTCCTCAAAAAATATAATAGTATAAATGGGGTGTACTATATTGAATTTATCAATGAAACCAAATAATATGTGGATAATCACAGTAAAAATAGTAGATGTTTTGGAGAGTTTCATAGGTGCTATGTTCATTAATAAGTTAGTAATTAATTATTATATCCATTGACCATAAACTCATTAACCGTTCATTAATTCATCTATTTTGTGGAGGATATGTAGACCAACAAGATATAGAATGTAATTATAGACATTGAAAATGCATTATTAACCTATTTTTTTAAAATAGAATTATTATATTAGTACTCTTATAGGGTATGAGGTGGATGCATTTTCTCCTATTATTGTACATTAATTGGATGTCTAATCTTTTTTATTCATTGATTTTTTATAAATAATTTAAATAATTTATTACTAGTTAATTACTCATGGGGTGTGTTTGATAAAGTTAGAGTAGAATCCTAGAAAATAAATCCAATTTATAATAATTACCTTATAAGGTATAAAATATCATGTACTATTGTGAAAACTTAATCACATGCTTTGAATGGGTCACTACCCATATGGTGGATCAAGAACACTAAGTTTCCTCCCAACCATATGAGTATATCCTTTTTTATTCTAAGAAGGAATTTAAATGATTTTTTAATGATACCAAATTCATTTTTTTAAAATATATTGATATTCAACATAATGTTATTAATTTATGGAAGGCATATCTCACATATTAAAATTTAATGTCTCAATGTTCTATTATTTGTACATCCAAACTCATTAAACCCCCACACTATAAAAACAAAACACAAAAAAAATTAATATATTTTCATGACATATAAAAAACCTCCAATTATTTTATTTTTAATTCATTATTTAATTTCAATTAAATGAAGTAAAAAATATCATATCCATTTGGAGATGAACATTCTGAAACTAGATAGTGTACTTCAAGGACCTTACACACTTACTATTATTTTTTCATAGTCTAAAAATACATCATGAATATTTTTGTATCATTTTTAGGGATATTTGTGGATAAAGTACATATTTACGTCAGTTAAACATTAGGATTTATTAAATTATAAAAAAACTCATCATATTAGATTTTATAGATTATACAGATTCATACAATTATTTTCAAATTTTTGAAATATACATTTTAGGTATATTTTGAGTATATAAAAAAATCACATTGCTATGTTTTCTACAGTGATTTTTGATTTTGAAGGAAATTTTCATAAGAGGAAATGGTAATACCAATTAAGATATAGAAATGGAAAACAAAATTATTTTGATGATAGATTTAAGTAAAATGTAGTTTTATAATGTTCTTGTGGAAATTATTGAATATAATTCCCAAATATTTAGGTATAATAAAATTCAAAAATAGATAAGAAATAAAAAATATAGTAGATTATAACATATAAAAAATAATATGATATAATGAAACATTTCAGGGAGTATTATATTAGAGTAGTGGGGTTTGATAATGAAGGATAAAAAAGAAATATAATTTATTGTTTTGTATTTTTTTTAGTATATGAATTACTTTAATAAGATTTTTCTCCTATAATAGTACAATAAATATAGTGGAAAATATAGGTAAAAATGATTCTATTAGATTGAGGTGATTAGATGGAAATTTATTGGAATTGTTTAACTTTTTTTTTGCAAATACATTAGACTAATTTTACAAAAATTTTAAACCAACTGATACTTTTTTTCATAAAATTATAGAAGGTTAGAATTATTCTATGGTATTCATGCTTTTATGTGGTGTTTTTCAATGGATGGAATCAAATGAACAAAAGGTATATGATCAAGGATTCCAAAAAATAATTAGTCATACAGAGTGATATTTGGATAATTAAAAACTATTTTTGTTGACTCATAGTGATGTTTATTTCAGAGAAATAGAATAATATTATAATAGGAGGGTTGAATAGTCGAGTTTTCTAGATGTAAAAAACTAAATCTTTTAATATAATTTGATTCTTTGGACAGATTTTTTATACTCTAGAGATATATATGTTTAGTAGAAATTATTATAGTTCATCAGAAAGAGTAACATGAAAATATTTTCATTGTGGAAAATTACAAAGCTTACCGGATGGAAAAGTCAAGAAGGTCCCTAGAAAGATGTGATTTAAAAAAGTTATTTTTTAAAAAAGAAGATAATTAAAATGAAATAATAGAAATATGAATACCAGATAGATGAGTTCTCATTGTAGAATAATTTGAAAGTGGGTTGAGTATCATCATAATGTTTTTGTTAAGTAATAAATTCGGATGATGGTAATATATTTTTTTAGTGAACATATAATTATAAAGGAAGGTTCATGACTCTAACAGATATTTAAATAATATTATATGATCCTTGATGATGAGTTTAGAGGAATTTTCCTATGATATTTTTTTGACTTATATATATTTATGGCTATGAAATTGATAAAATGGTGTAATACAGGGCTGGGTAATTCAAATTTGGAGTAGGAAATTAAAATATGAAATTGAAACTAATTCAATATTTTTTTGTGTGAAATTTTTGGTATATAAATGTGGAAAATGTTACATGGGATGTTTTTGTTGATGAATTAACATGCCTAATAAGAAATATTGATAGATATTTTAGTCAATTTTCTAGAGATAGGGTTATAGACAAAAAGGTACAAACAATTGGTTTCCAGAATGAGTACTAGAAACAAGGTTATTAGTAAAGAATATACACAATGAATAAGTGATTTTATATGAACATGTATTATGAGAATAAGAGAATATTATAGATGAAAAAATATTATACTGAGAAGTTTTGGTTGAACAAGTATCTAAATGAAAAGATTCATATAGAAGATTCAATGTTACTATGGTTCTAATAATATAATAATATATGACTTACATAATTTAAAGTGTGATGATTTTAAAAAACAAAATAATTATTTGTTAAATACATTTGGTGATGTTTTGCTTAATTTTTTCAAAAGTTTCTAAGCATATTATATTCTCAAAAATAAAACATTCAATTTAAAAGAACTATAGATCTATGTATATAATGTATAAACCCTACATTCCATAACCCAAAATGTATTGTTTTTTATGTATTATGTGTTCTTATACAATTTAAAAACAATTAAAAGGACTAGATTAAATTATTGAGTAGTGAACTTCATAAATTTCTGTGTTCCCATGCGTGTGATAATTTTTTCTCTTTTAGAGATATCAATTCACTATAATTGTAGGTGAAGAATTATTTAAATGAATAAAAAATATAAAAATTTTGACCACTAAATCACCATTTCTTACTGGTCAAAAGATTCCTGACTAGTACTTGCAATTGGTATTAGATCCTAGGAGTCCTTCTTTGACTAATGTTTTTGTAAATATTGGATAATATTTATCCCATATATTTTTAGGACTCTATTAAAATAAATGGGATTCCTATCATCAGTGAGAAGAAATATCATGTCAAAAAGAAAACAATACTGCCTTATATTTTATCCATCAGTTATGATCTATTAATGCTTCTACATATGTTTTCACTCCTTGTACTAAGTGTGATCCATTAAAAATTTCATACAAGAAAAATATAGTGAATGATGGGGGAGCTATAAATTCTATACATTTGTCTATATTTTTAATTGAATTTAACAAGGATAATTAAATTTTAACAACTAAATTAATCCATGTCATGTTGAAATAAATTTATGACAGAAATATGATTATAAATAGAATTCTGTTACATATTTATATATTTATGTTTTAATCTATAGAAATTTCTGATGATGGATCTATTGAAGATTTTATTATAATTTCTAATTACAATATAATATTTTTAAGATGTTTTGGTGCGAAATTTGAAGATTTGGTTATTTTTAAAATGATTATAAAATTTTCTCATGAAAAGTTTGACTCTAAGACATCAACAATATTACATAGAGGTCATAAAACTCTGTATATGAATGATTTTTTTATTATTCTCATTATATATGATATGAGAAGAGGAAAGGCTATTAATAACAAGGGAATGGTGTATCGAGAAATATATTTCAAACTACTAAGAAATGAAATTCTATGAAATTTTCTATGTAAGAAGTCAATGACTTATTCACTGGTTATTAATTTAGTAAAAAAAATTATGATTTCATTTATTTTTCTGTAATGGTGAATACAATAACATAGAATAGAAATGGAGTGTTATATTAATGGTATTTTTCAATGGATCTATTAGAAATTCCAATGAAAAATATCCCAGTCTAATAGAAGATGAATATTTTATTAAAGAAGAAATAAATATAATAAAATCATAGAAGGAGAAGAAAGGAAAATTAATTCTTATTAAAAAATAAAATATAATTAGTCCTCTAAATATAAAAAATAGATAATTTTTTTTCAAAAGTAAAAAATATGATAATAGGGGAATATAAGCTGAAAATTATTTTGATTACAGTAAAAAGATGTTTCTTATCATAAAAGTGAATGATTTTAGTTTCACTAATAATGAAAAAAAATTATATATAAGTGGAGGAAAATAAAATGGAGTTTATTCTCAAGTGTTCCTATAAAAAATTTAATCATGAGAAAAATAAATGACGTTAAGGATGTAAAATCTATTACTAAACAGTTATAAATCCATACATGAAGAAAGCTATTGGTTCGGAAAATTGACCATCGATCAAAAAAAATTTATTGATAATGTAAAAATCTCAAAATATATTTAGAAGAATAATTTCAATTTAAGGTGGAAGAAATTATTCTTTTTTTAAAAACATTTAGAAATATAATGAGGAATATTTATGATTCATAAAAAAATTTGGATGTTGTAAAATTATCTAAGAGAGTTAAAAAATATGCCGATTTATAAAAATTAACCTCGTGTTTTGATTACTAGGCTATGCATATTTAAAAGAAGCTTTAGAAGAATAGAAAAGTCAAGAGGACCATGTTTTCTTGAAAAACAAGTGAAACAAAAATGTTTTAATTTATGAGTAGTCAAACAATAAATCAACAGTCTACAAATATCATTGTTCACAAAAATGGTCTATGTTTGATAAACATAGATATGTTTGAATATATATATATATTTTCTTGGACAACATAAAATTTAAAATATATTTTTTTCATGGAAATGTTAGTAATTTGTAGGATTTAGGAAACATAAAAAATATGTTTGATCAATAATAATTTTTTAAAATAATATAATAGGTAATGGAGGTATAGTAGGGTGGGTTGTTCAACCCATTGAATGAATAAAACCTAAAATTTTATCTTTGAAAACTAAAAACACATTTCCAGAACCTATAACTAATTAAGAAAGATGTGATAATACTAGACATATTTCTATTGGATTTATTTTAATTATGATAAAAAATTATATGAAAATTTTATTAAAATAAGGAAAATGATAAAAAACATACTAGCATTAAAAACAAGCCTCAAATAAATTGGGCATTGGATTGTAGGTGTACCTTACACATAACCAGAGATATGAAATTTTAAAAACTTTTGAAAGAATATAAATATTAATCGATCAATTTGGGTAATGATGAGTAACTAAAAATCAAACATGTTCGATCTGCTACCATTTTAAAAGAAAAATAGATATCCAAAATTTCCTTATTTATTGATGTACTAAAACAAAAACTCTCATCTGTTTTGTATATCTATGAAAAAATAAAATGAACTAGTTTTCAAGGGAGATTTCATTGTTTTTAAAATTATTGATGATGGGAATATTTAAAATAGAATAAAATTAAGAAAGGGAAATAATTTTTTAGGTTGTACATATGTTCTTTTTATTTGAGAATGAAAAAATATAATCAATTATGTAATAAATGGATTTGACATTTGAAAAAGAGAGGAAGTATTTGTGATGTTATGGAAATTAATAGAAGTAGATAATGGTTTTGTTCTATAATCCAAAATGCGGACATTACAAATTTATTATATAAGTTTTTCAATATATATACAACTCGTCCCATAGAGCATATTCGACGTTGATAATGAAATCAGAAATTGGAGATAGGTATTTTGTTTTACATATCAAAAATTTCACTCTAATAACATTTTTCATGTTTTTTGAAACAAAAATTAGAGTCTCTCAACATGTATAAGTGTTTGAGGAAATGTGTTAAGAATAAATGTTCATATTCTATGAAGACTTGAAATGACAATGATTCTGAGTAAAAAAATTGGAATCATAAATATTATCTTGAAAATAATAATTTTTTTCATGAGCTTAGTGGATAATACAAACCTCAATTGAATGATATTTAAAAATGAAGAAATAATTGTCTTGTTGAGATGGCTTGATCCATGCTGACTAAACATGATACTTCTTGATTCATTTAAAGGCATGCTAGTAGAGAATAAATTCACATGAAAAATAATTGATTCAATAAGAACGTGTCTATAATAACAAAATAAGATATTTATTATAATGATTCTACAAGTTTCACATACTTATGGGTGCCTAGAAGCCCCACTATTATCAGGGAAAATAATGATATTCTTAAAAATATTGATCAAATATGTGTAGATGGTATCTTCCATGGACTCCCTCCAAAACGTAGAGGATACAACTATTATAAAAAGAGAATCAGAAATATATTTGACTTTTTATATGTGAATGTGTTGGAAAATTATAATAGAATATTTTCATTATCAGCTACAAATTTAATAGGAACTGAAGATGAAGATGTTTCAGGTAAATGGAAAGAAAAATATTCTGACATATGTGATATTATAGAAATTATATTGGATAAATATATTATTTCAATCATTTCGACAGATGTGGTACAATTTTTCTTATTTCATAAAATGATGTGGAATATTTTCAAGGTATAAAATATCATCAGAGATCAAGGGAAATGTTTTCAAACAAGAAGAACAACCTGGAATGTTTCATGTAGCTATTTTTTCATAGATTGAATCAAGAGATGTTGAAGAAGCATTGGAGGATCATGAGTGTATTTATTCAACGAATTTTGAATTGGATTAGATTGAGATAAATGGTAAATCAGATATAGTTCTGAAACTCTAAGATAAAAATGTGATTTTAACAATATGGGTTTTCAAAAACTAGTTAAATGAAATTGGTGAATTTATAAGAAATATGGAAATACCCATTATTAAGGGATACTCTAAATTTGAAGGAATTTCTTTTGAAAAGAATTTTTACATAGTATAATGACTCAAACCCAATATAATATTTCATGTTATTTCTATTAAATTTAGATATTAGATATTCTAAATTGACGTGAACTATTATTTTCAAAATAAACAATTGAAAGGTGTTTATTTTGAGAAATTGTGTTGTTTTCTTCATGGACATGAGGAAATTATTTTCTTAAATAATTGAATTCATTATATGGGATGAAACAATCCCCAAGAGAATTTTATTAAAATCGATATATAGGTTTATTGATTTTTAACATGAAGAATAGATTAGTGGATAATGATTGCTACATATATGAAAATCAATAAGTTTATTCCATCTTTATTGTTAATGTAGATGATCTCATATTTATAAGAAATAATGTAGAATATTGTGAGATATTTTAAAAATAAATGAAGATGTTGGATGAAATTTCTAGTCTAGAATAAATGAGTTACATTCTTGTCTTGATAATTTATAATGATAAGGACCACATTTTCATATCATAAGAAATCTATTATGGGAAACTACATAACATATTTCAATGGTTTATTCAAAACCTATTTCCACACCTATCTATGTGAAAAAAATCTAACTAAAGATGATTTTTGATATAATATTTATACTGAATAATTTAGTAAATTTATTGGATTCCAACTATATTTAATAGATTCTAGACTACATATACTTTATGATGTTCCCCTATATACTATATTTAAATGTGAAAAAATAATGACACATTTTTTCATATTGAAATATAATTACATGATACATTAAGAGAACTAAATATTTTGGTATAAAGTATTATTTTAGGGAAATTTTGAGTTTTTTAGCTATTTAAATAAAGATTGGGAATGTTTTATTGATGGTAGGGAATATATATATGGTAGAGTTTTCATTCAAGGAGAATGATTTTTTTAATTGAAATATAATGAATCAATTTTTAGTCACGCTAAACACTATTAAAGCTGAGTAAATAGCTTCCACTAATGATAAAACACACTTAATATGGATAAAGACATAACATGAAATTTTTTTATTTGATGTGAACTTTCTCCTTCTTTTGGGCTGTGATAATCAATGTTATATCAGTATGACTACGAATCAACTAAATAAATCATGTCCTAAGAAAATTGATAATAAAAATCATATAACCAAATAATATATATATATATAATTTATCTAAAGGAATAATTTGTTCCAATAGTGGAGAAGGCTGCTAATTTACTCACCAAACCATTTATAAAGGAATCATTTCACAAGATAAGGTTGACTAGGAGCATTCATCCTCTCTCTCATAAGGGATATGTTCTGTGATCCTTTCCCCAAATCACTTTTTATTTTTAGAGTTTTTTATAGGGGAGAAACATGACAACATAAATATCATTTACTTATTAATGGGGGGAATGTATTTTAGATGAGTGGTTTTAAAAGTTGAAAGACGTGATTTCTTCATGTTTGAACATTATTAAGAGATTTTTAAGTCAATATGAGAACATATTTTTTACAATAAAGATACAATCAGGGATATTGATGGTGATTTTTTGTGTGTATGAATATTTTATGAATGATTGATAATCATTAATTTATGAAAAACATTATACTATTGTTTAATTATTTTTTCATTCCTATAGTATTTCCACTCATATATTATTAGAATCATTGGATGGTGATCCATAGAATATTTTTGGGTTTTTTTATTTATGTTCTCTAGATTCCATTGAAATTCAGTGTGGGAGATTATTGAAACCAAGAGGTTTTGGGTTTGAATGTTAACATAAGGACGGATTTTGGTGATGATGTATTTTCTTGTGAATAAATAAATTAGTTTATAAATCTAAGACATTGTGATTATTTTTTTCACAGAGTGGTCTAGATATAGAAATATGGTTCTATTAGAATGTGATTATAAAATAGAATGAGTAACAATTGTTTTATCTAAAATTGTTCACAATGACAATGGACTGAGTATTTCAAAAAACATAAATTAGAAAATAATATTTTTTGATCAATATTACAATAATCATGATTATTCTATGGTTTTTGTTATTTTATTTTATGTTTCTCAATGTATGGGGTTAATGGAACATGAGTTATTTGGACAAAGTATTCTAGATAAACTATAATCAATAGTGTCTTACATAAATAATAAAATACATCATCATTTATATATGGATACGTTGAATTAGGTGAATGAAAAGTTTATGATGATCATAGGATTACAGATCTGAGTGTACCAAATGGTGAAATAGAAGTTGTACAGAAATTTTGAGGCTATCAAAACATTTTTTATAATAAATTGATACATCTCTTCAGAATATGTTCTAACAGAAAATAGGATAGAGTATCACAAAGTTGTTCAGAAATAAGAAACATTTATATTTTACTAGATGAAAAAATTATATTTGTTAGGATATAGGGGATCTAGACATAGAAGTGCAGAATAGAGATGTTCCTTACAAAAGAATATCAAATAGAGATTAACTGGATGGAGTACTTTTTATGATTATGAACTTGATCGTGGTTGGAAGATCATTAAAACGTTTTTATAAATTCATACATAGATATATTTCTAATCTGGGAGTTCAAAAAATCAATAATAATAATGAAAGTATCCTTTTTCATGTTAAGATGTTAAAAATATATTATTATAATTGAAATTAATGTTTTAGTAATGTTCCAATGATTTTTCTGGCACATATTTATTCGTTAACTTTGACAATAATCATCTTGGGAAATATTCGAGTGGGTAATTCAAATTTATAATTGGAAATTCAAATTTTAATTTCATGATCCTTCTTTATTTTTTTGATCAATGATGGTAATAAAAGGGATAAGTTTTATTGTAATTTTTTATTTAAAGAAGTAAGTTTATGGTTGTGAAAGATTTTGAGGATCCTTTTATTATTGTACCATAGATAGTGTTACAGATAGATTGGTATTAGGGATAGGTTTTTTAATAGAGAATTACTAGACATACAGTACTAAATTAATAAGGAATCAGATGAAGAAGTGAGGTTTTGAACAAAAATGTACCAGATAAAGAAGGTATATTCTATTTGAACTCATATTAGTTGAAGTAGTTTTTGACAAGCTGGTATTAGATGGAGAAGTACATGGTATAGTCTTGAAATATATTATCCATTAAAAAAATAAGGGATAACCGGTATGTGTTAAATCCTTTGTGAGAAGGTTCAAATCATTTTTCCAAAAAATATACTATTATATTATATATTCAGGAATAAAGTTCATTATCAAAGGACTATAGTGCCTAAATTATGATAGATATAATCTAACTTTTTTAAATAACATCAACTTCATCTAATATATTGTATAGTCTTGTATTATTTTCAAACCATGCTAATGAATATCTATTATAATTTATTTTTGAAACATGAAAAATATTATGTTATTATGGATGTTCTTGTGTGTTATTTTTCAAAAGACTTGATTATCTCAAATAGGTTGTGGTGTTTTTTTAAAAGATAATGATACATATAAATTAAGACAAATGATACGCCCCCTCTTATTCATTAGACATATCCTGGTTATTCCTCTTAGTACACATTCAATGTGGGGTTCTCAAAAATGCATACATTTTTATTAATTATTTCATCACAAAAGTGTTTATTTTCAATCAATTATTTTTAGGAAGATATATTAATATTAGTAATCATAAAAAATTATATCTAATGGAAATAAAGAAACTTACTATATCAATATATGATAACTCATTTGAATCATTAAATTACAATTGTAGTGAATCCATCATGATCATTTATCTAACAGAAAGAACAATCAATGTAAGGATTTGAAATATAATTTTTTAAGGTGATGATATACCATTTCATGATACATGGAATAGGTATAGGTAGTGATTAAAATAGTTCCCACAATATCAATTCACTCCCTCATTTCATATTAATTTATTTTATGGTTTCCTTACTCTAAAAGGAAAAATATTATAGAAATAGTTGTGTGATGATTCATGGGAGAAAATACTGTAAGATATTTGAAAAATGTTTTCAATATATTATTTATGAACTAATAGAATCCATAAATTATGGGGGGAGTTCTTATAAATGAATTCACTAACAGAAATAATATGTAGAAATATATTTCTAAACATTAAAAACAGTCACAATGCTTCAAATAAAGTGATAAAGGAATGAAATACTTGTGTTGTTCAAAAATTAAAGTTGGGAAATATTTCATATCACATCATTAACCTAATAATTCCATTAACTGCCTCATTATATCATGTGGAGGTGTTCAGGTATATGGAAATTTATCAGAAACATCTTATTAGAACTTTTCCATTATTCAATGCATATAATCACCATGGGTATAATCCCTATATTGTATCTAGGAATGGAAAAGGTTGCTTCTATATATTTATACAAAATATATTTCATGGATAATCACATATTATATGTTAAATGATTACTCAAAAGGTGATTAATGTGTAACTAGCTTCATCTTTGAATGAGGTAAAAAATTGAACTTAAATGATATTGGAGGATTCATATAAAATTAAGGTAAACTAATATAGTATAATAAATAAATGTTGAATTTATCCACAACACTCAAGCCCACATCATTACATACCATCCCATCATTTATATATATATATATATAATAAATGGATTGATCATTTTTCTTAGAATACTGTTGTGTATATCTGGGAAATTAAATTTCATGTTGTGTACTTTCCTAGACCAAATAATATTAGTGTAAAGGATAGATGATAATATCTTACAAAGGTAATTGTAATGTCTTTTTATGAATCATTATACCATACCCAAACCAGATAGCTATATTAAATAATTCAAGCCTCATCATATTATAGAAACTGATAAGTATAAACAAGGGTTTATAGTGTTAATATAGAGCGAATATATACTCATATCAGAGTAAGGAAATGTCAAAAAATATATTATAATCAGTATTCAAAAATTAAAAATATGAAATAAAAAACCATCCAAGACACTAGTAATAAAAATTAAACAAATGCTATAAAAAATGAACTGTTTACCCATCCCAATAGTTAAATAGGAATAAATTATATCTCTCATGGTTAGATCATATACATCTGGAAAAAAAATAAATGAATATAAAAATAATCCCCTCCAGGTCCCGAGTCCCACACTTATTTATATATCCCAAATCAGTTTAAGATATCCAATTTAATTATCTAATACATCAAATTTTCTCTTTATGTTCATAATATTTTGATATAAATCTAGGTACCAATGTTCCATGGATTTCCAAGAAAAGTGTGGGTAAAACTTAGTATCCCACAATAAATTTTATACCTAAAATTACTAGAAAAAACCTTGTATGTATAATGTGATATTCTAAAAATTAAAATTTATTAAAATATAATAAAAAATTTCCTCTGACCCTAATGTTCTATGGAGACACTCAGGATAAACAATACCATCATTGGTTAATGTCATGTGTGCTTGAGAAATTCACATAGCTATACAATGGTTTTTCTATGTTCCCACACATAATTCCATAATTAATCAAGTCATCTTATATATAATCATTGGGAATATCCCTCTCTATGTATATCATCGTGTATCATACTCATCGGGGGAATTTAACGCCATTCCCTTCATATTTCCATGTACGAAAATTATTTAGGGATATGTTTCTGCCCAATTTAAAAACAAATATCATCAAAAAAATTGTTTAGACACCCCAAAGGATATATCTCTATATATTATAATCATCGGGGGACACATACCCTATCGTTTATATCTCAATATATTTTAGATAATGGTTGGACACCACCACAAAGAACACCATCCTACATTTTCTGAGGGAATGGTTCCCACAATAAAATTCCACTATATTTAATTATTATGGGGAATAAATCCAACACAATAATACCATCATATTCTAATTATTATAAACAATATGGTTGGTATACTTTCCAAAACAAGATATACACTTCCTAGGTCAGCCTCTCAAGGATGATATTCATTCTCACCACTACATTCATGTTAGGATTGAACATTTAATTACATCAATAACTAATACTCCTTAGAGTCATGAAATGGGGTCACCAACTATGGCACTCAATTTCACATTTTTTTGTACACCCCAAATTGGTTCCACTATTTCATTTCATTGTCTCGGGTAAAAACCAATAACTAAAGGGAATATATTCATTCATTGTATCCATGATAACATCATGGCATAATTTTCCTTATAGGTAAAAAAATAGAGAATCTCAGGGGAGAGAATTCATAAATCCCATAAAAAAACCTTCATCATGTTTAGTCAATCATCTAACACACAATATGTAGATAAATAACATTAATGGTATACCTCTAAACTAACTGTTCCTAGCGCATAGAACTCATAACAAGCCAAACTATTATCAATGAAATTTCTCCCCTCTTTTAGTAATCTAATAATCACATAAAAGAACATTCGGAAACACAATTCCATACTATGATTAAATGAACTATTATGTGACCTTTAAACATAAATTTTTGTCTTTTGTGATTTGAATTTCAAAAATATGACATACACGGTTGCGATCAGTAAGATGTTTTGAAGTTCGATATGACAGAAATTAATTTTTTCTCAATAGTACTGTACCCTTATGAATAGTAGTATGACCCATATGAATAATATATCATCAAAATTTATAGTAGCCTCATTCATGATTGTATATTAAAAAGAATCTTATAATTTATATAATGATCAATATATAAGTGTTGGTAATTTTGGTAGGTCATAAATGTTTAATTACAATTTTATGATTAATTTAATAATTTAAATGAAGAGTTATTTTATTAAAATGTAATATAATCAAGTGTTTTTATTTCTTATTCTTTTATGGTAATTATTTTAGACATTAATTAATTTTTCAATGTGATTGAAAAGCAATTTTAATATTAAAATTTATATTTTTCATGTAAATTATGATTTTAATTGAAAATTAAATTAATCATATTTATAAAGTAATTTTCAAAAAATTGAGTTCATTTTTGAATTATACACATCGATAAATGGTATGCGTGAATTTTTGGGATTTATAAAAAATACATGAATTTTTGTGAATAGTGAAATTCAATTATTAACAAAATATTCTATATAAATTTATTTGTGAATCATTCTTGATTCATGGATGATGTAAATGGAAACTGGTTCTAACTCACATACCCCTTTACAATATTTAGTCATGGAATCATAACTCTTTCTTGTCTTGAAGGAAATTAATAAACTAATGAAATAAAAATTGAGAAAACACACCTCCCCAACACTATAAATACCACCCCTCACAACCTCATTTCCTCACATCTATCATGCCTTGTTCCTAATCCAATTTTTACAAAAATATCTTCCCATGATCCTCCCCCACGTCCATCATCCCCTGGTATCATAAATATTCCACAACCTCTCCCCTAAAGGGGCTCCCAATCAAGATATATTCAAGAGGTAATTTCTCCCTCTATCATCATTCACATTCCTTTCAAATTTGATTTCTTTTATTATATTATCCTCAAATTATATTATCAAAATGAAATTATAACTCTAGTGTGATGGATATAATATTATTATATTATATTAATGTTATATTATTTATTATACTCATCCCTTTCCCACTTTATTTATAAAAATGAAATCATTGCCAATGATATATTAATTTACCTACATCATGGGAATTGCACATTCATTTTCCTTCAAATCCTTCTTGGAAGTCAATAAAACCATTAAATGTTTGAAAAAATATTTTAATTTGTTTTTGAACCCCTTATATGTTATATAAATAAATTTATGCATAACACTAATTCATAAAACAAAACAAATTCGGTGTGATCCAAAAGCCGCTCAAAATAACCTAAAATGATCATCATTAAATATTAACTAATGTTTCTTCAGTATGGTATATAACAAAATTAATTACCAGATCATATATACTAATATACTATTATTAATAACATGTAATATCAGTTTTGTATGTTTATCCATGTTCTACCGGAACATTCATTCATGTGTACAAGTTAACCGCTCATGAAAAGTAAGAAAACAAACACTCATGAACAGTTAATTTACACACTATAACACATCCAAATGACCATATTAGAACATAATGAAAATATAATGAACCATATTAATATTTTAAAGGTTTTGGAATTGTTAATTATTAAATTTATGTTCATTATAAAGGAAATTAAAGTGATGAATATGTTCAGATACCAGTTAGGGGGAATTCTCGAACCTATGTTTATTTCATTGGGTTTTCCCTATTTCACTCCATTTCCATTATGTTTATTCCTTAAAAACAATTTTTTCATATTTATCTTACCTTTAATGGTATGTACATGTTTTCTACTAGATTTAGGGTGAAAATAATGTTTTCCAAAAGAACACTTCTTTCAAAAACACGCCTTTTACTTCTCACTCAAGGTTGAGGATTCCTGCATCAAGTATGATATTCTATCATTCATTTGGGAACCTGATGTTTTTTATTTGTATGTTTATGAAATGAAAGAAATTCCTTTATATGTGTAAAAATATGATCAATATTGATATGTTCTATGTGTCATGCATGATAATGTAAATGTTGTGATTTGATGGGTGCTACCGAAATTATTTAGCGTAATTTAAATGTTATGATTTGAATGGTGCACCCAGAATTATATAGAACTCTAATTCATTGGGTAATGTGAAGAACCTAATGAGTAAAGTAATGTATTCGTGAACATAATGATATCTTTTTTTCCAACCATGTGTGGTAGTTGACAACTAATACATGATGTTTCATTTTTATTCATGCCAAATTCGAAATCTTTTCTTAATGCCTCCAATCATGATTATTATTATATGACTATGTTATGATGATAATGATTATGCTAACCCCATATTATATTACTTAATATTCTTATCTATCCTCTTATTGAGATTTTATCTCACCAAATTTTTTTGTGTATACTTAGGCAACTACCCATTCATAGACACTCTCTCTAACCAAGATGAATGAGATCTATTGATCTATTTTGATCTAGCTTCGATCATACTTTATCAACTTGACACCTCAATCAGACCCCTGATCATTATCCATACCCAGGGTAGTAATATATTATACCAAATATTAAGCATGAAATTATAAAATATAGGGTATTTAATCTATCTGTGAGCCTAGTAAATTTCCCGCTATGAAAGGGAAAATAAATTGGGGTGAAATCCATACACAATATTATATGATGAATGAACCGTGACTTTTTATCACTTCAGCCTCAATCCATTCTCTAATAATTAGAAACAATGATGAGGGAAATAAACAATTAATTGTGAATCTATTTTAAAAAATAGAATTTGATGCACGAATCAACTATTTTCTGTGGAATTGATCCATGCTCAAGCAAGATAATGAATGAGATGGAAATTAAAAAAAAAATTCTATTTGGAGTTTGGATCTCTCTCTGATGAAGAAACCTCCTATGTTGTTATCATTGGAAAGATCCATGAACTCTGATGGTGCAATGATCCTCGATCTTGATCTGATCTGATATCATTTTCCAAGAACAATCTTTTCTAATGGACCTCTAGATAACCATTTTTAAGAGAATGACCCTTAGATCTTATTATACCATCTATTTATAATCAATTTAAGGTCATGAAAAATTAACAAAAAAACTAATTTTATTGTTTTTTATTTAATAGTTCTCTAACAACCGAGTCCAACCCATTCATCTGACGCTCTATAAGGTTATACCGCCCTTAGGTATAACATAAATGATGGACTCAACATAGGCCTCGTATTAATCGTTTGAGAATATTTTTATGATTTATCACACTCAATTAATAAAATTCCATGATACTAATATTATTAATATTTCTCAAATAATAATTCAAAGCCTACAAAGCCTTTAAATCTCAAACCTCTTCAATACGTTGAACCGAAAATAACTCATATAATATTCTAAAATAATACATGAATGAATTATACTTCTTACACTCTCCCCACCTTAGATATTTTTAACAATAAAATGTGAGAAAACCTACTAAAAAATATGATTTTAATGACCTTTCATCTTGGTCTTCCACTCCTAGTGGTCTCTAAAAAATTCACGTGGTTCCACCAAACCCGCACTAAAGTAATCAATCACCCATTAAGAATAATCTCCTTATTATCATTGATCTCCACCAGGTAATCCACCACGGTATACTTATCATTTATGTTCATCTATACTTAGTGAATAACATGTGCATGTCAAACATGTACCTCCACACATGCAACACATGAAAGTCATCTTGTATTTAGTCTAACAACAACATTTGAGAATAATGGTACACCATCATGACAACTCTATGGAATATATTTAATTGGAAAATGAATATAAGAGACAGAATGTCACCCTTCCAAATATCTATTAACCACTTTTTGTTGAAACCCTCAAGAACACATCGTTACCCTATTCCAACTCTATAGGCCTTTATCCTCATTCCAAATTAGACATATAATGGCTATATGTATTCCTCCTAACATCCTCTCATGATTCATGATGCTAATGGAGAATCAAATTCTAAAACCATAATTGAGGAAACTCTAAGGATCTGGACTATCTCATTAATGTATAAGCATCCCATGATTTTTGCTATACCATTATATCAAATAGTAAGGAAGTGGGATGAAATTTCGGTTTAGAATATAATCACCCAAATGGAATCATTTACTCTGGATTTTTGTTGTAATCACATCATGAAGCCCATGGATATCTCACCCCACTTGAACTCTGGAACCTCAAGGGTTTTATAAAAACTCACTTGAACCTGGTTCTCAGCCTTCACCTGCTGAAAATTGAGGAACTGAGAGACTAACTATGAAAAATATATAATAATTCCTAACGACCAAAACTGATGTTAAAGGTTTTAGTACAAATTTTCCACCCATGGATATTCCACCAAATGAGATTTATGAAGCTCCACCGTCACCTCCTCCAAAAACATAATTGGTACCATCGACCTTACATAGAAGAGTATAATGTTCACCCCACAGTCATAAAATACATCAGGATCACATCCAGTGGATATATGAGTATATGTTCTCATAGTTAGTATGTAGAGGCCCAAAGCTTAACGTACATGGAAATTACATTAATTTTGTAGAACACCTAATATATAACAAAAAGAGACACAAGGACCGTAATAGTTTAGTGTCTTTGGAAACTCGAAAAAATAATCTTCTAATCATGGTGAAAGATCATCAACATCTCCCATAAAGATCTTCCCCCTTTTTTCTTACCTAAAACCTTTCTTTATATCCTGGGGAAAAGAAAACATATAAAGGGTGAGATTAAATTCTCAGTAAGTGTAAGCATGGATAAAATAAAACAAATTATATACATTTCATATTAAAACATGAACATAATGTTTAAACATCAAAACCTTGAGCAATGACATAAAACATGGCAGTACATAAGGCATAGATAATAAAGAAACATTAATCAGGATAAAATAGTATGGGAATAAAACATCTAATTGTGGAAACCATTAAGCACATGATATTATTTCCATAGTAGCCAATGCATTTCTTCCAAGACCATCTTAGTGGACAATGTCCCTTACTGAACCGGGTTTACATGTTGTTCCAGCCCTGTATTACAGAACCAGATTTACATTCCATTTCAGCCATGTCTATCTCCTGAGATATAAATCTTTACCCAACGCATTGGAGGGAGATATAGGTCCCACCCATCTCATAATGAAATCATTCTTACTTGTGCCACAAAATAAACATACATAATTCATAATAACCCATGTAATAGAATGTGATTCTTAAACATCATGCCATCATAACATAATCTATATAAAAAAATGGATTTCATATCATCATAAGAATAATCAAATAATTTAAATAATGGAGACTTTATACTTGAAACATAAACATATTAAATAATGTAATTTTAGATGGAAAATAGTTTTGATAAAACACTTGAAAAGAATTCTTGAGGAAAATATCCTTTCTTCTTCAAAATCATTTTCTTTTCCCAAAATTCCAAGAAATTTGAAAAGAAAAGGGTTTTTTTTAAAATAATCTTGAAATCTTGTAGAGGAAGCTTCTTGAAAAAGAGGAGTTATGAAATAGTAAAAATCCATTCACACAGTATAAGTTAAAAATAACATTCTCCTCGTACTTTTGTCAGAAAAGTCAAAAAGTTCCACATAACATAAACAAAAGAAAGATTCCTTACATACCATGTAGTAAAAGTCAAAAAATGGGTAAAAAGGACATTAAACATACATGAAACCATTTTTTGAAAATAGGGTCATGGATGATAAATATAACCCCAGTGAATACTTACGAATAAACAATCTCGTATAAAAACGAGATTGGAAAAGTTATCCCTTACCTTTGGTACGATATGCTTCGTACATATCTGAACCTCCTGTATAATGAATTAAATAATTTCATTGACGTATTATAGAATCATATTCATTGTTATGATATCATATATGGTTCACTTATGACTTTATATTACATGTTCTTTTGTTAGTTCCATGTTAAAGCAGCATTTTGGGTAAAATCATTTGATTTATCGTACATGTTTGGACTTGTTGTTCATGATATTATTACTTATATACTAATTTACTTAATTAAAGAATTTAAAACATGATTTATATATAATATATTTTCAGAATATACATATATATATTATATATCGATAAATGGAATAAAATACACTGTTCATGGAGACGGTAGGTCCTACATACGCATGAATGCTGTTTTCGTTTCCTTATTGAATTGAATGGAATTATGTAGAGGACAAACATATATATATATATATATATATATATATATACAGTATCATTATTATGTCATATATTTCATTATTACTTATTATATATAATTTATAATCATTCATGAATGGTTAACAAGGAGAATGAATCTCATCGTGTCATGGAGAGGGTAGTCCGTACGTACGCACAAGGAATGATATCATTCCCATGATCCTGGAATTGTATTGAAGTGTATGTATAATATTTCAGAATCAATATCAATTTAAAATAAACATATATAGTTATTCATTTACGCCATTATACCCATCCAAGTAAGGTGGTGGTCGAAAACAGATTACACCACGGCATGGAGACGGTATTCCGTACGTACGCAAACGCAGTGATTTCATTTTCCGTGTGATGGATAGAAAGTGAAATAGGGTTGTTTCTTATTTATAATAACATATCAGTATATCAGTAATACTTATGTTATTAATTTATAATGAGACAACTAAATAAGAAGAAGTATAAGAAGAATGAAAGTTGAGAGAATCGGAAAAAGAGATTACCTCTTCTTCGACGCAGCTCCTTTAAGCCTTATCTTAAGTAAGTAGAGTTGGTCTTCTTAGAATACCAGAACCTCCAGAATGTTTCTAGGGAAGTGTAGAAGATAAATGGTCAGAGGTTGGTCTATATTAAAGGCTCAAAAGGGTGTTCAGAGAAGATGGAAGGGGTATCCTTTTTATAAGGGATGAGAAGGGCACCTATGGAAATCTTAAAACTATTAATTTGTAATAAATATAACCCCATATAAAAACCACCAAAAATTACTCATATTAGAATATTAGATGAGATAGGGTTGTAATATCATCATCCAATAAAATTTATACATGTAGGGAATTTTTTTAAACATTATCAACTTGATTTATCCTTATTTAATGTATTAAATTTTATTTGTGGTAATAAGATTCTAAATTCTAAATTGTTATAAATAATTACTTATGTCCTGTTAATTATCCACAATTATATAATTTATGACATTACCGACTATATAAATTTCAATTTTTAATTTTTAAATATTTTTTTGATTTTTAAACAATTTAATAACATGTTATGTTTATAAAATAACAATAGTGTCAATTTTGAAACTATTAATTTATTTTAATTTAAATAAAATCCACACATAGGTTATATTCAAACTATAATATTTAATAGGTTCCTAACATGTCTTAGTAATCTATAAAATTAGTGGAGCACATTAAATAGTTCATATAATATTTATTTTACTATTTTTAAAAACATTTATTTGATATTTCTGTTAATAAAATAATTACTACAACATTTTTGTATAATTATTAAATATACTTATCTGTTTTATAAAAATTAGAAATAAAATACTATGATAAAGATAAATTTTATATATTTCATAATAATACATTTAGTCGGATTTATCATCAAAAGGACCTAATGTTTAAAATGTTATATTTATTAAATTATGAAGGTGACAACTTTGACATCATATAAAATAAAACCATATAAGTGTCATAATTACATTTATAAGACTCAAAAAGGTCATATATTAGGTCATTGGATGATTATGGTGTATATATACACTACCAATAAGTTTTGGTCTGGTTTGTGAGCTCTATAATATGAATTACTATTTCAATAAAAACAATATTATTGATTTTTTTACTAAATAAATAATTTCTGCATCATTAATGTATAAGCTAATAAGGTAATTAAATAACTCTTAAAACTTACAAATAAATTACCATGATAAATAAAAAAATTGGCTTTCCAATGAGTATTTATAACCGAATTTATATTCTATATTACCTTATATTAGAAATACTTTAATTATTAAAGTTTGAGTGAGACATATTTCAGTTTCCTTTAAATAAAATATCCTAAGGTCTTAATCACCTCCATGTGGGTTCTAATGGATTCCATTTCGACTCAAATATTACTTAGGACGAAATATAATCATCCAATTCTATTAATACAAGTGTTAGGTTAATTTTATAATATTATATTTAGCTTTATTACCCAATTTACCTTTTACTATGGCAAATAAAATTTACCGTAGTTACTATTCATACTGCCCAAAAATAAAAAGTAGTCTATTAATATGATTTGGACACACTGATTCCAAATTTGGAATCCATTTTTCCTAATTCAATACACATAAGTTGCAGAAATTAAATTAAAATTAATCTGGTTGTCGAAAGAAAACTAGTTTTTGTTTAAAACATTGCAAAAGATTGAATTGATTTAACCTACGAATTCAATGTAAAATCAATGCTAATGACATAAATTATTTTAAATGGTAAAAATATATTATATTTATACTTTAAAACCTTTAAATATTATAATTCATCCATGTAAATTATTATGATGAAAAAAGTTGTTTTTTATTAAAATATAGCGTGTTTTTACTATTCATTAAAATATAAAAGTTATCATAATGATATAAAAAATTTATCCAAAGTAAATTTTTATGTCCTAATTCCAAAGAAATTTTTTTTTTTCAAATTTAACTTATAAACATATCAAAAACTAGATTTAAAGTGGGTGTGCCATCAAAAGGCGGCAAAACTACATTTTTTGAAAATTACTTATTTTACACAAAAAATTTATTTTGTTCTTATACCATGTTCTATAAAATGTGTAAGATGAATAATAATGTTATAAAATTCAAAATTTAGTTAATAGTATTCATAACTGCTAGTTCATAATAATATTATAATAATATAACATTGTTCAGTAAAACCCAGTATTGCGTACAACACATGCTATCGAAGAAGGTCGTGATTGCGTGTAATGCAACCCAAGTCAGGGTTACGTGTAATGAACGACTCCTTTGTTCTCACTTATAACAAAATGAAACCATATTTTTTTAATAAACTGAATATATATATATATACTCAATGTTGCATAGAATAACTACTATCAAACAAACTTGAAATTGTTTGTAACACGATCCAAGATTAGTATTGCATATACTGCAAGCTAATAAGGTTTTGCGTATAATGCATGATAATCTTGGGGTATCATACAACATAATACATCAAATAAATTTAAAAGAATACTTCTCATAAAATCTCGGGGAGTAACATTCTACCCCCCTTAAAATGAATTTTTCCCTCGAAATTTGTCGGGGTTATAAATGGTTGACTACTTGAAAGTTTCTCTAATAGAAACCCACATCGTAAAAAAGAATACTAAAACTTAATTTTAAAAAGTGATGTATGAAACATAATAGTTACCCAAATTAACTCATCACTACGATTCCTTGTGGGAGAACATAGGTGAAAATATGGATATGGAAGAGAAATCTAAACATCATGTTATGATGGGGAGTGGTAGAGAACATGGCTATGAAAAAGCCAACAATCACAAAGCCATAAATTTGTGATGATATAAGGTACCATCTGATTCCTCGGATATGACGGCACTAGGACAACATTTCTAGTTTTGAAGATCATTTCTCTAATGTTGATGAATTAAAATAAATACTTACATGATTTTGGTTCAATCTCACTATTTTTCATTCCATGAACAATTTACACTTCATATCTTAATGAAATGAAGTTGAATTTGTTATTCGTGAAGTGTTAGCAGATCATGTGATAGAATGACAGGTTATTCCATCTGTCACAAACAAAAGTTTAGCAAAAGTTATTAAATATAAATAAGTTTATTAATCATATATGGTTCCTAAAATGGGTGTATAATTCATATCTCATACCACTTAATAAATTAAAACTAATTTATACTAACCAGGGACATCCTGTAGGCCAGTGGTAGGCGATAATGGCCTGTCGCACATCAGTTATGGGTTCGATTCCCATAGCCTTTTCTGATGAGACGGGTTGTCTCCCATCCTGAAGGTTGTCCTTTTCTAAAATTACATCATTATGAAATTCCATCAATAATAAAAAAATCAGTTCTAGACTTAAACAATACTAAATTATGTCCAACATAATCCTTTTCAAATCTTTAGGCTTATCCAAAATACTTTTGTCCAAGCTTAAAGTATAAAGAAAACAATTACTAGAAATTTCATCTACCGAGCATTTGAATACCATCATTTATCCCTGATATATCATGTTGATAACATTCCAATCATGTGAATACCTTAATCATGTATTCTCTTGAAAAATGAATACCCATTGAACCTTACTGAAAACATGAATGCTGTCAAAAGTTAACTCTTTCCACATACCAAAATCCCAAATTTTCTATATACTCAAACCATGATATCACTTTGTCCTTATATTAGTCAAGAGCTCATGATTACTATCATACATATTATTTTCTCCTTATCCCTTCATTATGCGCATTTCATCTTCTTTCCAAAAATATTTCAGTCACATTTTCATGGTTATCGATACCATATAATTATTGAAAACTAATACATAGATATTCCAAAATTCCACAATACCATAAATGAGATTCCATGATACTATTTTGAAATCCAATTACATAAACACTTAATAATTATGCAACATCATTTTCATAGTCAACATCAAAAATAGTGATCACATGAGACTTCCCTTTATCCTTTTCTTTAAAAGGTTCCTCACGTTGATCATCATTAACCAGTGGATTAGGGAATTTATTATCATAATGCCCCATTTCCTTGCACATGAAGAATTAAAGTGTTGGTGGTGCGTTCTCTGCAGTCTTTTCTTTATTCACATCATTAGAAACCCTTTTTTCCATTACTTCGACACTCAGCTACTCGATGACCTTGTTTTCCACACTTAAAACATTTTCTAGTCCATTTAAGACAATTTCCACCATGCTTCTTTCCACACATTGAGCATAGAGAAACATTCATCTTCTATTCACCATTATTATTATATTTCTCCTTGAACTCCATCTTTCGTTTCTTATCAAAAATATGAGATGGATATGATGCACCAACTTCAATTTCTACCTTGATAGAAAAACGAACAATTTATTCATTTCTTTTGAATTATCGAATAGCTAATGCCCTTCGAAGATTTGGTTTTAAGCCACTGAAGAATCGATCAACTTTACTTTCAGGTTAGATGATAAAACCAGATGCATACCATGCAAGTCTTGTAAAATTCAATTTGTATATACCAACAGATTCATCATCCTTCTACTTAAGCTCAAGGAACTCATTTTCCCTCTTCGTTCAAAGAATACAAGGGATGTACCTACTGAAAAAAAGTTCTTGAACTCTTCCCATTCCATGGATTCAATTTCATCTTAGGGCCTTGTATTCTTAATTAGGGTCCACCACTGGTCTGCTTCACCTTCTAAATGGTAAACAACTAGAATTACTTTATCATGTTACGAACAGTGAGGTATGGAAAATATCTTTTCAATGGTACTCATCCATTGTTCAGCAACAAGTGGATCAGAAGACCCATTGAAAGAAGGTGGACGTTACCTCATGAAGGACTCAATAGAATATTGTTCCCTCCTTTGCTCATTTGGAAGTCCAGAATGATTCATAGCTTGTGTAATTATAGAAATAAGATTTTTCACTCCATCTCACATAATTTTGGTATGTTCAAGAGGACAATCATTGCATCATCCATTACATTGATCAACACAGTTCTTTCAGGTTCCAGCCATTGTCTAAAACCCAAAAAGAATAGTGTGAGAGGAGAAAATCATTCTTGGGAAATCAACATAATAAAGGGGTATTACCTTCAATATATAACCTCTTAGGTTTAATTCTATGAACGTTACCATAATCCTAGGAATATAACCTATACTTATACTTAACCTTAGGGACATTCATAGACATGCCTTAGAAATATCTCTAGGGATCTCACTAAAGATTTTGCATCCTAGTTTCCAAAGGTTAACTAAACATTTCCTCTGATACCAACTGTAGAGGACCAAATCTTGACGTACATGGACATTACATTACTTTTGTGGAACACTTAATACATAATAAAAATAGACACAAGGATCTTAATAGTTTAGTGTATTTGGAAACTCGGAAAAATAATCTTTTAATCAAGGTGAAAGATCATCAACATCTCCCATAAAGATCATCCCCTTTTGTTTTCTTACCTAAAACCTTTCTTTATATCCTGGGGAAAAGAAAACATATAAAAGGTGAGCATAAATTCTAATTAAGGGTAAGAATGGATAAAATAAACAAATCATATACATTTGAACTTAAAAACATGTACATAATGTTTAACATCAAAACCTTGAGAAATGACGTAAAACATGGCAGTACATAAGGCATAGATCATAAAGAAACATTAATCATGATAAAATAGATTGGGTATAAAACATGTAATTGTGGGAACCACTAAGCACATGATATGATTTCTATAGTAGCCAAGGCATTGATTCCAAGACCATCTTGGTGGACAAAGTCCCTTACTAAACCGGGTTTACTTGCCGTTCCAGCCCTGTATTACTGAACCGGGTTTACTTTCCCTTTCAGTCATGTATATATCATGAGATATAAATCTCTAACCAATGAATTTTAGGGAGATATAGGTCCCACCAATATCATAATGAAATCATTCTTAATTTTTCCACAAAATAAACATACATCATTCATAATAACCCATGTAATAGAATGAGATTCTTAGACATCATGTCATCATAACATAATCCATATAAAAAATGGATATCATTTCATCATAAGAATAATCAAATCATGTAAATAATGTAGACATTATACTTGAAACATAAACATATTAAATAATGTCATTTTAGATGGAAAATTGATTTGATAAAACACTTGAAATTAATTCTTGAGGAAAATATCCTTTCTTCTTCAAAATCATTTTATTTTCACAAAATGCCTTGAAATTTTAAAAGAAAACGATTTTTTTAGAAATAATCTTGCAATATTGTAGAGTAATATTCATGAAAATGAGGTGTTATGAAATAGTAAAAATCCATTCATACCGTATAAGTTAAACATAACATTCTCCTCGTACTTTTTTCAGAAAAGTCAAAAAGTTCCTCGTAATGTAAACAAAAGAAAGATTCCTTAAATACCATGTAGTAAAAGTCATAAATGGGTAAAAGGTCTTTAAACATACATGAAACCATTTTTTGAAAATAGGGACATGGATGATAAATATAACCCTAGTGAATACTTACGAATAAACAATCTCGGATAAAAACGAGATTGGAAAAGTTATCCCTTGCCTTGGGTCTGATATGATTTGTACGTATTCGAACCTCCTGTATAATGATTTAAATAATTTCATTGACTTATTACAGAATCATATTCATTGTTATGATATCATATATCATTCACTTATGACTTTATATTACCCATTCTTTTGTTAGTTCCATGTTAAAGCAGTGTTTTGGGTAAAATCATTTCATTTATCGTACATGTTTGGACTTGTTGTTCTTGATATTATTACTTATATCCTGATTTACATAATTCAAAAATTTAAAAAATTATTTATATGTAATATATATTCATCATATAAATATATATATATATGATATATCGATAAATGGAATGAAATACACTGTTCATGGAGACGGTAGGTCGTACGTACGCATGAACGCTGTTTTCGTTTCCTTATTGAATTGAATGGAATTAAGTAGATGACATACACATATATATATACATAAATCCAGTATCATTATTATGTCATATATTTCATGATTACTTATTATATATAATTTATAACCATTCATGAATGGTTAACAAAGAGAATGAATCTCATCGCATCATGGAGATGGTAGTCCGTACGTACTCACGAGTGATGATATCATTCTCATGATCGTGGAATTGTATTGAAGTGTATGTATAATATTTAAGAATCAACATCACTTTACAATAATCATATAAATTTTTTTATTTACACCATTATACCCATCCAAGTAAGGTGGTGGTCGAAAACAGATTACACCACGACCTAGAGACGGTATTCCGTACGTACGCACGCACGGTGATTTTGTTTTCCATAGGATGGATAGATGGTGAAATAGGGTTGTTTCAGATTTATAATTAAATATCAGTATATATGTAATACTGATGTTATTACTTTATAATTATACAACTAAATAAGAATAAGTAGAAGAAGAATGAAACTTGAGAGAATTAGAAGAAGAGATTACCTCTTCTTCGACGCACCTCCTTTAAGACTTCTCTTAAAGAAGTAGTGTTGGTCTTTTGAGAAGACAAGAACCTCCAGAATGTTTTTAGGGAAGTGGAGAAGAGAAATGGTCAGGGTTTTGCTGAGCTTCAAGGCTCAAAAGGGTTTTAAGAGAATAGGTAAGGGGTTCCCTTTTTATAAGGGAGGAGAGGGGCACATTTGGAAATCTTAAAAATATTAATTTATAATATCTCTAACCCCACATAAAAACCACCCAAAATGACTCATATTCTAAAATTATATTAGATAGGGTTGTAATAACATCAAAAATTAATATTTAGACATGTAGGGAATTTATTTTAAACATTATCAACTTGATTTATCCGCATTTAATCTAATAAATTTTATTTGTGGTAATAATATTCTAAATTTTAAATTGTTATAAATAATTAATTATGTGATGTTAATTGTACATAATTAGATAATTTATGACATTTTCGACTATATAAATTTCAATATATAATTTTTAAATATTTTTGTGATTTTTAAACAATTTAATATCATATAATATTTATAAAATAACAATAGTTTCAATTTTGACACTATCCATTTATTTGAATTTAAATAAAATACACACAGAGGATATATTCAAAATAAAATATTTAATAGGTTCCTCAAATTTCATAGTAATCTAGAAAATTAGTGGAGAACATTAAATAGTTAATATCATATTTATTTTACTATTTTTAAAACCATTAATTTGATATTTCTCTTAATAAAATAATTACTACAACATTTTTGTATAATTATTAAATATACTTATTTTTTGTATAAAAATTAAAAAAAATACTAGGATGAAGATAAATCTTATATATTTCATAATAATACATATATTCAGATGTATCTTCTAAAAGAACCAATGTTTAAAATGGTATATTTACTAAATTATGAAGGTGACAACTCTGACATCATATAAAATAAAATAATATAAGTGTCTTAATCACATTTATAAGACTCCAAACGGTAATATATTCTGTAATTGGATGATTATGGTGTATATATACACTACCAATAAGTTTTGGTCAGGTTTTAGAGCCCTTTAATATGTATTACTATTTCAATAAAAACAATATTAATGATTTTTTTACTAAATAAAGAATTTCTGCATCATTAATGTATAAGAAAATAAGGTAATTAAATAACTCTTAAAATTTACAAATAAATTACCATGATAAATAAAAACATTTTAGATTTCAAATGAGTATTTATAACCATATTTATATTCTATATAACCTTATATTAGAAATACTTTAATTATTAAAATTTGAGTGAGACCTATTTCACTTTTCTTTAAATAAAATAAACTAAAGGACTTAATCACCTCCAAGTGGGTTCTAATGGATTCAATTATGACCCAAATATGACTTAGGATGAAATATAATCATCAAATTTTATTAAGACAAGTTTTAGGGTAATTTTATAATATTATATTTACCCTTAATTACCCGATTTACCTTTTACTAGGGTAAATAAAATTTACCGTAGTTACTATTCTTAATGCCCAAAAAAATTAGTCTATTAATATAATTTGGACCCACAGATTCCAAATAAGGAATCCATTTTTCCAAATTCAATACACATAAGTTGCAGAAATTAAATTAAAATTAATCTAGTTGTCGAAAGAAAACAGATTTTTGTTTAAAACATTGCAAAAGATTGAATTGATTTAACCTACGAATTCAATGTAAAATCAATGCTAATTAAATAAATTATATTAAAAGGTAATAATATATTATATTTATACTTTAAAACCATTCAATATTATAATTTAACCACGTAAATTATTACGATGAAAAAAGTAGTTTTTAATTAAAATATAGGGTGTTTTTACAATTCATTAAAATATGAAAGTTATCAGAATAATATGAAAATTTTATCCAAAGTGAATTTTCATATCCTGATTCCAAAGAAGAATTTTATTTTGTCAAATTGAACTTATACACATGTCAAAAACTAGATTTAATGTGGGTGCGCCATCAAAAGGCGGCAAAACTATATTTTTTTAAAAATACTTATTTTACCCGAAAAAATTTATTTTTTTCTTATACCATGTTCTAGAAAATGTGTAAGATGATTAATAATATTATAAAATTCAAATTTTAGTTAATACTATTCATAACAGCAAGTTCATAAAAATATTATAATAATATATCGTAGTTTAGTAAAACCCAGTATTGCGTACAACACACACTATCGAGGAAGGTCGTGATTGCATGTAATGCAAGCCAAGTCAGGGTTGCGTGTAGTGCACAACTCCTTTGTAGTTGCATATAACAAAATACAACCATATTTCATTAATAAATTTAATATATATATATATATACTCAATGATGCATAGAATAACTACTATAAAACAAACTTGAAATTGTGTGTCACACGATCCAAGATTAGTGTTGCATATACTGCAAGCTAATATGGTGTTCCGTATAACGCAAGATAATCTTGGGGTATCATACAAAACAATACATCAAATAAATTAAAAATATTACTTCTCATAAAATCTCGGGGTGTTACACAATATATCCAAGATAGATTCCCTAACACATTCACAAATATATGGGGTAGTAGTCATGAACTGAAAATTTGAAGCATTTTTCTTATCGACTATGGACAATAGAAATAATACTGACTGCTCTAACACCTCTTTCATAACATAGTGTACGATCTCCTACTGATATTACCTTCCCCTACATTACCCTTCCCAAGAGTATATAAAATCTCAAAATAATATTAATGGTGGATGTCTAGCCATCACCTCTATATTGTTTAAAGATCATTGAGTGAGATTAGATACATAATACTCATCTTGGAAGAGATTATGATCAACATCCCTCCCATCAGGTATTTTAGCCACATATTCAGGGTGAAGTATACTATTCTAATCCCAAGATCATGGTTCACATAGTTCTTCTCATGAATTATCTAATTATGCACCCTTAGAAAATAACTTATTTAATCTATATTAATACATAATCAAGTTTTGTCCCTAAGGAATAATAGAACACTACATAATTGATTCCCTCTTTTAGATAAAACATCATAGGGGACCTCTTAAGCCTCTACCTCTACTCCTAAAATCAGTACTGGACATTTTCTATCTACAAAAAAGGAGACCCCTTTCATTCCAAATATGTCAAGGGTGATACAACTCCTGAGAAATCTAGTGGAACCCTTAGATTGTACCCTACTAACACATGGAAGCTCTACTTGTCAATAACACTCTTGGGTGTCTCAAAATACATCATGGACTCAACCATACCTGATCCTACTTCCACTCCTACATTTGAGATGATTTTTATAAGGATGTGGTCCTCCTGAATCAAAATCCGAATCCTTGAGAGATTCCTATAATGATGGGACTCTCAAAGTGTGTAATGAACTATCCTCATTTGGCTCTTGTTCTCCTCCATGGATTCTAGGTATATTAAGATATATTCGATCAATAACACCAACAACCAGTCTAATAAAGGCTAAAATATCTTGTTCATTATTCCCATGAACACTACTAGGGTGTTCGCCTAACCTAAATTCATCACTACGTACCCATAGTTATCGTAGATACATCTAAGTTCCATTTTCAAAATATCTACATCCCATACATAAAATTGACAGAAAACTATTATATGGTCAACCTTCATGAACCATCACACCCATATCAAATGATTAAGGAGGTCCTAGATTCTTTGTTGGATACATATTCTTCATGGTCACTTGCTTCTAGCACCTGTATTCCACACATAACCTCAAGCTCATGTCTTCCTTTTTGAAAAAAATAGGGTTTCCAATGGGGAAACACTGGGTCTCACAAAACCCTTTTTTTCAAGCCCTACGACTACACTCTCATCCCAAAATGATCTACGAGATCCACTGATATGCTAGTGTAGATATCAGGGTTTCCCTGGGGATTTATGTCAATGAAAAAGTCTCTCTTTTGGGAGGGTGGTATGCCTAGATCGTGATTTGGAATGACGTACTCATACTTCCCCACCAAATAAAATAAGTGGTATCCCATATGATCAACTTCTCCAAGATTGGTTCTATCCAACGAGTGAGTAATCGGCCCGCTATCTTTCTCCTGAGCCTATCCTACACATCCAGGTTTACATTTCAACAAGAATGGAAAACCGCATCCCATTACTATGGAAACAACACATCCACCATATAATCTATAAAAATATATGAAAAACTATTGATATCTAGTCCATACCTATTATTAAATCATGGGGCCTCATCATTTCTATAGATATGTCCCATACAAATATATCATCATCAAGAATAAGATCACACATTCAATAAAAGTTAAAAATCACTTAGTCAACTCTTATCAGAGTCTCCAAGAACATGGGTTAGGTGATGGGATTAACCAGAATCTCAGATACCCAATCCATAGAAGTGTAATTAATGGAATGACTTGAACCATTTTCAATCAGTACTGTATCTAAGGCATAGAAGACACCACCATAACACTATGTCATCCCATGAGCCTCGAGGTCATGGGACCCCATAACCTAGAAATATCAACATCACTAACCACTAGCTCCATGATCCTTGTGTGGATCACTAGATGTTGGTGGTGGAAATAGGTTAAACCTAAAAATATCTACTACTTCTCTACCTTCCCCTATGCCACATTTTCCAACATACATATTACCCCACTCCTTCCTTTTCCTATTCCTAAGAGTTCCCTCGAATGTCTCCTAATCGGCTGAATGATGGGTCAAAAAATATTCTAATATATATTTTAATGAACATCACTATAGAAACACTATCACTACATCATTTATGTCGAGCCATTATGATATCCATGCACTACTGATACCCTATTCTATGACTATGTAATAAATTTTTTGATATGAACAGAACCCTATGAATGTTTTTGATAACATTATTCAAACGTATCATCTCTTAGTTTTCAACTAACATCTCCCAATTTTGTGCCTAATAATCCATGAATGTCTCCACTCTTAATTTCCACTCCATCACTACATAATAATTGGGAAACCTAAGGGATTTAACTAAATCCTTGATATATATGTGTAATAACTTCTCAAAGGTCTATTATGTAATGAATAGTTCTCAGACCATATCCTTTCAATATCAAGAGAGAAAAGTTAATATCACGTCTTAATCCAGCATGGTCATACTTATCTTCTACATATGTGTATTCTTCTTGATTTACACTAATCGCAATGTGATCGGATAAAACTAATCCTTAAAGAGACACTTCAATTATTTCTAAGAAAGAGTTTTCTCTCCATGTGACATAGTCACAAGACTTCATATTCACCGAATAGATATCTAAAGAATTATCACCTTGAAGACCACTATCTGGTCTGTATGCATCCCCACAATGCATACAAATTGAGTGACTGCCTCTGGTCAGTCCCCATCCACCCATGGTTCTCCATATCCTCGATACATGAGAGGCTTCTACCCCTCGATTTTGTGTTGAACACTTAGCCTACATTAATCCATAGCTATTACTACCAGTAAAGAAATTTTTTGAACATGTTGTGTTATAGGGATTAAACCACCCATATGTACTCTCCCTAGAATATTACAATGTAATATGTGCTCATCACTCAGTGAATCATTCTCATGACCACACAGTGGGATCCTAGCTACCTGTCTTCACCGTGTAATACTAAAATAAACATGATGTAACCCATTCAGAGATTTTATATTATTATTTGACTGAATAAGGACATAGAAACCACAAACCATTCTTATTTGATACATGTACCAATGTTTTTCCCAACAACTAGCATCTACATGTGCCAAGTTGAATGGTTGGTGATCCGAGTCATTATTTAGTTATACGTAAGGTACCAAACCAACATTGGAGTCCCCATACAAAAATCAAAACATTAATCAGATAAAAATATCACTATAAAACCCAAAATAGTCTAAAAACCCACTCCTATGGTAGAACTAACTCATCTAAAACAATTATTTCATGAACATACCCAACAAGGCCCAAACCAAAACTACCCCAAGCCTGCTCCCAACATTATTGGGGACGTGGAACATCACTAAGTAGGAATATCAAATCCATAGGGGGAATTAAATTAACGTTAATTCACACACACACACATATCTAAGACCATAGAATTTACAAACATAAAAAATTTCAAACAGTTGCATGGATACATCTGTAATCCCACTATCAGTGTTGGGAAAAAAATTATTGAATGAAATAAAGGGGCCAAAAAAAACCCAAAACAATATAGATTTAAAACTAATTAGGATTTGATGACTATAATCAAATGAAACCACCTGAAATGCCCCTCTTTGTGTAGCTCATGATATTCTTCACCATCTCTCATTTCTTATAGGAAATCGTCAAATTGACCATCATATACATATAAAATGACATGTACGGGAATAGATGATGCAATGGTGACTACAAAAATACATATTATGACACACCAATAAACTAAGCACATATCATAGTTAATATTCTTCTAATAACAATGATATATAAATCAATGGAGAAAACTAGATATTCATAGGAAGGACACCATTCCTTCAGGCAGTCTCAACCAAACCGTCAGCCACAATATTTTTCTCAATGCTTCTAGGAAATGATAATTCTAGGAAAACATAATCCACGAGCCATGTAATCATCAATGAAATTCATCCAATAGTTCATGATTTTTGGGGCCCACACAAAAAACTCACTTATATCTGAATACCTAAATACTCTGATAGGGGATCATATGTTGGATTTTTGGGGGACACCTCTATACTAATCTAGATCATAGAACTATAGAGGGGATAACATTCCAATGATACTATGATCAACACCTAAATTGACATATATATGAACACCTCATTCATGGAGTTCATGCTGGATCGATGAACCCCAACTAGGGTGTAAGAATAAGTGATATAGGATCAAAATACAGACTCATAATGGGACACCATAAACTATATCTGAGACTCATCCTTCCAAGGGGATCACAATCCAGATATGTGGAAATAATTTCACATGGTAACATTGACGGGATGGACCAATGGAAGACACTCATCTAATACTAGTCCATTCTAATGAAACAAAGGGAACCAAACACCCTCAGTTGTAGTACATGGTCTATACTAGAAATATAGAATGTGTCTAACCAACACATAGTCTATACATGGGGTTATTCATCACACAACATATAAATATCCATATATAAAATATATAGAAAATGGTAAATGGTGTGTAGAGTTCTATCAGCACCATTCCTATTCCATTTATCCATGTTTATGTACTCTTGACCTGCCAGTGTTCTTCCCCATTTACTAGGCCCTAAAACTACCTGTGCACCCTGGGTTACACACTGAGAATCTAGGGGAAGGTCATATTGTTTTTGGTAGGTACAAAATGTCTTGTTATACTTATTATAATCATAAAAACCCTAGCACCACATAGAGGGTCCGATATGGTTTGTAGTTTAGAATTACTTCTAGTGTAAAATGAGATTTTATAGAACCCACATGTTCTTCCCCATGTCTCTATGTAACACCCTGATCCTAGTTACCCAAAGTCAGTGCATTATTACATAACATTGTCTGGATTACAAGGAATCAATTCTCAGAGGGCTGATCAGTCTTTAATTCTTTAAAAATATATTACATACATAAACTTCACATTACAATTTCAAACATAAAAAACAACTTAGATAGTTCTTTGAGGACTCCATAGTCCCTTAGATTAACCCTACATATCAAACATAAAACACTTCTTGGGATCCTGAGAAAATAAAACACAAAAAAGGGGTGATCTCATATGCTCAGTAAGGTTAAATAATTTAGCAGAAGCTATAAAAATATAGGGAAAGATGTGTAATAAAAACCACAACCTTTTTATACACAAACATGAACATAATATAGAAAAAATAAATCAAACATTACCATATAAACATGAACATTGACATTCTTCTGGTAGAATAATCACATGTAATAACTAATTTCATAATGAGGGAATGTATAGTATCAGACTTTAATTTTTGTGTCTAGGCCTCGTGCGAGGACCAAGGGGCTAACTGTAATGGGACCCCAACCCGGAGAGCCTCTGTAACTGGACTCTATCCCGGAGGGCCTCTGTAACCGGACTCCAACCCGGAGAGCCTCTATAACTAAAATCCAACCTGGAGGTTCTACTATAACCGGAGCCCAACCCAGAGGGCTTAATTTTACTAGTCCCCAACCCAGAACATACTAGTCCAATACATTCATCATAAGTAATGGTTTAAAAATAACATAAACATTCGTATTAAAAATAGCATAGAGAATGTCAATACATTATCCATAAACCATGAATGGTGTAAAAACAACACATCCACAATCAAACATATCACAAAACCTTCAATAAAATATGAATGTTTTGTATCATAACCAATCAACATCAAATAAGCTTAAAATCCATCAAAGAATGATGACATAGATGAAATCGAAACTATTTGAGAGAAATATATCTTTATATTTAGAAATAATTTAAGTGTCACATAATTATAAAGAAAAAATTTATTTTGAAATTATTCTTATTTTCTTTTATGGGAAGCTTTAATGATGTTATAACGGTAGAAAATAGTCGTACCCGTCATATAAGTTAGAAAAACATTCTTACATTAATTTTGTCGAAAATGTCACAATGTACATTCTTTGGAAAAGAAAAAAAAAGATTCCTTTCAGAACATATAAAATAAAATATGGGTATAAATTATTTTAACCTATTTCCTAATTAATAGTAAAAATGTTTTGAAATAATTTTATAAGAAATATGGATGTGGATGATAAAGAGATCCCAGTAGATAATTACGTATAAACAACCTATTACCTTGTTCTTTTCCTTGGTCGAGGGTAGGTTAAACTCCTATATAATGCTGAAATAATTGTTATTAAATAATAAACTAACCATATACATTTATATGATATCATTTATAATCTTCTAATATTGCTTTATTAATGATATTTCAGTAGTATCATCATTTCGGGTGTTAACTAATTCGATTTCCTTTATATGATTTGTTATGTAAGTAATTTTTTTTGTGGATAGATTTTATAATATTCATATTAATAATGATATTAAGTCATTAAATTCTATTTTTAATCATCAAATGAAAATTATCCTTGAATTGATATGATGGGGAATGAATCTCATCGTGTCCGTGGAGACGGTAATCCTTACGTACGCATGAGAGACAATATCATTATTTTGATATTAATGTAACATATAATTAAATTTTATATCATATATAAATAATAATTATCATGTTATATTTATTATTTACATCAATTATACATCATTATTATACTCATCCAAATAATAATGTATTGAATAACAACTACACCACGACGTGGAGACGGTAAGCCATACGTACGCACGTATGGTGACATGTCATTAAAAAGATGGATAGAATAATGAATATGGTTGTACAATATTTATAATAACATAATAGTATAAATAATATTCTGGAGTTATTATTTTATAATGTATAAAATAAAGAAAGCGGAAGTGGAAGAAGAAAGGTACTTGAAAGAAGTGATGAAATATTTACCTCTTCTTTGGGTTCTTCTATTTGATTTTATCAAAATGGCTCCTTATGATGGATTTATGACTAAAGGAAGGCCTCTAGGATGATGGGAGGACATTTTATAGGATATTAGGGAAGGTGATGGCCGAGAAAAATTGATTTTATGGTGTGAATTTGAGATAAGGGAAGTGCCCTTTTATAAGAGGGGTGAGGGGCACCTTAGGAAAAGAATGAAATACTTTTTCATAATAAAGTCATTTTAAGTTTATAATTCTTAATAAATGATCTATTTTTAGGATTAGGTTGGGATGTGTCGAAAAACACTCAACCATTAGGTTATAGATAGGTTGGGGTCACTATATTAACCTTATCTTCTAGATTTAACTCTTAGTTAATTAGTTGGACATTTACCATGTCTCTTTGTATTTTTATATTATATGATTAATAAACATAAAATAAACATCCATGAGAACTTCAAGTAGTTCATTAATGAAATATATAATATTATTTAAGAACATTGGCTGAACTATAGATTTTTAGGCATATAGTATCAATTAATAATATAATATTTGTTTTAAAAACTAGTTTTTTCAATTTTGACACTATTTTCAATATTGTTTTTGTTAAATTATTAACAATACTATTACTCCCTAAAAATCATTTAATCAATAATAACATGTCACATTAACATATAAAATTTGGGTATGGCTTCAAAACATTCAAATATTATTTATTCTAACATTTATAATACCATATATTTGATTCATTCGTTAATAAGGAAAATATTGCATCATCATTGTGTCATAAATAAATTTAATTATTCAATGTCTAAAAATTAATAAAAAAATACGATTAGGTAGGAAATATTTTTATCTTTATAATGAATATTTATAGTTGAAGCGATAACATATATAACACTATGTAAAACTTGTTTTACTAAAAGATATATACTTATGTAATTTTTGTATTTACTGTAACTTAATTAATATAAAGGGTCATTATCACTTACAAGTGCCTCCATGGGGTCCCAAAAGTGACCCGAGGATACCTATTGTCAGACATGTTTTATAAAATAAGGTTATAACACGTGTTAGGGTAATTTGGTACTATTATAATATTATTTTTTTACCGTTATTTACCGGATTTACACTTTAACCATGATAAATAAAATATTTACCGAAGTAATTATTAAAAATGTCTAAAAATAAAAGTTACCAATTTACACAATTTTTACCTCTTAATTATAAATATGGAACCCATTTTTCTAAATTCAAAACACATAAGAGGAAGCAATTAATTTAAAATTATTTCTGTTGTCAAAATAAAAAACGTGTTTTTAAGAAATAATAACTATCAAAAGATTGATATTTTCCTATGTCCAGTTTAAATGTGAAATTACATCCAATCACCAAGAATGGATTAAATGATAAAAATATAATATAATTATACTTAAAACAACTCAATAGTATAATTTACCACTAGAAATTATTTTGATTAAAAAAGATGATTGTAATTAAAATTTAGAATTTTTCACTATTTATCAAAAACTAAATGTTTTCCGAAAAATAAAAAAAAAATTTACCCTAAGATAATTTTGATATTCTGAACACAAAAATGAAATCCATTTTTAAATATAAAATTGATAAAAAAAATCCAAAAAGTGGGAATTACTATTCATAACGGCTAGTTTTATAGGTCGTGATGTGTTAGAATCTCGAAGTTGCATACAACGCAAGTTATTGCATTATTCAAAGGGAAACATACCGTGGATTCATGGGGTGTTAAATTCTCCCCTCCTTCAATAAATTTCATCCTCACAATTTGAAGTTGTTCTTTGAAAATAAAGGTTGAAAATAGAAAATACCTTTGTGGAAAACCCATATAAGAAATAGGGTTAATAAAATTTAGTTTTAATAAGATGGAAAGGGAAATGAGGAAGTCACCCCCAAATTAGGGATTCGAATAGGAGAACATTTGAGTAAATTATTGTCATGTAATTAGAGGCATATTGTAAATATTTATAGGGAGTGATTGATGTCATCAATCACAAACAAGTGTAAAATTTAGGGCCTTAAAGCCATCAATCTATGATGATTTAAAATAACATCAGTTCAAAAAAACATAGGGTATTAGGATAACACATTTTTTTTTATATTTCATCAATAAAGGTTAAGAATTAATTTTTTCATTAAATAAGAGAATATATATATATATATATATACCTGACAAGTAGAGATTCATCCTTCAACTAATTTCAACCAAAAAACTCTTCTTTCACTCCAAAAGATAATAGAACTAAAAAATATTCTATTTATCCTAATCGTATAAGGTTTAAAATATTAAAATATACAATTTAAATGAATAATACTATTTTTTAATAACTATGGACTTTCTATAGGCTAGTGGTCAGTAATAAAGCGTTGTCGCACTTTGGTTGTGGGTTTGATTCTTGCAGCTTTGTACGACGCGATGAGTTATCGCCCGACCTACAGGTTTTCCTTTTCCTAATACTATAGTATTATAATATTCCAAAAAATAATATTAATACATGTTTTAATTTTAAACAATACTATCCAAAATTCTACTTAATCTATTCCAACCATTGTAGTTATCCAAAATTACTCTGTCCAAACACTCTCTAAAAGGCCTCTAAAATCCAAAATCAATATCAAATCCCCCAAACAAAGTAAAATTTATCTTATTTTCACATACTGAAAATATGATTACCTTCATTATTTTAAAACCTTAATGAAAAAAACATGTACTAGAGTACAATCCTTATATATATATCACATTATTCTTATAACCAAAATATAATTCTTGAGTCCAAAAACACAAATACATTAATTATTCCACATCAAATGTCGTGACAACATACACCTGGCCTTCCTCTCTTTTCCTTATCTAAGGTATGTTTCCTTATAGATTATGAAATTCATTTGCATAATTCCCCATTTCTCTATAATTGTAGCATTCAACATTGACATCAACATTCTTTCCCTTGAAATCACGATCTTGGTGGCCTTTTTCACCACACTTGTTATAGACTCCCATTCTTATTAGGCAAGTACTAGGGGGTTTCTTCCCACAATTATCGCATAATGTAAAATACTTGATTCCATTCTCCCCTTTATCTGTCTCTTTCTCCACCATTCTCTTCTTCTCTTTCTTTACTTTATTGTCGTAAGACTAAGAGAATTCCTTTTCTGTCTTGATAGCACAGGAGACAATATCTTCATTTGAATAGAAGGATAGTGGGACTATTACTTGACAGAGAAATGGTTTTAAACCATCAAGGAAATGATCAATCTTACTCCTTGTGTTATGTATATAATCAGTGGCATTCTTTGCTAACATTGTAATGTTAGCCTCATACTTTACGACATTCTCATCATCTTTTTTCCTCAAACATAGTATTACCTTCCATATCTGCTCAATGGTCATGAGGAAAGTGTTTTTATAAGAAAATATCATCAATATCCATCCATTCCAAATTTGGCAATTCCTTATCTTCCTTTTAGTTTTGAATCAATGACCACCATTGATCAGTATCTCTAGTGAGGCGGTAAACTGTCATGACAACTTTGTCCCTTTCGCTACTCCCCGTGGCAGGGAATATTTTCTCTAAGGAATTTATCCATTGCTCAGATACTAATGGATTTGTACACCCATCGAATGTTGGAGGTTGTTGCCTCATGAGGTGATCTAACAATGATCCTCCACATTATGGATCAGGGTGCTCCATATGGGTAAGGTTATTTTTCATAACCTGGGTGAGTTTCCCCGGTATAGTGATAAGCTGATTAGCACCAGTTACTTCACCACATTCACTATAGTTATCTTGAGTATGAGGGAAATCCATACATTGATTGTGTGCATTGAAACGGTTTCCATTCCTTCACTAGGTTTTATTTCTAAACAATCGAATAAACTAGATTAACTTATGAATCGAAATAAATAATTCCAAACTTTTAAAACACATAACAAAAACTGAACAGTTTATGGATATAATGTTAGAACCATGGTCTTATATGCATGATTTGGAGTATGGTTTGTGTTTTTTGTCAATCAGTAGTGGATGTTCAGAATGTGTACCCGCAAATAGATCATAGAGTTCAAGCAGACAACAGTATTGAAGGTGGCGTCGTTTCCCAGACATGTGTGCCATGTAATGGATGAAGAGGAAACTTCCGCACCATATGTTTTCCAAGATCAGAACACGGGAAAATGGAAAAGTGATAAGGGTTGTGCAGGTTTTGGGCTGGTTGCACAAATGACATGCGCGCCATGAAGAGACTTGGGCGCCGATTCCTATGAGGACTGGAAACTTGAGCGCCTATGGTTTTTCAATATCATAACTTCAACATATGGTAAAGGAAAGAAGGTCACGCATGTATTTGTGTAGGTCGCTCAAGTGAGTAGCGCGACAGAGGCTAGGAAGGATGAGCTGCGCGCCGGAACCTACATGCCGAGGGAAGAATTGCATGACACCGTGTAGGGGGTCCAGTTTGCCTATAAATAGAGGACCCCCACCTCATTTGTAACGAAGTTCAAGACCTAGAGATTTTTTGAGCTCTCGTCGCGCAAGTGGATGTGTCGCACAAGTGGCTGTTGGGTCGTGCAAGTAGAGGTTGTGCGCTGATTGTTGGTTGTGCCACCAAGGCATTTGGGGAGTTAAAGGTGCAACGTCGCACAAGTTTGGTGTTGAAAGAGGCAGTGTCGCGCCAGTATTTTTGGTGTCACCTGCGAGCCGAATTTGTACTGCGCAAGTGACTTGCACGCCAGGATTGAAACTTGTGCGCCAGGATAGGATAAGCGCGCCAGGGTTGTTAAAGTTCATCTGTCCTTCTAAAGTTGCACGAAAGCTGGAAGATCACCCAGTACCCTCAGCGCAAAGTGTGATTAGTCTTCTGGTAAGAGTTGGACTTCAACAGAGCATATGCATACGACAAAGGATGAATTCTTATGCAATGATGAATAGACCTTCACGTCTATAAACTGAGTGTGACTTCACCAATGGCAGTGAGCTATGGGGAGTCAATGGGAGTGACCCGAGGGACGTAGTGATCTATCCCTAAATTTTTGTAAAGGTAGTTAGCATGGTACAAAGTGACTGTTCCCGAACCTTTGTAATCCACAGCTAGTGAAGATTAGTGTGATTTCAGTACGACCGACAACATGTCGGCGTATGCTCCTTGGACATAGCCCTTAGTGGTGAACCAAGTAAAAAGTGATGTGTCTTCTATGTGCATTTTAATGTTTGATTTCTGATCATATTAATCTTACAGGTTCAATAAGTTCCTACCAACGTGAGAACAAGATCAATCACATTAAAAAAAAAATTCCACCATGATTCACCCCTCCCCTCTTTGGGTGTCCCGGGGTCCTTCATATAATTTATAATCATAAAACAAATTTCATTGATGGAGTATATACTCATAAACCCTTAATAATGGATTGTAACGAAAATGAAAATTATCCTAAGCATATCCCCTTGGAGTTTTGTAACCAAAAGTGCAGCAGGAACCATTGTCGTGTACTAGTTCCTGTTCGAGTCTATCTCAAAGTGGTGTTTTCAGGTTTTACATCTACGTACATCTATGCTAGATCCACCTCTATCTGTTCATATCCATACAGGGATGTATTTATTGGAAAACTCATAAAATCTCTACAATACCAAAATTCTAGGAATTTCTTATATACTAATCCTCAAAGTCTATATTAGGATAACGTGCTTTAATCAGAGTTTATCTATATCTAGATTATATGGTTTGTACTAAACTTCCTCTGATACCAACTGTAACACCCCGACCCTAGTTATCCAGAGTCGGTGCATTATTACATAACATTGGCATGATTACAAGGAATCAAGTCTCAAAGGACCGATCAAATTAACATTCTTGGAAAATAGATTACATACATGAACTTCACATTACAATTTAAAAAATAAAATATATCTTAGATTGTTATTTGAGGACTCCATTTGTCCCTTAGCTTAACCCTCCATCTCAAACATAATACAATTCTTGGGATCATAGGAATATAAAACATAAGAAAGGGGTGAGCTCAGATGCTCAGTAAGGTTAAATAATTTAGCAAAGGCTATATTCTTTTAAGGAAAGATGTGTAATAAAAACCACTACCTTTTTAAATATAAACTTGAACATAAATATAGAGAAAATAAATCAAACATTACCATATTGACATGCACATGGATATTCTACTAGTGGAATAATCACATGTAATAACTAATTTAATAATGAGGGAATGTATAGTACCAGAAATTAATTTCTATGTCAGTGCCTCGTGTGAGGACCTAGTGGATAATTGTAACCGGACACTATCCTGGAGAACCTCTGTAACCGGACTGCATCCCCGAGAGCCTCTATAACCGGACTCCTACTCGGAGAGCCTCTATAACTGGACTCCAACTCGGAGTGTCTTTTGTAACAAGAACCTAACCCGGAGGGCTTACTTTTAATGGTCCCAAACCCAAAATATACTAGTCCAATACATTCATCTTTAGAAAAGGACTAAACATAACATAAATATTCATATTAAAGATGTAATAAAAAATGTCAATACTTTATCCATAAACCATGAATGGTGTACAAATAAAAAATCCATAGTCAAAAATAACACAACACCTTCAAAAAAATATGGAATTGTTGTATCATAACTAATAAACTTCAAATAATCTTAAAATTCATCAAAGGATGTTGACATAGATGAAATCAAAACTATTTGAGAAAAATATCTCTTTCTATTTTGAAATCATTTAAGAGTCACATAATTATAATGAGAACATTTATTTTGAAAATAATCTTATAATCTTGTAAGGAAAGGTTTGATGATGTTATAATGGCAGAAAATAGTCGCACCAGCCGTATGTGTTAAAAAACATTCTTATATTAATTTTGTCAAAATGGTTATAAAGTACCTTTTTTTGAAAATGATGGAAAGATTCATTTCAGAACATATAATGTTAAATAAAGGTATAAATGACTTTAACCCACTATATTGTATATAATAAAAATGTTTTGAAATACATTTTTAAAAAAACATGGATGTTGATGATAAAGAGATCCCAGTAGATAATCACGTATAAACAACCTCGGATAATGAAATGATTGTGAAATTAACCCTTACCTTGTTGTTTTCATTGATCTAGGGTAGGTTAAACACCTATATAATGGTGAAATAATTGTTATTAAATTATACAAGAACTATATGCATTAATATGATATCATATATGATCTTCTAATATTGCTTTGTTACTGATATTTCAGTAGTATTATCGTTTCGGGTGTAAACTGATTCGTTTTCCTTTATATGCTTCATTACATAAGAAATGACTGTTGTGGATATTATGTATCTTATTCATATTAATAATGATATTATGTCTTTAAAAATTAATTTTAATCATCAAATGAAAATTATCCTTGAGTGGATATGATGGGGATTAAATCTCATCGTGTTCGTGGAAATGGTAATCAGTACGTACGCACGAGCGACAATATCATTCTATTGATATTAAAATAATTTATAATTGGATGGTATATAATATATTCTGAATCATTATTATGTTATATTTATTATTTATATCAATTATACATCATTATTATACCCATCCAAATTATAATGTATTGAATAACAACTACACCACGACGTGGAGACGGTAAGCCGTACGTACACGCATATGGTGACATGTCATTCAAAGGATGGATATAATAATTAATCTGTTTGTACCATATTTATAATAAAATCACAGTATATAGAAGATAATGCATTTATTATTTTAGAATGGAAACAAAAAAGAAAGAGTAAGTTGAAGAAGAAAGGAACCTGAAAGAGGTGATAAAATATTTACTCTTCTCCAGGTTCTTCCTTTTTATTTGACCAAAAGGGTTCCATAGGGTGCCTTTCTGACTAAAGGAAGGCTTCTAGGATAAAGGGAGGAATGTTTATAGGATATTTGGGTAGGATTTCACCAAGCCAAATGACTTTGAAGGTGTGAATTTGAATGAAATGGAAGTTTCCTTTAATAAGAGGAGTGAGAGGAACCTTAGGAAAAGATTGAAATATTATTTTATAATAAAATCATTTTCGGTTTCAAATGGCACTAAAATGTTTTATTTCTAGGATAATTAAGGTATGGGTTGAAAACCACTCAACCAGTAGGTTTTAGACAGGTTTGGATCACTATATTAACCTTATCTTCTAGATTTAACTCTTAGTTAATTAGTTTGACATTTACCATGTCTCTTTATATTTTTATATTAGATAGTTAATAAACACACAATAAACTTCAAGAAAACCGCAAGTGGTTCATTAAGGAAATATATAATTATATTTAAGACCTTTGGTCGAACCTTATATTTTTAGGGATAGAATATTAATTAATAATATAATATTTGTTTTAAAAACTCTTTTACTTCAATTTTGAAACTATTTTCTATTTTGTTTTTGTTAAATTTATAACAGCATTATTACTTATAAAAAATTTCTTTTAATCAATCCTAACATGTCACATTAACCTATAAAAATTATGGATGTCACCAAAACTTTCAAATTTTATTTATTTTAACATCTATAATACCATTTATTTGATTCATTCATTAATAAGGAAAATACTGCATCATCATTGTGTCATAAAAATATTTATTTATTCAATGTCAAAAAATTATAAATAATTTTATATTATATAGGAAATATTTTTAGTTTTATAATGAATATTTATAGTCGAATAGATAACATATAAAACCCTATTTAAAAAAATTTACTAAAAGATATATGCTTGTTTCATTATTGTATTTATTTTTAACTTAATTAATATAAAGTGTCATTATCACTTACATGTGGCTCCATGGGGTCCCAAAATAGACCCAAGGATGCCCATGTTTAGAAATGTATCCTGAAATAGGGTTAGAACATGTGTTAGTGTAATTTAATATTATTATAATATTTTTTTAACCCTATTTACCGGATTTACCATTTAACCATGGTAAATAAAATATTTACCAAAGTAATTATTCAAATTGTCTAAAAATAAAAGTGACCGATTTAAAAAATTTGTGTAAAGACCCGAAAATTTCAAGGAAATTTTTTTCTTAATTTTCTTTGGAATTTTACAAGAACGCAGTTTCTGACGGCGCCTGATTCCGAGGCCCGATGTGCCCGGAATCATTTTCCGAAGATTGGCTCAGGTACGTTCAGTGAACGAACGAGCGGGATTTACTATCTTTTGAACCGGTGCTCGGAATCAAATTCCGAGGGCACCGATGGAACCATAGCACCAGTAATTACTTAGGAACACCACTTCCGAAGTTGCATTTTCAATCGGTAAGTTGTTGAAATTTGTGGAAGTTGAAATAAAAATTAAACTACACTTTTTATTTTAACTAAGTGGATTAGGCTTTGGGTGGATGTTGGGTTACTACCCAACTTCCCAAGGGAGGTTATGAAGGTGGTGGGGCCCACACAAACCCTACCCCTTCACCTTCCCTAACCTTCCATAACTCTTCACATTCATTAAACCCCCTCAACTCACATTTAATATTTGACAACTTATGTTTAATAACTTATGTTATTAATTAAGTGAGTTATGTATGGTTATTTGTATTTTAAACTCTTGAAATTCAAATATTTGTTATGTTAATAAAATAAGAGGTAAGCTTATTTTATTTTGGGGTTGGAACCTTTGTTGCTGGAAAGGTTTGGGGAGAAAAGCTAAGGAAAGCTAGAGTTCCTCATCTTCTTCGTCGAAGAACACGAAGAACGCGAAGAACGCATCGAACTCCGTCGAAGAACGCGGAGTCCTCGGAGACCGCCTAGCGATGCCTTTTACCGCGACGGTTTTTCCACGACGTCTTCTTCTGCAACGTCTCTTTCCGCGAAGAATCCTCGTTCGACGAACCTCTGTTCAAGCTCGCACGAGGTCGGGGGTTTACGTGTTTTCTATATGTGATTCTCTTCCGTCTTTTATCCGCATCTTTTTGGACCGCATGATATCAGTTAACGGGAGGAGGCCGGACCACACAAACACGACCGTCCCCCTCCCTTTTTGTTTTCCTTGTTATTGTAGATCGAATGAAAGTAACGGGGTGTCATCGCACCGCGTGGGATTGAGCGGCAAGAACTGCGCGATGTCGTCACACCACGCATTCAAATTTTTGAACCAATTCCACGGCACCGTCGCGCCTTTCCAAAGAACCGTAAAAGAACCGCGGACGGAGTCGGGTCGCGGCGAAGGGGCACGGCGCCATCGCGTCACGCCGAAAAACCACAAAGACGGTACATGTGTTAATTGACGTACGGAATGACGGGCGACGATAAACGAGGCCGCAATGTATTTTTGAAGATTGCACTGTATAGTTCGAGACCCGAGATGAACACTGGCTCAGACGGTTTTGAAAACGGACCACCGGAGCAACTTGGGTGACCCGCGGAAACACCCGGAGGCGCGGGTCGCAGGCGCGGCGCCGCCGGCGACCGGGGGCGGCGGCAGATCCACCGCCGGCCTCAATCAACGGCGAGGGCGGGCTGCTGTAACAGCCCGAGATTTTATGAAAAATATTCTTTTTATTTCACTAATGTCTTGTATTGTACGCTACACCAAACAGAGCTTGCACAACACACATCCTTGACTTGCCTTGCATACACGCAATCACGACCTTCCTCGATAGCGTGTGTAGTAGGCAATAACGAGTTTCACTAAACAACGATATGATATTAAAATATTATTAAAACTAGCCGTTATGAATAGTAATAACCACTTTTTAAAATTCTGTAAATCTTATATTTCAAAATGAACTTCATTTTTGGATTCGGAGTATCGAATTTAGCCTAAGGTGAAATTTTGGTACTTTTCGGATAACTTTCATATTCTGATGAATAGTGAAAATTATTAATTATAAATAAAAAACAACTTTTTTAATCGAAATAATTAATAGTGATAAATTATTAATTTGAGTGGTTTTAAAGTATATTTAGAATATATTTTTACAATTTAATTCAATGCTGGTCATTGGTTGTAATTTCACATTTAAACCAGACATAATCAAGTATCAATCTTTTGATAGAAATTGTTTCTTAAAAACATGCTATTTGTCTTAACAGCGGGATTTAATTATAAAATTAATTAATTCAACTTCTATGTTATGAATTTGGTAAAATAGACTTCATTTTTGAATTCGGAATATGAAATATAGCTTCGGATGAAATTTTGGCATTTTTATGAAAACCTTCATTTTTTGATGAATAGTGAAACTACTAAGTGGTAGTTAAAAAACTGAATTTTTCATAAAACTTAATTTTACCGCTTCTGTGAATGGAATTTCAAAAATCCGACAGACACGATTGATATCAGTAAGTAAAATGTGGTTCAATGAGATACAAATAATTTTTTGGTGAATAGTAACTTTTTACTATTTTTACCGCGGTTAATAGTAAATAGGGTAACTAAGGGTAAATATGATATCAATATTACCCTAACACATGTCCTAATTCTATTGGACAAGTGTAATTCGACCAAAAACAAACTTAGGAATAAAATATGACCATTTAGGCCCACTTGGATTAGATTAGGACATTTATTATTAATTTATTTAAAGAAGGGTTAAAATAGTTAAAATCAAAGTTTAATAAGTAAATCATTTTTAATATGGGGTTATACATAAGATAAATTCGACTATAAATATTCATTAGAAAGCTAAAAAGATTTCCTACATAATGGTATTTTATTTGTAATTTTTAGACATCAAATAATTTAATTAATTTATGACACAAAGATGATGCAGTAATTATCTTATTTATGAAATATTGACATAATTGATGTTATAAACACCAAAATAAATGTAATTTGAGAATTTTTATGAATTACACTAATTTTATAGGTTACTATGATATATTAATGTTGATTTAATCAACTTGGTTCGAACATTTAATTCTGTTATGACTTTCACAAAAATCATATATCAAATAGTGTCAAAATTGACACAAAATAGTTTTTAAATCAAATATTATATTATTAATTGTTATTTTATTCCTAAAAATCTAAGGTTCGGCCAAATGACTTAGATAAGGATATATATATTAATAATAAACAATTTGGGGTTCGTTTGGCAAGTTATAGTAAGTGTATTAACCATATAGTGAAAGAAAACAAAAAGACACGGTAAAAGTTAAATTATTTAACTTAGAGTTAAATCTAATTGATAATGTTTAAAATAAGATCCAAACATGTCTAAATTTTATTGGTTGATGAGATTACAACCCTATCTCATCTAAGCTTCGAATATGAGTCATTTTTGGAGGTTTTTAAGTGGGGTTAGATTTATTATAAATTAATATTTTTAAGAATTCCTAAGGTGCCCCTCTCCTCCCTTATAAAAGGACACCTCCTCCCCCTCCTCCTCACACCAATTTGAGCACTCAAGCTCGGACAACCCCTGCCAAAATCTCTTCTCCACTTCCCTAGAAAAATCCTAGAGGTTCTGGTCTTCCTCAAAGACCAATTTTAGTTCCCTAAGAGGAGGTCTCCAAAAGGCGCTTCAAAGAAGAGGTAATTACCGTTACCAATTCTTTCATCTTTATTTCTTCTTCCACTTCTTCTTATTAGGTTGTTTCATTATGAAGTAATAACATCAGTATCACTCATATACTGATATGTTATTATAAGTATGAAACATCCTTATTTCACCATCTATCCATCCTACGGAAAAAGAAATCACCGCGCGTGCGTACGTACGGAATACCGTCTCCACGCCGTGGTGTAATCTATTTTCCACCACCACCTTACATGGATGGGTATAATGGTGTAAAGAATAACTATAAATAGTTATTACAACATCATATTTATTCTGATATATTTTATAATCCTCTCCAATTCAATTCAATAATTATGGAAATGATATCATCGCTCGTGCGTACGTACGGAATACCGTCTCCACGACGCGATGAGATTCATTCTCCATGTTAACCATTTAAGAATGATTATAAAGTATATATAAGAATTAATAATGAAATATATGACATTATAAAGCTACTAGATTTATGTATATATATATGTATGTCATCTACTTACTTCCATTCAAGACAATAAGGAAAGGAAAATAGCGTTCATGCGTACGTACGGACTACCGTCTCCATGAACGGTGTTTTTCATTTCATTTATCTATCTATTATATATATATACTGAATATATATGATATATAAATAATATTTTATATTCTGGAAGTAATTAAATCATGATATAAGTAATAATAATGTGAAGAACAACAAATCAAAACACCTACGATAAATGAAACGATTTTACCCAAAACGCTTCTTTAACATGGAATTTACAAAAGAACGGGTAATATAATGTCATAAGTGAACCATATATGATATCATAACAATGAATATGATTCTGTAATAAGTCAATAACATGATTTAAATCATTATACAGGAGGTTCAGACACTTACAAAGCAAGTCGGACCTAAGGTAAGGGAAATATCACAATCTCATTTTTATCCGAGATTGTTTATTCGTAAGTATTTACTGGGGTGTATTTTATCATCCACATCCATGTTTCATCAAGAAGTAATATTATTTCCATCCTTATACAATAGTTTATATCCAATTTTACCCTTCAGTAAGTTTTTTGTAAAAGATATGAAAGGAATCTTTTGTCGTTTTTCGTACGAGGTACTTTTTGGCTTTTCCGACAAAAGTACGAAGAATGTTTTTTTTAACTTATACGGCATGAATGGATTTCTAAAACATTATTTCCAAGAAGCTTACTTTACAAGTATTCAAGTTTATTTTTAATCAACCTCTTTTAGTTTAAAATTGCATGACATGTTAAGAAAGGAAAAGTGTTTTTGAAGTAGAAAGGATATTTTCCTCAAGAATAAAGTTCAAGTATTTTATCAAAATTATTTTCCATCTAAGATAATAAAAGGGTTCTGTTTTTATCCCTATTATTACATGGATTTGATTATGTTGTGATGGAAATATTTTTATGAATTCCTTTATCTTATATGAATTGTTTTATGATGTCATGTTGTTTAAGAATCCCATTTTTATTACATGGGTTACGCTATGATGTATGATTTATGATTATGTGGCACACATAAGAATGGTATCATTATGAGATGGGTGGGACCTATATCTCCCTCCAATGCATTGGGTAAAGATTTATATCTCATGAGATAGACATGGCTGGAACGGAAGGTTATTTCGATTCAGTGAAACAGGACTGAAACGAGGAGTGAACTCGGTTCAGAAAGGGACTTTGTCCACTAAGATAGTCTTGGCAATGAGTCATGACTAACAAGAAATGATTTTCCATGATTATGTGTGCATGACACAAAGTTTCAAGTTTCATGTTATGATTATGGTGATCTCATTTTCACTTCTATGATTTGTTCCATGTTAAGATATTATGATCTCTTTTGCAGGTTATGATTTTCAAAAAGATATGATATGATTTTTATTTCTTTTGTATACCCTTACTGAGCATTTGAGCTCACCCTTTTATGTTTTCTTTTCCCCAGGATATAAAGAAAGGTTTTAGTTAAAAAAAAGGGGAAGATCTTTATGGGAGATATTGAAGATCTTTCACCACGATTAGAAGATTACGTTCCGAGTTTCCAAAGACACTAAACTATTACGATCCTTGTGTGTGTGTGTTTTTGTTATGTACTAAGTATTCCGCAAAAGTAATGTAAAGTCTATGTACGTCAGGCTTCGGGTCTCTACAGTTGGTATCAGAGGAAAGGTTTAGTCAACCTTTGGAAACTAGGATGCGAAAACGTTAGTGAGATCCCTAGAGATATTTCTAAGGTATGTCTAGGGATGTCCCTAAGGTTAAGTATACGTATAGGTTATAGTACTAGAACTACGCTAACGATCATAGAATTAAACCTAAGATGTTAGATGTTCAAGGTACTCCCCCTTTATTATGTTGTTTTCCCTAGCATGATTTTTGCCTCTCACGCTATTCTTTTTGGGTTTTACAAAATGGCTGGAAACAAGGTGATTCACGATAATGGAGGAAATGATGGACAATGGAATGATATTCTTTATGAGCAACCAAATGAAATGGGATTTGGAAGTCCAAACATCATTATTATGCCGAATCAGCAATCTCATAATATGATCAATAAAGTAAAATTTGGTAAGTTTCCTAACTCGGCTAATAAGAGAAAGATGGAGTTTCATGATGATCATAGAGGAAAGAAAGTTCAATTTCCCCTATGTAAATCATGTGGGAAGAGGCATCAAGGAGAATGTTTCAAAGGAACTGGAAGATGCTTTGGGTGTGGAAAAGAAGGACACAAAGCCAGTAAGTGCAAAGGAAAAGGTTCAGTTAATACCAGGGATGAGGATAATGGTATTGCTACGACATCAAAAATGGTTAAGTGTTTTAAATGTGGAATGTATGGGCATTATGCAAACAAATTCCCTAAGGGAAAGACTCATGAAGAGAATCAGTATGGTCATATGGGAAGTATTTATGTGGATGATGATGAAGAGACTACCAATGATATGTGGGATGAAAGAATTGTTGATGCTCGGTCAATGGTTTAAGAATGTAGTGGAATGATTACATGTTTATCATGTGTAATGTTGTATAAGTAATCTCATGGTACTATGGAATAAAGAGACATGTAAGGATTGTAACATTGTTGTCTGATTAATGTTACCAGTATCCATGAAAGGTTATTCAGATATTTTTGGAATGAAGATGATATGCGCATAATGAAGGGATAAGGGGAAAATGAAATGTTTGACAGTATTAATGAGCTCATTATTGATATAAGGACTAAGTGATATCATGGTTTGAGTATATAGAATTTTGAGGATTTCGGTATGTGAAAAGTGTTAACTTTTAACTGCATTCAAGTTTTCACTAAGGTTCAATGGGTATTCAAGAGAGTACAAGATTAAGGCCTTTGAATGTTTGGAATGTGACCAACAAGATATATCTTATGATATATGGGGATCAACGATGGTATTAAATCTCTGGTAATCGTTTTCACTATGTTATGAGAATGGACTGCAGTATTATGAGCCTAATGATTGGAATGAATTATGTTGGACATAAGTTAGTATTGTTTAAGGATAGAAGTTTTTTTTCGATATTATTGATGGGATGTTATAGTAATATAGTTTTATAAAAAGGACAACCTGCAGGACGGGCGACAGCCCATCGCTTCGGACAAGGCTGTGGGAATCGAACCCACAACTGAAGTGCGACTGGCCTTTATCGCCTACCACTGACCTACAGGAAGTCCCTGTTTAGTAGAAACTAGTTTTATTATATTAAGCAGTATGATATGTGATGTATAAGTTCATTTTAGGAACCATATATGATTAATCTCACTATAGATGGATTTATGTATTTTTTGATAACTTTTCTAACCTTTTGTTTGAGACAGATGGAATGACCCATCATTCTATCACATGATCTGCTAACACATCGCGAATGACAAATTCATCTTCATTTCTTTAAGAGATGATGTGGAAATTGTTAAAGGCACGGACAATAGTGATATTGTACCAAAATAAAGTAAGTATTTATTCTAATTCAAATTTTCAACTTTAGGGAAATGATCTTGAAAACCAAAAATGTTGTCCTAGTGATCTTATACCTGATGAATCAGATGGTACCTTATATCATCCCAAATCTATGGATTTTTGATTACTGGCTTTTCCATAGCCATGTTCTCTACCACTCTCCATCAGAACATGATGGTTAGATTTCTCTTCCATATCCATATTTTTACCTATGTGGAAACCCAGCGATTAGTTTATTTGGGTAATCGTTACATTTCATACTTTAGTTTTTAAAGCCAAGTTTTTGTATTCCTTTTTACGATGTGGGATTCTATTAAAGAATCTTTCTAATAGTAAACCATTTATAACCCCGACGAATTTCGAGGGCGAAATTCATTTTAAGGGGGGTAGAATGTAACAGCCTGAGATTTTATGAAAAATATTCTTTTTATTTCACTAATGTCTTGTATTGTACGCTACACCAAAAGGAGCTTGCACAACACGCATCCTTGACTTGCCTTGCATACACGCAATCGCGACCTTCCTCAATAGCGTGTGTAGTACGCAATAACGAGTTTCACTAAACAACGATATGCTATTAAAATATTATTAAAACTAGCCGTTATGAATAGTAATAACCACTTTTTAAAATTCTGTAAATCTTATATTTCAAAATGAACTTCATTTTTGGATTCGGAGTATCGAATTTAGCCTAAGGTGAAATTTTGGTACTTTTCGGATAACTTTCATATTCTGATGAATAGTGAAAATTATTAATTATAATTAAAAAACAACTTTTTTAATCGAAATAATTAATAGTGATAAATTATTAATTTGAGTGGTTTTAAAGTATATTTAGAATATATTTTTACAATTTAATTCAATGCTGGTCATTGGTTGTAATTTCACATTTAAACCAGACATAATCAAGTATCAATCTTTTGATAGAAATTGTTTCTTAAAAACACGCTATTTGTCTTAACAGCGGGATTTAATTATAAAATTAATTAATTCAACTTCTATGTTATGAATTTGGTAAAATAGACTTCATTTTTGAATTCGGAATATGAAATATAGCTTAGGATGAAATTTTGGCATTTTTCTGAAAACCTTCATTTTTTGATGAATAGTGAAACTACTAAGTGGTAGTTAAAAAAACTGAATTTTTCAGAAAAATTAATTTTACCGCTTCTGTGAATGGAATTTTAAAAATCCGACAGACACGGTTGATATCAGTAAGTAAAATGTGGTTCAATGAGATAAAAGTAATTTTTTGGTGAATAGTAACTTTTTACTATTTTTACCGCGGTTAATAGTAAATAGGGTAACTAAGGGTAAATATGATATCAATTTTACCCTAACACATGTCCTAATTCTATTGGACAAGTGTAATTCGACCAAAAACAAACTTAGGAATAAAATATGACCATTTAGGCCCACTTGGATTATATTAGGACATTTATTATTAATTTATTTAAAGAAGGGTTAAAATAGTTAAAATCAAAGTTTAATAAGTAAATCATTTTTAATATGGGGTTATACATAAGATAAATTCGACTCTAAATATTCATTAGAAAGCTAAAAAGATTTCCTACATAATGGTATTTTATTTGTAATTTTTAGACATCAAATAATTTAATTAATTTATGACACAAAGATGATGCACTAATTATATTATTTATGAAATATTGACATAATTGATGTTATAAACACCAAAATAAATGTAATTTGAGAATTTTTATGAATTACACTAATTTTCTAGGTTACTATGATATATTAATGTTGATTTAATCAACTTGGTTCGAACATTTAATTCTGTTATGACTTTCACAAAAATCATATATCAAATGGTGTCAAAATTGACACAAAATAGTTTTTAAATCAAATATTATATTATTAATTGTTATTTTATTCCTAAAAATCTAAGGTTCGGCCAAATGACTTAGATAAGGATATATATATTAATAATAAACAATTTGGGGTTCGTTTGGCATGTTATAGTAAGTTTATTAACCATATAGTGAAAGAAAACAAAAAGACACGGTAAAAGTTAAATTATTTAACTTAGAGTTAAATCTAATTGATAAGGTTTAAAATAAGATCCAAACATGTCTAAATTTGATTGGTTGATGAGATTAAAACCCTATCTCATCTAAGCTTCGAATATGAGTCATTTTTGGAGGTTTTTAAGTGGGTTTAGATTTATTATAAATTAATATTTTTAAGAATTCCTAAGGTGCCCCTCTCCTCCCTTATAAAAGGACACCTCCTCCCCCTCCTCCTCACACCAATTTGAGCACTCAAGCTCGGCCAACCCCTGACAAAATCTCTTCTCCACTTCCCTAGAAACATCCTAGAGGTTCTGGTCTTCCACAAAGACCAATTTTAGTTCCCTAAGAGGAGGTCTCCAAAAGGCGCTTCAAAGAAGAGGTAATTACCGTTACCAATTCGTTCATCTTTATTTCTTCTTCCACTTATTCTTATTAGGTTGTTTCATTATGAAGTAATAACATCAGTATCACTCATATACTGATATGTTATTATAAGTATGAAACATCCTTATTTCACCATCTATCCATCCTACGGAAAAAGAAATCACCGCGCGTGCGTACGTACGGAATACCGTCTCCACGCCGTGGTGTAATCTATTTTCCACCACCACCTTACATGGATGGGTATAATGGTGTAAAGAATAACTATACATAGTTATTACAACATAATATTGATTCTGATATATTGTATAATCCACTCCAATTCAATTCAATAATTATGGAAATGATATCATCGCTCGTGCGTACGTACGGAATACCGTCTCCACGACGCGATGAGATTCATTCTCCATGTTAACCATTTAAGAATGATTATAAAGTATATATAAGAATTAATAATGAAATATATGACATTATAAAGCTACTGGATTTATGTATATATATATATATATATATATGTATGTCATCTACTTACTTCCATTCAAGACAATAAGGAAAGGAAAATAGCGTTCATGCGTACGTACGGACTACCGTCTCCATGAACGGTGTTTTTCATTTCATTTATCTATCTATTATATATATATATATATATATATACTGAATATATATGATATATAAATCATATTTTATATTCTGGAAGTAAGTAAATCATGATATAAGTAATAATAATGTCAAGAACAACAAATCAAAACACCTACGATAAATGAAACGATTTTACCCAAAACGCTTCTTTAACATGGAATTTACAAAAGAACGGGTAATATAATGTCATAAGTGAACCATATATGATATCATAACAATGAATATGATTCTCTAATAAGTCAATAACATGATTTAAATCATTATACAGGAGGTTCAGACACTTACAAAGCAAGTCGGACCTAAGGTAAGGGAAATATCACAATCTCATTTTTATCCGAGATTGTTTATTCGTAAGTATTTACTGGGGTGTATTTTATCATCCACATCCATGTTTCATCAATATGTAATATTATTTCCATCCTTCTACAATAGTTTATATCCAATTTTACCCTTCAGTAAGTTTTTTGTAAAAGATATGAAAGGAATCTTTTGTCGTTTTTCGTACGAGGTACTTTTTGGCTTTTCCGACAAAAGTACGAAGAATGTTTTTTTTAACTTATACGGCATGAATGGATTTCTAAAACATTATTTCCAAGAAGCTTACTTTACAAGTATTCAAGTTTATTTTTAATCAACCTCTTTTAGTTTAAAATTGCATGACATGTTAAGAAAGGAAAAGTGTTTTTGAAGTAGAAAGGATATTTTCCTCAAGAATAAAGTTCAAGTATTTTATAAAAATTATTTTCCATCTAAGATAATAAAAGGGTTCTGTTTTTATCCCTATTATTACATGGATTTGATTATGTTGTGATGGAAATATTTTTATGAATTCCTTTATCTTATATGAATTGTTTTATGATGTCATGTTGTTTAAGAATCCCATTTTTATTACATGGGTTACGCTATGATGTATGATTTATGATTATGTGGCACACATAAGAATGGTATCATTATGAGATGGGTGGGACCTATATCTCCCTCCAATGCATTGGGTAAAGATTTATATCTCATGAGATAGACATGGCTGGAACGGAAGGTTATTTCGATTCAGTGAAACAGGACTGAAACGAGGAGTGAACTCAGTTCAGAAAGGGACTTTGTCCACTAAGATAGTCTTGGCAATGAGTCATGACTAACAAGAAATGATTTTCCATGATTATGTGTGCATGCCACAAAGTTTCAAGTTTCATGTTATGATTATGGTGATCTCATTTTCACTTCTATGATTTGTTCCATGTTAAGATATTATGATCTCTTTTGCAGGTTATGATTTTCAAAAAGATATGATATGATTTTTATTTCTTTTGTACACCCTTACTGAGCATTTGAGCTCACCCTTTTATGTTTTCTTTTCCCCAGGATATAAAGAAATGTTTTAGGTAAAAATAAAGGGGAAGATCATTATGGGAGATATTGAAGATCTTTCACCACGATTAGAAGATTACGTTCCGAGTTTCCAAAGACACTAAACTATTACGATCCTTGTGTGTGTGTGTTTTTGTTATGTACTAAGTATTCCGCAAAAGTAATGTAAAGTCTATGTACGTCAGGCTTCGGGTCTCTACAGCTGCGGACCCCCCCCCCCCCGCTCCGCGGCTGGTCGGTCGAGCTGGACCGGGCCGGCCGGGCCAGGCCGGGCCCAGCCGGCTCGTCCCAGTTCGGGTCGACCCGATTCGGGCCCACCCAGGGGGGGTCGGGCCGGGTCGGTCCGAGCCTAGAGCCCCCGTTTTCGGACACTCTTTGTTCTTTTGCCCATATCGTGAAATACGAACCTCCGATCGACGCACCGTCAGTTGCGTATCAATCCGTGGAACGGTATGGTCATTTCGGTATATTACACTCAAGGTTTCGGAGAACTTGGGTTCGGCCGGGTTGGTTCGTACACGAAACCAACCAGGCCCTCGGAGTGGAAACACTCATATCTTAAGCTCCGGAAGTCTGAATGATGTGCCGTCGACTTTGTTGGATTCCTCTATGTGAGACGGATCTTTTGGCTTACTCCGCTCGAGGTTTGGATGTCGTAGGAGTGTTGTCGGGTTTGTTCGCTCACGAAACCAACCGGGACCTAGAACGAAAAAGCCAATAACTCACAGACTGGGTGTCCAATTGGCACGCCGTCTGTCTCGTTGAATTCCTATTGATGAGACGGAACTTTTGGCCTACTTCGCCCAAGTTTTGGATGCTATTTGATAGTGGCCGGGTTGGATTGTACTCGAAATCCAACCGGGCCCTTGGAACGGAAAAGCTGTTATCTTTCAGACCAAACGTCTGTTTGACGAACCGTCAGCGGCGATGGTGATCACGTTGAAAAATGGTCCCTATGAGTATAACCTATGAGAGTTTGGGGTAGAGTTGAGATACGGCCGGTTTGGTACGCACATGAAACCAACCGAGCCCCGGGGATGAAAAGGCTAGAAACTCACAGACCGGGCGTCCGATTGACGTGCTGTCTGTTGCGATGAGACCCCTATGACGAGGCGGTCCATAGAGTTACTTATTAGTGGGACTTTGAGATACATGGAGTATCGACCTATAGCTCGTGGAGCGGACCCTCTCAGAGACGAGCGTGTGGAGTACGAAGACCATGTAGCCGACTGAGACCTGACGACTAAGACCTGACAACTGCCTCACCGACTCGACTTGGAGTGAGTCGACTAGGCCAGTGGACGGAGCACTACTTTGTGAGGTGCAGACCCATGGCGGACGGAGAACTACCTGTGTGACAGTGTAGACCCACAGAACCTTTCCGGAGAATACCTCAGCAGGCTCCTAGGGGGTGTGCACTACTGTGTTTGGGTGACATACCCCGGCGAGAAGCACTACTGTGTTTGGGTGGCTGACCCGCGGTACTCGACAGGAGGAGTACCTCAACAGTCTTAGGTTAGTGAGTAGTACCTCGGAGTCATGACAGGACCGCTGTACACTCCAGAGACGGGGCTCTTCAGCAGTTACGGTTTCGATAATGAAAATCCTGGTTTGAGCTGAGACTTATGACCTTTGTGTTTACCTCATGATTGAGATGGGTCACTTAATGACTTAGGTATGTGTATGGACGTATACCTGGGTAGTGGTTATCCGTTGATTTCATGATCTTGGTGTTTTCCTCGTGATTGAGATGGGTTACTTGATAACTTAGGTATATGCATGATCATATACCTAAGTAGAGGTTATCTATTGAGATCTTCTTTTTGGTTAACCTTGTTTGTTTTAGTGAGACCTTGAGGGTCCCCGGGACCCTACTGAGTATATTTATACTCACCCCTGCATGGGCTATGCCCGCACCTCGTTCTGTTGGTTGCAGACGACGGGCAGTGCTGACGGAGGCCGAGTGTTCGAGGACTGGACGGTACCCGGAGGTGGACTACACGACGAGTTAGTACCCGGAGGTGGACTTCACGGCGAGACGACACTCAGAGGAGGTTGACGGGCGAGAGCGTTGTGGAAGCTATCTGTAACTACCCTTCAGGTAGGATCCGTGGTGGACGATCTAGGAGCTATTCCATCTGTACCTACCCTTCAGGTAGGATCTGAGGAGGACGACCCAGGAGCTGCTTCCTTTCTTCCAGCTGTTTGTCTTTTTCTTTTGTACATTCGTTCCGTTGTAGCTGTACATTCAGTTGGGTTTGTATTCTGACCCATTTACTTTTCAGCACTTTCTTTTGTACTTAGTGTTTTACTTCCGCTTGTACTCTGTGGTGTTTTGTTTACTTTTATAAAGGAAATGCCTTCCCAGTTATCTGGATTTACGCCTTTGGTGCCAGTCTCCAGCCTCTGGCCTATGGAAGGCGGGCTTGGGGTAGTCACGGCGTGGGCCCCGAGGATGGGTCGTGACAAATTGGTATCAGAGGAGTCGGTTCTACCGCAGAACATATAACTCTGTTATTTTCTGCCTGTGAAGCAATAGTGTTAAGGGTACTGAGTGTGGTCTTCAGTTCAGGGAGTCCAGTGTTGGTGCGGGTGGCTGACGAATCCATACACCAGGACCCTGAAAACTGAATTCCGACTTTGTGCACGAAAACACTGATTGTGTGTGTGTTTCCAGAAGATTTTAAATGTCAGCTCAAACCAGGTCAGCTCCCCAGGTATAAATGTTTGACCGTGTCATGTTGTTTCTTTCAGGATGCCTTTTCTCAGATTACCAGCTAGAGCCCAGAGGGATGTGCGTACTGACAGCCTGTCAAGCGACGAGGCTTTGGTACAGGGCCCTCTTGCAGTCGAGGCACCAGCGGAGGCACCAGCTGTACTACCATACGTTGTGACACCGATTCCACCAGCCCCAGCAGTAGGCGATGCACGCCACATGAGTGCGTTGCACGAGTTCCAGCGCCATAGGCCACCCAGGTTCCAGGGAGAGACGGACCCTCAGGCGGCTGAGGTTTGGCTGGAGGCTGTGGTGAGAGTCTTCAGGCTAGTGGGGACGCCTGCAGACCTCATGGTGATCTTTTCTCCCAGCCTTCTTCAGGCAGCAGCATGTAGGTGGTGGAGCCACTTGTTCCAGTTATGCGACAGGATGACCTTCGCATGCGAAGACTACGAGACCTTTTTCAGGGTGGAGTTTGTGCCAGTAGCTCTACACCCCGAGTGTGTCCAGGAGCTTCTGCCCTTTCCGCGTGTTTTTTGATCAGTAGCCGAGTCATCTGCAGGCAGTAGACAGATGATGCAGAGGTCCAGGAGGACCAGACCAGCAGTTGGGTGTTCTCGGGTTTTAGGATTGGTGGTGCGGGGCACCCATGGTGGGGACAGAGCTAGTCATGCCAGAAGCAGACAGTGTTACAAATGCGGCGGAAGGGGTCACCTGGCACGTGATTGTCCGACTCCTCGTACAGTTGATCAGCGGGTGTTGGAAGAGCCACCGGGACAGAAGTAGAGGCTGGTGCTTGAGCAACAGCCGAGTAGTGGACAAGGCAGTAGAGCTCCGGGAGAAGGTGGACAGGAGCGGAAGCAGTGGATACGTCCTTTGTACTTCTAGTTCCATGTTGCTTTTGTATTCGTGTCTTTGTACTATGAGCTGCAATAATAAAAATTCACTTATCTTTGTTTTCTTTCCTCTCCTTTTGTTTGGTTGATACTGAGTGGTCCCGGTTAAAACTGTTTACTTGGCCCTCACTTTCGAGATTTCTACTGGAGGAGACCCAGTGACCTCACACTGATGCCGATAGTGTGACTCGACCCTTGGAGGTGAGAGTGATAGTTGGATCTCTTGGTAGATACGTCGAGGCCTTACGACGTCATCCATGGAATGAATGAATCATTAATGCTGGGATTGACTGTATTAGGCAATGGGCGTGGTTCATCCAAGGAATGAGACCGAGTTTCTCTTTTCGGCAAAGGAGGAATTTTAGCAGCTTCTTCAGATCATATGCAAAGAAGGTACAGATCATCCAGGAGCAGATGAAGACTGCAGAGTGCAGTAAGAGACAGGAAACCGGCTCCAGTCTTAGAGACTCGAGCGTGTTAAATGTTTAAAGAAGAGGAAGCTTTAAGAAGAGATGAGTCTGCGGAGCAGCAGACGTGGAGGCAGAGCTAGGAGAGATGCATGAGGTGGTGTACATTTTAACATGCTACAACCACCCTCCTTAGTTATCCCTGCTAGGCTCAGGGAGCTGGAGGGCGGGGGAAGAGTGCGGCTGCATGCGGTCAAGGAGTGTGACCCAATGGCTCTAAAAATGATTCAAGGGACAGTATGTGTCCACTACTAGCTGCTGTAGTAACAGACGTTGACATGAGACATTCCATGCTTTCGCAAATCTTGTTCCAGACCTAGAGTTTCCAGAAGCTGTGGATTTGACCCTCACGTCTGGAGATACCTTTGGAGGAGACTCGATAATCACACTTACGCCGACGGTGTGGTCAGACCCTCAAGACGAGAGTTTCGGTTGGAATCTCTTAATTGCAGCGTCGAGGCCTTACGACGTTAGTTTGAGTATGGAATGGGAAATAACTGTTCATACTCAAATTGACGGTTTTAGGAAAAGGTCAGGATGAGTTTTCCTTGGTCGGCAAAAAGGAAACCCCATGCTTCACAGGATAAACTCTTTCACAGGAGGGTGCGACCGATCACTCTTGAGTCGGTCAACCATAACCTTGTGGCAGCAGTCATTTGAGATTCAGTTCTAATAGGAATTAGAGACCTCTAGAGTTTGAGGATGATGATCACGTCCTTATACGGGTCTCACCTCGACGAGGTTTACGGAGATGTGGCCCGGACGACAAGTTATCTCCGAGGTTCAACGGACCTTTCTAGGTCCTCAGCTGGGTAGGCGAGGTGGTTTACCACTTGACCCATCCACCTCAGTTGCACTAGGTGCACGATGTTTTCCAGGTATCTCAACTGAAGAGATACGCGCTCGACCATTCGCATATCATCGACCGTGAGGAGCAGGACGATGGTGGTGGGGTTACATCCAAGGAGATTCCAGTAGGGATTGAGGATCGACATGAGCAGATCCTACGAGGATGGACGATTCCTCGAGTGCGCTTTCTTTGGCAGTACAGAATCATCAGGTAAGCACATGGGAGAGGAAGGCTCAGGTGCATGCTCAATACCACTTTTGTGACCCTGGTTTGTGTTGAAGCTTTACGGGGACGTAAAGCCCTGAGGTGGGAGTAATGTAAAGACCCAGAAATTTCACGGAAATTTTTTTCTTAATTTTCTTTGAATTTTACAAGAAAGCAGTTTCGGACGGCGCCTGATTCTGAGGCCCGGTGTGCCCGGAATCATTTTCCGAAGTCTGGCTCGGGTACGTTCAGTGAACGAACGAGCGGGAATTCCTATCTTTTGAACCGGTGCTCGGAATCGAATTCCTAGGGCACCGATGGAACCGTAGCGCCGGTAATTGCTTAGGAACACCACTTCCGAAGTTGCGTTATCATGTAGTATGTTGTTTGAATTTGTGGAAGTTGAAATAAAAATTAAACTACAATTTTTATTTTAACTAAGTGGATTAGGCTTTGGGTGGAAGTTGGCTTACTACCCAACTTCCAAAGGGAGGTTATGAAGGTTGTGGGGCCCACAAAAACCCTACCCCTTCACCTTCCCTAACCTTCCATAACTCTTCACATTCTTTAACCCCCCTCAACTCACATTTAATATTTGACAACTTAAGTTTAATAACTTATGTTTTTAATTAAGTGAGTTAAGTGTGGTTATTTGAATTTTAAACTCTTGAAATTCAAATATTTGTTATGTTAATAAAATAAGAGGTAAGCTTATTTTATTTTGGGGTTGGAACCTTTGTTTCTTGAAAGTTTTGGGGAGAAAAGCTAAGGAAAGCTAGAGTTCTTCATCTTCTTCGTCGAAAAACATGAAGAACGCGAAGAACGCATCGAACTCCGTCGAAGAACGCCGAGTCATCAGAGACCGACTACGGGACGCCTTTTACCGCGACGGTTCTTCCGCAACGTCTTCTTCCGCGACGTCTCTTTCCGAGACGAATCCCCGTTCGACGAACCTCAGTTCAAGCTCGCATGAGGTAGGGGGTTTACGTGTTTCTTATACGTGATTCTCTTCCATCTTTTATCCGCGTCTTTTTGGACCGCATGATATCAGTTAACGGGAGGAGGCCGGACTGCACAAACATGGCTATCCCCCTCCCTTTTTGTTTTCCTTGTTATTGCGGATCAAATGAAAGTAACGCGGTGACATTGCACCGCGTGGGATTGAGAGGCAAGAAATGTGTGACGTCGTCACGCCGCGCATTCAAATTTTTGAACCAATTCCATGGCACTGTCGCGCCTTGCCGAAGAACCGTAAAATAACGGCGGCCGGAGTCGGGTCGCGGCGAAGGGGCGTGGTGCCATCGCGTCGCGCCGGAAAACCACAAATACGGTACATTTTTTAATTGGCGTGAGGAATGATGGGCGACGACAAACTGGGTCGCAAGGTATTTTTGAAGCTTGTGCAGTGAAGTTTGAGACCCGAGATGAACATCGGCTCAGACAGTTTTGAAAACGGACCACCGGAGCAACTCCGGTGGCCCGCGGAAACACGCGGAGGCACGGGTCGCCGGTGCGGCGCCGCCGGCGACCGGGGGTGGCGGCCGGAGCAGTCCGGTCGCCAGAAGGCGGCGGCACCCGAGCACGCCGCCGGAAGATTGGCGGCGGTGGATCCGCCGCCGGCCTCAATCAACGGCGAGGGCGAGCCACGCACCCCCCCCCCACTCTGCGGCTTCCGCTCGGCCACGCTGGCCGAGCTACGGCTGGCCAGTCGAGCCGGACCAAGCTAGCCGGGCCAGGTCGGGCCCACCTGGCTCGACCCGGTTCAGGCCGACCCAGAGGGGGGGTCGGGCCGGGTCGGTCCGGGCCCAGACACCCCGTTTTCGGACACTCTTTGGTCTTTTGCCCATATCTTGGGCTAAGAACCTCCGATCGACGCACCGTCAGTTGCGTAGAGATCCTTGGAACGAGATGGTCGTTTTGATATATTACACTCAAGGTTTTGGAGAACTTTGGGTTCGGAAGAGTTGGTTCGTACACGAAACCAACCGGGCCCTCGGAGCGGAAACACTCATATCTTAAGCTCCGGACGTCCGAATGACGTGCCGTCAACTTTGTTTGATTCATCTAAGTGAGACGGATCTTTTGGCTTACTCTGCTCGAGGTTTGGATGTCGTCGGAGTGTGGTTGGGTTGGTTCTCTCACGAAACCAACCGGGGCCCTGGAACGAAAAAGGCAATAACTCACAGACCGGGCGTCCGATTGACGCGCCGTCTGTCTCGTTGAATTCCTATTTATGAGACGGAACTTTTGGCCTACTTTTCCCGAGTTTTGGTTTCTTTTGGATAGTGGCCGGGTTGGATTGTACACGAAATCCAACCGGGCCCTTGGTACGGAAAAGCTGTTATCTTTCAGACTAGACGTCCGTTTGACGAACCGTCAGCGGCGATGGTGATCACGTTGAGAAACGGTCCCTATGAGTATACCCTATGATAGTTCGGGGTATAGTTGAGATACAGCCGGTTTGGTTCGCACACGAAACCAACCGGGCCCCAGGGACGAAAAGGATAGTAACTCACAGACCGGGCGTCCGATTGACACGCCGTCTGTTGCGCTGAGACCCCTATGACGAGACGGTCCTTCGAGTTACTTCTTCGTGGGACTTTAAAATACTTGGATTATTGACCTATATCTCGTGGAGTGGACTCTCCTAGAGACGAGCGTGTGGAGTACGGAGACCGTGTAGCCGACTGAGACCTGATGACTGCTTGACCGACTCGACTTGGAGTGAGTCGACTAGCCCAGTGGACGGAGCACTACTTTGTGAGGTGCATACCCATGGCAGACGGAGTATTACCTGTGTGATAGTGCAGACCCGCGGTACTCATCCGGAGAGTACCTCAGCAGGCTACTCGGGGGTGTGCACTACTGTGTTTGGGGTGACATACCCCGACGGGAAGCACTACTGTCTCGGGCCGGCTCGGTCCGGGCCCAGACCCCCCGTTTTCGGACACTCTTTGGTCTTTTGCCCATATCTTTGGCTACGAACCTCTGATCGACGCACCGTCTGTTTCATAGCAATCCTTGGAATGATACGGTCGTTTCGGTATATTACACTCAAGGTTTCGAAGAACTTTGGGTTCAGCCGGGTTGGTTTGTACACGAAACCAACCGGGCCCTCGGAGCGGAAACACTCATATCTTAAGCTCCGGACGTCCGAATGACGTGACGTAGACTTTGTTGGATTCCACTATGTGAGATGGATCTTTTGGATTACTCCTCTGGTGGTTTGGATTTCGTCGGAGTGTGGTCGGGTTGGTTCGCTCACGAAACCAACCGGGGCCCTGGAACGAAAAGGCCAATAACTCAAAGACCGGACGTCTGATTGATGCGTCGTCTGTCTCGTTGAATTCCTCTTGATGAGATGGAACTTTTGGCCTACTTATCCCAAATTTAGGTTGCTTCTGGATAGTGGCCGGGTTGGATTGTACCCGAAATCCAACTGGGCCCTTGGAACGGAAAAACTGTTATCTTTCAGACCAGACGTTCGTTTGAAGAACCGTCAGCGGCGATGGTGATCATGTTGAAAAACGGTCCCTATGAGTATACCCTATAAGATTTCGGGGTAGAGTTGAGATACGGCCGGTTTGGTTCGCACACGAAACCAACCGGGCCCCGGGGACGAAAAGGCTAGTAACGCACAGACCGGGCGTCCGATTGATGCGCCGTCTGTTTCGCTGAGACCCCTATGACGAGGCGGACCATCGAGTTACTTCTTCATGGGACTTTGAGATACTTGGAGTATCAACCTATAGCTCGTGGAGCGGACACTCCCAGAGACGAGCGTGCGGAGTACGGAGACCGTGTAGCCGACTGAGACCTGACGACTGCTTGACCAACTCGACTTGGAGTGAGTCGACTAGCCCAGTGGACGGAGCACTACATTGTGAGTTTCAAACCCATGACAGATGGAGCACTACCTGTGTGACAGTGCAGTCCCGCGGTACTCATCTGGAGAGTACCTCAGCAGGCTACTAGGGGGTGTGCACTACTGTGTTTGGGTGACATACCCCGGTGGGAAGCACTAATGTGTTTGGGTGGCTGACCCACGGTACTCGACAGGAGGAGTACCTCAGCAGTCTTAGGTTAGTGAGCAGTACCTCAGAGTCGTGACAGGACCACTGTACACTCCAGAGATGGGGCTCTTCAGCAGTTACGGTTTTGATAATGAAAATCCAAGTTTGAGCTGAGACTTATGACCTTTGGGTTTACCTCATGATTGAGATGGGTCACTTAATAACTTAGGTATATGTATGGGCATATACCTGGGTAGTGGTTATCCATTGATTTCATGATCTTGGTGTTTTCCTCATGATTGAGATGGGTTACTTGATAACATAGGTATATGCATGAGCATATACCTAAGTAGAGGTTATCTGTTGAGATCATATTTTTGTTTAACCTTGTTGGTTTTAGTGAGACCTTGAGGGTCTCGGGGTCCCTACTGAGTATCGTTATACTCACCCCTGCACGGGCTATGCCCGCACCTCGTTGTACTGGTTGCAGACGACAGGTAGTGCTGATAGAGTCCGAGTGTTCGAGGACTGGACGGTACCCGGAGGTGGACTACACGACGAGTCAGTACTCGGAGGTGGACTTCACGGCGAGAAGACACTCGGAGGAGGTTGATGAGCGAGAGTGTTGTGGAAGCTATCTGTACCTACCCTTCAGGTAGGATCCGAGGTGGACGATCGAGGAGCTGTGCCATCTGTACCTACCCTTCAGGTAGGATCCATGGAGGACCACCCAGGAGCTGCTTCCTTTCTTCCAGCTGTTTGTCTTTTTCTATTGTACCTTCATTCAGTTGTAGCTGTACTTTCAGGTGGGTTTGTATTCTAACCCATTTACTTTTCAGCACTTTCTTTTATAATTAGTGTTTTACTTCCGCTTGTAGTCTATGGTGTTTTGTTTACTTTTATAAAGGCAATGCCTTCCCAGTTATCGGGATTTACGCCTTTTGTGCTAGTCACCAGCCCCTAGCCTATGGAAGGTGGGCTTGGGGTAGTCACGGCACGAGCCCCGAGGATGGGTCGTGACAAATTGGTATGAGAGGAGTCGGTTCTACCGTAGAAATTATAACTATGATATTTTCTTTTTTTGAAGCAATAGTGGTAAGGGTACCGAGTGTGGTCTTCAGTTTAGGGAGTCCAGTTTTGGTGCGGTCGGCCGACGTATCAATACACCAGTACCCTGACAACTGAATTCTGACTTTGTGCATGAAAACACTGATTGCGTGTGTGTTTCCAGAATTTTTTAAATGTCAGCTCAAACTAGGTCAGCTCACCAGGTATAAACGTTTGACCGTGTCACGTTGTTTATTTTAGGATTCCTTTTCTCAGATGACCAGCTAGAGCCTAGATGGATGTGCGTACTGACAGCATGTCCAGCGACGAGGCTTTGGTACAGGGCCCTCTTGTAGTCGAGGCACCAGTGGAGGCACTAGCGGTACTACCATACGTTGGACCACCGATGCCACCAGCCCCACCAGTAGGCGATGCACGCCAATTGAGTGTGATGCACGAGTTCCAGCGCCAGAGGCCACCAAGGTTCCAGGGAGAGACGGACCTGTAGGTGGCTGAGGTTTGGCTAGAGGCTGTGGTGAGAGTCTTCAGGCTAGTGGGGACGCCTGCAGACTTCATGGTGATCTTTGCTGCCAACCTTCTCCAGGAAGCAACAAGCAGGTGGTGGAGCCACTTGTTCCAGTTTTGCGACAGGATGACCTTGCATGGGAAGACATCGAGACCTTTTTTCAGGGTGGAGTTTGTGCTAGTAGCTCTACACCCCGAGCGTGTACATGAGCTTCTGCCTTTTTCGCGTGTTATTTGATCGGTAGCCGAGTTATCTGTGGGAAGTAGATAAATGATGCAGTGGTCCAGGAGGACCATACCAGATGTTGGGCGATCGTGGGTTTTAGGATCGGTGGTGCGTGGAACCCAGGGTGGGGACAGAGCTAGGCGTGCCAGAAGCAGACAGTGTTACTCATGTAGCGGAAGGGGTCACCTGGCACGTGACTGTTCGACTCCTCGTACAGTTGATCAGTGGGTTTTGGAGGAGCCACTGAGACAGAAGCAGCGGCTGGTGCTTGAGCAACAGCCGAGCAGTGGACAAGGCAGTAGATCTCCGAGAGCAGGTGGAAAGGAGCGGAACTAGTGGATACGTCCCTTGTACTTCTAGTTCCATGTTGTTGTTGTACTCATGTCTTTGTACTATGAGCTGCAATAATAAAAAGTCACTTATCTTTCTTTACTTTCCTGTCCTTTTGTTTGGTTGATACTGAGTGGTCCCGGTTAAAACTGTTGACTTGACCCTTACTTTCGAGATTTCTACTGGAGGAGACCCAGTGACCTCACACTGATGCCGACAGTGTGACTTGACCCTTGGAGGCGAGAGTGACAGTTGGATCTCTCGGTAGTTACGTCGAGGCCTTATGACGTCATCCATGGCATGAATGCATCATTCATGTTGGGATTGACTCTATTAGGCAATGGGCGTGGTTCATCCTGGAAATGAGATCGAGTTTCTCTTTTCGGAAAAGGATGAATTTTAGAAGCTCTTTCAGATCATATGCAAAGAAGGTACAGATCATCCAGGAGCAGATGAAGACTGCACAGTGTAGTAAGAAACAAGAAATCGGCTCTAGTCTTAGAGACACGAGCGTGTTAAATGTTTAAAGAAGAGGAAACTTTAAGGAGAGATGAGTCTGCGGAGCAGCAGACGTGAAGGCAGAGCTAGGAGAGCTGCATGAGGTGGTGTACATCTTAACATGCTACAACCACCCGCCTTAGTTATCCCCTCTAGGCTCAGGGAGCTGGAGGGCGGAGGAAGAGTGCGGCTGCATGCGGTCAAGGAGTGTGACCCAATGGCTCTAAAAATGATTCAAGGGACAGTCTGTGTCCACTACTAGCTTCTGTAGTAACAGACGTCGACATGAACCATTCCTTGCTTTCGCAAATCTTGTTCCAGACCTAGAGTTTTCGGAATCCGTGGACTTGACCCTCACGTCTGGAAATACCTTGGGAGGAGACTCGATAATCACACTTACGCCGACGGTGTGGTCAGACCATTGTGGCGAGAGTTTCAGTTGGAATAAATTGGTGGCAGCGTCGAGGCCTTACGACGTTAGTTTGAGTATAGAATGGGCAATAACTGTTCATACAAAAATTGACGGTTTTAGGCAAATGTCGGGATGGGTTTTCCTTGGTCGGCGAAAAGGAAACCCCAGGCAGCACAGGATAAACTCTTTCACAAGAGGGTGCGACTGATCACTCTTGAGTCGGTCAACCATACCCTCGTGGTAGCAGTCATTTGAGTTTCAGTTCTAACAGTAATTGAAGACCTCTAGATTTCGAGGATGACAATCACTTCTGTATACGGGTCTCACCTCAACGAGGTTTACGGAGATGTGGCTCGGGCGACAAGTTATCTCCGAGGGTCAACGGACCTTTCTAGGTCCTCAGCTGGGTAGGCGAGGTTGTTTACCGCTTGACCCATCCACCTCAGTTTCACCAGGTGCAATACATTTTCTAGGTATCGCAACTGAGGAGATACGCGCTCGACCCTTCGCACATCATTGACCGTGAGGAGCATGGAGATGGCGATGGGGTTACATCCACGGAGGTTCCAGTAGGGATCTGGGATCGACATGAGCGGATCCTACGAGGATGGTCGATTTCTCAGGTGCGCTTTCTTTGGCAGTACAGAATCTCCAGGTAAGCACAAGGGAGCAGAAGGCTCAGGTGCGTGCTCAATACCGCTTTTCTGACCCTAGTTTGTGTTGAAGCTTTACGGGGACGTAAAGACCTGAGGTGGGAGTAATGTAAAGAATCGGGAATTTCAAGGAATTTTTTTTCTTAATTTTTTTTGGAATTTTACAAAAACATAGTTTCAGACGGCGCCTGATTCCGACGCTCGGTGTGCCTGGAATCATTTTCTGATGTTTGGCTCGGGTACGTTCAGTGAACGAACGAGCGAAAATTCCTATCTTTTGAACCGGTGCTCGGAATCGAATTCCGAGGGCACCGATGGAACCGTAGCGCCGGTAATTTCGTTGGAACGCCACTTCCGAATTTGTGTTTTCACGCGGTAAGTCGTTGGAATTTGTGGAAGTTGAAATAAAAATTAAACTACAATTTTTATTTTAACTAAGTGGATTAGTCTTTGGGTGGAAGTTGGGTTACTACCCAACATCCCATGGGAGGTTATGAAGGTGGTGGGGCCCACACGAACCCTACCCCTTCACCTTCTCTAACCTTCCATAACTCTTCACATTCTTTAACCCCCCTCAACTCACATTTAATATTTGACACCTTAAGTTTAATAACATATCTTATTAATTAAGTGAGTTAAATGTGGTTATTTGAATTTTAAACTCTTGAAATTCAAATATTTGTTATGTTAATAAAATAAGAGGTATGCTTATTTTATTTTGGGGTTGGAACCTTTGTTGCTTGAATGGTTTGGGGAGAAAATCTAAGGAAAGCTAGAGTTCTTCATCTTTATCGTCAAAGAACGCCGAGTCCTCGGAGACCGACTACATGACACCTTTTTCCACGACGGTTCTTCCACGACGTCTTCTTCCGCGACGTCTCTTTCCGCGAAGAATCCTCGTTTGACGAACCTCTGTTCAAGCTTGCATGAGGTTGGGGGTTTACGTGTTTTCTATACGTGATTCTCTTCCGTATTTTATCCGCGTCTTTTTGGACAGCATGATATCAGTTAACGGGAGGAGGCCGGACCGCACAAACACGGCCGTCCCCCTCCCTTTTTGTTTTCCTTGTTATTGCGGATCGAATAAAAGTAGCGCGGTGCCGTCGGACCGCATGGGATTGAGCGGCAAGAAATTTGCGACGTCATCATGTCGTGCATTCAAATTATTGAACCAATTCCGCGGCACCACCGCGCCTTGTCGAAGAACCGCAAATGAACAGCGGCCGGAGTCGGGCCGCGGCGAAGGGGCGCGACGCCATCGCGTCGCGCTGGAAAACCACAAAGATGGTATGTTTGTTAATTGACGTGCGGAATGATGGGAGATTTCAAACGGGGCCGCAATGTATTTTTGAAGCTTTCGCAGTAAAGCTCGAGACCCGAGATGAACACCGGCTCAGACGGTTTTGAAAACGGACCAACGGAACAACTCCGGTGGCCCGCGGAAACACCCGGAGGTGCGGGTCGCCGGCGCGGCGCCGCCGACGACCGGGGGCGGCGGCCGGAGCCGTCCGGCTGCCAGAAGGCGGCGGCGCCCGAGCGTGCCGCCAGAAGATTGGCAGCGGCAGATCTGCCGCCAGCCTCAATCAACGGCGAGGGCGGGCCGCGCACCCCCCCCCCCCCCGCTCCGCGACTTCCGCTCAGCCGCGCTGGCCGAGCCAGACCGAGCCGGCCGGGCCGGACCGAGCCCGCCGGGCCAGACCGTCCCCAGCTGGCTCGACTCGGTTCAGGTCGACCCGGTTCGGGCCGACCCAGGTGGGGGGGGGGGGGGTCGGGCCGGGTCGGTCCGGGCCCAGACCCCCAGTTTTCGGACACTCTTTGGTCTTTTGCCTATATCTTGGGCTACGAACCTCCAATCGACGCACCGTCAGTTGCGTAGCGATCCTTGGAACGAGATGGTCGTTTTGGTATATTACACTCAAGGTTTAGGAGAACTTTGGTTTTGGCCGGGTTGGTTCGTACACGAAACCAACTGGGCCCTCGGAGCAGAAACGCTCCTATCTTAAGCTCCGGACGTCCAAATGACGTGCCTTCAACTTTGTTCGATTACTCTAAGTGAGACGAATATTTTGGCTTACTCTGCTCAAGGTTTGGTTGCCATCAGAGTGTGGTCGGGTTGCTTCGCTCACGAAACCAACCGGGGCCCTAGAACGAAAAGGCCAATAACTATAGACCGGGCGTCCGATTGACGCGCCGTCTGTCTCGTTGAATTCCTCTTGATGAGACAGAACTTTTGGCCTACTTCACCAGAGTTTTGGTTGCTGTTGGATAGTGGCCGGGTTGGATTGTACCCGAAATCCAACCGGTCCCTTGGAACGGAAAAGTTGTTATCTTTCAAACTAGACATCTGTTTGATGAACCGTCAGCTGCGATGGTGATCACGTTGAGAAACGACCCCTATGAGTATACCCGATGAGAGTTCGGGGTACAGTTGAGATACGGCCGGTTTGGTTCGCACACGAAACCAACCGGGCCCTGGGGACGAAAAGGCTAGTAACTCACAGATCGGGCGTCCGCTTGACGCGCCGTCTGTTGTGCTGAGACCCCTATAACGAGGCGGTCTTTCGAGTTACTTCTTCGTGGGAATTTGAGATACTTGGAGTATCGACCTATATCTTGGGGAGCGGACCCTCCCAGAGACAAGCGTGCAGAGTACGGAGACCATGTAGCCCACTGAGACCTGACGATTGGTTGACCGACTCGACTTGGAGTGAGTCGACTAGACCAGTGGACGGAGCACTACTTTGTGAGGTGAAGACCCATGGCGGACGAAGCACTACCTGTGTGACAGTGCAGACCAGCGGTACTTGTCCGGAGAGTACCTTAGCAGGACACTAGGGGGTGTGCACTACTATGTTTGGGTGACATACCCTGGTGGGAAGCACTACTGTGTTTGGGTGGCTGACCCGCGGTACTTGACAGGAGGAGTACCTCAGAAGTCTTAGGTTAGTGAGCAGTACCTCGGAGTCATGACAGGACCACTGTACACTCCAGAGACGGGGCTCTTCAGTAGTTACGGTTTCGATAATGAAAATCCTAGTTTGAGCTGAGACTTATGACCTTGGTGTTTACCTCATGATTGAGATGGGTCGCTTAATAACTTAGGTATATGTATGGGCATATACATGGGTAGTGGTTATCCGTTGATTTCATGATCTTGGTTTTTTCCTCATGATTGAGATGGGTTACTTGATAACTTAGGTATATGCATGAGAATATACCTAAGTAGAGGTTATCTGTTGAGATCTTATTTTTGGTTAACCTTGTTGGTTTTAGTGAGACCTTGAGGGTCTCCGGGTCCCTACTGAGTATCGTTATACTCACCCCAGCACGGGCTACGCCCGCACCTCGTTGTGTTGGTTGCAGACGAAGGGCAGTGCTGACGGAGGCCGTGTGTTCAAGGACTGGACGGTACCTGGAGGTGGACTACATGACGAGTCAGTACCCGGAGGTGGACTTCACGGCGAGACGACACTCGGAGGAGGTTGACGGGCGAGAGCGTTGTGGAAGCTATCTGTACCTACCCTTCAGGTATGATCTGTGGTGGACGGTCTAGGAGCTGCACCATCTGCAACTACCTTTCATGTAGGATCCAAGGAGGACGTCCCAGGAGCTGCTTCCTTTCTTCCAGCTGTTTGTCTTTTTCTGTTGTACTTTTGTTCAGTTGTATCTGTACTTTCAGTTGGGATTGTATTCTGACCCATTTACTTTTCAGCACATTCTTTTGTACTTTGTGTTTTACTTCCCCTTGTACTTTGTGGTGTTTTGTTTACTTTTATAAAGGCAACGCCTTCCCAGTTATCGGGATTTACGCCTTTGGTGCTAGTCGCCAGCCCCTGGCCTATGGAAGGCGGGCTTGGGGTAGTCACGGCACGGGCCCCGAGGACGGTTCGTGACAATTTAGACCTCCTAATTATAAATGAGGAATCAATTTTTCCAAATTCTAAACACAGAATTTGTAGAAATTTATTTAAAATTAATTCTTATTGTCAAAACAAAAAGCATGTTTTATGAAGTAATAACTATCAAAGGATTGAAATTTTCCTATGTCGAGTATAAATTTGAAATTACATCCAATGAAAAACATTGGATTAAATGGTAAATATAAAATATAATTATACTTAAAAACAAATAAATATTATAATTTATCACTGTAAATTATTTTTTTTAAAATAGTAGTTTTTAATTAAAATTTTGTATTTTACACTATTCATAAAAAAGTGAATGTTTTCAGAAATTACCAAAAATTCACCCAAAGATAATTTAGATATTATGAACCCAAAAATGAATTCCATTTTGAATGATAAAATTGATAAAATATGAAAATGTGGGTATTATTATTCATAAAGACTAGTTTGATTGGTCGTGATGTGTTAGAATCTCAAAATTGCATACAATGCAAGATATTGCATTATTCAAAGGTAAACGTACCATGGAAGCTTGGGGTGTTACACTCCATAAATGTTGCAGCCCCAATGATTCAATCTAGGTATTATATATATCTGATGTTGGGTTTCCCCTAACATTTCAAATCACCAGCTCCCAGCCTTCTTAACTGCTCGTGCATATCCCAGACATGTAGTTCATTATTGCACCATAAAACTGAGATGAATAGGATCTATCAATCCATTTTGATCCACATATAATTTTACATTGTTTTTATCTCTACTCAATCTCACCCTCTATCAATACACATACCCATGTTATCAATCCCTTTTACTAAAGAACAATCACTCAGTTTTCGAATATGGTGTATTCATTGAACCAAAAACCAAATAATTCATTCACAATAAATGTATGAAGATATGAGGGACAAATACATTGGCCAAATTATGTGACGAACAAACCATGGAGTTACTTTTTTTGGCCCCAAACACTGTTTAATTAAATTATTCGAATGTAGAGGGAAATAATCAACAAACTAGAAATCAGCCATAAATAAAATCAACTGTGGGTGCATAAATCAATTCATGATTGAAGAATTGATCTGTGTTTGATTGAGAGAAGGAATGTGATGGAGATCAACCCAATAAACCATAAAAACTTGCATTTGGATTTATATTTAATGAATATCATCCAAATTTTGTTTGACTTTGGTGTGACCTATAATCTCTAATATCTCATTGAGCCTCGATCTCAATCCAATATCATGTCATTCACTAAGAATGATCTCCTCCAATGGTCCTCTAGATCTCCAAGGTTAATCGTATTACACTAATATGTCATCATAAATATGAATTTATATAAAACATCATGTCATGGAAAATTAAGAAATTAATTAATTGTAATTAATTAGTTTGTTTGAAAATACACCCAGGACCAAGACCACCTTAACCGTCTAACACGGTCCAATGTTATATAACAGCTAGGGAAAAACCCTTGTTTTGGACTAAATGGCGGTCTCATATTTACATTGGGATCATCTATTTAACAGTTTTTACTTTTTGGAGAAATTATTCTGCATTTTTTTGATGTTATTAATATTTGTCAAATATTAATTCAAAGCACACCTGGCTGTGAAATTTCATGCCCTTTCAGTCCCTAGGACACATTATCACCACCGAAGGAATCTAAGTGGATCTAACAATGAAAAGAATGTTGAGAAGAGTAAGTTCCCTAAAATTGTAACTATAATTTGTACATTCATGGGTCTATTGGTTTACTATAAGTGGTTTTTAAAAAAAATCATGGATTTATAATATAATATCCATGCTATCTTAGATGAGACAAATGTTTAGATCAACAAAATAGCATCAAAAAGATTATTAGAACAAATGAAGTGGTCGGTTGGTTATCATTTTCTAACAATTCTTTGTAATAGTGAATTAATTGTCACGTATATTGATTTTTCCCTGAATGGATTTAGATGTGAACTCAGGAAAAATTTAAAAATATTGTATATGTGTTGCAATTATTAAACCATCATAAAACTATTTCCCATACCCATTATTTAGTTGTTCTACGGGTACATTTGTATTAATGATATTATGAAACTATCATTATGGAGGATATGTATGATATATAAAATGACCACCATAGGCTGAGGTATATATTAATAGAAAGGATTATGATTTTTTATCAATTATCATAAAGTAAAATAAAACAATTCCATTTATTTATGGATTAGGAAATACCCCAGATGTCTTATCATGATGATGATATATGTATAACATTGATAAACTAATTGGTAATGATGGACATGGATGTTATAAGGAAAGGTAAATCATAAATCCTATTCCAAATGATTTCCCATTGATCATTACTAGAGAAGTTCATGAAATAACAAGGTGGAGATCCTATGTTTGAAAACAAGATTGAATATTTTAAAAATGGGAATTTTTCCGAGATCAATTTTTATCATAATGAAGTAATTATTTTTTCTACAAGGATATAAAACTTGCCGGATATAAATTTGAATAAAGAGTGGATTAATGAATCTCACAATACTAAATTCTCTATACATCTAGTATGAACAAAAATTTATAGTGATACATAAGATCATTGTTTATTGGATAATGTGAAAATTTAAATTACTACGTATACTATTAATTGTTTGGTATGTTGGAAGGTGAATGATAATAGAAAACTACCCAAAGGAGTTCAGAATCCACAACCCATAACTATATGGAATTACTAAAACATCACAAGGACATTGATACTGGTCTTCATAAGATATCAAAGGCTATAAATTTCTTATTTTAAATTGATCATAAAATAAAAAACTTATCATTTTACCTTCACATGAGAGGATTTACCCTTATATCTTATTTTCATTACATGTATTAAAATATATATATATATGTTAAAGGTGACACTATTTATTTCTTTAGGCCATGAACCTAGATTTAAATATATTTTCTTGACGCATTGTCAAAAGGATATGAATATCAATTTATACCTTAATGTAGACTATAATAATAATATGATGGTATTTATAAGTTAACTATTTATAAATATTATAAGTGATTTTATGGGAAAAATCACTTGATTTTTAATGGATTTTAGATCAAAATCATCAACTTATAGAATTATCCTATAACGGTAGATTTCACTCAAGTATTAAAATTTCTATTTATAAAGAAATATATTAGAAGTGGATTATAACTCCATTAGGTTGTGATAAATTTATAGAAGTAAAATATTTGGTACTAGATAGTGAAATACACATAATGGATAATATACATGTTATTAAAAAACCTTACAAGGTAACCCAAATTAAAAATAAGTGTTCTGAAGATAATTAAAGTATTTTATTTGAGTTTAATATTAGTGACCATGTATTTTTCAGTGCACTATCATGGAATGATTTCATGAGGTTCATAATGTATAGAAAACTTAGTCCAATGTAAATTATAACATATTAAATTTTAGATCACGATGGAGATTTTTCTTATTATATAACACTAGGTATAAATCAATAAAATATACTTAATGTATTACCAATGTCCCTATTAAAAATTTATATTTCAGACCAAATAAATATTCTAGAAATAAATCAAATGGAACTGGAACTTGACCTTTCATATATAGAAGAAATGGAACAAATTATTGATTAAATTGTGTTTAGGTATAAGGAAACACTACTCACAAATCGCTTATTGAAAAATCACATGTTTTATTATGAGGATTGGGCACCTAAAAAAGAGATGAAGGATAAATACCACCATTTTATATAGTAGACATAGATTTTGTGGAAAGACATTCCTAAGGGGGGAAGAATGTATGGCATAAAAATATCCTTTGAATTATTAAGACCTATTTTTTATAATGACTGTATTATTTTGATAACACAGAAAGACTATTCTAATATAAAAGAATATCAAAATCAAATAATAACTATTGAATATAACTGCTCGATATTATAATGGGAGAAAATAACAAAATAAAAATCCACACTCCATTGTAAATTAAATAGTATTGACTTATCCACAAATTATTTCTCATATTATTCAATGAGTAAAAATGAAATATAAGAGTTATAAATATTATTTACATTGTTAAGGAATATGAAGAACCTATTATGAATTGTAATTATTGATGAGGTATGAGAATGTTACTGTGTATATAGGGTGTAACCAGTAAAGTATCTATTAGGATCCAACTGTTATGAGACCATTAGAAGAAATGACTATTAGTTAACATGACCACAAAGAATTATGACCATTGGTAAATTTTTTACTGTTAGAAACAATTATATATAGTTTATTAACAAAATATTACTGATGTTGAAGGGAAAAAATATTTCCTCATCTAATAAGATCATGAATTTGACTCCCACTAATTAGATCATCAGTATAAGGTATATTCATAGGGGTTTACCAATGACCAAGACCAATCATCCCTAGGGAAATTAAGGCTAGAGTGGAATTAAATACAAGGGATGTTCAACCCAGTGTAGATCACCAGAATAAGGTATATTCATAGGGGTTTACCAATGACCAAGACCAATCATCACTAGGGAAATTAAGGCTTGAGTGGAATTAAATACAAGGGATGTTCAACCTAGTGTAGATCACTACTAAGTCTATGTTAGCTAATCCACCTAATTAGTGTACCACCAGAACATACCTTACACATGTTTTGTATGGCAGTATATTAAGGGGTTATGTATCTAGGTGATATTATAGTAAACGTTCCATGTTATCTATATAAGTGAAATATTTATTTCTTCAATCCAAATTTAATTTTTATTTGATTTAGTAAAATTACAGGAATTTGATAATGAAATTATTGGATACAAATAAAAAATAATTTTATTTTTAGTGACTAAATAAATTTTTATAAAAAATCAAGGATTTTTAGATAAAAGATAACATTTGAAAATAGTCTTACAAAACACTATTATTTTAAATATAATGGATAATATATTTTTATAATATCATACAAATTTTTTATAAGGGACAGTTAGTTTACTAAATCATAAAAAAGAGATATTCTATTCAATAAATAATGATTTTTTAAAAAGATAAAATTCAACTATTAATAAAATTATTTTTAAAAAGTTTATTTTATATTTTAAATCGGCATGTTTTAATTTCATTAGGTTAAAATTTTCTAAACTATCAAAACCCATTATTGTTTAGTGAATAGTAATAATATAGTTCTTATGATTTTGGTATGTTTTATAATTTCAAAAATATTGAATAATAGTGTAATAAAAAATTAAATTTAATCCCCAATAAAAAATATGTTATTTTATTAATATACAAAATTTTACAAAATTAAAATGAATTTATAAACCTATAAGAAATATTCCAATGTCTTAAATAGAAATTAATGATTTATAAACATTATTTGATGGGAATTTTATTTTCTCAATACCGATGTAATATAATATAAATAATTTAATTTAATAATCACAAATATTTCAAAATATAATTATTAGTTTTATAAATAATAATTAAAAACCATGGGTAATCCAATGGTTTTCATTTTCCAAAACTAAGATTTCAAAAGCCAAAATTTTATAATTAATAAAAAATCACTCACCATTGGAAAAAATACCCATATATAAATCCCATTTCATTCAATCCAATGATATTAGGATTTAATTTCTGATCATTTATCATTCTTGTGATCCATGCCATGGATTTTCTGTGGTTTGAAGTAACTATCTTCGTTATTTATGAACTTATATCACAATTTATGGGATTATATTCCTTCCATTTTATCCATCTAAATCCTTTATATTTAGCCATATAGTATCTTTGTCATTATCTTATTACATAATAATAAAACTCAACTACTATTTAAATTATGTTCTATAAATTATATACTTACATTATCTCTCATTAAGCATGTTCCATAACCAACATTTCACAACTATTATATTGTTGGAATCATTTGTTGACATTGTGGGCCTCTATTTTTTAGTAAGAATACCTAAAACTATTTTTATTCAATGGTATTCATATAAATGTTATTATATATCATTTATTGTTTATTTCAATGTTTGGAAGCCAAATTCACTTGATGTGGGATAAAAAAATGGTCGTGTCGTTAATAAGTTAAGTACACCATGATTTTTTTCTGGAACATATTATTTATTATCTATAGAATGTTGATGAAATTATTTATTATTATTTATGATCTATGTGGGATAAATGAGTTAATAAAAACAATGGGATTGACCGGATAGTTATTCCTTGATTTGGGAACAAAATTAATATTTTATTGTGGACATGTTGTGATACATTGGAAAATAACATTGGAAATCTGTCTCACAAAACCATATTGATAAACCTTTCGAAAATCTTTTTGATGTCTCATATTTTTGTTTTAGAAAGATATCAACGTTATTTTTCCGATACTTATTATTTTTCATTCAATATATATATCACACTTTATAAATTTAACATATTCATTTCAATTTCTTTTTTTCCAATACAAGTCATTATGGTCACCCTTCTTTTATCAATGTGTGTCCCAAGGGAATCACATTAAGTGAGATGACTAATGATGGAATAATAAATAATTATTATAATAAGATTAAATAAATATTATGTTTTTGTTTTCCTTATTTAATTCATATTTTATATATATAGTTTTCATGACACTGAATCTCAAAAGGCCCCTCGATATTATAAATGTAATATATTGTTAGATAATTATGTTAAAAAACAATTTTTAAAAATGAATATAGAAAAAATTTACCTAGTTGTATGAATGGCTATGCGATTAACATATTAATATAAATGAAATCTTTAAACTATTAGCTTATTTCATTAGTTAGAGATATATAAAATAATATATGAAAATATTCTAAATATTTTGAGGAATATATGAAATATTTGCAGACTTTTCTTTGATATATTGTTTTTAATGGATTGTAATCATATATTAAATGGCATAAATAACCATTAAATTCAATATTAGTACTAAGAGATACTCTTGTTTTACCTTATGAAGTAGTGGATAATATCATTTTTGGATTCAAGATAGTGTTTGTTTCTTGATGAATATATTATTTCATTGTAGATTTATTTCATTGATATCTAGATGGTTTTGGGAAATCTATATTTTGGATTCAACATTTTAATTATATATATATAATATAGTATATGATTATATGACATATTAATGTTGTTTGAGTAATGATCGGTAACTTAATATACCGTAAGAGTGTTAGGATGATGTCATATTTACAAGTTGTATCCCAAATGATAAATATCTTACAAATACCCCCACTGGTATTAATTATTTCGTGAAAATTAAAATTATGGTGAATCAGTTTATTTTTTGGGGGATAATAAAACACCCCATGAACTTAAAATATTTTTTTCTTTAAAAATGTAACCAGTTCAATTCCTTGTGTCACACATAGTACCAAACAAAAATAAACCACATAACATTATATAACCATTAAAATGTAACCATATATATGGTGGGATGAAATTAAATGTGATAAAATTATGAATTTTAAATTTATTATATATTTTTTTATATTATTAACGCATATTCAATGAAAAAATTCTATTTGTGTATTAAATTGACTAATAAGTGTGATTTCTTATTTAATGCATGATTTATAAATTTATATATATATATATATATTATTTAATTTAAGAAATAATATATATTATTTTTAAAGTAAAAATTTTTATATGAATAATATATTAACAACTATTAGATTAATATTTTATAGGAAATAAGAATAATAATAGAAAAAAAATTTAAATGTAAATTCACTATGGATATAAATTTTATTATATATAAATGACTGTATGTTTTTATTTAAAAAGTAAATTTTAAAATATTATAATTGTATTTAAAAAAATTTATTTCATTTTTAGATATAGTATTACCGTAATATCTTAGGGTGAAATTTTTGGTATGTTTTTAAAATTATTTATTATTAGGTGAATAATAAAAAATCATGATTTGAATAAAAACTATCACTTTTAGGACATTATCTTAAAAAATAATGATTGTATTTTTTAAAGTATACATTAATAATGTATATATATATATAGAACATAATATGCATCATTAATTATTACCACAATTAATTTATAAAACCCATATGTAACATTTTTGAAATTTAATCAATATATTACTCTCACAAATGATTTTATTTGTTTATGTTGAAAATTAATTTTTATAATTAGAAGAAATTAAATCTAAAAAATTATCATAATATTTTAGATTAACATGATCATATGATGTAATAATTTCAATTTTAATTTTGGGAATATAATTATGATTACTAAAATTAATGTTCATAACAATGATAATGAAAAAACTATTATTTTCAAATATTGGATTTATTAATATTGTGTAATTTTCATCTAATAAACTAAATTAATATACATTATTTTATGAATATAATATTATTTTTAATCATATATTTTATTATATTAATATATATTTAATTGGTAGTCAATGATAAATAATATTAAGAACATAATTTTTTTAAACAACATTTTTCTTCAAAAATATCTTATCTATATATAAAATTAACTAAATTTAAATATATTTTTATCTTTTTATAGAAATTTATTTAGAATAAATTAATATAAAAACTATGTTTAGGATGCCTAGATTTAGTATTATGGGCTATTTTTTATGTTTATAATTCCAAAAATTACATAGATAAAAACTTGTTAAAATTGAAAAAACTAAACAGGTCAATGAAAAAACATAAGATAAAATGGCATCCAAATTATTTAAAATGTAGAGACCCATATCTTGATGTACATAGAAATTACATTACTTTTGTGTAATACTTTATACATTACAAAACAAATTCCCAAATATTGTATTATTTTAGTGTCTTTGGAAACTCGGAACATAATCTTCTAATCGTGGTGAAAGATCTTCAACATCTCCCATAAATATAAAAAAATTTCTACCTAAAACCTTCCATTATATCTTGGGGGAAAAGAAAACATAAAATGGGTGAGATCAAATGCTTAGTAAGGGTAACCATGGATAAAATAAAACAACCCATATACATTTGAACTTAAAAAACATGAACATAAAGTTTAAACATCAAAATCTTGAGCAATGACATTAAACATTTTATTACACAATTCATAGATCATAATATAACATCAATCAAGATACAATAGCATGGGAATAAAACATGAAATTTCAGAAACCATTAATCACATGTTATGATTTCCATAGTAGCCATGGCATTGCTGCCAAGACCATCATAGTGGAAATAGTCCATTACTGAATCGGGTTTACCTGCCGTTCCAGCCCTGTATTACTGTACCGGATTTACTGGTCGTTACAGCCATGCCTATATCATGAGATATAAATAATTACCCAATGAATTGTAGGGAGTTATAGGTCCCACAAATCTCATAATTAAATCATTCTTACTTGTGCCACAAAATAAACATAAATCATTCATCATAACCCAAAGAAAAAAATGGGTTTCATAAACATCATCCCATCATAACATAATCCATATAAAAAAATGCATATAATTTCATCATAAGAAGAATCAAGCCGTGTAAATAATATATAAATTATAATTTAAACATAATCATACAAAATAATGTAATCATAGATGGAAAATAGTTTTGAAAAAACACATGAAATGAATTCTTGAGGAAAATATCCTTTCTTCTTCAAAATCATTTTCATTTCTCAAAATGTCGTGTGATTTTAAAAAGAAAATAAATTTGTCGAAAATAATCATGAAATATTTCATAATAAGCTTCCTGGAAATAAGGAATTATGAAACCGTAAAAATCCATTCATGCTGTAGAAGTTAAAAAAACTTTTTTCTCGTACTTTTTCCAGAAAAGTAAAAAAGTACGACATATGGTAAACAAAAGAAATATTCCTTCCATAACACAAAGTAAAAGTCAAGGAGTGGTAAACATGAAATTAAACAAACATGGAAGAATATTAAACACTTTATTAAAGATATTTTATGGACATGGATGAAAAATATAACCCCAGTAAATACTTACGTATAAGCAATCTCGGATAAAAATGAGATTGCAAAATTATCCCTTACCTTAGGTCTGATATGCTTCGTATGTATCTGAAACTCATGTATAATAATTTAAATAAGTTCAATGAATTATTACGGAATAATATTCATCGTTTTGATATCATATATGGTTCACTTATGACTTTATTTTACCCGTTCAATTGTAAATTCTATGTTAAAGCAGCGTTTTGGGTAAAATCGTTTCATTTATCGTACGTGTTTCGACTTGTTGTTCTTGATATTATTACTTATATACTGATTTACATATTTACAGAATGAAAACCATTATTTATATATAATATATATTCAGCATATTTTTTTAATGGTTGGGGCCGAAGCCTCATTTTTATTATTAAATCAAAGCAATGTCCTCTTTTAACTCGGTAGAGGGAAACCCATTACATAGCCAGAAGGCCCAGTGGGCTTGTATCCCATTACATAGCCCATAGGCTCAAATTCTAAGGCCAATTCACATTCTGTGAATAGTAACCTGCTGCTATAGTACCGCACAGTATCACCACCGCTACAGTGTCCTGCCACCGCTACAGTGTCCTGCCACCGCTACAGTACCCGCTTATGAACAGTGCCACCGCTGCTACAGTACCGCTACAGTACTGCTACAGTACCTACGCCCCATGGGTTTTGAACCCCCATTTTCCATGTAGTATTATGGGTTGCTTACCACTAAGAGAAACCCCAACTACATATATTCAGCATATAAATATATATGATAGATCGATAAATAAAATGAAATACTACGTTCATGGAGACAGTAGGTCGTACGTACGTATGAACGTTGTTTTCATTTCCTTATTGAATTGAATCGAATTAAGTAAATGAAACATATATGTATATAAATTCAATATCATTATAATGTAATATATTTCATTATTATTTATTATATATACTTTATAATCATACTTGAATGGTTAATCATGGAAAATGAATCTCATCGCGTTCGTGGAGATGGTAGTCTGTACGTACGCACGAGTGATGATATCATTCTTTTGATATTAAAATCTTATATAATTGGATGGTATATCATATATAAAGAATCATAATAATTTAATTTTTAATATTTATATCATTTGTACTCATTATTATACCCATCCAAATGATGAAATGTTTGAATAACAAACTACACCACGACAAAGAGACGTTAAGCCATACGCACACACGTGTGGTGAATTTTACATTCATAGGATGGATAAAATAACTAATATTGTTGTACCATTTTTTATAACAACATCATATTATATAGAAGATATTGGAGTTATTATTTTAGAATGGAAACAACAATGAATGAGGAACTGGAAGAAGAAACGAACATGAAATAAGTGGTGAGATATTGACCTCTTCTTCGGGTTCTTCTTTTTGATTTGATCAAAAGGGCTCCTTATTTTGGCTTTATGACTAAATGATGGCCTCAAAGTTGAACGGAGGACAGTTGATAGGGTATTTGGGTAGGGGTTGGCCAAGCCAAATGGATTTGGAGGTGTTAATTAGAGAAAAGGGGGAGTGGCTTTTTATAAGACGGGTGATGGGCACCTTAGGAAAAGCTTAAAATATTATTTAATAATAAATCCATATTCGGTTTATAGTGGATCCAAAGTGAATTATTTCGAGGTTAGGGTGGGTTTGGGTCTAAATAATCTCAAAAAATAGGTTTTAGGTATGTTTAGGTTACCATTTTAACCTTATCATATTGATTTAACTCTATGTTAAATAAATTATCTTTTATCGTGTCTTCTTGTATTCTTACACTATATAGCTAATAAACATACTATAAACTAACAATAGAACCCTAATTGGTTCATTAATGTCATATATATTATTATATAAGTCTTTTTACCGATCCATATATTTTTCGGACCATTATATCAATTAATAATATACTATTTGTTTTAAAAACACTTTTATGCCAGTTTTGACACTATTTGGAATTTTGTTTTCACTAAATTCATAACAGAATTATGACATTGAAAGAAAATTCATCTAACCAACCCTAATATGTTATATTAACCTATAAAATTAGTTCAATTCATATAAACTCTCAAATTACATTTATTTGGGTATTTATAATATCAATTATGTTAATATTTCATTAATAAGGTAATTACTGCATCATCATTGTGTCATAAATAAATTCGACTATTTAATGTCTAAAAAATATAAATAAAATATCATTATGTAGGAAATATTTTTATCTTTTTAAAGAATATTTATAGTCGAATTTATCTTATATATAATTATATATTAAAAATGTTTTAGTTATTAAACTTTGATTTTAACTATTTTAACTCTTCTTTAAATAAAATAATAATAAGTGTCCTAATCCAATCCAAGTGGACAAAATCGATTCATATTTTATTCATAATATTTTTTCGGTTCGATTAGACTTATCCAATAGAATTATGACATGTTTTGGGGTAATAATAATATCATTTTTACCCTTAATTACCCTATTTACTTTTAACCATGGTAAAAAACGTAAAAAGTAACTATTCACCAAAAAATATTTTTATCTTATTGATCTCCATTTTACACCATGATATTAACCGTGTCTCTCGGATTTTCGAAATTAAACCCATAGAAGTGGTAAAATTATGTTTTATATAAATTTTCAAATGCTCCTAGGAGGTGGGTAAAATACGGCAAAAAGTTCAATAAAATTTGTATATATCTAAAATTATTATAAAATGACTCCAATGAAATAAATTGGACTTATATAGGTATTATGTATCTATTTTTACCTAAAATAGATTAAAATAAAATAAAATATTATTTAAATAAAAAGTCGGTTTTAACCAATAACTCCGTTATTTCACTAACGAAATTCATGTTCATTCCATCAAAAGTCTTCTGAATTAAGTTTTTCCCTTGTCATGATAATTTTTTCTTACCCAATTTTCATTCATTGAGTTATGATAATTTTATTAAAATAATTCAATATATGTTGTAAAAACTCATCCCATGTATTGAAATCTTATTTATTCTCTTATTTTATACATTTTTAACAGATAAAATCATTCTATAATATTTTATGCATTGTGGAGTATGTTCCCCATATTTAATATTGATATATCTAATGTACTTTGACTAAGTTATAAAGTATTATATTGGAATTTATTATTACATGATTTATTTCCCCTACACCAATATTATATTTTATTTTATTTTATAATTATCATTAAAAAAATTATTATCTTGAAGAAAATGGATTTATTATTGTTTTTAAAGTTTTATGTTACAAATATTGTATTTTAAATGTATTGAAAATATTCATTTATATTCATTATCAAGTGTTTTATCATTGGATAAACATTTGATATAGAAAATATTATTTAATTTTAAAGGAACTATTTTTATTGGTTTTATTTATAAAATGTGAAATATTTAAAAATATTTCACTTGCACTTTTTAAAAGATTCCTTTTAAGGTGATTTGTATGTTTAAATATTATGTCGATTCTAAAAATGTTTCTCATAATATATTTTAGGTTTACCCATCTATTTTAAATTCGAAATTAAAATGGATTCACGCTAATGGGTGTTACTTAAATGGTTTTATTCTATTATAAATATCTATATATAATTTCAAGGATTTAACTCATGGAATCCTTAAATTTAACTTTTTATAACTTAATGGGTGATACCATTTGAAGTGTTCTTGTGCAAGAATGATATTAATTTTTCTTGACATCCTTTTAAGTTTCATTTATTATATTGGGTAAATTTTTATTTTAAACTATAGACCATCATTATCTAGATGGATAATGTAATTTACATCAATTTTAGATATATTATTCATCTTTTACATGGAATTTCATAATCATTGGTGGTGTATGGCCCTAATTTTTCATAAACTATCGTCAAACTAAGAATAAAATACTATTTATTATTTTTATAGATGGGTGTTCACCTATATTTTAATCATCAATTTATTATAGAGATTTAATATCATACCTATATATCATTTTTCTATATTTTGTAAATATTATATTCTTTATTATCATCATTTTATAGTACTTACTTATAATGTTACTCAAATTCATTTAAATTAATATTATTTCAAAGTTTTGATTACGATTCGTTGAATGATACTCATTTTTATTCCATGTAATCTATAATATGCATTCAATGAAACCCATTTTCTATCCATTGGTTCTTTATGATGTGAAAATTTTGTTTATTTTTGAGTGGGAGACATTTTTATGGCTGAGTGTCATGTGTTTATGTTACGATCCGTGGCTGGATTCCTCTATTATATACTATTAATAGGTAGTTCAATTATGAACCCATGATGGTTGGTTATGATATAAATATTAGATGTTTGGGTCTATTAATTCTCCCTAATGAATTGGCTAAAAGAATACATATCATGAGATAATTAATTCATGAGTACAGTTTTTAGTTGTTCTTATTAATGGCCACTTATTAGTGAAAGATCTAGTATTTTATAAAAATGACCCTCTTTGTCTTCATCATTGAATTAATTTTTTTGGGTTTCCTTCATCCACAATCCTTGGTGCGTGAGTTCTTATATTGGGATTGGTGTTATTTTATGTGGAAATTTACCGAATCATTAGGGAAATACGATTTCTTTAATAAATAAATTCTAGAGTTTATTAATATTATGGGAATATGATTGTTCTTTATTGGTATGGAAGGCATAAAATGTTGTTCATGATCTTCTTGTAGAAAATGGGTTGAGAATAGCATGATCGGAATATACATGGCATGAACCTATTACACAACATGTAAATATTTCTATGTAGAGGTTGTGGACTAGTTGAAGACATGAATTTGTTACACTACCAGAAACATATACATGATGTGAAATGTTTGATCATGTTAGTTTTTACATGAGGTGAAATGTTACTCTGTGTGACCCAAAAAAGGGGAATACATGAAATAAAATGGTTAAATGTTTTCATTTATCAGAATTAGCAGTTTCAAAGGCACACTACGTGATAGTTTTATTTATCATCCATGATAATACATCCTCCCTCAATACCTAGGTTTATGTAGTTAATTTTGTAGTGATTTCTTTTACTTTATAGATTTTTAGATCAAGCTTTTGAACCCCATAAAGTAGTTTCCTTTATGTTTTCCCTTATCTTCTATTCATTCCATGTTATCACTGTGTAATATTTTCACCACTATTGAATATGGTTATGATATTGATATTTTCTAATATAGGTTTACCTTTTTATAACATCACATTTGTTCATTAAGTGTATTACTAGTTGGAAACATTATTTTTATCTACACATAATAGTGGGTGGTATAATTCGTATCCCTTTTCTCTGATTTAATTATCCATCGTTTATAAGATATGTGTGATCATACTGTCACACCATCCACATGTCTAAATTAATTAGATAATTTGTATTATACAATATTATCTTAAATAATATCCAATAGATATTGTTGGGTCTATAGGAATACATACTTATTGTTCCAACAAATCCTTATGTGTTCTAGACATTGACCTTGTTGAGACAAGGTTAGATTCACATTAGAGACTAGTTATAAATTAAGAATAAATATTTTGACTGTTGGGTAAATCTTAGGAATTGTAATAACATGTAAATTATGATTTCACAAGGCAGAATCGACGTGGATAAATATAGTTAATTTATGTGGTAATATCCCTAGGGTTAAATGATAACTGATATATATATTTTTTAATTATTATGATAATCAGGAACATGAATTAATGAAAAATATTCAACTAGATATATTGTTATTTGATATGTTTTTCATTTGTATCTTATAATGATATATCTCTTATGTGTTATATTGGATTTTGGTTTTGGTTTTTTAGATTTTGAGTATATGTGACTTTGATGTGATTGATACCCGAGGGTGGGAAACTTATTTAAATGTTGTGTTTTTCTTGATATGGCACATAATTAGTATTGAAACTGGTCGGTTACATGCCTGATTCCATTCCAAATATGGGCTAGGACCACTATTACTATGATCCTAATGGGATAGTATTTTATTGTATTAGATGTCATAGGACTAGATTCATAGTATCTAGATTCCCAAGGGTGGATATTTTGGATATCCTACGATCATAGACCATTTTTAACTCAATGATTAAGTGATTCATCTTCATCGGGAGAATCTACTACGGGTTGTGTGATTATTCTTAATGGAGAAGTATCCACCCATAGACATAGATACCTTGATGAGAACAAAGGATTTTTTGTCTAGACTGAAGTAATAACCCATAACATGAGGGTATGAAAGTTTATTTTATTAGAAATGTTAATTTATTAAATTAATATATTTTAATTCACTTTATTACAAGAATTTTATATCTCAGACATGATTTTTGTAGATAGGGTGGTGTTCACCAACTAATTTATACTCACACCCTATATGGGCCACTATTTTTTAATCAAAAAATATCATTGATGCAGGTTTGAATAGGGGAAAGGGATATATTGTTGATTTATGGATTGCTGGATGGGTTGGAGCTTACAGATGGGACCGAGATGGGGTTTGGGAAAATGTTTTTAGGATTTTTTATTTGAGTCTTCTCAATAATTTATCTATATTATTTTAATCATGTTCTCAAGATTAATTGATATTTTCATGGCTTTATTATTTTTTATTTGGATTTATTCATTTGTTTATTTCCCATCTTTCATTGTCTGATTACTTATTCATATTGTTTTTTCTATTAATACAACTCTTCTATTATTATATAGTTTCACTAGAACTCTTTACCAACGGTTATAATACCCCCACTATATTAATTAGAACCTAGCTATTACTTAGTAACATCTAGTTTTTGGGTAGGTGTGAATAAGGTCCAATAGACAAATGCCTCAGTCATTTGAGGGAGTACCAGGCCAGGTGTGTTATTGAGTGTTATTAAAGGATCATGTTCCTTTTCAATTAAACAACAATTTTGGAATTCTATAATGGAAATTATTATGTGTTTGGAAATGGTAATGAAATTGTAAATGGGATAAGATAACCCAAGTACATGGTATGTCAGAGTTCCAAATGATACGATTGTTGTTCATGGTGTTCTCTAGTTGTTTTTTGATGTCATTTCGTTTGGGTTGATTCAAATATTGTGTGATTTTATTGTTTCATGAAGCTTATACTCGTGTCTTTGTATGTAAAGTTATGTGTATACATGAATTAATATAGTCATATAGAGGTATATATTCATATTTATTGTTCTTGATTTGAAAATATTTATTTCTTTTGATCTATTTTTTTATATGAATTCTAGAATATGATATTTGTTATATCTAATGAAAAAGTGAATAAATGAACTATAATTTCATGAAAACTCAATGGTGAATCCATGCTTAGAAATTCTATGATCTGGTGTCTCTCTATTGTTATCACACAATGATGTTCATATTTTTAACCCTATTTTCTAAAGAGTCTTTTTTCTATTAGAGAAAATGTCTCCTCGTCCATTTCAAATGGAGTATTAAGAGATCAATAATCAACTTGCTCCTAATTTATCTGAGCTAGAGATTCCTATATATCCCAATAATGAGATGAACTTTTTGATCCATTGAATATTTCTGAGGGAAATGTGCTCCATGTGAAGATATATTATTCGCACCATGCCTTTGATGTCTGATTTGATAAAAGTGTTTTACCTACAACATGATCTTATGTTTACTAAGGAGGGAGGCCCTTAGGTACAAACATTCTGGTTTCAGTTAGTAAAGAAGATATTCAATCATCTTGAGACATCTACAGATATGGAGGTGAATCTTGTTGAAAACATGCTTCATGGAGCATCCAATAGTTGTTGGGACACTATAATGAATGCTATGAAGTAAGAGATGTTATCCTAGATGTACTATAGAGAATAATTTTTCATCCACTTCTATCTAGATACACTTAGTGTTAATAGTTCTCTCATGTTCATGCACCTAAAAGAGGAGGTTGTGTTAGCAATGGAGTATGCTGACATTTCACAACTTATCTCACATTGTGTCATATTTAGAATTTGGTGAGATAAATTGGGTGAAATTATTTCAGGATGGGATTCCCTATGATATTAGATCATAGGTGAAAGTATTTTTCTTAAGCATCATTTCAGATATGTTGAAATATGGTCACATCATTATAGGGAATCTGTGAGAGGCCCCAAGTGGTGGCCAGATAGATTCAATAAGGTGACATGAGAACCCTTTTTCTAGGAGAAATAAGTTCCAATATGATAGTTATTTCATGGGAGGTGGTGGGTATATTATTCATGGAAATGTAGTTCCACCTTTGGAACATGGTTTGGTGTAGTGCCTTCAGTGTGGAAGGTTAGGCTGCATATGCATGTAATTCCATCAACCCATGGTGGAGTTCCATGTGTATTGAAGTATGGGTAATGTTTGGATTTTTTAATAGCTTTCTATAGTGGAATAGTGTAAGTGGGTTTGGAAATGCACCTATGTTTTCTGAGGGGATTAGCTACCCCTCTTCATACTGGTAGCTAGAGTTCCACAGGGCATTCAAGATGAGGTAGGGGATGTGGTATGCTAGTAATGGAGCAGAAAAACATCTAAGATGGAACAAAACATTAGAGTTTTACTATATCAAAGGGTAGAGGGGCGATCTATATGTATGCTATATAGTCATCTCATACCAGTTTTCATACATGACCTTCTACTGTCAGAGGATCCATTCTTGTGTAATCTACCACAGATTGTGTTTTTATATAAAATAGAATCAAAATCCATTCTATATTTTATTTTTAAAAAAATACTAGGTTTGGATATAGATAGATTAGACCGTGTCATGACCATTGACACATCATTGAGAGTGCGGACAGAGGGTATCAAGCATTGCAAGGAGTTTTCTCTTGATATTGGTGGATATCGTTTCCTTTGTGATGATTTTGTTCTAAAAATGATAGGATTTGATATTAATCTTGGTATGAATTTCCTAGTTATATACTATTGTCATATAGAATATTATCTAATTATAGTACATTTCTATCTTCTGATAGGGGTAGATATACTAATAAGGATGAGTTAGATCTTTAGGCTGAACATTCATTATCAATTGACTGTATATTTTTTTGTCTCAATGATAAATTAAGAATCCATCTCATATGTGATAGTATAATTCTTTATTATACTTTTTCTCTAGTTTTAGACCATGTTAAAGATTTTTTTTCTATTGAGTTCTAAAAATTACAACCTGAGTGGGATATTGAGTTCATTTTCAGGTTGTTCTAATAAGCAGAGCCAGTTTCTGAACCACCTTACTAAGTGATACCAAATTGATTCATGATTTGAAATTATTTATTGATGATATATAATCCAAGTTTTTCATATATCATAGTTCATCATCATGGGTTTATTAATTTATTTTTTCATTCGGGATGATGGGATATAATGATTATTTATTTTTTATTAGAGACTATACTAGATTAAGTTCAAGAACCACTTTCTCATTCATTATATTGATGGAATCATTGATCAGCTAAGATATTCCTTTAATTTATATAATATTGAATTGATTTTAGGGTACCACCTATTGAGGGTGAAAGAAACTAATATACCCTAAACTTATTATAGGAGTAATTAAATCGTATATGAATTTGTAGTGATTCCCTTCAGTTTAGTGAAGGAAACCAATGTATTGATGGCCTCGAAGAATCAGATCTTTCATTATTTCCTATATTTTTTTTGGTAGAATCTATCCAATAACAACTTAGTGTAACCCCAATTGGAAAATGATCATTAAAAACAACTTGGAATCACCATGAGAAAATCGAGGGAGCACCGAAATTATTCGAAGATAACCAATGTAGTTTTTGAACTGATTTAGTAAAGTTCATTGGTCATGTTGTCATAGATGATATAATAACAATAGTTCCAGATAAGGTTGTATATTTGTTATATTGGGCTTGACCGGAGAATTTCTTTGATATACATTGTTTTCATTTTCTAGAGGGTTATTATTAGTGATTCATCTAAATATTTACCATTTTGAAACATTGATGTACATGATCAATAAGAATGGGGTGAAGTTGTTCACAAAGATCCTTTCAAGGGAGCATTCTATGAGACAATTTCTTTGTTTTCCACCGAAATGATCATCATGTTACCATATCTTGTTAATGAGTACAATATGTACTATGACACATCAAGAGTCAGGCCTAGATTAGTTGATATGTAGGAGGACCGAGTGGTTGTTTATTTATCTCGAGGGTTGAGAATGCATGAGAGGAATTATCATACTTAGGATATGGTGTTAGTTTTAGTGGTACATTCCTGAAATTCTAGAGACACAATATGCTTGAAAAGTGGTTTTGGAGTATATAGACCATATGATCCTCATGTAGATTTTTTTTCAGATCATAAAACATAAAAATAGGAGGTTGGTTGAGTTTATGTGGTTCATTGACATCAAGATGGCTTTCACATCGACAAAGGGAAACATCGTTGCCCACACCTTGATTTATAATAATAATACAAAATAATTAAGGGTTATTTAAATGAGTATCGGGTTATTGTACCTTTTTATGATGGGAATTTAGATGTTCAAATATCATTGGGATGTGTAGCCATTAATTACACATATTTTATACCTATTCTTCCAAAATAGATTAAGATATATGAGTTATCAGATCTTATAGAATCATCTATGAGGGAAAACATTTATGGTGTGGATCCACCATCATTTTGGTCTCTTGGTAGTGAGAATATAGTTCTTTTTTGTGGTTGATTATGTGTTCCCACATGTTTATGGGGGGAACTGGATAGATAATTTCATGCTTCTGATTGGTAGGTACATCCAGTTATGGATGAGATGTATCGTGATACACATAGACAGTATTGTAAGATTGGAATGGAGAAGTAAGGAGTGGGATTTTTGTATAGATGTTTCACTTTTAAGAAGGTGGAAGTGGAGAATCAGAGGCCTATTAGGTCACGACAGCCTCTTCCCATTATATAGTGGGTAATGGATGATGTTAGTACGGATACTTTTGAAATGATTTCCAAGGACACCTCATAAGCATGATGCAGTATTGGTGATCATTGATTGATAGATAATTGTGTCCTTTTTCTGGACTATTAGGGAGGCATTCACTATTTAAGATATGGTTATTCTCTCAGTGTTTAAGATAGTTATATTCCATAGTGATATAATGAGTATAATTTCTGATAGATATCTTTGTTTTTGATGGATCGATTCTAGCAGGGGGTTCATAATTCTCTTGGATCATACGTACATTTGAGTGAAACCTATCAGCCACAAACTAATGGTTAACTTGAGTGTACTATTCAGATTAAGAAGGATTTATTAGAAGCAAATTTTTTGGATTTTCGTGTTTCATTAGAGAAACGTTTAGAAATTTTTAAGTTTTATTTTATTAGCGTCTTATAGGAATATTTCCAAATTAAATGTTTAGAGGATTTATATGGAAGGTATTGTTGTTCAAATCTTTATTTGTTTGAGGCTTTTGATCTTGCAATTGTTGGACCTATTCTCATATAGTTGATGTCTGTGTTGGTTTTCTTGATAAAGAGGAGTTTTATGAATATATGGAGTAGGAAAAAATCAGATATTGACCCTCAGAGACAATCTCTAGAGTTTGAGACAGTCATGCTGTTTTTATTCAGGTGTCACCTAGGATTGGAAAATTCCATATTAGGAAATAATGAATTTGAGTTCCTAGGTTTTCCAGGATGTTTGAGACCGAGGAAAGGGTCATCCTAGTGGAATACAGATTATCCCATCCATATCCCTAAAGTTCCATGCATGACATGTTTTACGTCTCATTGATTAAGAGATATCATCCCAACCCTTATCATGTGGTACACTGAGATGATGTCAAACATGGTGTAGATGAATCATTTGAGGAGAATTGGATATGTAATGTAGACTATAGTGAGAAATATCTATAGGGAAAGACCATACATATAGTTTATGTGATGTTGAAGCATGGGTGTGTTCAAGAGGTGTCCTAGGATATGGAATCTAATATGAAAGCTCTGTGGAAAGTATTCTTTGTTGAGACTACATATTGATACATAGATAATCTTAGGGATGAGAAATTATGAGGTGGGGGGTTATAAGATCCTATATTTTTTTAGGTTTGGACCTCTTTGAATTTTTCTATAAACCCATTTTCTATGTGTTTCCATCATCTTTAATCCTTATTGGTTGAGTAATTTTGTGGGAATTAAGATATTTTAAAAGGGTAAATGACCTAGCGTTCCAGGATGTATGGTTTTTTAATTAATAGAGTCCATTTTAACGCATGTCATAGAATTGAGTGAGTTTCCTATGGGATTGGAAGGGTTTAGATGTTGTTTGTGATTTTCATGTAGACTTTGGTATGAGAATAGTATGTTGGAAATTTACATGTCGTGAACCTATTAAATAACATGAAAATGGATCATGGAAGATGTTAAAAACTAGTTCAAGATGGGATTTGGTTATATCCAATGAATCTTTTACATTATGAGAAATGATTGTTAGAGTTATTTGTAACCTGAGGATATGTGTTTTTCAGCATAACTCGAAAATAGTGATATATAGGATCTGAAACTATTATATGTAGTTTATTAAGAAAGATCAAAAAATTTAAACCAAATTGTGCATTAGATTTATTTCTCATTCACATTTAGACATCCCCTCTCAGTACATAGGAAACTATAAGAGATATTGGTGTGATTTTCTTTCCGTCAAGATGTTCTGATCAAGAGTTTAATTGTTGGTGGTTTATTTAACTATTGTTTTACCCACTCTATGACTTGATCCCTATAATCTGGGTTTAATATTCTAACCACTATGGAATTTTGTTTTGATATTGATCTTATTTTATCTAGGTTCTTATTTTAATCTATTTTCCATTTTGAATTGCATTACCTATTGGAAGAGTTTTTTGTTCTCCAAATAAAAGATGGTGGTATAAATATTATTTCGTTTTTATGATTTAATTATCCAAAGTATATATGATATGGGATATTGTTCTATAACACTGAATACAAAAACAAATTACTTTGATTATCCCTGATAATGAATATTCTTTTCGAGACCATAAAATACATTACATTACATCTATTTGCGCAGTGAGTGATACCTACAACCACCTAATTGGTGTACAAGCCTTGGACGTTGTTGAGACATGACCAATTTAACATTATAGGCCTATGATAAATTGGTTATAAATTGATTAATTTTTCTCTTCATCTTATTAATTGGATCAACATGTAAATTATTACAACATAAGGATGAATGACCTCATATATATTTGGGTAACTGATATATTGATGACTATAGTGTTAAATGAATAATTAAATAGTTTTATATAAATATTATTATAATTAAGAACAGGAATTACTGAAATAATATTCTTTTATAAAAATGATAATTTGATAAATTGATAATTGTGCCTTTTTATAATATAGTATGTATATTAGTTATTGGATTCTGATTTTTCATGTTTAGATATTAAGCTTATGTGACATAAATGAGATTGATACCTAATGGTGGGATGATATTTTCATGTTGAGTTTGTTTTCATATGGGTCATGATTTATGTTGGTGCATGTAGGCTAGGTGAATTTTTTCATATCGCATTTGGGTGAGGAGGACTATTATTGGTTTCCATTCTGTGGATTATGTTATTATATTAGATGTTTTAGGAATTGATTCAATGTCTATGGATGCTATAGGGTGGGTTTCTGGAGTTCCAATGGGTAGAGGCCACTAGTTAACAAGATGTTTGTGTGAGTCATCCTCATAGGGAAGACATTGGACCAGTTGGATGATTTATCATTAAGAAGGAGGATCTAATTTTGGTCATAGATACCCCACAAGGTGATGAAGAGGGTTTAGATACCTAAAGTGTTAACCAATAAATTGAGATTCAGTAGGTTTATTTCATGTTTAGTATTATATTATTTAATTAATACACTTTAATTCACTTTATTTCATGCATTATACTTCTCATGCAATATTTTTCTACACATTTTGGTGTCGAATTAATAAGATAAATTCGTTCCTTGTATAGGACACAATGTTTTACTTGAATAGTTTTCATTGATATATGTTTGGACAATAGCAATAGACTATGTTTTTGGTTTTTTGAATTTCTAACTGGGTTGGAGGATGGAGTGGGGACCGACGCTGGGTTCATGTCCATGTTTTTAGAGTTTTTTATTTTAGTATTCTTGGTTTTCATCTTTATGACATTCATCTGTTCATTTAGATACATTATTCCTATCATTAAATTATTCATGAATTATTTGAATTTATTCAGCCGGTCCATTCATAGCTTCATTTTTGAATTAATTATTCATATTTTTTTCTCTATTAATGATACTATTCTATTATTTTACTCATTAATTTCAACTCTTTAACAATAAGTGTTTTCTCCCCAAAATATTCTTTGGAACCTTGATACTAGTCGAAAGCCTCTCGTGTATGGGGAGTCGTACATGGGGTCACATTTCCAACTATCATTGTCAATTGAGGGAGCACTAGGTTGGGGATGTTATAGATGGTGTGGCTCATGATTATTATTTTACATATATTAATGTATATATAATATTTGAAATATATTTCATAGTTTTATTCCTCTTCCCATGATAATGTTATACTATCATGTTCCCGGTTTATTGAAACATTTTTTATCATGACTTACTTCATGTCAATATTTATTCCATGATACAAACCAATTCATTGTTGGGTATAATTTTTTAATATTACCCTATTATCATCTTACGATTACATGTTATTATTTATTAGTGTCACCAATGATAAAAATTACTCATCATCTATGATCACCCTTTATTATGATTATATTTCCCCAGGTTATGATTATATGAAATGTTTGAAATATGTATAAGAACATCATAGGTATTGAATTTTTGGGTGATTATTAAAACATGTTTTGGAATAAAAATTTACCTATACAGTCAGTAAAATTTTGATTAGTAAAAATAACATATGTTTTTTTAGTTAATGTTTTTTTCTTACATTTGTAAAAATGTATAAACAAAGATCATCACTTTTCATTCAATTATATCACATCTTGATAGATGAATATTAATTACACAAAATTATGATCCATTCCATAACCATATTGTCCTAGTTCCTTTAGAATCATGGATATATACATTGATTTAATAAGTTAACAAAATTGTCTTCCACAATGTTCTTCATAACTAGAACCCTTTATAGATATATCATACACAATATATATCTTCAAAACCATATAATAAAATTAATAATGGGTGATATTAGATTCCCAATATAGTTAAATATAGGAGATATTAATCGATTTTCAAGTGAAATCAAAACAAAATAATAAGTTTATTAGATCATGAAAATAACTTATACATTTTATACCCAATCTACCAGGGATGATAATCATGATCCATGGAATAAGACATTATAATTTCAAAGATATGTATAACAAGATTGAGAAATCATCATTAATCAATCATGGACCATATGTTCCTATTATATCAGTGTTCCACCAAAAAAATATAGAACCCATTTAATCATTCAATGTTAACTAATGAGAAAATAAAATCCGATTGGATCAGTAATCATCACCTTTTTCCATAGTGGATCAAACACTTCGACATGTTTCCCTTCGTGGATCAACTACATCGACATTTTTCCTATAATGGATTAAACAAACCAGCCTATATGACATTTAAATCTAATGATTTATTAAACATTACTTAATATTGGAGTTTGTGGCCTAGAACCAACTACAATGTACTTTATTCATTAATAAATAACCTCTCACTTCATGATTATTCATCTTCATGAAAATTTCTTTGATAATTTCCTAAGGATAGCTGTTTTACTAAAAGGTCATAGCGGATCCCTGCTATGATGAGAACCTGAAAATTACATTACATTACTCTTGAATATATGATCCATTTCTATATGATGTTATTTGAGGGAAGAAAAAAAAATCCATTATGGTATAAGACTCATAAAACCATGAGGAACCTTCGGATTGTGTGCACCCTTGGTAATATTCTTGAGGATATTATAAGAATGAGACCCTCCATTAAAAAATCCTCATTTCATAGTGTCATTGGATGTTCCGATCCGCAGATGTGTGTATTAGTCCTTAGACTTTTAGATTATTGTAAATAGATATTGAAACTCACGCTATTAGATGTATTGATGAAAACTATAATGACCCAATATTCGCAGTGTGGTAGGATATGTAGGGTGTGTCACGAGTAATAATGCATTAGTAGGTTATGTGAGAATGAATTTGTTTCTTCTATTCCATAACAGAAGAAGATATCTCATGACCTTTGATGGAATCTATATATCCTAAATACATCCATGTACATTATAAGTAATGGTAAATTGAAATTATGGGATATCAATGAAAGAATAAATGAGCACATGGGTTGATGGAACCAGTATGGAACTAGCATGATTCGAGATATGGAGACAAAGGGATTACATTACATGGTTTTCATTTCTAAGAGGTGAGATATCATTGTGACATTAACTTCTTCCTTTATGGGTTCCTTAGTGTGTTTCTAGAAGGTAACATAGGACTTTAGGTAGGCTCCACCTAATTCTACTGAGAAAGAGGCTTAGAGGGCCACACACTATTTGTGTCCAAGTATCCCAGTTAAAAGTTAATTTTACGAGTTGAATAAATATTATTCCCAATTTTGGTTTAATAATTATTCAAGGATTTATGATCGCATTTATTTCGACACTAGTTATTACAAAGAATATATTGGGGGGGGGGATAATATATTTATTAGTGAGTAATGCTATAATAATTATTTATGAATTAAATAGTCCTTATTCATAGTCTATTAAATGTGGTGGATGAAATAAATAGAATGGAAAAACAAAAATACACGTTGTGTATATTAATATATACACAGTGTAGTTTTTCTAGGGATTTGTGAGAAATAATTTTATTTATTTAATTGAATAATATTATGTGTAACTATATGGTCAATTTCAAGTAATAATAATTGTCAAATGTTATTATTAGACATGGTGTATTAATAAGAATTATATATAATTAATATATTATTTCAGGTAATTAATTCATCTAATTAATATATATAATTAAAATCTTAATTATATTATTCTCCTTATCCTATACATTAGTTTTTATTTTGAACAATTGATCTATAGAATTCTCTCAAGCCAAGAGTTAATTATTTTCATCCAAGAATTCTCTCAATCTATGAGATAGATCCTCTTCCACCAGATCAAGGAGAGCCCTTCGCAAGTGGCTATCAAGGCGATTAAAGGAGGACATCACAAGTGAAGGGTCTACTGCGCTAGCACTCGGAGATCCCTTCAGTGACATCTAGAGATAAGTGGTGCACCTATCAATCACTACTAGAAGAATCCTACATTTGGATTGTATGACACAACGATGGATCACATTGGATCATGACCAAAAACAACAATGGAGAGGGAATTCTATCAAAGAAATTGTTTTATTTTAATTAAATTAATGATTACCAACATATGATAATCCTCTCTATGGTTTTAGGACTCCCCTCTTTCTTTCATTCATCATTCTATTATGAGGATCTTGTGTTTTATTTTCATGGCGGATCTCATATTGATAGTTGTTAACAGCCAAAATTAAAGATGTGTAAACCCACCGAACGTGATTACACAATGCACGAATCTAAAAGAGGTATCAGAAGCATCATATAATTTATTATAATTATTTAGTATTTCAATTTTGATTTTATCATTTAATAATATAGTTGTGTTTATTCATGTTAATCATTATATAAATTTGAATCTAAATTTCTATTCCAATAATTTCGTTGCTCATTCACCTTACAAAAATGATTTTTTTCTTTTAATTTTGATTAAAATAAAATAGTGGTTCTCATCCGGATGTTCCAAATATTCCTAGCCAAATAACACCCAAACACATGGAATGTATTCAGAAGTACACACCGTGTAGTATAGGATTCATGCACTCAAACGGTATGACAAACCGGTCCATGTCATTGGATTCTATCTGAGTCTTTAAGACTCCGTGTGTTGACTAGGAATAGGTGGAACATGGTTTCTGGATTACACATCATGTGGCCCACTGAACACGGTGTGTAGTCTCTTCGGGATAGGGTTGGACCATGTACCTCGTACACAGCTTGCTAGGCCAGAAACCGTGTAACGTGGATATTACACTGCGTGTGTCCCACTGAACACCTTGTTTACTCTAAAGATTTATGAAGTACATCTACCCACCATGTCCCTAGGCGTGTACTTTAGATGGACGGTGGACAAATGTACATGACATGTGGTCAGAACCACATGCTGTGTACTCATCTAAATTAGGTAGATTTATTAAAATTTATTATTATATTATACAAACCCTTTATATATGTACCATAGTGTGGGCGTAAAGCTAAGGAACAACATTTGATAGCTGTTTAATATATATGTGAATAATTTAACATCTATGTAATGTTCATTTCTACTCATTGGGTAGTTATGAAATGTAATTTACCATGTTTCCTACAATGTACAAGTTATATAAAAATATAATTTAAATGAATTTATTTGAAAATATTAGGATGGATGAGAATATCAAGGAAATTCAGGAAAAAAATTTAAGATAAAAGGATTGATTGATTAATGATAATTAATTGATTAGAGCATGATATATTTTTAAACAGAATGATTAAATAATTGAATGCTAATTTTATTTATGTATAAATATATTTTCATGTATATATGATCATGAGATAGACAAAGACATTTCTATTTGAATAGTTTATTTTAATTTATTTTTTTAAATTAATTTTTTTTGGCATGTGAGCCTTCTCCTCATTAATATGTAGGGTATGCATGCCCAAGGATTCTTTTATGAAAAACCCTATTTTACCCCTCACCCAAGAGTGAGATGAAAGAATATGTAAATGATGAAGCTCCAAAACTAGTGGAGGAAGCTCAAGTTAGAATCCAAGGTGAAACCAATCAAATGAGATACAAAGGTGGACCAGTGGAAAGTTGTAAACACGAACACAAAAGGTTCAAGGTGTGTCTCCCCTGGGTCTTAGGTTAGTTATTCAACTATTAGATAAACTAACCAATAGAAGAAGTATATTAACAAGACATTTATTTTATTTTGGTCAGTTAAATGGTTTATTTATTGTGGGTGTGTTTTCACCATCACATAATTAATGAATTACACAAGCATTCAAGATGGAACTAAAATAAGACCAGTTTATGCATAAATATTATCATAGAAATGGTTAATAACTTAATTATATCCCCCTTAATATTAAGTATCATGTAATCAAAGATAATAGAATAGATATTTATGTATAAGGATAATATCCCTCCAGGAAATATTCAGTCTGTATAGCCTTCCATAATCAGGGTTAGAATCAAACCATAGTTCAAAGTGTTTGATAAACCTTTGATGGGGATCATTGAATTATCGAGAAATTATAATTCTAGGTATTGGGTTGTCATGAGTTGGTTTACATCAAGGGTTGACTTCCAAAGCAGGACTTGGTGATACCAAGAAGAAAAGGTTGAGTAAGTCCAAAATATAAGGGTTTTAGGATTTGGGAGTCCACTTAGCGGATCAAGGAGTTGAGAGTTAATGCAGTTAGAATTTGGAATTCTTACCTAAAAAACATCCAGTGGCTTGACCAACCCTTGTTGGGGTAATGTGAAGGGAAATATGGATTCTATCCACTAGAATATTCAGGCAACAAAATATTCCAAAGTCAAGGGTGAGGTCTATTGGATTTTGATAAAATAGTGGGAGACCAAAAAGTATTAGTTTATTTATTTGTCTCACTTTTAACATGATAATGTAATAATTATTTTCTCATCATAATTTTTTGAAACGGAAAGAAAAATTACTTCAAATATATCATTTCATACCATACTCTAGAAGGAATCCCTTCTCACCGGCACCAATTCGGAAGAATGGCAGAGGCGTTTACCCGTCATCCATCACCACGAGAGGAAAATGTATGTACTGAAAGAGCCCAATGCAGTTGCACATAAAAAAGAGACCAATGATGAGGAACTATCTCTATATATGAAACAAATTGATGATTCCTCAGATGTCCAATGATTCATGCTATCAGCCATGTATAATGATTGCTTGAATCAATTTGAAAACATTGATGTGTATAACATTATGTCTCGCCTTAAGGATCTCTATTATGAGGAGAGATAGGAGATATATGAGATTCCAATGCATTGTTCACAACTAATCTTGGAGATCCTGTCCCAGAAATTCCTCAACTATTCATACTTAATGGATACATTGAATGCCTGGACATCTTAGTGATTATGTTCCTTGATGAGTTGTATATAGATCTCACCCTATCATCAATTCCCAAGAAGTTCTTTAGATTTATCTTAAAATACAACATTAGAAACAATGAGAAGACTCTATTAGAATATCTAATATTAATTATCCATGTAGATAAGAACATGGGGTGTGACAATCCCATAGTCTTTATGGTGAATAAGAAATGGAAGGAATAGGAAATGGGTCCAAGTATTCCTAAAAAGTCTGAAGACAATGAGCACCATCCATCCAAGAAGGGGAAGATCCAGAGGCAGGGTAGTGAATAAGAGGTGGTATGTTTGGCATTTTTAAGAAAGTCCACTAGAAGAGGTACTGCACCTAGAATCATGGGGACACTAATGGTGTGTTCATTATCTAGTGTAATATTTACATTTGTACACATTCAGTATTTGATACAGCTTGTGGGGATCACATTAGTATTCGAATACAGGAACCAAGTGTGTTTAGAAATATTTTGATAGGAGAGGTTGTTCTTCAAGCTACCAATGGTGTGAGGCTGGCTGTGTTGGCCATTGGAGATTACTATCGCTCATTGACTACTAGAATGCTTTTGGTTTTGCGTAACTGTTATTATGTTCCTACTGTTACAAAGAACATAATTTCTGTATCTTGTTTGGATATGGATGGATTTATATTCAAATTTGGAAATAAGAGTTATTTATTTTATAATAACAACATATTTAATGGTATAGTTCATTTAAATAATGTGTTGTATATATTAAATTATGAAAACCATGTTTTGGAAATCGATAATGAATAAAATTCACATGACTCATACAATACCCAGTTGTGGAATCACCTTCTTGGTCATGTAAAAAATATGTGCTTGAAAAACTTCTTCTAGGATGGTTATTTAGACTCCACTAATCTAAAACCACTAGATAGATTTCTCACTTGTTTACAATGTAAAAATACCATGTCGTCGTTTAGCGGATTGGGTGAAAGGGCCACAGAGCATCAAGTATTGGTGCACACGGATGTGGGTGGACCATTTCCAGTAGAAGCTAGATGTGGATATTCTTACTTCATTAATTTTACTGATGTTTTTATTAGATATGGTTATGTCTACTTAATGAGGTATTACTCAAAATCATTAGAGAAATTTCAGGAATTCAAGCTTGAAGTAGAGAATCAACTTGTTAATAACATAAAGAAACTTTGATTGGATCGTGGTGGAGAATATCTGAACCAAGAGTTCATTAATATTATACGGGAGTCTGGGATTCTCTCTCAGTTCACTCTTATTTATACACCACAGTGGAATGATGTTAGTGAAACGATAAACCACAACATATTGTACATGGTGAGGTCGATGATGAGTCAGGTAGATCTTCCAATATCCCTCTGTAAATATGCATTACAAACTATAGAATACACATTTAACTCAGTACCAACTAAGGAGAAAAATGGAATTCCCTCCGAGTTATGGAATTAAAGGAAATTCATTTTTTCGCACACACGTGTATAGGGATGAGAGGCATTTGTTAAGGCCTTCTAAGGAAAAAAAATAGAACCCCAAGGCATGAGGTGTATCTTTATATGAAATCCCAAGGAAACGAAAGGATATAACATATATAAACCTTCGAAAATAATGTGATTGTTACCAGAAAATCTGTCTTTATTATGGTGGAGCACATCCTCAAAAAGGAGTGTGGGAGAAATATTGAATTTGATGAAGTTGATTCTTAAGATACATAGGAGTTGGTACATGAACAAGTTCCACAGGTCCCCATAGAAGAGGTTATAGAGACACAAGTACTACATAGGAGATCAAGAGAGGTAAGGTAACCGTAGAGATTTGGTTTCCTAGTAACCAAAGATGGGGAATCAATATTGTTGGACAATGATGGAACTCTCTCCTACAAGAAAGAAGTATCAAGCTTAGAAGCTACAAGATGTCTAGACGCTATGAATTCTGAGATGGAATCCATGTATAGGACCACTGTCTAGTTTCTGGTCGATGATCCAGTGGATGTAAAGCATGTTGGATAAAAATGGTTATTCAAGAGAAAATTGGACATGGAAGGTCATGTTATTAACTAAAAAGAAAGCACATGGGAAAAAAGATTTAGATAGCATCATCGAACTTACTATGATGAAACCCTCTCACCAATTTCCATGTTTAAATACATAAGAATGACACTTTCCATAACTTCTTACCATGACTATGTGATATTGTAAATGGATTTCAAAACATCATTACTTAATTGGAACCTTTAGGAAGATGTTTATATGACACAACTATAAGGGTTTGTCACACAAGATGAATCCAAACAGGTTTACAAGTTGGAGAAATATATTTATGGATAAGAGAAAGAATCTAGGTCATAGAACATTTGATTTGATGAAGCCCTAAAAGAATTTGGTTTCATTATGAATGAATGTGATCCATGTGTTTGTATGTATTTTAATGGGAATGTGGTTGTTATCCTTGTAGTATATGCTGATGACATATTTCTTATTGGAAAAGATGTACCAGTCTTGTAGTTGGTTAAGGACTAGTTGAACAAGTGTTTCTCCATGAAGGACTTGGATGAATAAGCCTACATTATTGGGATAATGATCATTCGCGATAGATAAAAGTGGTATGTTGGACTATGTTAGGGTACTTAGATTGACTAGACACTAAGGATATTTAGTATGGCATAATTCAAGAGGGGATTGGTTATACAGTCAAATGGCCTACATATTTCTAAAAAAATGAGTCGTACGAGACAATAAGGGAAAGATGTAAGGAGTATGATCCCATACGATCCAGATATAGGATCTATCATATATGACATGTTATATACCAGGATTGATGTTTCATATGTGCTGAGCATAGTATACAGATATCAAGGAGATCCAGGAGAACACAATTGGACTACTATTATGACTATCCTTAAGTATCGAAAGAGAACTAAGGATATATTCCTAGTGTATGGAGGATATGAGGAGCTTTTAATTAGAGGGAATGTAGATGCTAGTTTTCAAACATATCAGAATGATATGAAGTCACAATTTGAATATTTTTTATGTCTCAATAAGTGAGCTGTGAGATGGAAGTGTACAAGGAAACATGTTGTCTCCAATTCAACAATATATTATGAATATATAACGACTTCTGATGCAATGAAAGAGGCCGTCTCAATTCAAAACATTTTCCAGGATCTTGAATTTGTACCTTGGATTAATGATCCTATCACATTGTATTGTGACAATACTATATCGCTGGATCTTGAGGAAGATCCAAGGTCACATAAACAGGCAAATCACATACTCTATAAGTATCAACTATTGAGGTATTTCTATCAAAGTGGTGATGTTTTAGTGAGCATAGTGTCTTCAGAATTGAGCATGGCCGACCCAATGACTAAAATCATATCTCTTCAGATGCATGAATATCACGTGAGAGCTAGGAGGTTAAAGTTTGTTAGCATTTGGATATCATCCAAGTGGTTGTCTATTGTAGTTGGTGGATGAGAAATAACTAATTTGTACATTATTCATCAATAAATACATTATCACATCTTGAATGTTCTTATGCCTGAAAATTCATGTGATAATGTCCTAAGACTATCTATTTCAATAAAATGTCATAGTGGATCCCTACTATGATGAGAACCTGGAAGTTCCATAACACTGTTCCAGAATATATGTTCTATGGCTGGATGTTGTTATTTGAGGGACACAAATAATACAGGCCATTAGGGGTGAATTTTTTTAAAACATTGAGGCACCTTCTCATGGTGTGTTCCCCTGGTAATATCTAGAAGGATATTATAAGAACGAGACCCCCCTGTAAGAAATCCACATTTCATAGTTTCATTGGATGTTCCTATCTACAGATGTGAGTATTGGTACCAAGATATTAAGATTAATATTAATGGTTATTAGGACTATCGTACTTAGATATATTGATGAAAACTACAAAGAAACACAATTCGTAATGAGGTAAGATATTTTTGGTGAGTCGCAATTAATAATGAATTATAAATAATGAGAGTAAGGATTTTTTCCTTCTTTTCCATAACAAAATCATATATCTCAGGCCCTTTGATTGAATTTATATATCTTAAATAAATCCATGGCCATGGTGAGAAATGGGGGAGTTCAGTTTCAGGAAATCAAAGAATGAATAATCGAGCACATGGGTTGACTGCACCAGCATGCATCCCACTTGATTCGAGATATCGAGACCAATGGATTACATTACACTGTAAGCATTCGTAGGAGGTGAAACATTATTGTGGCATTAACATCTTTCTATTTGGGTGCCTTGATGTGTTACTAAACGCTAACCTTGGAAATTAAGAAGTCTCCACATAATGCCACTGAGAAAGAGGCCAAGAGGGTCACATACTATGTGTGTCCAAGTATATTAGTTAAATGTAAATTTAACAAGTTGAATAAATATTAGTATCGATATTTTTTTAATAATAATTCAGGGATGGATGATCACATTTATTTCGATAGTATCTATTTGAGATATTATATTGTTAGTGAAATAATATATTTATTAGCGAGTAATGCATTAATATTTATTTAAGAAATAAATATTCATTATTCATGTCCTAATAAATATGGTGGATAAAATAAAGAGAGTGAAAAAAAGTACACACCATGTATATTAATATACACGCTGTGTAGTTTTTCTAGGGATTTGGGAGAAATAATATTATTTGTTTAATTAGATAATATCATGTGTAATTATCTAGGTGCATGTAATGTAATAATAATAGTCAACTATTATAATAAGACCGAGGGTCTTACTAAGAATTAAATAAAATGAATAAATTCTTTCGGGTAATTAATTCATTATATTTTTATAAGTAATTAAAATCCAAGTTATATTATTGACATTATCCTAGTGATAAATTGTTGTTGTGCACAACATATCTAGGGAAATATCTCAAGCCAAGAGAGTTTTATTTTCTTCCAAGAACGCTATCAATGTAGGATTAAGGAGAGCTCCTTGCCAGAGGCTCTCAAGGAGATCGAAGGTGGAAATCGTAAGGGAAGGCTCTACCACACTATCTCCTGGTGATCCCTTTAGTGATGTACAATGATACGTGGAGCATGTGTGGATCACTACTAGAGTAATCATATACTTGGATTTTATGACGCAATGACATATCACATCAGATCTTGATTGGAAACATCAATGGAGAGATAATTCCATCAAGGTAATTCATTTATTTTAATTAAGTTAATTATAACCAACATATTATGATCTTATTTATTGTTATGAGAATCCTCTATTTTCATTAGTTATTTGTTCTATTTGGATGGTCTGAAATTTTATTATTGTGATGGATCTCAGATTTATTGTCGTTAACAGCAAATAATAAAGTTGGGTACACCCACCCAAAACGCTTCCACTGTACTCAGAACCTACATCTAATCCATTATAGGTTTATATAATTTTTGATCTCTTTTATCAAATAATGAATACAATATATATGTGTTCTAAAATCTCATTAATCATTCATCATATCATTGTGTCACAATAAATGAAAAAATTATGGATTTATAAAAATTTATTCATTCCATATTAGTATAACCTATTAAAAATAAGTTTATTTCATAAAAACCTAATCATCATAATAATTAGCCATCCAATGAATGAATATAGAATGTACCATTAGTTAATATCATTAGTAAAAAAAATTGACAAATCCTATTTTTATTGATGAATAAAAATTCTACAAAAATATCATCAAAACATTCATCAGAACAATATCCTTTCCATCTCAAAATAACATCATTAAAATAGAAAAATTTCCAAAAATATTAAGGAAAATTTTTCATTTATTATATGATTTTCAACATTTAAGGGAATCATTAAATCATTGATCGTTCATGATAGTGATAAATACCATTCCTTTTTTGCACGTTAAAAGATTTATTCTTTTTACATTTTCAGGAAAAACTAAAATTGTCGTTGATTTATATAATTAAAAGAACCTTTTTGTAAGAAATTTTTTAAAAATAAATCATGTGTAAAAAATTATTTAAAAAATCAATGGATAATATTAAAAACATTATTTAAAAGAATTTATAATATATTTCATGGAAAGGAAATTATTTTCGACCGAAGAGAGAAATAATTTCAATTTTTTTAACAAATTCTTCTAGACTATATAGTTTTAAATAGAGGAAAATGAATATAGAAAATTAATATCCATTAATAAATAAAGTAGAATGAAATTAATTATTTTGTATATATCATAATATTTCATTATTAGAAACCTAATCATAAAAAACCCTAATAAACAATGGGATTGTAACATAAAACCCTTACAACATTGTTATCTTTTGAATCATAATACCTATCAAATAGAGAAAATAATTAATATATAAACTATATAAATATTATAAAATAATAATAAATGAATGTAATGTTCATCGTATACACAACACAAAAGAAACATGTGGTGAGTATTGAATGTGTCTCACAGAAATAAAACTAAGAGAAAAATCATTTACCCGAAGTCTCAAAAATATTCCTCCACATTCCATCCTCATTTATAATAAATATAGTTTTATTATAAAAATATTAAATTACAATTTTCATATATATAAAACCATATTTAATTTACATATATTAATTATTATCCATTAATCAAAAATTCTTTATTTAATATCATGTTTCAGGTAAAAACTTTTTATGTTTCATGTATGTTTTGGTTTTTTATTTTTTCTTCTTTTACATTTGTCATGGTTAGGTCTTATAAAGTATTTTATTCATGATATGAATTTAATATATATTCATTTTATTTTTAATTTTATTAATATATAAATTTTATAGATAGAAAATTATTTACACTATTCATGGAGACATTTGGTCATACATGTACACAAACAGTGTTTCTATTTTCTCAATTGAAAGTAAAATAAATATTTATTAATTTAAATTATCAGAATAATTTTAATATTATTTATATAAGATATATTAATTAAATATAACCATATTAACATCCATGTCAAATATAAAATGATAAATGTATCACATCGATTCATAGAAGTTGTAGTCCACATGTACGCATGAGCGACATTATTTTTTTTTACGTTCTCTAATGTAATAAGGTAGATGTGATATTAAAATTATTGAAGTATAATTATTTAATAAATATCATATATATATATTTCAATTCCATCACCATATCCACCCATTATAGGAAATGACGGAAAATGAAATACATCGATTCATGAGGTGGTAGTCTCCCGTACACACTATCAAATGTTTTGTTTCCCATTTTATGTATGAGGATAATGATATAGTTGATTCTATTAAAATAAATAAAAATAATATGGTTTATATTAGTATAATTATTTTTTAAAAATTAAAACATGAATAATGGTTGTAATATAATAACTAAAAGTAATATCTTAATGAAGAAAACTACAGTATTTTAGAAAATACTACTTCAGATACCTTATTAAGGACTATATGATTGGTATTTTGGGATTAAATGAGCTATAGAACATGAATAATCTTGTTTGGGAGAGATTTTGGGAGTTTTTGGTTTATCCAAATGGCTTAACAGTTTTGAATATTTAAGTGGAGAAGGACCCCTTTTATAGATGAGAATGAGTGGAAATTTGGTAAATGTAAACAACTATTCAATAATTGGAAGTCACTGTTAATACATGTCAATAAATAATTAATAAAAATGTATTATAGGTATTATATGATTCAGAAACATCAATAAAACAAAAAAAACATGTTTTAAACATTTCACTCCCTTATCCTTAATGTCCACTCACCATTAACACTATAACTTATAGCACGATATCCTCTCTCTTTTTATTTACATAGGTAATATATCCTTTAATACATAAAAAATTTTAAATATTTAATAATTTGGAAACACTAATTATAAATATTAAATAAAATTTATAAAATAATTAACCTTTGTGATTTAATATATAATTCTAAAACATGTTTATGTATGGCACAAAAACTTATTTTAACATTAACTATAGTAAATAAATTTAAACAAAATTAAATTCATTTATGAAAAAAGATATTATACATTATTATATTATGAAATTATTATTGATACCAATTATGGAATCCATTTTATCATATTAAATTCATTTATGTGAATGATTTTAATTTAATATAAAACCCACCGATGCGATGAATAAACGATGGTCCAAGGAAAAAGTCCTCCTAAATATGAAGTTGTTTTTATATCCAAATTCAACATGGAATTGTTTAAATATAAATTATTTGGATTAATAATATTACAGTTAACTAATATTACTTTTAAAACAAATTTACAAAATTAAAATTTAAATAATACAATAAAATGCAGTTTTCTTAAAAAGCAATAATTTTCATTGTTAATCAAAACGTCAATCTCATTAGAATATTATCTAAAAATAAATATAATATAATATTTTTATTTTTATTTTAAAAATTATTTTTATTTTATGAAATGAATATTATAAAACTTTGAAAAAATAAAAATATATATTTTCACACAAAATTAATTAAAAATAATTTTTTTAGAAAAGATTTATTTTAATATTAAAAAATACTTTACTATGAAATTGGTATGTATTAATAAATTATTTTAATTTATAAAAAATATTCATACGTAATTTTAATATTATGTTTATTCCTGTTCATACCACTTAAATTAATAGTTTTGTTCAAACAGTCGCATTACATCATATAATTTTAATATTGTATCATAGTTCATTAAAACTCAGTGTTGAGTGACATGAATGCTATCAAAAAATTAAATTTTCTTTGAAAAATAATATTTCAAAAATATAATAGTGAAAAATTATACCACAATTTAAAAAATTGGGTCCTCTCAATTTGAACTTGATTTCAGTATTCAAATCTCCTCATCCAAAAATTCTTTTATTGAAATTCACCAACATACAAATAGTTAATAGAACCTCATCCTCAAATAGAGAATAAATATATATATTAATGTCATATAAAAAATAGATAACAATATTTCTAAATATGAGAACATTATTTGGATGTTTAAATATTGACATAAAAGAATAGTCGTTTTTGTAGATCATTGATCACAAGAATAAGAATGATCATAACAATGTCAATGACAAAAAAACCATAAACCAATGAGGTCGGAAAAATAACATCAATTCATCATAAATTAAGGATTTTTGGAAAATTATTTTATTAAGATCCTTTATATAATTTTGGGGAATAAAAATGAGAAAATAACCTTACATGATTTCAGTGTTATAAAAACCTCATACATTGGATATTCTTCGACCAATTCATTAAAAATATCTTACCATATGAAAAAAAGATAATCATTTTCTATACTTGAAGTAATAAACTGAATTTCTTATTGATCACAATATTTATAAATGAATTATAATTCATTCCATATAACTATATTTTTCATCGAAATTAAAAAATTATGGGAAAGTTATATGAAATGGATAAATCATCATCGAATGAAATAATATATTAATATATTAAAACTAATATTATGTTTATCAAAATCCATTATATAAATTTTTATCCATATCACCCTTAAAAAATTAAAATATTTTTAAGTATAGTAATTATATTTCTAAAATAAACATATCATTAATCAAAAAATATAATAATGATTTTTTTTAATTTTCATATACCAAATAAGGGAATAAATTTTTCATATATTATACTAAAACCTGTTAATAACTATAAATCCATAAAATAAAAATAAAGGCATAAAATTTTGATTATTCATTAACTAAGACATATATTATTGAATATATATATCTATTCCAATAATATTGTAATATCCGTCAACGATATCATAAAAAAGTATTTCATCAAGTCATTGATCAGTTCCAAGGTCATCAGTAATATAAAATTTACTTTTTCTATTTAAATAATTTCATTATCCCAACAAAAAACATTATGGCATCATCAAGAACATATTAATGGTTATCTTTCCCTTAATCATTTTTTTCATAAAATATCTTCTTTTTATCAAATATGTATTCTTGTTAATCAATATGATTAATCCTACTATTAATAATAAATAATGTGAATTTTTTATAGAAAAGTCCATATACACTTCATGATTTATATACAATAAATGTTCAGTTCCATTATATAAATACATAAATAATTCCATATAATTATTAAACCATTAACTATGATTTATCATTTTATTCTTTAATAACTCTTTTGTTATATACATTATCTGGTGTGTCCACATCATCAATAGGAAAATAATTACTTGTAAAACCTTGTTAACCAACTTTTTAAGATTTCCCACTAGGAAATTAGTTTTTAAAATACACTTACATTTCACATTAAAAATATTCAACCATTGATAATTCCTTAGGGAAACCATTATTCTCTACCAATGGGTTAACCACACTTTTCTTTTTTCCATAAACATCACTTTTCCTATTACACTCTTCTCAATACATAAAACATATAATTTTTCCACTAATTAATTACCTTCATTGTTTTTTTATAACATCATCGATATAGAGGAAACTCAATCCACTTTCTTCTAGGTCCTCCAATACTTGAGATCTCAACAAACTCTTTCTTACTCGTATTCGGTGACTCTATTACTTAGTTATGGTATATGTTATTAATCATATATAATGATAATTGATTAGAAATAATCACAATATCCTTTACTCTATTCATTGTCCCCTTGTTTTCTCATCAACACATTGTATGTCACATTCAATATTAATGATGTTTCTTCTGGTTACACCAACTGACAACAGAATCATAGTTTGACAAATATTGTTCATAGTGTAAACCCTCAAAATCATGAAAAGTTATTAATATGATGTCTAAATAATAGAACATTAATATAAATCTATGAACCCTTAGTTGTATCCATGTTCATTAATTGTCATCGTGTATTCAAATCCTTCTTGATGGTTTAAATCTAGTGGGTAAATATCCAAAACATATCACCCAAGAGTATAAAAATAAGTAAATAGTTGGCCCTATTATCATGCACTCGGTGATGATTGAGTGAAATCCAAATACGATATTTTTGATGTTAGTAACATTAATAAAATCCTTTTTATATCCCCATAAACGTATATTTTATTGAAAACTAGTATATCGCCTGTGCATATGCACGTCATCATAAATGAAATCTGAACTACAAAATTCATTAAAAATATGAGAAGTGATCAATGAAAATTAATAATTAATATGTTGAAATTATAAATCTATTCATAGAAACAAAGTATAAAAATATAATTTCTAGATACTTGAAATAGGTAAACATTGAAACAGAATAATGGTAAGATAACTTGAAATTGGAAAGAGACAGAAGTTTTCACCACCTTGGAAATAGAACAATGGAATGTTATTTAACCATGATAAGAGAACATAAATACAGTTTCAGTAGAAGATACATGTTTGAAAACATTAACACGAACCATTATTTTCAACAACATCAGCTCTACAGATCAGATTACAATTCATGTCAACAGAATGTACAATCAACAACCTCTCAATACTATCATGTTCTGTTGATGCAGAGTAGCAGTTTTTCATGTATATGGATAGTTATATTGATCCTTGCAATATATGATTAGACATTAATGTGAGTAAATGAGACATTTTACAATGAAACATTAACTGGTTAATCTATTGAAGTGAAAAAAAACATGTCATAATCAAATGGCTATGTTTCTTACAATAATCATCCATGAAATTTTTTTTTATAAATAATCAATGAAAACAATTCATAATATGAAAATGAAAATTTAGTACTAATTGAAAGAAATAATAGAAAATACTAACTGGGTACACTTTGTCAGGAAACAAACATGACAAATCAGAAAAACTGAAAAATGTTTAAGTAGAGACAAACCTCAATCCATCCGTGCAGAAGCTAGGCACTAATCAATTTTATGTCCCCCTGATGCGTTGGCCATTACCTCTCCCTCGCCTTGCCCCTCCCTCCTTCTGCATTGGACATTGAATCTCCCCCACATAGACCTTCATCACTGCCCTGCCCCTCCCCTTCCCTCTACCCTTTTGTCCATCCCCCCTATCAGCAATTATGTAAATTTCAATGCCATTGGAATGCAGCTGCACCAAACTGCAACCACCTAGAACTACATTGACATGGTTTTTAGAACAATATATAGAAGTTAGTGGGGATTAAGAAATATCTAATATGGATATGGAACTATCCATATCATCCTAATTTGGTGATCATAAGCAGTCTGGACACACTTAATAAAAAACAATATGGAAACAGTTATGCATAAAAAATCTGTAAAAACACTTGTATGAGTAATTGATGAACATGTTTGTGTAATCAATCCAAAAATAACCATTAATAATTAATTTGTGAGTGCTGACATATAAAAATTCCCAAGCATTTTTGTATAATCTATCCTCAAATAATTATGAAAATTTCAGGCCCATCTAAATTGTGTAGTGTGTAAAAAATGGAAAACTAAAAATGTTTGAAATAAAAATATATTGAAATAAAACGTTTGTAAAATGGAATATATATTACTCTTGCCCAGCCCCTCCCCTCCCCCCACCCTGTATAGCTTGTCACATCCCCCTTTCCCAGCACCTCCTTCTACCCCCCTGCCCAGCTCTACCCCTCCCCCTCCTCTACATGTCCTCCTCCCTAACCAGTCCCTCCCCTCCCCTCCCCCCCACACCTCCCAGCTTGTCACCCCCCCCTTCCCAGCACCTCCCCCTCCCACCTCAGCCTCCCCCATGCCCAGCCCCTCCCCTCCCCCCGACCCTGCCCAACTTGTCACCCCCCTTTCCCAGCACCTCCCCCTCCCACCTCAGCCTCTCCCTTGCCCAGTCCCTTCCCCCACCACTCATCTCCCCCTGCCCAACCCCTTCCCCCACCAGCCCCCTCCCCCCTGCCCTCATCTTCCCCTATCCTCCCATCCCCTTCACCCTTCCCACCCCCTCCCCTCCCTCCCCCCCCCCACCTTTCCCAGCTTGTCATCCCCCCTTTCCCATAACCCCCTCCCACCTCAGCCTCTCCCCTGCCAAGCCCCTTCTCCCACCACTCCCCTCCCCCCTGCCCAGCACCTTCCCCCACCAACCCCCTCCCCCCCAGCCCTCATCTTCCCCTCCCCTCCCCTCTCTTTCACCCTGCCCAGCCACTCCCCTCCCCTCCCCACTAACCATGTTCTCCTCACACCCTCCTCATCCCCCCTCTTAAAAGATTACATATTATGAATAATAGGGAAACCCTTCAATAAGAAGTCCAACAATATGTGTAAGAAATGTGTAAAAACACTATTTATGAACATTTGGTAAACACATCAATAAGAAGTTCCGAAATATATGTCTGACTAATAACGAAAAAACACACATATAAATAATCTAGAAACAATTATGTTTCAATAACTTCTAAGAAATTTTGTAAATTTCAATTCCATTAGAATGCAGGTTCACCAAACTGCTATCACCAAGAACTACATTGACCTGGTTTGTAGAACAATATATAGTAGTTAGTGGAGATGAAGAAATATCTAAAATGGATATGGAACTATCCATATCATCCTAATTTGGTGATCATAAGCAATCAGGACACAGTTAATAACAAACAATATGGAAATAGTTAGGCATAAACAATCTGTAAAAACACTTGCATGAGCAATTGAGGAACATGTTTGTGTAAGCAATCTACAAATAACCATGAATGAGTAATTTTTGAGTGCTGACATATTAATATTCCAAAACATTTATTTATAATCTATCCTCAAATAATTAAGAAAATTTCAGGCCCATCTAAATGTTGTACTGTGTAAAAAATGGAAAACTAAAAAAGTTGGAAATAAAACGATATTGAAATAAAACCTTTGTAAAATGGAATATATATATATCTTTCCCAGCCCATCCCACCCCCACCCTGCCCAGCTTCTCACATACACCTTTCCCAGCACCTCCTCCTACCCCCCTGCCCAGCTCTACCCCTCCCCCCTCCTCTGCATGTCCTCCACCCTGCCCAGCCCCTCCCCACCCCCCACCCTGCCCAGCCTATCACCCCCCATTTCTCAGCACCTACCCCTCCCACCTCAGCCTCTCCCCTGGCCAGCCCCTTCCCCCACCACTACCCTTCCTCCTCCCAGCCCCTTCCCCCACCAACCCCCTCCCCCTGCCCGCATCTTCCCCTCTCCTCCCCTCCCCTTCTCCCTACCCAGCCCCTCCCCTCCCCCCCACCACCCTGTCCTGCCCAGCTTGTCACCCCCCTTTCCTAGCACCTCCCCCTCCCACCTAAGACTCCCCCTACCTAGACCCTTCCCCCACCACTCCCCTCCCTCCTGCCCAACCCCTTCCCCACCATCCCCCTCCCCCCTTCCCTCATATTCCCCTCTCCTCCCCTCCCCTTCACCCTGCCCAGCCCCTCCACTCCCCCACCCTGCCAAGCTTGTCACCCCTCCTTTTCAAGCACCTCCCCCTCCCACCTCAGCCTCTCTCTTTCCCAGCCCCTTCCCCCACTACTCCCCCCCCTACCCAACCCCTTCCCCCACCAGCCCCTCCCCCTGCCCTCATCTTCTCCTCTCCTCCCCTCCCCTTAACCCTACCCAGCCCCTCCCCTCCCCTTCCCACTAAACAGATTCTCCTCCCACCCTCCTCCTCCCCCCTCTTCAAAGAATACATTATATGAATAATAGAAAAACCCTTCAATAAGTGTAACTGATAAATCTAGTTTGTTTTGTATTAAAAAAATATCATATTTTTTACTTCTTAAATATTTTGGACTAAACAGATTGATGTACTGTTGATGCTATCAGAAGTTTTTGCACGTGAAGACCTCATTGGGTGTGTAATTGGGTGACTGGTTCATAGGTCTGAAGATATTACACCTGAAATAGACATCCAAATTTTATGTGGAGATAGCAGTAGGGAATGCAAACTATTTTTTTAGTTCTATTAAAAAATAATCACCTGCAGGAAGTGGATATGTAGTTTGTATAGGTTGATACTGCAAAAATCAACCGTAACATATAATTTCACAGAAAATAATAGAGAGAAGTAGTTCATCGTGTCAATAAAATCCCACAGAAATGGTGGTGGTGTTTATTGGGAGTAATAACCAACCATTGTATCCTTAGTTGTGGAAGAGACATCTTGTTTCTAGGTTTTGAAGCTAACAGAGAGTTACAAAATAGAACACATCAGGATCCAATGGTACTTCGTGAAGATTGTTGCGGGAATTGAAAAATTCAGCGATCATCATACGCAATGAAGAATGGACGCTTGTATGCACGTGTTAACAGATTGAGTCTGAAACCTAGCCGAAGAGGAAGATCTAGTCGGTTCTGCGAGAAAGAAGACAAACACGCATGTAATTGAAGGTACCTAGATACTCCCAAAAGTGGATCATGATAGATCTGTTGTTCTGGATAGAGGATGATGATTGAAGAGGACACCAAGATGTAAGAGGGATATGTGATTGTTGGAGTAGTAAAACACGATTGAAGAGGAAACCTAGATCGAGGGGATCCGCGATTGAAGTTGGATCCATGATTCTTGATGGAGGCGATTGAAGAGGGATACGCGAATGAAGAGAACCCTAGATGGAGGCTACATTGAATGGAACGTGGGAGGGGGGGACTATGCGGCCGAGGGTTTCACGATAATGGAGGGAGGTATGGAAAGAAAAGAGGTATCATGGCTGCTTGGTAGGGTGACACATAAGCTTGAAGATTCCTAGTTTAGTATAGATAACATATTGTTTGAAATCAATCCATATAATAGTGAGAACCCAAAATACAGTACTCAAGAACCTACAAACAAAAAAAGCATCAAAGGTGGATAAGAATGAAAAGAAATGAAATTATGTATTGAAACGACTACTCATCCATGCTATCAAGAATGGGATTCATGTCAACAGATGAAGCCTATAATTTCATATATATAATAGATTAGAAACTAATAGATGAAACATCTCCATTGAAGGGGTGAAGCTAAATAAAAGGAGTAAGAAGTTGGTAAATGCAAATTAAAAGAAATCAACTTACCCCGAATATTATAATTGCATATGTGCTTCCACAGTGTGTAACAGTAGTTACAAAATCCTTGATATCCCACTCTCTCCAATCACCAATTATTCTTCATTATCCCACGTGCCACCGGGATCCATCTGGGACATGCACAAAAACTGGTGTTTATTAGTATGGTGTTTTCCAAGTCATTCAAGCCCTGTTTTACAACCCTAATGAAAACTGTGTATAAAACTTATCAATAAGTGATAAGCACTATAAGAATTTTTAGTAAGTATTGTCAAATGAAACCTCAAAGTAGATTAGCATGCACCTAATAAACCGAACCACTTTACTATCACGACCACATAAAAATAGATAGTATAGTAAAGACACTAAAAAATATTCAAATTGAAAGAAATACAGGCCTATAAATCCAAGAGATGAGTGCCCAGACTCTGAGAGAACCATCAATATCAAAAAAACACCGAAAACTCAAAAATTGGGAACTGGGCGAGGTATATGGATTTTATTCAATTTCCCATCGATCAATTTTTATACAAAATACTAACCAAACCTGAAATTGAATCTGAATCAAGATAAACAAAACAAAAAACTACTCATACAAAGAAAGAGTAATATTAAAAAGATGATACATCTGTTTTAACAGCTGAAAATAGGTTTCATGAATATTGAGATGACATTACCAGCAAGTTAAATATACCCCAGACACACCATTGATACATTAACTTCATTTTGAACATGACATCGTATTATATACAACGCACTGCAATGTTAGTTTAGCAACAATCATTATCCTCACTTCATAGTAATCATTTTTATGCAATGTATCAAATGGCCCCTGAACTGAATCTGAACCAAAACAAACCGAAAACAAAACTACCACCCATATAGAGAAAGACTGATTTTTAGAACTTGACACATCATCCCTAGAATGTGTTTGCCTTAGAAGCAAAAAAGAGGTCAATAATAGGGTTTCAATGAACAGAAAGAGAAGATAATATAATTTTTATTAACATATCATTTATTTATAGAATGTTTACAACAGGAAACCTTCATGCTGAGAAAATATTTTAGAAATTGAATATTTCTAAACAGGAAGAAACAACCAAAACAAATCATACGAAGCATGGATGTATTTTTTTTGAGTAACATCAATAAAATATAGTACTCAAGCACCTATAAACAAAAAAATGAATCAAAGGTGGATAAGAATGAAACAAATGAAATTAAGTATTGAGATGACTACTCACCCAAGCTATCAAGAATTGGCGTCATGCCAACAGATGAATCCTATAATTTCATTTATATAACAGATTAGAAATCAATAGAGGAAACATCTCCATTGAAGGGGTGAAGTTGAATAAAAGGAGGAAGAATTTGGTGAATGCAAATTAAAATAAATCAACTTACCCTGAGTATTATAATTACAACTGGGCTTCCACAGTGTGTAACAGAAGTTGAAAAATCCTTGATATCCATCACAAATATATCAACCAACAGTGCTAAGTGATGCTGAATGAATAAAAAACTAAAATAAATTCTTAAAATAATATGGAAACTTCACGGATTATTCCTATAGAATTTAAAAGTAACAGTTTAGAAAGAAAAACATATCCCTGATACGTACAAAGGTTGTGCCAATGGAATAACATCAACTTTTACGACCTGTAAAAAGACACAAAGAAAACTACACGTCCATTATCATTGAGATCATTCACATCCGGAAGTACCAACATTATTTTTTAAAGGGATATTAAAGTCATCTACTTCATGTTCTTTTCAAAATCTTAAAGAGAAGGGGTGATATTGGCTAAGGGTGAACCTCTTTAAATTCGCATGTCAGGGCATCCCGTCCAATGATTCCAGTAGCCGAACAGGAATTGATAGGGGTTATGGAGCCCAACTTTTGCATTATCTGAAATCAAACTAAAACCCAATCATAGTCCAATGAATATGAGCATGCGAACATACAACAACCATAATCGTTAATAAGAAAAATTGACTTCGTAATTCATACGAGTAGATGAACGGGTCCCATTTCCAAGTTAGGGCATACAACGCATGCGATGGAAAAATTAGGTCGAATCGGCACAGAGAGAACCTTACCTAAAGCCTCTTTTACAGCATCCTAAGCCAACAAAATTCATTAAGGAATATAGAATACCGCATATATGAGTGAAATCAACATTCTAGGGTTTGAATTAGAAAACGGGGGAGGTTGGTGGTGCGGAGAGGTGGGGGGGGGGGGGGTCAAGGATAGACAGAGTCAGAGAGGAGGAGGGAAATCAAGACTAAGGAAGATCGAAGGCGGAGGTGGAGGCAGAGGCGTGGTTGGAGAGGCGAGTCAGGGAAGGAGGAGAGGATATTCGGGAACCATAATAGGAACAAAGGAAAATCAGTAGTGGGAGGAGAAGCAAGAAACTCACTGCGGGAACCCTAATATAGAGGGAAGATTGTTGGTAGTGTGGGTGGAGGAGCTAGAGGCGAAGCATGTGGAGGCAGAGCACACAGAGGCGGCAGTGGGACTGGAGAGGATGGTCAGGAATGGGAGCGAGATAGGGGAGTCAGGGAGCGGAGGGGAGCGGGAAACGTAGAAGAATCAGAATAAAATCCCGATCGGGGGGTGGCATAACGTGTTTTTTGTGTGGATTTGGAGGTAAATTAAAGGTTTTTGGGTGATGTGGTACCATGAGAAGGTGACACGTAAGCTGGAAAGAAGCCAAGTTTAGTATAGATAGTAGATGATTTAATTTCATGAAAACCATCCACCCTATCCTCCACCAACATTACATGATTTTTAAATACATTGATTTATCCTTAAACTTATCATTTGATATATCCTTAGGGGTATCACTGTAGTTTTCTCATCCTATATTATATTGGATAAATAAAAATTATAATGGTAAAAACAATAAAACCCTCACTTATTATACAAAGATATTACAACTTAATGGATGAATACTCATTACATTACATAATAATCCATCCCAAAATCTATTTGTTATAGTGAATTTGATAACATATGATACATAGATAATGGGCTGATAAGTGAGCTACTTCATATCTAACTTAGTTATTCATAAGAATAAACATTATTATACAAATAATACAAAATACCTATATTTATAACCTATGAAAAAAAAATATAACATAGGGTGATCTTAGAGGGAATGTTTTGGATACCACGAAAGATATCAGTTGATAGTTATTTGAAAGAATGTGATAAGAATATGGGTGTTAAATCATAAATATAACTTATAATGTTCATTACCAATCATCCATGGACCATAAACATGATCCATCACATAATACGTCATCACTTCCATTCCATGAATCATAACAGTAATAAATATTCATAAATCATTCATGAATAAAAATCCCAAGTTATAAAAGTGTGGAACTAACATAAATATAGAAACCATTTCATATTTTAATGTTAACTAATAATACCATCAAATAATAGTGGATCAAGAATGAACACATGTTTCTAATATCATAATTGATCAATCATCATTAGTTATTTGACATAGAGGATCAAGCACATTGATTTTCTTCGCATAGAGGATCAAGAAGGTAGATTGGATTCAATGTTAATCATATCATTTTACCATAACACATGCAATGAATTATGGTTTCATATACATTTTTTCAATCCATATTAGCATAACCCAAAAAAAATTGGTTTCATAAATATCTCATCACAATAATCATAAACCATCTAAAGATAGGATGAGTATGGAACCATTGTATTATATCCCAAGTAAAATAGAACAACACCAAAGGTTGATGCCATTGATTATTAGATATTCTGTATAATGACCATTTAAATAATCCGAAGGAAAACATTCTTTTCATTTTTAAATAACAAATATAAAATAAAAAATATAAAAAATATCAAAGGAATAAATTAAATTGAACATAACCTAGTCAATATTTACAGGAATCTCTAAATCATTTATTGGTTATGATGGTGGAAATTACGATTCATTTCATACACTTTTCAAAAAATGAATATATGATTATTTTTTAAAAAATTTAAAATATTGAAACATGTTAAGGAGTGTATTTTAACAATAAATGTATTATATTTAAAAATTCATTATTTTTTAGAAATCATGGACTTGTAATACAAGTGAGTTTCAACTGAATAGAGAAATAATATTTGTTTTCCATAAAAAATTTTGATATGAAAATTTAGTATTAAAGAGTGGAGAAAGGAAGGAAAATTTTCATTTTATTAAAATAACGATAGTACTATAGAATTAATGAAATTATTTAGATATATATCATTATTTTTAATTATCTAAAATGTAATAATATACAGTCCTGATAAACAATGGTATTCTAACATAAAAAATTTACAACATCGGTAGATTTTGAATAATAATCTCCATGAATGATATAAACATAAATATCAATTTTAATCAAAATATAATTCCTAAAGATTATAATAAAATAAATTTATGGTATGTATATACACCACAATGATGAAATAGTTGGTGAATATCTCATGTGACTCATAGTAAAAATGAGATTGAAATACCTTACCTAATTTCTCGACATTTGTCATGAAAATTTTATAAATATTTTATAATAAATATATATATATTATAAACCTATTAGAAAACCATAATAATATATATAATACAATTTATGATTTACCTACCAACATTCATTGCATTTTTGTTGATAATTCCATGTTAAAATAATGTTTCTGGTAAAAATGCTTTATTTTTCAAGTATGTTTTATGTTGCTATTTTGAGTCTATTTACGTTGTTCCTAGATCCATAATATCAAGATTGATGAATGTTATGTAATAATATTATATATTAATTATATATATTAATATTGATCTATTAATGATAGAGATAGAAAATTAATTACTTTTTTCATGGAGACGGTAGCTCTTATGTACGCATGAAGGCTATCTCTATTTTCTCAAATAATGAAAAATTAATTTATTAATTAACCATTATATAAATATTTTAATACCATATATTTAATATATATTCATTAAATATACCCATATTTCTCTCTATGAAAAAATAAACTGAACATCAAATTGCATCCCTTCGTAGTGGCATTAGTCCAAATGCACACATGAGCAACATTATCAAATTTCAATGGATTGGAATGTAAGAAGGTTTATGAGATATTATAATTAAATATATAATATGTAAAAAATATAAAAAACATTTATATACTTTAAATCCATCATTAATTCTACATGTGAGAGTTGATTATTGGAATGGAATTACCTCGGTTTGTGATGCAGTAGTTCATGTACACATGATCAACAACTTCATTTCCCATTGGTGGAAGAGGAGATTCATAAAAGATATATAATTAACAAACCCTGATATTAGTACATTTTTTATATTATTGTTATCATAATTTATTATTAAAACATGGATTATGTTGGTACGATTTGAAGTATAAAAAGGAAAGATCATAGTGATGAAAATTTTCATCTCTTATAAAATCCTCTTTTAGAACTCTTATTAAGGACCTTAGGGTTGCAGTTTTTGGAAGAAAATAATATATTGAAATTGTATATAGATTTTGGGGAGAGCTTTTGGAATTGTTTTATTGACATAAGTGACATTATAGGCATGAATAAGTGAGGGGAGGAGGTCCCATTTTATAATATAGGAGGAGTGGCATTTTTTGTTAATACACACAACTATTCAATAATGGAATGTCACTCTCAAGAAATGTGCCTCCAGAATAAATAAATAATGGAATAGAGGTATTATATGTTCAAAAAAACCTCCATCACTAAAAAATTATATTTATTGCACATGTTATTCCCTAAGACTATGCTTATTTGTTGTTACCATTTTAGTTTTTACTACAATATCTAGTTTCTTTTTATTTACCAATGTAATATATATTTTAATAATAAAAGCAAAATGAGCCTCATTAGAAAATAGTGATACAGATATTGTAAATTTGAACTACAATTTACTAATAATGAATCCAATGCATGTGAAAAGAATATTTTAACTAATTTTTATTTAACAAGAAAAACATTTTTTTAACCCAAACTGTAAAAAATAATATTTAATGTTTTCAGAAATATTTATGAAAAAATATGGATTTTAATTTATTATATAATATATATTATTATTACTAAAATATGGAACCATTTTTATCAAATTATATTCAACAAATTAGAGAAATTTAATATAATATAAAGTCTACAAACCCAATGAAAAAACAATTTTCTACAGAAAACATTTTCTAAAATATTACATGTTTTTATATCAAAATTCTACCTAAAATTGATTTAATGATCTTAATTGGAATAATAAATATATATTTTAATTAATAATAATCTTATATCAGTTTTATAATACAGTTTAACTTTTTGAATACGTTAACAAAAAGTATATTTTTAATAAAAACCCATTATTTTTCATTAATCATCAAATTGTTAATATCCTAAGAAAATTATAAAATATTTACTATAAGAAAATATTTTTATGATGATTACAATATTAAAAAAAATTCTTAAATAAATTTTTTTAATATTTGTTAAATTTTATTTAAATTATTTTTGAATGTGAAATCAATTATTACTTTTTTGACAATATATATATTTTTGAAGGGTAAAAGGCCTTACTAAAGATTAAGTAGTTATTGATAATTATATTTTATTTACCTAAACTCTTAATAGATTATATTCAAATAAATTTATTCATATTAATACCAAAATAATTAATATCAAGATAAAAATAATCACATTAAATAATAATATTTTAATAGTAAATCGTTGTTTGTTTAGACTCAATGTTTTATGAATCTCAATCTATCAATGAATTTTAATTTATTTTCAAAAAAATATTTCATAAAAAATATTAATTTTTATAATAAAGATAAAATGACTTGGGAATTTATTTTAAATAAATTTTTTTATTTATATATGAAATTACATGATGACTAGTATTAGGTTTTCATAGTGGATATCATAGATGTATTTAAAAAACAATAGAAATTATAATGTTATTTGTTTGGGAAGTCATTGGATTTTGAATTGTAATCAATATTTTATAACAATTATTTTACTCAAGTGTAAATTTTTTGATGACCCTTTAGTCCAATTGAGGCAATATTATGTGGAATATGATAATTGACCTTTATTGAAACCCGTAGGGATATGTGTAAGGATTTTCATTATGTATAAGATAATAACTTGAAATTTGAGAAATATATTAAATGTATGGATTTCCTGGAAATAAAATCACTGACTAGATTCTATAAGTATATTCATGAACTAAAATAGATATACCTAGGTTTAATAACCATGAAAAGGGAATATTGGTTAATAACTTCATCATCTCCTAATTTATAAAAAATAGGTATGACTACCTAACTAGCATGTCACTCCGGATGGATAAGATTTGATAAATCTCATTCCCAATATGAAGGATTTATTTTTTAATTACATTAATGGATTATTTTAATTAGTATGAGATAAGATTTATTAATGAAATAAAGGTCAAACAATGATAATTATTGGATTCACCAATCATGAGGCATTTTAAATGAAATATCATAATATGAAATGATTTATTCATTGGTCATGACATATAATGATAAATATTTCACATTAATATATTATAGATACTTTTGATATTATAATAGAGTTTTTATTATTTGGTAGAAATATTATCACAATGAGAAATATATGAATTTTATGTATCCAAAACCCAATATTACATAGACCATATTATGGAAGAATACTTAAATTGATGGGAGTTATAGTATATTAATATGGTGAAAGAAGTGTTGAGTTTTCTAGACTTAAAAAATTTATTGTTGTTGATTCGATAACAAAAATTAATCATAGAAATTTTTGTTAGGGATACATATTTGTCAATGGTATTCTATTATATTCTAAATGTTATGAGGGTTATGTGAATAGATGACGAATGTTTCTTCAAGAGTACTAATTTAATGATGTAATAACAAATGTTAAATGGTATCAATATCATTTAACTGTGATTTTATAGAAATTGTATATTTTATGGGATACTAATTAAATGAAACGTGATAGAGGTATAAATAAATAAAAGTATTAATATACTCTTGATGTTGATTTAATAAAAAGTTGACTAAATTTTAAAATTAATGTTAGAGAGTAATGGTATTATAGGGATTGATGATTGATTCAAGATCTTTTTTTTAGGAATTTTCTCTCATTTTTGGGATTATATGGAAAATGGTGTTATTTTATGAACTAGTGGTTGAATATAAGAGTAAATTTAAAAATAATAATGTATTTATATGTTGTTTAATGTCTCAAGATATTCTAAGGGGTTTCTGATTTTTATAATCTTGAGAATATATAAGTACATTTTAAACAATCAATGTTGTTTTTATAATAAAAGTGGGTTGATCTATATTTATAAAGAATGGTCATTTTTACATTGGTAATTTTTTGTAGAATAATATGTATATGTGAATAACCACTCTTATTTTCATTAATATCAAATAATTAAAATTCTATTGACACTATATATTTAAGGGGAAGAGTATGGTGTCTTTTGAGTTTAGATGAATTAAATTAATACTATCATGTAAATATTGTGTCACAATAAACCTTGAAAAAATATATCAACTGACTAAAATGAAGAACACTATATTAAAATTACATAAATTAAATAATCACTAAATAAAAAATGTATAAAACCAATTTTAAAAGCTGTATAATTTTTTGAATAGTTTCTTAAAAGATGACATGATTTTAGAAAACCAACTATAAAAATATATGAAATAACATTATAAAACATGAATTTTTAAATTTTATCCTAAAAGAATTTTTACTTTATATATTGTATTTTCAATTAAATGGTAATTTAGAAATTATAAAATTTTAATTTCTATAAATTAATATCATTATTAATTTAAACGTGTGTATATTTTTATAATGTTTAATTTTACATATTTTTCCAAATATTATTTTTAGGTTAACATTGAAAAATACAGTTTTTATAATGATCATGAATTATATGACATTATAAGTGTATAAGAATTAATTAAAAATGTAGTAAATAATTTTATAATACAAAATATTTATTTCAAATTTTATGTTTTATTTTTAAAAAAATTATTTATTTTTTGAAAATACTTTTGACATGTTCTAATTTAAGTTATATTTTTCAAAATATAATTTTTATTACATTAAACATGTGTTATTATAAAATTAATTTTTATAAATTTTATAAAATTAATATTAACACAAGTAATTAATATTTGGAATTACAAGGTTAAAAAAGTTTAAGAACGTCAATTTTATTGTTTATAAATGATAAATTACCTATTTAATTATTACTTATCATTGTTGAAACTAAAAAGAAAATACTCTGTAACATTAGAGGTAATGGAAATAACAAGTTAATTGTTTTTCAATTTTTTTAGAGGTGTGACATTAACAAATCTTCCCACCAATACATTATTTATCAATTTTAGTCCCACGTTCTCTAAGGATGACTTCCCATTATTGAACTTTTTTTGGTATTTACTAAATGAAATCACGCCCCACTTATAGAAGGGGCTCTCCTATCATCACTACCATTCAAAACATCACCCCATTATTATTATATAAAATCTTATATACACTCTCATAAACACTCGTATACACAATAATGAGGTTATGGTATTCTAAATAGTCATTCCCTAAATGTATTAACCAATTTACAATGGATATTTTCCAATAAGTGAGGTATAAGATCTTAACCTATCTTTCTTTTTCTATTTTATTGAATAACATTCTTCTTTTTAAAATTTTCTTCCAACATCCTATAATGATTAAATCATTTTAATTATTTTACTACAATGTTATTAAAATTATGTAATATGAAATAATGAACCAACATTTATTTATAAAAAAATGTGATTTGTTTGTTTACAAGACTACCACCTCCACGATGTTATTTCCATCGTTTTACATCAGCACATTAAAAGGAGGATCATAATAGATAATTTAATATATAATTATGTAGTTTATGAAATAATTTTGAAAATAAATTGATAACACATATTAATCTTTTTCCTATTATACGGAATAAAAATCATGATCCAAGAATACTTTTGGACTAATTTCTTCAGGGAATGATCAATTTTTTTTCTCATTTCATCTCATTATAACATGGATGGTTATTATAGTGGTTTTAATGGGTAAAATACATTATTATAACATAAATATTGTTTTTATATAAAAAATTATATATCAAATTAATTATATGAACAATAAATGAATATTATTAATTCAATTATTTATTACAAGCATACTAAGAGGATAATTGATAACTCAAATTATATAATATTATCATATCAAAAAAATATTCATATAAATAAATCATTATATTATTTTTTCTATGTTATGAACAATAATTTTTATCATTACACTTCTTGTTTAATTTTATTGAATCTAAATCTCTTTATAAACATACATTACTAATTTCATTTTCATGATTGGATTGGTTTGAAAATAGATATGAAGAATATTATGGAATTAAATAATGAATTATTATGGAAAAATAATTAGTAATATTAAATTATATAAAAATGTAAAAAATAACTTAATTGATTTTATAATGGATTCATCAGTGGATAAATCCTTAATTAAAAAATCACATTTGTACATTAAAAATAACAGAAGCATGTTTATTGCCTATTTCATCTCATAGCATATATAAAAAAGTAATCATAAATAATTATAATTTATCTAATATCGAAACATTAATATAATATGAATGATATAATTTTTTAGCATAATGAATTACAACAATGAAATTATAAATCTATTTCAAAATGATCAAGATTACCCACACAAAAACCAAAAATTTGGTAAGAACTAACCAATATAAAAATAGAGTATCATTATAAAATATACTCATAATAGGATATATATATATATAATAGATAAAAAAAGAGTTTTTTGATATATTTTTTTTTGGAGAATAGAGTGAAATCAACTATACAACCAAACAATGTTTGTGTTTTAATCTCAAATTTATCTCTTTGAGGCATGATTCCTAAAATATACCTAATTTCATTTATGTTTTTTATATAATAAAATTTTTGATATATCATATTGTGAATTATTTTTTAACCATGGTATTTTATGATCAATTACCTGCCCACCATTTTGGATGTTTTTTTATAAATTTTCACTCCTGCCACTAGTGTTTTTTTGTCTCAATTCGGATGCATTCATACTAGATACATGTTTTTCACTATGTCTCCTTTTTATAATTTTATATTAATTTAATATGTAATAAATATTCTATAAAATATATAATTCAAATTAATGGGATATAAAAATATGAATCATGTTCTTTTCATCAAACATATTTTTTACCAAAAGTTACCCTTACCATAATAGTTGTTTGTCACTAAATTTACATTATTTCAGATATGATCTTTCTCTTGAACATTTTTTTATTGGGAAAATTCATCCATTTGATTGTATTTTTTGGTATTCTATCATCTTTTAATTTTTTTCCACATAAACATCATTTCATAAATTTTATGTTGCATGGAGTATGTTTTTTGTAAAATATATTGATAACTCTAATCACATTTCATTGAGATAAAACATTTTATCATGAAAATTATTCATCTATGACTTTGTTATCATACCATATTATTCTATTATATTTAATTTACAATCCTCTACAGTAAGATAATATTTTAAAATTTTATATTAGAAATATTATTATATAAATGTACAAAATTTCAAAATATTTCACTTCCACATTTCAAAATATACTATTGTTAATGAAATGTGAGTTATAATTTTACTCAAATGATAAAAATGTTTTCTAATGGGTATATTACATTTTTACTTCCTTCATGTTAGCTATATTCAAAAGTATTTATATTCATGGGTTTTATGTTACATTATTTGTTCTATTATATATATATATATTGTGGGATTTAGCTTGCGGTATCAAACAATTTCTCTATTGATCCCTCTTGAATAATACCATTAAGTGAATTATTTTTCAAGGATGTTTTCCATATTTATAGGCATCCTTATGAAACTCTATTAATACGTCGTGGATATGATATTTTAAAACTATACACCATATTTTATTAGGTGTATTATGTAATATCCTACACATTTAGAGGAATTATCCCTCAATGAATTTTCCTTGGTCAATCGGTTTTAATTTATTAACATAGTTTCTCTTATGGTTACATTATGTTATTATATCAAATTCTCTATTACATCGATTAAATAGTTTTCACCAATATTTCATAAATCGATTGTTTGGGGATAATTATTTTTCGAACTGTATATCCATTATCTATATAGTTAAATACCATATAATTTATTATCATTATTGAATGTTATTTTCCTCAAAAGTTACAATATTTCATTAAAACACATTTCCATTCTAAAGGTTATTTATGATTTTTTAATGAATCCCATTTTTTATATGAAATTATTGAGCTATTTTAAATGAACATTGTTTTATTACATGGATTCATTACAATATTAATATTTAATTATTTTTTTGTCACATTTATATATGGATGATTGATGATAGGTTCCATTGGATAATAGATACATTTTGTTCTGTTACAATGAAATTATGAGTTATTTCGATATAAACATAGGTCGTGGGTAATGTTATAAAACATAGTTTTGTGTGCCCATTATTTCCCTCCAAAGCATTGGTTAAACAATTATATCTTTATATATGATTTATTTTTGAGTTTCCTTATTAATTTCTCATAGTCATGGGCATTGTTATTGTGGATCATGAATGTCATTCCCCTTATAATAATGTTTGATCTATATTTAAAAGTTGTTTTAAAATTTCATTGAATATCCACATTACTATATTCTTATCTCATTTATAATGTTTATTGAATCCTATTTTTAATTCATGTCTTGTTTAATATAAATATTTATTCCAAGATTTATAACTAAATATTCTTGTGTTATAATTTTATTATGCATCATAACTATACCCATACTTTAATTTTACGCTCAGTTATGATCATTGATTGTTTCCTCAAATGTTTACACTTATAAAGAATATAATCTCACCCCTTATTATAATTTTATTTTTTATATTCTAATGATATGAAAGTATGAAATATCTATATTAATATATTATATGTAGAGTAAGTGGGAGGTGTGGAATATTTATTATTGGTAATGATTTCACTTATATAGTGGCAAAATAACATTCATTAGTGATATCCATGAGTTTTTTTTATTTAATGTTTTTCTTAATTCTCTAAAACACAAATCCTAAAAGTTATTTTGAATGTATATAGTGATATAATTTCTTTAGTACATTTAATTTTCATATTATTTGTTTTGGGCTGTCATATCTTGTCTCAATTTGTCATCATAAGTGCTTCATTTCCTCAGAGAAATTAAAGTGAATGTTCAAAGTCCCAAACTGAGTATTACGCAATCCTTATCATTTTATTCTTAATAATTATCTCCAAACCGATAATTATTATAGTAATATGTTAAAACTATTAACATTATTATACTAAAGTGTTATTTTGTTAATAGACAATATTTTATTTGATCATTTCTATCCATGAAGACAAAAATGTTCTTTAACCATTCATTTTGTCATCTACCACCTCTAGGATGTAACATTTTTAGTTATTCATATTATATTTGGTTATTTATAGAATTATATTAAATTATGATAAAAAAATATCTATTAAAAATAAAATTATGTATATATTATAATGATATTATAAACATTCGTAACCATCCTCACCCACTGAGTTATAGCGTGTTCATTTTTTATTGGTTTAGCCACCATCGTGATAAATTATTTAAAACTCAATCAATAATGGATTTAAGAAAAAGATATTATTTTTTATTAAAAAAAATTATTGTTTTTTTCTTAATATTTTTTATACTTTATATAAATTATCATTAAATTGTGATTTTTATTGTCTAAAATTACAAAAATTACCTGACACCACTTTATTATTAATGCAATCATAAGAGAAAATATATAATAAATTGGTAGAAAATGATAATAAATAGTCTATATTTAATTAATTATATGAGAAAAATATACTTCATAAGGACTATGATAATATTAATATGATAATTTATGACGTTTGGCACACACACATACTGAATCTATAATAGGGTACAATTTTTACAAACTCTTTTTTCTTCCATTGAGTTAAAAACATTCTTATTGAATTGTATTGTTTGAGGTGAGATTTATATGATCAAATTATTATTTTATTTTAATTTATTAAATATTTTATTTTTCTCTAAAATTATTCCTTATATATATATTACCAAATGTTTCTAACATTGGTGATTATATTACATGTTAGGGTTAGTCGTATTGGGTTACTACATTTGAGGTATGTCTTGTATTATGCTTAAAATTCCCTTATTATGGTTCTTATAAAACGTAAATGATGTTTAATACTAGTAATTATCATTTTTTCTTGATATTTTAGTTTTAATTATCATCATTCTCATTCAATGGGATTTGACTAAAATGTTACTCAATCGATAGGGATTAATTTTTTCTATATTTTACTCATCAAATAATGTTTATTTTATATACTATATTTTAGTTTTACTATGTAATTGATGATCATGAACACATAATTATATTATATGATTTTGATTCATGTTAAATCCACTAAAAATGAGTTTATTTTAACAAAATTGTATTTGAATCAATTATTATATCTGATTCATGGCATTGCGGTAACTTAATTATCATTCATTGAGTTAAAACATTGCTTATTGAACTTATTTATCTCCTTGAATCCAAATATTTAACAATAATGTATTTTTTTTACAATAATTTAATATAAAAATTTTATTATAAAATATTATTTAATTATGGTGGATTTAACCAAAGGTATTTTGAATGCTTTAAAAAGCATCATTTTCTTTCATTATCAAATGTTTTAATTTTGGATCCAAATATAGTATTAAAAAGATAATTTAATATTAAATACAAATTTAGTTGATGTTATTTTTTAATAATATATAAATTATAAATCGTTCATTTCACTTATTAAAAATTTAATTTTGAAATTAATATGTAAGATTGTATTTTATATGAATTGAAAAAAGGTTTTTAAAAAGTTCAATTATCATGTAACCCACATTTTTCTTTTTGTATTCAAAAGGATAAAAACTATTTTATTTTTTTATATGAATCATTATCCAATAAATATATATATTTATATTTGGTGAGAGTGAACTCGTGGTATTATGAAAATTGGTTCCTGGTCCCTTATTATCTGATACAATTTAAAGAATTATTTTACAAGGATATTCATCATTTATGTCAATATCATTATGAGATTCCATTTTTATACTAAGGAAATGATCTGTTAAAACCATATATATTATCTTCTTTAATGGAGTTTCATTATTTTATACTATTATTGAAATAGTTTAAAACACAATTCACTATATTTTGTGAAAATCACTGTATACATAGTTCATATTGAATATTGTCCTCCTTTGAATAAATATATTTAATTAACATGTCAAATAATATTCTCATTTAGTATTTTCATCCAATGTGGATGATTATTAGTAGGTGAAATATTTATATTTTGATGATACAAATTCATTTTTCAAATGAGTAATAATCATGTTATCCCTTTTGATGACATGAAGAAAAGTATTGGCGTTTTGTGTGTTGTCATTCAAATATAGATGATTATGGAAAATGTTGAATATATATATTTTAATCACTTTTTCATGTGATGAATTCATTAACCATGAACATGTTATTGGTGGGGCTTGACATTATATACCCCGTGACAGATCAAAATATCTTATGAAAGAAACATATTTGGGTTTTTGGTGCATCCATTCTCACTTTAGCATGTTGTTTTGACTATTGTCTTACTGATAAGAATAATGCATTTTATATATCTGAAAGAATAATGTACAATCTAAGGATAAGAAATCATCATCAAGATGTTTTGAATTATACATTTCGTCACTGTAAATTCATATATTTTATCCATTGGATCTATTTATTTTCATTTATACCCATAGATATATTATTTTCCCAGTTTGAATTGATTATAGAAAGATTGTAATAATTTATTCTTTCAATAATATTTATTCCATGTTCATTATTTGATTTCCTCACTTGTATGATTTCACTTACGTAGTTCTTGAACTCACAACATATTATGTTTTCATTTCCTCTGGTTTCGAGAAAATAATTACACCAGATATGTCTTATAAGATAGCATGGGTGGATAATTTATTGATATTCTAATTATTTATTACAGATTATGTAGTGTCTTATAGTGGAAAAAAGTCCCCAATTTTGGAAATATGTAGCTTAATTTATTTATGTTTTTTTTTTCAAATTATATGAATCTTTAAAGATAAAATATATTGGGAATATATATAATAAAATAATTTCTTTAGCTTAAATAATTTTGGGATAATTATGTTTGGGAATCTAGATTTTGTATATAAAGTTATATATAAAGTATATATTTATGTAATTTTAACTAGGAGGGCTGGTATATGTCATTAAAAGAAACATCAGAAGAAGAAAACACAATTGAATAACAACACATAAAGAAATAAAAGTGTGATATGAATAATTATAAAACACAATATACATTAGAGATGAATTAGGAAGAACATAAGCATGTATAGTCAAATATCCTGATTAATCCTCCATGATGGTTTTCTTATAACCATATAACTATTCAGTCACTCCCAGATGATCCATGGTTCCTAATTTTGATTGTATTATCTTGGGAGTTGAGGGGTTTCTTGAATCACCAATCTTTTCTAATATCTATGGATGAGAAATACTATAACATGATCACACAGTCAAGGATTAAAATGTCTGTGACACATTGGGTGGTATTATAAGAAATTTAAATTAGATAGTTAGTGAAATGACATCAATGTTGTCATATATTTTTAATATTTTGGCATGCATTGGGTGGTTACATATAAAACTGCATCTTGTTCTAAAACATAACACATTACAAATGGCAGGGATTGTTATATGATCATGGGGGAAATGAAATAAACTCATTTGATGGGTTTTCTAATTCTCTCCCTCCCTATATGTCAATGTTTTTCTACATATTATTCCAATGAATTGATATTTCGCCTATAGATATATGAATTAACATGTTTCTAGTTTTACAACTATCAAAAAATCTTTTTCTACCATTGTAGTGGTATTAATCATGTATGTATAATAAATAATGTTGAGAAAAATTATCTTAGAATGAATTTATGGGTTTATTAATTACTTTATTATACATGCATTAAAGGAATCGAATGCTTTGACTTCGAGATCAAAAAAACTATGTTTATAAACATAGTTTCAGGTCATATTTTTTTATCAATCATGAAGGTGTGTGTGTTGAATTGGTTGAAAAAAATTCTTTTAATCCCATCTATGTAAGTCCACGGTCATGTTTAGCATAGACACCTAAATCCCACCATTTTCATCTAATATTCCCTAGTTTGTATATTTTTATATTCACCATTATATTTGTAAGGGTTGTATTGAAATAAAGGATTTAGTTATTTTTTATGCTTCAAGATTCTCGGTTTCTCGTCCTGAATCAACCTAAAATATTACTCGGTTATTTTTATGAAATATAATGAAAGGTTTCACATCTATAAGTTTTTCATTTAAATTGGCCTTATAAGCATATTCAAAGCATATTATAATTCATTGAACATGTTTTTGTGTAATATGTGGTTCATATGAAAACACACTATCTATATCAAAATCTTGGGGGAATCTAGGTCATCTAACCACTCCCATTTCCCAACAGAAAAACAAATGAACCACGTTATCATCAATTAACTTATAAATTGAAGGATTATAATATTAAAAATCATAAAAAACCCAAAAACATTGTTAATAATTTCAAATAATCATCAAACATAATATGGATACAATACTAATAGTATGTGTTTTATTTACTAATGCATAATACCCTACTATCATCTCCCAAACCCATGATAATGAGTTGAAAATAATCATGTTGGCATCTAAATTCCCCTTTTATATAAAAAAACAACTAGTAACATAAATTTTATCATAATTTGTATTTCTACATATTTTTGGTAAAACCATTATTGTTCTTAAATATCATGTCTCCATTATAAAATTCATATATAGGGGATCGACCAAACTAATGCCACTTTTAACAATCTAACCCTAACCATTGACTAAGAATATGTCGAGGTTCCCCTAACATTAAATGATATACAAAGAACACAAAATGGTGGTAATTAATTTCAATGGAATACTCAATCATTGTTGGATGATTTTCCATTTATAAATACAAAAGCTATCAAGAAAGTTAAAAAGATGATCTTGAAAAAGTTATCTATTGCAAGAAATTTAAACTAAATAACCCAATATCCTAAAAAAATAATAGAAAAGTTTAACCAAACACTCATCCTAATTAGTTAAACATGTCCAAAATAAAAAACACTAATTATTAATAAATCCAAACACTCCACAAAAACATTGCGTAACATCATGATTCTATACAAGATAATTAAGAGACATTTCCTTTACTCGTGACATAATAAAAGTGTTTACATATTCACCAGGGTTCATATTCATGGGTGATTGTACAACACACTATATAATCCACAATGTGATCCCCATATCATTCCAATATAATAAGAACGTGTTATCTTGTAGTTCAAACCCATGTAAAATATATGACATAAAAAATCTAACTAAAAAATTATTTATATAAAATTTAAATATCATATCAATTAATCCCATCTACAAGAAATATCTAATTCCGGATTACACACATACACATATTCATGAATCCAACTAAGAGTATTATAATATCATGATCAGAATATTCTCATATAGGTTATTTCATCACCAGGAAATGAATCCAAGAAACATCAATGACATTGACCCATTTTCTAAACCCATAATTTTTATTCTAGAGCATTACTAACTCAAATAATTCCTTGTTTATTTCATTATGTCACACCTGTTCATTTATTCCAACCATTTTATGTTTTTTTAGCCAAACATATTTGTTTGTAAGAGAAAACCATTATTTAATATAATGTAAAAAATTCATTCCAAAAACCATTCAAAATACAATTTTCATAGTTGATAAAAACATATGTTTTTCATAAATTAAATCATCAAATTATTCCTTCAAAAATAAAAAAATAATGAAAAACTATGAAATAATGTACGAGATCATGTGGGGAATATATCGATGAAAAATACATCATAAATTTTTTTAAATAACTAAGAAGGATGGGTCATCCATCATACTAATAACATAGTGGAGTAGGAACAAAGAATCATTATTATTAGGTGAAGTTTCTTTAAAATTCACATTAATAAGCCCATAAATTGATAGATATGTTAGGGATAAAGATAATTAAGATTAGTCTATGGTAAAATTGAATGAAAATAAAATATAATTCCCCCACAATTACATATTAATTCTTCATTAATGTCCCGTACACATTCCCCTAAAATAAGATCATGAGTAAACCATTTCAAAAAATTGATTTGAGTGACACCACATTATTGTGTATCTAAAACATATGTTTTCTCATTGATACTCTCAAGATGGAAATCAAACTATGGCATGGTGAAAAAACAAAAGAAATTTTGATCCCACCACACAATATAGTGCATCTTGGTTAGGTCTCTTTACCCATGTTACACATTTAAAACCCTATCATTTCTCTATAAGGCAACTTAGTGACCAGAATCTCACATTCCAATTTTATACTTCATGATTGTAATAGTTCATTCTCAACACTCCATACCCTATGTATCGTGTGTTTCTACCTAAGGTTCACCCATAATGCCCGAAAAAATATCAACCACACCATGGAATATACCAATACTCTCTAAACCTGTAAAAACCACAAAACGTAATTTATTAATTATGATATCTCTGAATGTACCTCAAATTGGGGGTGTTTCAGGATTAATCTCAACCGTCCTCATCGGGTGGCACTCCATAAAGGTATATTCCAATAACATACTATTTATTATCATTTTGGTTATAATCTAATCTAATATAGAAACAATATATTCATTTTCAACTAAGAATTTATGAACACAAAATTTAATATTTGTTTATCATTTTTTTCGAATTTCGGATTACCATAGAAATTTTCATGTTTGGATTCCATTCGTGGTCTGAAATACCTATCCATCTTATAATGTATTTTTTAGTGTATTGGTCATGAAACCATGAAATATAATCCATCATGTTTTATAAACAACACTAATATGGATTCTATTATACTATAAAAATTCCTTAATCAACACTAAACACTAAGAATGTGTGGCTTTTATCAATGTTATGGAAAGTCGCCGGTAAATAGAAACATTATCATTAGATATTATTAGTTCTGATAAATAGAACAACGGATAATGTAATTTATTTATCCATCTTAATATAGTTTTAAATTTTATTTATATAAAAACATAAATATTATGTATATTTTATTCATATAATTATATTATATTTTAAAAAATATTTTCAATCTTATTTTGTAATTTTTTTATATATGATTAAAACAATTATGTTAAAAATGAAACTATTTAATATTTTATTTTTATACATTAATTAAAAAGTGATATATAAATTAATAGATTATTTTTTAAAAAAAATTATATAAATATGTCACTCAATATTTATATTTATAAATATTTTTATATGAATTTAAATATTTATATAAATAATCAATGATTTAAAATTTTCATATATATTTGTATATATGTGTATGAATGTGTATGTATGTTGACATATGTGTATGTGCTTGTGTGTATGTGTGTGCATGTATGGGTAAATATGTGTATGTATGTGTCGTATGTGTATATATTTATACTATTTATGTGTGTGTGTAATATTGTATATGTGAATGTCTATGTGTACGTGTATGAATGTATGTTCATGTGTGTATATTCGTGTATATATCTATTCATATTTTTTTTGTATGTGTATATGTATATGTATTTTTATGCATATATATGTGGTTATAAATGTATGTATATGTGTTTTTTATTCCATATATATGTATATTTATCATTCAATATGGTTTATCCAAACCATTTTATGCCTGTATATATGTATATGTTTCATATCCAACCTGGTTCAACATAAAGGGTTAATAATGGATTTATACTGACCTCAAGCATGCCACCATGTTTTTTAGAGGATTTCAACTACTTGCAAGCATTTTCAGAATATATTTAGCTGGAAAATACCCCTTTAAATAGAAAAGAAATAAACATTGATATATGTTAAACAAACCAAAACATAAAAAATCATGCATATAATATAAAATTATAAATAATCACAATAATAATAAACCATGTCATTACATACCATTTAACCAGTTATATATTATTCTAAATTTCAAATAAAGACTCAACTAAATGTTAGAATCCAAAATAGGGACACCTGATTCCTGATCTCAAACCAATTGTTATGTCCCATTTACAAGCTCTAATATCTCCCAACATATGTCAAATAAAGAACATTGAACCTTTCCATTTTAAGGCCTTCATCAAAAAATTCTTCCTAATACCCAAATGATACACAAATATTGTTTGAGTAAATTCCAGTAGTCTGACACCCAATGTATACAGACCCTAATTATTCTTACATTACAATCACATATTTTTTAAGATAAAAAACACATTAGTATTTAAAATCCATGATAAAATTTTTTAGTGTCTTGAAAAAAGTAGGAATATACATAAAATTTAAATAATATAACATAACATTTATTTATTTCTTTATTATGTATTCGGTTATTGGCCCACATGGACTCCTTAGTAAAATTATTCACCTAAGGATATACATCAAAAGAAGGGGTGATGTAAAATCCAAGTAAGAATATGAATAAGAGAAATGAAACATCAGTAAGATTAATAATCATCATAATAACATAAGCATAGTTTCATTATAATACTCATGAACTACGAATTATATAATGGTATGGAATGTGACACTCCAAGAAAATGAAATATCATGTCTTTGTTTTAAAATACAACAAATATTTGTGAGCAAAGGGTGAATAATGTTCACCCATTTTTCAATTTATCTCACTATATTCATCACATTACTCAATTTATATGAACTCTATAAATTTCTTAGCACACTCATCACATCATAACATTTACTTGCGCCATATAATTTTGGGTGCCCCTCTCACAACTTAACATTTAAATTATCATGAATTCCAAATAGAAAGTGTATAAATCTTTGACATAATATAACCCATGGAATGGAACTTTTGTTCATTTCTTAAATCATTAATTCGTTAACTTTGGGCATCTAAAGATAAAAATGGAATAATATTCTTAGTATCGATAGTGATTGAAGAAGAATAATCTCATGAGTGCCCAAAGATGTTTTTTTATTTTTTTGGAAAAAAATATTTCATTTATCACAAAATTATATTGGAAAAATGTATTTCCCGAAAAATAAAATTTATGGGAAAAAGAAATGATATTTATATGAAATTATTCAAACATCCATAATAAAAATAGAGTAAAGGATATAAAACCCAAAGAAAGAATGTTGGGTTTGAGAATCCCATTACCATATTTAAAAATTCTTTAATCACATTAATATCCTATATGGTAAAATTAAATTCATTAATTAAAAAAATACAACACCTTTTATAAATTAATTTTAGTCATTATTGTTTTATTGAGTTCTTTTATTGGTTTTTTGATGTGTTATAGAGATTAATTTCATCATTAGAGTGTGTTCATTTTCGTTGTTTTCATGATTAATTTTATTGTATATGACTATGGAAAATTGTGTAATGTGGGGATACATTTATATAATCTAAATTTTATGTTATTAATGAACATAAATAAGATTAAATTATCTTATAAATAATTTGGTTATATAGAATGAGGATTAATCTTTAGATAAATAGATAAAGATAATCTTTTAGGATAATTTTGGAGGTTTTCGATCATGAAGAACTCATTTCATTTAATAATTTATTATTACGTATATACATTTGTTCCTAACAAAAATATCTTATAACAAACATTTTAAAGTATTTTTAATCCTTTATAAATTTTTATGACCATTATTGAAGGCACTGAATTAAAGTAAAAACATGCCATCCTAGAAGGTGATAAATAAATACCTCATGAACGATGTTTTAATTATTAGAATAAAATGGGTAGAAGAAGGGGTTTGATGATCAATTAATCCATTATAATAATAAGATTATCGTATGTTAAAGGTATTTGATTTATCGTTCCCTTTTTATGTGGGTACAGGAGGTGAGTAGTGAAAAATAAAAAAACAATAAATTAAAAATTAAATAAAATAAAATAAAGAGGATTTTACCTCTTGAATTTCCCCACCTTGAGATACTCCTTAGGGGAAAAAAATTTATTCTATTATTGAGACAAGAAGATTCCAAGAATTTGGGAGGTGATTTATGATAGTATTTTCAATAATTTTGAGAAAGCTCAATGTTTTTTATTTTAGAGGGGAAATAGTGGTGAAGGGTGATATTTATTATAACGCCCTGACCCCAGTTACCTAGAGTCGGTGCATTATAACCTAAAATTGGAATGATCACAAAAGATCATGTCTCGAAAGATTGATTAGTTTATTAGACTTGTAAATACCATATACATTCATTAATCTTACATTAAATCATAATGTGTAAACTGCAACAACATAGTCTATATAGTCCCCACTCATATCCCCTCAGACTATCCCTATAGGTCATTCATAAAATATTTCTTTACATCCTGGGTAAAATAAGACATAGAAAGGGGTGACCTAAGATGCACAGTAAGGATAACAATATAGTAGAAAATTTCATATATAAACATAAACATTTAAGGCACTGTATAACTAAATCAAAAGCTTTTTAAACATTAAAATCACTGTAATATCGAAAAAATAAAATGAAGTAATGTCATTTACTTAATCACATTGAAATTATACTAGTCAAAGAGTCACATGCAATATCAATAACCACTTTCATAATGATGGAATGCATAATTCCAGACTATCATAACCACATAGTCAAGGCCTTGTGCCAAGACTACAAATAATATTTTTTCAAGGCCTTATGCGAAGACACTAGTTTGTCTCATGAGACCCAAGGATGCATCGAGGATCTTTAGCGGGCTCCACTCATCACTTACTAAGTCCAATGCATTTCTCATATAAATATGTTTAAACAAAACATAAACATTCGTATTAAAACTAGCATATAAAATGTCAATACTTTCTCCATAAACCATGAATTGTATAAAAATAACACATCCACAGTCAAACATAACACAAAAACTTAAATACAATATGGATGTTTTGTATCATAATAAATCGACTTCAAATAGGCTTAAATTCCATCAATGGATGTTGACATAGATGAAATCAAAACTATTTGAGAGAAATATCACTTTTTTTGAATTTATTTAAAAGTCACATAATTATAAAAGAAATCATTTACTTTGAAAATAATATTATAAGCTTGTAAGGGAAGCTTCGATGATTTTATAAAGGCGGGAAATAGATGCACCCATTGTATAAGTTAAAAAGACATTCTTACCTTAATTCTGTCGAAAAGGTTAAAAAGGACCTTGTTTTGGAAATGATGAAAAGATTCCTTTATAAACATCAGATAAAAATTCAAAATGGATATAAATTAATTTAACCCATATTCTATAAAATATTATGATTTATTTGAAATACGTTTTTAAGAAACACGGATGTGGGTGACAATGAGGTCCCAGTAGATACTTACGTAAAAATAACCTCGGATAATAAAGAGATTGTGAAATTAACCCTTAACTTGTACTTTTACTTGGTCAATAGTAGGTTAAACCTCTATATAATGTTTAAATAATTGTTATTAAATTAGAAAATAATCATATACATTAAAATGATATCATATATGATCGTTTAACATTGTTTTGTTAATAATATATTTTTATTATCGTTGTTTCGGGTGTTAACGGATTCATTTTCCTTTATATTATTTGTTATGTGAGACATATTTGATATGGATGGGATGTATATTATTCATATCCTGAATGATATCAAGTATTTAAACATTATTTTTAATCATCTAATGAAAATTAGTCTTAAATGGATACAATGGGGAATGAATCTCATCACGTTTGTGGAGACAGTAATCTGTACGTACGCACGAGTGACAATATCATTCTTTTGATATTAAAATAATATATAATTTGATGGTATATAATATATATAGAATCATTATCATGTTATATTTACCATTTATATGAATTACACATCATTATTATACCCATCAAAATAATAATGTATTGAATAACAATTACACCACGACGTGGAGACGGTAAGTCGTACGCACGCACGTATGGTGACATGTTATTCAAAGGATGGATAGAATAATCGATTTGGTTGTACCATATATGTAATAACATCACATTATATATATAATACTAGATTTATTATTTTAGAATGGAATCAACAAAGAAAATGGAAGTGGAAGAAAAAAGGAACTTGAAAGAGGTGGTGAGATATTTACCTCTTCTTCGGGTTCTTCCTTTTGATTTGATCAAAAGGTCTCCATTGGCTGGATTTATGACTAAAGGAAGGCCTCTAAGATTAAGGTAGGATATTTTATAGGGTATTCGGGCAGAGTTTGGCTGAGCCAAATGGCTTTGAAGGTGTGAATTAGGGAGAATGGTTCATGCCCTTTTATAAGAGGGGTGAGGGTCACCTTAGGAAAAGCAAGAAATATTATTTTATAATAAAATCATTTTCTGTTACTAATGGCTCCAAAATGTATTATTTAAATTATAAGGTGGTTATGGCTCAAACAAAACTCAACCAATAGGTTTTAGACAGGTTTGGTTCACTATATTAACTTTATCTTTTAAATTGAACTCTTAGTTAAATACTTTGACATTTACCATGCCTTTTTCTATTATTATATTATATTGTTAATAAACATACTATATACATACAAGAGAACCCCAATTGGTTCATTCTTGTTACACCTATAATTATATAAGTCTTTTGGCTTAGCCTTATATTTTCAGGAATATAATATAAATTAATAATATCATATTTGTTTAGAAACTCTTTTATGTCCATTTGGACACTATTTGGTATTTTGTTTTTCGAAAATTCATAACAACATTATTACTTAAAAAAATTCATCTAACCAACCCTAATGTGTTATATTAACCAATAAAATAATCGAAATTCATAAAAAGTCTCATATTACATTTATTCAGATATTTATAATATCAATTATTTTAATATTTCATTAATTAGGTAATTACTGCATTACCATTGTGTCATAAATAAATAAACTTATTAAAAATTATAAATAAAATAAACTTATGTAGTAAATATTTTTATATTTATAATGAATATATATAATCGAAATTATCTTTCTTATAACCCTATAATAATAATATTTTAGTTATAAAATTTAATTTTAACTCTTTTAACTCTTCTTTGAATAAAATAATTATAATTGTCCTATTCTAATCCAAGTGGATCAAAGAGGTTCATATTTTATTCCTAAGGTCGTTTTTGGTCAAATTACACTTATCCAATAGAATTATGACATGTGATAGGGTAATAATAATATCATTTTTACCCTTAATTACCTTATTTATTTTTAACCGTGGTAAATTAAAGGAAAAAGATATTATTCACCAAAAATTATTTTTATCTTATTGAACCAAATTTTACATCTTGATATTAACCATGTCTGTCAAATTTTCGAAATTACACTCACAAAAGCGGAAAAATTATGTTTTATGTGAATTTGAAAATTCTCCACGGAGATGGGTAAAAGACGGTGAAAATTTCAATGAAATTTTTATATATCTAAAATTATTATCAAATGGCTCTGGTGATTTATATTGAACTTAAATAGGTATTATGTATATATTTTGATATAAAATAAATTTAAATAAAATAAATAATTATTTAAATAAAAATGCAGTTTTAAACTATAACATAATGTTTTTTTCCTATTAATCAAAAATTGAAAGTTTTCAGAAAATACCAACAATTCCCCCTAGGCTAATTTTGATATTCCGAATCCAAAAATGAAGTACATTTTAAAAGATAAAATTTATAAAATTTCAAAAAGTGGGTATTACTATCCATAACAGCTATTTTGATTGGTTTTGGGGTGTTAGAACTCGAAGTTGCGTACAACACACGCTACTGTATTATTCAAAGAGAAACGTACCATGGAAGCTTGGGGTATTACATTCTCCCCTCCTTCAAAATATTGCATCCAAGAAATTTCTAGAATATTACTGCATAAAAAGACTCAGGTGGTTCTTCATCATATTTTCCTCAGGTTCCCTTGTTGGCTCTTCCAACTTATGGTTTCTCCATAGAACTTTTACCAAATGAGTCGTCCGGTTTCTCAGCACTTGTTATCATGTATCAAGAATCTTGATAGGCTCTTCACAATAAGACAGATCTGGTTCCAGTTCTAATTCCTAATAAGTGAGTACATGCGTTGGGTCAGGATGTATTTTCTCAACGGTGATACGTGGAACACATCGTGATCTTTGGAGAGATTTGGCGGCATTGCCAAATGATAATCTACAGCCCTAATACATTCTAGAATTTCAAAAGGTCCTATGTACATGGGACTCAATTTACCTTTCACACTGAAACGTATAACTCCCTTCCATGGAGATACCTTCTAGAAAACATGATCTCCTACCTGAAATTAGAAATCATTCAATCAGTTATCGGCATAACTCTTCTTCATACTTTGATGTGCTTTGATGTGGATTTGGATTACCTTTACCTTTTATATCGTTTCCTAATCATGTTTTGGGCCTATAAGTTTTCTTTCACCAACATCATCCCAACAAGTTGGTGTGCGACATCTCTTTCCATATAACGCTTCATATGGGGCCATCTGAATCCTTCAATGGAAGATATTTTTATAGTAAAATTCTACCAAAGGTAAATATTGATCCCACATACCCTGAATGTATAGTGAGAAGGATCTGAACATGTCTTATAAGGATTGAATAGTTCATTCTCATTGTCCATCTGTTTGAGGGCGGTAGGCAGTGCTCAAACGAAGTTCAGTATCCATAGTTTTCTGAAGACTTTTCCAGAATCTTGAAGTAAAATGTGGATCACGATTAGAAACAATTGATCAGGGTACTTCATGAAGTCTCACTACTTCATTAATATATTGTCTTGCTAGATGTTCAAGTGGTAAATCTTCTCTTATAGAAAGAAAATGTACTGACTTGGTAACACGATCAATAATGACCCATATTGCATCATTCGTTCTTGAAGTCTTTCATAGTCTCATGAAAAAGTCTATCGTGATATTATCGCATTTCCACTCATCTATAGGAAAAGGTTGCATTACTCTTCCAGGATGATGCCTTCTATCTTTCACTTGTTGACAAACAATACATCTTGACACAAAATCAGATATTTCCCTCTTCATGTTGTCCCAAAAAAATGTTCCTTCAATTCTCTATACATTTTGGTGATCCCAGGGTGTATAGAGAAATTGGAACTATTAGCATCATCCAAAAATTCGCTTTTTAGATCTGGTATATCGGGAACAGAATGTCTCTTCCCATGTTTCAAAATTCCATCTTCATACACAAAGTCACTCAGCCTCCCATCATTCACAGCATTAATCTTATTTTGAAACTCTTAATAATCGGTCTGAGAACTCTTTATCCTTTGAAGTAAATATTGTTTGGAAACCATTTGAAAAAGTATTTATGTTTCCCCATCCATGGTGATTCCCATATCCATCATTACTAGATCCATGTATATAGTATCCTCTATAACTCTCATCTTGTTCAAAACTCCAGGATCCTTTCTACTCAAAGCATCAAACACCTTATTTTCCTTCCGTGGGTGGTATTGTATACTGAAATCATAATCCTTGAGTAGTTAAATCCATTTCCATTGCCTCATGTTGAGATCCTTATGGTATAAAATATAATTCACACTCTTTAGATCGGTATATATCTTACATTTTTCACCATATAGAAATTTTCTCCATATATTCCAAGAAGAGATTACAACAGATAACCGAAGATCAAGGGGGGGGGGATAGTTTTTCTCATGGATTTTTAGCCTTCATGATGCATAGGTAATAACCCTGCCATTCTGTATAAGGACACTACCATGTCCTTTCATTGAAGCATCACTATAAATAACAATCCAATCATTCCCCGATGGTAGATTAAATATAAGAGCATTGACTAATATTCTCTATAGTTCTTAGAAACATTCTTCAAAATATATTGTCTAAACAATTTGACCCCTTTATGTGTGAGCTTCGTTAATGGGTTAGCCAATCAGGCAAAATTCTGGACGAAATGTCGATAATAACCTGCTAAACCAATAAAATTGCGTACCTCAATTATAATAGTTGGTGCTGTCCATTCTTTGATTGCTTTGGTCTTAGAAGGTTCAATAGATATTCTATCCTTAGAGACAATATGTCCAAGAAAAAAAATCTCTTGAAGCCAGATTTTAAACATGATAAACATCCCATATAATTTTTGTCTTCTCAGAGTATTCAGGATAATGCGCATGTGATTTTCATGATCTTCATGCTTTTGGAGTATACCAAGATATCGTCAATAAATACCACTAAAAATTCATCAAGATATTCCTTGAAAACAAAATTCATTAGATCCATGAAAACAGAGGTTTCGTTAGTCAGTCCCAAAGGCATTACTATAAACTCGTAATGCCCGTACCTGGTTCAAAATGCTGTTTTCGGAATGTCTTCCTTCTTCACAGACAAATGATGATATCCAGATCGAAGGTCAATTATCGAAAAATATTGAGCTCCATGAAGTTGGTCGAATAAATCATCAATGAGAGGTAGGGGAGATTTGTTCATTATTGTTATAGCATTGATCTCCCTGTAGTCAATGCACAACCTCATAGATCCATATTTCGTCTTAACAAAAAGAAGAGGGGATCTTGATGGATAAAAACTAGGGAGAATAAATCCCTTATTACTCAATTACTCTAGTTGTTTCTTTAGTTCCACTAATTCCAAAATGGTCATTCTTTAAAGGGTCTTCGATATGGTCCTTGAACCAGGAATTAAATCAATGGAAAACTCAATTACTCGTTCTGGAGGATGTCCCGGTAAATCATCTGGAAACACATCAACATATTCTCTCACAATAGGTACATCCTCTATTTGAACATTCCTTTTCTCACCCACATTCATTTCATTCTCTTCCTCCGAAATAATTGAATTTAGTTGAACTACTGGGGGTGGATCTAGATGAGAATCAGGTGGTGATGATTCTGCTCTAAAGATAATGTGTTCCTTATCATCATCATCAAAAATAGTTACCTCATTCTTCTTACAATAAATATTTGAATCATCGTATGAAAGCTAATCCATACCGAGGATTATATCAAATTAAATCATGGCTATGATGATGAGATCAGCAGATAAAGAACATTTATATACTCTAATGGGAACGAATTCAAATTTTTTTTTTTGATGACACTTACATTTGGAGTTTTAACTAACAACTCCCTTGTTAAATGAAATATGATATATCTAAATTTCTTAGTAAACTGGGAAGATATAAACCAATGTGATGATCTAGAATCAAATAAAGCATTTGCTAAACTTTAGGAAGCCATTAAATTACCTGCCACCTTATCTTTCAGAGCTTGTACCTCATTAGCATTGATAGCATAAGCTTGGCCTTTATCCCTTGGCCTTTTGCGAGGTAAGTTCAACTAACGCTCAGGATATTCATTTTCATAATGTCCCATCTGCCTGAAATTGTAGCATTGAACATCGGTAGATTATTTTTTTCCCTTAAAATCACAAGCTTGGTGGCCTTTTCACCACACTTGTAACATACTCTCATTCCCTTTAGGCATGTACCGGGGTGTTTCTTCCCACATTTACTACTGGATTGATATTCAACCTTTCCCTTCTTCTGCTTATTTCTATTTCCAGTGTGATAAGTAGATCTCTTCTTCTCTTGCTTTTCTTTAAAGTCAAATGACTTATAGAATTCGTTTTTCGTCTTGATAGCACATGAGACAATATCTTCGTGCGACAAGAAGGATTGTGAGACTAATTCTCAATAAAGAAATGGTTTTAACCCATCAATGAAATGATCAATCTTACAACGTGGGTTATGTATATAATATGCAGCCTTCCTTGCTAACCTTGTAATGTTAGACTCATACTTTGCAACATTCTCGTCCTCTTTTTTCCTTATGCTCGTAAATTTTATTTCCATATCTGGTCAATGGTCATGAGGAAAGATTTTTCCTAAGAAAATCTCTTTAAACTCCCTCCAATCCATATTTGATACTTCATCATCTTCCTTTGTGTTTTGAATCAATGACCACCATTGATCATCATCTCTAGTGAGACGGTAGACTACCATGACAACTTTTTCCCTTGCGCTACTCCCCATGGCGTGGAATATTTTCTCTAAGGAATTTATTCATTTATCATCTACTAGTGGATTTTTACCCCCATTGAATGTTGGTGGTTGTTTCCTCATGAATCAATCTGACATTGATCCCCCACGATGTGGATTAGGGTGCTCTATATGGGTAAGTTTATTATTCATAACCTGAGTGTGTTCTCCCGGTATGGTGATTAGTTGATCGGCATCAGTTGCATCACGAGCTCCACTATAATTATCTTGAGGAGGTGGGAAATCCCTACATTGAGTGTGTGCATTGAAATGGTTCCATTCCTTCTACTATGCAATATTTCTAAACAATGGCATACACTATGATTAGTTAGTTATCAGAATACATAAATCCAGACATTTAAAACACTTAACATAAATTGAACAGTTTAGGGATATAATCCATAATCATAAAAATGTTTTCTTTGAGGATTTATATACTCATAAACCCTTCATAATGGTTTTTAAATAAAATAAGAATTATCCTAATCATATCCCCCCGGAGTTTCATAACCAAGAGTGCAGTAAGGCCTGTTGTTGTGTACCAGTTCCCATTCAAGTATTGCTCAAAGCAGTGTTTTCAGGTTTTACCTCTAGGTACATCTGTGCTAGAGCCACCTCTACCTGCTCGTATCCAGACAGGTATGTATTGCTTAGAAAATTCACAAAATCTCTAAAATACCTAAATTCTAGTAAGTTCTTCTATACTTATTCTCAAAGTACATCTTAGGTCTATGTGCTATAATCAGAGTTTATCTAAATATAGATACCAAAGTTTGTAAAAAAATCCTCTGATACCAACTGTAATGCCTCGACCCCAGTTACCCAGAGTTGGTGCATTATTACATAATATTGGATTGATCACAAAACATTGTGTCTAGAAAGACCGATTAGTTTAGTATCCTTGGAAACACTAGATACATTTATAAATGATACATTACATAATAAAGTGAAAAACTACAACAAAATAGTCTCCATAGTCCACACTAATATACCCTCAAACTATCCTTGTAGGTCAGTAATTGAATACTTCTTCACATCCTTGGTAAAATAAAACATAAAAATGGGTGAGCTCAGATGCTCAGTAAGGATAACTATATAGCGGAAAATTTCATAAATAAGCATAAATGTTTAAGGCAATGTATAACTAAAACAAAAGCCTTTTAAACTTGTATTTATTCATAAATGGAAAAAAATAAAATGAAGTAATTCTAGTTACTTATTCATATGGATATTCTACTAGTCGAATAATCACATGTAATATCAATAACCACTTTCATAATGATGGAATGCATAATACCAGACTATCATAACCAAATAGTCAAGGCCTTGTGCCTATACTAAAAATATGAATTTATCAATGCCTTGTGCCAAGAAACTAGTTTGTCTCATGAGACCTACCTATTCATCGAGGAGCTGTAGCGGGATCCACATGTCACTTGCTAAGTCCAATGAATTCCTCATATGAACAGGTTTAAACATAATATAAACATTAGTATTAAAACATGCATACGAAATATCAATACATTATTCATAAACCATGAATGGTATAAAAATAACACATCTATAGTCAAACATATCACAGAACCATCAATACAATATGGAAGTTTTGTATCATAATAAATCATCTTCAAATAAGCTTAAAATCCTTAAAAGTATGTTGACATAGATGAAATCAAAATTATTTTATAGAAATATCTCTTGTTTTTAATCATTGAAATGTAAAAATAATTATAAAAGAAAGTATTTACTTTGAAAATATTTTTATAACCTTGTAAGGGAATCATTGACTATTTTATAATGGGAGAAAATAGCTGCACCCTCCATATATGTTAAAAAGATATTCTTACCTTAATTCCTTCGAAATGTTTAAAAATGACATTGTTTGGAAAATTATGGAATGATTACTTTATAAATATCTTATTAAAAGTCAAAAAAGGGCATAAATGACTTTAACCCATAGTCTATAAAATATTAAGAATGTTTTGAAATACATTTTTAAGAAACATGGATGTGGATGATAAAGAGGTCCTAGTAGATACTTACGTAAAAACTACCTCAATAATAAAGAGATTGTAAAATTAACCCTTACCTTGTAATTTTTTTTGGTAGAGGGTAGGTTAACCTCCTGTATAATTTTGAAATAATTGTTATTAAATTATACAAGAATAATATACATCATTATGAAATCATATATTATCTTTTAGCACTTTTTTTAGTAATATCTTAGTATTATCGTTGTTTTGGGTGTTAACTGATTCGTTTTCCTTTATATTCATTGTTATGTGAGTCATATTTTCTATGGATAGGATGTATCTTATTCATATCCAGAACTATATCAATTCCTTAAACATTATTTTTAATCATCTAATGAAAATTAGTCTTAAATGGATACGATGTGGAATGAATCTCATTGCGTTTGTGGAGAAAGTAATCTGTACGCACGCACGAGCGATAATATCATTCTTTTGATATTAAAATAATATATAATTGGATGGTATATCAAATATACAGAATAATTATCCTGTTATATTTATTATTTACATGAAATACACATCATTATTATAACCATCAAAATAATAGTGTATTGAATAACAATTACACCACGACTTGGAGACGGTAAGTCGTACGTACACACGTATGGTGACATGTAATTCAAAGGATGGATAGAATAATGAATTTAGTTGTACCATATTTATATTAACATCATAGTATATATAAGATACTGGAGTTATTATTTTATAATTTAAACAACAAAAAAAGGAAGTGGAAGAAGAAAGGAACTTGAAAGAGGTGGTGAGATATTTACCTATTCTTCGGGTTCAACCTTTTGATTTGATCAAAAAGGCTCTATAGGTTGGGTTTATAAGTAAATAAAGGCCACTATGTTTAAGTGAATACAGTTGAGAGGGTATTTGGGTAGATTTGGGCCGAGCTGAATGGCTTTGAAGGTGTGAGATAGAGAGAAGGGACAGTGCCCTTTTATATGAGAGGTGAGGGGAAACTTAAGAAAATATAGATATATTATTTTATAATAAAATCATTTTAGGTTTCTAATGGCTCAAAAATAAATTATTTACAGGATAAGGTAGGGATTTTTATTAAAACAATCAACAAATAGGTTTTAGATAGGTTTGGGTTACTATATTAACTTTATCTTTTAGATTTAACTCTTCGTAAAATAGTTTGACATTTACCATGTCTCTTTGTATTTTTATATTATATGGTTAATAAGCATACTATATACTTCCAATCGAACCCGAATTGTTTCATTAATGATAAAAATATCATTATATAATTAATTTATCTGATCCTTATATTTTTAGGAATATAATATCAATTAATAATATAATATTTTTTTTAAAAACTCTTAAATGTCAATTTTGACACTATTTGGTATTTTGTTTTTTCTAAATTCATAAAAAAATTATTACTTCGAAAACAATTCATGTATCGAACCCCAATATGTGATATTAAGATATAAAATTACTTTAATTTATTAAATGTCTCAAATTACATTTATTTGTATATTTATAATATCTATTATATTAATATTTCATTAATTAGTTAATTACTGCATCACCATTGTGTCATAAATAAATCATATTATTTAAAGTCTAAAAATTATAAATAAAATACCATTATGTATGAAATCTTTTTATCATTCTAATGAATATTTATAATTAATTTTATCTTATGTATAACCCTATATTAAAACTGTTTTAGTCATTAAACATTGATTTCAACTCTTTTAACTCTTCTTTGAATTAAATAATAATAAATGTCCTTATCTAATCCATTTGGACAAAAGAGGTTCATATATTATTCCTAAGGTTGTTATTGGTCGAATTATAATTAGAAAATAGAATTATGACATGTTTTAGGGTAGTAATAATATCATTTTTACCCTTAATTACCCTTTTTACTTTTAACCGTGGTAAATAAAAGCAAAAAGTTACTATTCATCAAAAATTATTATTATCTTATTGAACCACATTTTACTCTTTGTTATTAACCATGTATCTCAGATTTTCAAAATTCCACTCACAGAAGTAGTAAAATTATGTTTTATGTGAATTTGCAAATTCTCATAGGAGATGGGTAAAAGACAGTGAAAAGTTCAATAAAAGTTTTATATATTTAAAATTATTATAAACTGACTCCAACGAATTATATTGAAATTATATAGGTATTATGTATCCTTTTTTATATAAAATAAATTTAAATAAAATAAAATATTATTTGAATAAAAATTCAGTTTTAAACTATTACTCAGTGTTTTTCACTATTCATCAAAAATTGAAGGTTTTCATAACAATACCAAAAATTCACCCTAGGCTAATATCGATACTCTGAATCCAAAAAAATAATTCCATTTTAGAAGTTAATATTTATAAAATTTCAAAAATTAGGTATTACTATACATAACAGCTAGTTTGATTGGATGTGGTGTGTTAGAACACGAAGTTGCGTACAAGACACGCTACTGTATTATTCAAAGAGAAGTGTACCATGGAAGATTGGTGTGTTACATTTATAGTGGTGGAGAGGTGGGTTTTCTAATTATTTTATTAATCAGTATATTATTTTGGATCAATAATATGAATCTTTATTGTTACCTTGAATAAATATAGTAAAAAGGAAAGTATTATTCAAGATTATGGTTCCTACATCAACCTTAAATCAACAATGACTCACAAATTCATGTATTTAGTATTAATTGTAAATTATCATACTTTACTATTCCAAAAATCAAGAAATTTATGAAATTACCAAAAATTTTCCAAAAGTGCTTTTCAACACTAGAATTAATTAATGAAATAATTTTTTTGAAAATACTTTCATTAATATGATAAATTTAATTTTTAATTAAAATAATCATTTACTCCAAAAATACAGTTTTTAAAATATAATGTGATTTTATAACACGTTAAAAATTAACTAAGGAAACATAAAATTATATAAAAATAATAATAAATCAAAATATTAATTTAAGAGTACATTTTATAAAAATAATGTTTCTTTTAAATTATTAAATTAATCATAAAATTTTAATTAAATATTTATGACATTCAAATATACCATCACTTAATTAATAATTTTTAAAACATTTATTTACTTATACAATCATATAATTATAGTATACATTCATTAATAAATGCCAAAATTTTATTTATACTTTCATGGGTGAGGTTACTATTCATTTGGTTGGTTTGCTATTCATAAAGGTTATTTTACTATTTCTATGTTTAGGTTACTATTTCATTATTAAAGGTTCCATGACTTCTAGAAATACATCTTATTTCATTCATTTCTCATCTATAAAGCTTTTATTGTGTTCCATTTTTGATTTTATTTGGATTAGACTATATGGAATAATTATAAGATGGGAGTTTCCATTGATAAAATTATGGGTTGTTACATTCTTACCCCTTATGTAATTTTACCCTCAAAATTTCATTTTACATATTATGGTTATAACAACTGAGGGTACTTATCCTTCATCACATAATCTGGCTCACATGTTTTCTATTTATACATATGGTTCTACAATAGTACATTGACCAGGTGAGTATTTTGGTTGCTTAGAACGTTATCTGTATTGTTTGAGATCTTCATTGGCTTATCCTCATAGGAGAAATAATTTTCCAATTGTACCACATCTATATTCAGTACATGTTGGGGATTTTTTATATACATTCTCAATATGGATACATAGAATACATCTTGTATTTGAGACATTGTTGGTGAAAGTGCCAGATGATAGGCCAAAACTCTAACTAGATAATCATGAATGGTCTGATGTACATGGGACTCAACATTCCTTTCATCACAAATCAAATGATCCTATTTATTATATATATATATATATATATATATGAATTCCTTGTTTTTAGCCATAATCTCATGGTCTAATCCATGAATGAATTCATAGCACATTTTTCAACTATCAACTACCTTGATGTGCTGAAAAATTATTTTCATAGTTTTTTACCATTTCATGTTCTAGAAGCATACATTCACAAAATTCCTCCATAAACAGCAGTGTTCTTCATATTTTCCCATAGAGAGATTTATATGGAGACATTTGGATACTTGAGTGAATACTATTATTATTAGTGAACTTGGTAAGAGGAAGATTTCAGTCTCATCCTAATTTAATGTCCATTGAACATTCCATTAACATGTCTTCTAGTGTCTGAATTTTTCTTTTATATTGGACATTAGTTTGTGGATTATATGTTTTATTGAAGTTCATCTTAGTGTTTTGAGTTTTTTGGAGTCTTTTCTAAAACATTTTCGTGATTCCTGGATCTCGATCGGATACAATCAGTTGTGGTACTCCATGAAAACATACTAATTTTATGATTTATATCTATGAAAGTTGATTGAGTGAGAAATCCTCTAAAATTGTTATAAATTGAGATGCTTTTATAAGACTATCCATAACAACCCATATAGCATTGTTACCTCAGTATATCTTCGAAATTCCATTTAAAAAATCCTTGGTTATGTTTTTCTATTTCCATGTTGGTAAGGGTAATGTATTCATCAACCCCTTGGAATTTTTTATTTTTATCCTTAATTGAATACATTCCATGTACATTGATATATATTCATATAGTTCCTTTTTCATATTTTCCACAAAATGTTCTCTCAAATATCATGATACATATTTATGATCCCTAGTTGAATAGAGAATGTTGTGATATGTGTATCATTCAGATGAACATTACTTATCTTTGAATAATATGGTACACATAATCAGGACCCAAATAATATAAATCCTTACTCATCAAGTTTAAACTCTATGGATTTCCCCGTTCTTTTTTATTTCACCTTCTTCCAAATTTCAACATCTTTTCTTTGAGAAACATTTATTTTCTCTAAGAGGGACGGTTCAAAAATCATTTGATAAATGATTTATTATTTCAGAATTTAATGATTCTAATGTTCATACATTGAATTTCTATGAAGATGGGATCCTTATCAATTTTCCTCATTGATAATGTTTCTGGATCCATTCTTTTTAATGTATCTGCCAAATTATTATCCTTATCTGGATGGTAGTGGATCGAGAAATTGTAATCCTAGATGATATTTAACCATTGTCACTGTCACATCCTAATCTCCTTCCATGTAAATATATATTTGATACAATTTTGATCAGTATATATCTCAAACTTCTCCCCAAAGAGATAATTTCAGCATATTTTCAAAGGAAAGACCAAAACCTTCCACTCCAGACCATATGTTGTTTTTTATCATTAATTTTCTACTACCTTGAGGTAGAGTCGATCACATTATCATTTTTCATCAGTACATGTCATAATTCATTTTTTGAATTATTGTTCTATAAAATAATTGTACCCCAATTTTCATTAGTGTGAGTTCTAATATGTCGATAAGACTTTTTTTTACTCTTTGATTAAATCTTCATATTTACTGGTCCAAAAAAGCTTTTCTGAAATACGAGTCATCTTGATCAGGGGGTTTTATGATAATGAGATTTTCTTCAAATGTTTTCTATAATCCCTATCTAGGAAAAGGAAACTATGGATTTATATTATAGATGATGACCTAGGCCACTCAACATTTTCCTTTATCAAGGAAGGCACCAATGATATTACTTTTCTGGTGATATCATCATCCAAAAATTATACATCCTCTATCAAGAACTCAAAATTATTGTAAATTTCAAAAAAATTCTACCATCGCAATGTCTTCATCATAGTATTCAAATTCTTCTTATGTTCTACCTTCCTCTTGGTGTATATCATAGTATCATCAATAAAGACAACAGAAAATTTGTCAAGAAATTTTCTAATGAATATATTCATTATGTCCATGAACTTTTCAAGATCCTTAGTAAGTTTGAATGGAATCTCTATGAACTCATAGTGTCCATATATCATATTAATGGTTGTTTTGGGAATATATTCATTCTTTTTCCATTATGTGATGATATCCTAACTGAAGGCCCACCTTATAGAAATACGTGGCTCCATATACTTGATTGAACAATTCATCTATCTATGGAAGGGGATAGTTTTCCATTATCATGATTTTATTGAAAACGTGATAATCAATGTAGAGGCACATTTATCTATCCCTTTTCTTAATGGAGTGGACTATTTCACCCCATTATAAAGCACTCAGGAATAAAAAACACTTGACCAGATAATCTTGTAACTGATTCTTTAGTTTAACCTACTCAATGTAGCCGGTCTATAAAGTGTCATTGATATTTTTAAAGGTCTAAGAATAAGATTAATTGATAACTCAACGTCTCATTCATGAGGAAGACCAGATAATTTTTCAGGGAACACATCTCTGTAGTCCCATACAATTGGCATGTCTTCGAGTTGGATTTTCTCCATTGTATCACTAATTTGAGTGAGATATTTTTGTTCATAAAGAAATCATTTCCAAACATGAGACAATGATTCTGAAGTAGATTCATCATTTTCCTTAGAAGGTTACATAATTGGAGGATGTATCCCGGTTTGAGGAGTGACCTCCCTTTGCTGAAAATTGATTTTGAATTTGTATAAAGACATCCATTCCTTGCCCAAAATAGAATCAAACTCCACCAAATGATGTTGAAATAATTTTCTGGTAGCTTTATTCCAAAAATATGAAACCAGGAAGAGTAATATACTTTGGAAGAAATAATTTTCCCATTTTTTTGTTTTCACAGATAACTCAAGCACCGTATTTTGACGTTTTCCTTGAATTGCTCTACTAAACACACAATATAGGGAAGAATGTGTATAACCATAATCAAATAGTACATTCACTATTATTTAATGAATAACCAGTGTACCTATAACCAAATAATTTCCATGCTCCCCCTCAATGCGAGTGATGGAATAATTCTTCCCTTACTCTTCTAGATTTGGTGGTTGGTTATGCTAATTTCCCATGAAAACATGATGTTCATTTCATTGTATTTATTGTAATCTTAATCCAGAAATATGAAGCTTTGAACCATGGATGGTTATCTTCTTTCCTCCAAGGCATTATCCTTATTCCGTAATTATTTTCAATATTAATGAGCATGTTTGTATTCTCTCCCATACTTCTGGCATTTCCATATACCTCTGAGGTAGTACCCATGATGCTTCTACCCACATATTTGACGTGTAATGGGTTGTGATTTTTGTCCACTATATTTATTAAATCCCCCAGCTAGAAACTCCATCATTTGATTCTTGTCAAGATAGCCAATGTACCATTCTCCAAACACCATATCCACTTTGAGAGAATATCAAAAAAATTCTTCATAACTCCAAATGTCTTCAATTTATACAGGGTGTCTAATGTGTGGTTTTATACCACAAAATAATCTATCAATATTTATATAATTGTAGACAAAAAACACAAAGAGTACCTTGAAATCCTTGTCTAATTTTCTTTGTATTATATTTCAGTTTCACCATCCTTTTACTTCATAGTATTAAATTCATTATAAATATTTTTAGGAATATTTTTAGGAAAATACTTATAAAAAAAGTCATCTTAAAGTCATCCCACTCTGTATCTGCAATTTATTCTTTTGAATTGGTGTTCAAAATCTATGCCCACCATTGGTCGAAATCTCCATCTAAATTATAAACGGCCAAAGTCACCTTCTCTATCTGAGAACACTGAAGTGTTGAAAAAAAATTATCAATTAAGATGACCCATAATTTTGCGATTAGTGGATCATAACAACCACAAAATATTGATTTTCATTTCAACATAAATGGCTCGATATCTAGTTTCCATATCTTATGTGAAGGAGGAAATTCTATATCATTAATGTTATTATTCATAGCATGAGATAGCTGGTTATGAATCGCCATGAAATTTTAAAATCCACCTTTCATGGAATTTGGAATGTCATTGAGGAAATCGCTACATTATCTCTCAAGTGGTTTGTTGTCCTGGTATCTTCTAGTTCCCCCCATTTCATAAAATTTAAATTTTTTTAACAAATCATTAGTCAACAATTAATGAAAAAATAAATTATTTCTTTTTATGATTGTGTTAAAAGGCATGTATTGTGGGATTCATAGGAATATAATTTTCTAAAACAAGTATTTTAAGGTTCTTACTTATTCATAGTCTCCAACTAATGGTTTTAATGAAGGTTCTGTAATCGTAATCCCAAAATTTTCTAAATTATTATCTGAATCAAACTCTAGAGACCTTGATTTATTATTTCATTATAATTACATCATTATAAAAAACAACAAAATAGTTTTACAAATCTAGGAAAAAATGGTTTAGTGTCTTGGGAAAATTATGAACAAACAAACATTTAAATATTAAAACATAAACATTTATTTAATTTATTCTTATCTATCTCTTTATTGGACCACATTTACTTCTTAGTTCAACTATTTACCTAAGGATACACATAAAAAGAAGTGGTAAGATTAAATCCTTGTATTATGAGGAATAAGAGAAATGAAACATTGGTAAGAATAATAATAATCATCATATAATAACCATGGGATCATCATTATAATCATGATAAGAAGAATTAGATAAAGGAATATAATATTTTAATGCATAAAATTGGAACATCATGTATTACTAGTCAAATACAATACATAGTTGTGAAAAAATCTAGGATCATGTTCATGAATATTTCACTATATATCATGAGATTAATTTTAATACTGAATACATTGGAGTTATATATAATTATTGGTGCATCCATCACATCAAAACATTTACATGCGTTGTTTAATTCCATGCACATCATAACAATTACGGTATCATTCATGCCACAAAGAATGTATGCCAATCATGGACTTAAACTATCTAAAGTAAGGGAATGGGTTTAATTTAAATAATAATAAATTAATTAACATTTTATTTACAATGATAAAAAAGGAGAAATATTCTTGAGGTAATTCTTGATTTAAGAAGAAACAATCATATTATAGAAAAAGATGCTTTCTAAAAAAATCTCTTTTGAAAAAATCTTTTCATTTCTCATAAAACCATATTATAACCATGTATATCCTTGAATATAAAAGGAAATGATAAAATATAGGATATTAATATAAAACTAATAGAAAATCCATACTAAAATGGTGTGAAAGAGTGAAAAACCAAATAAAGAGGGTCGTGTTTGAGAATCCCCTTACCTTATGTATAAAATCATTCTTCACTTTAATACCTTTTTTAATCAAATTAAATTCATTATTTAAAAGATATAATACTCTTTTTTCAGGAATTTGATTCATTGTTGTTTTGTGATGTTAATTTATGGGATTTTTTGTGATTTATAGAGTTTAATTTCATCATTCTGGAGTGTTCTTTTTCGGTTTTGATGACCAATTATCATGTATATGATAGTGGATGATTTTGTAAATTTGGTATAATTATCCAGAACTGAAATTATATGTTGTTAATAATATTCTATAAGATTAAATGTAACATACTATATAATTATAGAATAAGACATTTTCATATTTATTAATATTTATGAATTAGATATTAATTTGGATTTAAAAGGGATTCTACGTCTGATATCATACATGGAACACAACAATCGATTTATATGAAATCTTACGTTGCACACAATATTGAGTTATACCGAAAAATGATATAATATTAATACTATTAAATTATGTTGTTGTAATTTCATAGTCGTTATAATGGAGGGAATGAATGATATTAAATATATTATGATAATAGGGTTTACATATGTTCATGTTATGATTCATTGCTTAGAAAATTAAATACAACTGAAAATAAAAACCAATTGAATATAAAGGATGCGTTTTTAGGAAAAATAAATATTTAAGAGAGAATAAATTTATTAATAAGTTAATAAATTAACTCTTTTTTTATTATATTAATAATATATAAATTAAATAGGATGATTAATATTCATATTACATCTTTTAAGACATGATATAAGATGAAATTCAATTTTACGAATAAAATGATTTTTTTTCAAAAAAAATCATTTTTATTTCTTTTTATGGAAAACCCTAATTTTTTTTTTAATTTTATAAATTTTATTTGATTAAATAAAAATTTCATTTGGAAGAGATATATAAACACTTACTTTTGTTGAAATTATTTTATTTTACTGATAAAATTAATATTTTAATGAATATTGAAAAATACTGCATTTTAATTCAAAAATTCTATTTCGTCTAATTTATTTATATTGATATATTAAAATTTTACAATTTTATAATTTATAATTAGATTATTTTTTACCAATTAACTCAATTTCTTTCATTGGATTCAATTTCAAATTAAAATAAAATAGAAAAATATTATGAACTTGTGAACGTTATACTTTAAAACCCTATTTTCTTGATCAATCAATGAGATATGTGATAATCCTAATTTAACCAATTATGTGAATTAAAATTTCAAAAAAAAATATACATTGTTATACTAATTATGATAAATTTGGCCATATTGGATGAAAATAATTTATGGTTAATAGTAATTGTAGTTTTTTATTTACCAAAGTTAAAAGAAAATGTGGTAATTAAAGGTAAAGTTAATATTATAATATTATAAACATTCAATAACATTTTACCTAATATTATTTTATAAGTTATTATCTACCAATACAATCATTGGTATGAAATTGAAACCTTTGGGAGCCACTTCGTTGGGATTATGACATTTATAATAGTTAATTTAATGTAAAGGCAAATATGTCCTAAAAATGTCTCTTCATACTGAAACCATTTTAATATGGGGTAATATAAGTTATATCATTGACTATGAATATTCAATATAAATATAAGAATATTATCAACATCATGGTAATTTATTTATAATTTTTATTCATTAAATAAATTAATTTTATTATGACACAAGGATGATTCAATAATAGATTTAATAAATAAATAATCAAATAAATGATATTAATATCATTAAAATAAATACAATTTGAAATATTTGATGTCGTACAAGTATTTTATGGATTAATATTACATGTTAGGATTTATTTATTGTATTTTTTATATGTAATCAACTAGTTATGATATTTTTAAAAAGTCATGTAATGAATATTGTTTAAATTGACATAATTAGTATTTGAAAATATAATATATTTAATTAAATGATAAAAAAATTATTAAAGCATAATATTCCCCCAAAATATGATACAACTCTAATAATGTTATTAATTACTAATTAGTTGGGGTTTTTCATTATTTGAAAATATTTTAACCCTCTAAGTGTAAATTACTTGATAAAATAGTAAGAGTGAAAAGGGGTTAAAACAATAAGATAATTATTAAAAAACTTAAACTATTATAATATTCATTAAATGATTTTATATCTACGCATACAAATCATATATTCTAACTGAATGATTTTAGGATGATTTTTAATCAAAATTTAATCTATAATAATTTAAAACTATTAATAATTTCAAGGGTGCCCATCCCCTATCCTATAAAAATGAAACCCTTCCTATCTATTACACATACATAAAAAATCATTTTCATCATCCAAGATCTATCTATAACCCTTCTAAGTATCCATCCCAAAATTCTTGAGGCTTTATTTTATGTAGAACACCTTCCATAGAGGTGTTAATGCGTTCTTCAAAAGTGACAAACCGAATAAGAGGTATTGTTTTCATTAACCATCTCTATTTTATTTCTTCTTCAAATTACTTAAAATAATCATATATATTGATGAAATAATGACACCAGTATCCTTAATAAACTGTGATTTCATCATTATAATATCATCACTAAATCCATCTCTACTTTCATATACTGGAATGGAATTAATCATTCTTGAGTACATGTGAACTAATACCTCCACATGTTGATCTAATTCGTTTTTCATAAATGTCTATCATGATTGGTTATAATAATGGAAATATTTTTCATTTTTTATATTAATGAAATATGAATAATTATAATATAATAATATATCAATCATGTTCTTACATTCCACACACATAAAAATTATATCATCGTTCATGCGTACATATGAACTATCACTTCAACAAAGCGATGTGAATCCTTTTTATTCACCACATCACTTGTATGATATATATTATTTTAGTTAAATGATTATTATAATGTTAATTAAATTATTATCACGATGGAAATATAAAATAATAGTTAACTTATTTCTATATTTATCAATGAAAACTGGAAATGTTACTCATGTGAACATATGTCCTATCATCTCCATGATTATAAGATTGTTCATTTTTCATATCGTACATAAATGGTTTTATTTTATAGCATAATTAATTTATAAAATATATTATTATGTCATGAATATTTTTCTGGTTGTGATTTAATTTTTACCACGTGGATTATTTACATCATACCATGTTCCTTTCCTACTCAATTACTGAATATGACCGAGCATCCGATATGAACATAAATAATTATATAATTTTTATAACATAGTAATTAGTGAGATAAAAGAAATAATAAAAATGAAAAAGGTTCTAAAGAAAGTATATTGTAACCTAATTTTATTATTCATGAATATAAATATTTTACGTGATGAGTTGGACTCATAATAATGGACTTCTTCTCAATCTCTGTTCATTGAGGCATATATTGATATTATACACCCCTTTATTTTATACGGTGTATAATCAACCGCTTTGAATTTTAATTTCATTCAAATTATTTTCAAAATGAAAATTTTTTATATGAATCATTTTACTAAATGAAAAATGGAATGTTTTTTTAACATATACAGTGAAAATGACTTTTCCACCATTGTGACCATTATTTGATATTTGGCTTCCTCTACAAGACGCAATGTTTTTTCAAAATAAAATTCTACATTTTCTTTTAGGTATTTTGTTATTTAAAATGTTTCTAATAAAAGATTTATTATGTCAATATATGGAAATTATATCTTGTGATTTCAATGTAAAAATTTTATTTTTCCTTTTAGATTATTAATGTGTTATGATTATGTTATAGTTCATAGAGATTACTTATCTATACTGTTTGTTCAGTGATAAACCAAGGTGGAGTGAGCTCGTGATAGCTATCCATTGTATTGGGTAGTCAGATATTGTTAAACAATATTGTTTCTCCTAAAATTTTTATGTAATATACTATGATGGGTATTTCAAACGTAATCATAAAGGTTAATCCCTATGTATCTATGAATGCTACAATGTAAGTATGATATGGATGCCACAAGATACCTTTTTGATTTATGATTTCTATAAAGTCTTTCATGATTATAACTATTTCATGATTAATTTTAAATATTTTATGTTTTATGGGTATGATTTTTTGAAAATGGTTTCATGAGTTTAAGGCCTTCATAGACATCGAGTTTCATTACTTATTTTATATTCCTTTCTGAGTTGTTTGTGCTCATCCCGAGTTTTAAAAATGTTTTTCCACAAGGTATAATGATGGGAAAGAGAAATTAAGTAGGAAAAAGAAATTTTAGGAATATTTTTATCACGAAATAAAAATTATGTTATATTTCAAAAAAAAATAGATTATGGAAAAATTGATATTTAGTAGACTTGTCTGCATTGTAATTTTTAAGTAGTTGTGTAAATGTTATGGACAAAGTCTATGAAATAGTAACGATGAAAAAACTATTAATATGAATTTTTTATTAAACTCAATATTATGTAATGTTAATTTCATGGGCCTTATATTTAGTATCATTTAATGGTTTAGACAACTTTTGAGATTGGGGTGATATTTAAGAATAAGTTATAAGTTATATATAACTACAATGGTTAGCATAATATAAAGATTCATAGTTATTTTAGACAAATTGAATGATATTGAGATATCATGAATGAGTATATATTAGTGCTTATCTTCCTCATAAGATAGTATATGATGTTTTTATTGATATACTCACACTAACCATTTCTGTTCTAGTAAAACGATGGATCAAGCAAGAACCAAAGTGACAATGGATATGAAATAAAATGTGATGATTCTTTTAATAAGATACTGAACGCAATATGAGATATAATGGGAAATCCTGTGGCTATTCAAAACCAACAATCAGAAGTCATGATTAACCATTGGAGACTTGGTGAGTTTTCTAATGCATAATATATGATATAAATGAATCCCTATCGATGTTTATGTAATAATTACATATTTATGTATATTTAACAACATATGTGTCAAGAATGTGAAATGAAACACCTAAGAAAATTATTTAAAGGTACATGAAGATATTATAGATCTAAAAATTATGGTCATAATGCAATAACATTCCAATGTAAAAAGAATCATTCCATTAAATCAAGTAAGGGGAAAGAAGTTATTATAGAGTTATCAATTAAATTATTTAAATGTGGAGAGTATGATCATTATGAAAATTAATGTCTTATGAATACAGTTCAAACATGGTATTAGGAGGACCGTATAAACATAGGTTTATCAATGCTTAATTTCTATTCAATTGAATATTAGGATACTGAAAATGGATTCTAAATGGTATGGATGATTTCTTGTCTAATTTCTTTACATTATTAAATATTAGGAAATGATTTATGTTTTTGTTGGTAGGAAATAAGTATTAAAGAGTAAGATGTAAAAAATTGGTTATATGATCATGGGGAATGCTGAATGATAAAAAGTTCTACATATAATTGATTCAAGACTTAAGGTAGATTGTAGGATGATGGAATGTTTAAAGGTATTAATGCTCTTTTGATGATGGGATTACATTGGAAAAAATTTTCTAGTATGAGTAATTGTGATGTTTGTTTTGTGAAAATGTTACTTGAAGAATTATCATTTCATATGTGGATATAATTACAAATGTATAGAAAACATTAATATGATTTTTTTCAGGAAATTAAGGGTTATTGCATTTTGAGATGAAAAATTAATTACATAAGATAAAATTTGATATTAAAATATGTTACGTTTATTTTTTATAGTTTTATATATTTTTGGGAATGTTATAATAAAAATATAGTTTAAAAAAGGATAACCCATAGGATGTATGAAAACCCACCGCATTCGGTATGGCTGTAGGAATCGAACCAACAACCAAAGCGTGATTACGGTGAATCAACTACCAGTGACCAATGTGAAGTCCCTGGTTAGTATATCAATTTATTTTTAGTTAAATGAGTTTATGGAAAAAGAATCACTTAATTTTTTGAACGTTTTTTTATCAAAAGGATATCCTTGTTATAGGAAAATTATTTGGGGATTAGGTGATAAATTTTATTTTAGAAGATGTTCACTATTTTTGGAACCCTCTATTCCACAGTAAAGTATAATACTAAGAGATTTTATTTGAGGAGTAATGTTTGATTTTTATTTTTGAAAAATATATGTATTTATTGTGGACTTATGGAGTTTCAGGTTATTTAGGGAAATGATTACCTATATTGTAGAATATGAATTTTTGTAAATTACTTTTTTACATGAAATTAAGATTAGTTGATGTTATTTAATGTTAAATATTAGAACATATCATTGAAGATTAATTGATTAAATACATCTGTTTTTTTGGATTTAATATTAGTTACAATATTTTGGAGGAATTTTAATCATAGTTATTTGTTTAATGGTCAATGTGAGACTTTGGGTATTAATTTTTAATTTTAGAGATTAAAATTAGTCATTATTCTTTTATTGTTTATTATATTTGCAGAATTATATTATTTTATCCTAATATTTTAGCTTTGGTTCATGTTTCAAAATAGGATGAATAGATTTATAATCTTTTGTTAATTATGTGATTCAATAGAAGTTTATTCTTGTGTTTTAGGTGTGAAAATAAATACATCTTAAATACTCATAATTTGGAGAAAAATATGAGTATGGGGTATTATTTGATTAAAGGATGAAACTATAATTTTTCAGTAAGTATATTTCTTTATGTTTTTAGTAAATATAGTAAAATAATTACACTACTCTATGAAAATATCTTAAAACAAAAACATTTTCCATTCACATATCGTACGATGAATTCAATAACCAGTTAACACATCAATAATTTGTGGTCTTGTGATTGTTATCTTTCTCTTAATCATGTTTTCTATCACTCTCCATCAGAATATGATGGTTACTTTTTCATCCACATCCATGTTTTCTCTATAGGAAATCCGAGAATGTGTAATCTTAGGTGTGCTATATACTATAATTTATTCTATTTAATGTGGATGTTTTATTAATATATTCCCGATGGGGTAATTCAATAAGGGAATTTTGAAAAGTGAAACTTTATTACCAATCCGAAATATTATAATGTGGATGCACTTTCCAAATAGGGGGAAGGATGTAACATCCCATGTAATTAAAGAATAACAAATTTTCAAATTTATTAATATTTGTGAATCATATATTAATTTCACATTAAAAGTGATAGTATGCCTGAAAGCGTACCTAACACACAACAATTGGTTCCTACGAAATCTTATGTTGCACACAAGACTGGGTTATATCAAACAATAATATATTATTAATACTATTTTTTAAGTTATAGTTATATCATATCCCATAGAATGGAAGGAATGAATGATATTAACTAAATTATGATAATAGGTTTTACACAAGTTTATATAGTAATTCATTTGTTATAAAATTAATTAAAAATTAAAATACAAACAAATATAACATAAAGGATAAGTTTTTATGGAAAAAATAATATTTACGTGCAAATATTGTGTTTCTAAAATAATAAAATCAATCATCATGGATTATATTGATTAAATATAAATTAAATAGTATTGTTAAAATTCATCTTATATTTTCTCTAAAATTTTATAAGAATAAATTCAATTTTATGAATAAAATCATTATTTTTCAAAAAATCCTTTTTAAGGCCTTTTAATTGTGAACACATTTTAAGTCTAGTATTTTTATAATTTATAAATTATATTTGAAAAAATAAACTTCTTATTTTATATAGGGATACAAAATTTTACTTTGGTTGAATTTCTTATATTTTTATAAAATTCATATTTTAATAAATAGTGAAAAATAATATATTTTAATTCAAAACTACCATTTCACATAATTGTTTTATATTATTTGATAATACTTTTACATGGTTATATGGTATAATCACATAATGTTTTTATCAATTAACATAATTTAGTTCAATGGATGCAATTTCAAATTAAAATTAAATAGAAAAACAATGTGAACTGTTGAATGTTTTACATAAAGAAACCTGTTATTCTAATTGATCAATAGTGTTTGTTTTAAGCATAATTTAACCACATTGGTGAATAAATTTAAAAAAAAAAGGATGTACAAGGTTTTAATAAATATATAATATGAGGTCCAATAGGATCCAAATAATTTTTGTTGAATAGTAACTTTTGTATTTTATTTATAAGAGTTAAAGATAAATTGGGTAATTAATTGTAATATTAATATTATAATATTATAAAAATACCATAACACTTGTCTTAATCTTATTGGATATTATATTATCTACCTTGAGAATATTTGGGTTGAAATTTTGTCCTTTGGAAGCCACATGTTTTTTATTATGTCATTTATAACATTTAGTTCAAAGTAAAGGTAAATATGTCTTAAAAATGTATTTTCTTTCTATATTTTTTTAATATGGTGTTATTTTAGTGATATCTTAAACTATGAATAGTCATTAGATATATAAAAATATTATCTATAATATGGTAATTTAATTATAGTTTTTAGAGATTAAATAATTAAATTTAATTATGACACAAAGATGATGCAGTAATCTATTTATTAAAGAATGAATAAAATAAATGACAAAAATAATGAGAATAAAAAAAATATATTATTAAATATATTATTCCATAAAAAAATTTAATGTACGACTATGTCATTTTAGTATTCATTTAAATTATTTTCTTTAAGGAATATATTTTTTATGATATTTTTCAAAAGCCATGTAATGAATAGTGTCAAAATGGACATAAATAATATTTTAAAATAAAAATTATTTAATTAAATGATTAAATATTTCTAAAATTATATTATTAGGCCAAAAATTTCAGATAACTCTAAAAATTTCATTAATGACTCATTCATTGCTTTTTTCATTATTTTGTAATTATTTAAATCACCAAAGTGTATATTACATTATAAAATAGTAAGATTTTAAGGAGGTTAAATAAAAAAGATAAGGATTAAAAAATAATGAAACATTTCTAATTTTAATTGGATGATTATATTTTGAAACATACTCACCATATATTCTATATAAATTAGTTTTTACCCATTTGGAAACATAATTGATTTTATTTTAATTTAATACTTTTAACAATACCATGGGTGCCCCTCCCCTATTCGGTAAAAAGGCACTCATTCATATTTATTACCCATAATTGAAAAACATTTTTTAGGGGGATCTCTACAAAAAAAAATTTCTAGAATCCCCACCGAAATTCTTTAGGCTTTATTTTAGGTATAGCACTCTTTTTATTTGTGTTATGGTGTTCATCAAAGGTAATCAACCGAATACGAGGTATCATTTTCATTAAGTGGTTTTATTTTATTTATTTTTTCACTCCTTTACAATATTTTTTTTCTTAATTTAAATAATAAATACAGTATCCCCAATATAATGATATTTCATCATGATAATATCATATCCCAAATCCATCTCCACTTCCATTAAATTGGTAGGTATTTAATCATTTGTGTGTACGTGTGAACTATCACCTCTACGAACCGATCTAATTCGTTTTTCATAACCATATATCATGAATGGTTATTATAATGCAATAAATATTCATATTTTATATTCCTACAATATTAATTATTCTTATATAATAATATATCAATTAAATTCTTAATTTCCATGAACATAAAAAATGATAATGTCGTTAGTGCATACATGTGAACTATCTACTCCATGAAGTGATTTGAAACATTTTTTTTCACCACATCAATTTTATAATACATATATATGTATATTAATAATATTATTATTATTTTAATTATATCATTATGATTATGGAAATATAGAATAAAAATTACCTTATTTCCATAGTGATCAATGAAAATGGAAAGTTTAATCATGCATACGTACGACCAACCGTCTCCATAATTATAATGTTATTGATTTTTTATATCATAAATAAATAGTTTTATTTAAAAGTTTAATTAATGTATAAAAGTTATTATTATTTCAGGAATATTATTCTGGATATTATGGGTTTATGACCAGATGGACTATTAATATCATACCATGTTTATTTTCCATTAAGTACAGAATATCAACAGAATGTCTGATATGATCTTAAATAATTCTGTAATTTTTATAACATGTTAATAAGTGATATAAAAGAAACAATAAACGTGAAAAGGGATCTAAATAATGTATAAATGAAACTCTATTTGTTATTTTAGAATATAAATAATATATGTGACAATTCAAACTCACAGTAAGGGACTTCGTCACAAACTCCTTTAATTGGGTCATATTTTGATATTATACACCGTCTTCTTTTATATGGTGTATAATCAACCCCTCTGAATTTTAGTTTTATTCAATGGTTTTTAAAAGGAATATTTTCTATATGAAGCATTTTACTAAATGAAAAAAATAATGTTTTTAATGTATACAACAACAATCAATTTTCTTCTACTATGACCATTATTCGATAATTGGATTCCACTACATGTTGGAATGTTTTTAAAAGAATAATAAATTCCACCTTCCCATTTTAGGTATTTGGGTTTTGAAAATGGTTTTAATAATGGATATATTATATCAATATCTTTAAATTATATATTTTTATTAAAATATCAAAATTTTATTCCTCTTTTTTGCTTGTTAATGTGTTATGATTCTGTTATGGTTGTTGGTAATTTCTTATATATATAGGTGGTTCTTTTATAAATTGATGGTGGGTGAGCCAATGATATCACTCCAATGAATTGGGTAAAGATATTGAGTGAAATGAAATGGTTTCTACTATGAAAATTTGAAAATATAATGTGATGGGTATTCAAAAAATAACCATGAAGGTTACTCCATATGTAGATGTTTGAGCTACAATGTAAGTATAATATAGTTGACACAAGTTACTTTTATGTTCTATGATTACTAAGAGGGTTTTAATCATATAATTTTAAGATTAATTTTAATGTTGTTTTGTTTTATTGATGAAATCTATGATTTTGTGAAAAAATTTCATGTGTTTAAAATATTCAAAGACTAACAGTTTCATTACATGTTTTATATTTTTTACTAAGTTTTTGGTGCTCATCCCATGTTTTTAATAAAAATTCCGTTGGATATAATGATTGATACGAGAAATGAAGAAGTCAATAATAAAGTGATGAAAATTTTATCACGAAATATAAATCAGGAATTTTTTTAAAATGTTTTATATTCAGAAAAATTGATATTGAGTAGACTTGTATACTTTTTAATATTTACGTTTTTTTAATAGTTATGGCCTAATTATATGAAACGCTTACCCTAAAAATATCTTCATTGTGAATTCATTATTTAACACAATATTATATAATTTTAAAGCCTAGGGAATTATAATAAATGATCTTATAGATGATTTAGTGATATGGTATGAAGATGAATCGTTAGATAAATAGTTAATGACAACTATTTAGGTTAATTTTATTAGTATTCGATCACGACGAAATTGTTTTGTTTTATTATTTAGTATTTTGTATACAAGTTAGTTCTAGGACACAAAAGATGTTATAACATACATTTTTCAATATTTTTTAACCATTATAATGGTTTTATAACCATCCTAGAAGGCGGTGAATGAAAATGAAAACATTTGTTCCTCGAAGGTGATAAATCAACTCCTCTTGAATAACGTTTTCATTTTTACAATAAAAGGGATATAAGAAGGGGTTAGATGATGGATTTTTCCATTAGCATAATAAAATTTTCATATATGTAATATAATGTAGTTATAATTCCATTTAGATGAAAGGGTGTGTAGGGATAAAGAAAATAATAACATCAAAATAAATTAAAAGAAAATAAAGTGGACATTACCACTTGAATTTCTATTCCTTGGGAACCTCCTTAGGGAAATGCATTTTGGTGTTTTTTTGAGAACAAATGATATTTCACATAGGGGAGGGTCATGGGAAGGGTATTTAAATGTATTTGGAAAAGGATCAAGGCTTGAGAGTTTGGAGGAAAGGAGGTGGTGAGTGGATGTATTTTTATTAGAGGAAATGGGTATTTTCCCATTATTTTATTCATTATTTTATTATTACGGTGCAAGAGAGTGAATAGTTTTTTTTCTCCAAAATAAGTAAAATAAAATTTGAAGTATTGTAGGTATTATGGTGATTACGTTAACATTATATAAATAATGGCTTGAAAATTGTTTAATTTAGCATTTATGATAAATTATCGTATTTTAATATTCAACAAAATGTCATGTAGTTTAGAAAAATACCCAAAAATCACCCTAATAATTTTTTGAGGTGTAGATTTAAAAATTGAACTCTATTTTCTAGGAAAATTCTGAATATGACAAAATTAAGTTTCCTTTAAAATCATCATTTAATTGAAAAATATTGCTTTTAAAATAATAACTTATTTTATAACCCTAGGAAAAAATAACTGAGGAATAATAAAATTATATTATAATCATATGAAAAAAATTATTAATTTATGAATACGTTTTCTGAAAATAAATATTTATTTAAATAATTAAATTGATGATAAAATTGTAATTAAATATTTATAACTTACATAAATACTAATAGTTAATAATTTTTTAAAAAATTATTTACTAATACTATGAAATAATTATATTATAATTTCATATAGAATGTTCCTATATTTTATTAATATATTCATTGGTTAGGTTACCTTTCATTTGGTCAGTTTCCTATTTATATCATTCGTATTACTATTCTTATGATCAAGTTACTAATTCATCAATATAGGTTACATAAATTCTAGAAATACTTTTTATTTAATTCAATATTCATTTATAATATTTTTATTCTATTATAAATGTGATTTTATGTGGATTATATTATATTCTATAATTATAATAAGGGTGTTTCCATTGACAAAATTCTGGGTTTTTACACATTGTGTCTAAACAAATATAGTCCTAAAAATTAGTGTGTAAAATAATATAATAAATAGCCGAATTAATTTCACAATTAATAAAGAATATAAATATAATACCATATACCCTTGACATATAGGTTTACACCAAGGTTCATCCAAACCAAATATTGTATGATGTTGGATGTCTTTTCCCATTAGTTTATTTTCTTTCCTAGGATATATATCATATAATGCATGTGAATTAAACTTCCATGTACGAACTGGAAATATCATGAATCAAGTAATATTTTATCCCTACCTATGGTATCATGTAACCATGCATGTTTCACTCGGGAATCAAGTAATTATATACCTCATACATAGGCATCAAACATTAATGTCTACATGACTTTATAAAAATTCTCACAAAATATTCCCTTATATATCTGCAATCCTCAATACATACCAAGGTAAAAACATTCAGGATACATAATGTGAATTACCATTATAATCCCAAGTACATGATAAAATGACATAAATCTCTATATGGATTATTTTTTAAGAGTATTTTTAACTATTCAACATCAAATACTAATAAGATCCAATTCTTTATAATTTATCAAAAATGAATTTTTTTCATCATAATCTATATTGGATGATTCATCAAAATTACCAATTATCTATCTAGTTATTATATTATTCTATGTTACCTAATTATCATAATAAATTTAAAAATTACATTTCACATTCAATTTATTCCCATTTCACATTCAACATATCAATTATTCATTTATTCCCTAATTCCATTGTGTGAATTATAGGGTCATTCGAATTAACCACATAAAATCATATTTTTTATTTATCTAGATCATAAACCTAATTAATATATAAATAAACATCACCCAATAATCCATTCCACATGGAATTTCCAATTCAACATTTTTCTCTATCATCTTTTTTTCTAATATTCAACATTGTTTCAAGGGTATGCATGCCTCTTGGGTTTATGAAAATCCGTATCTCAATTCCAACACACCCTATAGGATCCATTGGTTGTCTAAACATATATATCCATCAATTTCCATGGGTTACAAATAAGGATAATTCACACACACCAGTTTCAACAAGATCATACTATTTACACATCCATAAATCAAAATTCTACCATTAAAGAAATGTTTCAGACCACATACCTTTGAAAATGAGGACTAATTCTAATGATCGATCACTAGGATCATTGAAAACACCATAATTCCATGTTGATAGTGATTTCAAAACTCTATAATTGATATAATTGGATCATTAAATTAGAAAACTATATGATTTAACCAATAATATGTGATAATTACAAAATAAAGTTATATATATCAAACGTTGGATCAATGAATCAAGGAAATGACATTTAGAGTCCCTTGGAGACATAATGTAATCAAAACTTACATATATCAAATATTATCATACTATTAGAAGATTGAGATTCTTAATCAAGGATTTTGGGAGGCTTAATTTGATTCCCAATCCTTTTACAAATATTATTACATGATTCTTATATAAAAATAATTATTAATATGAAACAATGGCCATAAAATCCTAGTGTCTTTGAATGATTAAGATCTTAATACATAAAATATGGCATCCTTATTTTATATTCCATCATGAGATCATAAAATATATTCCATCTCTAAAATATACAGGAGGTTACGTATAGAATACATAAGGAATGGGGCGAGCATAAAATCAAAAATAAGGAATGAATATGATAAAGAAAGACAACAAGTGTTTCAACGGTATTTCATGGAATCATAAAGGAGAAGTGTCACGAACCGAATCTGGTCGTCACCAAAACTGGCACCAAACCCAGCCCGTGACATGACCCAAAGGGTGTTCCCTATCCCCACGGGCTGGCACAAGTGCCCGGGTGTCATTTATTTTTGTTTGGGAATGATTTACCCGAATATAAAGGCATAAATAATTAAAAACAATCAATAAACTGAATCTGAAAAATTTATACCAAACGATGTTTACACAAAAACCAGAACTGAATACATTGTATTAGAGTCAATACAATATGACAATAAATAAATGAAAACATTATCAAAACAACCACCAAGACTCCACACGACAAGGGTTCATCACCCCCGAGCCGTCTCTACAGCACCGCATAGTATGAGGGGGCTAACAACCCGAACCGCCTTCACCTGAGGCCTTACCTTTACCTGAGTAAAACATAACAAAGTCTACATACACCCCAGGGGTGTAAGTAGGGTGTGAGCCTAATCCTAATAGTATACCACCCAATGACTCCAAAGTGCATGCAATATAAGGTGAAGAATCAAACAGTTTTAATTTGTAAAGAAAAACGACGATGATATTCCAAGAAATTCAACTTTCATTTAAAAAAAAGTTTTCAAAATAGAATTTCCAGAATGTTAACATATCTAAATGGTAATGATAGATACTATAAATTACTGAAAGAACACCCAAATTCAAGGGTAAATACTAAAAATCCAGTGAGAAACAAACTAGGAACATCCCTAGCCACTAGGTTGTCTCGGGCCCTATGTACCTCGTACCTCGATTTAAATCAACCATAGTAAAATTCACTCTCCTGCACAAGCCACTAGTAGGGAACATACCCACAAAATAGTGGTTTTAAATCATCATCCACATAGTTTAGTTAGTGTTTTCGTTATCCAAAAGCTTGGTGAAATAGGGACCACACCCATCCGGTCCACTAGCCGTAATAGTACAAATCCACCCACTTAATTACCCGGCTTCCCCTTTTGTGCTCAAACAATTTAAGCATGAAACATAAATCCATTTCAAATAAAACACCACTACTGGTGACACACAATCAATACAGTATCTATTACATTTTTATACCACTTAAAACACACAATAAAACACTTTTATTTGTAATAAAACAATTCCCCAAAATCCCGTAGTGTTTTGCACAAAAAAACACCTTGAGAACACAAATTGCACACTATGTGCACATTTTTGAATTACCAAAACATAAAGGGAATCCGAATACATTTAAAATAAAACAAAAAATCATTTTTAGGGAAGCCTCTTATGTTTTATGAAGTGACATCATTGTAAAAACTCCATTTTTACACAACACGGCTCTTAGAAATTCATGTGTTTCAGAAACACCGTTAAAAACAACTTTCACAGCAACAAACACATGGGAAAATCTTCAAAACAGTATTTTCAGTCCTATTATTTTTCATTAAAATCAACTAATTACTTATAGGTCATCCCAAAATGAACTAATAAAATATTTCAATTAAAACCCCCCAATTTCACCAAAAATTGGAATTTAAAATTCATTTGCATTATAAATGAAAATAAAACCAATTTTTACAGAAAAATTCAAGTGAAATAAAAATTAAGGTACCATGAACATAGCAAGATAATTTACAAAAATTGAACACACAATTGAATCACCTACCAAAACCAAGGAAACCCTTGAATCCTTTATGCGAAAACTCAAACGGACCACCGCCGCACCTCAACGAAGGTAAACCAAGCCTAAAACAAGAATTTCAGAACATGAAACACAAGAGAAAACCCTTATTTTTAAACCCTACTTTCTGGACATTAGGAACCTCAATGATAAGGGAATAAACCCTAAGTACATTGGATGTAACCCTAAACAAATTGAAAGAAGAAAGAAGGAGAAGAACTTAAATAAAATATCTTGTAGAAATCGCCCCCAAAGGTACCAGTATCTGATTTTAAAAAATACTCAAACATTCAAGGGAGGTTAGAACAAGGATAATGAGATCATTTTGGAATTTTAATGGGGTAAAAAGAGTAAAAATTGAGAGAGTTGTGAAGAAATGAACATACCTCTTCAAATCTGGACGATTTGAGAAAGCCTTTGAAGTTCGGCACCAAATCGCGATTAACCAGAGCTCCATAAAGGGGGGAGAGAGAATAGTCGCGCAGATGGGTTTAGTGGGCTTTGGCTCCACTTTGAATCACTGAAAAGGCCAAAATTTGAATAAGTTATAAAATAATCAAAATGTATTTTTAAAACAGGAATTGGGCTTTCGGGCAGGCCCAACCCCTTAGATAAAAACCCAAATAAACCCTGGTTATGGATTCTTAAAAGCTCCAAATTATATTGGTGGTGTTAATATGTTAGGGGAGGTCAAGTAGGAATTTAAATGGATGAAAAATGTAGAAAAATTAAAATGTTATAAAAGATAAAAAAAATATATTTTTTAATCTTAAATTGGGCTCATGGTTTGGAATAATTCATGAATACTCATCTATTCCTCCCTAAAACCTAGGGAAACCCCCAAAACAAAGCAATTATGTAACATAAATAAAAAATTCCTTTAAAATATTTCTTTTATGTGACAATTCATCCCACCATAAATCATTTCGCCCCCGGAATTACACAACAAGACCAGATGCAAAAGCAAAGCCCAAACGATAGACCAAGACAGACTTCCTTGCCACGTTTTCATCCTCTTCAAAAAGGACGAACATCTACAGTTGATAAAACAAAGGAAGATAATACTCTCACCAAAAAAATAACCCCACTTACTTAACATTATGAAATACATTCAAAACACATCCCAAAACAAAACACCTCAATCACTACAAGACGATGCACAAGAAATCCACTTGAAACAAACACCGAACTCAAATAACACTACCACAACCTTACGTAAACAAAACCATTGGGTGTTCTCAAACCCCAAATTTACCCAAGTAAAAAATTTGTGGATTGATAGACTGGAACGATACTACCTCTTACCTGGAATACACCAAGGAGAAAATTGAGTCACTAGTATGGGGTGACCTAATCCGGACATCCCACCACCAGGGAAAACTCAATTTCTAAGACAGAATAATGATAACAATTGGGGAAGGAATGAACGGTCTCCCCATTGTAAGGGGTAAACTAACATTATTCCTTTTCCAAGAGAACACACATGATACCCATCGCAGGTCTCCCCACTATAATAAAAAACACAACATTCCTTAAGGCAAAATCAAGACACTAACAGGGGGCCTCGAACAGACTTTCCAGCATTAGGGGTAGATTAATTTCAGAATTCTTCCAATGAAACTTACATGAGTCCCATTGTGGGTATAACCCCAAAAAAACCCAACCATATTAACTAAATAGTATGGGATAACAACAAAAAAAACAGAATTTTATGGAGTTGGCATGGCCGCACGGTTGTCTCACACGGTTTGGGAAACCGTGAGTTAAATGTGCAGATCATTCTATCCAAAGTGGAAACTTCACACAGTTTACTTTGACAAGAATCATGGACATGTGGAGACCATGCCGTAGCTACTATCTCTTATCACACGGTCCCCTGGGTTGGAACATGGTTACTGATAACCACTCACAGACTATGCACTTCAACCTGCCTAACCCAACTTTTAATCTTTTCTCCAAAAACACAAGGGACCCCAAAGGGGAAAAAATAAACTCAGGGTATGACATGGGAACAAGGTACTCACACCTCTTTCCACCAAATGTGATAAATTAGAACAAGAAGATGACACAAGAGTTTTAAACTATTCATATCTTTCATATTGAGGATATGACCTTGACCAAAAGTTTGAACGACTTTAGGATTTCCCCTAACTACACGCCAGCTTCTCTCTGGGGCCTATGGCTCGACCTCAATGGATTGAAGCATCTTTGGCCTCGTAGTTAGGATTTCTAAACCCCTAAACTGAACATCTTCTTCCTGTTCTAGAAACAATTATACTGTAATCTCAGATGGTCTCATTGATATAAGACACACTTCAAACCCGCTTTTCCCCTACCTATCATTTTACCAAACCATGAACTTAGAGGATGCACACACATTGCCCCTTTTTTTCTTTGGATGCTAAGCAGCGGAATGAAAGGACATATAGAAACACATTTCACTAGAACATAGGATCTAGAATTTCCTATAGGGAGACACACATCCAACAAAATAGTGACTTTCATAAGATTTCACGATCTTCACCCTTATAGTCAAATGAACACATGACATCGCAAGGCGTCACCGAACATGAACATTGTGGATAAAAAAAACATAAGGAGAGTGACCTTGTACTGAATCCCAAATAGCACATGATTCCAGAAAGTGTCCATAATAGCCACTCTTGGCTAGATCATTCACATTGGTGGCCTAACATGAACTCTTTCTTCAATGAGACTGACGAAAAACCCAGAGGCCCTTTAAGACATCATTCTACACTGACAACCCTGAACTTCGCTGAACTTATAAAACATAGGAAACATAAGAAACTAAGGTCTATATCAACCTCCCACAAACACTCTCCCACTATAACGGGATCCACATAATTGAAAAAAGAATAGGGGTAAACACAATCACCAAACCTCAAGAATAATGTCCTTTTGTTGATCAACTGGAGGATCATCCAACGGTTAATCACCATAGGCCAAACATGAATCATACATTAACACTTTATGGGCGTGTACCCTAGCCTACAGGAAAACCCAAGGACCCATCCAATCTGGTTATTTGGTCACAACAGACCACAAACCTGAACCGAACACATGAGCGAAGCCACCACATTGGACTCCCAAAAATTTTCCTCAAAAGAAACCACTGACCAACACTTCATTCCAACTTATCAATGAAACACAAACCCAAAACATTGTTCAAAAAAGAGGGTTTATTGAACTCGAAACATCCCACAATAATAATCCTAAAAACACATAATCCATACCTCCCAACCATACGTTATCAAAACACAACACTTTCCTTCAAAAAAATTATTTAAAAAACAATATTGGTCGATTGCGCATTTACCGATGGTATCTCATGAGCCTCACACATGCTTGTTTACATGCCACAGTGGGAATCCACCTCATATCCATCCATATTACCAAATAAACCTATGCATGTGGTCACCCTTGAGAATACCAAATACCAAAAATCAAACCTTTCCTATTTTTAAAATAAAACTTTTAACCACAATTTTCTTTTCTCAAAATCACTAACCATAATATCAAAACCAAATTTTTCATCTCACAAACGAATTTAGAAAATAATGAATAATTCAATAAAAGAACATATTCATGCCTTTCACAATTGTTTTAAAATATTTCAACACATTTCAAAACACTTCTAATTTCATGAAAAACACCATTTCATAAATCACCATTTAATTAAGAAATCAACTCTTCTCATTTCAAGACAAGTTTTTAAAAGTTCATAATATTTTTTGAAATTTTTAGTAGTCACTAAACCCAAAATCCATCTTCAACCCCCACACAAAAATTCTAGAACACTTAATTCAATCCAAATCACTTTTCCATGGTTTAAAAAAAATTCCACTAGAAACATATTTCCAAAACCCCAATTAACATAGTTCATAATTTTAATGGAGGTGTAAACATATAATTTACCCTTTTGAAATAATTCTGAAATTTCATTTATAGGAAATAAAAATAATAATACAATTTTCACTTTACTAGAAAATAACTTTACAAAAATTCACACTCCTTTAAGTGAAGTAATTTTTTTTGCTTAAAAAACCATGTTTCTAAAATTGCAAAACAAAGAGACACAAAACAATGTGAGAGGAAATTAGTTTCAGTGGGTGACTTAGACATATGGTTGGCAGACATATTCCAATCACTTCACCATCACAAAGAGTATTCTTGGGAAATATCCACGGCTCCACATGGCTTGCAAGGCCCTGTGAGCTCACCGAGATTATTCACCCAACTCTCTTTTCATTTCCCATAGTCATCATTAAACCAAGAAAACCAAAGGACTCAAATAAATCCATACTTCCCATGGGGACTTGAATCCCGTTATGAGGTGTGCTAGCCAGGCACACTACCCATGACTAAAATTTCAAGTCCCGACATTCCTAGCTCCAGACTATCCTGACTCTTCCCCAAATAACATGACCCAAGGAGCGAACCCCCTCTGATACCCTTTTGTCATGAACCGAATCTGGTCGTCGCCGAAACCGGCACCAAACCTAGCCTGTGACATGACCCAAAGGGCTTTCCCTATCCCCATGGTCTGGCACAAGTGCCCACATATCATTTATTTTTTGTTCGGGAATGATATACCCGAATATGAAGGCATAAACCATTAAAAACAATCAATAAACTGAATCTGAAAAATTTATTCCAAACGATGTTTCCACAAAAACCAGAACCGAATACATTGGTTTAGAGTCAATACAATATGACAATAAATAAATTAAAACATTATAAAAACAACCACCAAGACTCCACATGACAAGGGGTCATCACCCCCGAGCCGTCTCCACAACACCGCATAGTAGGAGGGGGCTAACAACCCGAACCGCCTTCACCTGAGGCCTTACCTTTACCTGAGTAAAACATAACAAAGTATACTTACACCCCATGGGTGTAAGTAGGGTGTGAGCCTAAGACCAATAATATACCACCCAATGATTCCAAAGTGCATGCAATATAAGGTGAAGAAGCAAACAGTTTTAATTCTTAATGAAAAACGATAACGAAATTCCAAGAAATGCAACTTTCATTTAAAAAAGGTTTTCAAACTATAATTTCCATAATGTTAACATATCTAAATGGAAATGATATATACTGTAAATTACTGAAAAAACACCCAAATACAAGAGTAAATACTAAAAATCTAGTGAGCAACAAACCAGGAACACCCCTAGGCACTAGTTTGTCTCGGGCCCTATGTACCTCGTACCTCGGTGTAAAGAAACCATAGTAAAATCCACTCTCGTGCACGAGCCACTAGTAGGGAACATAACCACAACATAGTGGTTTCCAATAATATTCCACATAGTTTAGTTAGAGTTTTCGTTATCAAAATTCTAGGTGAAACAGGGACAACACCCATCTGGTCTACTAGCCGTACTAGTACAAATCCACCCACCTAAGTACCCGGGCTTCCCCTTTTGTGCTCAAAAAATTTCAGCATGCAACATAAATCCATTTTCAATTAAAACACCACTACTGGCCACAAACAATCAATATAGTATCTATCACATTTTTATACCACTTAAAACACACAATAAAACACTTTGATTTGTAATAAAACAATTCCTCAAAATCACGAAGTGTTTTCCACAAAAAACACCTTGAGAACACCAATTCCACACTATGTGCACATTTGTTAATTACCAAAACATAAAGGGAATCCTAATACATTTATATTAAAACAAAAAATCATTTTTAGTGAAGCCTCATATGGTTTAAGAAGTGACATCATTGTAAATCCTCCATTTTTACACAACACGACTCTTAGAAATTCATGTGTTTCACAAACACCATTAAAAACAACATTCACAGCATCAAACACATGGTAAAATGATCAAAACAGTATTTTCATTCCTATTACAGTTCATTAAAATCAACTAATTACTTATGGGTCATCCCAAAATGAACAAATAAAATATTTGAATGAAAAACCCCCAATTTCTCCAAAAATTTGAACTTAAAATTCATTTTCATTATAAATGCAACTAAAACCAATTTTTACAGAAACATTCAAGTGAAATAAAAATTAAGGTACCATGAACACAGCAAGCTAATTCACAAAAATTTCACACACAATGGAATCACCTAACAAAACCAAGGAAACCCTTGAATCCTTTGTGCGAAAACTCAAACGCACCACCTCCGCACCTCAAGGAAGGTAAACCAGACCTAAAAGCAGAATTTCAGACCATGAAACACAATATAAAACCCTAATTTTTAAACCCTACTTTCTGGACATTAGGAACCTCAATGATAAGGGAAGAAACCCTATGTACATTGGATTTAACCCTAAACAAATTGAAAGAATAAAGAAGGATAAGAACTTACTTAAAATATCTTGTAGAAATCGCCCCCAAAAATACCAGTATCTGATTTTAAAAAATACTCAAACCATCAAGGGAGGTTCGAATACAGATAATGAGATCATTTAGGAATTTTAATGGGGGAAAAGTGTAAAAATTGAAAGGGTTATGAAGGAATGAACTTACCTCTTCAAATCTGGAAAATTTGAGAAAGCCTATAATGTTCGTCCCCAAATATCGATTAACCGGAGCTCCAAAGAGGGGGATAGAAAATGGTCGCGTTTTTGGTTTCAGTGGGCTTGGGTTCCACTTGGAATCACCGAAAAACCCCAAAAATTGAATATGTTATAACATAATCAACATGTATTTTTAAAACAGGAATTTGGATTTCGTGTAGGCCCAACCCCTTAGATAAAAACTCAAATAAACCATGGTTATGGATTTCTAAAAGCTCCAAATTATCTTTTTGGTGTTAATAGGTTAATGGAGGTCATGTTGGAATTTGAATGGATGAGAAATGTTGAAAAATGATAAAGTTATAAAAAATACAAAATTTATTTTTTAATCTGAAATTGGGCTCATGGTTTGGACCAATTCATGAATACTCATCTATTCCTCCCTAAAACCTAGGGACACCCCAAAAACAAAGCAAGGATGTAAATTAAATGAAAAATACCTTTCAAATATGTCTTTTATGTGAAAATAAGGCACATTATTGATCACATAGATATAATATGTAATTAACATGGAGTGATTAGATCATGGTATTATAGGAAATGTGGTATAAATAAATAAAATGACATAAAAATTAGTGAATTATAACCACCTTGGAAATAACACATGGTATAAAAATTCTCACCGTGGGGTTTTTTAGATCTTTATTTAATACATGATCTCTCATGAGACAATAAAATTGCCCAATTCATCATAGAAATATCAGTTCACACCCATCACAACATGTTCATGATATATATGTGGTTAATAAATGAAATAAATCAAAATTATTAACATAATAATTACCCATGAAAATAAAATAAGATCTATAATATTTATTAAAATCATAATCAAATGATATTTCAAAGTTATGGCATTTGAGAAATGATAATTATGAATGTTTTACCCCATCAAGTAAGGGTTAATTGACTTTATATATATGGAAGAGTCATAAATATATATAATTTACAATCAATCCATAATATCATATTTTTTCCCTTCATTAAAATACCTATAAAAATAAAAAAACCATTATTGAGTAAAATAACCATTTAACATTAAATAACATCAACGAATGTCATATTATATAGAAAATGATTTTCAAATATCACTTTGAAAATTTCTGGAGTAAAATATAATATCCATTTTGAAATTAATTTTTTAAAACATAAATAAGTATGAAACATTAATGATTTTTTTATAATAAAATTTGAAACATGAAAAGGAAGCATAAAAAAATGAGTGGTCATGCTAATAATAGAGCTCTATTCATTATGAATACATTAGAATATAATGATTACTTTCATATTTTTATATAAGTAGACAAAATTACATATTTTGTAAAAATATAAGAAATGCAGTTTTATTTTTTTAAAAAATCCATTTGTGGGTAACAATGACATTAAAAACTCATAGTAAAATATTTGGAAAACCATTTTTATAAAACATGGATTTGGAAGAACATGGATTTTCAACCAAAAATAGAAATAATCTTTATTTTTTTTAAAATAATATTTTAAAAAAAATTAAGTACCTAAAAGAGGAAAATTATAATATTACATGAAAAATTGATGATTAAATAAATGAGAATAATAATAAATTGTTGTATTAGATAATGATAAAATATTTTCCTTCAATATAAATTCAATCATAAGCAATCCTAATTAAATTAACATTGAATCAAAATACCTTGCCACATTGGATTCTTTTGAATCATAAATTAACCTGAATAAAATAGACAAGATATAACATAAAACATCATGAAATATGAAGGAATAATGATATAGTATATAAAGGGGATGTATTTTCACTAATCAAATGAAATTATGTGCCTGAAAGAACAAATGTCAAAAAATGAAGATTGAGATGAAACTCCTAGAATATTCGTGTCATTAAGGGTAGTGTTAATAAATGGGGTTATTATGTGAAAAAATGCAGATAAACACAAATAAAATTTTAAATACAACATAACGTTATAAAAATTCATTTCATGTACAATATTGTCATAATGTAATCAAAGATGTATTCATATAACCCGATGAATGGATATTGAGTTTACCTCATGGTTGGCATTAGTTGAGCACACATTAACCTCCTTTATATTGGTTTTAAACAATTTATTAACTTTAAAATAATTTTATAATTATTTATATTATCACACATGATCCTTTTATAAAATATTAGTACATAATCATTAGTATTCATTCATTATTACTATTGTTTCATTAGTTAATTTGCTCATTTTCTCCTACATGTTTCATCATGAATGCTGCAGATCATGAACAGAGGTTACATATTCATCATGTATAGAATTAAATTAATTTTATAGATATATACATTTCATTAGATAAATCTTCATAATCAGTTTTTAATTTGTAAATTAGATAATAAACTACAACACATTGTAGAGATTATAGGTCGTATGTACGAACAAGCATCATTATCATTTACTTAACATGTGTAAGGATATAGAAATGTAATTTATAATAAATTTATATGATAATTATAATTTCATATATATAAACCATATTATTTAAATATATCCTTTTTTACCTTTCACGTAAATAGGTGGTGAAAAAACTAAACACATCGTTTCATGAGGTGGTGGTCTACCGTACACACAAGCGAAATTATCATTTCATCAATGGATGATAAGACAAAAAAGTACAGGAAATATTTATTTTACATAATTATTAATATTTCATTAATATAATTTATAAACATAAAATTAAAAATTAATTTTTTTATTTTAAAACTATGTGAAAAATGAATAACATTTCTTTATAAGGTTACGGTTCATCGTACACATGTAGGACGTCTTCACGTTTTTTATGGAATGGAAATTAAAAATTTATATATAATATTATAATTATTAAGGTATAATTATATAATGTATGTCATATGTAAATATTATAAACATTAGTATTTACAATTGGGATAATCAGCAATGGAAAATGATTTACATCGGTTAGCGAGGCGATTGTCTATTGTACACACGATCAACAGTTTTGTTTCCAATTTTAGGGAGGAGTAAATTGATATAAGTTATAAAATTACGATAAAAACAAATCAGTATATTTAATATAATTAATATTTTATATCATAATGGTATAATAATATTTTAAGGATGTGGGAAAATAAATTAAATAAAATGGTTATTTTAGGATGTCACCACTTCTTTGGACAACTACATTTTTATTGCACAAAGAACCGTCCTATGATGGGTTTATGACCCAAAAATGTATTCAATAATGAATATATACAATTAATTATGTTCTTGGTGTGGTTATTTGACTATTTAACGGGTTATTGAAGTGTTTAAAAGAGAGTAGAGTTGAGTTCTTTTAAATGTGGGAGAGTTGAGACACATGGAATTATTTAAATGATATAATCCCAGAAAAATTCTTATCTTGCCATTGGGCTCCAAAATAGACCATATAAGAATAATGAAATATATAAGGTCTACATATGACCAAAAAGTGATATTATTCATATTATGGGTCATTTTTTACCCTTATGATTTTAGTTTAACCCTCTGTGAAGCCATTTTTACATTAACCACAATAAACAATTTTTACAATTTTCATTATTCATTACGATAAGAAATTAAGTAAACCATATTTGATAATAGAAATTATTCTGATTAAATATATTTAATAATTTTTTTCAAATTAAACTCATGGATGTGTGATAATTTAATTTAAAAATAAACTAGCATATGTGTTGAAAAAATAGTTTTACAATGAAAAACATTCAGAAGCATAATAAGTTTTTATATCAATATTCAGTATGAAATGGATTCCACTAACATAAATTAATTAAAGTAATATATAATTAAATAAATATGAGATTAACAAAAATTAAATATTTATTTTAAATTTATTAATAATATAAATAAAATTAATGTTACAAAAAAATGATTATTTTTTTACTATTCATAAAATTAATATAATCTTTTCCGAAAAATATGAAAAATTAACCAAAAAATATTTTTCAATTTAAGGTTTTATAAATCTAGTTTTTGCATATATATTTTATAAATTAGTTTCATATTTAATTTATATTATGTTTGGTAATAGAGACTAAACCTCCATTTATAAAAATAAATTTTTTTCAGAAATAAATTTTCTTCATTCAAATGGGTCTTATTTTATATCTACTCAATAGAAAACCATTGATTTTTTTAAAAGTTTATGAAAAATTTAATTTTAATAACTTTTCTATATCTAATAATACTCTCCAACATAACAACTTAGTTATAATAGTCCTGTTGAAAGAATAATATTTTATTATAGAATCATGTTTTGTGTAAACCCGGTGTTGCATGCATCATAAACAATCAATGAGATTGAATATAATTAAAATAAAATATATCATAATATCTCAGGGTGTTACCTTATATTATAATTTTTTGTTTCCTGTCAAATTCATTATTAAATATGATATTTCTCTTTAAAAATATCATGGTGGTACATTCATCATAATTATATAAATTTAGTCCTAACGTGTTATTATTGTTCTCATAAAATAAGGAATTTTCATTCGAAAATTCCTTTGTGAGAAACCCTCATAGTTAAAATTGTTATTAAAACACCCTCATCAAATTGGATAATGGTAAATATGATTTTCATTTCTAATAACTCCAACTAGTGGTCCATGTTGGAAAACATTTGTGGGAAATAAATATATGGACATAGAACAAAAATGTAAATAAATATGAAGAGTGATAGAGATCATTGATCAAATGAAATTGAGTAATCAATAGGAAGGTAACAATAAAATATTCATAAATCTGTGGTGAAATACCATGAACTAATTAAATATTAAAGTAATATAATAAAAGAGTCAATATCCTTTTTCGAGAGTTTATCTATTCTAGGGAACACTGAAAATATACCTTCCAGATATCATTTTATTTCATAAAACTAATTCCACTATTTGGTTTTTCTTATATAGCTATCCAGAACACCTATCAATCATAGGAATGATTATCCAATATGAAATTTTTTATTCCTAATGTGCTAAAATAATCTTCAAACATAATAAATAACAATTTTGAGAATCAAAATCAATTCCTTCTACCTTTACTAAAAATAAAAAGGATAGAACAAGTATTCCCATTAATATATAATACCATATTAGTAACTCCAAAAGTTCTACATAATCATTTCTATAATTTTCTACCCATTAAACACTTCATATTTCATCTCTAAAAACATTATAAAATTCATCCAAATTGATCCCTTATGTTAAACCTAATGGTTATATATTACTCAATTTAATATAATTACTCCTGAAACATTTTAAATTATCAAACAAAAATATTTTATCTATGTAATATTTATTCATCATATATTTTAATTCAAAACAATTTCATATTAACCAGTACATTATCTGGGCTAGTGTTAGGATCTACACCCTTATCACCCATAGTTTGTGGGTTCAATCCCCATATCATATCCATATATTAAGGTTTGTCACCTTATTGTAGATTTTACTTTTACTAAAATTATGGAAAATATATGTGTGATAATAATATTCAAAAATCTACGTGAGCCTATAATGTTCTTGAGAATAAGATGAAAATCTAAAAAAATACATTATTGATCAAATAGGCCATTAAAAACATAGTGGTTTTATATAAACCATACTATTTTCCAAAAAATTATCTAATTAGACCAACATTTTTTAAATCTCCAATATTATCAGTTCCTCAGTTATTTCATTTTTTATAGAGTATCACATGACCATTAAATCGCCTTTCTTGGCCATGAGTACAATTTAACATATTCATACTAATACTAAAAGAAAACATTCAATAGAAAATACTTATATATATATATATCATGATTGACATACATCATTAATTTGAGTATATCAATAGATTATTAATTCAAATTAATTATTAAACAATTAAATAGGATTCACCATCATATTCCATAATTCCCCTTATCTTTCATATTGAATTTTTGTCACTTCATCATCAATAGATGAACATTTACTCAAACAAACTGTTTTATCTTCATCATTAACATTCCCCTAAGGACATAGTTTTTTATAATTCCCATTGTTGACACATCCAAAACATTAAATGATTGATGATTCCTTAATGGAACCATTATTTTTATCCAATGAGTTAACTAAACATATAAATTTCCTCATCAATTATATACGTTTTCTATTCATATCCTCTTGTAAAACATCTTCTTGTTCCCTTGAGATATTCCCTGGACTCCTTATTCCAACATTCCCAGCATATAAGAATCTAAATCATCTTTCAACAATGGTCTCCACGAACTAAACACCCAATGAACTCTATAATTCACTTATTTTGGTAGTTCTATAGTTGGATAATGTTAGAATTTATAAGAATATGTTGTGATAAATAATATAGAATAATAAAATCATATTTTACTCCCATTATCACCCCATTTGGTTTTTCATCAACACATTTTCTATCAGATTTAATATTAACCCAGTTCATTCTAGTTATCTATCTTTACTGAAACTATAGATATTATTGTGAGAAAAAATATTTAGTGATGGAAACAAGATAATCATAAATAAAATTTTTATAATATAGATAAATAATGAATTGTTATTTTCAATTTATGAGCCTTATATTTTACCTTAGTTATCAGTAGTGATCATCTATTAAAATCTTTCATGATGGGATGTAAATAGAATGTATATTTACAAAACATATCAACTATGAGTTTCAATCTAATTGTGTCTTGAGGATCTTTATCAGGTACTCAGTAACTCTAACTTCAATCTTGATATGCTTTTTTGAAGTTATTACCCCTAAGAAAATATGTTCCCAAACAATGTTCACATGTATTATCCTGATAGATATTTAATAGATTCAAATCCACACACTCTATAGCTCACTATTATTCGAGAATATTGTCTATGCTTAGTCTTTTGGTAGACATCACCAAAGTGTTCTTAGTATTTTTTTCTCAACCTAGTTCAAAAGGATAGTGAAACCATTCATTTGACAACAACTATGTCAACCAATTCCTTTTAAAAATATTATTACATTATTCTTATATATAAATAAGAATTAATATGAAACAGGGACCAGGAAAACATTTTTTTTTGAATAATAGTTTTTGAAGACAAAAAACATGGAATCCTTATTTCATTTACCATAGTGATCTCTTAAAATCCAATCGAGTACCTAACTCTACTTGGGGTAACCTATGAAATATATAATGAAAGGGTTGAGATAATAATATCATTAAGGGAATAAACATGGTTACGAAAAATAACATGTGAGCTGATAGAATGACAAGATGTCATAAAAGAAGAGGCATTTGGGCAATCAAATGGAATCATAACGTAATGAAATTTGTATCATTAGATCATGATATCATAGGAAATGTGTAATTAATAAAAATTTGACATAAATATGAGTCAAGGATAAATTTATATACAATATCACATGGTCAAAATAGTCTCATTTGAAATTATGTTTACTCCATAATCTTATACAAAACGTCTCATGAGATTACAATGTTTCCCAATTCACTAAAGTGATATTTGTATATGCCCATAACAAAAGTTTCGTGGTCTATTTGTGGAAAATAAATGAAATAAATAATAAGGAATAACATATTAAAAACCCTTCAAAGGAATATGGGTTTCATAATCTTATATCATATCTTAATCATTGGAAATTTTATAATGATCACTTTTGAGAAATAACTATAAGGCATATATGACCCGACAAATGAAGGGGTATTGAATTTTGTATATAAGTGGTATATATATATAATTTATAAGAAATAAATTACATCAAAGGATGTTATCATTAATGGAAATAAATTAAAAATGATTAAAAACATTCATAAGGAAGATAACATTTTCACCACAAGTAACCTCAAAAGTAGTCATCTTAGATGTAAAATGGTTTGAAATTATCACATTGAACATTTCTAAAGGAAAACATATTTTCCATTTTTAATTAAACTATTTAAAATGTAAAACATTCTTAAAAATTATATAAAATATTTTTTGAAAATCAAAAACAAATCTTAAAAAAGAATCTCTAAAATATTGACTGGTCAAGATGGTGGGAGCGTTTTTTTCATACTGAATACAAGAAAATATTTCACTAACATTGTTGTGAAAAATGTAAAAAAGTACCTTCTATAGAAGAAGATAGGTATATTACTTTTAAAAAACTATAAAAATTCATTTAAGGTTAAAATTAAATTTAAACAATCAAAGGGAATTATTTTTTAAAATATTTTTATAAAACATTTACATGGAGGAAGAATGATACTAAACAAAATAGAGAAATGAATATTAATTTTATTTTAAAAAATATCAATAATTTTAGGTACCATAGAGACTAAATTGGTAATTTTATATGATATATTCATATATGACAAGAGTAGAATAAAATTAGCATGTTTTAAAAGTAAAGGATCAAATAATTTCCTTCAATGGAATTTCAAGAAAAATACATCCCGATTTAAATTATGCTGAAACATAAACCCTTAATATTTTGGTAAAATTTTACTCATAAATTATAAATAATAAATTATATTAATTTTAACATAAAATATATTTCTATTGGAATAATTCATGATATATTATATAATATGGTATATATACACCATTGATAATAAATTGGCCATAGTACATGGTGAAACAAATAGTTATCAATAGCTCTAAGATAGTAAATGTTTTCTTAAAAAAACCATCCATATATAGAGCTACCTCTGTACAGAACCAACCTTGAACATCTTCTATTCTAAACTCAAACAGTGTTATTAGTTTGAGGAAATTTAAATCATAAACTCTAATACCCGGTTATAGTTAACAATGTTTGTTGGTTCTAACATCTTGTATTCAATTACTATAGTGCCACTCTGATAAGACCCGTCCCATTAGGGCCCCATATAGGTTACTAAAAATATAAATTTTCCAGCCCAAGACAGACACCAAAAAGCTAAGGGATGATGAAGTTCACTTTGAAGGCATAAACATGCATGAGACACCTTATCCCATGTCAATATGTATTATACATGAAAGTAAAATACATTGGACATAATTAACAAATACAATATATATATATCCATTTATACTATATATGTGTTCATAGACTATAACCATATAAGGAAATTTCTGGTGAGAAAATAGGTAGGGAAATAAATATTACAATTATAAAAAATATAGGTTAAAATGTCAATAAAATAAGACCCCTAATTGCTCAAAAAACATTATAATTATCCTTTGAAATAAACCATATACTAAATGAACAACTGTATTCCACTAATCAACAACACTACCCACACCACTTCCTCCACACATACCATCGTAGCCTATAAAATGCTCACCATCTTTGAAAATAAAATTTGTGTGGGTACTAATCCCTTGTACGGTATTGTATAATCGCACTCATTTGAAACAATAAAAAGAATAATTTCATGACGAAAACATACATAAACGCATCCTAATATGTCTGTATGTAGAAAAAACCAATAAATTCAAGATATTTTCAAATATCATAACAACCCTAGACAAAGGGCACTAGACTGGTCAACTCAGATCCATGAAAAATAATGTCACATTAGAAACCAAAGAAACCTAGTGGATTAGACTATATATATAAATATATGTCAATAAAATAATTTTTAATCATAAATAAAAGGAAACCATATATTCTTGACATTTCACATGACCTTTATTTTTCATCTATCCCATCATCAAAACTACCCAAACCTCAAAACATCCACGATACCTCTCTAAACCCATTTTTTGGGACTCCCTCCCTACCAAAGAATATTTATTAGTTGAAGAGTACCATCAAAAATAGATTATATAATTTCCAACTAATTAAGGAGTTTATCGATGGAGTATTGAATAAAAGATACTAAGAACCCACAGACTATCTAATGTTGGAATGCATACTTCTACATATGTATGGGAGGGATTTGGACTCCAAATTATGTATTAGCACTAGAACCACCTTGAGATTAGAGAAGTATGAATTCTAAACATATAATACATGATATAAAGGACCAATGACCTGAAAAAAATCAAGTAATACTAATTCCATATATAACTTACATATCCCTTTCTTGATCATTAAAATATTTCATAGTGAGTACCTAAACAATACACCCTGGATCATTAGTAAATACCCAAACTCCATGTTTACACTAAACATCCTTCCTGAACTATGCAATTCCTTTTACTGAGTTATGATCCTAAATATAAAAAACATCCCTAGTAAGTTATCACCATTGACCAATAGGATCCAACCACACTTATCTACATAGAGAAATACATATAATGTTCCATTTAATTATTCAATTTTGACACCTAAGTAATATTAAAAGGAAAACTCATGATAACATATAATACATGATATGTACTAATGGGGAAATTGTTTTTATGACTTGAGAATCGGATGATAATACGGTTCTAAATTCATTCCATGTAAATTCAATCCACAAGTTGCATCTCTCCAGGGTACATGATATGTGGGATCCCCAAATTGACCGAGCATGTATCCCTAATACATTAAGGCGTAAAATTATTATATAATTAACCTTTTATTTGATTATATATGTTTTCTGAATGTTTAGGGTTATTAATGTGTATTCTACCATAACCAAAATTATATATCTTAGGAAATTTCTTGTGAATTGTAGAAAAGAAATTTCCCAATTGTGATGTTGATTATTATAATTGTTTTTATTATAAAAATATATTAAGGATTTAAAATACAATTTATGATTAATTACTCTATCATTAGTGATTAATCATGTAAACAAAAATATAGATAGTATTGGAAAATTATTCATGATATTATTTTGATGATACATAGATAATTTTTATGAACTCGTTGAATTTCATTTACTAAGTCAATTATCCATTTTTACATTGGACTATTGTATTTACTGATCGTAATGAATAAGAATTGTGGAAAAGTAAATTGGATGATGTGAAAAATGATTACAACATGCTGAAGAAGACCATATAAATAAATAATTTTCAAGGAGATTGGATGGTTTCCACGAAAAAATTAATGTAAATACATTATGGAATATTATGATGTCCATGCAAGAATATTAAAACATTTTAATTATGCATGAAAAATATACAAATATGAAGTTTATTTATAGTTTTTTGATTAAGAATTACATGGTTTATATTTGGATAATTCTTTTGGTGAGATCACTCAAAAATGTATATGTCCACACATAGGTAGTTGCAGGTCCTATATTCACTAACAATGTGGGAAGTCAACCTCTAGCCAATATGGAACTACAGAATATTATTATAGGGGGCTGTGTATAGGACTTCAAGATCTCATTCTAGTGTGAGCATGCATCACTATGAGAATGTACAAGTGGTCTAGTGAGGGAGTGTAATGTCCCATGAGGCGTGGGTGTGGTTCATGGGTGTGACGATCTCTTGCGGAAAGATGAACAATATTGAATCATGGTATGTAATATATACGAGAGTTTAATGAGAAGAAAATTTAATTTGAGATAGAAAATCAAAAGGAAATTTTTCCTCCATTTAATGAGATACAGACATAATGTCAATTTAATTAGAGGCATATGATCTCCATTGTATTCCTTCCCCACTAGAGTGTTCATCAATAGGCAATTATCTACTATTAAATAGTCGATGTGATCATTTCAATCCAGGAAAAATGATCTTTAATATGTAAATGATTGAACTATTGTATTATAAAAAATTTGTTGGTATTGGGATACTATAAATAAAATATAAATTCAAGAATGTATATGATCCATGAAGAGACAATCCACTATTGATGAGTTATATTAGCTTAGTCAGAGAGTTTTTAACTAATAATTCGTGTATTAATGCACTAGTAAGATTGAAATGATCAATGCAAGATCATCATATGGAGGTAATGAGATTTATATATTGAAAAAATAATTCACATATATATTTTTATATGGATCCATTTATAGTGATAATTCACATAGCCGAATAATGAGGAGGTATCCACATTGTTATTTACAAGAATGATATGAGATTAGCGATTTTTTTGAATAAATTAATGTACCATTATGTAGTGTAACCGGGGTTTTATGTATCTAGTTCCATTGAGTGATATGTATCCCTTTATTGAATAAAACAATGTATCCATTTATTTCAGGTTGTAATTTTTGGTATGCAGTAATATTTTATAGTATTCTCACATGGATGATTACAATATAGTGGTTCAGAGATTATCTCCCAAATACATGTGTTGTTTTCAATGGTTTTTTTGTCAAAGCCTAAAATATAGATCTGAAAAAATGATCATTTAAATACTAAAAATATTAACACCAGTCTATGTATTAGAATTATTAGATATTTTTAACCATCATTTATTAGGAACAATAATGGTAATTTAACTAGGAGAGTGATAGAAGAATATGTGGTGAATGAAACCAAGGTAAACTGAGGATCCCATTAGAGAAAATTTGTGCTGAAACATTGAGAGATTAATGGGCTCGATCATGGAATTTCAAGAATATTTTTGTGATCATGATTTTATCTTATTAAGTGGAGAATAATATTCAATAATCTTTGAGTTTTTAAAGGTAGAACTATGAACCTCACTGGTTATGAAAATGTCATCCTACAGACTTCTAGTGACTTCCGATGAATGATCCTATGGAAAACCATTACCTCATGAGGAAGAAAACTAAGATCCTTCAAGGACCCAAAATGGAAATAATGTGATACCCATGAGCTAATCCTGGATTTCATGAGGAGAGAGTGATCTCAAATACATCACATGTGACCTTGATATATAGGGGTGTGTGTGATGTGTTTTAGGATCTTTATACATTGAATGAAACATATTCAGGTGATATATTCCAATCAACCCACAAATGGATAATGAAATTGAGGAAGGATGATCATTTTCTAATGGAATACAGAAATAATACATTATATATGAGTGCTAAATGGTATCGAATAATTAGAAAAATAAGAATATTATTAAATAGTTGGTGTTAACACATATGAAGAAAAATTATATGCATGTAATGATATTTATGAATGAAGACTGGTTACAACTATATGAAACATTAAATATTAATTTCAGGAATAGGGTGAAATAATTTGAGACTGAAATCACCCAGTATTTTAGAAGGCACTCATACCAGAGTTTTTAATGTGTTGAAATTCAAGGAAGAAGACAACATGGATTATTCTTCATCCAAAAAGCATTTAATATTCTGATAGTGAACTGATAAATGATGGTGACATGCATAAATTATTTTTTATATGGTTGTAGTTGAACAACTATAGTTATGTAATAATATTAATCAGCTTTTGCAAAGACATCACGTACAATAGAGATATATTGTTAGAGAAGTTCGATGAATATTTTTAAGAACTAATGGTATGAGTATTAAAAACACCATTGAAGAATAGAGGTTCTAGTATAGAAAATGCCAATTACATAGGAATACTGATAACTTAATACCTTAATATTATCTTCCAATTCATGGTATTTTAAATCACTGAAAACTTTTAGTTTTAGGAGAACCTATGAAACAACCACATGCTGATAATGTTACAAAGTGGGTATTTTTAATAATCCTTTTAAAAGTATTTGTATTCTTCTGTATCTATTATTCTCTATACTATATGTGTAAGTGATTTATAAGAGAGGAAAATAAATTATTCCTTTTTATTAGGGTAAGGTTCAAGAGTAAAATGTATTAATTTAAAATAAATTATAAACTCTATAAAAATATAGGTATAGTTATTCATCCACCTCTCTGTGTCCCTCAACGATCTATCTAGTATCTAAAAACTACATTTCATATAAACCCAGTAGTGCATAATGCAACAAGGTTTTATCCAACACAGTGTTTCCATCGGTCTAAACGGTGTGTGGGACAAGTGTAATAGATGGGTGAGTAGTTTGGTATACCTTAGCTTGTGTAGTTCTGAAAAACATATCGTGTGACCTAAGATCACAAAATAAGTGAGATTTATATTCCATATAAAACCTATTATCCATAGAGGTAATTATAAATGATATGTTAATTAGAGGACTACATTATATGTTGTCATGAATTATAGAACATAAAACTACTTTTCCCAATAATTAGTGTTTATTTATTCATTACATCTTATGTTGTCGGTCATGCCCCATTCATCAACTATGCCCTATTTTACCATTCTATACCTCCAACTCCTCTGGTAGTCATTCTACCCCAATCATCTTTGTCATTACTATAATTTTCTTTCTCACTAAGCCTTTTATTTGATGTCTATTCACGCATTCTCTATCCAATGTTGTTACATTGCATCCATTCCTCTTCCATTTTGTGACATCCCCATTCCACCAACACCAATTCTGATGACCCACACTACCTTAGTTGATTTAATATCCAGTAAAATGTCTGGTGGTAGTAATTTATCATAAGAAACATAATGAATTTTGATGAGATAATGGACTTGGTGGTCTGGTGATATTCTAGGCATCCAAAATAATGTATATAAGTATTTCTTCTGATGTGTATTTTCAATGAGTATATGGAATTAATCATGGGAGGGGTAAATAAAATTCTCAAAAATAACACATGACACTATTCAATGTTAATATAGTCATCAAAAAATTAACAAAGGCAAAATGGATTAGTATAACAACCATGAAAAATTTCACTCAACCAAAGGGAATGTTTAAAAGTTACATAATAAGTGAAGTCTCGTGTCAATGAATTTAAATTTAAATGATCATTGGTAAATCAATTAGTCCATATGATCATCTCCCTTTACTAATGTTTGCTCTCTTGGTTTCATGGAGATGATATGGATAACACATGATAATGGGATAAGTTATGAATTTATATCTCATGATTAGGTTTCCAAGTAATTCTATTGATGACCTAAAATGCCTTGTTCTAAGACTCAAATCATGAATTAAAAAATTATAACAATCCAATGAAAAACACCCTATTCTAGACAAAACCTTATGTCAAATTTTCAAACCACAAATCCATTTATGATATATCATTATAAAAACATCAAGGATAAATAAATAAATATTTTGAGTATATTATATATCCCTTAAAATTTAAGTACCTTCAAATTCTACTGAAATTAATAAAATGATTAAACATCACATTCTAACAAAAAAGGTTATATAATTTTTTTTCAATGATGTTATATGTGGTGAATTTACTATTTTACCCATTTTGGGGACTTGGGAACCCAAAATATCAAAATGAGATAATTTTCACTCCAGGAATAACCTAGGTTGGTACACCATTTATAATGAATATTTTCTGTCAAATTATATTACATGAAATATAAAATTCACCCATGTACTAATGGTTATGGAAACATATATAGTGATAGAGAATTGTTTCTTCCGATTTTCAATTTTTTCAATAAAACGGTTGTTATTATAAAGGAGACCAATGTAATGAGTGTTTTTATTTAATACAATTAAAATATATTTTAGAACTAAATGAATCAACACTTACTACATTATAATTCTATGGTAGGACTATGACACAATGTTTTCTAGCAATTCATGATGAATGAGTATGGTATCATATAAATTTAATTATTGTATTTGGGGATGATGGAATTTTTTTGATTCAAAATAATGATAATAATATCTCACAATAAATGAAACTAACCCATAATATAATAATAAAATATTTATTTCTCAGAAAATTAACATTTCTGTTTTTCGATTTGAGCATTATTCATGATAAGGGAATCATTAATGGAGTTAGGCCTCTATATATGAAGGAGAAAATTAATTTCTTATGATAGTTCCATGAAACATGAATCCAATAAATATTTAAACCTGTTTATCTAATACGCACATATATTATGATATCATATAAAAATTTCCATATTATAATATGTCATTAATCTGATTTCAACATGCCATTTTATAGAAAAGTCCAATATCTTTCTTATCAGTTTATGTCAATCTAGAAATATGCAACAATAATATTTTCAAACCACAAAACCATGATCACCATGCTAATAAATAGGATATCACTACACATGTTTATTACAACACATTAGAAACTCACTTTTATTCATATATTATATAATATAATTACTTATATCATCTGGGGTAGTGAATTAGTAAAATTGGAAAAGGGAATTGTAATAAAAATGACATGGTGATATTTTCATATCTAAATCCGATCATTTAATACATATTTATATATCATATTAATTAAATAATAATAAATATATATCGAATTAATAATATGAATAAGGGGATTAAATCCATTAATGAAACGAACCATTTATATGAACATATGCTACTGATATCATCTTAATGAAATATGGGTTGAATTCATAAGGATAAAATCTTTATACAAGGATTATTTTTCAAAAAGGGTATGGTCACAATAAAAATAATCATGGAAATATATTATAAATTCATAGAGGAATAATATGATTGTTCCAACATACAGATGTTCATGCCTACAAATTTGGAATACTAGATCCTCCTGGAACATTTTATATTTACGAAGGTAATGTTATAAATGAAATTTATTTGTGTAACACAATAAAAAACATGGATAAATCAGGGATGTATGATAATTTTTTGGATATTCTTTGTATATAAATTTATTCACATTGGAGGGATTTATTATTCCATCCATTCACCGATTGATAATTAATTAATGGGGGGAGCTGTAGAATAAAGAGAATAATATTTTATATTTCATAATAAATAAGTCTTTCTTACTCCCTTGTTTAAAATGTTTTTAGCATTCATATATAGAAAAACATACATTGAATATATATGGTTTAATTGATCTGATTATTTCATGTTAGTTTAAAATATATTAATATTATTTTAAATATTATTATTAATTATTGAATTGATTGATCTCTAGTATTTAGATTATGGGGTGAGATTTATAGATAATAAATGGAATCTTAATCCATGTAATATAGTTAAAATTATTTTATTATAAGGAATTGAAGTTTGGAGAATGAAATAAATATATAATCATTTACTTTAAATTAATAACTACTCATAATGGAATCCTGCACGATTATGGGGACTAATGACTTTATGAGTATGTCATTTCCTATTATTAGAGGGTATTTTATGTATAGTTTTATGTTTCTTGATAAATTTATTTTCTAATGTAATTTAATAAGATTCTTGATGTTAATTACTACTTTGAATTCCCCACTAATCACTTATAATTTTAAAATTATATGATTTTATATTTAGGCTACCGACCCCTTTACACCAATATATGATCAATAAAAAGTACCAAAAATAGTTTTTTTCCATGATGAACTCAATACCTCCCCTCATTTTTATTTGGATTCATTTTACTTGTTTAATTCAGGTGATTTTACAACATCTTATCATGGTAAAGACGCACTTGTTTTTACCTATTAATATTCTCCAAAGACCCTACAGACTGGTAGAAAATTATTAATTCATACTATAAAAAACTAAAAACAATATCTCTATATGTATTCATGATTATATTGATTTAGTAATTGAATCCCACTCATTTAAAAAAATTAAAATGTTCAATGCATATTAATTTATTACACACTATAAAATTATGATTTTTTTACCAAATTCTAAATTGAAATTAGATCTACATATATACAAATTCAACCCTTGAATGAGTTATATAATGTTGATTTATATAATATATTTGAATCATATGACACCATAAATATTCACAAGGGAATTCATGGGGAGAATGGTATCCAACCCACAAATTCTGTAGATAGGGCCCAAGCCTCTAGGACAATGAGTATTCAGGAGTAATTCCCCACTATCAGTAGGTCAATACTAAATAGATAATGTAATTATAATAAAACTCTATCACCAAATATTTTTAAACCATAACCATCATTAATGATTGACCTTATATCTATGATAACATGCAATAGTATTTTCTAAATGAGCACATAATATTTTATATCATTACTAGTGTATAATTCCTCTATGCATGGAATGATAATTTAAAGAATTAGTTTGAATAATATAAAATAAACAATAAAATAATATAAACACAAAAAATTATACTCACGAACAGTGATATAAAAAATAATAATAGAATTCAAATACTTAACCTGAGATATAACAACATTATATAATCAAATTGTCATAATTAATATTGTTATAATCTAAAGTCCAAGAGAATCTACTAAAAAATGATTCAATTATTTTATATTCATACTACGATCCAAGACAATTCAATATTAACTATAGTGTGGTTTTTCCTCATGAAATATAATTTCCGAAACCAATATATTTTTTATATTAATCCATAATGTTGAAATTTTGAATAATCATGTAATATTTTACGAAATGATAGCCATGATAGTTTTCTTAAAACACAACATGTCTACAATAAAAATTCATAAACCATTATTTTTTTCATAGAACAATCCATTTTTAGTAAAAAAAATTAAACTAATGGATGGATTTATAACCACATACGTGGTTATAAAAAGTATTAATTTTTTAATTTATTTTCCACCACATGTGATCAATTCTCCATGTGTAATGGATTAGAAAACATTAAATTAGTATTCACACATCTATATGTTTATATATAGTGAAAACCCCAAAAAACCATGGTTAGGATTTATCAGGAAAGGTTATGATAAGATTAAATAAAATCAATAATGTTGACACACATCAATGATCATGAAAAGTTTTGAGTAACGATGAGTTTGGTCAAGTTCCACAAGATGAAACCAATATTTTACTAAAACCAATGGTATCCAAAAACTATAGGAATAATAAAACATTTTAGTAGATTCCATTTCATAGAAATATATGTTATCATCAATTTGTTAGAGAAAAATGTAGAAAAGTGAAGTATGGGATTTTTTTCATAGAGTGAATAATCTCTAGTATACTCAAATGTGGTCCATAGATGTTAATTTAATGGCCATTATCGTTGAATTTAAATGAATTTTCAGATATAATGTTTCATAAATTTTAATTAAATGAATTTTTGAATATAATGTTTCATAAATTCTAAATTGGTTATCTTTTTAGATAGAAATATATTAATCTTATAAGCTATACTTATTTTACTATTTAGAGAGTTAAACTCCTTCAACCATCAATAATATATCATTAAATCATCACATTATGTGTCATCATCTGAAAAAGATGAGGATATAACAATATAAGTTTTTTAAAATGATATCACATATCATTCATGCGACACTCGAGATTCCCTTATATGTAATTTATTTTTATTTATTAGTTATATGTTTTCATTTTATGGATGGGTTGTAAATTTTAAATTTTAATGATGTTTTTAAGGATCATTCTTATGGTGAATTGCTCATAATAAATTAAGTGTATTGTGTTACTAAAACTTAGATATATAGTATATGTTTTCATGGTCAGTGCACAGTTGGTCCAACCATGTGAAAAAACCCCAAATGAAAAAAATTTGTATTTCATTTACTTATACATGATTGGTGAATGGTTAATCAAACCATGCACTAAAAGAAAGTATCATTATTAAATTTAAAATATATAAATTATTATAATTGTATATAAATAGGGTGACTCTTTTTCAATTTACCATTTATAGGGACTCATTTGAGGGTCCGCCACCATTTTCCCCTTAGAGTTCTCTTGTCTCAATTAGTTTTTTCCAATGGGTTCTTCATTAGACTGATCAAATATCTCAAAGTGGTACAAAACCCATTACTCTAATTTATGTTTCTTACATTACCCATTATCTTCATAAAATGGCTATGGGACCCTACTATCCTATGAAATTAAATTCTCATGGGAAGATATTGATTTAGGGGATTTTAATCTTAACATCGGGATCTATTATATTATGATTTTGGGGGAAAAAAATGAATGATAACAGATTCTAAAAATCATGGTATGTGGTTTTTTCAGGCCTTTTTTCATTGAACTAGATTTATATTGTTATATTTTAATGGTGTTATTAATTAATAATAGAGTACATATGATTATTTGATACAAATTGATTTTTTATTTCTTGGTTGTCTTCTTTGTCTCCAATTTTCATGGAAAATATAATTTATATTAATTATATAACAAACAATGTTAAATTAATTTCTTTTAAATAATTATAAAAAATTATAACATGGTTTTTAATGAATTGAATTGAGGTATCTTCATGGAATAGACTGAAATTTATTATTTCTTATTTTTCATGTTATTTATATTAAGTGTATTAATTTATAAAGTGATGATGAAATAAATTAAAAGTGTTTAGTATATTATTCACGCCTTAACATGAATAGTTTTTAATAAAATGTACTTATATAATTCAAATTGATTTATTACTAAACTATGATATTGATAAGAAGGGGTGTTTTATGTGCTATGGGGGATTTATTGGAGGATATTATTTATTTAAAATAACAATGTATAGAGAATAACTTGGTTTCAAGGATGGTTCATAAGACATGTATCAATATAGGTTATGAGGAAACACTCTAATGATTTCCAATAAAATTTTAGTATTCCACAATGGTTAAGAGTTATCTATCCCATAGTTTTTGATTCCACTCATTCTAATAGCTTGTGTGTAGTTTTAAATATTTGTAATATTATTGAGGAAATGAATTTGGATGTGATCGTGGAAATGATAATTATATTTTGGATTTTATTACAGAAATGTTTAGTATGAGGATATTAGTACTAAATTTCATACTTTATATTATTTTTTCAATGATTATTGATATAAAATTAATTGTATATTTATCATTTATTATGATATGTTTTAATCAAATACATATAACTACACCAATATGGATTTTCATCTCATATAATGTATATCAAAATCAATGTTAATTTCATTTGAAAATTACACATATTGGAATATTCATTCAGGAAGCACAGTATATGAAAAGTTGTTTTCTCTTAAATGTTTTTCAATAGATCAAATAGTGTCTTCAATCATAAACTTCCTCTATCAGACCATTCATATACCCTCCAATGATTACATATTGAGTATTTTTCTAATACATATAAATTTCAGTTAGTATAAACTTGCTATAAATTTATCCCACATTTTTTTAAATTTTATTATTTTATACAGATCAATTGATATTTATCACTCATGATGGTTTGGTTGTATGTTTACTTTCTTGTTGTTATCTAATTATATATTGTGTTGTTATTTATTTTTTGGTAATTCATCATTTCCATGTTTCTTTTTGTATTCCAGGATATCAAACTTATGTAATTATTAGTGGATATTACAGATTAAGTAACCTCCTTGTATTTATGCATTATCAAGAAAAGTATTTCTCAATAGAGTATGTGTGATTAAATAGATCTAGTTTCCTCTCATTGTTATTAGAAATGTTCTTCATGATATATAGAAGGATATATCATGTATCGATATGTGTTATCCTGGGTTATGTTAATGAAAAAGAGTATTAATGAAAGAATTTTTATAATATCCTGCTATTAAAGATAGAGAACTAGTAGGAATATTGAAATCAGTAGCTGTTGTTAATGAATGTTTCTATTGAGAAATTTTATTAATAATCCTTGAGTTTCCATGTTATGTAAATAATTAGTACATTAGGTGTTTATTAACATTAATATTTTTAATTATATCACACCGTAAAACAAATTCTAAGGAATTGTATCTAGATTCCTTGGATATGATTAATGATTTTCTCATTGGATCTGACATTATTTTTAATAAACCATGTTGGGTTTATCATATTTCAAATTATTATTTAGAAAACTGAAAAATGAGTATTTCCAGGTGAGGTATTTATTAATATATATTGATTATTTTATATGGGATTTATATCTTCCTAAAATATAGTTAATTTAATCCTATTTGGATGTATTATACATCGTAATTCATGTGAGGCAGTTGGGGAAATCCTTGCAGGTAATATTTTTTTCACCCTTATATGTATATTTTTTTACATATAGATTGTTTAAATCATGCTAAAATAAATAGAATATTGTCATCATTCATTAGTGATTGATCATTGGAACTACAAAAGAGTAGTGACATGTCATTTTTGGACTAGTAGTCAATGGAAAATTTTGGAAAATACTTGAAATATATGCATCAATTTTACTTAATTTTATTTTAATAAAAGTATTATTAGCTTTTCTACAATATGTGTTGAATTTAAATTTATTTTGAGATATATTTTAATCTTAAAAAATTAAATTTCATATTTATTATGAATTTTTTTAGTAGAAGATCATTTTATGCAATAGCATTTCATTCCAACATTTATTGATTGAGAAGCGCAACCAAGTTATTATGTTCTCCATGAATTTAATATTTTCATTTTTTGTGTTATAATTTTGGAATTATATAGTTTAATGATGAAAATAACCCTTCAATTTCCATTCAAAATTCACATTTTATGAAATTATAACATTTTCATGAAAAATCCATGATTCGCTATAATAACACCTCAATAATCATTATACTATTTAAAAATTGAAAATTTATTTTAGATTAAATTCCATACATGAATTTGAAACCAATATTTGACATCTAAATATCTTATTTAATAACACAATATTTAAAAAAATAAACAAAATGTATTCTTTTATGAGGATACTAAGTGGTTTTTATACAAATAAAAATTCTTTCCACCAAGTTCGCAACTAAGATCTTAAAAAATGAGAAACAACCAAAAAAATTAATTCTCAAGAATCAAATAACATTTAATTATTCCCAAAAAGGAATAATAGAAACCTTAAAAAACATTATTTATTTTTTTAACAACCATGATCATCATACCAATAATATCATAACACAACCAATTCAAAACCCAAAATAATAAGTTAAGTAACGGAATATCATGAGAAGTTTATATGAATAATCAAATTAATATAAGTAAACTCTACCAAAATCAATTTAGTCTTATGATAAAATGAAAATATACTAATTCTTAATATTTACAACAAGAATAATCCAAATAAATATCCAAATAAATAAATTCTTATGTCAATGACCTAAGAAAAAAATACCCAATAATATAACCCACATTATCATATAAAAAAGTAAATGAAACCATGAGACTCATTTATTTATTAATATTATGTAAAACAAATGAAAATATTAACACCAAAATTAATGAATTAATCTATCCAGTCACACTCATAATTTAGGAGATTACATAACAAATAGATAACTCACATAGGATAATCTAAATGGGTTTTTGATATAAAACTGTTATTACTTAAAATGTATTATGTTTTATATTTTTTTATGAACATAAATATTTGTTTGGTGGTTGGATATCATAAATTAGAGCTAGAATTGTTTAAATTTAACAAATAATTAGAATTGTATTATAACCAGAAAAAATGATTTATTCTTATGGGTAAAAATTATCAGAGGTATTACTATTCATTTTATGGTATAATGACTTTTGAAGAGGGTTATTTTTTGTTTCAATTTATGGGTATTTTGTTATGGTTGAATGTTTTTTTAATTTCATCATTGTGGATTATTTAAATTGAAAATTAAAAAGTGTTTGATTGAGGATTATATCCTTTTAGAAAATTGATATATATTGGAAACCATTATTCTGTTAAACAGGTATAAATATCCACTTCGATATAATTTTTATGTGAATGTATATGTAATTTTGAATAGTGATTTATTCTCATCAATTTAGATATTGGTTTTTTTTTAAAATATATCTTTAGTAGTTTTAAATGGTGGACTTATTAGTTTATTCTAACATTGGTTATAAAATTTGAGAAATATATCATTTCTATGAATAAAATTTATATTCTGTGTAATTTGAATTTTTTGTGGGAATATATTTTTTGTTAAGGATGGTTTTTTTAGAGAGTATTAAATTTTATGTGATTATCAAAATTAATAGTAATTATGGATTTAATTTGGTTCTTAAATGATTGGATTCTTCATTATTGATGAGTTTTCCCTAATATCGATCACATTATGAGTTATTTTCAATTGGTGTATTATGATTGAGGATGTTTAATTATTTACATTAGTTAGTTTCGGATTGTATTAAATTTTAATGAGAATTCATTAGTTTGTTTATGATTTGATGAAGATTTATTTGAGTATTCAATGGTCATTTATGTTGAGGGGGATCCAACTCAGGTGTGATGTTTTAATAATGTTTTTATGATTGGTCTCATGATTTTTGGTGTTGAAATGAATATTCTAGGTTGGATAACTTTTATGGTGGTAAGATTGTAATGAACCCCATTGTTACGGGTCACTAAATTTCTGTGTTATTTCAAATTTTTGGAATTACATCATGGGTTTATAATTTGATCATTTATTTGATATATTTTTTGGATGATCCTAGTTTAGTAATGGGATTTAATCATGCCCATTGTGAGTTCTAGGGGATGTTCATGTAAACTTTTTTCATTTATCCAGAGGTATATACATGGAAAAGTTTATTTAGAGTTTTATTGATTATGGATTTATTTTTATATAATATTAGGTTTAATATTTTTGGCTTTTAGGTAGCATATTTTCGTGTTCATGTCAAAAAATGGACCTAACCTTAATTTCTTGTTGATTATCCTCAATAAGCCATCCAAGAATATTGGTGTCAATTATTATAACATTTGAGGCTCAATTATAGAATTTGTACATTATATTTTTACAAATATATAATAAAATAAAAAATTCAATATTACATGGAACAAAAATTCTAAATTTTTATGATGAATATCAATTATTATTTTAATAGGTCAAATTATTCTTAAAGTTAATATATGAAATTTTCTACTAGAAATCAGCTTTTATAAATAATTAGATATTTATTACTTAAATATTAATACTTTTATTTATAATAATTTGTTATTATATGTATATATACCAATTTAATTTCCATGAGTTTTAATGGAATAAAGACAATATCATTTAAGGGTAAAAGGGATATTTTTCAAAAAACCATTTTATAAATAAAATCATTAAGTATTTACATTTTAATAAATTTAAATAATCCATAATGATTGATGATTTAATTAGAATTTATTATATATTTATATATATGTAAATTTATATTAATTTCAATCCATATAATTATAATTAAATTTTATATATTCAATGTAAGACCATATTATTCTTGAAAAATTCATGCTCTAAAGATTATTTTTTGACAAGAATTGAGGGTTTTTCTTTAAATTATATTCCCACAATTATATGACTTAAAATTGATAAAATGGATTCTATAATTTTATACTTAATAATTAATATTAGGTAATAAGTTGAAAATAATTTTTGGTTGTAATTATTAGTAAAATTAATAAAAATTCTTTACTGAGGTTAGGGATAAAACAAGTTTATTGGGGGGGGGGGTTAGCCAATAATGATACGGGATAAGATGAGCTAAAACATTTATGATACCCCATTGGATGGTTTCATTTATACTATAAAATTATCACCTTCTAATATGATCCATTTTGGATCCATTTTTTAATGAATGGGACTTGAAATTATTTTAATACTTTGATAAATTACATGTGAGACACTCACCTAAATTATAAAATGGACCTCTCTACTCACATATTCACACCTCTAAATCCATTTTCTTCCACCAAAAACAACCAAATTATCCCCATAATATCATTATCTACAATTTTTATCCTCTTTTACTCCAAAATTCCAACCCTATGGTACTTAATTAGATATCAAAAGGATGAGTTTTTTTAAGGGAATGTAAAAATTTACCCCAAGTTCCATTTTACATATTATATTGAAACATAAAATTATGTATTATCAATTAAAATATAATAACACCAATATATATAATATAATATATTTTATTATGTTTGTTTCATATTATTTATCCACATCATTCTCCATCAAATAGGAAATATAACTGGTGTTCATGTGTTTGGTGTATTGTCGCATCATGAACTGATGTAATTTTCTTCCCATCATCAACTCACATAGTTAGTAATAGTAATTAAAATTATTCAAAAATACATTAGTTAAGAAATTATATTGATTCCATAAAATTAATATTTCACGAACTTCATTACACATTCACCCATGAATAAAATTATAATGTCTCTCGTTTATGCATTTGATGTATCGTCTCCTCCAAGCGATGTGATTCATTTTCCTTTCCCACTTTTCAATAATATTTATAAACATGTTTGTAATGGGAAATTGTGATTTTTATGACATTAATATAATTATTTATATAATTAAATTATATCATATGAAAAATTATCTTATCATCCATGAAAAAGAGTCATGGAAAACAAGAAGTAGGTAACACCCAAAACATTGGTGAAAATGAAATATTACTAAATGGAGGGCGATATAATTTTATAAGATGGTCCTCTATGATATTAAAAATATGAATATATATCATATATAAAAAAATAACATGTTTAAAAAAATTATGCATGAGGTTTTATAATGGTCAACTGAAGAGAAATGTGAGGAAATTGATTCCATTTCAAATTCATCTCTATTTATAAATATTTGATATTATTCAAAAATTTAATTTTATATGGTGTATATATTGAACCTTTGACATATATGAAATGAATAACTATAACTCCCTATCCCTAGAAACCTAGAGCCAGTGTATTAATTTAATACATTGGCATGATTACAATGAATAAAATCGTGAATAACCGATCAGTTTAGTAGTTTTGAAGAAACTCGATCAATATGTGGAACCAATTATACAATGAGAAAAGAAAACAAAATACAGTACATAACAAATGATAATAAATTGTACCCTTGAAAACTCAATAAATGATATATTCTTCATAAATCGGTGAAAGAAAATAAATTAAATGGGTTGTGCTCAAATGATTAATAATGGTGTCATATATTGTAAGAATGAAATAATAATAATTGAATCATATTCAATTACGAATAATAAATATGGCATGGTGAATAATTGAAAAACACATGCCATAAAAAATTGAAATTGAAAATGCATCTATACAGTTTTATTCAATGTGAAAACTTCCTAGAAATTAATAACTGAATAATGAATAAAGATATTTCTTCTTATTTGGACATCATGTATAAAGAACACGAACCATAACACAATCATGAAAATTTATGTATACGGGTAGAAACCTATCTGATTAGGTTTTGAAACAAAAAATGAATGTTTTACCTCCAACTTTTTTGTCTCAAGAGACCATTAGATTCATCTAGAGTATATAGAGGGCCACTCCCATTCCAAATAATTCTTATACAATGAATTCATTCCAGAAAAATATGCCTTATAAATTTCTGTATTGAGTAGAGGATACATATTCATTAATATTTTCACAAATAAAACTACATTCAAAATAAACACTGTATTGAAAATGTTATATGACAAAGAAAATAATCATATTCATCATACACGAATATGGATAATTAATATAAATGTAATTTCAAATGAAAAATGATATCAAATGGTTAGTAGATTCACCGTATTAATTTTATCAGGTGCAGAATACCAAGAAACTCCCAAAGAAATGGAAATTGAGATGAAGTCCTTTTCCACATTGCAATCAATCGAATCACCTAACCAAAAATTAATAAAAATAAAATAAATTATTTAATAACATAAATATTTTTAGAATCATGATATAATATTACATATGGTATCATATATAAACCAAAATAAATAAATATATGGCGAAAAATGGAAATCTCACAGAAATAAAAGTTAGATGAGAAACTCCTTACCTTACACACAAATGCGTTCTTAACATGATCTTAATGTCATGTATAATAAAATTAAATAAATCAATAAACTATTTCAGAATAGTATTTACATTTATTTTATTACTTACAGTTTTATTAGATTCATTTATGGACTTCTTGATATTTTATAAGATCTAATTCTCTCATTTTGGGGTGTTCATTTACATGATTTCAAGATCAGTTTTTATGATTTTATGTAATGGTGTTCATGTAAATTGTGTATAATTATCAAACATTAGAATTTCATGTTAATAATGAGAATCTATAATGGTAAATGGTTATACTTGTCATTTGTTTTTTTGGTATTATAATTATTAATTTGATAAGTCATTTAATGATAATCGTCTAGATTATTACGGCTGATATTGATCATAATGAACTCATTTGGATTTATGTTTAAAATATCAAAATAATTTACATAATGAACATAAAAAATGTAATATTAAATATTTTAAAATCTATATCCACCATTAAAATGGTTTCATGAATAAAATTGAATAATAATGTGAAGAACGAATCTTCGTCATCCACAAATGTTCTATATTAGAACCTCCTAGACGATGATTTCATTTATAATATAAAATTCAAAGAGTAAAGAGATTGAAAATGTTTAATAAATTAACATGACATAATTATGGTATAAATATGACTTATGAGTTATCATTACTAATTTTCTAGATGAGGTTAGGATAGAATAAGATGATAAGATAAACAGAAATGAAATTAAATGAAAAAAGAGTATTTACCTCTTGAAATAACCTCCTTGAGAACCTCCTTAAAGGAATTTATTTTAGTCTTTTGGAAATAAAAAGTGCTCCATGATGTGGGGAGGGACCAGGTAAGTGTATTTTTTATTAACATTGAGAAGCTTCAAGGCATAGAGGATTAATGATAAGAGAATGGTGATGGGTCGTTTTTATAGTGGAGGAGATGAGTGCTTTTTAATATCCTATTCATTATATTATTATTTTTCTCAGGTCAACCAATAGTATTGATTCTTGTGACCCAAAATAGTAATATGTTCATGTTATTTCTAACTAATGGTTAATTACATCATCAATGATGGAAGTAATAGTCTAGTTAACAAATAATGTATTATACCATAAATTACTGTATTTTACTATTCACCACAAATTCTACTAATTCAAAAAAATCCAGAACATTTACCCTAACCATTTTTTGACGTTTAGAATAAAAAATAAACCATATTTTAGGAAAATTATTTTATAAATATATGAAATATAATTTTTAAATAATACCACTATTTCCTTGAAAAATATAGATTTTAAATTTATAACTCATTTTATAACACCCTGGAAAAATATTTAAGGTCTCAATAAATTATCTGAAAATAAAAGGACAGAAAAATGTTGATTTAGTTGTAAATTATATGATATTTAATTTTATTTTAATTAAATTTTTTAAATATAAAATTGTGATTAAATATTTATTCCTCAGAAAAATACCAACACTAAAATATTAAGTTTTTTGAATATTCAATTTTATATATTATTTGGATAAATTTTATTTATACTATCATGGGTGAAGATAATATTCATAAGGGTAATATTACAATTCATAATGGTAACATTACTATTCATAATGGTGATTTACTATTGACTAAAAAATAATTTTATTCTATCAGACTCTAAGTATTTTACTGAACGCAATTGTATATGTCTACTTTTTGAAATTGAAATTAGAGAAGTGAAAAAATTAAGACTAATAGCTATGTTATAAATAGCTCTTATAATATAATTTTATATCAATGAGCCTTAGAGTTTCATGCATAACAAGCTATCTAATGAATTGAATTTCTTTATATAGAAGAAAAACAAAAAATAATGGGGTGTTATATTCTTCCCTCCTTCAGAAATTTATTCCTTGAAAGATTTCATGTGTATAACCCTAAAAAAATATGTCGGTGGTTCTTCTTCATAACATCCAATGGTTTCCACATTAATTCTTCCAATTTATGATTTTTCCAAAGAACCATTACCATTCAAGTCATCTGATTTCTCAATACATCCTCTCTAGTGTCAGGATTCTTGATTGGTTCTTCACAATAAGTCAAATCAGGTTCTCATTCTATTTCCATTGAGGTGAGTACATGTGTTGGGTCTACCATGTAATTTTTTTAACAATAACACATATAATACTTCATAACCCTTCAATATACGTGGTGTAATTTCATAATGTTAAGATACAAATCCAATTCTATCTAGAATTTCAAATGGTCTCATATACTTGGGGGTCTGTATCCCATTCACACCAAACATAAAGACACCCTTCCATGAAGATGCATTTAGAAAGACATGATATCCACTATGAAATTACAAATACATTCTATGGTTGTTAGCATAACTCTTTTACCTATTTTGGGCTTCATTAATATGGGACTTAATTTTCATTACCTTTGATTTTCTCTCATCAATATTTTTTAGGCCTATATGTTTCCTATCACCAACTTCATCACAACAAGTTGGATTTTGACATCTCTTACCATATAATGCTTCATACGGAATGATTTGAATACTATAATGGATACAATAATTATAAGAAAACTCAAACAAATGTAAGTATTGATCCCACATTCCATGAAATCCAAGTTACCATGATATCAACATGTCATCCAGGGTTTGAGAATTCCTTTCAGAATGTTTGTCGGTTTGGGGGTGATAAGTAGTACTCATATAAAGCTCAATATCCAAAGGATTCTGAAGACATTTCCAATAATTTTTATTTACATTGAGGATCTTGATCAGACACAATATATATAGGTTCACCATGATTTTTTAAAACTACATTAATATAGTGTCTTGTTAGGCGCTTCTATGGTAAATATTCTCTTATAGCAATGAAATGAGCCGATTTTCTAAACGATGAATAATTACCCATATTACATCATTCGTTCATGGTGTCCTCAGCAGTCCTTTGACAAAGTACATCATAACTTCATCACACTACATCATATGAAAAGGTAGATGATTTATAAATCCAATAGGATTATTTCTCTCATTCTTCACCTATTTAAAAACTAGACACATTGAAACCTAATCAGTAATTTCTCGCTTCATGTTATCTGACCAAAAATGATTCTTTAGATCTCTGTACATTTTAGTGCTACAAAGGTGTAGAGAGAAATTTGAGGGATGAGAATCATAAAATAGTTCCTTTTTATATCATGTAATTATGAAACACATAATCTCATTCCAAATTTTATATCTCCATCCTCACACACGATGTCTTCCAATATTATATCCTTAACGGATTTAATTTTCCATTTATGGTTCTAATCATCATATTGAGAGATTTTTATCTTCATGAATAAATATGGTTTAAAATCATTTGAAAATGGAATGATATTTACCCTTCCTTATGAATTTCCGCATCTATCTTTACTAGATCCATGAACATAGTATCTCTCTCAATCCTTATTTGGTTCAGAAGCCCCTGATCATTCCTATTTAATGTAACATCCACCTTAGTTGCCTTTCATGAGTGGTAGTGTATTGAAAATTCATAATCTATTAGAAACTTGTGCCAAATCCTTTTCCTCATGTTGATTTAATTGTATGTAAAAATGTGCTTCAAACTATTGCAATCCGTATATATCACAAATATTTCACCATAGATATAGTGTATCCATATTTTCATATCCAAGATTATTATTGCAAACTCGAGATCTTGAGTTGGATAATTTATCTCTTGAGTCTTCAAATGTCTTGTTTCATAGGAAATAGATTTATCACTTTTCATATGGACACAACCCAATCTATTCATTGATGCATCACTATATATCACAATACCATCATTTCAGATGAATGAGACAAAATAAGATAATTTAACAACATTATTTTCAATTATTAAAATCTTTATGTTTATTCTTTTGTCCATATAAACCTAACCCCTTTATATGTGAGCTTGTATAGTGAACTATAAAACTGGGAAAATTCTATATAGAACGCTGAGAGTAACCTACTAACCCAATAAAACTATGAACCTCTGTTATGTTCATTAGTGTAAACCATTCTTGTATTTCCATTTCCTTCATAGGATCAATTTAGATTCTATCCTTAGAGATAATATGGCCATTAAAATAAACTACATAAATCTATAATTAACATTTACTAAACCTCACAGATAACTCATTTATTCTAAAAATATCCATAACAACTCACAAGTGGCTATCCTTTTCATCATATCTTTTTTATAATATCAAGATTTCATCAATAAATACCACAAAAATTATCATTATATTCCATGAAAACTCTATTCAATAGGTCCACGAAAATGAAGGATTCATTAGTCAGTCTAAATGGAATTACTGCAAACTTGTAAAGCCCTTGGCTGGTTGGAAATGTTGTCTTTGAAATATCCTCCTTTTTCACACTCAACTAAAGATATCCAAGTAGAATGTCAATATTTGAAAAATATTCAGCTCTGTGAAGTTGATCAAATAATCCATCAGTGTAAGACACATGATATATGTTCTTTATTATTATAGAGTTGATATATCTATAATCAATGAAAGCCCACATGGATCCATCTTTCTTATTGAAAATGAAAAATGGGGATCCCCATAAAAAACATGGGAGAATAAATCCATTATCACTAAATTCTTATTGGGTTTTCATCAACTCTACTAATTACCCAATGGTCATTCGATGGAGAGTATTTCATATAGGTCTTGCACTGTGAATTAAATCAATAGAGAACTCAGCTTCTCACTCTAGATGATGTCTAGGTAAATCCTCTTGAAATACATCAATGTATTCTTTCACAATAGGTACATATTCAATTTGAATATCCATAAATTATGGTTAATATTCCATCCCAAGAATATAATTTAGAAGATCTACTAATAGTTGGTCATGATTAGATCGAGTATTTTATAATTATTCTCCAAAGATTAGGGATTCCCCATCACTCAAAAAAATTGTAACTATCAAATTCTTGTACAATATGTTCACATAATAATTTATAATCCAATTCATACTGAGAAATATTTCTAATTCAATCATAGGTACAGTGATACAGTCTAAAAATAAGGTATGTTTATGTGTCACAAAGGTGACTGACTAACACTTATTTGTTTCAATTATACATCCCATATATGTTTTTATTGAAAACACTTTAATAAATAAATATAAAAAATTTTAATTTTCTTAGAATTTTGTGAATATATAAATGAATGTGATGATGAAGACTCAAATAAATCATTGGATAAATTCAAGGAAATGATTAACATACCCACCACCATATCATTGGGAACTTCCACCACCACAGTTGGGATTGAAAAATCATTCCCTTACTCCCATGGACTTTTTAGATACAATTTTCCTTGATGTTAAGGAAAATCCTTTTCACAGTGTCCCATATTCATAAAATTATTGCATTTAACTTAAATGATTTGTCTCATCCCCTTTCATGCATTAGATTTGTGAACCTTTTCTGCACACTTATAACAAACTCCCATGCCTTTCATGTATTTTACTCTATGGTTATTGTCACAGTTCGAACCTAAGGGGAATTTTTTTGATCACTTATTCTACTTTGGAGATTCACATTTTCCATGATTATCAGATGAACACTTCTTCTCTTGATTTCACTAAATCAAATTCAATCTAGAAAATTTTTTCTCCATTTTTTGGGCACATAATCCTATTTCATCATCTATTGAAATTGTTTGAGAAGCTAGTTCCATACATTGAAATTTATTAAGATATTAAAATAAATGATCAATATTTTCTTTTGAATCCCATATGTAATAAATAGCATACATGGATAGTCTTTTGAATGTATCATAATCTTCCACAACACTCTCGTAATGTTTCAATGTAAGCAATTTTTTCTTCATCTTAGTCTGTATCTCATGAGGGAAAAATTTTCAGAAGTTTAATTCCTTAAATGTTCTCCATTTCATATCTTCTATTTTATCTTCCTCCATGGTATTCCATATCATAGAATACAATTGATCAACATCACCCATGAGACAATATACTTCGTTTTCATTTTCATTGCATCTAAATGCCAGAAATACTTTTTCAAGGGACTTGATACACTACTCAACTACCAATGGATTAGTATACTCACTAATAGATAGAGGATTTTGTCACATGAAACAAACCAACCCAGGTGCATCATTGCTATTCATCATAGCCTGAGTAATTTGTTCTAATATGGTCATGATATACTCAGCACCAACACTAAATTTGTTGATTTTGTTAGTGGGTAAATCCCAATATATTATATAGGTATTGATCCCCTTTCTTCTATTAGGAACCATCAATTAAAAATGACATACACTAAGTTAGGTAATAAATCAAGATGCATAATTTTTAACTAGAAAGCACATATCATAATCTGAAATTATACACAGCTAATCTCATAAACATAAAAATGATTTCTATTTTCTTTTAAACAATTCATAATGGATTGTAAAGAGAATGTAAATTATTATAATAATATACCTTGGGTGTGTAAAAATAGTTGTGCAGTAAGTCATATTTTCAGGTACCATGTTATCCCAAGTTAAGCCCACGACACCTTATTAGATTTATTACTCCTAGGTACATCAGTACCAGAACCATGCACACTTATTGTATCTAGACAGGGATGTATTTTTGATAATAACAACATAATATCCACCTTATCATAATTCATGGATGTCCTTATATACTTATCCTCAATTTATATCTTAGGGTTGTTCTTCATAATCAAACTCTTCTAAATCCAATTCCCATAGTTTCTAATATACGTACTTTGATACCTACTATAATGCCCAGAACTCGGAATCCCGAAGCCGGTGAATTATTTTATTACATTTTCATGATTACAAGGAATAAAATCCTGAAATAATAATAATTTTATTATTATTTATGAAACTATATAAATACATGGAATCCATTTTTCATTTGGAAAAGGAAACAAAAAACAATAAATAACAAAATGTAATAAAATGCATCCATGAAAACACAATAAATGATCACTTCTTCATAACATGAGGAATGAAAAAAAATTAAATTGTTGAGCTAAAATTCATAGTAAGGGACATATATAGTAGAAGAATGGAAAAATAATAATTTAATCATATTCATTTATGAATAATCAATATGCCATTGTGAATAATTAAAAAACACACACCATTAATAAATTGAGAACAAAAAATAATCCAAATAATTTATCATAGTGAAAACTTCATGGAATGTATTAAATGAATACTAAATAAAGAGAATACTTATTATTTGAAAATCATGAATTAGTAACATGAACCACCATGCTATAAAGACTATTTAAGTCTGTGTGAAGAAACCCTTCTAATTATGTTTTGGAAACAAATGTGATGGGTTTGTGGATAACTAGTTTTTCATATGGGTCCTATCGATGCATAGATGGGATATAAAGGGACCCGCCTATCACTTCAAGTGAAAATTATTCTTATAAAAAAAATAAATGCTAGATCAGTATTCCTTATCAATTTTCATAATGATTAGAGGATACAGATTCATCAATATTTTCATAGTTAAAACAACATTCAAAATAAACACCATATGTAAAAGTGTACATGGATAAGAATGTTATCATATCCATCATAAAAATATATGGATATTTAATATAAATATAATTAAAATGATAAATTTTTTCAAAGGGTAAGTAGATAAAGCACAAAAAAATGATTATGTGTACAATACCAATGTGTTTCAAAGTAATGAAAATGTGTATGTAGTCCCTTACCACAATGTAATCAATCAAATCACAAGAATAAAATTTAATAATCATCAAATGAATAATTTAATTCCATGAATATAAATATAATAATGATATTATATTTCAAATTATAACATAGATACAGAAAAAATAATAACTGGTGAATAATGGAAATCTCATGGAAATAATGGGGAGATGGGAAACTGCTTACCTTATGCCTGAATGTGTTCTTCACCTGATCTTATTATCCTAAATCAAAATGTTGAAACCATTAATTAATTATTTATTAACCCTTTATAAATGTATTGGATTCATTATATTTTTTCTACACTCATTTATGGCCTCCTTGATATGTTTTACGATTTAATTTTATCATTCTGGAGTGTTCATTTACTTGATTTCTTGTTTTTCTAGCTTGATTGTAAGGAATGGAGGTCATGCAATATTAGTGTAATTCTACATAATTATTATTACATGATACTAATGAGCATAAAAATGTTTGAATGTTTATACATATAATTTGGTTACATGGTATGAGAATAAATCATTGGCTAAGTCATTTAGTGATAATTGTTTAGATTTTTACAACATATATTGATCATAACAAACTCGTTTTGGTTAATAGTTTAGTATTATGTAAATATGTTACATAAATAACATAAAAAGGGTTATATAAAATATTTTTAAATTTTTATCAACTATTATAATTGTTTCAGGAAATTCATTGAAGAGTAATTTGAAGAGTGAGACTTCATCATCCATGACGGTTGTAAAGGGGCACCTCCTGGATGATGATTTTATTTATAAAATAAAAGAGAAAGAGTAAATAGATTGATAATGTTTTTTGGATTGCCATGATATTAGTATAGAATATATATGATAATAGTGTTATCATGTTCAATTGGATAGAGGAGGTTAGGAGATAATAATAAAATAAGATAAATTGAAGCAAAATTAAATAAAAAGGGAAGAAGATTTACCTCTTGAAATAATCTCGGGGATAACCTCCTTATGGTAATGGATTTTGGTATTATGGCAAGACTAAGAGATCTTGGATGTGGGGAGGGACTTGGGAAGAGTATTTTGGTGAAATAATTAGAAGTGTAACAACCCGAAATTTTGAATAAATCTTGTTTCCTAATTTTATGTGTTATTTTATTTTTTATACTCAACAAAAATGTTTCATTTGATAACATGAGTATAATTAAAATGATACTGTTGGTTTTTGACTGTTATATGACCATTGGTCAATATGACCACTGGAAACTAAACGTTTTGATTATTGTCTCTAAATACAAGTAATCTTTGTTAATTAATATAGAAAGAAGATTCGATGGCCTCACCCAGTAGTCTTAGACCAATCGAAACCCATCTAACGGAACTTGGGAAGGAGGTAGCACCACTTGGCTTTGCTCTGGACCAAACCCAAGCTGAACTTTATCATATAAAGCTGGAACGGGATCGCCTTTGTGAGAAGTTCAAACTTATAGAAATTACTACTCGTGCGATGTTGGCCGAGCCTCCCTCGGATTCTCTCACCTTAGCACACCTTACACTTAGGTCCTATGCTGGGGTGATAAGGGGCTATGTAAGGAGACCGTAACTGCCTTGTGTAATCCTTTGTTTTAAATAAAAATTGGGATTTCTTCTTATGATAAAATTTATGAATTTTCAAATGACCGGATAAATATAGTATGCATATTATTGATGAATTTTAGAAAAATGATATTTTAAAAATGGTTGTGTAAACCATAAATAATTAAAAATGTGTAATGATTTTCAAAAAATGGTCTTCTACAATTATGTTCAGTACGAAATTTAGATTCTAATAAGATCAAATTAATTTTTGATGAATAGTAAATTATGAATAGTGATTTTATGATTAGGATTAGTAATGTGTCCAAATGGATTAGTAATCTCACTTAAAGAAAGTATTAATATAATCTAGGCACCTTGATTAAGTAATGTGATTCAATAAAATGGTTAAATAACGGTTTCATAAATCATTATTCAGGTATTAGTTTTTTCGGGTGAATAGTGTTTTTTATTTAGAAATTTAATTAAAAATATTTAGATAATTATTTTTATAAAACAGATTTCATTTTTGAACTCAGAGCACCGATATTATGCTATGGTAATTTTTGGGGTTTTTTCTGAAAAAAATGAATTTTCGGTGAATAGTGTTTTTATTTACAAATTAAATTAAAAATATTTATAAAAATATTTTTATAAAATGGAGTTCATATTTGTAATCAGAGCATTGATATTTGGTTAAGGTGAGATTTTGGGATTATTCTGAGAAAGTTGAATTTTCGATGAATAGTGAAAATACAGTTTTTAAGTTACAGGTGTTTAATGACATCATTAAATGATATATTAAGTTTGTAATCAATATGTTCGAATTATGAATAGTGATATAAGGTATGAGGTGTCCTAAGTGGCCAATACCATGGGAAAATACCATGGGAAAGACCATGGTTTTGCAAAAACCACTAATGAGGTGTCCCTTTGCCATTAATGCCTTGTCCCCTCACTTTCCTTATAAATACCCAGCCATCCTCTAATCCATTCTACTCCCCACTCTCCCCCAACGATGTTCTGGTCTTATTACCTCCCAAGGAGTCCTCCCATGGTGCCCCCAAGCCCTCAAGGTCCCAACCTTTGAGTTTTAAGAGTTATGTTTTAAGGTAAGGGATCCGACCTCTCTCTTTCATTTCAAGTAATCTCTTTTATGTCATTCCATTTATGCTCCATGTTCTTATGTTGGAGGATGTTATTTTATACTCCTATTACTTCCCTTTTCATGTTCATATAATGAGAGATCCCCTCTTGCTCTCATTATTTCGTTTTATGAAGTTTTAAGTGGCGCCGTTAGGCTGCCGAAATTTTTGTAACGGATTCTTTCTCCCTTCTCATTTTTCAAGATCTATTTTCATGTAAAGTATTTCAAGTTCCTTTTTATTATGTTGGGGTATGATCTCTAAATTTATCATACTGATATTTTATGATCATATGATGAGAGACCCCATTTGATCGCGTCGATTCAGTATTTTTAAGTTTTAAGTGGCGTCGTTAGGCTGCCGAATTTTTAAGTGGTTCTTCACCCTTCTCATTTTGAAGTTCTACTTTCATGTCAATTATTTCAAGTTCCTTTTTGTTATGTTGGGGTATGATCTCTATATCTATCATACTGGACTCTTATGTTCATATGATGAGAGACCCCATTTGATCTCTTCAATTCAGTATTTTTAAGTTTTAAGTGGCGCCGTTAGGCTGTCGAATTTTTAACTGGTTCTTCGCACTTCTCATTTTGAAGTTCTACTTTCATGTCAATTCTTTCAAGTTCCTTTTTGTTATTATGGGGATTTATCTCTATATCTATCATACTGAACTCTTATGTTCACATGATTAGAGACCCTATTTGATCTTTTCAAATCATTTTTGTTGAATTTTAAGTAACGCTGTTAGGCTGCCGAACTTTCATAAGAGAAATCTAATTTTTGTCTTCCTTCCATGTTTTTCATTTCAAATGGTGTGTCCTTGAAATTTCATTACAATGATCATTTATCCTTCTTATTTTTTCCATCTACTGTTTTATGGGTCATTTATGAATGTTTGACCCATTTTACCTCTCTTTTTAATGTCTTCTAAAACCTCGTAACATAGTCGTTATGCTGCAGAATTTCCATCTCAAAATGTCTCTCTCTTTTTCTAAAGTTCTTTTATATTATTAAGTGAATACTAAAAGATCTTTCTTATAAAGTGGTATTCACATATATACCAAAATGTTCTATTTTTAAATTCTGGGATTTACATACATGATACTCATCTTCCTTTTCTGTGGGTTTTAGTGTGACGTAAAGATCATGTATTTAAAGCAGTTTTTAAAACGTTGTGATTATGAAATGAAACCCATTTATTTTATGCTAAATGGGTTATTTATGAAATTTTTGATGATTATATATGTGGATCACATGATTATAAAGGAAAATTTAAGGGTGCGCCCTGATAGCGCTCCAATGCATTGGGTAATGATGTAACCACTAGAGATTACAATTTTCACGATACCTTAGTGAATATCCTTGGTAATTTTCAAATGACACCTTGGGGATGGACCTTGGTGATATGTTCATGATTGTCTATGTTAAATGATGTAGCCACCTTTTCAAGTTATGAAAAATGTTATTTTTATTATGATATGCCTCCTTATTTCATTCTCATGCCTTAATGTTCTTTTTCAGGACCTTATTTAAGTATCTCAAGTTCACATGTAAAATGTTTCTCTTGTTTTCCTTACTGGGATTTTTGCTCACCCTTTCTTTTGATGTATGCTCCCAGGTTATGTGATGCAGTAATGAACCCAGGATGAACATGAGGAGAATACTTTCAAGTGCATTTGAAGAATGTTTTATGTTTTCATGTTTAAAGTTCCTGGTTTCCAAGACACTAAACCTTAAAGATCCTCAGTTTTGTAAAATGTAATGAAAGTTTATGTGATAAAGAGGAGGGATGCTATAAGAAGCTTCAAGGATTATAGGAGTGAGGAGAAGAAGTGGGTGGGGGGTGGTTTTACAGTGGAGGAGAGAAGTGATTTTTGACTATCTTGTTCTTTATTTTATTGTTTCCCTCATGAAAACCAATAGTGGTGATTCTTATGACCAAAAATAGTAATGACCGCATATGAGAAAAAAATATTGGTTTCCTAAATCATCCATAATTCAAGGAATAATTTATTTATGATAGAATATATTATATAGTAAATTATTGTATTTTAATATTCACCAAATAAACCAATCATTTCAGAAAAATTCCTAAAATTATCCCACACCATTTTTTCATGATAATTCAAAAATGGACTCCTCTTTATGAAAATAATTTCTTAAATGTGTGAAATTTTATATTTAAATAAATCCATTATTTACTTGAAATATTTAGATTTTAGATTTATAAATGAATTTATAACACCCAGTAAAATTATCTATTGTCTCATTAGATTATCCTAAAATCATAGGATAGAAAAAAGTTGATTTTATAATAAATATTCTGAAGTAAATTTTATTTCATTAATTTATTAATTATACAATTTTAATTAAATATTTATTGCTCAAAAAATAACAAAAATTATTTATTAAATTCTTAAATATTCACTTTCATTTATAAGGTCCCTAAATTTTATTTATACTTTCATGGGTGAGGTTAATATTCAATTGGGATAGATTACTATTCATATTTCTTGCATTACTATTTATAAGGGTGTGTTACTATTCACTAAAATTTATGTCAACTTTATCGGACTATAAATATATTACTGAACACAACTGTGTATGTCTATTTTCTGAAATTCAAATCACAGATGAGGAAAAACCATTTTTAATAGCTAGGTTATAACTATCTCCTATAACAATGTTTTGTTTTGTTGAGTCTAAGTGTTTTCTGTATAATAAGCTATCTAATAAATTGAATTATTTAATAAGAAACCAACCCTAAAATATTGGTATGTTATAATAAAAATTTATTAGTAATGATTACTATTTTAATAGATATTTATTCTCCCAAAGGGTTATAATTTAAAAGTTACAAGAGATGTAAGGATTTATTTTACAATAAATTTTTATATAGGATATAGTTAACTTTTTTGAATGAATATTATAATCCATTTTTCATAGAAGATACATAATTTATTATCCTATATCAATTTAAGGATTTTCAATATTTTCATCTGAATTTTCATCTTTTTTTAATTTAATATTGTAATGAAAATTTTAAAATAGAATCCAATCTCATTTCTCTACTTTACCATGTATTTTTTCTTCCAGGTCATTATTTTCCAAAATTGTTCACCAAAGTTCATTTTATTTTCTAAAATGAATTATTAATGACATTTTATATTATCCATGGTTTTTTAAATGTTTTAATAGAATATTTCTAATATTTTCATAAAGGGTCATTTTCAATATTCCTTGAAAATATATCCAACAAAATGACTATTTTAACATATATAACATTAAAATAATTCTTTACTACCATAACCATTTTTCATTATTTAGATTATTATTCTATTTTTATATTATTTAAAAATAATAGTTTTTAAAGGAATAATATATTAAAATTTTTACTTCCATTCTCATTTATTATGAAATGTACATGATGTTTTTATAAAAACAATATTTTTCAATGATTGATGATAATATTTTATAACTTATTAATTTTTTTTATTAAATTTATCTTGATACATTCAATTTATTTTGATCATATTGAAAAAGAGACAAATGAATATATATATTATTTATAATATATATAAGTATTGAATAAATTGGTTATCATTTCGACAAACAATATTTAACTGTTAAATTTATTTGATTAATTTTAAAAAATGTTACAAATTTCTATTCTTTAGTAATTACATATATTGGATGGTAAGGAATATTATTTTGGAATTTAATTTATGATTTAATGTATGAGGAATTCATTGGAAATTAAGACACCAGCGGGGTTTTATTAAAGACAGTCCCTTGATTAATTAATATATCTCATGAGAAAAATCAGTTTGAAAAATAAAATTAGTATTCAGTGTATAATTAACCATCAATCTAATTTCTTCTAGAATGGACTTGATGGCATTGAAATCATGATGTGTGTTATCATTATGTCCTGTATTTCTCTTTTTATACAATGAGAATTAAATTATTGTTATTATCCATGAGATTAGATAATCGATATTATACTTCGATTCAATTTATGCTCAAGTTATCAATAAAATGGAATGTGTTTTTAGTAATAAAAAATTCCATATTTTTTATATCTTATTTAATCTTGGTTGCTTCCAAAGTATGTATCTCTTATTATTAATTTTATATCACCATTATCACATTTCCTTCCCGTGGGTTTTGAAGAAAAAATCATTGAATGAGTTTCAATGATGAAAAATATTTACTTTTTTTATTTTTATTTTTTATTTTTAATGAAAATGGGTATCATGTTTATATTTGGATCTACATGACTACTGAACATATTGTTCCTTTTTTTATATCCCTTATATCCATTACAATGTGATAATGTATATACCTAATATGGGTAATTGGGGTTGGGGTAAATATATATGGTATTAGAGTATTTTTAGTAGAATCCTTGGGAACTCGATTTAGGAAAATATTCATAAAAGAAGAAAACCCTATGATTACAATGAGTATATGTCAAATTATAGGATAAAATGATACTCTTTTGGTATAGTCAATATTATGTGGTTTTCGTAGAAATACGTTGACGTGTAGATACTACAAGTGGATATGGGTTGGGACAATTGAAGCTAGGGGTAATAAAAAATCGATTAGGTATATCTTGACCCTAATTCCAACAGACAGTGAGTGGTCCCTTAATCTATTCTTCGTTTTGTACTCTTAAGTAATATTCATGGGTTAATTCAAATTTTCATTAAAAACCATTAACAAATATTTCAATATATTGTAACTATATTCCCAATTATAAGTGGGAGTTATATTAATCATAAGCTCAAATTTTGATATTGCATTATTTAATTCCATGTTCTCACACAATTTTATATGTTCCATGTTTTCCATGAAAATTAATTAGTCCAATATCACATTAAAATGATATTTTTCTTCATGTATCATAGAAGAAATATCGTTACAATATAGATGTGTCAAACAGTTCCCATTATAACAAATAAAAGTTTTTTATTTTTTGTATTTATTATTATACCTACAGTTGAAATTTATAAAATACTTATAATATACAATATTTCAAAATATTTTTCAACATATGTTTTTCAATGTGAATGAAATAATGATTTCTGATGAAGCTGTGGAATTTTTTTCTTTAGAGTTGTTACTTCATCATCATGGCCACTTCTAATTCCACCCAATTTATCTCTTCTAAATAAGATTCTCCAAGAAGAAGAGTTGACAAAAACTAGGGTTATAAATTGTAATCATAAATTTGAGTTTGTCTTGTATAGGAATATGTTAATGTGCTTCCTAAGTAATTACCTAGACATCCAATATAGAATGAAATTGATATTTCTATTTATTTAATCCCTAGAGAAAGACCAATATCAAAGACTCACTATAGAATGGCCACTATGTAATTTGAGAAAATGTATAAAAAACTAAAACAATTTTGTAATAAGGTTTTTATAGTCCCTTGTGTATAAACATGGGGAGCCATAATTTTTTTATTATAAACATATATGGATCTGTCATGATGTGAATTTGTTATTTAGAAATAAATTAATGTAAAATGAAGAAAAAGTATCATAAACGTCATATTTACAACACTAAAAATATACATCATAGAGACCAATATTTTTCAATGATTGATTATCATTCATGGTATATTAAATTACGAGTAAATAATCATGATTTTTTGAAGAAAAAATTTCCTATGAGGTTTGTACATTACGAGTGTACAATAACAAAATTTTTATTGTGTAATACACCACACATCCTCACTGGTTTGAGAAGAGGTATTTGTGATTCTAGAAATTATGTGGAATCCCCAAGACATCAAATTCATCAAATTAATATCAAGGGATTCAATCGAATCATATTAAAATTATCCCTTTATGTTAAAAAACTATCTAAAACTGAAACATAAACATCCAATACAATATACATGGTGCATAAAAAACCATGAAATCAAAAATATAAACCAAATATATAGTGTGATAACAAAAACAAAATACCTTAACCAAAAAAGTACAAAATATAACAGAACCTAAAGGAAAAAAATAAAAATCAAGCCTATCAACTCACAACTAACTCCAATCTCCAACTCTTCATACTTCCCCATTTTATCCAAAAGCATTGATAAAAAATGAGATACCATTCCTTTAAATGTGTCCAAATATATGAAATATAAAAACACACCTAAGTTCCCATGCAGTGGGTGAGTATAAACTTAGTAGGATTTCTGAAATAATTCCAACACATGGCATTAAGAAAAATAACTAGTTAACCCAATTTATTTAAGAGTTTATAATAAGAAAAAAAAATTCTGTCATAATCATAAAAAAATATCCATTCGAAGAAAAAAAATGTATCACAATCATTTATCCTTATTTTTCTTTCTCATTAGAATGTTTCTACACACACACAACCATAAACATGAACCCACACATGAATGCTATGAGAAAGTTCCATACCCATTAGTCATATCTCAAAAATAAACCAATTCATCACTAGTTTTCTAATCTCTTTATTACCTAATGAAACGCATCTCATATTCTTTGTTATGTCCTAGTACCCCAATGGTACAAATCAATTATATAGGGTCACATCAATTAAAACTTACTCAAACCAACATTTTTTGCACAATTAAATTGAAAACCATTTCACAAATATTTAAATTCTTCTAAAAATAATTTCATTAATACCTTGTGGTCCTCAAATCCATACAATAATTTATGAACCATCATTTATAAATTATAAAAAATGGGATTTTCCAAAAAAAATATCATTTCCCAAAATTATCAATTTCATAGCCAAAAGTGATTTATATGTAGAATTACACAAATATTTATCAAATATTTCAGGAATATTATTTAATCCAAACTATGAAATTATTATCTATAATTGTGAATATTATATAAAATCCACCTACCACTTAACCATTGAAAAAAAGTGAATAGAAACACTAGGATCTTCCAAATTTGACCTTTTAAATTATTTCCTTAATATATCCAATAATATATAATAATGTTATTCAAAAATTAATACAGATCTATCCATAGTATACTAGATCTTTTAATCCAAGTGAGTGAAAGTGAGAGAATCAAAGGAGACAGAGAGAAATCATAACATATCGATGAATCTATATCCCTAATCCACATTTATTTCACAAATGATCTCTCCATATCAAAGGAAATATCAAAAGGAGTCTTGTTAGGGAGGGATGTTTGAATAACTATAACAGTAGGGTATGAATGATTGTTTTAGGGATTTAAAATATATTAAAATTAATTTTTTTGATTAATTCATACCCTTCACAGGGTTAGACCATATGGTTTGGAAAACTATGAGTCAACCACCAAGTGATAGTGCCTAAAGGAAACCCTTTTCATTGTTGGATTTCAAAGAAAGTCAAAATGTTTCACACATGTGCCTTTAACTGTGTTTCACTATTCATAGCTTCTAATAAGCACACACATTGTTTGGCTAATCTGTGTGCCACCTATGTGCCTACCTACTAACTCCAAGAAAATGTTAAATGTTCTCCTTGACATGATTCCACCAAACATGGAATAAATGTATAACTCTAAAAATATTCTCAAACCCTCTTAAACCTCAAAAAATCAATATAATATTATCCCATGTCATATATATTCTGAATGAACATAGGAAAAGGTATTATACCTAAATAGTTGGGTGGTACATACTCCTCAACATTAGTGTTTCTATCCCTAGAATGTAGAAACCCAGTGTTGACCTAGAAAATTTTACAGAATAAATCATACATTTCACTGTTAACCTACCACATATCTTCCATAAGTTTACCATGTTCCAAAAAAACAACATTATACCTATTTGTTTCCTATTATATATCTTCACATTATTATAGAAAATATGTAATATCACATGAATTAACCTAGAATCTGGTTCAAGATCAACATAGACCCCTCAAATAACATGTTATAGATTAGGATAGTAAACTTTCAATTAAGATACATGAAACACTTTATAAATGAAAAAAACATGGGTGGTAGTGGCAATGTATTTTTTACCTCACCAATACATTCTAGTATATCAAAATGGCCAATATACTATGGAAATAACATTATATTCCTTCAAAAGAAATAATGACCAAGCCATAGAGAGATTATCAAGAATATATGATCACTCAAATCAAGTGAAAAGAGTTGATGACGGTGATCCACATATGATTTATGATGAATTCAATCCATTTCCATTGTCATTTTTATTAATTATATATTAGCTATTATTTATTGCATAAGGATAGTCTCAATTTGTAAAACATCACTTGTTTTCACCCATCAATGTAAATAATGCGATAAAAAAAAATTAATAATTCAAAAGGATCAATATGTATATTGGCCTAATAAATACTATTTAATGATATCTCCCCTGATGCTATATGATCTTCTCATGGACCTCTAAAATCTACCACACTTGCTCTATGCATGCCTTCCAATATTTGTAACTTCCTATCAGATTTTCCATCTATTTTAGGATGATGAATTTTACCCATTATAATCGATGTTCCAATATCTTAATGCAAGGAATTAATAAAACGAGACATAAATTGTGGTTCCCTATTATAGACAATTGAAATTAGAACCTCATCCAACATTATCACATCCCAAATGCAGATTTTTTAGAAAAACTCCACCGTATTGGACTTGAAAATATAGATTAAGTGTGATGGATTAATGATAGAGTAAAAAATTACCTATATATTATCATGTTTCATAACAATTAATGGTATAAAAATCACAATATCAAGGGCCATCTATGCCCATTTCAGCATGGGGGTAAGTAAATATTTCAATATACTAGATGGTCATTGATGCTCTTCATTTTCCCCTGGTATGTGAGGAATCTCATGACACAATATAATGCTTTAATTTTCAAAGTAGCCCATAAAAACTATGCATCCAATACATTATATATATTCTACATTCCTGGATGAGCATCTAATATCAAATGGTGGTATGAAGAATGATGTTATTCCAAGTATGTTAGATGCACTACTATCTAATATTTAAACAATATATAATATATCCATTCTATATTACATCCCTCAATGGTCTTACCAATATTGGGTTTTGACAATAAAGTCAAACATTATTAATTATATGGTTTTCCTCTTTTTCAATATCAAGAAAATATAGAAATAAATAAACTAGAAATAAAAACATGAAATCACATTACTGAATGCACTCATGATTTATGTCCTTTATAAATGGAATTGGTTTCAACTAAAAAGAATCATATTTATAAAATTTATTATATGACATTGTACTTATTTCAGCTTCCACAAAGTTCCCTTTACCTATTTTATACATCAAATGGATGTGAAATTTTTTCATATATTTCAACTATCTTCATTGTCCAATTTTTAAATCTTTTTTGTGAGAAAATTTGTTTTTCATTCTTGTGATATAGAAACATTGTAATTTTCTCACCAAAAGGATATTGACGGCATGTTTTCAATGTATCATCTATATTTGATAATTTTAAATTGTGTTTTGGGTAGTTTATCCCATTTCTGCATAAATTTCATGAGGAATAAACAACTATATGATCTCCTTGTTTGATAACACAACCAAACCCATATTATAGTTCATCACAAAAGACTACATATCTTATTATAGAAGTATCATGATAGGTGCTGGTGGTAGGAAAATAATAATATCTTGTAAGGGGATTTGACAATCATCATTTTATTGTAATGAAAATTCATTTCCTTTTATGACTGTCATCGGTGAGGAATGTTATGGAAAATACTAACAAAGAATCTGTAGAATCCATCTAATCCAGGAAAACTAAATATCATAAATTTATTATTCATTCACTTCGAAGAGATAAAAATATCCATCTTTTAAGGATCTAAAAAAATAATTTTTTAGTTATTACAAGCCCAATGGAAAATACATATTGAATACAGAAATCAAACATTGATTTATTATCATAGATTCAATTTTTTGGAAAATCACTCAACAAAATCATTATGTGATGTTCATGACCGACCATAGTCCTTGAATACAATGTACTTTTATCAAAAAAACCCACCACGGGTGGATACAAAGACATATGAATGATCTAATTAATTGATTCTCTAACATAATCTTGTTAATTTTTAGTACCTATTGGAATAACCACATCCCATATTTTTCATAACGACATTAGTATGTTTTTTATGGGAAATCATCCTTCAAAACACATAATTGTTGATACCCTAATTATAATTCAATATTTGTGGGACACTAGTATCCCCTAAATTGATTAAATAGGTCATTAATTCATAGGATAGGATACCTATTATTTATCATAAACCTTTTTATTCAATAATAATCCACACAAATCCAAAATCATCCTCCAAATTTCCTTAAAAAAATAGTTATTGATGTCCACATGGATGTTCCCAGTTGAATAAATCCATTTCTTTCAAACAAAAATACTTGGTTTTTAGTTCTCCCAATTTCACCAGTTATATACTATAGATCAAATGGAAATAGGAATAGTCCCTATTACGAGATAGATAATAAAATTATCTCCTCTTTTGGGTTTAAACCCTAAGAAACTTTCTAATAAAACATCAGAAAACTAGTAAACTATAGCTGGAAAATATTTTTTTTTATTTCATCCAAATTTTCAAACATAACCACTTCAAAATGAGAGAAGATATTTCTAACCACAAGAACCAAAGTAGACACTCTTCTTCCATCAACATCCAAATACCCTTTAAAATTATTTTTAAAACCATCCAATGATATGAAATTCAATTAACTTATATTATAATTGATATGGTATTTGGTTGTTTTCAAACAATACATGCCCAAAATCAAGTCATATATTTCCATCTAATGGGAAAAATAATTTACATACCAATTATAACCCTTAAATAATAATCATACCTGATGCACACATAAAATATTAAATCACTCATTTTCCATAATGAGTTTTCTATTTCAAAACAAAGGGTATATCCCCAACGCACAAGACCATAAAATCAACACAAGAATAAATAAAATAGTTGGAAGTTCACATATCCAAAATGGAATTAATAAGGGTAGAATTCAAAATAATCATACCTTTTATAGATGAGGGACTAGATTGATCATATGTTATAGCATTCCCATAATCATATTGTTGTTTAGTAGCTATCCCTTTCTCTTTGTTTCAATGTTGAGTTTTCCATTTCTAAGGATTCATTGTTTTCCTAGAATCACCATTCCTTACATTGATCCAAGGATAGAAGTTATTTTTATGAGATCAAACCATTAAAGCTTATGAAATCTATAAAAAATGATATTAGTTTCCTTCATTGGACATTAGAGATCTATACTAATATCATTAAAGATGTCACATCTTATTACAGTAGTGGTATGATTTAGGTGGTGTCGTGAAATATCCCTTGATATGATCAAAGGATCCCCAATGGAAACATCCCAACATTGTTTGTGGATGAGGAAGGAAATTAATTGATTATATGCTATGATTCATTAATGATCCATCACCAGGGAAATAGGTGACCCTCTTATGCTTATTCCACACATTGGATTTACCCCATGTTCCTATGGAGATAATATCACTTTCTCCCTGAGGAATCCCAGAAATATACCTTTCTGAAACTATTTCCCACTTTTCCAATTTTGTATTGAATGTCACACAAATAACAACAATCTTGGTGTTGGGTTATTTTCCCAATCTATAGTAAATAATATTTGAATTCATGGATGCACATGAATCATCTTCAATAGAAAAGTGGAATAAATTCATGAACATAGCTGCTTACTCTATTAAAGAGAGATTTTAATTTATTTGGATTATGAAGTCTATTTTTATCAAAGTATAATTGGTTTTTGGATAACATTTATTATTGAACATTTTTTTAACTCCCCCCACATAATTAAATGGTCTAGTTTATCATGATGAGATAAATACTACCATTGTATTTCATATCACATTGTATATATGTTGGTTTAAATAATATATCTTTAGTAGCTCAAAGTAGGTTGTTAATATATTACATATGTACTTGGTACAAGAAATCACATCCCATATGGCCGAATAGTTTAGTAGATTTTGAAAATTAATAAATAAATGAATATTTCATTATGACTAAAAATAAAAAAAAATCATAGTAACCCCATTGAAAATATTATTATTCTCCTTACATAATCTTGAATATAATTCATAATATACTTCTTGGAATCCTAAGGAAAATGATGCATAAAAAAAGTTCATCTCAGATGCAGAGTAAGGTTATACATATAGTGGAATAAATCATAAGCGTAAATACCTATGTTAGGATAAGTAACTTAAACACGTGATATTAAAAAAATCATAATTTTCAAGTAATAAATGTAAATCCAATAATTACATAATAAAGTGAGATCAAACATATCAATGGATATAATATTTAATCAGTTAATCACATGGGATAAAATATACAATAATAGAATGATGGAATTCATAATGATGGAAATAATAAACATACCCTCAAGGATTCATCCAAGACACCATACATAAATGGGTATGGCCTCATCCAGTACCCAAACTAGTTTCTCTCATTAGACCCACCGATGAATGGGGGAAGTAGTGGGATCCACCCATCACATACAAAGTCCTAATAATTTGTCAAATGAAAGGGGTAAAACATAAACAACTTATATATTCATATTGAAATACTATCATACGAAATATAAATACATTCTCATGTCAATCACCATAAACCATCCAGAGTAATATGATGAATGGTATCAGCATAAAACATCAAAAGACAAAAGGATCACAAACCATTAAATAATTATGGTAGATGGTATCATAAGATATCAACCTCAATTAATTTTAACAATCAACTAAGTGAGTTGACATTAATTAAAATGATATAATATATTAAATAAAAAATCATGATTGAAATACCATTTTAACATTGAACCCAATTATTTACAAAGTATAGCAATTACAAAAGAAAAAATAATCATTGGAATGAGCTAGGTAAAAATGTACTAGATTCAATAATTTCATAAGTATTCATGAAATCATGAAATTTTTCTCAGTATTTATAAGGGAAAAACACTGCATCTATATCTACTTTTTGGAAAAGTCACAAAGATCATTGTTTAGAAACAAATTCCTTTTCATGATGATTTTTTAAAATTCAAACATGGCTTCAAATTACATTAAAAATAATAGGATAAAAGTAAAAACATTTTTGAATCCAATATTATAAAATATTGACCTGGAAGAGAATGATTCTCTAGTGGAGACTTAAATAAGAAGAATACTGAATAATGATGAGATTGTGAAATGAACCCTTACCTGGGGCCTGATTTCCTCCAAACAAGTCTAAACCTCCACTATAGTGGTGAGAAACATATTATTAACTTATAATTCAGTCTTATTATATTTATTATAGCATATATGATATCCTTATTAATTATACCACTCATTTACCAATAATATTTTTTTCATTAAACTATTTTGGGTGTTAATTTACTTGTTTCCCCGTGATTTTTTTGTATCTAATGTCTTAGTTATCATGCATAGGATATAGAAAAAAATATACATATTAAAATTAATGTCATAAATATCATATTTGTTTTGTTAAATATAACATTATAACCATTTTTTAATGTTTATAATAAAAAATACATCACATCGCTTCATGGAGATAAAAATATGTATGGACACACAATAGATGATATTATTTGTAAATGATTTAAAGGGTAGATAAGTGGATGATATAAAAATATTTTATAATTTAAAAAATATTATAATGACTATATATATTCATTATTTCTATTATTATAATATTTCCAATAAAATGGTGATGAAAATCGAATTAAACCGCTGCATGGAGACATTAAACCGTATGTACGCAAGTGAGATGATTTCGTTTTTTTAGAGTGGATAAAAGGTAGAAAATGGTTGTTTCAAAATAATAATAACATCTGAGTATATATATGATATTTTATTAATTATTTTAGGATATAAACAATTCATTTTGAAGATGTAGAAGAGGAAATGAATTTGAATGGCTCAGTAAATATGATAACCTCTTATTCAAAGAACATCATTTAGATATCCTCTTATAGACATTAGGGTTTGTATTTTAGAATTCAAGAACTTACATATCATGAAAATTGGTGTGAATGAATGATTTTTTTATGGTTTGATATAGAAAGAAGGGTCATATTAGCGAGAAGAAGTGATGGCGGATGTTCCCTTTTATAATTGAGGTGAGGGGTGCTTTAGGAAACTCTCAAATTATTAAATTATAATAAATTCATTTATTATTAAAAATTAAACAAAATGGAAAGGGGTTGGAATATTAAATAATATAGGTCTGTAATATCATAAACCAATCTAATTTAATCATGTATAGGTGCCATTTGAAACCATATATTTTTTTTAACCCCTTACTTAATTATTTTTTACTATAACGGTGGTAACCATTTTTTTAATTATAATGTGTAAATAATGTTACAATAATTGATAAATTGATCCATAAATGGACCAAAAAAGGGATAAAAAATATTAGAGTCACATGGATGAAGATAATAATTTGGTGTAATCAAAATAATTTAATAAAATATTATTTTGATAAATTATCATTAATTTAAATTTTTATCTATTCATTTAACATGACATCAAATTCATAAAAAATGTTAAATTATAATATAATGCATTAAAATCTCTCTAATATTTCATTTATATCTGGAAATTTTATTTTACACATCAATTCATTCAAATTATATCGATATTAATTTTTTTAAAACATTTATTATTACTGTTAATTAAATAAATAATGTATTATTATTATTCAAGAATTTATGTAAAGTATATAATTGCTATTATGAGAATAATTTCATTAAAATAAAAATATAATTTTTTTTATTTCATAACATAACATTTCCCTATGTGGACAAATAAAATATATTAAATTTATAGAGTGACATTATGTAACTATATTTTATTTCTATAATATATACTTAATTTTTCAAAACAAGTGTCCAGTAAAAACAATAAATTAGATATTAAGGTCATAATTGTATAATATTATTAATTCATGAAATATTTCTACAAGTTTATGTCAAAGTTATAACCTTATCATGTTATTTTAAACCTTATATAACCTCTTAACCTATATAATTTAAAACATGGATATCTAATATTTGAGGCTTAATATATTTAATATAAATTTACTAAAGACACATAAATTGATCATGGATGATGTTTTAAAACATTTCCAAATTATTGGGATGAATATCTGATTTTAGGTATTCTATAGAATTTAATAAATTATTATCTACTCTAAAATATTTATAATGTCAACTTTATGAACTATGCATTACATTGAAATTAATAAAATTAATAAAATAAGACTAATTCAATCTAATATTTTAATAAAACCTAATATGTAAAATTAATCTATAATTTTTTTTGATGATATTAAATTTTAAAATTTTTAATTATTTGAAAATTTTTAATATCATTTATTTGATAATTTAATTAATAAAATAATTATTGTATAATCATTTTATAATTATTTTCGATAATTATATCATCACTAAAAAATCTAAAAATATTATAATGATATATATAAATATTTTGAAATTAAAATTACTATTGATAGATAGAGATAGATTCTAAATAACATTATATTAAAAATTATATATTTATTATAAATATTTGTATGATATTTGTGACATTTCATTAAATAAATTACTAAGAATATCATGACCTCATCCAAGTGGATATAAATTTCAATATAACAAAACATAGATTTATTATGGTAAAAATGGTATAATCCAATAAATTTTGGGCAAGTGTTAGGGTCATTTTAAAATTCTTGCAATTTCATTTTTAACCTAAATTGCCCTATTTCGATTTTATCATGGTAATAAAAATTACTAAAGTTAAATTTTATATAGGAAAAAATTAAAATTTATTTATTTAATTAAATTTTAAATTATGAATCCTAATAGGACATAAATTTTATTACATTCAAAACACAGAAGATACTAAATTTAATTTAATTTTATTATGGCATAAAAAATAGTTTTATTGAAAAATGCATTTTCATCCCAAAAAATTAATGTTACCATAATAATGTAAATGGGTGATAAAATTATAATCAATTATATTATATATTACTAAATATTACTTAAGTTAAATTTATATTTTATTCAAATCATATAGAGACATTTTAATATTATTCCTGCTTTATATTAAATAAACACAATTATTCACAATTTATTGGAAAATCAGTATTTTTATCTAATTCCCATACAATCACCATATTATTATTTTAATATGATAATTTAAAAAAATCAATTTGTAAAATATATTTTATAAAGTTTTAAAAAATGAATAATTTTTTTATCATAAAAATAAGTTAAAACTGGTTTTTGAATAAAACATATGTTTGATAGGGATGTTATTTCCATGATTATCAAAAAATATATAATTTATTAGAAAATTATAATGTTATCCTATACAAACACATATTTATTGGGTTATATCTAAAAATCACATTTCATGGACCCTAGAAAACATAAAATATTCAGTATAATCATTAATATTCATTTTTAATAAATATGAGACTATGTATAAAATTAACCATTAAATCTATAATTTCTTTTATAGAATTTAAATTAACTTTAATAGATATATTCCAAACTTATATAGTTATATAAACTCTAATTTGATTCCAACTAAGGCACCATATACCTACACTCATGGATATGGTGTAAAAAAATACATTACTCAATTGAATTATTATACATCCATAATTACAATATCATTCAAAACTGATGGAATAATTACAACCCATTTATTTTTTATTGTTTTTGTTTTTTAGAGAGTTATTTCATTGATAAAATAGTATAACCCATGTTATTTTTATTTTATATAATTTTCCATCATATTAACTATTATTTAATTCATAACAGGTGTTCTATATCTCCCAAAAATTTAACACACAAGATACTCCTCTAGAAACATCGTAAATAATAAATTTATTCATAATGTGTTATTATTGAATATTAATAACTGGATGATATCTAATGATCTAAAAGTTCAAATATATGTGATAACTATCAAATATCAAATGAGTGAGAAAATATGCATGTATGGGTAATCCATATATAAAAGAAAGTTATAACAAAGATATCATACATTTTAGGGTATGAATTATTTTTTGGCACAAGATAATGATATAATATATATGTTTTTGATGTTTTTTTCAATAAAACTAAGACATATATATTTTTTTATACACTTCTCTTAAAATGAATTTAATATCTTCGATAGCAATTGATGGACAAAAAAGTGTCTAAACGAACCATAATATAGTATAACGCTATAATATAGACATTAAATAGGTTGAGTGAATATGAATAAAAAATACAATATTATTTGAAATGTTTTTCATTAATGTAAATATATTCATAAATAAGTACTCAAATTTTTTTGAAGTATTTATATGCCTCACAATTGCTTTTTCTAAAAATTGGATTCTATTAATTTTTTTAAAAAAATAAGATAAATAATTTTTTCCACTTCTAAATGAGTTACCTATATAAATTTTATGAATATTTTATTTCATAATTCCAAAATTATAAAAGTGGGAAACATTGATGATTTTAATAAATGAATTATTTCCCATAGAATATTGAAAAATACTGTTTTTAAATCAAAACTATCGTATAATATAATGGATATAAAAATATATATTTTTTAACATTATTTTAAAAGTGAAATTTGAACATTTCTATTATTAATAGTAATTAAAGTCATTATAAAAAATTCATGATTTATTTGGGAATAAAATCTAATCATACTTATGAGAAAAAATAACATTGAAACATCAGTTAATTGTATTTTAGAGGTTTTATTTTTATTTAAATTCCTCCACCTCTATGAGTTAAATTTGATAAATTAAATTCCATATTTGGAATATGAATGTCGAAATTTTTAAATGATTCCAATTTTATTTTTGATCCTAATTAATAAAAAATTACAATAAATAATATCCATAGTAAAGGTTAAGACTATTTTAATGGAGGAAGGGGGTAACCATGTGATAAGGGTGATTTTTCCAACTAAACATACGTAAATCTTAATAGATGTCTAAATATAGAGTAAATTATATCCCATATTGTATATATATTTTTTTGTAAGAGTTTTTATTTATTTTTATTTTAATATATTTTTATATTATATGAAATATGTTGTGTGTCCTCTCCCCCACATATAAATAGACACCCCACCATTATCTTAATTACAACACTATGTCTATTATAGAATGAAAAAAGTTGTAAAATTATATTTCTGATTACATTATTCATGATGTATATGTGTAATAATTCTTAAAATACTATTCCATGAATCCTTAATATAGGATCTAATGAATGCATACCAAAGATGAGTTAATATTCCTACTCTACCACTTTAAATATATATATTAATTGTACTCCACTATATAAATGGTATTCATTAGAAAATAATATTTTATTATGTTAAATATACTTAAATATCCTTATATTCTTTTCCATATTTTAGTCACCTTCATTTCAACAAACATTTATGTGAAAACTTCACATTTGAAAACAAATCCTCCATATAGTGATACAATTCATTTTACATCACCAATATTAACCAATGGTTACCAGTATGGGTTTAATGATTATAAATTATAAATTCTAAATAATTATAATTCTTTAATTACATATCATAACTACTTTATTACCTTCCAATCAATTGGAAAACGATAATGCTTCTCACGGCGACTTGTAGACCACCACCTCCACTAAGTGATGCAATTCGTGTTTCATTTTTTATTAAGTGCATGAATATTTTGAAATATTTTATGAACATATATGATATATATGATTTAATAATGATAATTTAATGGTGAATTATTATTTACCATTATTTCTATCCACACATCGAAATTTGAAAATATCATTCATGCATAGAAACAATGTACTTTCTCAATGAATTATATTAATTAATTTTTCTCTCTCAACATTTTATGAATGAATCTATATGTTTAAATATAATGAATATATATTATATTTATATCTTTAATTTAATTATTGTATATTATGTTACCATGATTATATTACAAGGACCATAATTATGGAAATGATAATCTCATGTAAAAATTAGTTAACACTTGGAAACAATGATTTTATTTATTTATTATTAATAATTGTATCCTGAAATGTATGAATTATAACATATACTATATTATAAGAATGTAAATTCCATAGTCATAGAATTATAATAAATTTATTTTTTATGAAATATTTTATATTTGTTTTGAAACATGTGAAACTTGTTGTGTTGGATTTTCATCTCACTTTCATTTATTGGAGTCAAATTCTATATTCATCACATGATTATTTTACAAAGTGTATATACATCAATTAATTTATATTTTGATAATAACTATGAAAATTATGGTGAGTGATGGATTTATATTAGGTAATACCATTTATTTTATTTTTATTCAAATGTTACCCAAGTGGTAGGGATTTATTTTACAATCTCTCTTTTTTTCAATATTGTTTAAGATTATGATTAGGATAATGAACTTTTTTGGGCAATATGTCAAGAATAAAATTAATGTTATTGTACTATGTTTCATTAAATATATAACATATTTTCTATTCATTTTATGTTCCTATTGATATTAATATACTGAAATAATTATTATATGTACGAATTAATTTATTTCCCGCTTCTTTTGAAAATCATTTTTCTTCTATGTCCATTTTACTAAAATTTATTTTTATGAATTGTTTTAATATCCTCTTATAACTATTTAATGTATTATTTTCACATTATTTAGTTTTTAAATAATATAAGGGAAACTACATAGTATTTCCTCAATTTCATTATTTTTAGTTTTTGCAGATAATTTGAAAAGAAAAACTATTTTAGCAAAAATTACATTAACTATATTTTTTTGTCATGATTAATCATTGATTAAAAAATTATAATAAAGGATTGAGGGGGTTTTTATAAAAATATTCTTTGTTAAATTGATTTCAATTTTTTTATTTCAAAATATTGGTTTCAATGTGAGAAGGGTATTTTATTTGAGAAATGTTCTAGGGATCTTTTAAAACAAATTTCTTCTATGAGTTCATACATTGATATTACATATTTATTACTAGATATATTATCCAATGATACCAAGCAATTAAATTCATTGGATTTATTGTGATTATGATTATTTATCATTGTTTCTATGAAACCACATTATTTTCCATGATTTAATAAACTTATGACTAAACCATTATAAAACTAATTTTGTTTCCATAGGTTCTACAATGATTAAATGAAGAAATGTTTATGAAAAAATTTCCTTTACAGGGGTTATTTTATTATGAATGATTTCTAATATTATGTCACACATATATTTATGATTTTTATTATGTGATTCATGGTACGACAATTACATTTCTCTCTAATTAATTTGATATATATATATATATATCATGAGATAAAAAGGACATGAATGGGGAGTGAACCCAGTTCAGTAGGGCAGTACATCAAAAATAATATTTTTTATTTTGAACCATTATAAATGATAAGATATAATTGATAGTGAACCCAATACAATATGATTATCTTGGTACTGATTAATAATTAATTAATAATATAAATATTCTTATGTTAATATCACAAACTCACGTGACATTTCAATGTTACGCTACCATGGATGATGTTATTTGATTACATAATGATTCATGTCCTAAAAAGTACCATGATTGATTTTGTGAATCATTATTATGATATATTTTTCTAGGTATCTTTCTCAGATGATAAGATCAAGGTATCAAACCCGTATGATGTTTTTATACATATGTTATTCCTCATATTTCCCTTGTTTACCCTTATTGACAATTTGATCCACATATTATTAATTTTCCAATATTCATGTTATGAAGAAAGGTTTTATATTTGATTTGTCTATGAATGGTTTTAGTTTTTTAGAAATATGTGTGGTATTATATATAACTAATATAAATAATTTGTTTTAGATTTCAAGTCAAAAAATAGTAAAACTATACTATTATAGAGTAAAATGTATATTTATGTATGGAATATTCTTTTTACATTAATTAATGTAATTTGTGGGTCACTATATTTTCTATAAGTCTTTGAATTAATTATCCTAGGAAATTTAGATGAGAAAACTATAGAGGTAACCTATTGGATAATCCTTTGTAAAGGGGAGTTTCCTTAGTCATTGAGAAAAAAAATATAGTGGTTTTACTTAAAAATAAACAATGTCTGTTATTATAAATGGATGTGGTTTTGGAATAGATTCATATAGCCTTAATAACCCCAAAAGGAGTTGGATAACTATATGATGACCATCATATTGGTACATGGTGTTGTTATTATGAGTCTTATTTGATATATATGGGGATATGATGTGGTCAAATCAATTCTTGTTATAAATAATTTGAATTATTTTAATAGACAATTACCATAAATAGTCTAGGATAACCCCAATACAATAAATATTGAAAAAAAGGTATCATGATGTAGACTTAATGAGAATTCTTGTTCATGATTATATAATTGATCACTATAATGTATGTTGTGTGATTGATATGGAAATAATTTTGGATTCATAATGAGGTTGAAGTTTCAACAATGTAGTTTAGGTGGAAACATGTAGGGTCAAATATTGATGTACCATATTTGACATTAGTTATATGATTTGTTGCATACCATGAATTGTCACAAAGAATGAAAATTCATATATTCCATTATTAGATGTTGAATTAGTAGTGAAACACCATAATGATTTGATGATCTAATCCCATGCCTATTATTATTCTTTTATTTAAGTGGTGTATTTTTATTCATATAAAAAACCTTATAAGCTGCCATGTATAATATTATGTTATCATTCTAATGGATTGATATTCCTTAAATGAATCCCAGATCAATTTTCTAAGAAGGTCAGTCAGATTTGATATTTTGGACTAACATATCATCATCTATCTATGTGGAGAACTATATGATCATCCAAATCAAAATACATACATTATATGGGTCTTTATTCATGTTAAAACGGGGTGGTTATATTAGATGGATAGTGATAAATTATTCATTGAAGATAATCCAATTGTATAAGACATTTTTTATGTTTCCCTTGATGATTTTTCTTGTTAAACTGTAAATCATGATGTTTGGAATTTATTATAACTATTTCTTTATAATATCACTATTTCAAAGACACTATCATAAATTTTTATTATTAAGATAAATGAATTAATGAAATAAAATTCATGAGAATCATGAAATTTGACTTAATCAGACAATATAATCACCTTGGGATGGAAATTTTCTTTTATTAAGAATGTTTTTGTAAATGAGACTCAGAATTCAGTATGAAGAACAGGAAATTGTCAAAATAAGGATTAAATAACTTCTATAATATTACTGATTATTTGTTTTACCAATAATGAGGAGATAAACATGTTCCCATGATTGATATTCGATTATTATACTATCAACTAAGGGTTAATAAAAATAAACAAGAAAAATTTATATATTATATATGGAAATTATGGATTTTTTATAATTCCATCTGGTATTACTAGATCAAATATCATTATCATGGATTTAAGGGAAATATTAATTTGACAATAACTTGATCAGTTTGTTGGTGTCTATATAGATTAAATTATTATATTTTTTAATAATAAATAAGATCATGAAGATTAGTTGTTGATTATACTAAAAACCCAATTATAGGATAAGTGATATATAAAATTTACCAACCGTGAATTTTAGTTATAAAAATTTTCATTTTGGCCATATAATATCATTCATGGTTATATATATGGATATATCAATGATTAAAGTTAATAAATGTTGTCCTACAATAACCATATCAAATGATATCCACCATTACATTTTTATTAGTTGGATATTATTGAATATTTTTGGATAATTTATAACATATGTTAGTCCAATAAATATTTTGTTTGAAAAACGTTTCCAAGTTCCTTTTTAATAATCTATATGGAGAAACTTTTAAAGAATTAACAAGATAATTAATCTACAAACATATGATTACAATACCCTACATAATTGTGAAATATAGGGACGCATAGAATATGGGAGTATGATGAATCATCATGTATAATGATAAGGTAATATCTTATACCTTATGAAAATGATAGTTATTGAGAAAAATTACTCATCTGATATTTTTTAGTTAGATATGATATTTTTTCATTAGAGATATATAGGAATATTCTTTATTGATAAATTATTTTATATATGAAGATAATAAATGATTAATGTATATATTTTCCTTTAAATATTTGAATAATGTTCAGAGAATATGGTTGGAGTAGATTATGGATTAAGAAAAATCAATACATTACCGCTAGGAAACAAAAAAAGTTATTAGATGATATGAGCCAAAATAATCATTCAAGAATAACTATTATGAGGATAATTTTTTTTCTTAAATTTGAAGATATTCAATTGATATATATGGAAATAATGAACAAATTGGAGAAATATTTTATATCTCAAATGATTGTTCATCCATATATCTATGTAATTATTAAAGAGGTACAAAACAAATATTTAGAGTTATAAATTAACGTATCAAATATTTCGACATTAAACCATATTTACGGTCGATCCTTAAGGTTAGTAAACTGTGAATGTCTCTCTTCTATACTATATTTGAACAATAAAACTATTGTATGAAGGTCATAGTTCATCATTATCTATTTATCAAGAACGTACGAAGTTGTATTGGTATATGAAAGAGTATTTATATTGGGAGTACAAGAAGAGAAACATTATAGAGAAGTTAACTTGTGGATGGTATGTCTACATATTAGGGATGATTAATATAAGTCTAAGGGGATATTACATATTATACAAATACATAAATAGAAGAGAGAAAAGATCATCCTAGAATTGGTAATTAGGATCTTGAAAACATTTAATGGACACAATACTATTTGGATTGTAGTAGATTTCCTTACATAGATAAAAAAATTATTGAAATCATAGATTCCTTTAATCCTAATAATAATTCAAGAATATTAATTATTAATGTCTTATGATTCTATTTTATACCACACTTTGTTGTATCAGATTGGGTTTTTAGGATTAAATCGAAATTTTGGAAGAGTCTTTATCAAACTTTTGATTCGTTTTTTTATTTCAGTACTATTTATCATCTTCAAAAATATGTTCACAATGAGAGAACTATTAAAACCCTATAGTATATTTGGAGTTCCTATTATATGTATTTCAAATGTGGCTGGTATCAATACCTTTATCTTTGTTAATTATGTTAAAAAATGATTTCACACAAGCCTTAAAATCAATCCTTATAAATACCAATCTAAAATGTAGTTTAGAAAAAAAATATTCCTGTATAAATTAGGATAAATAAAACAATTATGATAAGATTTATAACTATAAATGGAAGATAATTTGAGCCCCACTCAACAACAAGAAAGGTAATATATGTGTCTAGAGAGAATATTTTATAATAATAATCATAAAACTATTGATTTTAATGATCGTGAGATGGAATTCCATTTAATTTAACTAATGAAGAAGGATTTTATATTTATAATGATAGAAAAATTAATACCAAGCTATATTTTCATCTTTCAGAATCGTTTTTGATAAGGGAAAATAGTTTATTTCATGGCACTTCTACTGAAACTACCTAAATGTCGTGTTTTTTTTCCATAAACCCCCAATAAAAGTGCACACATGATTATTCACATGTATATTAAAAATACGATTTAAAGTAATAGAATTATTTTCATATTATTAATAATTGATTGATATAACAGATTGTAGATATAATCAATTATGGAGAATGACTACTCATCAGTTGAATGTTTTTTTTGAAAGAATAAAAAATTTGAATAAGATACTTAGGAACCTAGGGATGTTATGAATCATAGATAACTTACTATTTTGGTATTGAAATCATTGAATTTCAAATATTTAATTATTTTTATGGGGTTAAATTTAACACCATTAGAATTTATGTCAATTTCTCTTCAAATAAATTTAATTTCAATGATAAGTTGTGATACACACAACCTCAAGCCTAAATGAACCATAATAAAGTATATAATAATAATATTTCTCATAAATTGGTGGATAAAATAATATTACCCAAATTATTTAAATTAATAAAATAGGTTTAAAATAATTAAAATATATTACTTAATATGTCTTCCTTTTATATAAGTGTATTTTCTTGGTTGAAAATATACTTTTCCAAATAAATGTTCTGAATTTCTTTTTGTGAGTAAAAAATATAATAAATTATTTCCAATGTTATAAAATATAATTAAAAAATTTATTAATAATTTAAATTAACCTTTCAAAAATTAAATTCTATTTAAATTTTTTGAATTTTCTAAAAACATTTATTTTCCACTAAATATTTGAAAATATTGACTTTTCTTGAGAACACCCTTTTCATTTAAATAATTTTAAATTGCCAATATTGTTATTATATATTTCTAAAAGTAAAAATAGTTCATTTATATTATTATGAAAAATATTATTGTCATTATATTTTATCTAAATTTTTAATTTTGTTTGAAAACATTTTATCCTTATGAAAACATTTTTTCAAGGAAAATTATTTTTCATCACATTTTTTATTTTAATTTTAAATGAAATTTTACCCCACAGATTAATTTAATATGATGAAATGGATTATATATTTTTAATCAAATATTAAAAAATATTAATGAGGTTGAAATCATTTTTGGACATAATGAATGGTAAAAATAGTAAATGTTTATCAATGTATATAAAGTTAAAATAGTTTTATGAGGGGTAAAACTAACAAAAATATAGGATTTACCAATTAAACATGTTTAATTGGTATTATATTGTCATATTTAGACCTCATACTATCATAACATCAAATATATTTCTATTTATAAAAATTTGGATTTATTTTTACTTTATTAAATTATAATATGTTGTGAAATTTCATGCCGGACCTCTCCCCCACTTATTAATGTACACCCCTCCTTTCTCTCTATTACTACACTTTATGTGATCTAACTCAACAAAAAACTAAAAAACTGTATTATTAATTTACTAATTCATTATTTATTGGATATTGTTTTCATTAAATACAGTTCAACGATTCCTTAATAAATGATTTAAAGGAGGCCTAATGTAGAAAAATATAATCATCATACTCAACCTATATCGATGTATTTCATTTTATACCTACCCTAAATGTATTTTAGTTATAATAAAATAAAGGAATATTATTCCTCAATATAATTAAATTTTATTATGATTATGTAACCACATTTATTCCCCATATTCTCCATCAAATGGGATGTGAATGTATCCCTCATGAATATGATGCGAATCCCCCCCCCCCGCATAATGACATAATTCATTTTCTACCACAATATTATGTGGAAGGTTATTATGATATGTTTAATGTATATAGATTATAATTATGAAATATATATTCTCATTTTATTACAAAAAAATTTGTAAATTATTACAATATAATATTTTAAAATGTGATTATGTAGCTTTTGTGTAAGTGTACACTACCACATCCACATACAATTTGTATTTTTAATTTATTTATTATATTTTATATTTCATTCTATTCATCGAAATGTGAATATAACATTGATGTGTACGTACGACATAACATCTCCATGAACTATATAATTAATTTTTCAATCTCTAAAATTTGTGGATGATTATATATATATATATATTTATTTATATATATGAAATTTTTATTACGGATAAATTTATAAATATTATTTTAACATTAAAAATTAACATTGAAAACAACCATAGAACTGAAATTTTCATGAAAAAAGAAATTGGTAACACATTAAAATGATGATTTTTAAATGGAATTATAAATATATCATTGTTAAATTATAGAAATGAGTCATATATTATATTATATGTACATATATTATTTTTTTTAATAATTTTTGTTAATTAAAATTTTTTATAGGGGGATATGTCACTTTTGAATAGAGTTGAACTTTTGATAAGGGGTTTTATCTAACTTTTATTAATGTCATACTCATGGGATATTCAACAAATGTTTCTATTATGTGGTGTACAAAAAACACAAAAATGTATTTTATGATTATTATCATGAATATTATATATATTTACATATCAATATTTATTTCTATATTTTCGATTATTTGATTCTAAACATACCATAGTGGTAAGAGAATCTTGTTTTCATCTCATTGTTTTTTTGCATTGTTTATGATCAAGATTTTGATGATGAAATTGTAAAACCTATTCTTCATGAAGAAAATTAATTTATATATCCTATATATATTAATAGAAATAAAATATTTACCTACACTTTCTCTCTTTAAGACATCAAGATACTGAATGATTTTTTAATGAGAACAAAAAAAACTCTCTTTTAGATCATAAATCCTTTAACACGTGTATCCATGATTTTTAAAAAAAATTAATGAATGTTTTTTATATTTTACTACGAATTTTAAAATAGATTTATATATATTATATTCACTTTTAAATAAATATTTAAATGTAACCTTATTATTTTTCTCCAAATGTGTTGATTTTGACATTTTATTGAGTGTGTGAAATGAATCATTATTTTAATGTACAGAACATGAAAAGAATTTTTCATCCTCATGATCACTCATTTCCTTGATGATTACATTTATATTATTCTACTCTATTGTAAAATAGAATTTTTTTCCTTAGTACTTGGGAAATTTGATGAGTTTAAAATATTTCAATGAGAAAGTTATACTTACCCCATGAAATTTTATTGTGGTCGTATTAATGTATTATAAACTATGATAACATCATAGGATATTACTTATGCTTTTCAGGTGATATAATCCATTCATTACATCATATTTCATTATTTTGATAGATTATAAAGATGATTAATTATTGTTGACACTATGAAACATGTTTCATTTCCATAGGAAAATATGTTATGATTAAACATTTATCAAACCCAGTCATTTTCCTTGTGTTATTCTATGACGAACTGATGAAATAATTATGAAATGATATAATTTCCATGGATTATAATATGATGAATGTTTTGTGATCTTTTGGAACAAATATATATTATTTTCATTTCTGTAATTGTTTGAAGAGAATTAGGTAGCCCTCCAATGCATTCAGTGAATATAAACATCTCATGAGATCATATGAACATTAATGTGCAGTGAACCAAGTTTTGTAAGAGAATATGTATACTATCATAGTATTGGGATGTGAAACTCGAGTATGGATATAATTCAATTGGGATTGAACACAACCCACTAAGGTAATAATGGTAGTGCTCCTTGACTATGAAATTAGTAATTTATGCATATGATGAAGTCATAAACTCTTGTCATAGGATAATTTTATGCAATCCATGATCATGTTATTTGTTTCCTTTATGATTCATTTCATTTGAATTAACAAGCATCACTCTATGACTGGTGACTATGATCAATGATATGTTGGGTATTGTTTTCAAATTTTAATCCCTTTCTCTCTTACCTTCATTCTGATTTTGTGATTAAGTAATCATTTTTATATCCCTTTTTTACCCTTATGGAGAACATCTTCTCACCCTTTATTATGATTCCATTCCCATGCATTGTAGAATGGTATTAAGTATGTTATTTGTAATAATGTGTATTTTATGAATAAATAAATTATAGAGGGAATAGATTTCTTATGAATGTGTTGTTTTTGTATCCAAGTATCTAATGATAGTAAACTTATATGATTCTAGAATGGATATTAATTTTATGCATTGAATATTTATCTAATAAGATTTAATGTTTTTTATTAAATGTTTGTGTCTCTATAATAAACATGATCCAAATATCATAATAAATTCAGTATTAAAACCATATTACTATGAAAAAATAATAATTGGAAAACTTTTTGATAAATCTTATTATGTACACAACTATGTTAACAAACTCATTTTTTCAACACTAGAAAATGTGTGTTGTATCATTATTCCCATTCCAATGTGATAGAACTCATTATGTTTATAATTGACTATGTACAGATATATAAACATAAACAAATTTATTGGAATGGGAAATATAACCCCATAAATAATCATAAATTGTTATGTCTTCCACATAAAAATAATCATATATGAAATGATCCCAAGGAGTGAAAATGGGTTTCAAATATTTCTAAATTGAGATAACATAAGGAAAAACATAATAATTTTGTGAACAATCATATCATTATTATAAGAACCTATGAATTCCTAAGGGTTGTAAATACATTTTTAGCATTAATGAATTTTTATATACATGCGTATATATGCCACTTGATCATGACTGTTATGGAGGTTTTCAGTGCACTTTTGGAGTCCGAAGCTGGGTTTTCGGGGTGTTTGTGGCCTATTGCACGGTTAGGATAAATTTTTTTGGGTAGGCCACACAGTTAGACTAATCATGTGTGGGGAGGTAGCAGCATCCTCGTTTTTTAGAAACCATGTGGTAGCTTCCACACATCCATGAAATAAGTCTACAAATTGCATTATTTTGAATGAAAAATTATGTACAATTACGGCACGGTTAGTCAAGCCGTGTAGGGTAACTGTGCAATGTGACCCTTGGAAATAAGGTGAAAAGCACGGTTTCCAAAAGGGTTGGAAATCCATATAGGTAATGTGTGAGGGCCATATATGTGTGTTATTTATGTTTTAATTAAAGATAAAAATTTATTTTTAAAACCTATTTGGGGTTTCTTTCAACAGACAGAACTGTCATCGTGGAGCTCTCCCTTTAGGAACCTAAGCTAGAAATTGAGACAGTTTTTTCATACTACCTCCATTACTATCATGGTTTGTCTCATCAATCTATAATATTATGTATTCAATTCCATTTTATCCATTATTTATTCTTTAGAACAGTAGTTACACTATTTGGTTTTAGTCTCATATTCCCTAATATTCTATTCTTCATCCATTTATCATATTTCTACTAAACTAGGAAGAATTAGGACTTGATACTGGACACGATCACTCTTACCTTGATTGGGTAGGCGGTCTATAATTTACTTTTTCATTTCTGATTCTTTTCGAGCATTCAGTTGATATCCTGCCCACTGAACTATACTTTGAGACAACATTTTTTGGACTGAGCTTCTTGTAGTAGGCCTAGTCGTACCTAGTGAGGATTCTTGTAGGATCTATTTAGTTCTATTGACCATCTTTTCTCATTTCAAGGTCATCGATGGGGTGCACATTATGTAAATATTCATTTTATGCCTATTCAAACCACTAGGGGTACTTGTGTTTCCCTAGTTTGAGAGAGCATGTTTATGACTTTATAGTCCTGAATAACCTTCCTAGGAGATGTACACTCTCCTTACATAGCGATATATTGTTATACCATTATTATTCTGATTGAATGGTATTGTTAAATGGATGTTATGGGAGTTTATACCTATATAAAATGATTTTTATCATATTAGATGATTAATATGGGAGGGTAGGCCCATATGTTTTGTGATTAATAAATGGAATTCATGAGTGTGTATACTCATGTATTTTACTTGATTTTGTGATTGGATATACTCACATTTATTTTGATGGTTTAAATTTAATGTTTTGAATGAATGGTTTGATAGATTCAATGGACTGCTCTCCATGGATCTAGAACGCGATAGTGGATGCCTTGGGTTGACTTTTCCCATTGGGTTTTGATTCTGTGGGATTCCTTGGGCCATGAAACACCATGGATCTAGCATTTTTTGACTCAAACGGGGCATGATAAAATACATAATCATTAGACTCTTACTAGGTCCAAGATAGAGTTTCCTCAAGGGTTCCCTGGGGATTGTTGTTAATACCTGGGTTTTCTACACATTGGATCCAACCCTTCGTGGTGTACACTTCTTACATTGATGCCCTGGTATGAGACACCTTGGATCCAACCCTTGGGTTTTACACTTATTTATAAAGTGTGGTTGTTGGTTACTTGATATCGATAGATGTACGAGGTGGCATGTGACTGGAACTAGTTATAGTTTTCATGTTATGAGTTTTCTCTTATTGCAGGTAACCTTGAGGATTGTTTGGTTTTACATATATAAGTGGACTTATGTCATTTATATACACACTTTACTTGTTTTTTTACACTTGCTATAACCTGTTTATTATTGTTATAACTATATAGACCATGTGTGGTTACCTACTGGGATTTTTATATCACACACTATTTGGTCCTCATTAGGATCCCAATTATATTATATTGTTAAAGTGCCGATAGGGGAAATCCCCAAAGTGCATGTTGTTGAAAATTTATTTATTTTAGGGGAGCGTATGACAAAGACAAGAATTGCGTTACTATGTGCACTTTTGATCTTTTGTTCTTCTTGGGATATTTGTACTTTCTTATATTTCCATGTACTATTATGGTTGTTTTCAATATACTTATATAATCTACATCATTGTATATAAGATGTTTCAAGATTATTCATGTATTCTTTTCATGTCATTATTTTTAGTGAATAATTATTTATTTTTTCTGCTATTGAATGTGTTGGTATTCTGATGTGATACTTTGGTAATGAAGCAATAGTCTCCCCAATTGACTGACCTAGGCCCTTGCTTCTAGTTGGTAGCCTCTTTAATTTGGGGAGTTGAATGTGAGGTCATGTATCTAACTGGGCTCAGGGAACAGTTGAGTGGCATCTTGGCCAGGGATATTATAATGTGGTGCCAAAGGAGGTTTTGTATATTTCCACACTATTTGGAAACAATATATAGGGATATGAAGGAATTAAAATTTGGTAATAAGTTCTACACAAGAGTATCCAACCAACGTATAGGGAGAAACTAAATTTAGTCTAATTGATATCTATTTTTATAGATTTTCATGGTTAGAGTTACATTCATTTCACCATTGGGTGACAAACATGATTATGATGTTACAATTGATGAAATTGTTGGTTTTATTTCAGTTTCAACCCGATGATGTGATGGAGTGCCATTTCCTGCATCATAAATCACTTTTTGGAATTCACATTACATTTCTTATTGTGCTATATGTGGGATTTATTAATGATTTAATGTTGTTGTGATTGTTTTTCTGATAGTTTTCTTTCTATAGTGATAGTTTTGGTGTAGTGGATAGAGGAGTGAATTCATCTTTCAATTCATAAGGATTATTGGCCCCTATAAATTAGTAAATGATAAAAAAATTAAATGTAAATGAAAAATAATATTTTTATTTATATATTTTGAAAGGGAGAAAATATTTTGATTAACGAGGTGTTATGGGAGCTCATGGGTTCATAATTTGCAAATCCATAGTGGAATTTCATGGATAACTAAATGTGAAATGAAATTGAAAACTAGAACTAATGGATATAGACTGGAAATAAACCCAAATTTTGAGTGGCATAGAGGCATTATTGTAGTGGTTCGATGGATGTTCTTTATATAGTCCTAGATTTAGGATAAAACTATGGGTTGACTTGGTTTCTAGGAGGGTTTTGACCTCTCCAACATTTTTTCTACGTTTTTTGATGTTGTTTCTTTCTAATTAGTGTGTTTCAAATTTTTAGAGATATCCCCCCATTATTACATTAGTGGTGCGCCATGAGGGAAAAGATTACCATAATTCAAAGATAGTGGACCATGGGATACTGTTTGATCCACTATTAGTGTAAGTTGATGCACTAGGGATTTTTTACAGACATAGGTATCGAGGAATAGTTCCATGAAGACATATTTCGATATATTTAGCCATTCTAGATATCACCACACCATTCAATATCTATGCATGAGATGACACGGGTGTTCTAGAAGAATCATCCTCCTAAATTTTCAGTGGATGGTGGAACACAGGAACCAATGATATTGTTTGAGACCATGGTATCATTTTTGATCATCTAGAGACACCACATGAGCAGAGGGTCAATCTTGCGACTTATATGTTATGTGGAGCAGTGAAGTTATGGTGTGAAATTTGGAACTGGGATGATGGGATGCAAGATATGTGTTGGAATAATTTATAGACCTACTTCTACAACTACATTTACCTCGTGACTCTACAAGTAGAGTGATCTAGTGAGTTCATGCATCTAGAGTAGGGTGATATGACAGTTATGGAATACTCAACTCTATTTACATAGCAGCATCATTTTGTGTCAATGTATCTTTATAAGGATATTTAGAGGGTGATACGCTTCAAGGAAGGTATCAAACATGTTATCAAATCTATCCACAAAATGTTTAGATTGAATTATATTACTGATATTTTGAATCATGGGCTAATCACATAGTAAAACGTGAGGGAATTAATGGGTATAGAACAAGAGAGTGTTGTTTCTTAACCCATGGGATCTATGTCTTCAGATAGGAAGCACTACTTCTAGGATCCCCGTGACATGAATTCTAGTTAGGCCATGGGTGCTGGCATCGTAGATTATTTCCATGACTGTGGTAGTCGAGGCCATACGAAGAATCCATGTGACCGAGGCCTAGTTGAGTTCCAAGATTGCAACAAGATGTGTCACAATTAGTTGATTTGTAGGACCTTCCCTCCATCTGCGAGTGAGAGGGGTCAGATGCAACTTCTAGTTCAGTAGAATGTTCTTCAACACCACGTCAGGCTGGGAGCTAGAGCAATGTCTGCGAGTCTATCCAATGTAGTGGTTTTCAGGGCCCGCATAACCAGACAATAGGTTTTCATAGATAAGAGGGTGGATCAGCTTAGGGTAGCCGTGTAGTGTCATGGGGCCACGGTAGAATCCAGACATATTATGTACAACAGAACCAATATTATTAGGATTCTATACCATTTATGGTGAGATGTACGATCTTAATATCTTATACTACTGTATCTTCCCTTTTTATATAGTTTCATCACATATTATTATATCTCAATGGATGTTTAAAATCCTTGGGCTTGTGGTTTTTCTTTATGATGGAATTATGATGCAAGAAACACCCTTGGGAGTTTGAACAGGTGACAGGCACCCATTTATAGAGTCCCATTTTAGGTTTATCATTTCACTTTTTTGGGATCATTATGTCCTAGAGATGAGAGGGTTTGATGTCAATATCGAGATGGACTAGTTAGTATCTTATTGAGCATACATTGATTGATATCATCAAAGGGTGACTTTGACGTCACTATAGGGTGAAATTTTTATTATCAACGGTGAGTGGGATGTCCAAGAGAGTTGAGCTAGACCAGTGTATCATGAGACCGGTGGGATGACAACCCATATCAATAGTTCATTTCTAAATGATTAGAGAGTGAGTCATGCATATTTTTTCCAATGGTTGAGTGCTTCTGGGATGTCTTTCCTAAGGACATTTCTTGTTTACCCCATGAGAGAGAGGTGTATTTCCCCATCGATCATGTTCCAAGAGCTTCATGGGTATCTATAACTTTTTTAGGATGACTATGATAGAGTTACAAGAGCATAATTAGCAGCTATAAGATTTCGAGGTGAACGCGTTTATCAGACCCTATACATATCCATGGGTTTTGCCAACCCTTTATGAAAAAAATGGCAGATTGTACCCTGAGGATATACATGTACTATCAATAACTAAGCCAGTTGAAATTGAAATGACGATATCCATAATCATATATAGAATACTTATTTGATCATCTTAAAATAGCTAAAGTGTTCATGAAGATCGAGCTGAGGTCTGGATATCTCCATGTGTGTGTTCAGCTTGTATACATATCTCATATATCCTTTCATAGTAGGTATGGTTTTAAATAGTATCTAGTTATTTTCTTCAGTCTCACAAATGTGCTAGTAGGTTTCATCCATTTATTGACTCATTTATGGGGTTTTTGTTAATGATATATTGGTGAATTCTCACATTCAAAACTACCATGCCAACAATCTTGATATCATATTGTATACACTGAGAGAGCCTTAGTTATATTCTAATCTCACAATGTTCCACTTTTGGATGGATCTGTTTCACTTTTGATGTCACATTATCTTAGAGACAGGATTATTAGTGGACCTGGAGACAGTTAGAGTGGTAGTTTCCTAGAATCATCCCAACAAATGACATTGAAATATGGTGTTTGTTGGGGATGTATGGCTACTACGTAAATTCTTTACATGAATTCACAAGCATAACAGTGTCGTTGAATTTCTTGACTAATAAGATCGTGAATTTCTTGTTTTCTAATTTTTCCGAGACATACTTTCTAGAGATGAAGGGAAGCATGAAACCAGAAATAGTTCTAATACTTCTGGAGCATAAAACATGTTCTATGGTGTACTATGACACTTCAGGTGTGGGGATGGGGTAGTGTTGATGCTGAAATATAGAGTCATGGCCTACCATTCCCAGTATTTGTGGCCTCATGAGAGGAATTTCAATAAAAACGATCTGGAGTTATCTTTATTTGTTCACTTGTTGATTCGTTGAAGACAGTATTTACCTGGAGTGTGTTTTGTTCTTTAAATAGATAATAAATTAATCAATTTTATCTTTATGCAATGTGATATAAATTTGATACAGTAGAGGTGCATGGAGTAACTATTGTCCTTTGATTCTGATCGTACTTATATGCCCAATAAGGGCAATGATATAGCCGATGTACTGAGCTAGAGGACTCAAATAAAAGTAGTTAAGAAAGAATACAACGAGTGGAAACATATGGTATTGTTTTCTGAGATGCATCTTGAGGTTCCTAATAGATACGGACATACTTATCCATTGTCCTTAAATATGACCACTACCCTAATAGAGGGAGTTAGGATGAAGCAGCTATCAGATTATCAATTACAGGTTTTACAATAGTGTGTGGAAGGTGTGGAAACTCATCCTAGTTGGATGGTGGAAAATGTTGTGATCTTATGTATCCATATATGTGTTAGGGTTATATTTGATACACCTGATGAGTTGATGTGGCAGTTTCATGCTTCTTCATGGGTAGTGCACCCCAAAGTCACCAAGATTTACCGTGACTTGAGCTGTCATTACTAGTGTCTAGGAATGAAGTGAGAAGTAGTTAGTTTGGTTATGAGGGGTTCCACCTATACGTAGGTGAAGGAGGAAAATTACCAACTGGACATTCTTTTTCAGTAGTAACCGATTCCATAGTATAAGTGGGATGATGTCGTGATGGATTTTGTGACTAGTTTGCAGATGTTTCCTTGAGGTTATATTGTTGTGTGTGTTGTTGTTGATAGACTTTCAAAGGTGGCTCCATTCAAGCGGATCAAAGAGAACATCAGTTATAATGAGGTCATAATTTTATATATTTGAGAGGTGGTACGGAAACATGGGGCCCCTCATTCTATTATTTCGGAAATGTATGCCCACTTTACGTCTCACTTTTGGCAGAGTTTTTCGAGGGCACTGTGTACACATGTGCTTCTGCACACAACATACCACCCTCAAACTTATGGCCAGTCAGATTATAAAATATAGCTACTTGAGGACAAGATAAAATCATGTTTCTTGGATTTTGACAGATATAGGGATTGGAATAATCCCCTGGTTTAGTTCTCTAACAATAATATATAGCAGGAAATGATACAGATGGAACCATACAAGGGTTTATATGGTCGGTTACGCAATTATACCTTATTCTAGTTAGAGGAATGTGTGATAGCATTACCAGGACCATGTCTTATGCTAGAGTTTTTTTAGTATAATTAGCTAATTCTAGAGTGGATTGTTAACCCAAAGTCTATTCATAAATCATACACTGATAACCATAGATAACCTCTAGTGTTCGAGGACAGGGATTGGTTTTTCTTGAGTGTTTAATTGTGATTGGGGAACCAGAGGATCAGGAGATAAAGTAAAATTTCACCATGATGTGATGGGTTCATTCATGCTTCTGTATAAAGTTATGTTGGCTGCTTCTTGGCTACTGTTACATCATAGGTACTGAGCCTGGAACATTGTTTCCCATGTATCTCAACTATGCCTCTATCATTTAGATCCATCTCAGGATTTTCATCCCGAGGAGGTTGAGCTTCATGTGGAAACATCCTTTGAGGAACATTTGATATGTATCATTGTAGGGAGCGTAATGGTTCTCTGATTCTAGACATTTCCTCTAGTATGAGTGATATAGAAGAAAAATCATTTATAGGATGATACCTGGTAGTGGTAGGCCGATGTATATGCTTAGTGGCCAGAGTTATTCTCAGACAAATATTGACCACCCTTCAAAGGGAAATTCAAGGATTAATTGATATAAGGGGATAATTGTAAGATCCTAAATTTTCAAATGAGGTGTGAATACATTTATTTTCAATTTTAATACTTTTTATCCTTGCATATTAACCCGTCTTCATCACGGGTGATTTGGAGGTGTGAAGGTCTAGTTCGGTGTCTGGAGCAGGGTTTTATAGGTTTTTTTTTCTGTCGCGTGGTTAGGAGAAAATGTGTGGGTTAGGCAGCATAGTTAGGCTAACCATGCAAGGTGATGAAGTAGCTTCGGTGTGGTTTGATAAACCATGGGTTAGCTACCACATGGCCATACGACATATCAGATACATTGGAAACATTAGATATGAAGTTTCCACATTGTTACCGCATGGTTAGTCAAACTGTTTGAGGTAACACTAAAATGTGCTACTTAGGGGTAGTGATATGAGAAAAGTTTCCACACGGTTTGGGAATCCTTGATGTTATTTCATGGGAACCCTCTATGTGAATTTTTTTATGTTTTAATTAATTTTAAAAATTTCTTTTTAATCTATATTGTGGTTTTCTCTCAACAAATTTCACCCTCATCATGGAGCTCTACATTTAGTCACATAATCTAGGATTTTAGCATGATTCGTCGTCCAACATCAATTCTGGTAGTGGTTTTTCTCATCTGATCTGGAAAGGAAAGTCCTCGAATATTATTTAGTTCTTATGGATTTTTTAGAACAATTGCTACTCTATTTGATTTTAGGTTCATATGCCCTAATATTCTATTATTCATCAATTCTTCATATTTATCGATAAATGGGATGAATCATGACTTCAAAATGGAAGATCTCTCTTGTAATGAGCCGAGTAAGGTGGTATATACTTTCTTTGGTCTTTTTAGGTGCTTTTTACACATTCTACTGATATTTCATATGTTGTATATTCTGAAGCGGCCTCATTTTTTGAGTGATCCATTTGTAGTAGGCTTAGTTGGACCTTGTAAGGATGCTAGTAGGTTTTTTTAGGTTCATTAACACTCATTTTTCATTTCAAGGTCACCCTTGGGGTGCGCCATAAGTAACTAACTGGTATATGCCTGTTTAAACCACCCGAGGTGTGTGTTCTTGTGCTTTCATAGTTAGTGGGATCACGTTAATGCCTTCATATACCCGAATAACTTTCCTAGGAGATGTAATGTCGTATTTTATATTGATTTATTATCATAAAATGATTATTTTCATTGAATATTATTGTTAAATTGATGTAATGGGTGTTTATACCAATATGAAATGATTAATTTCATGTTAAACGATTAATACAAGAGGGTAGGAACATATTTTTTGTGAATGATAAATGGAATTCATGAGTGGGTATACTCATGTCTTGTACTTGGTTATGTGAGTTGATATAATCACATGTATTTTCATGGTTTAAATTGAATGAATTGAATGAATGGTTTGAAAGATATCATGGAATGAAATCGATGGATCTGGAATGCAGTAATGAATGCCTTCGGTTGACACTTCCCCTTGGGTTATTATTTGGTAGGATTCCATGGTGCTTAATACATCGTGGATTCAGGTTACATGGACTTGTAATGGACATTTCGGTATACGCCCTCCTAGGAATCCATCTAGTTCCTAGATCATGTTTCCACTATGATTCTTGTGGTACTCTTTGTGTTTGCGTTGGTCTCCTGCACCATGGATCCATCATGACATTGTCGACACTTCTTACATAGATTCCCTAGTACAAGACACCTTGGATCCACCCATTTGGGGCTACACTTCTTTATACAACATGGTTGTGGGTTACTAGATATCGATGGATGTACGATGTGTCCATAAGACTAGTACATGTCATTTCTGCCTTGTTACGAGGTGACTCTTATTGGAGGTAGCCAAGAGGGATTTTTTATTTTTACATATGGCATTGGACTTTTCCATGGGAATACACGCTTACTTTATTTATTGGTTTACACTTGCTAGCACCTCTTTATTACTGCTAGATCTATATATACCTTGGGTGGCTACCTACTTGGATTTTTATCTCACACCCTATTTGGGCCTCCTTAGGGACCATAAAAAAATTATATGGTTAATGATGGAGATAGGGGAAAGCACTCTGGTATAGGATGTTGACTGTTGCTTTGGGACAGTGGATCATCGGACAAGATAAGGCCTACGATTTTATGGGAACATTGAGACTTTTGTTATTTTTGGGATACGTGTACTGTATTATATTTCCATTCACTATTCTGGCTTCTTTATTGAAAATTATATCAATAGGATAATTGTATTTGTGATATTTCTGTATTGTGTTGGTATTATTGTCTTTTCACTTTTTTCTCTGTCTACTTATTTTTTTTCTCCCAAAATATTATGTATTGATATTCCGCTATGATATAGTGGTAATGAGATCTTTTTATCCTCAATTGGCTAACCTTGGTCCTCTTTTCTATTTGAAAGCCTCTGAAATTTGGGGAGATGTGCATGAGTCCATGTAGCCAACTAGTATTGGGGCATTGTTTAGTGGCATCCAGACCTGGGACCTTACAATGACATACCTTTTTGTCCTAGAGAACAAATAACTAAAAAATCATGATATGTTTCAAGTGAGTCCCTTAAAATTATTCAATTTGAAATATAATTATTAATGGTATGAAGGATCTAATCTATTCATTTAAAAAATAAAATAATGGAAACATTAATCTTCACGGAAAAAAATTGAACATCGACTTATTGGTGTTCAGGGAATATAAATCCCATATTCCACATCACCAAATTTATAATCTATGAGTATTCTTTTTTTTCTGTGACATATCTTTTTAGGGGGTTCATAGATAAGTGAATATATCTATTACTTGAAACAATATTCCATGACCATTTAACCAGGATATCACTTTACAAGATCAAACCACATCCTTAACACACTTTGTCTCAACAGGTGGAGATGAAATAAAGATACTTTAAATTTGAAGGAATATTCCAACACAATTATTCATGTATCAATTAACATCTAAAAAAGACATATCTAGAAAATATAATTACATTCAATTAATATCTATATATGTTAATTGATTGTAAATTATAAACTTTTAATCACAACATACAATAATTTTATGATATTTCTTCTATAGGTCGTGTCTGTGTAAATTGGTACACGATGTGTTTGTCCACATGGGATGTTGCTTGTGTTACCAATCCATGTCTGTCTAATGATTAAATTGTGTGTGCCTAGATGTGTATTCCTTCACATTACATTCTTCACACATGAAGGTGGTACACAACATATCAAGGTCAGTACATGATGTTTTATCCATATCTTCTCTACTATCACAAGAGACGGTGTTGAAATAAGTTGTGGGTTGTCTTCAAACACATAAAATGGATCATTCACTAATATTTCATTCATGTTTCTAGAATCATTCTGATCCCAAATAATGATATGCATATCAATGTGAGAAGAATAATTGGAAGTCCTCAGATAACCAAAGAGACACACCATTTGTGATCCTTAATGTAAAGCACACAAGATCGACTAATTATTCACATGAATCGGACACCTAGAGAAATAGTCGTATTTTACCACAACATTATCGAACCGGGGTTCATGGGTCCTAGAACAAGATCATTATTGGTCAGAGTGGATACTCAAGAGGGGGGGGGGAATTGAGTTCCAATTAAAAATTTCAGTTAAAAATATTTCTATTAAAATCCCACAAATTAAATAAAAATAATACTATAGTGAATTTATAAAGATTGTATGTTTTCAGTTAGTTTTTCAAGAGATTGATTATTTCTCAGTTATCTCAATTGAAGATTGATTGACTTTTGAAACTAACTTACTAGAAAAAAAAGTTATAAACACTTGCTAGTTTAACTATCAGAGTTACTTTAAAATAGATTTGTATTTAAAGTACTTAGCATTGGAATAGAATATAACTTAAAATAAAACTAAGGTGCATAACAGAAATAACCAAGTGGATCAGTCTCAAGCTGAGACATAGTCCTCTCAAACAATTTATATAAATTTTGATTCACACCCTAGATCAGGGTTAACAATTGTGCAAAGATTGTCCAGGTACTGAGACCTCTACCACAGTTCTACGTGGGAAACAAAACAATAGCACAGAGGTTATCCAGGTCACACATGACCACTACCACTATCCATAGTGGGATAAAAGAGAGTTAGAAATGTTTTGTTATGAAGATTTTGGAATCCTCTAGTTTAGCAAATGAGTCAGTGTGTGTCTAAAAATACAGAGAACACACACTGCTCAAAAATTAAATAAAATAATCACTAAGAGTGAGTAGATATGAGTTTAGAATTATCTAGTGATTTTAAGTGCATCTCTAGACTCCTTTTGGTTAAACAGAAATGCTTCTGAGTCATTCTCTAGTTTTTGTCTTGAAAACGGAGTGTCGTTTGCTTACTTGATTTTCATGTTCAATTAGATCAGCATGTGTGTATTTTGAGATCGTAGTAGTTCTTCACTCCTGTACTAAGGTACATCTTGTTTTCTCTTCTTGTATAAATGGACTTGGGTATGTCCAGTGTTCTTCAAGTAAGCAGGTGTATGGATGTTGCCACCCTATTGTGTGTATTTCTCACTGCAACTCGATCTTCCTTATATTCCATCAGATGTAGTAAAGGGAATGATTACTTTATGGCAGGTACGAGGTTTGGTTCCTTGAAATTCCAACCTCTATCCTTAATTAATAGTAGGTGCATTAAAAACATCAAATATGACATTTTCAAAACAAACAATTAGAAATAGAGTTTAGAGATATGATGACTGGTTTCCATCGGTAGCTCTTAGTATCAGTAGTTTTTATCTTTTATAACGGTAGCTCGCAGGAATCGGTAGCTAATTCTATTAGTAGCTCCTTCTATCGATTGTTTCTCCTATCGGTAGCTTCTTTGTACCAGTAAACATTGTCTTTCTCTATCGGTGGACCTTGTATTTGTATCAGTAGACTATGTAGCGGTAGCCATCTATCTGTATCAGCAGACTTGTATTGTTAACTATCTGTTGGTATCTATCTATATCGTTGGACTTCATAATGGTAGCTGTGTATGTCTGTTTCAGTCGACTTATGCATACCGGTAGACTTATTCTATCAGATGATCTTCTTCTAACGGTATCTATTATGCATATTGGTAACCTTATCCATATCATTATACTTCTATACCGGTGTACTTAGCCTTATCAGTAGATGTGTATCTGTTTATAATGGTAGATTTATTCTGTCTGTATTAGTGGACTTCATATCGGTAGCCCTTGATATAACAGTAGGTCTGTCTGTTTGTCTGTATTAGTAGATATATGCATACCAGTGGACTTATTCATATCATTGGACATAACACCTATCTTTTCTATGAAAAACATATCCAGATTGAGTTAGAATTATTTCAAAGTATGTTTAAACATAGATAAACATTGATTAACATATTCCAATGATTATTTTTATATTTTTGTCAACATAATTTAACAAACATATATAGGATTATAAACACATATTAAAGCATGATTGGGATTATCAAAACAGATGAGGTCAAAAATCTCCCCCTTTTTGATAATCACAAATTTTGATATTATAATCCAAAATAATCATTAATGTATCATTATTAAATATAGTGGGTTTTATTTCTCAGTGTGAGTAATGAAATTTTCAAATGTGAGATTTTAAATGTATCAGATGATATAGTATTAAATGCAATTGAATATGAGGTGATAATAAAATCAAATGTACAAGAGTTGTAAAAAAAATGTGTCAGAGGTAATAATTATAAAAAAAATGTACAAGAATTGTAAAACAAATGTTTCAGAGGTAAACGTATGATGCTCATTTATATAAAGCTCATATTTCAAATATTTCTCCATATCAGTTCTCCCCTTTTTTTTTATTTCACACCTCTTATATTAGTTATCCCCCTTTGTGATTAGAAAAAAGAAGTGAAGATATGAAGAGAAAAGTAACAGAAGGTAAGAGAGAATGAATGCATGGATATATTAATTGAGGAAAAAATACATAGAAATACAGAATTGAACCAAAAAGAATATAAGTGATTCCTATCAAAGGTTCTATCCACTAATCAATCCACCTCTTAATGTCCACGTTGGATTTGGATTTGGGTTCGGAGGTAGACTCATGCTGGATAGGTTCAGTAGAAGGCGTGGGAATTCCAGAAAGCACTACTACAGGTTGAGCAACAGAGATTGTTCCTGGCCTGTAGTGGGTACTCCTCGGAAGAATCGAAGGTGTCAAGCTTCTTATGTCTTGAGCTGGTGTCATCTAAGGATTAGAGGCAGATTGAGAAGAGGCATGTAGAGATGGAGATGCAATGATAGGAGTACTATCTACATGGAAAAATGGAAGCAACATATTCCTAAAGTCCATAATGAAACCTCCTCCTCTTTCCATTGCAGAAATGAAGTCATCCTTGTTTTCCATAAGTTTCTCTAGATCAGGGGTCAACTCCTTGAGCTTTCTGACTTGTTCTATGAAGGATTGATTGACTAGAGGTAGCTTAATGTTTTCTAATAGAATATTGAAATGGTTTTTGAGCTGATGCTTGGTATAGACCCTTTGTAAATAGTAATCCACTTTGTCTTTTACTTCTTTCTGAGAAGCAGTGGCTTCTCTCATACAATTCCGAACAATTTTCCCTCTATCCCTAGTGGTATTCATCACCTGGGTCAAGGTAGTAGAGTCTAAAGAGCCACTGGTAGAAGACTTTCCAATATCCTCTCTCTTCACAGTTCAAATCTAATAAATATCCCATGAAGGCTTGGAAGAACTCCGAGGTGCAACAGTGAAGGGTACTGTTTCCATAATTGATTAAGTCAGCCCAGTTATGATTTTTTTCACAAGGGATTCCTGGGTGCTAACAGGTTGCTACATTGATTTATTAAATCCCTCAAAAACATCCACAAATTTCATTACTACACATTTAATGTAATTAATATCAGTATTCATTTGAGCTTGAGAGCCACTCAAGGTAGTTAGAGAAGCAACAGACTGCTTCCGGGAAACCATAGCTCCTATCCTGCTCTCAATCTGAGAATGACATACTCTTCTCTCATTCATCATTTCTGTCACACGGTCTGACACAATTCACCCAAGAGAGAGTTCTAAATATTTTTCCATATTGCTCAGTTCTTCAACTAGATAGCACTTGAAGTCTGCAACAGATGCAGTCCAGGTCTCCTTCAACTCATCCTTTAAAGATTAAAGATCAGCCTTGGTAATCAGATTTTTAGGCACAGCTATAGGTGCTCTGTCTGACACAACACTATCCACATAGTCATTCATAATAGATTGAATGGATGATATCAATGAGTTTTCCATTATTCTTATCTCTTCCACAGACTAGGTCTTAAGATCTGACTTCAACTAGTCTAGATCAGCTTTTTTAATATATCCTCAGGTAAAAACTCAGAATAGATATTATAGTTAACTTGTGGTCTATTCATGGGTGTCTCATCTTTAGAATCGGGGTAGTCTAACCCACAAACCACAAAACCTGGGTCTTCTGCCTAGTCTTCAGTTCTAACAGCTATTGAAAAATTGTCAAGTCTAGTAGGATGCTCCCCCTCAACTGGTGCATTCTCTTGTATATGTATAGAAAAATCACCCTCAGTAGCTCGGACATCCTAAGAATAATCTTCCACAACCATCTCCATTTCTCCAAAAGTAGGAGGCTCTTCAGGAATAGGTGAAGGTCTATCTGCTTAAACAAGAACAACCTCTATAGGCACAACAGTACTTCCAATCAATGGACTCAAACTCATGGTGCCAAAAGCAGATGCTTCAGTTTCATATTCTTCTTTCCTCCTCATTCTCTGGGGAAGGATGGTCTCCCTCATCAACAGGTGCTTCATCATTTTTCTCTTCCAAGACTATTTCCTTTCAAGATGATACAATTTTAGCAACAGGACTTGGAGGAAAATATAGATCCCTACCATCAGCTATAGAAGTATCCTCCTCATCAGTATCATCACTACACTGAGGTTCCTCTTCATCAGGTCCTAGACCTAGATCCCTCAAATCCTGAAGTCTAGAAGGATGATCCATAGGATTAAACTTATCATATAGCTTCACATCACACTACAACATAATCTCCGTTTAGCGGCGGTTTTTTTGCGTTTCTTGGCAGTTTAAACTGCCGCTGCATGGTTTGGTGGTGGTTTACAGAAACCGCCACCTAATACAGTGTCGCCAATCTATCCGTGGCAGTTTTTTCTGTTTCGCGGCGGTTTAAGGAAAGTAACAAAGCTGCCTCATTTCGCAGTGGTTTTCCTGAATTTAGTGGTGGTTTTTACGATCCCTGGATATCAATTTATTCGCGGTGGTTATAACGGTCGTGAATAAAATCAAATTCAGTGGCTGTAAAACCGCCTCCGATGTCACGAGAACCTCCATGGAACGAGGCATCAAAAATTTGGTTATGTCGTGGTGGTTAAAACCACCGCTAAACGTATGAAAATATTTACATTTAGCAGTGGTTTTCACAATTTAGCGGCAGTTTAAATAGTCACCCATATAAATGTCACGGTGGTTAAAACCGCCGCTAAAAGCTGCCCAGAAGAAAAAAAATTTCTTTTGCTACACCACTTCCCTGAAAAACAAATGCAACCAGAAATATAAACCAACTGAGATACAATATAGCACTCCTACCATGCATAACCCACATCATGTATCATCATCCCTATCCCTCCTCCTTCACTACATCACATTCCAATAATCACTTCCTCAATATGAAAAATAACAACATGAAAATCAAACACAAAAACATCACATTCGACAAAAAAACATTTGGTAAGAAATTATATATTTTTCATATTTGGATAAAATGGATTAAATAATTATAACTGATGATAAAATATTATAATTAATTATGTATGATTCCTTTGTATGTTATAGGACCTATGAAAATGGGTGGTGAAAGATCGGTCCATGGAACACTTGGGGGTGAGGTATGTCCATGAGCTATTAAGTGGTGTGTTAATGGAAAGGGGCTTCAAAATGAGTTAGGATCTCTAATGTTCTAGACATATTGTTTTTATTATTATTTTTTGTGGTTTGAGGTGTGTAATATTTCCATTGGATTCCATTTTCCTTCTATAAACCCAATTATTATGATTTAATTAAATGGTTAATTGAAATTAAATTGTTAAGGTGATTGGAGACCCTAAGAAAAATAAACTATGTGCTAGGGAAAAAATAGAATATTGTGTACTGGCCTGATTCCTCGGTCACTAAAGGATGAGGCATTGAACATAGAGATCTCAAGTGACTGCCTGACCTCTTCATTGGGGGGGCCTTTTGAGATGTCTTTTCCCAAGAGGAGGAGCCTTGTATACCTTTTTATGGAGTTGTTTTGTGACATAAGATGACCATCCAATGTAGGCTAGCTAAGACCCTTGAAATAGCTCCAACAATTAAGTAATGTTTGACTTAGAAACCATGTCCTATCTAGTCTGGAATGTGTCTTGGGTATACCATCAAGTTATCCAATCATAGTAATTGTTTGTATTGACCAAACCCTTTTCCATTAGTTGTGATTTACTCTAGGTGGATGAACATAGGATGGACTAGGATTGGGTTTGCTGAGTGACCATCTAAGGGGAACCTTCTAACTAAGATGGTCCATGATCCATATTCCTGTAAAACCCATTATTTGGATTCCGCATTGAGGCCGAGATGTTATTTTATATATTGACACTACTAGAAATTATGTTTTTATCAAATGAAAAGTACTAGATTGAGATAGTGGTACATGAAAAAGTATCTCAAGAGAGATTCCTCTACTTACATACATACCTAGAAGACCCATGTGAGTTCCCCGTAGATAGACCAACCCTGAAGAGGTGCATGTGTTTCTTTAGAGATGGTTACATGTGTCACTATAGAACCTGAACCAATGTGGATTCCAGATGGAGCAAAGATGATAATGATGGGAATGGTTTTTCGGTTGACCATGGTTTTATTTATATTTATATTTAGTCTTGATTCATGATATTTAACAAGATTCATTAGAATCTCTAACTGGGCGTGACACAATTTTCATTACTTAGGACACCTGTGAATCACTTGTTGGGATGGATGAGACCCTTTGATTCCTATTGTGTTTCTAATCTATTATCAGGACATATTTGGGGTGGGCACTTAGTACAACTATAATCAATCATATATGATAGATGTATAACTAATGGTGGTACCTTTTTTGCAAAAAAAATCCATCAGGTCCTGTGTGCTAGATATATTCTAGTAATTTATATATCTTCTAACTAGAGTGTTAGTTTGGGACATATGAGTAACCCATTAGAATAATTTTTCTATATAGAACATGATGCTACACATGCATTCATAATCTGGGGTTTATATTGATAACATACAAGTTGATGGTGATTTATAGCTTTTTAGGGATTATGATAGGTTTGGGTGGACAATTGGAGCATCCATCGGGTCGATAACCCTCCTTGTAGAATAATGGATCCAAGGAATGAGTCATATATTTATTTTTTGGATTACGTAACCCTATCATAGTGATAGGACATGGGTCCTCCATTCCAAGAGTTGGTTACCCTCTGAGTTGATGCACACAATGCACATTGAGGCATATATCATTCATTGCAGCTAGTAACCCTCATGAATAACAAAGTATTTAGTGTTTAATGAGTCCATTATTACTTATACTATTGAGACGGGTTGTATAATAGATTGATGTGTGGTAGTATGGGTGAAAGTTAGGACATGAAAACGTCTGGTGGCAACTACCAATTCAAACACAGGCCTAAATGGAATGATGTATACCACACTCGAGAAATCAAGACATAAAAAGAAACATCAGAAATCAATAAAATGCATAAAAAGAAACATGAGAAATCAAGAAAATTTTAGGAAATGAAAAATTGTGGTGGAAATTATGTGCCACAAATGTTACATATACAAACCAACTGTTCCCATATTTTTTTCAACACATCAACAATACAATTACTCAAGGTCTGATGATGCATCGTCACCCTCTCCACCTTCATCTCCACTTTTTGTTGTCACATGTAAGAACGTTATATTAAAAATTAAATATGGTTACATATTTATATTAAAACATAAAACCAATGAAAGTTAGAAAACTAAATGAATTTGTTTTTTTGTGATTTACCTGCATAACACCAGTCGATGCACTACCACCGAGGGAATATCTGCTCATCTACTGACATATTTCAATCAACTCTTTCTACAAAGCAGATATTTGTTCCCCCTGCTGTCGAACTGTGTTTCGTAAATAAACAATCTCTTTCTTAGCATCATCGAGTATGGGAAGAGTAATGTCAGGAGTATATGCATCATCCATCACCAGTGTCCTTCTAAAAAAATTAGATGGTACGGGTCCCAAACCCATCCGGTGCACTATCCCAGGATTCTCCTTCCCAAGGACATTAGCAACCGGGTAATCCTGGGAGACTGAGTAGGACTGCGCAGGATTGGCATCCCAAATTTCTTTAATTTTTACCTATAAATCATATATCAATATATATTAACATAGTAAAAACTGATAATAAGTTATTATGATAACAAATTGACTTCATACCCCAACTTCTTTAGCAGGCTCATTAACCAAGCTTCCATCTGATTTCTTGTGAACATCTAACCACAGTTCAGTTCTGGATGCTTCATGCCCTAAAATCTGGGACTGCATTAACAAAATATAAATCAACAATTCAATATATTAAACAGATAATATTGTCTTATAAATATTTATACAAATTAAAATATTACCAATGTCGTTTGGCTTCTAGAAAAACTTTTTGAGCCCACAGTGTGCGGGATGACATGCTTAGCCCGATTTGATGCATTATGTCTTGAGAGATCCTGAAATAAATAAAATGAAATTTAATAATAATGTATTGAATTGAATTTCCTTTTTATATACAAGTATAAATGTAAAATGGGGATAATATAAAAATATATATTTCAATACCATCCTCTTATGATCACGATGTCTGTCAACAAACACTTTCCATTGTTCTTTCAGTACCCCACTTGGTAGCTTCTCAGAAATTTGTTGCGCGGTCAACGATGTATCATTGACATCATGCCAGAATCTACATTTGAAATTTTTCCACTTATTACATAGAATTTTCAACGTCCACTTCTGTGCTATCACATCAACAATAGTAAAGTGGAAGAACATCTGTATACCGAAATTCATTTTGAACATATTAGTAACATGACATTCAATTAAACCATAATGTAATAAATTTACCTTTATTTGAGAATCATAAACTTTGTTTATCCATCATGGAGGCATATGTCTCCAATCATCATATGAAATGTGAAGGGAAACAGGATCCGCTGCCAGCTGGCCTAAAATCTGGCCAAGTAACCCCACAACGTCAGCCATAGGGACCCCATATGAATCAAATGGCATGACTATCTTCTCCTCAGTCATATACCAAACATTTGAAATTTTTATGTTTTTCTCCACGGTTGCATTTTTTTCATTTTCAATGTGTAAAAAATTAGTATAAACAAAATGAAATTAATTTATTTAATTAAAATTTGTACCTATGACAGTTACACTTCAGTATTCCTGGGATGAACTGGAAGGGGCATGTTGCTGCCCCACTATTGAGGATCCTAAAGGGGGAGTTGACGACTCACCCTCTAATGGGACATCCATAGATGGTGTGAGAGATGGTGCAGGTGGATATGGTGTAGGGGTGTTGGCAGCTGATGCCTCAGATGTCGTGGGGAGGGAGCCAGATGGATCACCACTTGTCACAAAACTAGATGAAATAGTGTACCACATCATCCTTTTCATTCCGGTCATTTAATCGGTTTAAATTAACTTCAGAATATATTTTTCAAAAAATTATACAGAAAAAAAAATTATAAATGATAATAGATGCCCAGTACTAACAGACAAAATATATATAACAATGATAATGAATGACTGCCCAAATAAAACAAGTGGTTGCTGAATAAATAAATAATTGTGCATACAATAATTTTCCCCTTTAATCATGTCAGTTTCATACTCCATTGCTTCATCCACTTCATTCATCCTTTCTAGACTAATATTTTCAATATTATGATGGAAAAATAATCCTGCTTCCTATTGCTGATTAACCTCAATTTCAGAGGTCAAATTTTCCACTTCATCAACCATATCATACAAATCTCTTTGTATTCCATGACCAACTGCACTTCACCCTTCATCGGAAAAATCATTCACATAATATACCATTTTTTCTTGCGATGCTAAGATATATGGATCATGCAGTTCATGATCAGCAACATCCATCAAGTGAGAGAAGTTCACAGAAGTAAATTGAAAGGAATCTCTTTTAACACCTCTAATAATGTCGACCCATTTTCATTTGAATGAAACAACTGGAAAATGTACGTCGTAGTTTAATTCAATAATATCATGAAGCATTCCATAGCATTCCACTTCAGCAAATGTAAATATACCACTATTCTGTATTTTCAAACTCACTTCTCAATCGACTGTATGAAATCTAAAGTCATTCACATTATAAGCGTCGAACTTTCTAACTTGTTTTAGAGGACCTGTAGTAAGAAACATCAAATCTTCTGACACCTCTGCTCGAGTTTCAGTATTCTTGATCGGAAAAAGAAAATATACTTTATTAGATTTACAAAAATGTATGTGTCAAACTAATATTCGTATTTATTGAAATATTTATGAACATACACGTCATGCAAACCATTCTACAAGATCTTTATTAACATATTTCATTATATCTTTATCATTTTATGTTCAACCTCTCATTCGTCTCTTTGTTTGTATCCTCAACTCTCCAATAAATGGATCTGCAATTTCACTATTCAGTAGCACATATCTATGTGCCTGTAATAATTCCAATTCAGTCAATGTCACATTTGAGGTCCTCCCAACAGATCGGCCAATATCATGAAATATTTTGGATTTCTGATGTATTTGAGATTGAGTCGATGGGTCGTCAACATGTCCAACTCGATTAAATCTTGTCTCAATATCATCAAAGTATCATGAAAAAAAGGTCAGACACTCCTCAACCAAATAGCCTTCTGTAATAGAGACTTCTGGTTGATCTATATTTCTCACGTATAATTTCAAACGCCCAAGATATCTGTGAAATAAAATAAACATAATTATGAATTTAATTAAGTACAAAAAATTGTTTACTTAACTGTAAAACATATAAATAAAGTACCTCTCAATTCAATACATCCATCGATAATGAAAGGGGCCTCCAAATTGAGCTTCCTCAACCAAATGCATAGTTAAATGCATCATTAAAATAAAAAACGACGGAGGAAAGATTATCTCCATTGCACAATGGGTCAATACAAACCTCTCCTGGAGGTTGTCAAGCTGAAATGGATGTAGATATTTCTCACATAGTTTTCTGAAAAATGTGCAGAACTGGAGTACAACAGAAGTAATTTTTTCTGGTAATAATGTACGCAATTCCAATGGTAGTAAGTGTTGTAACAAAATAGGTGAATCGTGAATTTTCAATCAATGTAACTTACAATTCATCAAGTAAACACACATCGAGATGTTACTTGAATACCCATCAGATACCTTAACATTCTTTAACATTCGAAGGAATGTATCTTTATCCCTATTTTTCATTGCAAAAAATTTTCAGAAGATACTTTTCATTCTCATCTGGATAGAGATCACGTTTTATGTTCGTTTCTTGTATGTCTTTGCGAGCATTGAGAGGATCCTTCGACTTTCCATGTTCATTAAGAAATGTGAATATCAAATTTTCTTGGATATTATTCTCAATATGCATCACATCAACATTATGTAGCAACAAATTAAATTCCCAATATGGATGTTTGAAGAATATACATTTTTTCTTCCATTGTGGCGTTGTGGTTTCGCTTGACGATGCACTTCAGACCCATTTTCTTCTCTCATTCAAATGATGAACCTTCCCAAATTCCGTTTCAACATTTTTAAGTTGTGTCAATATTTCAGAACCATTTAACAACTTTAGAGGTGGTCTACGATCAATGGATCCATTAAATTTTGATCTATTTAGCCGAAATCTATGAGATGCATCGAGAAATCATCGATGACACAAGAAGCACCATTTTATACTGTAAGGTAGACATTTGGGATCAAAATCAAAGTTACAAACAGGACAGGCCAAACCCATGTAGGTGTTTCAAGTAGATAAATTCCCAAGCCCAGTGAAGTCACTAATGGTCCACATTAAAGCAGCATGCATTTTGAACATTGTTTTTGAATAAGCATCGAATTTCTCAACACCATTCCTCCATAACTTCTGCAATTCGTCAATCAAAGGCTGCAAGTATACATCAATATCATTTCCGGGCAATTGTTTTCCAGGAATAATCATCGAAAGGATAAAAGATGTTTGTTGCATACACATCCAAAGAGGAAGATTATAAGGGATCAAAACAACTTTCCCAATGATATAACTGGTACTCAAAGTCCCAAATGGGTTGAATTCATCGACAGCCAATCCTAATCAAACATTCCTAAGATCAGCTGAGAAATCGAGATGTAATGAATCAAATGTCTTCCAAGATAGAGAATCTCGTGGATGTCTCATTAACCCATCATTATTATTATCTACAGAATGCCACTTCGTGTATTCAGTAGTTTTCGATGACATGAATAATCTTTTCAATCGAGGCTTCAAAAGAAAATTGACGCAAAACCCTTGCAGGTTTGTTTCTTTTCATCTTCTCTATGAAATTATGTTCATTCAGACTTCCAACATCACCCTTTTCCTGCCATCTAGAAGATGAACATTTCTTGAAATTTTGTCTACTTGAATCCTCTCCAAAATAAAGAATACAATCATTGGGAAACACATGTATTTTTGTTTAATTTAGACCAATCTTGTTAACAACTTTTTTCTTATCATAAAAAGATTTTGGGATTTTTGCTTCAGGAAATGTGTCACAAATCAATTCCAATATCATGGACATTTCCTTATTTTTAATTCCCCGTAGACATTTGATATGGTGCAACTTCAGCAGAAATGATATCTTTGAACATTTCAAACACCCACTATACAATTCTTGATTTCCACCGTCAACTAAATAATGAAACGCATTTTCCTCAGTGATGTTTTCTCTTACTTTTGGTGACACAGAATCAAGAGGAGGATCCAATGATATGTTACAATCTTGATCTTCCTGTGTTACAATCTCAAAAACATCACTTGTCACATTGTATTTTGTAGCACCCTCTTCTGGTAGTTCTGATATGTGTTGATGCTGATAGGGGTGTATTGTAGTGCCGAATGCATCATTTATGAGGTTTTTCATTTCATTTTACATTATCGACGAACTTGGGACCTCATTATGTGGATTAACATCAGTGATCAATTGTTCTGTAACATTCGATTCTCCATGCCAAATCTAACACAAATATTGACCAAGGAATGGCTTCAGTATTAAATGTTCATAAACCTCATCTCTCTTTAACCATGTTCTAAATTTACATTTAGGACATGGACATTTTATTCTCCCTTCAACGGATCGATCGGAAATTGAAAAATCTAAAAACTCATTCAAACCCTTAACATACTGAGGTGTGTTCCTCGGTAATGTGATCCAGCTTTTATCTATGTATATCACAATGTGCCTGCATGATAATAAAAATAATTAAAACACACAGTTACTACTAAATAGAGAAATATATTCATATATACGATAATGTAACATTATAGAAACATAATATAATAATGATGAGCCCCTGAGTTAGATATGAACCCTCTAGTGTTTGGGATAGGAGATGTTTCTTTGGTAAAAAAAATAGTGTGATAACAACGTGGTAGCTACTTTACCATGAAAACCAAAGAATATTGTAAATTTGGAATAACCCCATCCTAAGATCTCTATAGAGTCTTTATATAAAACTCTAATATCGAATAAATCTATTATAAATAATTTTTAGGGAAAACCTTATGATGCCTAAAAAATTCAACACTATGTTAATTAGGAGTGGCAAGAACCACATGAGGGATAGTCTTGAGGCATGATAAGTGGTGGTGTTCGTGGAAATCCATGATGAAATTTTTAATCAATAAAGATCAATTAACATTATATAACATCAAAACAAGAAAATTATTAGAGGAGGTGACACGTATGAGAGGAATCAAGTTCTTAATTTCCTAGGTATAAAAATTGAACATCCAATCAACTTAAAATATATATATTAATATATATAAAATAAAATAAATAAAAACGTTCATACAACTTAAAATCTATATAATAATGAATATAATACATCATGAACAATGAACAAATACCTCTTAATATCTAATGTGGCTTCCCAAATAGTAGCATCTAGAATCTCTTTCAATTTGTCAAGAAAAAAAACTCAAGAACACTATAGAGGGGGTAAACACTTGGGAGTACTCAGTAGGAATATATTTATAAGTTGTTCTATATCCATGCAAGATATATGTGCCAGAATAGACATATGTAAAACAACTAATCAATACTAGAATATGGGTTATGCTAAAAAAATGTTACACATTATATATTTTCTATCTTTAACCATATCACCTGTAAAGGTATTAGCATATTAAACCAATGGATTATCAAAAGAAAGTAAGCAATGTGGATTTTGATTTCCATGTAATTATAACAATAATTTATAGATTCCATATTTATAACATCATCATCGAATAATTATGCCACTTCACAAAAATTTCCATAATATGGAAACCATCAATATTTTCGTCAAAATAGAAAACCCAACTCTTAACATGTGTCAATCATCAATGTCACATCATCATATTAGCTAGAAAATAGGTAATCCCAACTCTCAACCTATGTCAATATTCTCATCATCATCACGTCAGCATAACAAGAAAGTCCAACTCTCAACCAGTGTTAACCATCCCAACATCCACTAAATTTCGACATCATTAACTCAATGAAAAATGTTATAACCTTGAGCCATCACAACCAAAAACATGACATAGCCTTAAAGCTATCACAACCTATGGAAATGTGTACATGTTATACCTTAATCCATTATAACCCATAATATATGCATGTATTGAAACCATGAGCCATCACAACCCATGAGAATAGTATCAAACAACCACAAACAGTCAAGCAGATAGAAAAACAATCACTTAAGAATAAAAACTAACAAGCACATATAAAAATTCACATGCAATAAGTAGAAAAACAAATAATCATAAATGAAAACATCTACATACAATACAATAAATAAAACATTACTCTTTATTATAAGAAACAATAATAATAAAGAAATAACTAATATCAAAACAAAAAAATAGAAATCAAACCATGCGGTTCATATAGGTCACCGGGGAAGCAGGGTCGCTGGGGTTGCGGGGTCTCCGGGGTCGCAGGGGGCCGGGGTCGCCGGGGTCGCGGGGTCGTCGTGGTCGCAGGTGGCCGGGGTCGCTGAGGTCACGGGATCGATGGGGATGTGGGGTTGCCGGGGTTGTAGGGTCGCTGGGGTCGTGGGGGGTCGGGGTTGCGGGGGAAGCAGGGGGCCGGGGGAATCACGGTCTATGGGTGAGAAATAGGAGAGTCGGGGTGGGGGGAAGGGTCGGGGCTGTTAAAAAAAATGTTTCACGGCGGTTTGTTATAAACCTCCTTGAAACCTTATATAAAAAGGGTTTAGCGGCGGTTCTAGGAACCTCCTCTAAACAGTGATTTTGTTGTAGTGTCATCACTGACCCATTCTCTATTCCAGGTATTCCAATTGATCTTTATATACTTATAGATAGGTTTGGTAACACAAAAGTTGTCTTTCATAACCATTGCCTCATGTTGAGACTTAGCCACACCTCTTACCTTGATCATCACAATGATTAGTTTTTCAATGAATAAAGCATTAGTTTTTGACTTTGGCGTAGTCATATCCTCAATCTGAATCATTAGAATCCTACAAAAATTTACTTGAAAACCATGCCTTAACAAATTAATAAAATCAATATATTGTTATTTCATATTTTTAATGTCCGTTCTTCTTGGGCGTAGCACATGTTGAATGAACTTGAACAGCAACTGGTTCTCTCCATCCATTTCTGTAGAAACTACTTTTCTTGGTGTACCATCTCTTGTTAATTCTTCCAAGCAGCTTCATACTCAAACATGTCACTGGTATGAGGAATTTATTTTGAGAAATACCCAAATACTCTTTCATGTGGGACTTTCAAACATTCAGGCCACTCAATATAGGAAAAAGATATTTCCTTTCCATTCAAAACTGAAACCATTCTGTTCTCAGATTCTGATTTTTCAAAATTAAAAAACTCATAGAATTATTTTACCATCATTGGATAACAAGGGCCATTGTTATTTGAGAAGAATTCTACCCATTTCCGGTCCTCCAGCACCTCTATAACTAAAGACTTACTGGTCATCAACCATTTTGCACATAGCTCTTTCTCAACTACTATCTCCCATTGAATGATATGTGGATTAGTATGTTTTTTCTCTTCACATCAACCACTAGACTCTCCTTTGAGTCTCATTGCATTCGGTTCATCATCCTTTCCACTAACTGATAGTCTCTTTACTCTTTCCATTCTGCGAATCATGAGGCTTAGGGGTCGAATATTTGGGAGGTCAGACTAGGAGGTAAAGGTTTTGAGGTGGATCAATATGATGTCATGGCTTATGTTTTATCATGTAGGAATCACAAAATATATAAATAAAACATAATAATTATAACATAAATGATATAGATTCCAGAGGGTAAAGATATAGAAGTTCAAAAACAGTATAACCTAACGATAACACATACCGGTGAGGATTCCTAACCATGAGGTATAACCGTGAAGTTTCTAATGGTGAGGTATAATAGTGAGGTTTCTAAAGGTAAGGTTTCTAGCAGTGAGGTTTCTAACGATAAGGATTCTAACGGTGAGGTTTATAAAAATGAGTTTTCTAACGGGGATGTTTCTAACTCGCATAGTCTATCATTCCTAACTCATGCCTAATGTAACTTAACATATTCGAACATAAAGGCTTGGTGAAAATGTCAGGTAATTTATTTTCATTACCTATAAATTCAAGATTAATATCACCCTTTTGGTAATATCTCTCAAAAAGTTGTTCCTTACATCAATATGTTTAGTCCTAGAGTGTGACACGGGATTCTTAGAGATTTTAATTTCAATAGTGTTATCATAGTTTATAGAAACATGTTTAAAATCATATCCATAGTCCAACAAAGTGTGTTTCATCCACAGAATTTTTGCACAGGAACTACCAGCAGCTGTATACTCTGCTTTAGCAGTAGACAATGCCAAGAGTTCTGCTTTTTACTACACCAGGATATCAGGGACTTACATAGAATATGACATGTTCTATAAGTGCTCTTTCTATCTAACTTGCAACCATCAAATTCATCATATGAATCAATTATTATATCAAAAGATTGTCCTTTTGGATAAAACAAACCTACATTTCACTATGGTTAAGATATTTCAAAATTCTTTTAACAGCACGAAAATGGGATTCTTTTGGATTAGCATGAAATATTACACACATACACACACTAAACATAATATCTGGTCGACTAGTAGTCAGGTAGAGTAGGCTCCCAATCATACCTCTGTAGTTGCTTTGATCCACTGGTTTTCCAGATTCATCAGCATCTAACTTACAAATAGTACTCATAGGTGTATCACTTTCCTTAATACTATCTAAACCAAAACGTTTTAAAAGATCTTTTGTATATTTATTTTGATTTAACATAATACCATTTTCATTTTGAAAAACATGAAATCCAAGAAAATATTTGAGTTCTCCAATTAAACACATTTCCAATTCATTTTTTCATACTCTTTGAAAAATCAATACACAGAGAATTTTTAGAAGATCCAAAAATAATATCATCAACATAGATTTTTACTATCAAAACATCTTTATAAATTCTTTTAATAAAGAGAGTTGGATCAGAAATCCCTTTAGCAAAACCTTTTGAAATAATAAATTTGCTTAGTTTATCATACCAAGATCATGGAGATTTTTTAAAACAATATAATGATTTAGAGAGCTTAAAAACTAGATTTGGAAAATGAGGATTAGTAAATCCATGTGGCTGTTCAACAAAAACATCTTCAATTATAAAAACATTTATAAAATCACTTTTAACATCCATTTGATATAACTTGAAATTCGGATGAGCAGCATAGGCAAGGAGGATCCTAATAGCTTCTAATCTAGCTACAGATGCAAAGGTTTCCTCATAATCTATTCCTTCTTCTTTACTATAACCTTGTGCAACTAGCCTTGCTTTGTTTCTAACTATGTTTCCAGACTCATCAACTTTATCTCTAAAAATCCATTTAGTGCCTATGGTCAACGTTTCCATAGGTCTATTAACTAATTCCCAAACATTGTTTCTTTCAAATTGATTTAATTCTTCTTGCATAGACATTACCAAAAATTCATCATTGATTGCATCATGGATGTTTTTAGGTTCTAACTGTGAATGAAAGGTTTGATGTTCAACCTGATTTCTTAGAGAAGCTCTAGTCTATGTCCCTTTGTCAAGATTACCCACAATAATATCTAGAGGATGATTCTTTATAATTCTAGTTGATCTAGTAAAGGTAGGACTAGAAATTTTAGGTTCTTCTCTATGTTTGGGTTCACCCGGAGAAGATTTTTCTATATTTCCAGAACTGGTTGTCTTTACAACTGGTTCATTGATTTTATCATTAAGGTCCAGAATAGACAGATCTTCTTCAATATTTTCAAGAGAAGACTTAGGTTCATGCGGATCAGTTTCATCAAATTTTATGTGAACAGATTCTTCCACACATTTTGTTCTTCTGTTAAAGACTCTATAAGATTTACTAGAAATAGAGTAACCTAGAAAGATTACCTCATCACTTTTAGAAGCAAACTTCTCAATATTATCCATAGTATTGTGAATAATGACTTTTCAACCAAAAACTCTGAAGTAATAAACTATAGGCTTCTAATTCTTCCACAGTTCATAAGGGGTCTTTTTAAGAACAAGTCTAATCAAGACACTATTTATAATATAACAAGATGTATTCACACATTCTTCCCAAAAATAAATTGTTAAATCATATTCATTAAGAATAGTTCTTGCAATTTCATGAAGAATTCTATTCCTTCATTCTACTACACCATTCTATTGAGGAGTCCTGGGGGCAGAAAAACTATGACTATAGCCATTGTGTGAGTATTACAATTCAAACTCAGGATTTTAAAACGTACGACCATGGTCACTTTTCAAGGTCTTAATTTTAGGTCCAATAAGGTTCTCTACAGACATGGAATATTTCATAAAATAGGAACAAGTATCACTTTTGTGAGCAAGAAAGTATACACAAGTGTATCTAGAAAAGTCATCTACTAAGAAATAGAAATAATGCTTCCAATTTAAACTAGAAACTATAAGAAATTCCAAAAAAGTCCATGGGAACCAACCCGAGAGGTTGAGAAGTTGAATTTTATTTTTTAATTTGAATGAAATAGTATGTTGCTTTCCCTTTTGACAGGGAGTAAAAACTTTGTCAGTTGGGAATTTTAGTTGAGGTGGGTCTTCGACTAAGTTCTTCCTAGTCATTTTTCTAAGTGAATGAATGTTGCAGTGTCCTAATATTGTGTGCCATAGCCAAGACACTTTATGAAAAAAATTTAAGCAAGTGAAGTTATGTTTAGCTGATGAATTTAAATCTACAGCATAAACATTTTCATTTCATAAAGCAGAAAATACTAAAATATCTTTAGAATTAGAAACATTGATAGCATCATTTTCAAATTTAACATTGAAACCATCATCACAAAACTGAGAAAGACATAAGAGGTTGTATTTTAATCCATCAACAAGTAAAACTTTAGAAATTAAAACTGAATCAGTGTTACCAATCTGGCCTAAGCCGATGATTTTTCATTTTGAATTATCACCAAAGGTGACATGTCTTCCATAAACATTTATTACACTCTTGAAGCATGAGTATTCTCCAGTAATATTCCTTGAATATCCACTTTCCATGTACCATGTCTTCTTATAGGAACTCTTCAAGAAATTATCATACAAAACAGGTTTAAACAGAAAATGATTTTGGTACCCATATTTTCTTGGGTCCAGAGAGGTTAGCAAGAAAAACATTCGGTATGAAAATTTGTCTAATGGGTCTCAAATAATCAATAGGTTCAATAAAATTTGAATGATAAACATTTTTTGACCTATAACTATGTGAATAGCTGGTTGAGGAATATGAATTTCCAGAATTAGAACAAGCAGCATTCTATCCAGATTTAGGAATAAATGTATTTTTAGTAATCTATCTCTGTCCAGGCTGATAGCCTATTTTAGTTGTATATTTTGGTGCCACTTGTTTTCCTAGAATTTGAATTAGATTATTTTTTCCATTTGTGAATTTCTTTCAGTCCTTCATTAATTTATCATTATATAATTTCAGTTTAGTATTTTTTCTTTAAGTAATTGAGCATTATTTTCCTTTTCTATATCAAGATCAGATTGTACAGTGCTAGTTAAAGCACACTGTTTTTAAGGTCTTATACTTTTCTTCACCTCATTGTAGGTATCTTCTAACATATTACAATATTCAAATAACTCTTCACTAGTCATATTTTCAGATTCAGAATCAGAATCTACTTCAGAATAATATGAATTTAATGCTGGAGTATCCAATGTTACCTCAGATGTGTTTGTCATTAAATACAAATTAGCTTTTTGAGATTTTTCATCCTCAGAAGAATCAGAATCCCTTGAACTATCTTTTGAAGCACTCCAAGTTTCTTTCATTTCATTCTTATATGCTTTTTCCTTATAATCACATTTCTTCTTGAATATTAACTTTGGGGATTCTGCTTTCACATGTCCTTTTCTCTTGCATTCTTAACACACTATCTCATCACATTTATCATCTTTATTCCAATATTTCTTCCAATGACCTTTGTTGACAAATTTTCATTTATAGTTTTATTTTATGAAGAATTTATTCTTCCTGTCGAATTTCATGAATCGCCTTGCTATCTGAGCCATCTCTTCATCATTATCAGAATCTGAACCTTCACTTGTTGAGCATTTAGTAGGTATGTGAACTTTTTCCTTGTCTCTGCTCTTTGAGGTAGTAGAGTTAAATGCCACTGACTTCCTCTTTAGTTCAAAATCGTATTCCTTGTTTACTTTATGGTCTTCTTCATTCCTCATTATCTTACCAATAATCTCTTTACCATGTAGTGAACTTATGTCACACGATTCTCTTATTGAGAATTATGTGCCTCTCCATCTTTCTGGCAGACATATTAGTATTCTCATAATTTTCTCCTCTGCTGGAACAACCTTTCCCAGTGAGCTCATTGTATTGACTATCTCATATAACCTGAGATACATCTTAGAAATAGGTTCATCAGGCTTCATTTTAAAATTATAATACTTAATAGTGTAGGTATTGAATCTCATTTATTTAACAATGGTTGTTCCCCCATGGTAAATAGTTAAAGTATGCCAAATTTCATAAGCAGTTTTACAAGAAGATATTCGATTAAATTATTCATCACTTAAAGAAAAATATAGTGTATTCATTTCTTTATAATTATTATTGTAAGATGTTTTAGTAGGTTCATCCCAAGTAGTTCATTCAGTATCTAGAATCTTATATTGAGTCTATATAGAATTCCAGATATCGAATACCATAATTTCTAAATAAATTTTCATTTTCAGTTTCCATTGGGCATAATTAACACCATTATAGAAAGGTGGCCAGTTGGTATCAGCACCTTCTAGTCTATTATCCGTAATTAGATTTTAGCAATTAAATTTAATGGTATGAAATTTAGAACTAATAGAAATTTAATATCTTCATGATAAAACTAAAATCAAAGTTGAAAAACAGTGTGTTTGGAAATCTTTTATTAAAAAATAAATATCCTCTGATACCAAATGTTGGTCAGAGTGGATACTCCAGATGTGGTGAATTGAGTTCGAATTAAAATTTTCTGCTAAAAATATTTCTATTAAAATCCCCCAAGTTAAATAAAAATTAAACTGTATTGAATTTATAAAGATTGTAAGTTTTCAGTTAGTTTCTCAAGAGATTGATTATTTCTCAGTTATCTCAATATAAAGATTGATTTACATTTGAAACTAACATACTGGTTAAAAAATGGTAAAAACTCTTTCTAGTTTAACTATCAGATTTAATTTAAAATAGATTTTTATTTAAAGTACTTAGCAGCAAAATAGAATATAACTTAAACTAAAACTATGGATCACAGCAAATATAACCAAGAGTTTCAATCTCAATATGAGGTTTAGTCCTCTCAAACAATTTATATAAATTTTTATCCACACCCTTGATCGGGGTTAACAATAGTAAAAAGAATGTCCAGGTACTGAGACCTATACCACAATTCTATGTGGGAAAACAAAACAATAGCACAGAGGCTATCCAGGTCACACTTGACCTCTACGACTATCCATAGTGGTATAAAAGAGAGTTAGAGACGTTTTGTTGTGAGGATTTGGAAATCCTACAGTTTAGCACAGGAGTCAGTGTGGGTCTAAAAATACAGATCACACACTACTCAAAAAGTAAATAACAGAATCACTAAGAGTGAGTATATATGAGTTTAGAATGCTCTAGTGATTTGAAGAGAAGCTATGGAATCCTTTTGATTAAATAGAAATTCTTCTGAGTCCTTCTCTGGTTTTTGTCTGGAAAATAGAGTGTCGTTTGCTTCCTTTATTTTTAGGTTCAGTTTGATCAGCTTGAGTGTTTGAAGAGATCTTTGTAGTTCTTCACTACTTGACTAAGTTATAACTTCTGTTCTCTTCTTGTATGAATGGCCTTTTGTATGTCCAGTGTTCTTCAAGTAAGAGGGTGTATGGATGTCGCCTCTCTATTGTGTGTATTTCTCACTGCATCTTGATCTTCCATATATTCCTTCATTTTTAGTAAAGGTAATGATTGCTTTATGGTTGGTATGAGGTAAAATTCTATGAAATGCCAACCAATATCATTAATTAATAGCAGGTTCACTAAAAACATCAAATATGATCGTTTCTAAAAAAATAGAGTGAAATAGAGTTTAGAGATATGATGATGGGTTTCCATCGGTAGCTCTTAGTATCAGTAGCTGTTATCCTTTATAATGTTAGCTCACTAGAATCAATAGCTTATTCTATCAGTAGATCCTTCTATCAGTAGCTCCTCCTATCGGTAGCTTCTTTGTACCGGTAGACATTTTCTTTCTGTATCGGTGGACTTTTTTTTGTATCGGTAGACTATATAGCAGTAGCCATCTGTCTGTATCAACTGACTTTTATTGGTAACTGTCTTTCGGTATCTGTCTATATCGGTGGACTTCATAACGGTAGTTGTGTATGACTGTATCATTCGACTTGTGCATACCAGTAAACTTATTCTATTGGTAGCTCTTCTGCTATCGGTAGCTATTATGCATACAAATAACCTTATCCATATCAGCAGACTTCTGTACCGGTGTACTTAGCCTTATCAGTAGCTATGTATCTGTTTGTAACTGTAGACTTATTCTGTCTGTATCAGTGAACTTCATATTGGTAGCTCTTGATATAACAGTAAGTCTGTCTGTTTTTCTGTATCAATAGCTATGTGCATACCGGTGAACTTATGCATATCAGTGGACTTAACACCTATCTGTTCTATGTAAAACATATCCATATTGGGTTAGAATTATTTCAAAGTATGTATAAACATAGATAAACATTGATTAATATATTCCAATGATTATTTTGATATTTTTATCAACAAAATTTAACATATATATATATATATATATGACTATAAACACATATTAAAGCATGATTGGGGTTTTCAAAATAGTTGAGGTCAACAATAATGATTTCTTATTACAATATTGTTCTCAAAAATACCTCCACAATGTCAGCGTCACAATGTCACTAATGGCTCGCAAATCCGATGTCATATGGAAGAGTTACAACATATGAAATATTCTTCAATAATAATAATAATAATAATAATAATATTAATTTTAATTTTTGTTTCATGGACTAGAACATTAATCCCTAATTAAATATCCAAATTAGACATAAATCGACTATTATAAAGAATGGTTCATGTCGCTGTTGATGGAATGTCAATCAGATTTCGCACAAAGGAATTTTGGTCGGTCAAAGATTTAATAATATTATTAAATAGAATGTTTCATGAGCATGTCATGGGACCTATTCATATGTCTAGGAATATTATCTGTATTTTTCTAAATATTATTATATCATCAATGGGGTCATTTCACCATTGGCAGGGCACCAATCGGACGTTGCACGAGAGAGTTACTGGAGTTTATATTATTATTATTATTGTTTTTGTTTTTGTTTTTTTTTCTTTTTATTTTAATTTTATTATTATTTGTTCCCTTTAATATTAGGGTTTCCTTCTCCATTGGATATTACATGGGCCACCGCCACAACACACCCCCGACCAAACCCATCACATCCGCCACTCTCTAGGTTACCACCTCAAGCCTCCTGCTCACGTTGTCGCCCTATCACCGTCGGGCCGCCCTACTCATACCACCTCTCCTGGTGACTCCTACATTAGTTGTATCATAGAAAACCACACTCCACTCACCTTACTATCTAAAACATGACTCCATCAATCTTCCTCTGCTGGAGATACACTGGACCACTATCGCTATCTCGCACCACCGTCTTGCTCGTCGCTGGATGGCAGGGAGCGGCACCAGACCACTGTCCGAGCCACCCTTCCCATTCTGACCCCACTCTGCCAAACCACATGAATCCTCCACACATTGGTGAGTGACCACATATTTGTTCATTGCAATCATGAGGTATAAATTCCAAAACGGACATCCTTTTCTCAGGAGATTTCGATATCTTTGATCAGATCAGCAAGTGTCCATGTTTCATTGCTTCCCCATGAATCTGTGAACCCGAACAGGATCAGGATGGCTAAAAACTGTTGATGCGGGATCAATATGGATTATTTGGTAAGTAATGCGAAGAAATATTGAATAAATTCAAAAAAACCAAACATGTGAACATCATATCCAAGAGTTATTGGCCAGTGACAAGGGACAATGCACCGGTGTTAGAACATTGATTAAACAATATGTAATTTGATAATTGGGACATAAAATGATTTAAATCAATGGAGTAGATAGATGAATAACTATTGATCTTCTCTAATATTTAGTAAAAGGTGTAGAATCTCCAAAGATGAGTCATACCATGACTGGGTCGATATAAATTTGATGAAGAATGCATTCAACGTGATTTTTTGTGATTATCGTTTTTAGATCCACTAGTATCCTGTGTTTTGATGTCATTCTTCATCGTTCGTCGTTATCAAATGGAAATGATAGGAGATTAATCTTTTAAAATCCCATGTTTTTTAAGAAATCCCTAGGAAAACCTCCATATATATATATATATATTTATAGATATATCATTAGGATAATGAGCATTTAAAATATTTAATAAATTAAATAAATTTATTTATTTAATCTCATAAACACACCACCAACGACCGAGGGGTCCAAACATCCTTTTCCGACTCATTTTATGTCACCCCATGGGTAATAACAGCATTATAGACCTAACTATAGTCTTGTATTTCAAATCTAACAAACTGTTTAGGAGATATACCACTTTTTATAAAAAACATGTGCTCATAACAAAAATATATTTAATATATTTATAAAATGATTTTCTGGTACTTTGGGTATCATAATTATGCACCATCTTAGTGCCTACGTCTGAAATTATTCCTATGTATATTCTAAAGACTTATAGGAGAAAACCAGGGTCTCTACAAATTTTTCATCATTAAAATTTATTCATCATATTTTTTAACAAAAAAAATTAAAAATCAGTCATGAAATTTTGTAGTTCAATGGAAGGCATGTACTCCTTCTCATCCATTAGTCATGGGTTCATGACCCGCGGCCTTGATCGAAATTATTTTTTGTCTCCCAGTATACAATTTTTCCATTTTTGAGACCATATGAATATTATTTTAAAAATTATACTAATATACATCCTTGAAATTTAATAATCAAATAGTCTCTTTATTATAGTTTTTAATTCAACCCTAATATATAATAGTTACTTCAGTTTATTTTTAGAAATTTTATTTCTTCGGTCTAAGGTTTATCATAGGTTATTAATCATCATTATCTATTACAAACATTTATAATGGTATGTAAGGTAAAAGTGGATTATCCTATGAATATCCCCTAGGATTATCAAACCATGTGCAATGTAATTCCCATTTTCATAAACCAGGTTATCCCGAGTCAGGCTCAGAGCACTATGTCAAAGTTATTAATACAATGTACATATATTCCAAAACCACATCTCCTTCTAGTATCTAGACAAAAATGAATTTCTTTGAATACCCACACAATTTCAATCTTACTAAAATTATAGGATATTCTTCTATACTTATCTTGAAATTATGCCTTCCGGTAATTATTTCTAATCAATGATTTCAAAATCCTATTACCAATATTGCTACTAAACTTCCTTTGATACCAACTATTTGGACCCAACCCCAGAAGCATGGAGATGATGTTTACTACAAATTAAATTCGAATGATTAAAATGAATAATTCCCTGAAGGTCCAAAGTGTTTGGTATTTTAGGTGAACCAGATACATAAATGTGTCTTTTATTACAAGTGAATAAACCAATTGAAAAATAATTATTTCTACTTCCTTTTTGTTCTTAGATAACATTATTTTGCTAGTTTATCTTTGAATTTCTCTATTAGTAAACATAATGGATTCATGGTGATAGGAAACAAAATAAGGGTGATCTCAAATGCTCAGTAAGGTTTTGTAAAGAATAAAGGAAGAAATAATGATATATGATAATAAATTAATATCAAAAGGGAAAAAAAGAATGAACATGGGAAAAATAAATCAATTTATATGTAAGGGTAAATAACTGAACATAGTTTCTATTTAAATAAATATATAAATAATAACTAATATGGAATGGAATAAAATTGCAACACATGCTAGAAATCAATAAACTATGAATGAATTACATCAATAGATATGTCAATGAAAATTATTATGGATAATTAATAACTGAATATAAATGATATAAATTCATAATTATTGGATTCCATGTTTTATAGGTGCATTGAACCAGTACCATTAAGACTATTAATAAGACAGTTTAGCATATCAGGTAAAATCACATCAAAATTGGCTAGCCAACTAACTCATCCCATAATACTACCAATAAATCAAGTGGTTAATTATAACTAGGCCCCACTCATATCATACATATCCAAAAAAATTCTTTATATTTCATATAATCGATTTAATAGTGTTCCATATTATCAACCTTATTAAATGAAGAATACAAATTTATTAATATTTCCCCAGAAGATCTAGTATATACCAATGTTGATAATGTATGTAAAATGGGTTATGTTTTAGGTAATATTAATATCCATGATAAATGATATGTATATTTTGGGTAAATTCAATGTTCAATGATCATGGAAAATTAGATTATTTCAAGAAAATGAAATGCAATCATGGATGTGAATGTTAATATTGTCCTTCAAAAAATCATTCAATAACCATCTAGATAAATATTAATGATTTTATCAATAAAACTAACCCAAAGTAGAGTAAAATTAATGGTTTCTATTTTTTATTAATAAAAAACAATGTAAAACATTTTTTTAGAATAAAAAACTTTAGTAAAATATACTTTTGTTATTAAAAACTGTTAGAAATACCTTTTATTTTAAAATCACTTTTGTAAAAAATTTAAATTAAAATAATAATTTTAATCATGTGGAAGATGGTTCAAATAAATAATGATGGTTTAATATGTACATTTCATGCATGGTAAAATGAAAAAAAAATTCACGGTAAAAGCTTAGAAAAACACCGAGTTTAGAAAGTGAAAAATAAATTTCTGTAAAAACATTAACAAAATTAAAAAATGGAAAATTATATTTACTAAATAATTTTAAAAATGTAAAATATTTTTTGAAATAATTTAAATAAAAAATTATTTTCAGCTAAAAATATGTTCTCTAACAAAAGAGAGAAATGCAGTCATATTTTCATAAAAATATTTTCTAAAACAAATATTGTTCCAAAAAGAGTAAAAATTGTTCAAATAAATAAACATTGTTGTGAATAACCAGAGAATAATTAAATTATATAGTAAAAAATGGTAATTTAATATCCTTGAATGAAAATAACATTGAATTATCATTAGTATTAATTTTGAGAAAAACAATTTTTAAAAAATCTTTAATTTTATAATATCTTTAGAGTACATATATTCTTTATATATAATCTATTATAGGACACATTGGAATGATTAATGATTTCATTCCTCAAAATCAATTGTGTGAATGTGTAAAAATTGATATATATATATATATATAATATATATATATATATATATATATGAAATTACTTCATTAATATAATATAGATGTTTTCAATGTCAAATATTTTTTTAAAAAAAATCTTTTATACATTCCATATATGGTGTGAACGAATCACAATACATTGAGGGGATGATACTCCACACATCCACTAGTGAAGTTTTTGTATTTTTGTAACATTGAATGTATATATGTATGTATTTTATAATTAATTACATAATCAAAAGGATATTATAAATATCAAAAAACATTATATAAGTAATGTTTTCATCATAATGACCACCATGATAGGCAGTAAATTAAGAATAAACAATTATCAATTTGTGAGGCTTAAGTTCACCTTTCACTAAATTAGTATTTTCATCACCCATTAGACGGAGGTGTCTGTAATTTTAGGTAGATAATTTTTTATAAAAAGTAGTAGAATATGTATGAAAATGGTGTTGTTATAAATGAATATAATAATAATTTTTTAATGTTTTTAAAGGGGAATTAAAAATAAAGAGCATAAAGAAAATATGTTACCTAATAACCGGGTAACTTCTCTTGGTTTTCACTATAGGATTCTTTGAATGGATACCATCATATAGGTAGAATTCTAGTTTGAGGGGTTGTATTTTGGAATCCTTTTGGGTAGCTATTGTATAATAAAATGTGTCTTGAGAGGTATGAGGAAGGGGAGAGTTGGTCACCTTTTATGAGGGAGGACAAGGACTCACTTGGTATTTTTAAAAATAGGTTAGGTGTAACCACTTTTTTACCTAAAAAGTCTTCAGAAACCAAAAAAACTAAATAATTTAAGGTTCATGGCCTATATATGTATATAAAATTGGTTTTAGAGATGTTTTAGATCATTCTGGACCTTAAATATATGGTTTTGTCCCTTTTAATGCTTAATTTCACCTTAATGGCTATAATTAATTTTACACTCATTAACTAACAATTTTGGTAAGAACTAATTTTTCACTATTTACAATCATAATTTTATAATAATTTCAAATATTTATGTCCATTTTTTGAAATTCAACTCACAGAAGTGGAAAATTTAATATTAATATTAATCTTACATACAAGACGATATGACATGTTTTAAATGTTGGAAAATATTCAAATCTTTTTGAGGTTTTTATATTCATTTTAAAAGTGAATTTGATTCTAATAATAAAAGTTAAATTAATATATAAATATTTATTTAGTTTTAATCTATAAAATTAAAATAAAATTAAACATTAATAATTATATAAATGAAAAGGCTTTTTTTAACTAAAATGAGTTAATTTTCACTATTTTACAAATAAATGAAATTTCGTAGAAAAATAAAAAAATCTCCCTAAGATAATTTTGACATTATGAATTCAAAAATAAAGATTATTTTATCATATTAAATTCATAAATATATAAAAATTAATATTTAAAATAGGTTCCCCATTATTTGGTGGTAAAAATACTTAAATAAAAATATACATTTTTTGGAGAAATATTGGGGTTGTTATTATGTTATTCTTATCAAATATGTTATAATAATATCAAAAATATTATATATAATAAATAGGTTACATTAATTTCACATAATAACTATAATTAATAGAATTTATTATGGTAAAAAAGTTGTGTGACCATAAAAATAGTTTTTTATAAAAATATTCTTTTAACATTAAATTGGTTCTTATATTCCATTATAACTAATTTTTATCATATGAATTAATCCTATATTATTATAACCCATATGCTTTTATAATTAAGTTAATAAAATTCCTAACCTATAATATAAAATCATGGTTATAAATTATTTATTACATAATATTGTTTTAAAATGACAATGTAATTTTGTGAAACTCGGTCTTGTGGGTGACATAATCTATCGATGAATGTAACACTTATGTGAGATACAAGAAAACTTAGTGTTTTACGAATTAAAATATTTATAATATATTATATTTATTTAATATTGTAAAAATATTTTAATTTATTAGGTTAATATATTCCCCTTTCACACTTGGTGTTCTGTGTCATAAACACTACTGAATACAAAGTCTAAGTTTAGAATTTTGGGGTGTTACATTATCAAAAAAAATTTTTTTCCGTCAAAATAGGGGAGAAAATTTGTTATTGATCAGATTATTTAAAATATGGATTATTTTAAACCTTCTAAATACTATAAATATTTTAAAAAAAATTATAATTTCAAAATAATGTGGTTAAAACTATTATAATTGATGACGATGATTAGTGAACAGATGATAAAAATATTAAGATTCAACTAAAGAGAAATTGTTATGAGTTTTAAATGATGTATGGTTATTTTTTAATACATTAAAATCCATGAAAAATAAGAATATATTTGAATTCGAAATCATATAATTAGATTCCCAATTACCATCCATGATAAATCAAGGATAATTAAAAAAATTGTTGTAATATGAAGATATATTCCATAATATAGAATGTGGTAACAAAAGAAGGGGGATTTCATCCCACATAAACCTTGAAAAATTGATTGAGGACTATCTTGTAATTAAATTAATTATTGAATAAATATATAGATAACATGTTTTATTCAAATAAATCTACTACTAAATCTACATAGAAATAAATGGAAAGAATAAATATCTCATAGATTCATATTTCAAAAATAATATCTAATACACCATAATTTATTTTTATATAAAGAATGATAATGTACCAGCTATTGATGATGGAAATATATATGTTCTTCAATTTTCATATATAAATGTTTCAATATATCATGATAAGAATTTGAATACTAATACACATAATGAATCACTAGTAGATGACCTAGTTTGAATAAAAACATAATCCACTCAACTATATCTAATATATTATTATCCCCCAGTATATATCCTCTTGATAACCATTATATAATGCATTAAAATTTAAACTCTATAAAATGAATTTATAACAATATAATCAATATAATTTACTAATAATGATATTCATTATCCTTTTATCAGTTTCAATGAACCAGTTTTTAACGATATGTTAACATTAATTAAATAAATTATATACATTTTTTTAAACATTGAGAAGTTTAGTCTATTAATATACATATATATATTTAAACAAACCTCTTCCAAAAGAAATATATTCAGACAAATTATGGTTTTTGAAGGTCCATCATATTGTGTTGATTTTTTTAGTTTTCATCTAAATCATTAGTTTTTTAGGGGGTTTGATGTTCTTATAAGGGTGATGTTCATTAATTGGGATTATATTTAATTCATTGAAAAATTAAAATTTTATAGCTATGACTAAGAGAATATTTTATTATTTATTTCATTTAATTCATTTGAAATATATTCAAAAAATCATATATTTTACTTTTTCATAAATTCCATTCAAATAATATATTTCTTTTGTAAATATATAAATATTATAAGTGTTTTTGAGATTTTTTAGTTTTAAAGGATTTCCACTTAAATAATAATGATAATAGAATATTATATCAAAAGGATCAATTTATAAAGATATCTTATATCCATAATATAATGGTGGAATTTTATTTCTGATTATTTTTAATATTATCAAATTTATAAGGTGTTATAATGATTATTCATGATTTAATTGTTATATTCAATAACATTAATTACTAGTTTTTTATATTATTTAAATATTACCTACTAGTTTTTTATTGGGGTTCAATAAAAGTAGTATTGTTTATTAGAAATTATTATGGTCTTTACGGAGGTGATAACCAAATAGATCAGCTTCCACTAATCAGTGTTCTGCTAATACATGTATTTTTTTGCGGATATGAACTTTTTAGTGTCTAGTTTGTGTCTTGAATTAGTAAATGATCATGGGATATGTGATCATGTGGCTTCAATAACATTAAAACCCAATGATGTTTATTATTATCAATTTGAATGGTTATGGATTTTTTGAGTATCATGAATTTTTTTTTATTTTTTCATCTTCTTTTTTTTCCAATATTATATTCAAATCTATGGGTTGATGATGTTCTATTTGGGTTTATATTGAACTAATACAAGATATATTCATAATCTCGGGTTCTTTCTTTATGTATATAGTGTTTTTATAAAAATAAGGATTCATTTTCCTTGATATATGGTTCAATATATTTTTTTCCTTGATGATGACATAAATTTTAAATTCATTGATAATTATTGTTGTTAGAAAATGTTTTGTGGAAAAGTTTTATTCATAATTTTTTAATCATAATGTAGATTCAATATGTATCTATATCGATACATATGAAGGAAATAATGTTTTGTTTTTGAGGGTAGAAACATTATAGTTCAAAGATCACCTAGGGGTGTACAATTTTCTCTCAATTAGATTTATCAATTTCTATTTTTTTAGTATTTAATGAACACACTATTAGGAATGGTTTATAATTTATTATAATTAGTTTCATGATTAATAATAGATGATTTTTTTGACATTTTCTAATCAATGGGATAGATTTATGGTAAAAAGGAACTATCCACCATTGAAATTTTCCATTGATACTTGTGTATGAAAATAATAATTCATGTACATGATTATTTTTTTAATTCATTATTTTTATATTCTTGTTTAATGTAATTAATTTTCCTAATTTTTCATAAAAAATAAATAATAATAAAATATTATAATAAATTGGGAAACATTAGTTATTTTATTGTATATGGATTAATTCATAAAAATTGATTCTAAATAAGATAAATTAATTAATTTCACATATGACTAAACAATGGATATGAATTTAAAAAAATAGGAGTATTAAATTTATTTAATAGGTGGAAATAATAATGGAATAGATGAAGAAGAAAATACAATTATTTGAAATAAAATTTAAATCCTTATATTTCTTGTGATTTTTATCATTTATCTATAATTTTAATATCATCATTTGTTCTATTCATTAAATAATTTTAAATGTGTAAGTTTATTTTATAATGAAAAATTTAATTCAAATTTTCCTCTACATATCTAAATTTATGAGAAGAAAATATTAATCTGTGTATGTATGTTTTATAATTTTTTAGTTTTTCATAGAATAAAAAAAATTATGGAATAGGTTTCATATTTGCCTATAGAATCTTGGATACAAAAAGATATGTTTTAATGTCTATTTGTTTATGATTTTAAAATTAGACATTGACTTAAAATTAGGTGTAAATTTCTCTAACAAATCCATAATATTTAATTTTTTTTATACATATAAGTTTTTTAAAATTATATTATACATCATGTTTATTTTTATAATCAATTATTGGATGATTTTTTGTTATTATTAAAATGAAAAAATTAGGATTCTTATATTATAAAAAAAATATAATTAAAATTTATTAATTAATATTTTTTTTGTATTTTTTTTATTCTATAAAACGTTTCATGGAAATAAAACACAGATATTCCATCATATATGAATTCATAAATTTATTGATAAATAAATCAATCATATATAATTAGAATTAAAATTTCAAAAACATGGAAGTAATTTAATATAATTAAAGATGTTTTTAATTATATGAATTATGGATGATGTAATTAAAATGATAGGATTTTAATTTTTTTGTTGAATAATAATACCACTAAAATGTAGTCTACCACAAATTAATACCAAATTAATTAATATTCAAATGGGTAATTTGAATGTTAATAGTGATCCCTGATTTGTAATGTCAAAATGATATTTAACATTCTTTATAATAATTAATTGTTTACAAAATTTTAATGTATAATTCCATAGTTTTTACCTTCATATATATGAAAATGGAGATAGTATAATGGTATCAGATACAATAATTGCATGTATTGCTCTGTGGATTACTTTTAGAAATCATAATGAATATAATCTTCCTAACTAATTTCAATAATGTATTTGATTTTTTTTTGTTCAAATAAATTTCGATTTATAGTTTTAACCAAAAATAAAATATGTATATATTCTATTATAATCTCTACTATTGCCTTCAGATATTGTATTCAAATATGTTATTCCTAAAATAAAATTTTATATTGTTGACATTTTCTGTAATTAGTTCTACCCATGTGAAATTGGGTGTATGATTATACTTAATATATTATTTAAGTCAAATTAATTTATGTTTCATAGTTAAATAATTGTATATTAAAATTCATTTAAATAGATCATGATGTATTTATTTTTTGGAACCTCACTAATATCTTTGTTTTCCTTCAATTTACCATAAATCCTTACATTCTAATTTTTTATATATTTATTTTAAATTTTATAATTCATTATTATTTCATTATATAATGAAATAATCCTATGACTATCCATATGGAAAAAAATTTACAAATTATATTTATCCCAGTCCATCAGACTATGTTTTTCATCTTTTATACTAAAATACACAAATAAGATATATTTTTTTTATTATATATTAAAATAATTATTTAATATAGACACCAAAGACATGGAGTTTATTCACATGGGAAAAAATATGTCAGTAAAATATAACTATTTAAAAAATATATTAATTGTAGATAATTATTTAAATTAAACCTCTTCCAAGAGTACAATCCTTTATCTTGAGCTTCCAAAGATAACAAATTAAGCTTTTTTTAAATATTTATTGTGTAAAAAAATCATAAAATTCAATTACATAAGTAATGTGATCCATATAATATCTTTAAATAATAAGTGAATCACAACCCATGAAGCTAAAATTTCTTCCTCTAGAACCTAGAATCACATGGGTCCATGGTGTTATGATTATGTTGTTTTCCTAGTCCTCTATCAATTCATTATGGGTTATTTTTAACGATGCACTATAATATATGTTTGGTTGTGTGGAAATGTTGTGTGGTCATCTTGTTTCATATAACTATACATATAATAAGAATCTTTACTAAAAACTATATAACCATTTCATATAAAGTCCAATAAACAATTTCATGAGAATTATCATGGGTAAAATATGATAAATATCCATATTACTACCCTAATAATTATTCTACCCATAAACCAATCAATATGATCAAATTAATATATCATGGTTATTTAAACACCCGTGAAATTATTAACATGAAAATAAATATATCATAAATATAATAGAAATAATAATTATTGTTTTCTTCCGACTATACCATTATGGTCATATCTAGTAGTTGATTTTGACAAACTATTAGTCCAATACATTGATACATCAGTAAATAAATATAAGATAAATTTATCATGATTTTAAAACCAAAACTGACTTCTAGTTTTTTGAAATCCAGTGAATGTTATACACATTTATATAAATCAAATTTATTTCTATTTAGATGTTGAAATTAATGTGATAAAATTTTTATTGGATCCTATTATTCCCATGTACCTTTATGATGTATTTTTTGAAATACATATTCAAGAGATTAATCAAAATAAAATGAGGATTAATATGTCTTAAATAACTATTTTGGTTGATCATAGTGGCAGCTGGATTTTTTAATGTGATAAATCATTTGTAGAAGGTTAGTTTACGTTTTAGTGAATGAAGACAAACAACACTACAATCATTGTTTCTACACCCAAACAACTAATGTTTAACAATATGAGAAGTTTCAATTCACAATAAGTCATCCTACAATAGAATGTATTGCACACTAGAATCTTATCCATGTGTTATAAAGATACATGACATGCTATAATTGAATATGACTATTAATTATGATGATTTATGAGTCCATGTTAAATGGGATGTAATATTTTATTTTTATTTTATTTCATGATGAACTATTGACTCACTATAAATGAGTTAGAAATGACACAACAAATTTTTATCATATTTAAAGGTATTTTTTGTTGAATGATATGACATAAAAATTGATTATTTCAATAAATAACATTGGTGATTTTTTTAATACGAAATCAATTAATGTGAATAATGATATCCATTATTACACCATGTCAGGGTGAGATATTATTCAGACTATTTTATATATTCAATTATATTTCATAATGGATTGTTTTATAACGTGTTTTGGATATAATTTATCATTGGTTATGGTAAATTATATTCATAGTTAGTGGGAGACATTAAGAAAACTCATAGTAGTAGATATTGGAAACGAAATTGAAAATTATCAAACATTTCAGTGATTGAATGTGTGATATGGAAAAATAATATATAATGAGAGATAGTTGGGTTGATATTTCATTGAAATATTCAAATAAAAACATATTCATTATTTTTAATGGATAAATTATATTTTCATACAGATTCATCATCCATAACCAAATTATTCATGCAGTTCTTCCACTGTAATAACATGCTGAAAAATCTATTCCCTACCTATATTGTACTTTGTTAAATAGAATTACATTTCCAAATATTATTTAATCATAAAAAGAAATAGATTATGTGTTTTAAGATACAAACATAATATGTTAAATACTATGATATAAATTTTAAGTAGATCATAAAAAAAAATGTTTTGATAATAATTTTTATTTTTTACATTTTGATTATGGGTGATCAATTCTATACAATTGTGATAGAGATTATTAAAAATTAAAAAATTGTTCACAATAGTAATTCATCTCCTCTTAATATTTATTTTTCAATCATATGATCCTAATAAATACTATTGGATCCACATTTTGTTCTTGAATATATCTAATTGATGATTTCCATAGATCATAACAGTTTAGTAAACAATAAATGGATTCCATCATTTAGGTTCAATGGAATTCAGATAGGGATAGAACGACACAATACCATCACCCACAAAGAATTTATTACCTTATTCCATTTCATTATGGTTTCATTATTTTATAAGATACTTATTTATGTTTAATAAATAAAAACAACACAATTGATATTTATAATATGGACATGAATGAACTATATTCATCATTTTCATATAATGGTTAAAAATTTAATTAGATGAAAAGAAATATTTATAATCTCGATAAAATAACATAGTTTCTACTTTTTAGTTTAAAATTGATGGAAGTAATGGAAAATCAGATATATTTTTAAATTGAATATGTGAGAATAAAAGAATAAAAATGCATTTATGATTTATTTAAAATATATTTCATGATATACACCACCATTATATGAGAAGGATAATTACTTGAGTATTAAAAACTAATAAAGAAACTTATTATAATTCAATACTAAAATTTAACATCAGCATGGAATATTTTATGGTTATATAACAAGAAAACATAATAATTTCTAAAAATTAGAAGACTCTATTGATTAGTGAAATGAATATAGGTGTTGAAGAGAGATGAAAGATAGAATAAAAGTTTGTGTGGATTTAAAGCATTAAAAATATAAATTGTTGAATATTTAACCGATGAATTTAATGAAGATGATAATATCGAATAATTTTAAAATATTCATTCCTTACAATTAATAAAATATAATAGTGGAAAAATGTAATCATCAGGGTAAAATATATTCAACGTTTTTTAATAATGGTAAATTTTATCACTATTATACCAAATGTGCATTGAGAATTAAAATAGTTGACAGAAAAGGATGTTATAGACCAATTTTTATTTCTAATTATATTTTTCAAATTTTTATTTCTTATCATAACATCATGTTTCCTATTATGATTTTTAATTTTTGATAATTATTTTTTACATATTCATTTCATGTTTCCCACTCTATTTTAAAATCAATACAAATTTCCCTTACATTTGATACCTCTAGAACCTAGTTTAGTTTTTATTATTTAGTAGAAATAGTGCATGCACTTTATTGTGTCTAGGGATTCTTGTCTATATTGTATGCACATAGTTTATTCTATAATGTTAATTTACATTTTTTGAAAAGCCAATTAGTTCTTATAGTACCCTAATAGATGACACTTACGTGGGAGTCTATTGTTTCTATACATGGATACAGTTTATAGAATGTCTTAGGAATCAATGTGTGATGTCTTATTATTACTGAAAATTATTCTTGCACACAATTTTCCTAACTATAAAAAATAATGATTTATCACTTCATTTGTATCCTTTGATGGAAACATTTTTGGGGTACATTTTTATTGATCATTTCTCCCAATTTTGTAACCTATCATGGTGTAATGAAGTGGAAATCAATAAAATAACAACTCAATATTATAATCCTAGCCTCCCTTTCCACCAACCATTCATTAAAACAGTATGAAGATGGATTCATGCAACCACTTCCCTTCTTTCCTTTGGTATTTTTTTTATTTATCTATTTCTTTATGGTCGTCCGTGTAATGTTTTTTTCTTCTTAATCAAAAATTATTTTTTTCTCTCATTGTATATTTTCTTCCCCTGGATTTATCCTAGAATACCCCTAGTGTTATGTTTTCATAAAATTTTATTCGATTCCCGATTTAATGGTTTTTGGATCATCTATTGTGTTCTACACTTCCCATATTTATGTGTTTAGTCTCATCTTAACTCGTTTTGAGGTAGTTGTTTCCATTATCGTAATTTACATGACCCAAGTTATGATTATTTTGGTTCCATAAGTTTATTTAAATTAATTATATAAAATTTTTTAATCTAAAATTTTATTTCGAAATTTTTATAGCTTAATGGATTGATTTGAAATTGAGTTTTTCAAGGTTTTCAAGGTTTTTGTCTTTATGTTGAAAGTATATATAATATATCTATTTTATAAACGAAATACGATTAATTTTTTAAAAAATAGTAATTATTTAAATAATTATTTACATTTAATGTTTTTATATGATTTTTCTAAATGATTTATTGTAGTTTTATTTAATGTTAATTTTGTTGCTTCAGTGGTGATACTTATGGGTTCTTATAATTTAATGATGTGATTTAATTTCATATCTTGGTTTGTTACCTTGTTATTCCCAATGAATGGAAATATTGATATATATCTGTGTAAATGAATATAATATATATAGGTACATGAATACATATATATGTGTGTTGGATAATTTATATAAAACGTTAATACGATGCCTCTAATAATTTTTGGGATCTAAAATTATTTGTTTGGTTTCTATATGTCTTTATGAAATAGAAATTAAATGTATATTTTTATATATAATGACTTGGAAACCATTAATAAATATTAGAATTTATTTTTATACTTACTTTGGGTTTTTAATGTCATTAAAATATTTAATATTTTCATCAAATATTAATATATCTTTTAATTAATATATATGGGTTGGTGCATTAAAAAGGGTTTAAAAATATTTGGTGCACTCCATGGAATCCATATATTTTTATTATGTTGATTTTTTTTCTATTTCCATTAATTCTCTATTTGGAAATGGTTGGTGAAGGGATGGGGTTTAGTAGTTATATTTGGTTCATGTTTTTACACTGATATTGTATTGAATGTAAAAGGCTACCTCACTTCCCATTATTAACATCATGGGGATCCTATATAGTGACCCATTCCATTTATATATAACATTACATTATTTTAAACATAATTATACATTATAGTTCAAGCCAAGGATTGTTATGTCAAGTGTCTTGGAAGGCTAGGTACATAAAACCTAAAACATGGGGCTAAAAAACATCATTAATTAATCTTCATAAAGACCTCATAACATCTTTTGAGCCATTACATTTTCATAGGGTACCCTGGTGGACACCTAAATAAATGGATGATAAAAAAATCCCAATAATGGAATGAACATAAATATAAATCCTAAGCACATGAGTTAGGATGCATAACTTTGTGATATCAAAAGCATGGTACATATGGAATAATAACATAATAACATGTGAAAATATAAACATGGAATCATAGAAATGTGGAATAAACATTAAACATGTCATTAGTATGAGTCAAGGCTAACGACCAATCTCATTTCCCATAGTAGTACAGGTTAAGGCTAACCACTAATCTGGTTTCCCATAGTAGCACAAGCCAAGGCTAACCACTAAGACCGTTGCACATATGATCTCATGATACATAACTTTACCCAATACATTTAAGCAATATCTAGGGACACCCATATTAAAATTCATGAATATTTTTTCCATATAAATAATCATACATAATCAATCTTACATAATCATAAGTGTTACCCCAGGATATAAATGTGTACTATATTCATGACATAAAGCATAACAAATGGGTGTATCATGAAAGTGTCAATGAAAGAAAGGGATCAGAACATACATGGAAGTTCATAAGGTAAAATAGGATTATATAATGGTATTTTTTCAAGAAAATTTCAAAATATGTAGGAATTGTATTTTATAAATTATAGCATTAAAACATTTATGTTCAGTTTTAAGGAAAATACTATAGAGAATTTAAAATAGAAAAGAGGATAATCTTTTATATAAAACCACAATTAAATGAAGAAAGTTTTTATAATAAAAATCTGATTTGAAAAAGAAAAAATTGTCTTAATACAGATGATAGAGTTCACATTAAAATGTGTAAAAATTTGGTAATTTCCCTTAAAACAAGATTGCATATCGAGAAGTATTGAGGAGGGAATCACTTAAAAGGATGTATATCCCTGAAAGATATTGAGGTATTGATATTGAAACATGATTTTTATGAATATAAATATTATATATATATATATATATATATATATATATTACATAAAATTAAAATAAAAATTCATTTGGGTAAATAGAAAGATATAGAAACCCAAACGAATAAACGTTGTTCTGGTAGAATTCCTTACGAATTATCGGTATGGTATCAAGTATTCTTAATAGGGTTTAATGAGGTAGAAAGGGGCATCTAATCACTTTAAAATAATTAGAAAAGTATGTCTAGGTGTGAAATAATACCCCATAAATAGGGATTAAACATAAATTAGAATATCATAGAGGACATTCTGGAATTAAAGTGAAATAGAGAGGATATCATACCTTTTGTCTGAAGGTGGTCTTCACTTATCATTAATGATCAGAATAAACAAATTAAGATTATTGGTTAATAATTACATAAACTCTTATATATTTAATTTATCTATTATACACTTTTTAGGTTCATTCATGACCTTTTTAGTTGGTTAAGTGGTTCCATTTAATTGTTCGGATCATTTTGTTTTCATGGTTTTTAAGATTGGTTTACTTGTATTCATGTTCGGATAAACACGAATGAAGAAAGTGGTTTTCCAGAATTGGGGTTGTATGTTATTAGAGAATATCTAGGAGATTACAAGGTTATAAAAATAAATTTTTTTAATCTGAGTCGAGATGAATTGTTATATAATTCTGTAGTGATAACAGTTTTGGTTAATCGGTGTGTTTTGATTACAACAAACATGTTTGGCTTTATAACTTAATACCATTTTTACAAAATGATTACCAAAAAATAACTAGGATATATTACATATATTATAATCTTGTTCAACCATAACACAAAGGGTTTCTTGGCTATAAATATATATGATAATAGAAATTGATAAACCTTGTCCTTGAAGGTACTAAATTACCACATATCAAATGGTGTTTTCATTTCATTCAAAAAAATATGGGGAAAGGAGAGAATAAAATGAAATATACCATTAGAATAATATAATTACAGTACATGTATTTTAATGGATTTATCATACATGTAACGCCCTAACCCCAGTCACCCTGATTCGGTGCATTATTACATAACATTGGCATGATACAAGTAATCATGTCCCGAAAGACTAATCAGTTTAGTAGCCTTGAAAATAGTAGATACATTGATAAGTTTTACATGACATTATAAAATGAAAATACACATCAACATAGTCCCCATTGGCCACACTCATATCTCTTAGACTATCCCTACAGGTCATTTATAATATACCTCTTCGCATCCTGGGAAAAATAAATCATAGAAAGCGGTGAGCTCAAATGCTCAATAAGGATAAAAATATAGCGGAAACATTCATAAAAAACCATAATCCTTTAAGTAAATGTATAAGACTAAAAAAGCCTTTTAAAAATTAAATTACGCATAATATGGAAATTATAAAATCAAATAATGACATTTACTTATTCACATGGATATTCTACTAGTATAATAATCAAATGCAATATCAATAGCCACTTTCATAATGATGGAATTCATAATCCCAGACTTCATAACCACATAGTCAAGGCCTTCTTCCAAAACTACAAATAATATTTTTTCAAGGCCTTGTTCCAAGACACTAGTTTGTCTCACAAGACATACCGATGCATCGGGGAGCTATAGTGGGCTCCACCCATCATATACTAAGTCCAATGCATTCCTCATATGAAAAGGTTTAAACATAACTTATACATTGGTAAGAAAACTAGCATTAGAAATGTCAATAAATTTTCCATAAACCATGAATAGTGTAAAAATAACACCTCCATAGTCAAACATATCAAAAAGCCTTCAATACAATGTGGATGTGTTGTATCATAATAAATCAACTTCAAATAATCTTAAAATCCATCAAAGGATGTTGATATAGATGAAATCAAAACATTTTTTTTTGAGAAATATCTATTTCTATTTTGAAATAATTTAAAAGTCAAATATTTATAAAAGAAAACATTCATTTTGAAAATATCCTTATAAGATTGAAAGGGAAGATTCAATGATGTTATAAAGGCATAAAATTGTTGCCCCCACTGTATATGTTAAAAAAACAATCTTACCTTAATTTCGATGAAAAGGTCATTAAGTACCTTGTTTGGAAAATGATAGAAAGATTCCTTTTAAAACATATAAGGTCAAATAAGGGTATAAGTTACATTAAACCATTTTCTATTAAACAGTAAATATGTTTTGAAATAAATTTTTAAGAAACACGGATGTGGGTGATAAAGAGGTCCTAGTACATACTAACATATAAATCAACGTTGGATAATAAAGAGATTGTTAAATTAACCCTTACCTTGTACTTTTCCTTTTTCATTGGTATGTTAACCTCCTGTATAATAGTTAAAACATTGTTATTAAATTAAACATGAACTATATACATAAATATGATATCATATATGATCATATAATATTGCTTTGTTAATAATATTTTAGTAGTATCATCATTTCGGGTGTTAATTGATTCGTTTTCCTTTATATGCTTGGTTAAGTAAGCCATGTTCAATATGGTTAGGATGTATTTGATTCATATATATAATGATATTATCTTCATAAATATTATTTTTTATCAAAAAATAAAAATATTTTTGAATTATTGCGATGGGGAATTAATCTCATCATGTTCGTGGAGACGGTAATATGTACGTACAGACGAGCGACAATATCATTATATTGATGGAGAAATAATATGTAATTGAAAGTTATATTGTATATAAAGAATCATTAACATGTTTTATTTATAATTTAAATCTGTTATACTCATTATTGTACCCATCAAAATAATTAAGTGTTTGAATAATAAACTACACCACGAAATGGAGACGGTAATTCATACGTATGCACGTATGGTGACATTGTCAGTTATAGGATGTGTAGAATAATAAATTTGGTTGTAACATTTTTATTATAACATCACGGTATTTATAAGACACTGGGGTTATTATTTGTTAATGGAAACAACAAATAAAGAGGAAGTGGAAGAAGAAATGAACTTGAAAGAGGTGATGAAATATTTACCTCTTCTTCGGGTTCTTCCATTTGATTTGATCAAAAGGGCTCCTTAGGTTGACTTTATAAAAATGTAAGGCCTCTAAAATGAAGGTAGAAATGTTTGATGGATATTTGGGTAGGTATTGGCCGATCCAAATGGCTTTTATGGTTTAAAGTTGTGAGAAGGGGGTGTTCCCTTTTATAAGAGGGGAGAGGGTCACTTTAGGAAAAGATTGAAATATTAATTTATAATAAAATTAATTTCATTTTATAGTGGATCCAAAATTATTTAATTAGATTCTAAAGTTTTTATAGCTATAAAAACTCTCAACCAATAGGTTTTATAATTTTTTGGGTCACTATATCAACATTATCTTTTAGATTTAACTCTTAGTTAAATATTTCGACATTTACCAGGTCTCTTTGTATTTTTATATTATATGGTTAATAAAATGTCTATAAACTTCCAAGAGAAACTCAAGTGGTTCATTAATGACATATATAATATTATTCAGTATCTTTGGAAGAACCATATATTTTTCGGTATATAAAATCAATTACTAATATAATATTTGTTTTAGAAACTCTTTTATGTCATTTTTGACAATATTTAGTATTTCATTTTTTTGAAATTCATAATAGAATTATTACTTAAAAAATAATTCATTTAATAAAACTTAACACATCCTATTAACCTATAAAATTATTTTAATTCATTAAAAGTCTCATATTAGATTTATTTGGATATTTATAATACCAATTATTTTAATCTTTAATTAATAAGGTAATTACTGCATTATCATTGTGTCATAAATAAATTAAAATATTTAATGTCTAAAAAAAATATGTAGGAAATATTTTCAGATTCCTATTGAATATTTATAGTCGAATTTATCTTATGTATAACCCTATATTAAAAATGGATTAGTTATTAAATTTGATTTTAACTCTATTAAATCTTCTTTAAATAAAATAGTAATAAATGTCCTTATCTAATCCAAGTTGACCAAAGGAGATAATATTTTATTAATAAGGTTGTTTTTGGTCTAATTATACCTATAAAATATTATTAGGACATGTTTTATGGTAATTATGATATCATTTTTACCCTTAATTACCCTATTTACTTTTAATAGTGGTAAATAAAAGGCAAAAGTTATTATTCACCAAAAAATATTTTCATCTTATTAAACCACATTTTATTTACTGATATTAACCATTTCTCTCAGATTTTTGAAATTCAACTCATAGAAGCAGTAAAATTATGTTTTATATGAATTTGGAAATGGTCCTAGGAGGTGGGTAAAAGACGGTAAAAAGTTCAATAAAATTTTATATATCTAAAATTATTACAAAATGACGCCAATGAATTTCATTGAACAAATATAGGTATTAGGTATCCATTTTGACATAAAATAACATAAATTAAAATAACTCATTATTTAAATAAAAAGTTGGTTTTAACCAATAACGCTGTGTTTTTTCACTATTCATCAAAAATTGAATGTTTTAAGAAAAATTTCAAAAATTCACCCTAAGCTAATTTCAATATTCTGAATCAAAAAATTAAGTACAATTTGATAGATAAAATTTATAATATTTCAAAAAGTGGGTATTACTATTTATAACGGGTAGTTTGATTGGATGTGGTGTGTTTGAACTCAAAGTTTCATAAAACACGAGCTATTGTATTATTTAAAGGGAAATGTTCCATGGAAGGTTGGGGTGTTACATTCTCCACTCAAATAAATTTGTCATCAAAATTTCTACAATATTACATCATAAAAAAGATTCAGGTGGTTCTTCATCATAAGTTCCTCGGGTTCCCACATTTCCTCTTCTATTTTATGGTTTCTCCATAGAACATTTACCAGACGAGTCATCTGGTTTCTCAACACTTGTTTTATTGTATCAAGAATCTTGACAGTCTCTTCACAATAAGACAGATTGGGTTCCAGTTCAAATTCCTTATAGGTGAGTACATACGTTTGGTCAGGAATGTATTTTTCTCAATAGTGATAAGTAGAACACATCGTGAACTTTGGAGAGACTTGGTGACATTTTCAAACGGTAAGTTACAACCCCAATTCATTCTAGAATTTCGAAAGGTCCAATGTACTTGGGACTCAATTTACACTTCTTACCGAATGGTATAATTCCCTTCAATGGAGATACCTTCAAGAAAACATGGTATCCAACCTTAAATTCCTAATCCTTCCTTTGGTTATCGGAAAATCTATTTTGCCTAGTCTGGTCTGCTTTGAAGTGAGTTTGGATAACCTTCACCTTTTCCATTAATTCCTCAACATGTTCTTGGCCTATGAGTTTTGTTTCACCAACATCATCCCAAAAGGTTGGTGTACGACATCTCTTTCTGTATAACGTATTATATGGTGCCATCTGAAAACTTGAATGGAAGATATTGTTATAGGAAAATTCCACCAGAGGTAAATATTGATCCCATATACATTGAATGTAAAGTGAGAAATATCTGAACATGTCTTCTAAGGTTCGAATAGGTCATTCAGATTTTCCATCACTTTGAGTGTGGTAGGCAGTTCTCAAACGAAGTTCAGTATATTGGGATTTCTAAAGACTTTTCATGAATCTTGATGTAAAATGGGGATCATGATCAGAAACAATCAATAGGGGTACTCCCTGAAGTCTTACAACTTCATTAATATACAGTCTTGCAAAAAGTTCAAGTGGTAAATCTTCTCTTATAGAATGAAAATGTTTTGACTTGGTAAGAAGATCAATAATGACCAATATTTCATCATTCCTTCTAAGAGTCTTTGGTAGTCCCATGAGAAAGTCCATCATAAAATTATCCCATTTCAACCCAGCTATGGGAAGAGGTTTCATGACTCCTCCAGGCTATTTCCTTCCAACTTTCGCTTGTTGAAAAACCATACATCTTGACACAAAATCATTAATCTTCCTCTTCATGTTGTCCCACAAAAAATGTTCCTTCAAATATCTATACATCTTGGTGATCCCAGGGTGTATAGAGAAATTGGAGCTATGACCATCGTCCAACAATTCCCTTTTTAGATCAGGTATGTTAGGAACACAAATCCTCTTCCCAAATTTCAAAATTCCTTCTTCATATAGGAAGTCAATCAATCTCCCATGGTTCATAGCTTTAATATTATTTTGAAATTCCCCATCATCAGTATTAGAACTTTTTATCCTTTATATTAAAGATGTTTTGGAAACCGTTTAAAAAACTATTGATGTTTCACCTTCAATTATTTTTCCTATATCCATTTTTACTAGATCCATGAAAATAGGTTCTCTTTCAACTCTCATCTTGTTCAAAACTCCATGATCCTTTATACTAAAAGCATCGTCCACCTTATTTGCCTTCCCGAGGTGGTAGTGTATTGTGTAATCATAATCCTTGAGTAGTTCAAGCCATCTCCTTTGCTTCACGTTGTGTTCTATTTTTGCGAAAATATACTTCAAACTCTTGTGATCAGTATAAATATCACATTTTTCAACATAGAGATAATGTATCCATATCTTCAATGCAAAGATTATAGATTCATTCTCAAGATCATGAATGGGATAATTTTTCTGATGAATTTTAGGTGTCCTGATGCATTTTCCAATAAACCTATCATTCTGCATAAGGACACAACCATGTCCTTTCCTTGATGCACCGCTATTAATAACAAACCAATCATTCCCTGATGGTAGAGTCAAGATAAGAGCGTTGAATAATCTTCTTTTCAATTCATCATAACATTTTTTTCACTCTTTTGTCTAATCAAATTTAACCCCTTTATATGTGATCTTGGTTAATAGGTTTTCCAATCGGGAAAAATTCTAGATGAAGCATCGATAATAACCTACTAAACCAATAAAACTGCATACATTAGTTATTCTCGTCGGTGCTAGACATTCTTGGATTGATCATGTCTTATTAGGATCAACAGATATTCCATCCTTTGAGACAATACTACCATGAAAAGAAATCTCCTGAAGCCATAATTCACACTTTCTAAACATCATATATAATTCATTTCTTCTGAGGATATTTAGAAAGGTGCGCAAGTGATTTTAATTATGATCATATATTTTGGAATATACCAGGATATCACTAATGAATACCACAAAAAAGTTGTCAAGATATTCCATGAAAACTCTGTTTATTAGATCCATGAAAACAATGGGTCCACTAGTCATCCCAAAAGGCATTAATGGAAACCTGTAATGCCCGTACCTAGTTTGAAATGTTGTTTTCAGAATGTCTTCCTCCTTGACACACAATTTATGATATCTAGATCGAAGGTAAATCTTTGAAAAATAATGAGCTCCATGAAGTTGGTTGAATAAATCATCAATGTGAGGTATGGGGTACTTATTCTTTATTGTTATAGTATTGATCTCCTTGTAGTCAATTCACAACCTCATAGATCTGTCTTTCTTTTTAACAAAAAGGACTGGGGCTTCCCATAGAGAAACACTATGGTGAATAAATCCCTTGATACTAAATTCATCTAATTGTTTCTTCAGTTCCACTAATTACACATTTCCCAATCTGTAATGGGTCTTCGATATGGGCCTTGAACCAAGAATTCTATCAATAGAAAACTCAATTTCTTGTTTTGGACGATGTCAAGGTACATACTCTAGAAACACATCAACATGTTGTTTCACAATAGGTACAACCTCTATTCGAACTTTTTTTTCCTCACCCATAGTTATTTCATTCTCTTCTTCCCCAATAATTGAATTTAGTTGAGCTAATGGGGGTGGATCTAGATAAGAATCAGATGGTGACGTTTCTGCTCTAAAGATAAGGTACTCCTTATCATCATCAAAAATTGTAATCTCCTTTTTTTACAATAAAGATTCTTATCATGGTCCGAAATCCAATCTATACTAAGGATTATATCAAATTCAATCATGGGTATGATGATGAGATCAGTAGATAAATAATGTTTATATGCCTTGATTGGAACTGATTCACAAAACATTATTGCGATGATACTTCCCTTGGGTGTTTTGACTGATAACTCTTGTGTTAAGTCAAATTTAAAATATCTAATTTTCTTAGAAAACTAGGAAGATATGAAACAATGAGATGATCCAGAGTCAAATAAAGCATTGACTAAACTTGAGGAACCCAATAAATTACCTTCCATCACATTTTTCGGAGCTTCAACCTCAGTAGTAGTGATCGCATAATCATAGCCTTTCTCTCTTGGCCTTTTTTGAGGTATGTTCCCTTGTAGCTTATGTAATTCAATTGCATAATTCCCCTTTTGTCTACAATTGTAGATTTCAACATCCTCTTTCTCCCCCTTTCAATCACAAGCTTGGTGGCATTTTTCACCACACTTGTAACAGAACACCATTCCCATCAGGAAAGTACCGTGGTGTTTCTTCCCACAGTTACTACAGGATGTATATTAATCTTTTCCCTTCTTCCCCTTATTTCCATTTCCAGAGTTTTCAACAGATCCCTTCTTCTATTTCTTTTCATTAAAGTCGTAAGACATAGATAATTCATTTTCTGTCTTGATAGCACATGAGACAATATATTCATACGATGAGAAGGATTGTGCGACGAATGCCTATTGGAGAAATGGTTTTAACCCATGAATGAAATGATCAATCATACTTCATGGGATTCATATATAATCTGCAGAATTCCTTTCTAACCTTGTAATGTTAGCCACATATATTGCGATATTCTCGTCCTCTTTTTTCCTCATACTCAGAAATAGTCTTTCCATATCTGCTCGATGGTCATGAGGAAAGTATTATTCTAATTAAATATTTTTGAACTCCCTCTATTACATATTTGATACATCATCATCTTCCTTTGTGTTTTGAATCAATGACCACCATTGATCAGCATCTCCGGCGAGGCAATAAACTGCCATGAAAACTTTTTCTCTTTCTCTACTCCCAAATGTGTGAAATATTTTCTATATGAAATTTATCCATTTCTCATCTACTAATGAATTTGTACTCCCATTTAATGTTGATGGTTTTTGCCTCATGAAGTGGTCTGACATTGATCCTCCACATTGTGGATCTGGGGGCTTTATACGGGTAATGTTATTATTCATAACCTAAGTGAGTTATCCCAGTATGGTGATAAGATGATCAGCACAAGTTGCTTCACCATCTCCACTATATTTATGTTGATTAGGATGGAAATCCCTACATGGATTACTTTCATTGATATGGTTTCCATTCCTTCCCCTAAGCGCCATTTCTAAACAATAGCATACACATGATTTGTTTATGAATCTCAATACATAATTCCTAACTTGTAAAAGAGTTAGCATAAATTGAACAGTTTATGGATATAATCCATAATCATAAGTTTTTTTCTTTGAGGAAGTATATACTCATAAACCCTTCATAATGGTTTGTAAAGAAAATGAGAATTATCCTATGAATATCCCCAAGAGTGTTATATCCAAGAGTGCAACAATGACCATTTTCATGAACCAATTCATGTTCAAGTCTGCATCAAATCGGTGTTTTCGATATTTACCCCTAGGTACATTTGTGCCAGAGCCACCACTACCAGATCATATCTAGAAAGGGATGTATTGCTATGAAAACTCACAAAATCTCTACAGTACCAAAATTCTAGGACGTTCTTCAATACTAATTCTCAATGTCTATCTTAGGGTTGTGTTCCTTAATAATATTTTTTCTAAATGTTGTTTCCAATGTTTTTACTAAACATCCCCTGATACCAAATTTAATTCCCCAACCTTTGTTGCCTAGATTCGGTGCATTATTACATAACATTGGCAGGATACAAGGAATCATGTCCCGAAAGACTGATCCATTTAGTAGCCTTGAAAATAATATATACATTCATAAGATTTACATTACATTATAAAATGAAAAACTACAACAACATAGTCTCCATAGTCCACACTCATATCCCTTAGAATATCCCTGAAGGTCAGTCTTAATATACCTCTTCACATCCTAGGAAAAATAAAACATAGAAAGGGGTGAGCTCAGATACTCAGTAAGGATAAAAATATAGAAAAAACTTTTATAAATAAGAATAAACATTTAAGGAATGCATAATGCCAGACTTCATAACCACAAATTCAGGGCCTTTTTCCAAGACTAGAAATAAGATTTTGTCAAGGAATTGTGCCAAGAAAGTAGTTTGTCTAATGAGATCAACTGATGCATCGAGAAGCTATTGCGGGCTCCAGCCGTCACTTACTATTTCCAATGCAATCCTCATATGAAAAGGTTTAAACATAACATAAACATTATTATTAAAACTAGCATACAAAATGTCAATACATTATCCATAATCCATTAAAGGTGTAAAAATAACTCATCCACAATCAAAACTATCACAAAACCATTAATACAATGTGGATGTTTTGTATCTTAATAAATCAACTTCAAATAATCTTAAAATCCATCAATGAATGTTGACGTAGATGAAATAAAAAGTTATTTAGAGAAATATCTCTTTCTATTTTGAAATCATGTAAAATTCATATAATTATAAACAAAAACATTTACTTGGAAAATATTCTTATAATCTTGTATGGGAAACTTAGCCAATGTTATAACGGTGGAAAATAGCTGCACCCTCCGTATAAGTTAAAAAAATCTTACCTTAATGTTGTCAAAAAGGTCATAAAGTACCTCGTTGGAAAAATGACGGAATGATTCTTTTCAAAAACATATAAGGTCAAATAATGGTAAAATGACTTTAACCAATTTTCTATTAAATAGTAAAAATGATATGAAATACATTTTTCAGAAACACTAATGTGGATGATAAAGAGGTTCCAGTAGATACTCACGTATAAAAAACCTCAGATAATAAAGCGATTATGGAATTAACCCTTAACTTGTACTTTTCCTTAGTCGATGGTATGTTAACCTCCTGTATAATATTTAAAATATTTTTAATAAATTGTAAATTAACTATATACATAAATATGATATCATATATGATCTTATAATATTTATTTGTTAAAAATATTTTAGTAGTGTCAACGTTTCAGGTGTTAACTGATTCTTTTTACATTATATTCTAGGTTATGTAAGCCATATTTGTTATGGATAAGATGTATTTGATTCATATACAGAATTATAATTTGATCATAATAATTTTTTTAATCATAAAATAAAAATTATTCTTGAATGATTATGATGGGGAATGAATCTCATCGCGTTTGTGGAGACAGTAATCTGTACGTACACACGAGTGCCAATATCCTTATATTGATGGAGAAATTGTATGTAATTGGATGGTATATAATATATAAAGAATCGTTAACATGATATATTTATTATTTACATTAGTTACACTCATTATTATACCCATTCAAAAAATGAAGTGTTTGAATAAAAAACTACACCACGACGTGGAAATGGTAATCTGTACGTACACACGTATGGTGACTTTTTCATTTATAGGATGGAGAGAATAATAAATATGGTTGTACCATTTTTATAATAACATCAAATTATGTATAATATATTTGCGTTATTATTTTAGAATGGAGAAAACAAATAAAGAGTAAGTGGATGAAGAAAAAAACTAGAAAAGGCGATGAAATATTTACCTCTTATTCAGGTTCTTCCATTAGATTTGATAAAAAGGGGTCCATAGGATGCATTCTGACCAAAGTACTTACACTACAATGATGGGAGGAAGTTTAGAAGATATTTTACCTGGGGATGGCCAAGCCAAATGGCTTTTAAGGTTTTAATTTGAGGGAAGGGTAAGCAACCTTTTATAAGAGAGGTGAGTGTCACTTTAGGAAAAGCTTGAAATATTATTTTATAATAAAATAATTTTCGGTTTATAATTGACCAAAACTGATTTATTTCGAGTATAAGGTGGGGATGGGTCGAAGAAAAAATCATTTAATAGGTTTTATATAGTTTTGGGTCAATATATTAACCCTATCTTTTAGATTTAACTCTTAGTTAAATACTTTGACATTTACCATGTCTCTTTGTATTCTTATATTATATGGTTATTAAACATACTATAAACATCCAAGAGAACCTCAAGTGGTTCATTAATGACATATATAATATTATTTAACCCCTTTTTGTGAACCATATATTTTTATGATTATAATATCAATTAGTAATATAATATTTGTTTTAAAAACACTTTTATGTCAATTTTGACACTATTTGGTATTTTGTTTTTGATAAATTCATAACATCATTATTACTTCAAAAAAATTTATTTAATAAAACATAAAAAGTCATATTGACCTATAAAATTATTTTAATTCATTAAAAGTATAAATTATATTTATTTGGATATTTTAATGTCAATTACATTAATAATTCATTAATAAGGTAATTACTTCATCGTCATTGTCTCATAAATAAATTCAATTATTTATTTTTAAAAAATTATAAATAAATTTACATTATGTTGGAAATAGTTTTATATTTACAATGAATATTTATATTCTAATTTATCTTATGTATAACCCTATATTTAAAATGGTTTTGTTAATAAACTTATATTTTAACTCTTTTAACTCTTCTATAAATAAAATAGTAATAAAAGTCCTAATCTAATCCAAGTGAACCAAAGGGGATCATATGTTATTCCTAAGGATTTTTTGGTCGAATTATACTTAGTTAATAGAATTAGGACTTCTGTTAGGGTAATTATGATATCATTTTTACCCTTAATTACCCAATTTACTCTAAACAGTGGAAAATTAGAGTCAAAATTTACTAATCACCAAAAAATTATTTTCATCTTATTGAACCAAACTTATAGATATTAACCATTTTTCTAGGATTTTTGAAATTAAACTCACAAAAGTGGTAAAATTTAGTTTTATACAAATTTGGAAATGCTCCTATGTGGTGGGTAAAAGACGATAAAAAGTTAGATAAAATTTTATATATGTAAACATATTATAAAATGACTCCAAGGAATTAAATTTAACATATATTGGTATTATGTATCCATTTTGACCTAAAATAAAATAAAATAAAATAACTAATTATTTAAATAAAAATTCAGTTTTAACCAATAACGTAGTGTTTTTTCACCATTCATCATAAATTGAATGTTTTCAGAAAAATACCAAAAATCACCATAAGCTAATTTTGATATTACAAATCCAAAAATTAAGTCCATTTTGAAAAATAAAATTTAAAAAATTTCATAAAGTAGATATTACTGTTCATAACAGTATGTTTGATTGGATGTGGTGTGTTTTAACTCGATGTTGCACAAAACACAAGCTATTGTATTGTTCAAAGGGAAACATACCATGGATGCTTGGTGTTTTACAATTTTATTTGGTTAAAGGTAGGTGAGTAAAGAAATATGAAAAGAAAAGAACATAATAGAAATAAACTAATTGGAAAGAGGAATTTTCCTCTTGAGTTTTTCTCTTTTGGGAACCACTTAAGGGGAGTGGTTTTGGTATATTGAAGAGAATAAGAAATTTAGGACATTGGGTAGGATTTTGGGGAGGTATTTTGTTAGAATATTGGTAAGGTACAAGGAATGAGTTAAGTGAAGAGAAGAGGGAGTGTGGAGGGTTTTTATAGTGGAGGAGAAGAGGGTTTTCATAATTGTTTAATCAATATTTTATTTATTTCCCTTAAGACTAGAAAGAGTTATTATTATAGGATCATGAATAGTAACATGTTCATCTGAGTTAAATCCAATGTCCAATTATATCATCCATGACTCAATGATGATGCATAAATTCAGGTTATAGCATTTATTGTGAAGCACCTGATTTTATAATTCACAAAAATGTCATGTATTTTAGAAAAATCCCAAAATATTCACCGTAACCATTTTTTGACATGTAGAATCCAGAAATATTCGAAAAAAATTCTAAAAATGATTAATTTAATATTTAACTAAAATCATAATTTATTCTAAAAGGATGGTTAAAACATTTATTTACTTATTCCAAAATATAGGTATATCGTACCTCCACATGAATATTATTTATATACTATCATAGGTAAGGTTAATATTCACTAGGTTATGTCACTATTCATAAGGGTAACATTACTTTTCATAAGGGCAAGATACTATTCATCAAAAATTATGTTTGACATATTAGACTTCAAATAACTAATTGACCGCAACAGTGTATGTACGATTTTCGAAATTAAACACATAATAGTGAAAACCTTATGTTCAATGGTCACATAACACATAATAGTTTATTATGTTGTGATTTCATGTAATTACGTTATAGAATTATATGAAAGGAATTTCCCTTAAAAACATTGGGTTATTACATTCTTCCCCCTTTATGAAATTGTTCCCTCAAATTTTCATTTTACATTCTTGGGCATAAACAGGTGTGGGTACTTTTCATCCATTGCCTCCTCCAGTTCCCATGTTTCATCTTCATACCTGTGGTTCCTCTATAGTACCATCAGAAGGTAGTAGTCTTGTTACATAGAATTTTATCTCTATGATCCAAGATCATTACTGGATCGTCCTCATAAAAAGATCATCCTCTAACTGTAACACCTCTGAAGAGATTACATGTGAAGGGTCTACTATGTACTCCTTTAATAGGGATACATGGAAGTCATCATGTACTTTCGACATGGTTTGTGGAAGTTCCTATGGATAGGCCACAACCCTGATCCGATCAGAAATCTCGAAAGCGTCCGAGATACCTGGGACATAGCTTTCCTTTCTTCCCAAATCTCATGTCATTCATCCATGGAGATATACAGAGAAATACCATGTCTATATCTTGGAATTCATGGTCTCTTCGATGATAGTCTGCATAAAACATAAGTCGATTTTGGGATGTCGTGATGTGTGGTTGAATGGTTTTCACCTTCTCCAAGATTTCTTCGACCATTTTAGGTCCTAGCAGCATACACTCTTTGACTACATCCCAACATGCCAGTGTTCTGCACATTTTCCCATAAAGGGGTTCATATGGTGCCATTTGGATGCTCGAGTGGAAACTATATGTGTGGGAGAATTCAAATAGTGGAAGATTTTAGACCCATCCTCCTTTGATGTACATATAACATGTTCCAAACATATCTTGCAGTGAATAGATAGTTCGCTCATATTGGCTATCAGTTTGAGGACGATAGGCCATACTGAAGTTTAGTTCAGTGCTTGGGTCATGTTGGAGACATTTCTAGAACTTTGAGGTTAATATTGAATCACGATCGAATACAATAGATAGTAGTACTCCATGAAGTTCTAATACTTATTTGATGTATAATCTATGCAAGGTGATCCAATGAAAAGACCACTTAAATTGTGATAAAGTGGGTTGTCTTTGTAAGACGGCTCACAATGACCCATATAGCATTGTTTTCTTGGGATGTAATTGGATGTCCAGTTAAAAATTCCACAGTAATGTTCTACCACTTCCATGCTGGTATGGGCAGTGGTTGCATCATCCACATAGACTTTTTCTACCAGCCTTCACATTTTGACATACTAGAAACATTTATGTATACTCACCAATCTCCCTTTTCATTTTCTCCCACAAAAAGTTTCTCATAGATCTCAATACATCATTGTGCTTCCTAGGTGGGTAGATAATGATAGGAAATGTAAATCATTCAACATCCCCTTATTTATCTCTAGATCGGATGGTGTACATAATCATTTCCCAAATATTACAACTCCATCCATGTCAACTATGATCTCCGAGGATTTCCCATTTCTTTTAGCTTCCACCATATTCAGAATTTCCACAACTTTTCGTCGAGCATACTTTAGTTTATCCGTGAGGGATTGTTGAGTAATAATTTGAGAAAGGATTGATGATGTTTCACCCTACATGATTTTAATGTCCATCCTATGAAAATATAAGAAGTTTGGATCTTTTTCAATCCTCATCATTCATAAAGAAGCAAGATCCTTTATACATAGAGCTTCCGTCACATTATTTTCCTTACCACGATAGTAGTGGATTGAGCAGTCATAATCTACGATGATCTCTATCCATCTTCACTGGATAATATGTCACTCTTAATTTGTGGATATATATTTGAGACTCTTGTGGTCTGTATATATCTAACACTTCTCCCCACAAAGATAATGTTTCCAGATTTTCTATGTAATGATCACTATCGCCAACTCCAGATTTTGTGTTGGATAGTTTTTCCCATGTATTATCAGGTACCTTGAGGCTTAGGATATCACTTTTTGGGCATGTGAGTACTAGTATAGTGATAATCCTCTTATTAAATTCGATGGAACATTATTCACATTCCAATGTTTATAAAAACATTACACCCTTAATGTTATCTTGGTCATTGGGTTAGAAAATCATGAAAATATCTTCAAAAATCATTGATAATACCCAGCTAGACCGAACAATAGTTGGATATCTATTACAGATAATGGTCTAGGTCACTCTTCAATTCCTTTTGTCTCAGAAGGGTCCAAATATATTCTTTTTCTGGTGATAACATTCCCCAATAATGATACTTCCTCCATATAGAACTCCCAATTACTGTACATTGCTTAAAAAATTATTCCTTCAAAAAGTATTTAACACGGTATTCAAATGCTCCTCGTGTTCCTCCTTGATCTTGGAGTATATTATAATATCATCAATAAAGACTTCCATAAATTTTTTGTTGTAATATCTAAAAAATATATTCATTAAATATATGAAATTTGATGGAGCATTTGTGAGTCCAAAGGCAATAACTATGATCTCAAAGTTTCCATACCTCATTCTAAATGCAGTTATGAGAATATCTCCAATACTCACCATTAATTGGTGATATCCTGACTAGAGGTCCACCTTAGAGAAATATCAGTCCCCATGATGCTTATCAAACAATTCATCTATTCGTGGAAGTAGATAATTGTTCTTTAGAAGGGATATTTTGAGCTCACAATAATCAATGTAGAGGCACATTGATCCATCCATATTCTTGAAAAATAGGACCGGTGTACCCCATGGTGAAGCACTCGGGAATATAAAAACCTTCTTCAGATTCTCCTATAACTATTTCTTCGGCTCTTCCCGCTCTATAGTGGCCATTATGTAAGATTTCTTCGATATAGGTAGAGATCCAGGGATAATTTCAATTGAGAACTCAGCCTCTCGATCATGAGGATGACTTGGAAACACTTCAAGGAATACATCTGTTTAATCCCTCATGATGGGCATTAATTCAAGAATTATTCTCTCCTTTGTATCAATCACTTGAGATAGATATTCTATCTCTTAAGGAAACAATATCCATACTTGAGATGATGATTCTATAAGAGATTCATCTTCCTCCTTTCACTTGTAATGAATCTGAGGATGCTTCAGGATATGAAATGTGATTTCCCATTCTCGACAATTGATATTGGATTTATATAAAGTTTGTCAATCCATGCCCAAGATAGCGTTGAACTCTACTAAAGGAAGTACGACGTGGTTTTCTGAGAGGTTTAGTCCAAAAACTTTAACTGGGGAAGAGTTATAAACTATGGATGCAATGATTTCCCAATTGTCTGTTCTCACAAATAACGTTTCCTCCAAATTTTGTGGTCGTGTTTGAAAAGTTCATCTAAACATTCAAGATATTAAGGAATGTGTAGAATAAGAATCAAATATCATTTTCTCTATCCATGAATGAATAAAAAACATATTTTTCACCACATAACTATCTAGCTCCTCCTCATCAGTAGTGATAACACAAGCCCTTCCTTGTTACAATGGACGTTTTGGTTGATTTCCACTAAAAACCATTGGCTTTATGCAATTGTTTTCATAATTCTCATGCTTTTTTCAGTTGTAACACTGAACTAGTGGCTGGTCTTTGATCTAAACCTTATTTTCTTCTTCCACATTAGCCAGATTTTTAATATCCCTTTGGATGTTTTTATCTAGATGACCAAACATTCGACATTTGAAGAAATTTTTGGTTCTCTTCAGCTAGTTCCTAGGATTCTTCTTCCCATAACTTTTACACATGGGATATTCAGGCTTCTATCCATCAAGGGATATGATTGTTGAACCACCCACGATGTTCTCCATTTTTCTATTATTCCCAACAGGCCCACAAGACCACTGAGAGTCTCCAATCTCCATTTCAACTATGAGTACACAACATACAATCGCCACTTAACTTTCAAAGTCTATAATCACTAATTATTTTCATACACTTGGATTTAGTGCACTAAAGAAGTGATACACCATGCTTTTGGTGTTCATGACAATTCCAGAGGCGTACATTTCAAGCCTTGTAAATTTTTCTTCATACGCCCCAATGGACTCAACTTCCTTCAACATGAGTCCACAGAACACTCTTTCCATCATTAGATAGAGGGTTCAATGAAAATATTTATTGAAAAAATCCTCTTGAATTTCACCTAATCCATAGAATCATTTTCCTCTTGGGACTTTGTATTCCTAATCAATGAAAACCATTGATCGGATTCCCCATCAAAATGATAGACTTCCAGTAAAACTTTCTCTTCCTCCATGCACTGGAGAAGAGAGAATATCCTTTCAATGGAGATAATTCGCTGTTCTGCGAGGAGGGGATCAAAAGATCACAAAATATGGGAGGCTCTAGAAGCATGAAGGATTATATGGAAATATGCTCATTCCTTGGAGGATGATTTCATTCCACATGATTCAAGTTATTATTCATAAATTGAACTACATGAGCAAGTACTGTAATGAATTTTTGAGCACACATTCCTATCATATTAGGCATTTCATTAGGGAAATCATCACATTTCCAATCACATTGGTTAATGGAACATGTTCTTCTATATCCCACCACTAACTATGAAAAACAACGTACAATTAGAGGGATTTAATACTTAGCTCTTGAGAATAAGAAAACATTGAACATAAAAGTATAAATATGTAAATGAGATGTATATCCTAACATCTGATTCCTTAGGTTTAAATCTAGGTTATCTATGACCTATTTCTTAACTTATATTGTTGTGGTATTTTTTTCCCTTAACACAGGTTTGTACTAAGCTCATGAATTTACCGAAGAATATCTCCAAGGAGTGTTAATACCAAGAGTGCAGCAAGGCTCGTTGTCACGTACCGGGATACCACAAGTCCAGCCCAAAAATAAATGTCGGAGTTTTCACTCCTAGGTACATCTGTTCCAGAGCCACCACTACCTGTTTGTATACAGACATGAATGTATTTTCTTGATACACCACTTACACTATACTTACCATAATTTATGGATGTTTTCTTATACTTCATCTCACCCTTTATGTTATTACTAAAGAACTCAATTCCTAATCTCAAAAAATAATTAGACTATCCTATGATATCAACAATAGAGACCCTAGACTTTAACATATAACCTTACATGATTTTAATCATAATTATACATTAGACTACAATCCAAGGATTATTATTTCTCGTGTCATGGTAAACTAGGTTAATAAAACATAAAAAAAGAGCTAAAAACACTTCTCTATTTAATCTCTATAAAGAGATCCTAACATACTTTGAGCCCTTACATCTTTATTGGGTACCCAGGGTAACACATGAACAATGGGATGGGATAAAAAACCCAGTAAGGGAATGAACTTACGAATAAATCTTAAGTACACGAGTTAGGATGCATGACATAATGATATCAAAATAACAGTACATATAAAATTATAACATATAAAAAAGGGAAAATATAAACATGGAATAATAGAAATGTCAAAGGAATATAAAACATGTATTTAGTATGAGTCAAGGATAACTGCCAATCCCGTTTCCCATAGTAGTACTAGTCAAGGAAAACCACCAATCTTCTTTCCCATAGAAGCACAAGCCAAGGATAACCGCCAACACCATTGCACATAACATCTCATAAGACTTAACTTTATCCAATCCATTGGAGAACAATCTGGAAACACCCATCTTACAGTTCTTGATTATGATTTCCACATAAAGAATCATACATAATCAATCATACATAAACATAAGGGTTACCCATGAAAAGAATTGGGTATCACAATCATGACAGAAAGCATAACCAATGGGTGTATCATTAAAGTGACCATGAACGAAAGGGATTGGAACATAAATGGAAATTAATAAGGTTAAATAGTCATATATAATGTAATGTGATGTCCAATAGAAGTGAAAACATGTAGGAAATGTATTTGACAAATTTTAGCATTAATATATTTTTGTGCGGTTTTAACGAAAATACTATAGAGGTTTTTTAATAGAAAAAAGGAAAATATTTTATATAATACTATAATAGAACAAAGAAGGATTTCATAATAAAAAGGATAATTTTATGAAGAAAATTGTGGATTAAAATATAGGATAGAGATCACATGAAATTGGGTAAATGTTCTAAAGTTCCCATAGATCAGGATTTCATATCGGGAAGTATCAAGGAGGGAATCACATAAAAACCATGTATATTACCAAAAGATAATTAGGGATGGATATTGAAAAATGAGTTTTAAGCATATAAAAAGAATTTATAATTTGTACATTAAATGAAAATAAAATATCATTTGGGTAAAATTAAAGATAGAGCAACCCGAAAGAATAATGGCGGTTTGAGTAGAATTGCGTATGGATTATGGGTATGGTATAAAGTATGCTTAATAGGGGTTCATAACAAATAATGGGGTTTCTCATAAATTTTTCATCATGAGGAAATTATGGGGGATGTGATAAATCAAAACTGATCATTAGGGATTAAACATAAATTGTTATATCATAGAGGAAATTCTTGAATAAAAGTGAAATGGAGATGATCCCTTACCTTTTTTCTGAAGGTGTTATTCCCTTGTTATTAATGACATGAAAAAACAAATTAGTTTTATTAATTAGTAATTCAGGAACCTATTCTATATGAAATTTATTTATTATACCTTTTTTAAATTCATTCATGGATTTTTTTAATTAGTGATGTTGTCCAATTTCTTTGTTTAGGACCGTTAGTTTTCATGTTTTTCACGATTGGTATACATATATTTATGTTTGGACATACACGTATGATGAAATTGGTTTTCCATATTTGAGGTTGTATGTAATTATTGAAAATAAAAGATATTTAATGGTTATAAAAATTCATTTAGTTAATGGGAGTGAAGATGGATTGTTATATACAACCATTGTGAAAAGTGTTTTTGTTAATCAGTGGGTTTTGATTACGACGAACATCTTTTGCTTTATAACATAATACCATTTGTACAAAAGGATTACAAAAACATAACTAGGATATATTACATATATAATAATATGGTTAAGCTATAACACAAATGGTTTCACGACCATAATTAACGATGATAATAGAAATGGATAAACTGTTGTCCTTGAATGTGCTAAATTAGCACATATCAAATAGAATTTTTATTTCTTTCAAAAAAAGATGGGGAATGGAAGGAAGATGATGAAATATCCCATTACCACTATATAATTCCATTTCATGTATGTTTCTTTAGTTATAATACCATTTGGGTGAAGAAATGTGAGGAATAAAATTAGAAAAGAGAATAACATAAAATAAATAAAATAATCAGAAAGAGGAATTTACCTGTTGAGTTTATCTCCTTTGGGAATCTCTTATGGGGATACGTTTTGGTATAATGAAGAGGCATGGGGCTGTTGGACGTGTAGAAGGATCTTGCGAAGATATTTCGGTAGAATATTGGAAAGGAACAAGGCTTGAGAGTAGTGAAGAGAAGAGGGAGTAAGGGGGGTTTATAGTAGAGGGGAGGGGGTTTTCAGAATTTTTTAATCATTAGTTTATTAATTTTCCTTAAGACCAAAAATACGGATGATTACATGACCAAAATTGTAATATGTATATATGAGTTTGAACCTATGTCCATTTACATCATCAATGACACATTCATGATGCAGAAATTCAAGTTTCAACATTTATTGTGATTTATCAGATTTTACTATTCATTAAAAATTCAATTATTTTAGAAATATCCCAAAAATTCACCCTAACAATTGTTTGGTGTGTAGAATAAAAAATTTAAATCCATTTTTCAAAAAAAAAATTAAATATTATTAATTTAATATTTAAATAAAATCATAATTTATTCTAAAAAGGATTAAAACATTTATTTTTTGTTAAAAAATATTGGTATATCGTACTTCCACTTAAATAATATTTATATACTATCATATGTAAGATTACTATTTATTAGGGAATATCACTATTCATAAGGGTAACATTACTATTTATAAGGGTATGTTAATATTCAACAAAAAATAAGTTGGTCATATTAGACTCCATATAACTTGCTGATCATAATCATGTATGTCGAATTTTTTAAATTCAAAACATTGAAGTGAAAAAAATATGTTTAAAGGTCACATAGCTCTTAGTAGTTCATTATTTTTTGATTTCTTGTGATTATATTACACAATTATAAGAAAGGAATTTCCATTATAAACATTGGGTCGTTACATCTTATACATCATAATGAGTGATAATTGATGGCTATTATCTTGTCTTAATGAGACTGACTACATTTCCCTCGTGATTACATGGACTTATACCATAAGGGACTACCCCCTGTGAGGCTTCGTTAGGATATTCAAGTTTGTTGTAAACAATTTAATGCATTGTTAGGCTGATGCTTTGTTCTATCCTAAGTACTTCAAGGATCTTCTCACATGATAATTTGTAACTTATCTATACTGTATGTTCTTTATATTACACTATATAAATTGGAAGTATTTATTATTTAACATTAATTTATTATTTATCCTCCATTATGTTTGTGGTTTTTTATATTCTACTTTTCATTCCATTATTAATTTGTCTATTTGATACTTTTTTTGGCTGTATTTTGACCTTCTTCCTAGAGTATGATATAAATGGTGGATTTAATAATACCAAACCCATATCAAAATGTAAAAATAATTTGTTAATGAGGTTTTTTGTATGATATGATTTTTTTAATAAAAAATTGTGAAAACACTATATTTACTTGTACAGTTTTATACTATCATGTATGGGTTCTTTTTAAAATGGAAATACTTGGATTCTATGGTGAATACCTATAGATATGTTTTATACTAACAACCAACTTGTAAATATTGTAAAAGGTATACCCAGACTAATTTGAGATTATTTTTATGGGTCTTGATTTCTATGTTACTTGTTTCCTTTAATAGATGAATGGTGACCATGTGGTCTCACAAAGATCATGTTGGAAATATTGGGGTCTTAAATTTTTTTGTATCGTTAATTATTAGGGAATTCTAAACTATGTTAATCAATATGTTATAGAACATAAAATATAGTTTTATATATTTATTTGGTTTTATTTATTTATCATCAATCTATATATTTAATTTTTTATTCTGTATAAAATAACCATAATATGCTCATGGATCATTGAAGAAAGGACTGGCCATGATGTACTTCTAGGTGGATCATTTTTTTCAATTCTTACTTTTTTATTTAATTCCATACAATGAGATCTTATTTGATGTGCTAAAAATTGTTTCCGCACCAGGGTGATGAGGAATTATCCTCTAGTTTTTGTAGGATTGTATAAAATCTCAGTTCAATGATTACTTAAGTGGTTTAAGAAACTATTATATTAGGGAATATTAATTTTCTATGCCCAATATCTTTTATTTTCTATATAACCTCAATATTTTTCATCCATTTACATTGGAGGTGAATGTTTTTTAATATAATAAATCACATACCTATGAAAAAAACAAAACTAGTTTCAAAAAACTAAATATATCTATATAATATAACATCAATGAATATTTATAATAATTACATAATATTATATAGTATTAATAAAATTGAATTGTAATGTGAAAAAATAATCTTAATATGAAACTATCCCTTATAAAATATAATTGTTTAATTATGTGATGAAACAAGAACAATCATATTATAATCGAAATAAATAATGGTGTGAATAATGAACTTCAACAATTATAATTAGGTAAAAGGGAATAATGAAAAGGTAATAATATAGAGGATAATAATTCCACTTTATGATTGTAAATGAAACCTAATTCTCTACAATAATATTGAAATAATGAAATTAATAAAAACTATACTAATGATCTTTAACGGTACAAAATTGATATAGGAGGATCAATAATTTAATGGTATATTGTGTGAAAATATGATATTTAAAAATAGTTTATGTTTAATTAATAGCAACTGGAGTGATTTTATTGAATAATTTTTTTGGTAAATTTAAAATAATTATAAACAAACATATTATAAAAATACCACATTATGTGAAATAGATTTTTAAAAAACTAACTATATTATTCTATCCCATTTAATTTTTTTACCAGGAACATATTTAGGTTACAATAAATTTAGAGTCTGTATAATTATAATACTATGATGATTACATTGATAAAACAATATAATACAATGAATGTTATTTTAAATTATATAGATTATGAAATATTAATTTTTTATTAGCTAATAAAAGTATTTAATTTAAAAATAAATAATTATATTAATGTTAATAAATTATTTAATAAAAATTATTTATATAAATTATTTTGAAAATAATAGGATGATTGATAGTTATATTATATTATTTGTATTTGAAAAAAAATTATAGTGCAACCCTTTTTAAAAATTAAAAAATTATTTTAAATAAAACACTTATTAAAATATAATTCTTGTCAAACTAAACTGATATATATATTTTTTTAATAAATTTTTTATTTAGAGATATAATGATTAATGTATGTTTATTATTATTTGAAAATTAATGTTGTATGCAATGAATATAATATAAATATATATTTTTATAATTATAAGAAACATATTTCTAATATTTATATTCGTAAAATTTTTGGTTATGATTGATTCTAATGGAATGTAAGTGCAAAATTTTGACATATCATGAATATAAAATATAGGGCATGCATGGGAGCATTAAGGGGTGGACACATTTAGGCCAACACATTTTTTAGGGTGGTCTTCAGTAGTCGTGGGGATGGGGGGTCAGGCTGAGAGACCAAGGGAGACCACTATCACCCCACAAATTTCATTATTGATTTGTTTCTATATTTATAAATATTATGGAAGGGTGTGATGATCATAGAATTGATGTGGTATTTGTTCTATTGATATAATATTTATCCACTCATGTAAATAAGAATATATTTATCGCCATTTAAACAAATTAATGAGAGTAACTTGATCAAAACTACTAATGACTTTGATGTCAACTTCAACAAATTTGTAAAATATGAAATAATGATTATATATATATATATGTATATATATATTGATAGAACTACGGATAAGAATAATTCCAGAATAATTGAATTTATAGTAGACAAATCCTATTGGGTCAAGGGTATAGCTCATGTATTCTTCCTATACCACATTCATACAAAATATTATTGGTATATGTTTATATAAATTTTCATAAATATATATATATATACATAAATAAAAATCATGGATATTTCATTCATCTAAATTATATATAATGTGAATAATTAAATACTAGAAGCAGTTTATTTTATCTCATAAACTTGTATAAAATATATTTCATTTAAAACAAGGATATATGTAAATACAACATGTAGGTTTTTATAATTCCACAATATGTTTATAAAATGAAATGAGAATAATATTAGTGATATTTAATTTATTATGTTAGGGGAGTTATTATAATTTTCTAAAAAATGGATACTCTATATAAGAAATTTCAATTATATTATCCACTATGAGGCAAATAAATAAATAAAATGTGTATTAGAAAATTTATATATTAATGGAACTCCCCTTCAAAAATTATTCTATAATTATATGTGTCTATAACATGATTGAAATTGATGAGGGGTGAAGGTCAAATATTTTGAGTTATTTTTTTAATGAAGTAATGTAATTTAGGTCTCCGTTAGTCAGAATTGTTTTAAAAAATAACAATTTAAGGTTTTCATTTTCTTGATTGTACAAACAAAAAATTCATTAAATGGAAAAAAATTACACAATTGTTATTATTTTAATGTATTCATATAATTACATAATTATATTCAGAACCTTCACATAGATAGTATTGATTTTGAGAAAAAAAATTTGAATGACATTTGATCCTTAATTGAATTTAATTTGTTTTTCCAAAATAAAGTTGTATTTTTATTATCCAAAAATGATTATTAGAATGTTTTCTTCTTATTTATGTAAATTACATTAATTATTTTTATCAAATAAATGTCATTATGGTTAATATTGTTAATTTACCATATCTATTTTTAAAAACTATGTTCATTTTTTTAATTCATTTTATAGATATTATTTTTTAAGAGATAGTACTTGTTTCTAAACCATATCAGTTTTTATTTTTGGTTATGTAATTAATGAATATATTTACGTATAAAAATGCACTTCCATTTTTAATACGAAATATTAAAATAAAATTATTATCGTATTAAAAGAAAAAAATTGTTGAAATGAATATTGAAAATGGAAAAGGAAATAAGTTTTTTATTGAAATAGAAAATTTTGAATTTTATAGAAGATGATTTGTTTGGTGTAATGAAAAACCTCATGGCCTGTTTTCCCCAAAAAAGACTACATGAAACAACAAATAAATTCAATATTTCAGGTGACCTCATAGATTTTTTACAAAATTTCAATGTATATTTCAAATAATTATCTATTTTCCTTTTTATGACAATATTATGAATCTAATATATTTTTAAAAAGAAAAGTTAAGAATTAAAATATTATTCGTGATTTTTTAAAATATTATTTTACTTTCTTTAATCTTTTTTTACTATATTTTAAATATATTCATATTATATATTTTGATTAATTAAAATTTATTTAAATTATATTTCATAAAACTTTATTTCATGATGAAAATGAAATATTTTTCTTCAATGTATTTTTTTCAAAATAACTATATTCTATATTGAGGAATTTATTTTAATATAGGATTTGAAATATTTTTATAATTAATATATGAAATAAAATGGTTTATAAGGCCATATTGAGAAATTACATTTTCACCCCTTATTTTAGTTATTATATTTTTATAAGGCGGAGAAACAAGTAAGAGTATTATAAATACAAGATAGATTGATTGATGTAATGGTTGACATTGAAGAAATTATTTTTTTTATTTTAAAATATTTATATGTTTATTAATTTATAATAAGTGATCAATATTCATTAAATCTCTAGACCTGAAAGAATCATATAGTGACATATAATTCATATTTAAATTTTAAATTTTAAATTTTGATAAACCCACTGTAATAAATATTTAAACAGATAAATGAAAAAAATATATGAATTATTTAGTTTTTAGAGCATAACACATGAGTTATGGTTTAGTTAGATATATTTTTCACCATATAAAATGTCATTAAAATAATAGATATTATGAGGATATCAATTTAGAATATGAGATATAATTTTTGAATTTTTATTATTAGAACATTATAGTGATACTTAAAATAAGGGTTTTCTAGATCCCAAGAAGGCCTTGTGATATATTGTTGTTTTTAAACCCTCTAGTTTTTTATTGTATTGGGTTTAAAAATCATTGAAATTCAATTTTGATAATAAGAATAATTCATGAAAATGGGTATATGAAATGGAGAACAGGAAACTAATGTTTGTATTAGATTTGTAATATATATATATATATATATATATTTAATTTTAATGATAAATTTAATTGAGAGGAAAAAAATTTGGGCGGAAGAATGTAATAACTTAGAAACTTGTATTAGTTATCCCATAAATGATAAATTTTTTAATAGATTTCATTAATTTTTCATGAACTATAGAAACCAAAAAATGGTCTTGAATTGCTAAATAGAGTTATAAAATAAATAATCATTGAATTTTTTTTGATCTACTAAAATTTTTATAATGGTTAATAAAACATACATAAAAATAACATGTGAAATTTCAACATCACGATATCACTCATACACTAAAATCCATTAATTTCATGATGTTAAAAAATATGAGCCTCACTTAAATGAAATAAAAATCATTTTAATGAATTCCCCTTTAGTAATAATAACTAAGAGAACTAGATGAACATAAATGTAAATTATTATAAATGTTACAAGGTGGAAGAATTCCTTTTCATAATCATCTATGAAAATTATACACCCAAAAAATTATAGGAAAAATTTAAACAATCCAATATATATGAATCAATTTTTAAAATGAAATAAAGAGTTATAAGGAACCAGTTTTTAATTATCGAAAGAGGGAAAATATGACTATTAAAAAGGGTTTTTTAATTAGTAGACATATGTGTGAATATAATTCATTGTTTTTGTAATAAAAAGTAAATTAATTTAAAACATCTGTGTTGTGAAAATAACTCCATAATTAGAATAGATTATTACATAAAGAATTTTATTAATATTATAAAATTTAATAGTTTATTAATGGTCCATAAATATGTTTGTATGAATTTATAATTACTATAATTATAATATAATAATTATTATAATGGTATGAAATTAATTAATTAAAATGTATTGTAAATCCTACAAGTTATAAGACATTAATTTGATATATGTTTACAGAAATATAAAATGGGATAATATATATATTTATAAAAAAAATATTTAATCAATTATAATTAAATAATATTATTTTGAAATTAATATTTAGAATGATAATTATTAAACTCTAAATCAATTTGATAAATAAATATTCTAATGGTAGTATTAATTTTTCATAAACATTAAAATTACTATAAATGAAACATTAATTCAAATATAGTTTTAAGTATATTATAAATATATATATATATATATATATAATATTAATTGTAATATTATATTTATTATTATATATAATGAATAAATTAAACATGTTATTAATTTAATACATATTCCATATATTATAAGTATTATAAGGATACATATATAAGTGTATTTATTAAAAGAAATATATATAGTGAATTTAAATGTTATCATTTTGTGGATAAGTGTTCTCACATAGGCTAACTTGTGCATAGGTGTGGCATAGTATGCACGAGACACAAAAAATAGAGTTAAGGGTGCATGAGGGTAGGCGCACCCATGCTGAGTAAGGGTGGTTAAAATTACTCATTTGGTTAGGAAAAAAACTAGGGGATACCACTAAAACCCCATGAGTCACATGCATGAAATGGTGACGTGATAAGACATTAAATGGAGTATTATGTATTCTGGATGATTGATGTGAGATTCAATCATGTTGATTATTTTCACTCTACTTGATAAAATACACACATAACGACTATTTTCTAATATGAATGACGAGAGAACTGTGATTAAAAAAATTTATGAAGTTCCCATATTCATGAACCATTAAATAATACATATAATTAATGGAATATATATTAATATAAACAAATTAAACATCTGGAAAGAATAATTCTTGAACAAAGGATTAGTTGCAGCATATGGGATCAAGGTGATAACAATGGTTTTTTTGTTCCCTATACTGAGACAGTATAAATAATGGATATGATTTATATAAAAATTTATATATACATATATATATATATATATGAACACATATATAGAATTTAGAAGTGGTGGGATCATACTAAATAATGAATAATGTGTAAAAAGAGATACATGATGTCATTTTTATAATCTGTCATGATTGTATAGAATAGAGATTAGTGGCATATATATATGTGTATATTTTTTTAGAGCCATAAATCAGGTTTCAATAATTAATGGAGAATGATTTCAATAGTAACAAATTTTATAAGGTATGAGGGATTTGATTAATTTAAAACAAAATGGTTATAAATTTGATTTCCACGGAAGTCTATTATGAATGTGATATTTAAAATTTAAGATACACTATATTGAGAATGTAAATAAATATATAAGGTTATCTCCCCTTCAAATGTTAATATAGAATGTCTATATATATGAATGTCTTTGGTATAACCTATGGGGATGAAAATAATGTTTTAGAACTATTTATTGATGTATTTTTTTTCTAAGGAAGTGTATTTAATTTTGATTTTTCTAAAGGGAAAACATATTAATATTATCATTTTTTAGATATTTCAAACGAATCATTCTTTAGAATAATTTTTATTTAATTTCATCATCATAAATTTTCAAGTAACTGAATCATAAATTTTATAAACCATATATATCTATAGGTTTATTTTCATATAAATTTTTTAGAAATGAATTTATTTCAATGATTTATTGTAAGGAGTTGTAACCATAAAAAGGAATAATTTTAGGTGAAAATGTTATTATTAATACTTGTTTTGTTTTGGATTTAATTTTTATCCATCTATCTTTTTCATGAAGTTCATTATGTTTGATGAATCATATATCCATTTTCATGATTCCTATATACAACCCACAACATTTTCAATAATAAATTTAAATATATATTTTCCCATTAAACACTTCTTTATTCTAAACCATATAATTATTTATATAATGATTTGTGTTGAGTGAGTATGTTTTTTAGTATCTCATTCATTTTAAGATAATGAATTTAAAAAATATTAATATTAATGTTTTGAAAATAAAATTTTTATGGAGGAAACCATTTAATAAATATGGACAAGAAATAAATCATTTATTAAATTCTGGCACTTGTACATTGTATAGAAGATGAGGGATGGAGAGTAAAACCAAACCTCATCAAACACTATCCTCCAAGATAATGGTAGAAACTATAAAAACATCATAATTCAAGGTCATGTAAATTTTTTGTTTTCCATGCATGTGAATTGTTTTTACAAAATTTATTGGATTTTTTATTGAAGAAAATATTAAGAAGGTTATTTTTTAAAAAAATTAACATTTTATAATTGAAAATATTTATCCTGGTTCCCTAAAATATTAATGTATCTTGATTTAATGTTAAATTATAGTATTTCAACAATAATTTGAAGAATTAATTCACCTAAAAAACCATTACTATAATGTTTTTTACAAAAACAATTGAATTCATGTTGGAAATGAAATTTTACTCTCTGTACAATTGTTTTATTTAAATATGTGTTTTCATCCCTGATGATAATATTTTAAAGGAGGTTTCTTAATATTTTTTTTGATTAAAATATAACATAATTTTTTTTAAAATTTTGTAATGACTTATATTTCTCTCTTATACTTTTTGAATATAATTTCACAAGGCATATGGATGAGTAGGAATATTGTAAATATATTATAGTATTGGTGACGTTGTGGTTTAAATTAAATAAATTTCTTGTGTTCATTTATCGAATTAGTAATTTTTCAGATTTTTAATAGATGTTCATAATTATAAAAAATTATAGCACTATAATTTTCATGGATGTGTTGTAACTCTTATTTCATAAATATAGTAGTAATTTTTTTTAATTAATATCATTATACTTCTATTATAAACCATTTAAATAAAAAATATGAAACAATAAGAATAATTTTCTTTGCATTATACCTACCAGTGTGAGCCCAGAATGTTGTAGTTTCCTTTGTTATATGGGTTTGTCATATAGATTTAGTGAGGAGTGTCCACACTCCAGAGTTATGTTAATATTTATTCTAACTAGCTCTCTTAGGTTCTTATTGAAAATTTTTTAAAGGAATCTGGGCTGACTGATTTAGATTTTTAGATTTTCTTATTTGTTTCTTGAATATTATAGTTTAAAATGACAGTGTTCTTGATGTTACAGTTGATTACTTTTGGATTATGAGTGGAGTTTAACGTGCTTTATACAGAGTCCTTTTAAGACCAAAAAATCCATGTGGAGCATATGTTCCTAATTTTACATTACTTCTAATGGTAGATGCACGATTAATATATGGTCTTCTAAACCATGTGGCTATGTTGAACACAAAATATATTCCCTATAATGGATTATTTTTGTAATGAGATTCTATTTTTTGAGATTTTATGTTGTGGGTTATTAATAAATTTTTTATCAAATGAAACTAATTTTTTTTTTGTTTATGAAAAAAACTACATTATTATTTTATAATGATAATTTTTTTTAAACATAAAAAAATAAACTTTTATAATGAATTTTTTGGGAATTTTAACAGGTTTTAAAATAGTTCATTTATTATTTTTCATGGATAATTCCCTTATTGAGTAATACTTTTTATTTTTATGGATTATTATTTTTATTTTAGATTGATTTGAGCTCAGGAATGGTCATTAGATATGTTGGTCGGAGTGGACACTCAAGAGGGGGGTGAATTGAGTTCAATTTAGAATTTCTTTTAAAAATATTTCTCTTAAAAGACCCCAATTTAAGAACTATGTTAAACTGTAGAGAATTTGTAAAAATGGAAAGGGTCAGTTAGGTTATCAATGGATTGATTAGTTATTAGTCAATCTAATATGAAGATTAGTTAACTTTTGAACCTAACCTAATGCCTTTCAATAAATACAAACACTTTCTAGTTTAACTATCAGATTTACTCTAAAATATTTTTATATTTCAAAGTACATAGCAGCGGAATATAAGATATATAGTATACTTTAGAATTAATCTATGACGCATAGCAGATATAACCAAGATATTCAATCTCAACCCGATACATAGTCCTCTCAAAAAATTTATATAAATTTTATCCACACCCTGGATCAGGGTAAAAAATAGTACAGAGATTGTCTTGGTACTAAGACCTCTACCATAGTTCTTTGTGGGAAAACAAAAACAACAACCCACTAGTTTTCTAGGGCCTACTTGACCTATACCACTATCCGTAGTGGGATATAAAAGATTTGTAGAAGGTTTTGTGAGGATTTAGAAACCCTCCAGCTTAGCTCAAGAGATAGTGTGTGTATAAAATATACAGAGTATAGACATCGCTCAAAATCTAAATAAAATAATCACTGAGAGAGTAGATATGAGTTTTAGAATGCTCTAGTTATTTGAAGTGTAGCTCTAGACTCTTTTGATTAATTAGGAATGCTTCTTATTCTTTCTCTGCTGTTTTCTGAAAAATAGAGGGTCATTTTCTTTAAGTTCGGTTCGATCTGCTTGAGTGTATGAATAGCTCGTTTTAGTTATTCACTCCATGAATGATGTTCAGATTGAGTTCTCATCTTGTATGAATGGCTTCATGTATGTCCAGTGTTCTTCGAGTGTGGATGTAGTCTTTCTTTACTGTGTGTATGCACAACATTTCAGCACTCTTCAGTCCTTGTTCTTTACAATTCACGAACCTTATTCTTACCTTTTTCCTAGTCTTTGTCCTTCCTTTTATAGATTTCAGCTGCAGTCAATGGGAATGATTACCTTTTTATAGGTATGAGGTACGGTTCCCTGACATGCCAAAAACTATCATTAAATAACATTAATTGCATTAAATTCCTCAAATATGACCATTTCTTAATAAATAAATAATATTAAGAGTATAGAGTTTATGTAGCAATGACTGGTCAGTCTTTTATCAGTAGCCTTCTGTCGATGGATGCGTAATGGTGGACTTTTTATAGTGGAAACCTTTTATCGGTAGCTCTTTTCCCTTGTACCGGTAGCACCTTGTATCCGTAGTTGTTACTCCGTGTAGCAGTAGCTCTATGTACCAGTGACTCCTTCTATCGGTAGTGTTGGTCTATCAGTAGCTCATTTGTATCGGTAGCTTGTTTGTATCGGTAGTTCCATTCTATTCCAGTGATAAAGTGAATATCGGTGGACTTGTGCATCGATGACCTTTCTGTAATGGTAGACTTTCATAGTGGTAGAATTTGTATCCACAGCTTGTGAATACCAGTGGCTTGTTTGTACCAATAGCGGTAGCTCCGCTTCTATCGCTAGACTTGATCTATCAACGTCGTGATTACCGATAGACTTATACATAACGGTAGCTCTATTCTGTTTTAGTGACTGTCAATTAAGTCTATCGGTAACCTTTTTCTATTGGTGGACTAAGTACTAGTAGGGCTCCCTTTGTCTGTATCAGTAGCTATGTGCATACCAGGGGACTTAACACTTATCTATTCTATGCAACACATATGCTGATTGAGTTATAATTATTTCAAAGTTCATATTAAAATAGATAAATATTGATTAACATATTTCAAAGATTATTTTAATATTATAATCAACATGATAATATAATGTCCTATATTGAAAGAATTAATATATAGATAAACATTATTTGGGATTATCAAAGTATGTGAAAGCATAATTGGGAATATCAAAAAAGGTGAGGCCAACAATCTCCCCCTTTTTGATAATCACAACTTTTGATATTAAAATCCTAGATTAATTAGAAATGTATCAGAGGATATAGCATTAAATCCAATTGTATCAAAGAAAACAATATATTATAAAACACATATATCAAAGGTAAAATATGAAACAAATGTACCAAATGGAAATTAATTAAGTGGAAAAAAGATAGTATTTCTCCCCCTTTGTCATAAAAGATATTAGTTCCCCCTCATATATTTTTCCCTCAGATAGGATTTCTCCCCCTTTGTGATTAGAAAAAAGTAGGACAAAAATGAAATATAGTAGAAGAGAAGTAACAATGAGAAAAAGAAATTAAGATCATATATATTCAGTGTAGCAAATAGATACAAATAAATACATAAATGAAATAAAAATAAATATAGGTGATTCATATAAAAAATCCTAATCATGGATCAATACACATCCTCAGAATGAGATTTCCCTTTGGGATCAAAAAGGATTCAGGTGTGGAGGATGCATGTGAAGGCTTAGGAACACCAGAAACGATCAGAAGAGGATGAGATATTGAAACTGTTACTGGACTGTACTGTGTAGCTCTCTGAGTGATCATGGGAGTAAGGTTTCAGATTTCTTGGGCAGGATTCATTTGAGCAGGAGAAGTAGTAGAGGCAGAAGTAGGTAAAGCTGGAGGTATAATCACTGGCCGAGCATCAACATGCAGGAAGGGAAACAAGAGGTTTCTGAAATCCATAATGATTTATCCTTTTCTTTCAATTGTAGAAATGAAATCGTCCTTGTTCTACATGGATTTTTCTTGTGAAGGTGTCAACTCTCTGTGTTTTCTGACTTGCTCTATGAAGGCTTGATTGACTTGTGGTAGTTTCATGTTTTATAACATAAGATTGAAATGGTTGTTGAGTAGATTCTTGGTATAAACCCTTTGGAAATAATAATCTACCTTGTCTTTTACCACTTTATGAGAAGAAAAAGCTTCTCTCATATAGTCTTGAACAAAATTCATGATATCTGTAGTGGTATATCTAGTAGAAGTCACCACTTTGGTCAGATCAGATGAGTTCACAGAGCCACTGGTTGATGATGAACCAAGCTCCTCCTTCATCAAAGCTCTAATCTGACCCAAATCCACTGATGGTATGGAAGCAAGAGAACCAATAGAAACAGCTACAGTTTCCTTGAAAATCTTAGTTATCCCACTAATAAGATTTTTCACTGTAGAATCTTGGGCACCGATATGATTCTCCACAAACTTTTTAAAGCCTTCAAAAACTGAAACCATCTGGCTCACCACAGTCTTGACAGAGGCCAAATACTTGTCTGCTTGAGATTTTGAACTCATATAGGATTCCAGAGAGACAACTGATTTTTTTAGAACATCAACATCCTTTTCCAAGATATACATCTGATTATGGAAAGTCGTGACTTCATCCACTATCTATGCCACAAAGGATGATACATTAAAACCAAGAGAGTGTTCAAAAGTCTTTTCCAAATTTCTCACCTTGTCAACAAATTGATTATTTAACTCAGAAACAGAAGCACTCAAAAATTATTTCATCTCAGCCTTCAAATATGCTAAGTCATCACTGGTGACTATATTAGCAGCACAACAACAAGTGCCTTTTCAGATACTATATTGGTCACATAGTCATCCATAACAGTCTAAATTGATGACACCAGTGAAGCTTCCATTATCCTTATTTCTTCCACAAAACTCGTTTTATGATTAGACTTTAACTTATCCAGATCCTGTATTATTACCACATCTTCAGGTAATATGTCAGAATGAATATCATAATTGATTTTTGGTCTCTGAATGGATGTCCCATTATCAGAATCTGGGTAATCCAATCCACAAACTACAAACCCTTGGCCCTCTACCAAGTCTTCAAACTCAACAGCCAATGAAACACTACCAAACCTGGTTGGATGCTCCCCCTCAACTGGTGCATTCTCTTGTATAGCAATGGAATCCTCATCAGCTCTGTCTTCCACATCAGAATCCTCTACAACTAATTCAATTTCTCCAACATAAAGAAGCTCCTCTAGAATAGTTACGGGTCTGTTAACTTCCTCAAACTCTTTAGCAGGAATTAGGGAGTTTCCAATCAGTGGACTAAGTCTCAAGCTGACAGAAAAAGATGCTTCACTTGCATGAACTTCTGATTCATTCTATTGAGAATCCTCTTCCAGATCTGATCTCTGGTGAACTTCCTTTTCTTGTGACACAATTTATGGAGTTGGGTTAGGAGGGAATTCTGGATCTCCTCCATCTACTATAGAGGAATCCTCCTCTTCTGAATCATCACTATAATGTGGCTCATCCTCATCAGGTCCTTGACCTGGATCCCTCACATCCTTATGAATTGAAAGATGATCCACAGGATTGAACTTATCATATAAATTCTTATCATCAGTAACCCATTCTCTATTCCATGGGTTCTAGCTTATCTTCATGTATTTGAAAACTGTGCTTGTGTCACAAAAATTATTACATACTGCCACTATCTCATCTTGAGACTCAGCTACTCGCTTCACTTTAATCATAACATAAATCAACTTAGTAAAGAATAAATTATTGGTCTTTGATTTGCGTCTGGTCATATCCTCCATTTGAATCATTAACAACATGCACAGATTCACTTTCACACCATGTCTCAAGAGATGTAATAGATACATATCTTGATATCTAAAATTTTCAATGTCACCTATTCTTGGGGTTACCACATGTTGCACAAACATGAACATCAATCTGTTCTCTCCATTCATTTCAGCAGCCACCACCTTTGTTTTCTCACCACTACCAGTGAGATCCTCTAAGGAAGTCTCATAATAAAAAATATCACTAGTATTTGGTACTGTCTTTGATGAATAACCATAAATTCCTTAATGTGGTACTCTCAGGTACTCAGCCCACTCAATAGATGAAAAATATATTTCCTTTCCATTCACGAATGAAATCATTCAGTTCTCATCTTCTGATTTCTAAAAGCTCACAAACTCATAGAACTGTTTTACTAGCTTCAGATTGTAGATGTCATTAATATTTGAGAAGCATTATACCCACTTATAATCTTCCAGAACCTCTAAAACAAATGATCTACTAGACATCCACCATTCTGTGCATAGCTCTTTCCCAATTACAATATCTTCATTTTGTAAATGTGGGTTCACTGGACACCTTCCTGACCTTATTCTACTAACACTGCTACTTCCTTCAGGTCATTTCTTCTACTTATTCTCATTCGGCTCATCAATGTCATCTCTGACAGTAGAGATTTTGGTTTTTTCCATCTCGGGATCGAGGAACTTAGGGTTTTCACGAGATTTGGGAGGTAAGGCTTGAGGGTGAAGGGAGAGTTCGATGGATTGAGAAGTAACTAAGACTTAGTTTTATCATTTAAGAATATTAAAAAAATAATTAAAATAAAATAAGTAATGTATCGAAGATATATATTCTGGAGGCTTAAGACATAATTTTAAAACAGTGCATACTAACGGTTGGATATACCGGTGAGAATTCCTAACAGTTAGGTTTATCTATCAGTGTCGTCCACTAACGAAGAGGTATAATATTATGGTTTCTAATAGTGAGGTATAACAATGAGGTTCCATACTAGTGAGGTATAACAGTGAGGTTCCATGCCAGTGAGGTATAACAGTGAGGTTCCATACCAGTGAGGTATAATAGTGAGGTTCCTACCGGTCAAGGTTAATCATTCCTAACTCATGTCTAATGTAACTTAACATATCCGAACATAAAGGTTTAGTGAAAATATCAGCTAATTGATGTTCAATACCTATATATTCAATATTAATATAAAATTTTTGTTAATGATATCTTACAAAAAGGTGCCTTACATCAATAGTTTTTCTCCTAGAGTGGGACATAGGGTTCTTTGAAATATTAATTGCACTCATGTTATCACAGTTAATAGATACATGTCTAAATTGATATCCATAGTTCAAAAGAGTGTGTTTCATCCACATAATTTGTGCACAGCAACAACCATCAGTTATATACTCTACTTTAGCAGTGGACAAAGCAACTGAATTTTGTTTCTTATTACACCAAGATACTAAAGATTATCCCAATAAATGACATTTTCCTGATGTTATTTTTCTATCCAACCTGAAACCAGAAATGTCAGCATCTGAATAACTCATTAATTCAGAAGATGGTCCTTTCAGATAAAACAATCCAAAATTTACAGTATGTTTAAGATATTTGAAAATTCTTTTAACAACATGTAAATGAGATTCTTTAGGATTATCTTGAAATCTTGCACACATACACCACTAAACATAATATCTGGTCAACTAGCAGTAAGGTAAAGTAAGATATCAATCATACCTCTGTAATTTGGTTGATCCACTGGTTTCCCAGTTTCATCGATGTCCAATTTAAAAATAGTACCCATAGGTGTGTCATGTCCCTTAATACTATCCAAACCAAAACATTTTAGAAGATCCTTGTTATATTAACATTGATTCAAAATAAAACCATTTTCATTTTGAAAAACCTGAAATCCAAGAAAATATTTGAGTTCTCCCGTTAATATCATTTCAAAATCATTTTTCATACTCTTTGAAAAATCAATACATAATGAATGTCTAAAAGATCCAAAAATAATACTGTCAACATAGATTTGTACTATCAAAATATCTTTATAAATTCTTTTAATAAAAAGAGTTTGGTCAGCAATCCCTTTGGTAAAACCTTTTAAAATAAGAAAATTTATAAGTATATTATACCAAGATCATGGATCTTGTTTTAATACATATAAAGCTTTAGATAGATTGAAAACTTGATTCTGGAAATGGGGGTTTGAAAATCCTAATGGTTGTTCAAAAAAACATCTTCAATTATAAAACCATTTAGAAAAGAACTTTTGACATTCATTTGATATAACTTGAAATTCAGATGAGTAGCATAAGCAAGTAAGATCCTAATAGCTTCTAATCTAGCTACTGGTGAAAAGGTTTCTTCATTATCTATACCTTCTTCATGACTACACCCTTGTGCCACTATCCAAGCTTTGTATCTAACTATATTTCCAGACTCATCAACTTTGTTTCCAAAAACACATTTAGTGCCTTTGGTCAAAATGTACTTGGGTCTGTCAACTAATTCCTAGACGTTGTTTCTTTCAAATGGATTTAATTCTTATTGCACAACCATTACCCAAAATTCATCATTGATTGCATCATTGAAATTTTTAGTTTCTAACTGTGAAAGAAAGGATTTCTATTCAACCTGGTTTCTTAGAGAAGCTCTAGTCTGTGTCCCTCTATCAAGATTACCAATAACAGCATCCAAAGGATGATTCTTTAGAATTTTAGTTGATCTAGTAAAGGTGGGACTAGAAATTTCAGTCTCTTCTCTATGTTCGGGTTCTACATAAGTAGATTCTGGAATATGTCCATAATTGGATGTATTCATAATAGGATCATTAATTTTATCATTAAGGACTAGAGCAGACAAGTCTTCTTCACGATTTTCAATGGACGATTTGGGTTCATGTGGATCTGTTTCATCAAACCTGATGTGAACAGATTCTTCCACACATTTGGTTCTTTTATTAAAGACAGTAGGATTTTCTAGTTAAAAAATAACCATGAAAAATTCCTTCATCACTTTTAGAAGCAAACTTGTCAAGATTATCCTTTTTATTGAGAAAAAAACATTGCATCCAAAAACACTGAAATAATTAACCTTAGGTTTCCTATGATTCCACAACTCATAAAGAGTCTTTTTGAGAAGAGGTCTAATCAAGACTCTATTTATAATATGAAAAGATGTATTTACATCTTCAACCCAAAATTAAATTGGAAAGTCATTATCATTAATCATAGTTCATGAAATCTCTTGAAGGGTTCTATTTCTTCTTTCTACTACACTATTTTGCTGAGGTGTTCTAGGGGCAGAAAAACTGTGGCTATAGACATTGTGTGAGAAATAAGATTCAAAATCAAGATTTTCAAACTCACAACCATGGTCACTCCTCGATGTCTTAATCTTATGTCCACCATGTTTTTCTACAGACTTGAAGTATTTAATAAAGAAAGTACAAGCTTCTCTTTTGTGAGATGAGAATTATACCAAAGTATACCTAGAGTAGTCATCCAATAATACATAGAAATAGTGCATCCCATTTAAACTAGAAACTCTAGAAGGCCCAAACAAGTCCATGTGAACCAACTCGAGAGGTTTAGAAGTTTAAAATTATTTCTTTGATTTAAATGAATCTTTTTGTGGCTTTCCCTTTTGTCAAGGATTACAAACATTGTCTATTGGGAACTCAAGTTTAGGTAGGTCTCTAACTAAGTTTTTTCTAGTCAGGTTTATATGTGAATGGATGTTTCAGTGTATTAATATTCTGTGCCTTAGCCAAGACCCTTTATTAAAAGCATTTAATCAATTAATGTTTTGTTTAGCTAAAGAATTCAAATCAACAACATAAACATTTTCATTTCTCAAAGAAAAAAATACTAAAACATTTTTAGAGTTAAAAACATTACAAGAATCATTTTCAAATTTAACATTAAATCCATCATCACACAGCTGAGAAATACTCAATAGATTATATTTAAGTCCATCAACAAATAAAACTTTGGAAATTAAAACTGAATCAGTGTTACCATTCTGGCCTAGGCCAATGATCATTCCTTTAGAGTTATCACCAAAGGTGACATGGCCTCCATCAACTTTGATTAAACTCTTAAAGAATGATTAATATCTAGTCATATGCCTTGAACATCCACTGACTAAGTACCATACCTTCTTATGAGAGCTCTTCAAGAAAGTTTCCTACAAAACAGGTTTAAACATAAAATGATTTGGGTATAAAGATTTTCTTGGGTCTAGACTGGTTAGCAATCAATGATTTAGGTACCCAGATTTGTATTATGGGTCTCAAATAATTTACAGAATCGATATATTTTTAAGGATAACCATTATTTGATAACTAACTATGTGAGTAAGTAGTTCAAGCATATGAATTCCAAGAACTGGAACTAGCACCATTCTGTCCAGATTTGGGAATAAATATATTTTTAGAATCTGTCTCTATCCGGGATGATACCCTATTCCAGTGGTATATCTTGGTGCCATTTATTTTCCTAGCATTTGAGTAAGATTATTCTTTCAATTTGTGAATTTCTCTATGTCCTTCCATAATTGATCATTGGACAATTTCAGTTCAGTATTTTCCTAAAGTAATTGGGCATTATTTTCCTTTTCTATATCATATGCAGATTTTACATAACTGGTCAAATCATGTTGTTTCTTTAAGTTCTTATACTTGTCCTTCAATTCATTACAGATTTTTTCTTGCATATTACAATATTCAAACAATTCATATTTTTTCATATTATCATCACTACTTTCATTCCCAGAATAATAATCATTCATCATAGGGGAAATAGGTACCTCAAAAGTATTAGTCATGAAACACATGTTTGCACGATTCTTTTCAAGATCAGAAACATCAGACTCACTTGTGTTGTCTTCTAAAGCACTACAAGTTTCTTTTATAGCTTTCTTATACTTGTTGTCCTTGTATTCATATTTCTTTTTGAACATCAATTTTGGACAGTCTTCTTTTACATGTCCTTTCCTTTGGCATTCATAGCAGACAATCTCATAACTCTTATCAGCCTTTTTCCACTCTTTCTTTCAATGACCTTGGTTCTAATATTTTCCTTTGTAATTTGATTTTCTGACGAATTTCTTCATCTAATAGAACTTCTTTAATATTTGGGATATCTGATCCATCTCTGCATCACTGTCAGATGCACTCTCATCACTTCTTGAAAAATCTCTTTCACATTGTATTTTTCCTTTGTCTTTATTCTTTGAATCAGATGTCTTGAAGGCTACTGACTTCTTCCTTGGTTCATCATACTCTTCTTTGTTGACCTTCAAATATTCCCCATACATCATTAGCTTACCAATAAATTATTTAACAGGGATTTTGATGATGTCACATGACTCTCTAATGGAAACAGATGTGCCTCTCCATCTTTCTAGAAGACATCTTAATATCCTCATGATCTATTCTTTTGCAGGAACAGCTTTACCAAGAGATCTCCTAGTGTTGAAAATCTCATTGAACCTATGATACAAGTTAGAAATGTGTTCATTAGGATTCATTTTAAAATTATCATATTTAATATTGTATGTGTTCAATCTCATTTCCTTAACATTGGTTGTTCCCTAATTTGAAATAACCAAAGTGTCCCAAATTTCATAAGTAGTTTTATAAGAAGATATTCTATTAAATTCATTATCACCTAAAGCACAGTACAAATAATTCATTGCTTTACAGTTATTATTATAGGTAGTCTTAGTAGCTTCATCCCAAGTAGTTCTACCAGTTTCTAGAATCCTATATTGATCTTTTAAAGAATTCCAGATGTCAAATCACATACTCTCCAAATGAATTTTCATTTTAAGCTTCCGCTGAGCATAATTTGTACCACTAAATAAGGGTGGTATGTTGGTAGTAGGACCTTCTAGTCTATTGTCCATAATTAGAATTTAGAAAATATATTAAAAAGATAAAATTTATAACTAATAGAAATTTAAGACCTTTAAGATACAACTAAAATACCAGTTGAAAAATAGAGTGTTTCAAAACCCTTTAATAATAATTTAATCCTCTAATACCAAATGTTGGTTGGAGTGGAAACTCAAGAGGTGGTGTATTGATTTCTAATTAAAATTTCTGTTAAAATGATTTCTCTTAAAAAACCCCCAATTTGACAACAAAGTTAAACTGTAGTGAATTTGTAAAACTGCAAAGGGTCAATTTGTTTCTCAAGAGATTTATTAGTTCTCAATAAATCTAATATGATGATTAATTAACTTTTGAACCTATCCTAATGCCTTAAAATAAATACAAACACTTGATAGTTTAACTTTCAGAGTTAATCCAAAATATGTTTATATTACAAAGTACTTAGAAGTGGAATATTGGATATATAGTATAATTTAGACTTAATATAAGATGCACAGTAGATATAACCAAGAGGTTCGGTCTCAAGCTGAGACTTAGTCCTTTCAAACAATTTATATAAATTTGATCCACACCCTAGATTGGGGGAAACAACAGTGCAGTGACTGTCTAGGTACTAAGTCCTCTACCATTATTATTCATGGGAAAACAAAAACAATAGCACACTGGTTGTACAGGTCCTTCTTGACCACTACCATTATCCACAATGGGATATAAAATAGTTATAGAATGATTGTGTGAGGATTTAGAAATCCTCCAGCTTAGCTCAGGATACAGTGTGTGTATAAAATATACAGAGTATACACACTACTCAAAATGTAAATAAAAGAATCACTGGGAGAGTTGATATGAGTTTTAGAATGCTCTAGTGATTTCAAGTGCAGCTCCTGACTCCTTCGATTAATCGTGATGCTTTTGAGTCCTTCAATGGTTTTTGTCTGAAAAACAGAGGGGCGTTTTCTTCCAGTTCAGTTTGATCAGCTTGAGTGTATGAATAGCTCGTTGTTGTTCTTCACTCCTTGAATGAAGTTCATCCTGTGTTATATTCTTGTATGAATGGATTCAAGTATGACCAGTGTTCTTCGAGTGTGGATGTAGTCTTTCTTTACTATGTATATGCACAACTTTTTAGCACTCTTCATCCCTTTTTTTTAAACATCACGCGCCATCTTCTTACGTTCTTCCTGGTCTTAGTCCTTCCTTTTATAGCTTTCAACTCCGATCAATTGGAATGATTACATTTTTACAGGTACGAGGTACGGTTCCCTGACATGCCAACAACTATCATTAGATAACATTAATTGCATTAAAATCATCTAATATGACCATTGCTTAATAAATAAATAATATTGAGAGTATAGAGTTTAAGTGGCAATGACTGGTCGGTCTTTCATCAGTATCCTTCTATCGGTGGATATGTAGCGATGGACTTTGTATTGTGGTGACCTCCTATCGGTACCTCTTTGTCCATGTATATGTAGATCCTTGTATCGGTAGATTTTACTCTGTGTATCATTAGATCTATGTACCAGTGACTCCATCTATCAGTTGCTTTGGTCTATCGATAGCTCGTCTCTATCGGTAGCTCATTTGTATCGGTAGCTCCGTTCTATTCCAGTGCTAATGTGCATATCGGTGGACCTGTGCATCGGTGACCTTTATGTAATGGTATACTTGCATATCGGTAGAATTTGTATCAACAGATTGTGCATACCAGTGGATCGTTTGTACCAGTAGCAGTAGCTCTACTTCTATCGGTAGACTTGATCTATAAGTGTCGTGCTTACCGGTATATTTATACAAACTGGTAGTTCTATTCTGTTTTAGTGACTGTCTATTTAGACTATCGATAACCTTTGTCTATCAGTATACTAAGTACTAGCAGGGCTCTGTTTGTCTGTATCAGTATCTATGTGCATACCAGTGGACATAACATTTATTTGTTCTATGCAACACATATACCGATTGAGTTAGAATTATTTCAATGTTCATATAAACATAGATAAACATTGATTAACATATTTCAAATATTATTTTAATATTATTATCAACTTGATAATGGACTGTCATAGATTGAAAGAATTAATATATAGATAAACATTATTTTGGATTATCAAAAGAGGTGAGGTCAATATGATGTATATTCATTGATTGATTGTTTTTTAACTTTATTCAGAGTAATTCACAATGTAATGTCTAGAAGGGTCCGAAGAGCTCTCTATCCTAGTGTAATGATGTTTTTATCCATGTTGTCGACTCCCCCATTCACATTATAGATTGTAAGAGAAATAAACTTATGAACTATTATCTTTCGTTCATGGGAGTTCTTGTCTACCAAAGGCTATGATGTGGATACTGTAAAATGAGGGAATATTTTGGTCCCTATGAACTCCAAAAAATTTTGGGTCTGAGCTATTTATGTTATAACAATTTTATTGGGACTATATAAGTGGAGGGGTGTCATTCCATCCCCAATGTAAGATGACGTGTAAGGGAAATTATTCAATAACAAGTTTTCTCAATGGTTTATTTCTAATGAGGTTCCAGTTGAGAAAGTATTAATGATTATGAGTCTCCTATAGTGCTATAGAATTATAAAGGAGTATATTTACTACATCAGTGAACTTGTATATTCTATTATATTATACCTATTAATCTGTTAAATTATCATCATTTTTAATAGTTTATATCTGGCCCTTAGTTATAAGATCCCCTCATATCCCCTAAACACATTTAATGATTTTGTAGATGAAGTTATCAATTACATTTTTTTTCAATGAAAAATTAATGACTTGTAGAAGCTCTATATCATGTGTGTATTATGATGGTTCCTAATCTGATAAAGTAATTAACATTTTTGGGAATTTTATGAAGAAATATTATGTTCGAGAATGTATTATATATTAAACACTAATCTTAAATGAACAATAAAATATTATTATTTAAATGTGACAGTTAAATTTTTTACATAAAATTTGTGGGAATGAATTTTATTTACAACATTATAAAATAAATAATGGTTGTAATCAATCATTATGTATTGTTTAATTATTTTAAATAATTGCTATATATTTTCTCAATCCATTTTATTCTCCATAAGATATGGTTCCATAGAAAATGAATTATTATTTAATTTTATGGGTGATTATAATAAATAATTTTATTAAATTTAAGAAAATATGTTTGAAAAAAAAAAATTCATCATGTAAAAAAGAATATTTTGACGTATATTGCTGAATTTTCTGAAAATATTTATTTTTCACAGAATAGTGAAAACTATAGACATTATTGGAAATTAAATTTTATTTTAATATATTTTCAAGGATAATTTATTTGGATTGGATTTAAATTTTTATTTGATAAATATAATTTAATATAAAAAATTAATTTTTCTAAAGTTGATTTTATAATTTAATATAGTATAAAAACATTTGATTTTTAGAAAAGTTCCTTATTATGAAAAAAACTTTTATTTTGTTGCATTATTTGTGCTTAACAATAAATAAAATTATAAAAAGTTTTGTATTTTCATTTTGAAAAATGGATTCCATAATTGATATATGATGGTCCAAATTTTTTAAATAGTTTAATATTATCATTTTGGTCAATCTGAATAGTAAACATTTTAATTTTATTACCACGGTAAAGGGTAAATCGGGTAATTTAGGTTAAAAATAAAATTATAAGAAACCTAATTTTACCCAAAAAACAACCAAAATTTTATTTAATTATTATATATCAAATATAATAATCCAAGGATATAATTTATGTTCTTTTCGGGCCACTTGGATTGGAGTATTACATATATACTATTTTATTTAATGAAATGTCAAACATGTCACACTTTTATTTTTATAAGTCTATTATTTTTAATGTTATATAGATGATATTCAATAATATAAATATTATTTATTAATGTTAATTCATTATTATAATCCTTGTAATTCATTTTTTATTTTTTATTAAAGAAATAATTACCTTCGATTCTTACACATCAGGGATGAAATAATTTTTCAGTTAGTGAAGAAAATAAAATCAATGAAATTAAAAATAATATATTATAAATAATTTAGGATAATTAATGTAATAAAATAATTGCAATTATGACTCGGAAATTTTAAGGATATTTTAAATTATTTTTCAAATAAGAAGTTTTATCCTGATATTATTAATGTCAATGAAATGAATTATTCCTAAAATTAACATAATAGACATTTTATAGTAAAAAAAATTTATTAAATGATATAAATTTTCTAAAAACAAAATTATTGCCATTTTATTGGTATATGGTTAAAAATATCAACCATTTACAATTTATTGGACATTTATAATTTTAGAGTAACTAAATTGACCCTCAAATAGTAAAAATCCATGTTTTCATAGTACGAGATAATGACGTTAAATTCAGGTTAAATCCAAATGATAAGGGTATAAATAAAGTATACACTAGTATATACTTTATTTTATAAGGTTTCCTAACCCATACTAATCATATCTTATAAATAAAATAATTTTCATCTTTTTGAATTTAAAATTAATTTTTATTTATTTAATACATTGATAACATCGATCAGTGTTTATCACCTCACATATAATTGGGCACCAATTGTGATAAATTTATCACACTTCAAAATCCGTTTAGATTGTCTGAGACCTTTTAAAATACCTTTCTATAATACACACCCTAATTCAAGATGAATTTTATTAGGAATAAAATCAAACTTAGTTGTATTATGGTGTTAAGAAAAACAGACTATTTGAAGCAGATATATTCTTTTTATAGAGTTTTTATGTTTCATGTATTCTTATACATCCTTAAAAACATCATAAACCATGATAAAATAACTACTACCGTATCATCCATATATTTAAATGTTATCGAGTGTTCGTGCGTATGTGTTGTTTTCTACATCCATGAAGAGATGTGATTTATTTTTTCACCACCACATCACATGGATGATATATAAATATCTATATGTGATGAAATAATATTATATTTTTTATATTTTTTAATTATATAATGATGAAATATTAAATTAATTCTTTTATAATGATCATTGATAAATTAAAATGTTATTCAACCATATGTATGGCCTACATTATCCTTGATTGTAATATACTTCATTTTTTATAATCATATTTAATGTTTTGATTTAAAATTATAAATGATTTGTAAAAATGTTAATTATTTCATTATGTACTAATTAACTCTATAACCGAATTCAAATTACTGAAGACCTGTTAGACATAAGAACTAAATAATTTAAAAAAGCATGATGTGAATTTAAATGACTATGTAAGTGTATATAACATACTAATAAGTGATATAAAATGAATAAAAAACTTGAAAAGGTCCCATAAGATATTATAACCTTAATGTTTTGTATAATACATGAGTATAGTGGACATATGTGATAGAATCATACTCAAGGAATAGAATTTTTTTTTGAAATATATATATATTTTAAAATGTTTCCCTTAAAAACATATGTTTCTTCAATTTCCAAAGGAATATATTCCTAAATTGTTTTGATAAATTTTTTTACTTGTTAAAAAAATAGGTTGGGGCCAAAGCTTCTATTTATTATTAAAGAAAAAAACCTCTTATGTGTGGGAAGAGGGATACCCATTACATACCCTGAAGGCCCAAGGCCAAGTATCCTAAGTATAAGGTTTCAAAGCCCTATTTTTTTGGCCCAAATGACCCCTCAGTGAATAGTACAACTATAGTAACTGCACTGCTACAATAACTGCTAAATTCTTACAATACCATCACTGCTACAAAACTGCTACAATTCCCTATTATAGTACTACTACAACACCTAGAAATTCTCCCTGCCCAGATTTGATCCTGGGTCTTTTGGATGCCATGCAGGAGCCTGTACCAGTTGGGTATTGGCTTTTTGGCTTAAATAAATTTTTTACTATTATTATATGTTTTTTGATATAATTTAATCCTTTTATTATTTTTTACAAAATATTTTTAGCGAATATTTTATTTTAACTTTCCAAATGATGTACTTTATAACTTTTCTGATAAAAATAATGGAGGAATGTTTTCAAACATATATTACATGGGATAATTTTGACACCATCAAGACAGATAAATGATTTGATGGTTCCTTTAAATATTTTCAATTCTCTTTGATTAGAAAATTTTATCTTTATTATGTTATAGTTTTAAATTTTAAAATTTATTTTTATGAAAAGTGTGTATTTTGATATGTGAAAGTGTTTTCCACATATGATTAAAAGATTTTTTCATAGTTTTTATTCATTATTTAGTAATTAGAAATCATTTATTGATTATTGCGACCCAATAGAGCTCATAGTTGATCCTGTTATACCTTATATGTTTGTTGTGCCTAAATACGACTCTAATGCATTAGGTTCTCCGGTGGTGGATGTTGACCATATGGTTAATCCAATTTTAATATTGATTGTAATAGTGATTATATGAGTGATATGGTACGGTTGTCCTAAGGAACCTACATAACTTTTCTATTATTCGTAGAGATTTTCTATGGAAATTGTATTATTTTAATGTGCATGATTATAATTTTTACAAAAAATTGGGAAATTTAATATCTTTATAAAAAGTTACAAACCATTAATATCATATTTAATTCCTATAATATGTCCCTAGTAATGATTCCTATGACGTTAAATGATAAATCAAGTGCTTCTAGGGCTCATTTGATGCCCAGAACACCTAAATGGGAAGAGATAGACTGGGGTGCATGGTTTTTTTAAAACTATGTGACCCAGGGTGTAAAACGTTCGGTGTTGCATGCCTTCGGGACAACTATATTTTTCATAGTTTTTTCATGGTTAGTCATACTTTGTTCCCAATCATGTGAGGTTCCCACTTATTTTAGTGAATGGAATATTATTGGTGCACATTTTGGGAAAATTGTGCGGCCAATCCGTGCAAGGGTGTTTTGGGTGAAATATCTATTTTAACCCCCTTTGATTATTTAACCATTTTTTCCCTTTCTCTCTTCTTAGTTCCAGTGAGATTTCTATTCCCCCAATGTATATATATCTTACCTTAATATACATAGGGATCCATATTTCATCTTCATCTATTGTGCATTTATTTCACTGTGGGAAGCAATAGAAATCCCTCGATTTTCCCTTTTACCATAGTGATTTTATTTCAAGGTTCTTCCTCTATCTGTTTCCCTATTATGGTGCAACGGATTTTGTCCTATTATTTGGATGTTTGGAAAATCATTCTATTTCATCCATTTTAGATCAAATCGTGGCCCAATAAATAATTAGTGGAGTTTTTTGATATCAAAGTAGGTTGTCATGTAATTTTCTATTCTTTTCAACATAGTTTAAATAAAGCATCATTGTGTTGTGCACAATATTCTTATCGAAGCACCACATATTTGTTAAATATATTGTTTTAAGGGTTTCAACATCTCTATAGTAACCTTTTCTCACTTCAAAACCCATACATTTAGAGGTCACATTATCATAGGACACCCCTTTGGGTGTTACCAACTTGATTGGTCCCATTACTTATGAATAAATTGGTTAATTACCTCATGTTAGTTGGTTTTTATTAAATAGATTTTGATTATAATTTTAATTATGATAAATTTTTATCAAGGAGAGTATCCGATTTTCTTTATACCTAGACCCTTATGTTTCAATATTAATTTTCAATACAACACTTTGAATTTATATATCCTTGCATTTAATTTCAAATTTCTTATTTTCAGAACACATGAATTACTAATATAGGCCATCACATACATTTAGGTGATTCTATGGTCAAAATTCTCTGCACCTTATTTTATACTTATTGACATGGGAAATTATTGATTGGCATGGAATGAAAGCTAATTTTTCATGTATTTATTACTTGAGATATTGAAATTCTAATGATGAAATATTTTTCTTCTCCCACTACCCCATATAACTTATGACTCAATATCATTCCATCTTTATGATTAATTCTTTTTACCTTTCCCTTATAATTGATCCACGGTGCTTGGAGTTAATTTAATAGTTGTAATATCATAGTTATCATGTGAATTCGACATTTTTATTTGATGTCACATGATTATATATAAGTTATATTCCATGTTAGGATATTTTCATGGATTTCCATGCTCACTTATATTGGTCGAAAGAGAACATGGTTTCCATATTGTGGATTTCGTGGATTGAATCGTCATGCTTAGTTAGATTTTCTTGATGCACTAGGAGTGATACTTTGGATTTCTATGTCTGTTGTCTCTGGGAGGCTCTTCAAACTCATGATTGAGGTCAGTTACCTATAGGAAAAACCAAGGATGTATTTATTTTTCATGATGGCTATTCCATGACTCATGTGATATCTGGTCCCCTGTGTGAGATACTTGTTAGAGAAAGAAACTCAACATAACGTGAGTGATATGTGGGATGTCATATGTGTTTCCTTGTATAGACTCGGGGTTTTAGGTTATTTGAGACACCTTTAGAAACCCTTGGTATTTTATAATATCACCTTTAATATTCTTAGGACTCCACCAATGAATTTGATAGAATATAGGAATTCATTTTTTTTCATTTATAATGTCCCTTGATAATGTATTGAACATGATTGTATAATGCAATTTCATGGTTACCACAAAGATAAATCCCATGTGTGGGATATTGAACTATTTAGCTTGGTTGATCTAACTATTTGTTTATATAAATATATTATCATGTACACATGTAACTCATTCAGACAATGGTGTTAGGCTGATGTAGGTGATATCAGTCAGATGTCCACATTTGAACCCAAACCATGATGTTTATTATTAATTTAGTATTTTATCCCAACTTTATTGAAATGTCACACTATCATTTATTTACTACACTAAATGGTTAGGCCTAGAAACCGTGGGTGACAACCTACTAAGATTATATCTCACACCCATCTAGGTCATCATTTGGTTCCCAAGAAGTCCTTCATGACCATAGGTATGAATAACAAGAAGTGTGAGGATTATGATTCTTGGATAAATTGTTTCTTTAGGTTGGGGTTTGTGGGGACATGACTAAGCCGATGCTCGAGATATTGTGTAGTAGTTTTTTCTAATTTTTTTATATCATGCTTTATATTCTTTGTATCTCATCTTCCCCTATAGTTCGATTTTTTTAATATTTGAATTAAATTCTGTTATTAACATTATCATCAACATTGACATTTGCTTCGTCTAGTATTCTACCTCGGTTCCCTAGATTATTTTGTTACTTCCATTGTAGTCTATTATATTCATGTTTCCTATATTTATTGTATATCATTTATCGATGTTAATCCTTTGATCTATGAGGGAACAATCTACCCACTGGCACACCCTAGGTCGTTGCTTCTAGTTAGAAGGCTTTGGTGTTTGGGGAGATGTGATTGTGGTCATCTGGCCCACTGTATTGGGGAACTATTGATTAGTAATAAGTGAGGGTCAATAAAAAGTGGTATAAGAGCCTTTGTTCTCCCTTATATTAATACATGGGTTTATAAAAAATATAATAATTTTATAGAATTTTGAATTGTCCAGATTCTTGGATGTAGAAAACTATTTAGGGGGGAAACTCAAATTACTGAGTATTGTAAATTCTGTTATTGGTTATGCTATTTGTGGTTGATATGAATTCACTGATGGGTGACACACATGTTTAGTGATGTCATTGATTTGGGTAATATTTAAATGATGGGTTCTACAACTTTAGCACAATTATATGAGGGCTAATGAAAGAATTCATCATAATAGGAACCATTGGAAATTAATTTTTATGCATATTTTTCTAGCATATCTACTTTCATCTCACATCACCTATTTTCTTGTGACTTCTGTTGTTCCATGTTTTGTTAAGCCTTGTTGTGCATAAACTACTAGATTTATATAAATGTGTCAACATATCATGTAGGAACATGTTATAAATTGGATTAAGTGGACATATAGGTTCAATTTATGGGGTGTACAGGCCCTTATAAATTCGATTTTTGATCTAGTTATATTAGAAAAATTAAATACATGATTAAATGCATAAATAAATTAAGCATTGTACCC